>OX596075.1:47848642-49156142 GCA_951394005.1 Protophormia terraenovae
TTTTTACTTCTTCTGAGTCTGTTAGTGAAATTTCTTCTATTATTTCATTTTCTATACAAACTTTTAATCCTATTTTCTTCCAAAAATCATACCCTAGAATTAGTTCTTGTTTTAAATTTGGTACCGGATATAAAATGGTTTCTACTGATTTATTCCCGAAATCTACTTTTGCTCGAATTTTACCTAAGATTAAGTGTTGTTTCCCATCTGCTGTTCTAATAGAAGATTTATAGTCTATTATTTTACTATTCATTTTTCTAACATTATCTAGGCAGTTTCTCCCTAGACAGCTAACAGAGGCTCCACTGTCCAACAGACCTTGGTATTTAAAACCGTTAATGTCGACTGTCATATATGGTCGAATATCTTCTTCACTACCTATCATTGTTGATGCTATAAATTTTCTCTCTTGTTTTCTTTCTAAATGTCTTTCCCGTGTTTTTTCTATCTTTTTGCTAACGATGGGTTTGTAATCGGCAAAAATCTCTACTTTTTTTTTCTTATAGTTTTTTAGGCGTTCATCCATATGATAGATTTGGGTTAGCACCTGACTTAATTTCAATTTTGGGATCTAATATTGTGCTATTATTATTACTATTACTATTGTTCCTATTATTTATTTTGTCTACTACATTTGCTTCCACACAGTTCTTAGTTATTTCGTTATGTGATTTATTTTCTGATAATTTATTTACTGGGAAGCATTCTGGCTTGAACACGTAGGCCCAGTCTTCCTCGTGTTCGGCTTCGTGTTTCCCACGCATCTTGGGCATGTAGGACTACTTACTCCGTCGAACCCACACCTATAACAGAATACTGATCTCTGAACCACTGGGCATTCAATAAATGAGTGTCCAGGGGCCTTACAATTCCAGCAAACAAGTTTCTGTGCCGGTAACTTCTCTTTCTGGAGAGCTTCAACCAAACGTGTTTGCTCATCCTCTTCGGGTTCTTGAAACACATCTACTTCATATACTTTTCTGGGATTAGCTAATGGCATTCTATGTGCTGACCGTTTTCCATTATTTCTCTCAACTCTCTTGCATTCTTCTAACAACTGGTCTAAATTATCTAAATGGTGAAAACCTTTCATGAGAATATCCCATGGACAATTATAATCAGCCCTTAGTGACTCAACTCTAAACACAAAATCTTCAACACTTAAGGATTAACTTGTCCCCTCGAACTTAATTCCCCACTTTTCTAACTGATTTGGAGTTAGGGGTTTATAATTAGAAGGTTGTTGAAAAGTTTCAACTTCGGGGTACTGACTAGTAAAGTTTTGTGGTTCATTTCTGAACAATTGTTGAGGAGCGTTTGAAGGATATCTTTGTTGTTGTTGAGCCTGAGGAATTTGATTTTGCAGTGGTTGTTGTTGGCCTCGATAATTGTTGTTAAAATGTGGGATATATTAGTTATTTTGAACGTATGACCTATTTTGCTGATTACTATTATCTAGTGAGTTTGTACGTTCTGAACGAAAAGATTCCCTAATCAATTGGGGAAGCATTAATTGCATATTTTGCACTTCACGCATAATTGAGGCTTGAGCAGCTCCAACTGATGCATTTGCCTATTCCCTAATTGATATAATTTCTCTTTGGACACCTGCGTTCAAATCATCATCCTCATCTAGAGTAGGTAAATTTGGCCTTTGCTGGTTCATATTGTCTGTATTACGTCTTATATTATCGCTCCTTTGTCCGCTAATCTCCCTAGCTGTCAAACTACTGTATGTAGAGGTAGTAATTGTAATTTCACTTTCTGGTGAGGAATGAGTTTGTGGACCAGATCCTGGTGGAAATCTAGAGGACGTAAGAGGTGTAATCGCGTTAGTTGTAATCGTGGGCGCGATATTTTGCGCAGTAGAAATTGTTGTTGAAGTTGTTGTAGGTATTGAAGTGTTGATGACCTAAGTTGCCTATGACTCATGATCAAGAACTAACCGGATTGTTGTGAAATTATTTCCCAAAAAACTACAAGATGTCAAAAAAAAAAAAAGTTCAAATATGGATGCCTATATCTTTTCTTTTCACTATTTAACGGATATCCCTAAGAATATTATTATTATTATTTTTTTTTGTACTATGTCATTCGAAAAATAAATGTAAATTTATAATGAAAGGTGTTTGTTAGAATAACCTAACAAGCAAAAAAAAAATTATGTATAAAATTATACATAAAAAAATAATTTTCAAAAATAATTATAATGAAATTGAAAAAAGATTCGGCTGTGCCGAATCTTTGATACCCTTCACCATATTACCATCTTACCATCTTATCGACATCATATTACCATATTACCGACAATTAATAAAATTTTCGCCTTAACGTATGCTTGCATATTTTCTAAATCTAAATTTTTTTCAAACTACGAAAATTTGAATATGAAAAAAAAAACAATCATAACAGGCTTTGCTTTTAAAAAAGAAACAACAACAATTCCATATATATTTATTTTTGTATGTACAAACTGACTGAATACACAAAGAACAACAACAACACTGTTATTCATTATATTACTGCTGTTGCTAACTAAACTACTTGTCTATACAAAAAACGTCACTAATAGTCATTACAATGCTTAATATACATGTTTGTGTATGTATTTATGTATATTCTTAACAGATATGTTTTAGTTTTTAAAAATAAACAACTACAATTCCATATCTATTTATTTTTGTACAGACTGCATATACAAAGAACAACAACAACAACACTGTTATTCATCATATTACTGCTGTTGATAACTAAACTACTTGTCTATACAAAAAACAAAAAAACGTCACTAATAGTCATTACAATGCTTAATATACATGTTTGTTGGTGTATTTATATTATTAACAGATTTGTTTTTGGGCCATAACTCTGTTGATTATGAACGAATTTGGTTTATTAAAAAAACCGAAATTTTATAAAAATATTTATGACTGATCTATATAAAAATAAAAATCTGTAGCTTGAACAAGGGCTTCAAAAATAAAAAATTCGTTTTCCCCGATATCTCAGTTATTACTGAACCGATTTATTTATTTTTTCAGAACAAAAATTCAGAAAATAATTTTCGAGCCCCCTTTAAAAATTCGAAGTCCCTGGTATATGCAGAGGCTTCAGAAACTAAAAAACCGGTTCTAAAAACCGGTTTTTAAAGCATATCTCCACCATTTATAAACCGATCTTCCTGATTCAAAAAACTGAAATTTTATAAAAATATTTGTGACCGATCTGTATAAAAATAAAAATCTATAGCTTAAACCAAGGCTTCAAAAAATAAAAAATGCGTTTTGTCCGATATCTCAGTTATTACTGAACCGATTTATTTCATTTTTTCAGAACAAAAATTCAGAAAAAAATGTCCGAGAATTCTTTGTAAAAACGAAGTCCGTAGTGTATACAGAGGCTTCAGAAACTGGAAAACCGGTTAAAAAAAACCGGTTTTTTGAACATATCTCCGCATTGTATGAACCTATCTTGCTGAATTCCAATAGCAAAATTCTCGAAAGCATTTCCGATCGTTTCACATACATATTATATATGTCAGTTATCGGTGGGCTTCATAAACGCCATTTCAACCGACACACGGACGGACGGACATGGTCCTATCGTCATCATTTCTTACAAGGATCCCGAAAATGTAAACTTTTTTGCTCTCCGACGAAAATTGTGGAAATTACAAACGGAATGACAAACTTATATATACCCTTTACACCTGTGGTGGAGGGTATAAAAACAATAAATAAGTTTATATTTAGTGTTAAGTTTTAATAATATTAAGAGAATGAAAAAAAAAAATATATTAATTTATAATTACATGCAATAATATATAAATAATATTATAAATTGTTAGTTTTAAATATAATATATATATACAAATATTTTTTTTATATTATTTATTAGGTGTATTATAATATATAATACTTATATAAGAAAATTATCAAGATTGTAATGTAAAAAAAATTAAGACTTAATAGAATTTTTTTTCTAGTTTTAAGTAATTTTATTAATTTCGTGCAAAAATTATATAAAATTATTATTTTTGTTTAGTTATTGTTAATTTTAACTAATTATATATTTAAATGTTTTTGTAATTATAATAGTATATTTTTATTTTTATATAGTGTATAAATTAGGGTTGAAATATGGTAGCTTTATGTAAAACAAAGAGAAAATAGTGGTATAAAAAAATGTTCTGCAATTATCTTAAATAATTCTAAACTCAGGCATCGTACTTTTATGGTACCTTCCAGGACTTACGTCATCTTCAAAAGAAACTGAATACTGAGATTAAGCATTAAAAATGCTCGATAATGTTGCCAAAGAGTATATAAATATGCCCCCTGGCCCCACGTTGGGCGCCACTTTTGTGATGAAAAATTAACCTTTTTGCTTGGCGGTGGATGGTGTGGCACGATGGCTGTTGCTGCGGCATGTAGCTAAAGTTAAATTATGAATTGAAAATTTTTTTATGATCATCAGCAATATTTTTAGTATATTTATAATATTTAATAAAATCTACAATAAAATTATCAACAAAAAAATTGCTTATCGGTAATTTTACTATACTTTTATTAAATAATCATATTTTTTTTTTATTTTTTATCTTAATATTGCTGATGATTTATTTTATTTTTCTTTAAGCTTTCTTACCTTATACTTTTTTTTATTGTAACTATTTATTTGTATAAAAATTATCGTTTCTAACTTGTGAACAACTTTTAAAATCACTGTTGAACATTGAATGATATCTGACAATGAGAATCTGCACGTGCAAACCGTCGTTGCAGTAAACATTGTATTATTCTGTTCATAGTTGATTTTAGTTGTACTGTAGAAATTGTTCTTATCATTGAAGTTAAGATACAACTCTACATTACATGTCATCGTGGGTAGTGACATCATGTATCATATTACAAATAAATTCAACAGATGGAAGAAAGGAATTAAGATTTTTTTTATAATTATGAAACAAAAAATTCAGATATTGTGAAAATAATTAATAATAAATATTAATAATATGTGACTGTCATAATACAAGTTCTGGCCAAATTGCGTTAAGTCATCTTCTAAATCAACCTGTAGTTTACATGGATGATAACGGGGAGCAAAAATTTCTCTTGCGAAATAAATTAAAACACTTCAGACTAAGTAAAAAGTATAACTTTTTTTTTGATTCCAGCTTTGCGATTTGAGAAATTAAAGCGAACGTTCGAAATTAGTTGAAAAAATTTGTCAAATTTGGGAAACCCTGGTTCTCCCAAAATTCGATTTTTGAAAGCATTTTTTGCTTTAAAGTATTTTGTGTTTAATTATCTTTCAGAAAAATATAAACATTATATATGAGTCATTCCATTTAAAACTAACCAGCTGATATTATCACCTCTTCCGAATTTGATAATATTTGGTACAGTCGTTATTCTTGTCAAAACTAAGACTAATTTAAAATGAAAAAAAGATAATTTCATCAAGTGGTCCGCGAAATATAGCGGTTAAAAAGTGCAAAATAGCAAAAAATATGTAAAAAGTTGCATTGACAAAATTACAAATATCTTTCGAAGTATTTATTATATAAGATTTATTGAGATGTCATATTAAAGGTATCAAAATTATCTTTAATATGACGTACAACATGACTTTTTTCTTAACATCAAAATGGTCTATATCTCGCGATTTTTCGTTCGCGAGTAAATATCTCGAAAAGTGGTCTTTTTAAAAATTTAAAAAAAAATATATATGTTAATGATGAAAATGTTTTCTATAACCGTGGAAAGTGGCATTCTGGGACTCGCAATATTTTAGGAGTTATTACAACAAATGTCATAATAAATACGAAATATTTATTTCAATTTGTATTGTTTTGTTTGTAATAAAATATAAAAATCGCCAAATTCTTACAAAAATCATCCGAATGTAATAAAATTCGGCAAGAATATTAATATTGGCGCTGGTAACGCAAATGCCGAGTTTAAGTTTGATTACCGCGATAGTTCGCGATTTATAATATCTCAAAAATGGGAAAAATTGTCTTTTTGTTTATTAAGACGAATATTTAAAGGTAATGACATTACCTTTAAAATGATACATGAAACATATTTTTATATTGAATTTTTTTGGTGGATAATTCGCGAATTAAATTTCGCGGTCGCTTATTTAAAAAAGTGGTATTTTTAAATTTGTGAAAAATACGTATGTAGATAATGGAACCATTTTGTATGTTCTCTGTAAGTATCGTTATGGGACTCTCAATGGCTTCTGAGTTATTACAAAAAATATAACACAGTGTAAAACAAAAAAAATAATTAATTTGAAAGAAAAATCTAGCATGAATTTGTTCACTTTATTCGATGTGATTTTTTTAATAACTCAGAAACTATTGAGAGTCCCATCACGATACTTACAGAGAACATTCAAAATGGTTCCATCCTCTACATATATATTTTTCCCGAATTTAAAAATACCTTTTTTGAAAATACGCGACCGCGAAATTTAATTCGCGAATTATCCACCAATAAAATTCAACATGAAAACATGTTTCAGGTATTATTTTTAAGGTAATTTCATTACCTTTAAATATTTGTCTTAATAAACATTGTAACGTAAATACTTTGGAAGATTTATCCACCAATAAAATTCGACATAAAAACCTGTTTCAGGTATCATTTTAAAGGTAATTTCATTACCTTTAAATATTTGTCTTTAAATGTGTTAAAAATACAATTTTCCTCATTTTTGAGATATTATAAATCGCGAAATATCGCGGTAATCAAACTTAAACTCGGCATTTCCGTTACCATCGTCAATATTAATATTCTTGCCGAATTTTATTACATTCGAATGATTTTTGGAAGAAATTGGCAATTTGTATATTTTATTACAAAACAAAACAATACAAATTGAAATAAATATTTTGTATTTATTATGACATTTGTTGTAATACAGCGGCCGAAAAGTTCACTTTATAAAATTTTGGTTTTTAAGAAAGAAGCGGGAATATATCTTATTTTTTAATTCGGCATAATGCTGTGGCGAATTCTGTAATATACCGTTATATTTTTTTTTATAATTTAGTATTCAAGCAGAGGAAAATTATCGTTTTTCCTGTTCTTGTTTAGTTTTAGAGCGAAATAAATATAAGTTCACTTTAGATAAAAGTGGTTTACTTAGTTGATTAAAAGAAAAACTATTATAAAATTATTATTTAATGATCTGTCAACATGTTAACGTTCTTTTATTTGCAATAGTTTGTATTAAAATTCTTTCCTTAAACGTTTTTCTCAAATAAATTGTGGAAAACCGTTGTCCGCAGAAGAACCAGGAAAAATTTAGATTTTTAACGATTAAACGCTTTCCAATTGCGCTATAACTAAAATAAAAGACAGATCTTTTTATGTTGTGTATAATTTTTTTAAATTTAAATAAAATTCTACCAATAAAAACAGTTCCGGTTGAGATCGAATGCTGTCTCTGCACCAAAAACGGGCTATTAATCGATCGGAATACCATCTATTTGAATTTGGGTCTTAAATTAAGAGTTAGTTTTGATTTTCAGTAATGATTAGACGAGTTTAACAGGTTTTTTAGAGCTCAGAACATCTTACTTTTACAAAACTAATGGCGTACCGCTTTAACATAAGATCACAAAAATAGGCCTTTGAGTTGGTCGAAAACATAGTATAAGAACTAGTACGGAAAGTCTCTCTTTTGGTACATCACGCATTAATCAAAAGTACGTAACGCTAAGAATGTGTTAGTAAAATTTTATTTATATGTATTGGTGTAAAATTAACATTCACCACACTTTATATGTACACAAAGTTGCAAAAAATTGTATTAAAAAATTATTAAATTTTTCTTTTACGTGTATATTTATATTTCTCAACAAATATAAAAGATTTTAACGTCTATTGTATTTATAATGATTTAATTATTATATTTTTGTTGCTAAATATCAACAAAAAATATAAATTATTGTAAAATTTACTACATTATTAATACCAAAAATTGCAACTGTTTTCATTTTGTTTAAAATTCAACAGCCAATAAAAAAATGTCAAAAATAGTAAAAAAATTATTTCTCGTTTGGAAAAAATAAAAACGTGCCGGAAATTAAAATGTGATAAAAGTGTTAAAAAAAAATAATAAAATATTATATGTGTATGAAAGAATGTGCTGCAAATGTTATTTTAAAGGATAATTTTGTTAATTTTTTGTGTTGTTTAGGTCTCTCTCAAGTGTATTGAATTCACACAGCATATGTATGTGAAGAGTGTTGAATAAAAAAGAGAGTCAGTTTCTATACTAGTTACTATACTATGGTCGAAAAAATCAAAAGCATTACGTCGAAATAAAGAAAGAAATACTAGTTGTTGGTGACGAAATGAAGTATAATTTGGCAGTACCCATGGAATCCAGAATTGTTTACGTTAAGAAAAGGAGTCAGTATGAGCAGAAATTTTTGGGCAGGTGCATTTATGATATTGGCTGAATTTTTTTTCCGAAGGAAAGCTTACACTGCATACATAGATTTGAATCAGAATGAATTCCAAAAATAATGTGGAAATGCTAAAAACATTGTTATTTGAAAACAGCTAAAATTTAATGGGTTTTAACTTATTTTATCAGCAGGACAATGTAGTCATTCACAACTCCTGGCAATTTAGGGAGTCAGTTTCTCTAAAATCATTAACATTTTGTGATTCTCAGCACGTAGACGTCTCCTAAATTTTATGGAAAACTTATTGGCAATCTTTGCGTTCAAATTGTATGCCAATAGTGAACGATATGAAGCCGTAAAAAATAAATATGCAGTAGTAACGGTATGGTTCAAAATTCTTTTAAAAGCTTTAGAAAACTTAGTAAACTTAATTCAATTCAAAATTTTTGACATGATAAATTGTAAAGGAGATGAAATAAATTACAAATTCTTAAGAAAAATAATAATAATTAATATTTTTGTAAGCTTTTGTTTAGTGGACTTATCTTTATTTCGCACCTCATTTTTATTATTCTTGAACATTTTGTTAACAAAATTATTTTTAAGTTTTTTTTAGAGTAAATATTGTTAAAAATATAAAACAAAGAGAAAAATTAAAAGCAAAAATTCAACAATCGATTTTTGCTGAATTTTGGTGAACTTATATTTATTTCGGCTGCTGTAACTCCTAAAATATTTCGAGTCCCAAAATACCACTTTCCACCGTTATAGAAAACATTTTCATCATTAACATATATATTTTTTTTTTTTAAATTTTTAAAAAGACCACTTTTCGAGATATTTACCCGCGAACAAAAAATGGCGAGATATGTACCATTTTGATGTTGAGAAAAAAGTCATGTTATACGTCATATTAAAGGAAATTTTGATACCTTTAATATGACGTCTCAATAAATCTTATATAATAAATACTTCGAAAGATATTTGTAATTTTGTGAATGCAACTTTTTATATATTTTGAGCTATTTTTCACTTTCAAACCGCGATATTTCGCGAACCACTTGATGAAATTTTGAATTAGTCTTAGTTTTGACAAGACTGTACCAAATTTCATTAAATTCGGAGAGCAAAAGTCAAAAATTGGAATTTTTCATGTTGGTTTTAAATGGAATGACTCATATGTTACTTAAGAAAAATTTTATATAACAGAAAAAGAATGTTGGCATTATTTTGGACCCATTGTAGCAAAAAAACTTCACCAAGACAGGCTAAAAAGTAAAAATTTTAATTTTCGAAGCTCAATATCTCTTAGACTGTTTTTTGTAGATCTCAACTGGCAGAATCCTCCCATATGAAAATCTTTGAAATCGGTTCAGATATAAGGAATTAGGATAGTTTTTAATAAATTTTATACTTTGGGACCCTGTGGAGTCGCCCTCTGTAGGTCTATATGGTCCAAGCTCAACTCGCCTACACCTCTACTATCACCATGTGAAATTTTATAGAAATCGGAGCAGCCGTTCCAAAGTTCCATAATTATTTCCATTTCATTTTCTGGATCACACACTGTGCATTGGACGTTATGACATTAATTCAAAATTGTTTCTGAAATTTTACATGTAAGTTCCATAATTATTTCCATTTCATTTTCTGGATCACACACTGTGCATGTATGTCATAACATTGGAAGTTATGACATACATTCAAAATTGTTTCTGAAATTTTACATGATTTGCATATATCATAGCAGATATTAACTAAATGTTAAAAACTATTGTGTTTTAAAATATTCAAAAGTTTTTATAATTTCTAAGTTTTTGTATGTGTATGTGTATGTGTATGTCATATAAGCGTTCATGCTTTGCAGGTATTATATTGACGACAAAAATTAAAAGAACTGAATAAATCTGAAATTTCTAATCAGCCGTCTAATAAACGTAAACATTTATATTATAGTAGCTGTCTGTTTGGATGCTGTATTACACATTAAAGTTTACACATGAAAGTTTTCAAAACGTTTGCTATTTTTCTGTTTTCGTCCGATTTTAACACTTTTGTAAAAAATTAACTTCATTGTAAAATGTCGTAGTTTCTATAAGATATTTTGACAAAGACGACTCTTAAGAAAAAATCAAGTCTAATTTCTTCATATGGGCCAGTCGAGATTCTAAATTTTACCCATTCGATATAAAAATTATGCGTTTTCAAAAGCGTCTTTTACTCAGCAAATAGTACATGCTGACAAAAATTTCGGGATCCCGGGTTTTTTCGGGATTCGGGATGGCTATTTCATATGAAAACACATTTTAAATAAATGAAAAAATAAATTTTTGGTCATTTTTCTGGAATTATGGAATTTGATTTTATCAAAATCTAAAGTTTTTCTCAAAACGGATTTTTTTGGAAATAATTCTGTAACTTTAGAACTGCTGGAAAAATTTGAATGAAATTTTGCTCGGACAATCCTGAGGTGTGTTCCAATTGATTTGGAGGAGCACTTAGGGGGTCTGGGGGACGGGGGATGGACCTCCAAAGTTGGTAATCTTGGGTATGAAATTTTTTAATAAAATCGCCAAAATTTCATTTATGATTTGATTGAAAAAAAATTTTGCACATAGATAGTCCTTACAATTCTATACAAAATATACATATGTGTGGGTTATCTCTTTTACTTTAAGAGATATTTGGACCAAAGTAAAATTTTGAACCATTTTTAGACATGTTTTTTTAGTTTTTTTTGGACTTGGCGGGCTCAATTTGAGTCCTAAAATTTTTCTAAAATATTCTCTGGATATTTTCGTGCAAGAATCTATGTGGTTGAGATAAAAAGTTATATTATTTTTAAGTAGAAAATTTTTAAAAAATTTTGATTTTTTGTGATTTTTTTCAAAAAGGTGGTTAAAATCCATTATTTTCCTCTGGACCATACATTTTATTTCATGTTTCTAATAACAGTCTCAGTTGAAATAACAGTCTCTCCGCTAGCCCTATCAGAAATTCGATATTTTAATTTTAATTTTTGGTCTTTTATTTTTTTGCGCAGCTCAAAAATGTCAAAGCTGAAATTAAAAAAAAAATACCTTGAAAATTTACCTACATATGTTAGCTAAACACATAAAAAATATTTAATAAGCCACGCCTCTTATAAAGACAGGGTGACCATTTTACTGAAAAAAGTAAATTTTTTAAACAAGCTTTCCCCGAACAATTTTTTTATATTGCACTAAAATTTTATAATGATATCTTAATTAATGTAGATTTTATTTAAATTCAAATATTAAATTTTTTTTAAAATAACACTAAATAAAAAATTTTTCGTTTTTTGATCAATTTAATGAAAAAATATATTTTGAATACTTTATTATTTATACATTATTATTTTTCAAGTAATGACCATTCCAATGATACCAAATACTTGCATAAACCCTTTAAGGGGTTCTCACAAGACCTCACTTCGTGACCCCCATTTGGCACTGCAATGGAAGCGCGACACACTACAACTTCGACTTATTTAAAAATCAGAAAAAATGTAAAGATAAAGTAATTTTTATTGAATATTAAGAGATTTGTTCGTATAATAAATGTAACATTATTCTGCGCGTCCACAAAAGATCGAATCCCTATTTTTAGGGACAAAAGAGTGAAAAAATATATTTTTACATAAAAATATATGTTGAAGAAAAAAGTTTTAATATTTTTAGGGCTTCGGATGTGTTTAGCTAACATATGTAGGTAAGATTTCAAAAATTAAAATTAACGAAATTAAAATTAAAAAAATGTATGGTCCAGAGGAACATAATGGATTTTAAAGTGAAAAAATGTTGCCACCTTTTTGAAAAAAATCACAAAAAATCAAAATTTTTTTCAAATTTTCTACTTCAAAATAATATAACTTTTCATCTAAACTACATAAGAGTATGATCCGTGCACAAAAATTGTTTAGAATTTTAAAAAATTTTAGAACTCAAATTGAGCTCGCCAAGTCCAAAAAACTAAAAAAAAAACGAGAGAAAAAGATATAGTCGGTCAAGCCCGACCATATGATACCCTACACCATTGTGTACAGTATAATTCTGGGATGGGTCCTTTATTATACTTAGGGTCAAATGTGAACCGATACTCATAAGTGTAAAATAAAACATACGAATATAGAATATTACGTTGATGCTGACATTTATATGAATTTATTCACTTTTGAGGGATTCCCGATAGGGCCCCTTATATGCGAGCCATGGTAAATTATGGACCGATCTTTGTATAATTTAGCACTATCATTTATGTTCATATAAAACTTATTTGTGTCGATTATTAACTTGATACTAACATTTTAATGTGATTTATGGCCGTTAAATTGATATTCGAAAAGGGGTTTATATGGGAGCTATGGGTAATTATGCACCGATCTTTTTAAAAATTGGCACACTTATTAAGACTTATAAAACTTATATGTGCCAAATTTCATTAAAATATTTCTATATTTAAGGGATTTACGATCGTTAAACACTTTTCCGGGAGGACATTTGTATGGGGGCTTGGTGAAATAATGAACCGATCATAACCAATTTCAATAGGCTTCGTCCTTGGATCAAAAGAAACATGTGTACCAAATTTTTTTTGGTTCAAAATTGCGACCTGTAGTTTGATTACAAGGTTTACATGGACGGACAGACGGTCAGACGGACGGACATCGTTAAATCGACTCAGAAAGTGATACTAAGCCGATTGGTATAAATTAAGGTGGGTCTATTTTTACCAATATTTTTGGGTGTTACAAACATCAGCACAAACGCATAATACCCTCCCCGCCTAAGGTGGTGTAGGGTATAAAAAACATGGGTCATAATTTTACTTTGGTCCAAATATCTCTTAAAGTGGAAGAGATAACCCACACATGTAAGCATATGTTTTGTAGAGAATTATAAGGACTATCTATGTGCAAAAAAAATTTTTTGCGACTTTTCAAAAAACCGGTTTGACGGTTAACCGAAAAATGGGTAAAATTAAAAAAAAAACGGGTTTTCGGTTAACCGTCTACTAAAAACCTGTTAAACCGGTTAACCGACATTTTAATAATTGCTCTAATTTGAAGCTTAATAAAAATATTTTTGGTTAAAAAAAAGTGTTTTTCAACTTATTGGTTTAACCATGCACCAAATAATAATTTTACAAATAGGAAGCTGTATACCTAGGATAATGAACTTTATACTATGATTTATATTTACCGCTTTTTAAGTTTTTCTCTCAAAGAAAAGTTTATATAATTTTTATAAAAAAAATGTAATAAAAATATCTGCATAAAATTGGAAAAATAATGAACATATTTTCTGCTAAAAAGAGATTTGTTTTTAATTTGTAGACGATTATTAATCATTTGAAAGTACCTTTTCTGCACTTATTTAGTTCTACTTTTGAAGTCTTTATTCCTATTATCATATATAAAATCTTATTTTTTTTATCTTAAGCTATACATTAGTAGGTGTAAATGTTACATAAGTATTTTCTTCTTTTGGAAAATTTCATTCGCATGAAATTAAAGTTTTTGTAAATGGAATGCTTAATTATCAATCTGATTTATTATACATACAGTTTTAAAATATATTTAACTTCCAACAAGTAAATATATATCACCTGGATACTTGTTAACCCAAACATGTTAAATTCAGAAAAAAACAACTAAAGGACGAAATTTTGTGAAACCGGTTAACCGACACAGAAAAACCGGGTAAATCTGTTAACCGAAATTGAATATTTCAAATTAAGCAGTTAGCAAATAACCGAAATTTGAATAAAAAACCGGGTTTTCGGTTAACCGGTTTATAAACACTAATTACCAACTTTGGAGGTCCATCCCCCGTCCCCCAGACCCCCTAAGTGCTCCGCCAAATCAATTGGAACAAACCTCAGGATTGTTCATGCAAAACTTCATTCAAATTTGTATAGCAGTTCTAAAGTTACAGAATTATTTCCAAAAAAAACACGTTTTGGGACCTTTGCGCATTATTATTCCAAATAATGAATAATAAGGATAGGATATCTGAACAAACAGAGAATATATTACATACAGAGTATTTAACTGCTTCGAAAATCAACTTTTTGAAATAACTACCTTTTTTTAATTCATAATTTAGCAGTCTTACATTTAGGGATGTTATTTTCATAAAAAGTATTTTTCTGTATAGAATTTGTTCGTCGGTAATAACCTCCAAGCCGCCAATACACTCGGCTGGGTCGAAGATAAAAACACTATTTTATATTTTATTTTCTGCAATTTTTGGACTTCAGAGACATTTTTGAGATAAATTTTATTTTTTATGTTAAAATATATTTAAGAATATATATTTTTCGGTGTAATGTCCTTTTAGAACACACTTTATTTTTTTGTATTTTATAATACATTACATATTTTTACCGCACTAAAGTTTTAAGTTGAACATATAAAAATTTTTACAAACTAGGAGTTTATGTATAATTCTGGTCAAAATTACACGTAATATCAAAACCTACTGAGTTATTCCAATAAACTTTATGATATTTTCAATGTTTGATGGCATTAGTGCAGCATATTTTATGGTTTCCTAGTAAAATTTAAAAAATTGTCTTTATAACAAAAATCGCGATTTTTAAAAATTTTGCAAAAAAATGGGGATCGAATCTAAGTTATTTCTCCATACATTGAATGAAAATATATTTTGTTAGAGTTTATTGCAAAGAATTGCTATTTCAAATAGTAATAATTTTTCAACACAAATAAATATTTTTTGGTCCAAAACACCTACTAATCATGCCAATTATAGTTAATTTCATGTGCTTTAGCGAAATGTGTTTTGGAAAAAGTGTCCCGTTTTCAAATATTAACGACATTTGACTTAAATTTATAATCCCGATCAATTATATTTATCGTCGCTCTTACATCTAGTATACATCCAATATTTGTTTAAATTGCAATTTTCTATAGAAAAATTGAAAAACAATAGTGAAATAATTTTCAAAAAGTCCATAAAATACTTGTATTAAATTATTTTTTAATGCTCCTCCGATTTTGTTATGTAAAATAAAAAAAAAACTAAGTTCACGCAGTAATCCAAGCAATTCCATATGAAAATGTGATTGTGCGCTGTGAAAAACTGACTTTTTGAAAATTTTTCTCACCTTTTCCTGAATTAAGCGCCATTATCGACCCCTTTTACCCCAATGTGCACCGTGGGAAGTTGAAATTTGGAAAATATATTCTAAATGACACCCCTTTCATAATTTTTTGTACGTTTAAAGGTGCGATACATTTTGGTTTTGCTCATACAATGTTGGACAACCCTAATATACATACATATATGGGCAATTATCAAAAATTTTTGATTTTAGCCCTTCAAAAAAAATATGAATTTTTTTTTTAATGGCACATTAAAATCCTTTTGCATACATATAAAGTGACTCAAATGCATGTAAAATCAGTTCGCGTTAATCATTTCAAGTGAGGGGCGCGAAAGTTATGGCGGTTTAAAGTTAAACATATAAAAATTTATACAAACTAGAACTTTATGTACAATTCTGGTCAAAATTACACATAATATCAAAACCTACTGAGTTATTCAAATAAAATTTATGATATTTTCAATGTTTGATGGTATTAGTGCAGCATATTTTAGGGTTTCCTAGTAAAATTTTAAAAATTTTATTTTCAATAAAAATCGCGATTTTTAAAACTTTTGTGAAAAATGTTGATCGAATCTAAGTAATTTTTCCATATATTGATTAAAAATATATTTTGTTAGAGTTTATTACTTTTTTAATATTGTGATCCTTTTTTAACACAAGTAAATATTTTTTGATCCATGAAATGTTTATCTCTAAAAATTTTTTATGCGCCTCCGAATTTTTATTAAGCATAACAAGCGCCTACTAATTATGTTAATTATAGTTAATTTCATGCTGTCCACACGATGTGCCTTAGCGAAATGCGTTTTGACAAAAGTGTCCCGTTTTCAATTATCAACGACATTTGCCTTACATTTATGATCCCAATAAATTATATTTATCGCCCCTCTTTGTCTATATATCTAATATTTGTTTAAATTGCAATTTTCTATAGAAAAAAAAAAAAATGCTTTTTTGCATAATTTTCAAAAAGTCCATAAAATACTTGTATTAAATTATTTTTTAATGCTCCTCCGATTTTGTTATGTAAAATGACAAAAAACTAAGTTCACGCAGTAAAGGTTCCATTACTCTACCGTAAATGTAAATGTAAAAACGTAAATGTAAAGGGAAACGTAATCCAAGCAATTCCATATGAAAATGTGATTGTGCCCTGTGAAAAACTGACTTTTTGAAAAATTTTCACACTTGTTTTCCGAACTTTGAGACTATCTACTGCCTTGAGTATTTCGGGCACATCAACATGATGCAGCGCACAATACACACAATTACAACAAGTATCAATCCTTATCTTATTTGTATTCGGTTGAGGGGCGCACAGACCCGCCCAAAAAAATAAAAATTGTTAAAACTAAAAAATTTTGTTACCAAAACTTGATTACCCTGTATTTTACAGTCGAAAGTCTGCAAAGATCGTCCAGAATTTATCTTCAAAGTCCGATTAGTTTATTTATGATAAAATGAGATCAAAAAGTTTTCCATCTGGTTTATCACAATTACTATATCGTGCCGAGATCAGATGCCAAGATGTCAAAAAAATAAAACTGAAACATCGCTGATGAAACTAAAATAATAAATAAATATATACGGACGGACATTTGACAACAGCAAAATTCCGAATTCTTTACACATGATCTGGATTGAGACGTCAGGACATGATGTTTTTGTCCTGAATAGACGGCCCTCCCCATATGATATAAGGCTATCATCCGTAGCGTAATTAGATGCCTATTTAATTATATTAATTTTTTTAATAATGCCCCTTTAAAAGAACATCAAATACAAATTAGTTCAATATTTTATGTTATTTTTTTATAATTGTTCCCAATTATTATGTTTGGTATAGCAAGTTTCAACATTTGACGTACTATAGTTGTACACATGATATCATTTTTTTTATATTTAATCTTTAGTTAATCTCATTATGAAATTTAGACTTTATTATTTGATAATTTCATGTTAATAGTATTTATATTTAAAAAAAAATCACATCTCTAATAGACATATTAATGTACATTTAAAAAAAAATATTAAACCACTTGATTTGGATGCGCTTTTACCTTTGATATTATTATTTTTTTGTTTATATATCGATGTTCACCCCTAAGAAGACTTAGGTTCTTTCTAGGTTAACAAAAGAAACATTGTAATTTACACCAAATCTTTGCTTGTTCGATAGGTTATGATCCTCACGTTGAAAAATTTGCATGTCATATACGTACATCTACTCGCTGATGTATTGTGAATTATCCTTTACTCGGTTGCCCTCTGTAGGACATTATTGACATATGACGTCAGTGTGGTTAATTGTTGTTGACAGTCAGTTAAAGGTAACCAGTGTTGTAAAATGGACAATAATATATATATATATATGAAAAAAAAGTTATTGAAAGTGCCAAAATAATCAATGTTTAATGTATACAATGTTTTGCTTTCCTACATTTATTATTTAGTATTCATCACAAAACTTAAGAAATTTTCATACGTTTTTCTGCGTTCATGAACTTCGAACAACAAGCATGATTATAAAAAGAAACTTATGGTGCTAAAAATTTGCACTCTATTAGTTTCAAGTCTTGTGAGCTCAGATTCTTTTTTGTTTATTAACCGATTTTCCCCATTTTCAATCCCAAACAAACCTTATATAAGACAAGCGTTGTCCCGTTCGAGCCCTATCTTGCTTTCAACAGACGGACGGACGTAGCTAGATCGACTCAGAATCTAACCAGGACCCAGAAAATATATACTTTGTGCTAATTAAACAATATTCACCGAAAATAATTACACTAAAAGAAACAGACATCCACGACAAATCATACACGCAAAGAAAAAATATGGTTCAGGTGACCATAAACTAAGAGCAACATACTATGATTGCAATACATGATCCCAGGTTACAATAAGTATATATGTACGTAATCATTTTTCTGATTCCATTTAATCATTTTCTCATCGTTTAATGATTCGGTTTAATCATATCTATAACTTTTTTTTATAATATTTCTTCCGATTTCCCAATTTTTTTATCATTTAATAATCCCATTTTATCATATATATAAAAGAATTTAATCATTTAATATTCCCATTTACCATATATATAAACGAATGTAATCATTTAATAATCCCATTTTATCATGTATATAATCCTATTTTATCATATATATAATCCCCTTTTTGTAATACTGAATATATTTAAAATGAAGCACATTTATCTGAAATTTTTATTTATTTATTGAGAATATTGAACAAAAATTTTTCAGGTATAAAAATTTATTAATTTTTAATTATAAAATTATAAGTTATTAATAGTTTTTTATATAATATTTATACTCTACATATTAATTTTTAACATATATTTACATATTCATTGTTTAAATATTATTTACATATTATATTTTACAATATTTACATAAGAATTTAAATCAACAGTTTTATGTTTTCTTTGGTAATGCAAATATAGCCAATAAGATTTGATTATAAAATTATAGAATAGATATTAAAAAATAAAAATCCTCATAATCCTGCTGAAAGGCTTGAAAATGTGAGTTAAATCCATGGTTTGAAAGCCTTTGACCGCAAAGATAGTAAGATTCATTAGAGCAATATATGTGGTTTATATGACCAAATAATGGAACGTCATTTTCATACATTTCAATATGGAAAACCATTCCTGCATATCTCAGAACAGGACATATTTTTCATTTATTTTTTTATTTTGTGGTTTTATTTCACAATTTTTTAAACTTAGAACACAAATAAATTGAACACTTTTTAAAAACACACAGCTATACCGTTTGCCTTCTAACAAACTACTGAACTTATACACAAAAATGTGTATTCAATAGTTATGTAGAAAATAAATATGATTAACGATAAAAATCAAATTATAGTCCAAAACAAATATTTTATATTTGAGAAAAACATAAACATTTTCAAATACAAACATTCAACAGTTGTGCAAAACAAAATATGACTTAAAATCAAATAGAAATATTAGCTAAATGGTTGTAGAATTGACTAAATTTGTAAAATTAACTAAATGATTATAGAATTAACTAAATAATTGTAGAATTGACTAAATGATTGTATTTATTCATAAATATGATTTCATATAAACATATTTAAAAACATATTATAATTCAGTGAACCATATTAAAATTTTAATTGTGGGTAATCATTAAATGATAAAACAGAATCATAAACGTTGATATGATGATCACAGTATATTTAAATCAACGAGAAAACGGCTATATAATCATTGAATAGTTGTGGTGATCATGCTGTAACCATGTTTTTTCTCTGCGTGTACATACCCACTTCATTAAACTATAACTTTTTCACTTTTAATTCATCCAACACCCGATTTCGGGTATTGGGATACTCATACATAATTCTATACAGCATAGACAAATCGATGTACGGTATGATTTTGATACCATCTGCATCGAAATACACTCTAAAATGAAATTTAAAATAATATCATCATATGGCTCTGCGAACTGTGACCCCAGGAAATATGGCCCCAAAACTCTTAACAAAAAATGGCCGCAAAAATTACGTGGGATACAACAACATGCAACTTTGGGGCAAAATTTCATCGTTTTTGGGGAATTTTTGGAGTGAATTTGCACCAAATTGGAATGAAAAATTGCCCTAAAAGTATGAAATAAAAAAAGCCCCATAAAAAGTTTTATTTGTACTTTAGGGCTATTTTTGATTCAATGATTTTTTTAAAAATTGAATTTCACAATACATGTTGTAGATTTCAAAGGATAACGACTGTCAAAGAACTTTCCATACGGCTTGTATTAGCGAATAAAAGTTTTCTTTTTGTCTTAAGTACACTCTCCTCTGGTATTTCTAATACCGGCTTCGCTAAACAAGCTTTTTTCGAATGTAAAAATATGTTTAAGGTTCCAGATTTTTGATAAAATTTATAATTTCTTCCAAATTATGAAAAATGCCCCATTATTTGTATAATTTCTAGTTTCATTTTAGGGTAACATTTCATTTTTGTTTGGAGTAACTTTTCGTTATGAAAATGTGTCCCAATAATTGGGCCAGTTTTTCATTTCAAGTTTGCGGTAATATTCTATTTTTTTGGGGTTATATTTTCAAAACTTTAGGAAAATTATTCATTATGAAAAATTGCCTCATAACTGGGACCATTTTTCGTTTAGTGTTTTGAGGCCAAATTTCCTGGGGCCACAGTTCGTAGCGCCTCATCATATATATCCACTGTTGCCAGATTTGCCGATTTATCTACATTTTGGTGATTTTTTATTGTAAAAATTCCAAAGTGCGATTTGCCGATTTTTATCCTCAAAATGACGATTTTGTAAAATTGATATTTACATCACTATTTTAAATATAACCCAGCAAAAAACGGTCCAAAAAGGAACAGTTTCAGTCAAGCCCGACTATATAATATCCTACACCATCGTCTATGTGGACCGATAACTTTTATTAAGAATATTACATTGATACTAACATTCAAATCTATTTATGCACTTTTGGGTGATTCCCGAAATTGGGTCTTATAGGGGAGCTTATAGGGGAGCTATAAAATTATGGACGGACATGGTTAAATCGACGCAGAAAGGGTGATTCTGAATCGAACGGAAGATTTTTTCTCTGCGTTACAATTTTTGCATTATAAAAATAAATTTAAATTAAATTTCTTTAAAATGAATGTATCACAAATATGTGCATATACATATGTAGGTATAATCTATATACATATATAAAAGAGTAACGTTACTGACTGACTGACTGACTGATTCATCATCCCACAGCCCAAACGGCTGATGCTAGAGAGACGAAATTTGGAACATAGGTGGGTCTCCCATCATATAGATCCACTAAGACGGGATTTTTGGAAATTCGAATGTTTAGGGGGTAAAAAGGGGGTAAAAACGGGTAAAATCGGTAACCTTATAACTCGCAAACTAATAATGATACGAAAAAAGTTGAATAGTTATCGTTATTCATTTAAAAAATAATTGGACAGGTGTCTGGTACTTTTTTGAAAATCGGCCGTTTTAGGGAGAAAACTTGTAAAAACTGTATTTTGGTACTTTTTTGACACCATATGTATCTTTGAAACCAATCAACAAACAGATAAAATTTATGTCATATTTAAAACTTATCAAAAAATTAAAAATACGAATTTGGTACTTTTTTTTGAAATTCAAACGTTTAAGGGGTAAAAATCGAACCTATTTTTGGTACTTTTTTCATAAAACATTTTTTTGTATTTATTGAAATCTTCATATGAGTATTTTAATATGGGATACCACTACAATTTAGAAATTTATTGGAATGCAATTTTTGATACTTCGATGGGTGAAAAAAAGTACCAAAAAAAGGGGTAAAGACGGGAAATTACATTTTATTCAAACTTAATAATGAATTCTCAATTACATTAAACATAGAAACATGAAATTAAGAAAATGTAGATAAGAATTCACAGGAGTAATGAGAGATGTAGGTAAGAATTCAAGATGGTGGACTTCGTGGTACTTTTTTCTTCTTCTATTGGTACTTTTTTGCATTTTCTATAATAATTCCTTAGTTAATGAGAATCCACAAGAGGGGACGTTGTGGTACTTTTTTGTTATTTTAATGGTACTTTTTGAATTTTCTATAATATTTAACCTAGAAATATAAAATTAAGGACATGAAGTGAGAACTTTATGGTACTTTTTCGTTCTACTAATGGTACTTTTTTATTTTTTTTTTTATAATATTTAACATAGAAACATAAAATTAAAGATATTTGGTCCTAAACGATGAGAATTTGTTAGAGGGGACTTTATGGTACTTTTTTTGCTCTTCTAATGGTACCTTTTGCATTTTCTATAATATTTAACCCAGAAACATGAAATTAAAGACATGTGGTCTTATATGAACAAGAGAGGTTTTTGTGGTACTTTTTTGTTCTTCTAATGGTACTTTTTGAATTTTCTTTAAATATGAACCTAGAAACATGAAATTAAGGATATGTGGTCCTAAGTGAATGTGAATCCATATAAAGGGACTTTGTGGTACTTTTTTGTTCTTCCTATGGTACTTTTTTAATTTTCTATAATTGTGAACCTGGAAACATGAAATTAAAAACATGTGGTGCTAAGTGAATGAGAATCCATAAGAGTGGGCTTTGTGGTACTTTTTTGTTCTTCTAATGGTACTTTTTGAATTTCCAATATTATTTAAAGTGGAAACATGAAATTAAATATGCATGGTCCTATGTGAGAAAGAATTCACAGGAGGGGTCTGCGTGGTACTTATTTTGTTCTTCTAATGGGACTTTTTAAATTTTATATAATTATGAATCTAGAAACACGAAATTAAATATATGTAGTCCTAAATGAACGAGAATTCACAAGAAGGGACTTTGTGGTATCTCTTTTCGTTTTTCTAATAGTACTTCTTGAATGTTCTGCAATTTTTATCCTTAGAAACATAAAATTGTAGATGTAAGGTCCTAAGTGAATCAGAAACCTTAAAATGGTTTTTGTGGTCCTTTGTTTTATTCTAATATACTTTTTCGTAATTCTGATATTTATTTTTCGTTATTCTAAATTAGAAACCTGAAATTAAAGTGAAATTGTTATTTATGGATGACATAACACCATTATTAAAAATGTTCCTAAGGGAGTAAAGAATCTTAGTTTAAATTTATTATATAGTATGGTTTTTATAAAAAATTTCTGCTAACGAAGTTGCGGGTCTACAGCTCGTAAATATATATTTATTTTTGTATTGATTATTTTTTTATATATTTTTTTGCCTAAATACCTACTTAATTAATTATATAATTGACAATAACCTCATATTATTAAATTACTTATCTCCAACTCTCTTCAATACACACTTCACATTTTCACATGTCGAATTATCATTTTGTTCATCCTCGATCTCTCCAAACACTGAATGGAAAATAGAAAACACTTTACACGGAAGCGACCACTTTCCTATAATCATTTCCTTATTCCGCCAACAAGATCACACCAAATCAACATTTCGTTCCATTTACAAAGTTAAAGAAGCTAACTGGTCATCATATAAAAATCAGTGCATACTTTTTGAATCCCAACGCCCAATAAGCAGTAATATTAATAAAGAAACAGCTAATGTCAATAAAATCATTCATCAAGCACCTAATATTCCTATTTCTATATTTTTATTCTCTACCAGCGCCGCGGAAATCGGTTCCATGGTATAATCATAATCTAGAATGTCTCAAAAAAAAAAAAAAAAAAAAACGCGAATGTTACATTCGGCCCGGCCGAATCTACGTTACATGGGAGGGGGAGGTAAAGTGGACGGACCACGTCCTTTTTTTGTTTCCGAGTTTACATTGGTCCTTGAGCTATTTCAACACAATTTCACCTTATATGGGAGGTGGGCGGTAAAGTGGGCGGACCACATTTTTGGTTTCCGAGTTTATGTCGACCCCCGAATTATACGTACAAAATTTCGTTGTCGTACATGCTTTTATTGAAGAAATATAAGCAAAAAAGTATGAAACGGACACCCTGTGTTTCTAGTTTTTAGCGCATAACTTTTTTGTTTATCAACCGAATTTGCCCATTTCCAATACCAAACCTTATATAAGATAAATATTTGTGCCAAATTTCGTCTTCCTACGTTGCTCCGTTTGAGCCCTATCCTGCTTTCAACAGACAGACAGACGGACAGACGGACGGACATAGCTAGATCGACTCAGAATCTAACCAGGACCCAGAAAATATATACTTTGTGGGGTCTTAGATAATTCCTTCGATATGTTACACACGGAATGGCAAAATCAATATACCCCCCATCTTTTTGATGGTGGGTATAATAAAAAAAAATAGAGCATGGAACGCATTTAAACGGAACATGACAGCTGACAATCTAATCAATTATAAAGTAAACAACGCTATACTTAAGCAAGAAATAAAAATATCAAAAAAGTTGGCTTTATTTAGCTTCACCTCTACTATAAATCCTAATTCTCGAGCGAAAATATATGGGCAAATATTAGATCCCTCAAAGGTTATAAATCGACACCTACTATACATTACAGTGCCTTGATTTGTATGGGGACAAAAAAAGTTGCAAATGTACCCCCCCTAAAATTGAAGTTTGATATGTTTTAAGCTAATTCTCAAAATATTTCGCTTCAATTATTTAATTTACCTGAGCTGGACCATTTTTAAAATACATCCAAAAACATAGTTTTCGATCGACATACATACATAGTTTTTAACTTTTAGTCAAAAAAATTACAACATATGATAGAAAAACGATATCTACTACATATAGAGCAAAAAATAATTTAAAATTTGTTTTCATTCTCGCGAAATTAAAATTTGTGTAAAATTTTCAATGATTTTATTTTATTAAAGTTTGAACATTTTGGACATTTTTAATCATAAATTATATTTTAGCACATCATTGGAAAGCTCTCATTAAATACTATTGATATTAGCATTCATTTAACCCTTAAGTTGCACAAATAATATTTTCGAATTTCCGGTTCATAATTGGTTAAGTTAATTTTTATACCAAATAAATGGTTAGTTAAGGACATAAATGTCCTCAAAAGCATAAATTTATCTAAAAAGCGGCGAATTGGTGTAAAATAGCGGTTATATTTAAAAAGCTCCTTTTTATTTGATAACTGTCGCGGTTTTTAATGAACTTTTTTATGTTTTTCAGAAATTTATCAATATTTAAGAGTAATAAGTACTTCCATGTGATTTATTTGCAAAAATTGCAAATTTAAGCTTTTGAGAACTAAATGCATAAAATTGACCCTTTGGCTCATAATGGGTTAATTACGTGTTATCTTCAATAGTAACAGGATATACCATTTCTATGGTACATTAAAACCTAATATATTTTGAAAAATGTCCGAAATATATAAAATTACATGTTTGAAAAAAGAAAATATGATAAAAAATATTAGTAAAGTCTTAATATTCCGCGACTGAGAAGAGACATAAAAATTATTTAAATGAATATTGAAGGTCTTAGTATGCCTCTATTATAATTTGAAGCTAATTTTCTTATAAATAAAATTTTGATAATAATATTGAAATAAATACGTAATTTCAGAGGTGTTTTAAAAATTGTCCAGCTCACGTAAATCTTAACATTGAGATGTAATATTTTGGGAATCATATAAGAACATACTAATCTTCATTTCTAGAGGGATACATTTGCAACTTTTTTTCGTGAGGCACTTTTCTATACATGGAGTTGTTCCCTTAACATGTCCTGATAATCTTTTAACCAATAAATATGAAACAGCCACCGATTTTGGAAAATTTTGGTCACAAAAATCATCTGATATAAACTTCCCCACTGAATTTAAAACAAATAAATTAAACACCTTAACAAATTTGCGAGTAAGTCATCCAACACCTGAATCTTCTAAAATAGAATTCAATATAAATTTATGTGAATTAAAACACTCTTAAAAAAACTAAAAGGTAAAACCCTCGGCCTAGATAGAATTTCTTATCCAATGATAAAGGAACTTCCAGCCGTAATGAAACAACGATTGCTACATTTATTCAATAACATATGAAATTCCTACATTCCACAGCAGCTTAAAATTAGCATATACCAATATATAAAAAATTTATAAAAAAGGAAGTAACAAAACAAATTTAGACTCTTATCGCCCTATATCGCTAAATCCCTGTCTTTCAAAAGTGCTAGACAAAATTGTTGCTAACCAAATATGATGATTAGTAACAACGCAAAACTAATATATAAAAGTCAGTTTGGCTTTACAAAAAGTAAATCAACAATAGCTCTCTTACTCTTCGTAAACATGCACTTGCGTGTTTAAGAAAGCTGGAGTTTTTTTTTTTTTTTTTATTTGTTATTGCCGAATTATTTAAAATAAAACAACAACACAATGTTTATGGCAGTAGTTAATTAAGTGTGTGTGTTTTTTATTTGCATATGTATGTATGCGTGTAAATATGTATGTAAATCAATTTTCAAATTTCCTGACTCACTGACTCGAATTTAGAGTACAAATGCTGCTTACACAACGCTGCTTCATACGTACACTATAAACTACATGGTTCGACTCGTGCTCTCTCATTACCCAGCAGTTTTTTCGGTGTCAATTTACCCGCTTTTGTACAGTAAAGTTCATTTGTGACTACCCACCTAACTCATTAAAATGTGTACGTTTTTTATACACCCTAACTTCGCATATTTTGTGAGCGATAGTTAAGCTATCGCATCTTTTATTGACTCTTTTGAAAGCGTTGAGGTGGCGATAGCACTATTTATTGACTCTTTAGAAGGCGTTGAGGTGGCGATAGCACTATTTATTATACCCACCATCAAAAAGATGGCGGGTATATTGATTTTGTTATTCCGAGTGTAACATGTCGAAGGAATCATCTAAGACCCCACAAAGTATATATTTTATGGGTCCTGGTTAGATTCTGAGTCGATCTAGGTATGTCCGTCCGTCTGTTGAAAGCAGGATAGGGTTCGAAGGAGAGAACCTAGGGGACAAAGTTTGGCACAAATATTTGTCTTATATAAGGTTTGTTTGGGATTGAAAATGGGCAAAATCGGTTAATAAACAAAAAAAATATGGGCTAAAAACTAGAAACACAGGGTGTCCGTTATACTTTTCTGCTGATATTTCTTCAACAAAATTGCTGTAAATTGAATAGTTCAAGGACCAATGTAAACTCGGAAGCAAAAAATGGGCGTAGTCCGCCCATTTTACTGCCCACTTTTCCACCCCTCCCATACAACGTAAAATTTTAAAAAGTTGATGGTGGGTATATACACACATGGACAAAAGTCACCGTCATCTATCATGTACAATGTTTAAAGGCTCCCCATGCTCAGAAAGCTAATGAAATAAAAAAATGGTTAACTTAAACAAAAAGTATATTTTATTCAAATATTATTTCAGTTAAAATAACTCCTTTTTCTTTTACTTATTAAAAAAACAAATTAAAAATATACAAAACAGTTCATATAACTACTGGACAAAATTCACCGTCAGGTAGAGTTAATTAAAAACTTTTATTATTTTAATATGAGGTATGTTTGCCATTATTTTTAGTAATTTCTTGCAAACGTTTCTGCATAGAATGTACTAACTTTTTCTTCACTTCCGGATCAATTTTCTCCCATTCCTCCATTAATTTCTCTTTAAGCATATTTTTGGAAGTAATGTGATGTTCTCGAATCCGTCTATCCAAATGGTCCCATAAATGCTCTATTGGGTTGATGTCGGGTGACTGAGGAGGAGTTTTAAGAGTGTGAGGGGTGTTATATAAGATCCATAATCGAACAATTTCCGCCGTGTGCTTAGGGTCATTATCCTGCTGGAAGAAATAGTCGGATTCAATGCCAAGTTTTTGAGCACTTTTATGCAAGTTATCCTTAAGGATATTCAAATAAATATTTTTATCCATTACTTCATCAATAAATACTAGTTCCCCAACCCCAGCCGCCGACATACAACCTCATACCATGACACCAGCACCACCATGTTTAACAGTCGACTGAATGTGTTTTTCCTGCAAAGCCTCCCCCTTTTTCTCCATGTCAAAACACTTCCGCCTGATTTATATATGGAAAATTTGCTTTCATCAGACAATATTACCTTATCCCAAAAGTCTATTCCTTTATTTATGTGCTCTTTTGTGAAAGAAAGGCGTTTCATTTGGTTCACCTTGCTAATCTGCGGTTTTTTTCCTGCAAACTCTGGCATTATACCCGGCAGAATTTAGCACTCGACGTACAGTACGGGGGTGAACACCTGTACCAGTGTTTTCCTTTAACATTGCAGCAATTTCGGACGATGAAGTTTTAGGCTCTTTTTTAATTATTTTTACTATTTCCCTCTTTTCCCGAACGGATAGTGCTTGCGGTCGTCCACTTCTTGTCTGATACTCACATGTTGGGTCGTCTTTAAAACGTTTTATAATTCCAGCAATGGTGGTACGTGGACGGTTAACCAATGTGCATATTTTCCGTATCGTTTTATTTTGTTTGTACGCACTTAAAATAATTTTTCTTTCTTCAATTGTAGCTTCTTTTCGTTTTTCACTCATTTTTAATAAAAGTGGCGTTAGCAATTTTTTTAAATTAAGTACCGTTATTAAATTTTGACAGATCATTCTTAAAGTTACCATATTACACGAATTTACTCAGAAGTGTTGGTAAGAGAGAAAAAGTTTCTTTAATATTTAGATGCAGTGACGGTGACTTTTGTCCACAAGAAATATGAACTTCAAATAATAAATACTTATTTTTGTTAATAAGGTTAATGAAAGAAAAATTAATTTAACTAAAAAACATTTTAAATAAACCATATTTTATGCAGAATTAAACTATTTTTATATATCATTTGTTTTATGGGCGTAGAGGCCCTTCAAACTTACATAAAGGTAAATGACGGTGACTTTTGTCTATCTGTGTAGATTCGGCCGGGCCGAATATAACATTCGCGCTTGTTGACTCTTTAGAAAGCCTTGAGCCTTGAGGTGGCGATAGCACCTGTTAACGTCAAAATGGCATTAAATAAGTTGACTGCGGCGATTCACAGACGCCACAGTCAACCACACTAAAAATCAACCGCTTTACAAATCAACAGCCTAGAAAAAACGAAGTGAGCCACGCATTTTAATTAGAGCAACATTAAGTGCAAATAAAAGAAATTAAGAACAAACAAATATTGTTTTAAATTAGAAAGTAAAATAAAAAAAAGTGTAAAGAACTACAAAATAAATAAGAAATAATGCCACCTCCACGTTTTCAAAAGAGTCAATAAATGGTGCAATCGCCACCTCAACGCTTTCTAAAGAGTCAATAAAAGGTGCGATAGCTTAACTATCGCTCACAAAATATGCGAAGTTAGGGTGTATAAAAAAAACGTACACATTTGAATGAGTTAGGTGGGTAGTCACAAATGAACTTTACTGTACAAAAGTTTATTTAAATTTTCAGTCTCACCCACTAGAAATGCTCGAATACCCCAAAAACTATATAATACAAAGTTTTAAATTGATTGGAATAAATTTAAAGGTGGCTCAAAGCGATTAAAATATTAAAAATTTTAGTTATTTTATTCTGTTCATCCATGAGCAATTAATTAGAATTTAAATTTTCCTCGTTTTTATCTTTTTGAATTCCTCAGTTTATTACCTTTCTAAAATGTCCAAAATGAATAAAATTGAATAATTAATAATATCATAGTTATTAAAATAAATTTATGCAAAACGCGTAATTTTCAACCAAAGACACACCAGTAAAATAAGATTTCATCCAAAACTTTAGGAAGAGAAACGAAACTCGGCATATAGTTTTGTCTTGGTATCTTATACATCATGTCAAAATTTTTCGGTAATCACTTGTGATCTGCGTAAGATATTCACGATCAAAATTTACAAAAATCTCTTGTTTTTCATATGTCTGACCTACGTATTTTTTGCTATTACAACAATTTTGGATAATAAAATTATTTGCAGGATATATAAAACGTCAATAGGGAACTACATGCCAAGTTTCGTTTCTCTCCTTCAAATTCTGGTTGAAATCTTATTTTTCGGGATCTATTTGCCCGAAAATTACGTATTTTACGGTAATTTTATTTTAATAACTATTATGTTATTAGTTATCCAATCTTACCGATTTTAGGCGTTTGAAAGCTCATAATCTGTGGAATTCCGCAAGATATAAACCCAGAAAATTGCACTTAAAATTAATTATTTATGATCGGTGAAAGGAAATAACTTTTCAAAAGTCATCATTTTTAAGAATTTGATCGCTTTGAGCCACCTCTAAATTTTCTTCAATTAGTTCAAAACTTGGCATATCTTAGTTTTTGGACTATTCAAACATTTCCAGGGGGTGAGAACAAAAATCTGGACACTTTTTGTAATGAGGGACACCCTAATGTACATACACATATATACAGTTACGAGCATAAAAAATGCAACGCTAGGCTATACGATTTTTGATCGTATTGATTAGGACTAGAACGTCATTAAATTAGCCAATTCTGTTGGAATTTTATTCTTTGCGGCCTTAGCCAACTATTCTATGTCATTTTGTTCCAAATTGTTACGCATACGAACAGTTAATAGAATTTTTCTTTAAAAAGTTGTAAATTTAGGGGAGCAAATAAAATTCAACTCCTAAAAAATCACCGAATTTTTTTAAATTTTGATAAAAATTATTATTGAAAAACGCTGAAAACTATAATTTGGTAGTATTACCACTAATTACTACCAATACATATAAATTTAAGGTAATTTTAACTACAAAGGATATTAATAATATTAACAAGCGCGAATTATATTTGGCCCGGCCGAAGTAGGCGGTAAAGTAGGCAGTAAAGTGGGCGGACCACACCCATTTTTTGTTTCCGAGTTTACATTGGTCCTTGAACTAATTGAACACAATTTCATTGATTCTCACCTTATATGGGAGGTGGGTGGTAAAGTGGCCGCACCACTCCCATTTTTGGTTTCCGAGTTTACATCGATCCCCGAACTATACGTACAAAATTTCGTTGTCGTACATGCTTTTGTTGAAGAAATATCAGCAGAAATGTATAAAACGGACACCCTGTGCTTCTAGTTTTTGTTTATTAACCAATTTTGCCCATTTTCAATACCAAAAAAACCTTATATAAGACAAATATTTGTGCCAAATTTCGTTCCCCTACGTTGCTCCGTTCGAGCCCTATCCTGCTTTCAACAGACAGACAGACGGACGGACATAGCTAGATCAACTCAGAATCTAACCAGGACCCAGAAAATATATACTTTGTGGGGTCTTAGATGATTCCTTCGACATATTACACACGGAATGACAAAATCTTTTGGATGGTGGGTATAAAAAAAACACTCTTTTCTCCATACTTTCTAAGAATTTTCGAATATTTTTGAATAACATTCTGATAATGGCAGTGAAATAATATTAATATGTAGTTCTAATATGATGATTCTTAAAAATTATCTTAATGAAACAATATTGAAACGATAATGCCTGTAACAATTGATACAAGTCATTTAACAGTAGATATTTGATATTATCTGAATGACCACATTTGACCATTTAACAATACTATTACCGGCAATCGTTGATTTAATGATGTAAATATGGAAACTGGATATCCTTCTAACATAACACATATTATTTACTAAAATCAAATTACCACTTTTACATTTAGAGGTAGGTCCTTTATTATTTTTACGAGTACTGTATACATAAGGGAAATGAGGGCCTATTACGATAACTTGAATTAATTTCACTCTAAACGCATATATTTCGATTTTAGATGGTCTAGGTAGACATACTTACTTAAACATTAATTTCCAATAGTAAACAAGTCCAATAGTCCAATCATCACGAAAGATGTACTTTTAATTTTTCAACATACGAAGAGGTCAAAATAGGAATATTTCTTAACTGTCTTTCCTTGTGTTAGAATTTGTTCCAGGAACTAAATCAAGGGAATTCGATAATGTCATATCATTGCAAAAAAAAATTTTAAAGCTGTTGATCCTTTCACAATAACGATCGAAAGTGGTTGTGTTATTTCGGCCGAAAGGTTACACTCAATTATTAATTATGAAGTTAAGCCAAACTATCATAAATATTTGATCGCTTATTTATATAAAAATATTTATTGGATTTAAAATAACTAACAAAATAAATAATAATTCCAAAAATATCAATCTCTATTGAAAAATGTCCAAAATAGTTCAGAAAAATATCAAAATTTAACAAAATTGGAAATTATTGCTAATATTTATATTATTTTGTATCAAAATTTTAAAAATCATGTTTATTTGTTTAGAGTTGCATTTTTTGTTTTGTTTTGCTCACTCAAATTTACAACTCCTTTTCCTAAACGTTCAATAATTTTCCTTATATACAAAAATATTCGACAAAATTATATGCAACAGGTGTCTATGACCACAAATAATAAAACCACAATAGTACTGTTACATTAGGACTTGCTATAAGCAAAATATATGCGAACAAAGATCATATCACATAGCGTTGTATTTTTAATGTTTGGCACTGTATGTATGTATGTATGTATCTATGTATGTATGTATGTATGTATGTATGTATGTATGTATGTATGTATGTATGTATGTATGTATGTATGTATGTATGTATGTATGTATGTATGTATCTATGTATGTATGTATGTATGTATGTATCTATGTATGTATGTATGTATGTATGTATGTATGTATGTATGTATGAATGTATGTATGTATGAATGTATGTATGTATGTATCTATGTATGTATGTATGTATGTATGAATGTATGTATGTATGAATGTATGTATGTATGTATGTATGTATGTATGTATGTATGTATGTATGTATGTATGTATGTATGTATGTATGTATGTATGTATGTATGTATGTATGTATGTATGTATATACGTAAATCAAAAATGTATCATTATCACACAAGCAATAACATTATTTTTTACGATCGCTACTTTTTAAATAATTATTTGCATGACATCCAAAAAAATCAGTCGATATACTTGCATACATATAAATTTGAAATAAAAATATCATTGGAGTTTTTATAGTCATGTTTGTTTTTTTCGACAGTTCATACCGCTAAAAATTATTTTTTTATATATATCTACATGTATGTATAAATGTATGTGCACACAACGAACCTTTTTTTACCTTTTTCCAACCACTTTTTTGCGCACATCATTGTACCATGTGTGTGGCGACCGAACCGTTTGTAATCGTAAAATAACGGTCTTCCCCACAAATACAAATTTTAACAAGACGAATCTTATATACCCTCCACCACTGAGACAGTGTTTTCATCAGTTTTTATATAGGGAAAATTATTCGGAAAGTAGTGGTTTTCTAATTTACTTATTAATTTCTGGCGTGTAGTGTAATGGTATGAACATGTTCTAATAAAGTATTGTATATAAGATACTTCAACAAATTATTAAGCAAATGATCTGTAAAATGGGAAAAAAGAGGAAAATCTATGATGCCTTTCCTACAAAAAGTGGATCATCTTGGTAAAAGTAAGAATATATCATATTTTTCATTTTATAAGAAAATTCAATAGTAGTGGCAAAGCCAAATGAACAAAACTTTGTTTTCACGATATCCTATCTTCACAAAAAAAAAAAAATGTTTTTTTAGTGAAAATTAAAATTTTATTCTATAAGAAATCTAAGAGCCAGAGAGAAACAAAAATCTGTGATCTCTTGCATAGATTAAAAGTATTTTACCGACAATGAATTAAAAAATTAGAGTTCTTATAAACCCGATTTTTTTTTAAGATTTTTTTTTTTTTTTGTAGTTTGATTGGTATAAATTATATTGTTAGTTTTTTTAATACCCTGTATGTATTTATAAAGAATCTGTGTTTTTAGTTTTGTTACAATTACAATTTAAATGTAAACAATTTATATTTAACCTATTTCCAACCACTACCCGATTCCATTAATATAACTTTGCGAAATTTGCCATGAAGTTTGTTTTTGTGATTGTTATAACAAACTTACATATTTTTTATTCCGAAATATAGTGCATCGAAAATTTCAGAAATAGTACCATTTTTAACTCAAACCTTTGGAATACATCCATAACATAAAAACATATTTTCGAAAAGCAGGTCTGAAAATATCGCCGAAATAACCATTGATGCGTTTTCGCAACACTAACCATTTATCTGATCCGCCTGGCTTTAACACTCAATTTTGGACAGAGCATTTGTACAAAAATTTATTTTTTCTCTTATCATTAAGACAACATATTAATCTAATAATATCTGTGAAAAAATTCATAATCGACTGCATAATTAAATAATTAGGCGATGTTAAAGCTACCGATGCGAAAACGCAACAGCTGTCGGAAATGGGTTAAGCATACTTGAATAATAAAAACATGACTTTCTTTATTTTTATGCTACTTTCCATCAATTCGAAGCTCGATTGGTAAAAACAGATTTATACACCAAATAGGTCTATTGTGCTTCACTATGCAATATTATTCATAAGCATTTTAATTTTACCAAATGTTAAACTTATTATAATAATCAATATAATAAAATTGATCAATTATTTTTGTAAATCGTCGCTTACCTCAAATTTATATTTAACGATTCGTTAAAAGAGCCGTTTCTCTGATGATGTTGGAAAAACTAAATAAGTAAATTAAAGCAAAGTACTTATAATCTTCTAACTATAAGAGTTTCCCTCTTCGTAATTTGCATTTATATAAATCACCCTAACCGGTCATGAATTAAAGATTACTGTTGAATTACATTATTTCTGCCCAACGGTGCTATCAACATTTTTTAAAAATTATATTTGAAAACTTTTATAAATATTAATCCTTAAGAAAATAATAAGAATTAGCGATGCTTTTTAAAGATGATAATTTAAATGAATTAAAAAGGAATAAACAAAATTCTCACATAAGTAAGTATATTACAGTTATATTTTTACAATGAACATTGAAAAAATATCACTACATTTACATGTTATTAAGTAATTATAAACGCACAAAAAACTATAATGAATTAGAAATTATAAAGTAACATAAATACCCAGCAAAATATTTCAGAAGTTGTTCTAAAATCACAACATTTTCATTACATACCAAGTAGCTTTACGTTACGAATTTCATATTCTAAAATTGTTCTTTTTAGCAACATCCCAATATGTTAAAAAATTATATCATTTATATAATTTTGTAGTGTGTATGCTAAATTGTATTAAATTATTTCACTAATGAAAAAAGAAATATGAAAATAAAACAACAATGTTCCTCAAAAGCGCATACTATTCAGCTTTTTGGATCACTTCCGTCCTATGACAACCACGTGTTAAATTCATTGATATTTCACCAGAAATGGAACTACTTCAGATTCAGTAAAATCAATTATTTTACTAATGATTGGTATGCTCTTTTTTTGCTGGGTATGCATCAATACTTTTTCTTCAATGTTCTAAATAAAACTCCAAAAATGTTCAAAACAATTTCATATTTATTCCAGCAACATTATTTATATCTACATGTTAGCAGACAAACTTTTAATAAATACATTTTCATACCCTTCTCTACCGATGTGTATAGCTTGAAACACACCGAACTTACTTACTAACTAGTTTAGTAAACTTATCAACATATCTTGTTAAAAAGTAGCGAACACACCATGTTGTGGTGTGTTCGATGGTGACTACAATTAAACATCAAACTCAACATAGTTGCATGCCTATTCATATTAAGGCGAACACATACACATGCACTCCATATACAAATTATAACATGATGTTTAAGAAAAACTTACGGCGTTGAAATCATAAAAACTGTTCATATTTTTGTCTATAACTTTTCTTCTACTGCACCGATTTAGGCAACTTTTGGCAGTAATCTAAAGTGAATAGATAGACATTTTGGTTAAATTTTATTTAAATCCGTTTATTGCTTATTGAAATATTAGCAGTTCAAGTTTGGTTTAGGGGTTCTTTCAGATTTGGCTGGTTTGCAATCCCAATCTTCTTAGAGGAACAACAAATAACCTGAGTGATTTTCATAGGAATAGCTCAATTAGTTTGGACATGAGAATGTTTTCAACAGACGGACATTGCTTAATCGACTCAGAATTTCATATGGTCCAAGAATATATATACTATATGGGGTCTTAAACGATTCTTTCTAGGTGTTACACACGGAACGACAAACTTAGTATACCCTCTTTCACCACTAGTGGTGGTGGAGGGTATAAAAAAAGTTTTTTTATATTTTCGTAACACAAATTAAAAAAAGTAAAGAATACAAATTTAATCCAAAAAGTGAATTTTATTTTTAAATTTACGAATAATATTTATAAGAGCGAATAAAAACTTAAAATTAAATTTGAAATCCGAATTTTTCTGTACCTTCCTCGTGCGGCTATTAGCTTATGGCCATACTGCTTTTAGCACATTTTCTTTTTTCTGTGTGTGCATTTTTTATTTGAGATGGATTTTCATAAACACAAAAAATTAGTGCAGCTGCTTTTGTTTCATTTCTAAAATTTTCCATTTAGGACTTTTAGCTTTTGTTAAATTTTTGAATTTTGCCAGTAGCTAGTGCTATTAAAATTGACAAATTTAAAAATCAGTGTGTTATTTTTGCTTCTGCTTTTGTAATGTGTGAGCTAATTTTGTTTTAGCAGTTGTTAGCTATTGCTTTTTGATGTTTAATTTAGCCACATAAAGGGCAATTTTTAGATGATTTTGCTTAAAAGATGATAGCGATTTAAACGCTGTAAATAACTTTATTATCCAAAATTGATGCAATAGTGAAAAATATGTACGTAGTTGAGTTATATGCAAAACAAGAGATTTTTGTGAAATTTTATCGTGAATATCTCGTGTTTATCACACATGATTGTCGAAAAATTTCGACATGATGTATAATATACAGTGCATTTCAATTGAATAGGTTAAAGATTTTCGTTACATTAAAACTCGTATTATTTTTAATATAATAAAGAAAGTTCCATTTTTTATCTTGATTTCTAAAGTCTTGAGTTCTAAGATGTTTAATAGCAAAAAATAATTAATAACGAACTTAGTACAATTTTTAAAGGATTTTCTTTCAACAAATGTATTTTTTAAGGCAATTTTATTGTTTCATCTGAATAGGTTCATTAAGAATAAAATCAATTTGCGTCAAGTATTTGTTGAATTGTGTGTTTTCCTTATATTTTCAACTGTTTTCTATACGAATCTTTAAAAACTGGTCGCGTAAAAAATTTTTCGATAAAGAAAAGAGAAAAATTATAGCGTATGGACAATTCAGACTTAATCTATGAAATATGGCGAAGAAAAACTGAGCGAAGTTAAAATATTGTCAACAACTTTTTAGGAAATCACTCCCGCTATGGAAAAAAACATGAAAAGAGGTACTTATAAAGCAACAACGAACGCTGACAGAAGATTCACCATTCGAGATGCCTCCAATTCTAATGATTCTGCGTCAAAAATTAAACAAAAATCAGGTATTTTAGCAAATGTAAAACGTTTTATTCGAAATCCAGTGTACCTAAGAAGACTAAAAATTATACAGAACCCATCTCTAAACACCATTCGTAAAGTAAAACTACACCCGTTTACCCATGAAAGCATGTTCTAAAAAAGGAATGAAACATATTGTTCTATAGAATGAAAAAAAAAATCAATATGGAAGGCTCAAATGACTATAAATATTATTTTTTCGTCATTTGAGAAAAAGGATGCTAATTATGTTTCCCATAAAGATGCGAAGGAAGTGTAATGGTGTAGAGTGCTACTTCATATTATGAAACATGTGAACTTCGATTTTCTACGAATAGAATTACGGAAAAAAACTTACAAAAGTTTACAGGAAAAGAATTTCTAACATTTTATACACTATTTTAATTTATTTCATGGACATTCCAGTTCAACAATGCCCCTATTCACACCGCAGGAGCGTGAAAACAAAGAAATCGAAGTCAAAATTTTACCACTTAGCAGTGGTTATCATACTCTATCGACATTAATATAATAGAAAATGTATGGAAATTGCTGTCATGTAATGTTTATGAGTCGGACGAATAATACGAGCACAAAAATTCATTATCTGAAGAGATTAAAAAAAATTGGAGCAAAGTTGTTACAAGTTGAAAATCTTTATAAGTCCCTTCTAAATACAATTTTTTAGGTTAAATTAAATAATAAATGCTATTCTTATTATTAATAATTTCCGAATAATATAACAAAACAAAAAAGAACCATATTAATCAATATATCTTGTTTCATTGAATAAATAATGTTGAACCTATTCAGATGAAACAAAAAAATTACCTAAAAAATCCTCTTGTTGGAAAAACAAAATCATTAAAAATCGTTATTAGTTATTACTTAAATTTATTTTGCTTGTAGATATCTTAGAAATGAGGACTTTCAAATTTATTATGAAAAAAATATTAATTTTCATTATTATTTTAAAAATAACGATGTTTAATGTAACGAAAATCTTGAACCTATTCAGTTGAAATATTTTAAAAATAACGATGTTTAATGTAACGAAAATCTTGAACCTATTCAGTTGAAATGCACTGTATAGTGTGATCGATTATTCGACTTTTTAGATAAACTGGTTTTCAAATAGTTCGAATAGTTGGTATTTTGAAAAAAACAGTTAACCGGTTTTTTGCAAAAGTTAATATTTCTTAAATAAAAAATCAAAAAATGTAATAATATTCAAGTTAAAATTTATTAAATATAATTATTTTTGGAAATAACTTCTAAATTGTAGGAAAATAATCATCAAACATGAGATTAAATTTTAATAAGCATAAAAAGAAATCATGGCATAATATGGAAGTCTGTCTCAATTGAAACAAATCTGCATGTTTTTTTTTATACAACATCTTTTAAAAATGAAATAAATGTTGGAATAAAGAAATATTAAAAATTTAAATTCGATTAAAAAACATTACAGGGGTTACAAAAAATAGAACAAATTTGATTCAGGATAATTATTACTAATTTATTTGTTAAGTCTCACAGAATTAATTTCAATTTAACCTTAAACTATATTTTTAAAACATAAGAAATCAGTCTTTATGAATATATAAAAAAATTGTCTCTTAATTTCGATTCAAATATTAGTATTTACCATGATATAAGAACAGAAGGTAGAATCATTTGGGAGAGTTGTCATTCGAAATTCTTGTAGTCAGAAAACTGAAAAACAACAGAATAAAAATTAGAAATAAAAGAAATATAAAACAATTGCTTGTTCTTGAAAATTTAAGTTTTTTTGGATAAATAATTGACTGTGTGACTGACTAATTCATACAAAAACAAAATACATGTAGTCACATATATTTTGTTTTTGTATTTTCAAAAAAAATGAGTAAATTTTTTGAAAATTTAGTATAGGGTGGTTCTCACATAAACTTCTAGTTCTATTCTATGGACTATACCTTTTGTAGTTATATTATGGTATTTACTAAATGTTTTTTTGAAATAAAATGTTATTTTTGAAACCGTTTTATTTATTTTTTTTTTTTTTCTAAAAAAAAAAAAAAACCAATTGAAATATTAAAAATTAAATTTTTTTTATTCTGTTCAGCCATACCGAATTCATTATATCTTAAATTTTTCTCGTTTTCATCTTTTTGAATTCCACAGTTTATTACCATAATATCATAGTTATTAAAATAAAATTACGTAAAATGCGTAATTTTTGACCAAAATTAGATTTCACCCAAAATTTTAGGGAGAAAAACGAAATTCGGCATATGGTTTTGTCTTGGTATCTTATACATCATGTTAAAATATCTTATTTTGCATATAACTCACCTTCTTATTTTTCACTATTATACCAATTTTGGATATTGGAAATTATTTACAGCGTATATAAAACGTCAATAGGGAACTACATAATAAGTTTCGTTTCTCTCCTTAAAATTTTGTTTTAAATTTTATTTTGCGGCGTCTATTTGCCCGAAAATGACGTGTTTTTCGGTAATTATATTTTAATAACTATTATGTTGTTAGTAGTGTTTATAAAAAACCGACTTTTCAAAAAACCGGTTTGACGGTTAACCGAAAATTGGCTAAAATTAAAAAACCGGTTTCTCGGTTAACCGTCTACTTAAAAACCGGTTAAACCGGTTAACCGACATTTTAATAATTGCTCTAATTTGAAGATAATAAAAATATTTTTGGTTGAAAAAGTGTTTTTCAACTTATTGGTTTAACAAGGCACCAAATAATAAACACTGTTCTTTATAAATAGCGACAGATTTACATCTAACGTTTATAAAACTTTTTTCAGCCTTTAGACTAGTTTGATTATAATTTATAAAAACACTAATTTTTTTTGTAAATGATGAATATTTTTCGAACTTTTTTATCATTTATAAAAACATTTTTTTTTTTTGCCATATTTTAGCACAGCTTTTGAAGCTTTATAACTATCTAAAATTCTTCTATAAAGTATTTTTAATATTAGCTTTTTTTCAATTTTTCTAAGTTAAGAATAAAATAAAATTATTGAAAAAAAATTTAACAACAAAAAGAAAGCTTCAGACCTTTATATTATGATTTATATTCACCGCTTTTGATGTCTTTATCTTAAAGAAATGTTTATTTAATTTTTATAAAAAACTGTAATTAATAAAAATATCTGTATAAAATTGGAAAAATAATTAACATTTTTTCTGATAAAAACGGATTTGTTTTTAATTTTTATAAGAATTATTAATCATTCTGTACTTTTACGTTTGAAGTGTTTATTTTTTTCCTATTATCTTATATAAAATCTTATTTTTCTCTTAGTAGGTGTAATGTTATTTTCTTCTTTTGGAAAATTTCATTCGCATGAAATTTAAGTTTTTGTAAATAGAATGCTTAATTATCTATCTGATTTTATTATACATACAGTTTTAAAATATATTTTACTTCAAACAAGTAAATATTATCACTTGACTACTTGTTAATTCAAACAGCAAGAATTTTTAGTAGTTTGAAAATATTTTCTTAAATTTTAAATTCAGAAAAAAGTAACAAAAGGAGGAATTTTAGCGATATTTTTATCAAATTTTTAAAACCGGTTAACCGACACAAAAAAACCGGATAAACCGGTTAATCGAAATTTTAAATTTCAAATTAACCGGTTCGCAAATAACCGAAATTTGAAGAAAAAACCGGGTTTTCGGTTAACCGGTTAACCGGTTTATAAACACTAGTTGTTAGTTATCCTAAAAAAATTGCATTCAAAATTAATTTTTTATGATCGATAAAGGGAAAAAAAGTTCAAAAGCCATCATTTTCATGATTTTGATCGCTTTTTAAAAATACTTGAATAAATAAGTCGGAAGAATTATAATTGTATTTCTGTGCACTTACCAACGTTTTCATTGCTTTTTAATTCATATCCAATATCACATATTCCAGCATCACTCATTTTCTTTTGCCTTTTCTTCTCTTTCAGTTTATCTTTTTTAATTTTTTCCTTTTCTTTCTTCTCTTGAATTTTTTGTTTTTCTTTCAACATTTTCTTCTGTTCTTTTGATAAGCCCTGATTAATTTGATATTCTTTGAATTCTTCTAAATTCATGGTCTCATCTAACAAAACTTGAACAGTTCCAGATTTTGTTGCATCTGGAAAGGGGTGAAAATCGCCAGTTTGATCATAGCTAAATTAAAAATATTAATTTCTAATAAAATATATACATATATTCTGTTAAAACAATATGCAGTGGAGCAAAATCAAAATATTTTGGAAATAAACTTTTAATGTTTTATCGTCAGAGTTACATTTAAGTGTAAATATTGAAGGTGGATCAAAAAAACTCGACGAATGGAGCTATGGTGTTTAAAATTGGGGCACCTCTGACATTAAAATTTTAAATCATTGGATTTTTTTTATTTTTTATTTCTCATCAGATTTTTTAGTTTTAGTAAAATTGAATCAGCCGTTTAGAAATTAAAGATTTATTTCCAAAATATCTTGATTCAGTCCCATTCTTTAATATATATAAACGCGACACGAAATAACTACCAAAAAAAAAAGCACAATTATATATATTAAAATTGTGACGTCATGGAAATGTTTTATCTAACTTTCTCCACTATATTTATTTTAATGATTTAAAATTAGGCCGAATTATTCGCGATATATTTTTCTTATAATTATAACTCTGTTATTTAAATTTGGATTTTTATTTTTTCATACTTTTTATGGCTACGCATTTTCTGTCAGTGCGTTTTTAAAAATTTTACCATTTTTTGAGATCTACAGTTTTTATCTGTTATATGAAATCCAAATTTCCCCTCTACACCCTCTCTTTCCTTACCCATAATTTTTGAATGGTTTTATAAGGGTTAGTTGAGAAATTCTTGATTTTTATAATTTTAAAGATTTCTAGGGGCTATGTGTGACAAGTTAGAGACTTGACAAGTACTACATTTTTGTAGTACCGTGTCTTGACTATAAAATAGAGTAACTAATTTCCTCTTCCTATTACCTGGAAAATTGTATAACCTAAAAACACCTCAAGGAAGCATATTTTTTTTGGTCCTCAATGAGTTAAACATGTGACGTGATGGAGAAAAACCTTTATGCATTTGCATGTGGTAGAGCAAACATTATCTTTGCAAATTTGAATAAGTTCGGGAATTAAATTTTTAATTTTTCTTCATTTTACCCAAAATTCCAGTGAGTCCATTTTAATAAAAGTATTAATTTCGGTTTTAGAGAAATTGTACTCTGATCTTCCTTCTCCGTAAACATGTCTGGACTTAAAAACCCCATTTCTTTAAATATAGAATCATTCTGCAATGGAAAGCGTTTTTGTGTTTCTATGTTAAACACTTTCCTCTGGAAGTTTTTTTTTTAATTTTTCATATCCGTAACCGTCAAATACTTCCGTAATTGCCAATATAACATCTGGTGACCAAAACAAGCAATCAACTTTTAATTCCGATTGTTTAATGCAATTTTGTCCGAGCGTAAAAAGAATTTTCTTTGATTCTTAATGTAGAACATGAATCAGTTTTTATTTTTTTATTGAAAAAGTGCATTTATAGAAATAAAATTTAAAACGTATACTAAAAAATAATAAATAAGCATTTGTGCAATCATTACTAAGTTCAGAAAAAATCTGTTCAGCAGATTTAAATTTGTCTCGCGTACAAAAAAAAAAAAATATTCAACTAAAACATTCCAATTAAATAGTTTCGTTCAATACATAGCTGCCGCAATGAATTTTCATTTATGATATGACAGAAAAAAATTTTATATATGGATAGTCCTTGTAAATCTCTACAAAAAATACGCTTACATGTGTAGATTATCTCTTTTAGTTTAAGGGATATTAGGGTCGAAATAAATTTTTATCTCATTTTTAGCCAAGTCTTTTTTAAGACGGGCTTAATATTGAGACAGATTCCTTACAAAATTCTAAATAATATTGCTGCAAAAATCATATAAATATATGAATCCGTTAAAGAGTTATATTAATCTGAAATTGGAACTTTAAAAAAATTTTACATTTTTTTTTTTTTCTAAAAGGTGGCAATATTTATTCACTGATAAAATTTGTTTTTTGTTCTGGGCTTTATCATTTTTTTAATGTTTTCAAAAGAAATCTTAATGTAAATTTTGTCAATTTTGGAAGTTTTTTTTCTCTTTTTTTGTTATGTTCTCAAACTGCAAAGTTGGGATCGACTTAAAATTATTTTAATTTTATAGCTCTATATGTAAGGTAAACACCCAAAAAGTATTTTCTGACGGCGGACTTTTATAACGACAGGGTGACCATTTTAATGAAAAGAAATTTTTAACACGTTTTATACGGTTTGGGATTTTGGATATTTTCATGTCTAATTTTAAATAAATTTATACATATTATACTGAAATTTCAATAAAATATCACTATTCGTTAAAATTTTATTAAAGTTTAAATATTAATTTTATTTTTTAAAAATCTCCAAAAATGATAAATTTTAAATCCTTCAAGAAATTCTGCGATCAAATTATATTCCACTAACTTTTTTTTTATAAGTTATTAACCTCAATATTCTATACCAAATATTTGTATAAAAAGTTATTTGAGTTATTGGCCTTGCTTTTAATTTTAAAGACTTCTCTATGAAGATACCTTTCAGAAAAGTATAAAATTATTATATGTTGTTAAACAAAATTTTATTTTAGAGAAAAAAGGAGTGTAGATACTTTTTCGGCCAAAAAACACAATAAGTCGTCATTTTTGCAATTTTCAAATTCAAAATCGTTTATTTTTGGACTCGGTAAAGATATCGACCTAAAATTTTTTTTATTCTATAGATAATTTTGTTCTTTAATTAGTTAAAGAAAAAACAAATGAAATCGGTGGGAAACACTAGGATATATATGAATAAAACTGGACCAAGAACATGCAAAATTGAGGTACTTAAACATTCAAATGCAAATAACTCAAAAACTATAGGAGATAAATAGGACATGCAAGCATAGTTTTTATAGGTCTTATCAGACCTACAATAATGTATAAAAATATTTGAAATTGGACAAGAAACAAAAATTTGGCATGCGATTAAAAAAAATGTATATCAGAAGTACCCAACTTTAAGCTCCCTTAGCTCAGCCCCTGAGGGGTCTGTTCCGTCCCCCTTCCAAACTTAACATTGTACACTCCTCTGCTACGTATATACCAAATCTAACCAGCCGATCAGAAGTTACAGATTTATTTTCAAAAAATTTCGATTCTGCCCCACTGTGTGCTGCAGCACACATTTACTATAGAAATTAAAGGAAAATGTGCAAATTTTGCCGAAGGGGGTAAAGTTTCAGTTAGTTTTTAAACGATTGTGTAAAATATTTATGCAAGTATTTAGTATCATTGGAAAGGTTATTACTTGAAAAATAATAATATGTAAATAATAAAGTATTCCAACTAAATTTTTTTACTGAATTGATCAAAAAACAAAATTTTTTGTATTTAGTGTTATTTTTCAAAAAAGAATTTAATATTTGTACTTAAATAAAATCTACATTAATTAAGCTATCATTGTGAAATTTTAGTATAATATAAAAAAATGTGTCCTTAAAAGAAGAGAATAAATAGATTTCCATTTTCTTATTCCGAAATACCCAAAATTCTAGGTCGGGGAAAGCTTCCTTCAAAAATTGACTTTGTTCATTGAAATGGTCACCCTGTCGTTATAAGAGGCCTCCGTCAGAAAGTACTTTTTGGGTATATACCTTACATACAGGGCTAAAAACCTAAGATAATTTTAAGTCGCCCAGGCTTGGGATTTGAGAACATAGCAAAAAAAGAAAAAAGCATTTTCCAAAATTGACAAAATTTGAGATTTCTTTTGAAAGCATTAAAAAAATGATAAAGATCAGAACAAAAAACTAATTTTATCATTGAATAATTGTTGACACTTTTTTGAAAAAAAACCCAAAAATTTAAAATTTTGTTAAAGTTCCAACTTTAGATTAATATAACTTTTTAACGGATTCATATAATTATATTATTTAGAATTTTGTAGGGAATCTGGCAAATATTTTAGAAAAAATCTGGAGGCAATATTAAGCCCGCCAAGTTAAAAAACAAAAAAAGACGAGGCTAAAAATGAGATAAAAATTTATTTCCACCCGAATATCTCTTAAACTAAAAGAGATAACCTACACATGTTAGCGTATTTTTGGTAGATATTTACAAGGACTATCTATACATAAAATTTCTTTTCTGTCATATCATAAATGAGTTTTTGGCGATTAAAAAAAAAAATTACATACCCTAGATGAGCAACTTTGGATGGCCACCCACTTCCTCCCTGACCTAGAAGATTGTCCTAGAAGACTGTATCTCCAAATCAACAATCCGTAATTTTAAAGATAATTTAATCGAATTTGGAAAATGTGACTATTTTGGTATAACGCTAAAGTCTGCTGAAATTGGTTATGATCGGTCCATTATTTCACCTTGCATATACGCAAATATTTCCCCTGAACAGTGTTTAAATACTCATAAATACATTATTTATGCCACAATTTCAATAAAATGTGGTACAAATAAATTTTATAAAAGAATGAATTAAAATAAATATTTAAATCAAATTTTATCGGTCCATAATTAAGCAAAGCTCCCTTATAAGACCAGAAAATAACTCTAACTTGCATAAAAACTACGTAAATGATAGTATTTATATAATATTTGACACAAATAAATTTTATATAAGCAGAAACCATAGTACCAAGGATTCATAAGGATAGGTCCACAATTGGCCATTGGTCACATATAAGGCCATTTCTGAAAAACTTGATAATCATTTTGTGCCTCAAACGCAAGGGTGTAGGATATTATATTGTTGGACTTGATCGATTATATTTTTTGACTTATTTTCATTAATAAATCGATTTTTTTAATTTTTGGTGAAAAATCGGATTTTAGTAAAAAAATTTGATTTTTAGTGAAAAATATATTTTTTTTTTTGATAAAAATTGAGTTTTTTGTGAAAAAAAAAAAACGATTTTTAGTGAGAAACCGAATTATAGTAAAAATTTAGCTTATTGGTGAAAATAAGGATTTTTGATAAAAATCTTATTATTGCATTTTTAGTGAAACATTTTGTAAAGCAAAAATTTAATAAAAAGTAGCTTTTCGCTACCCCTTATTAGGCGATTTATAGAGTCTATCTCTCTCCCTGGATCTATCCGTGCTATTTCCATTTTATCAATACAATGTGATAAGCTTGATGTTCACACGAAGTTTGAGGACTTTCACTATATTAGTTCTTTAGATATACCACTTTAATTTGTATGAGATGCACCACTCCGTCTGCTCCGATCGAAAAATAAAATATCGTATTTGAATTTAGAAACACACAGGATGGTGCTGTGAAAAGTTTAGAAAAATCAGTTCAGCCGTTTGAGAGTTTTAAAAAAGTGAGCGTAAAATGTGGGCGTGACATCCAACCGAAATTTAACATAATCTATAACTACCACCGGCACTGGTACTCAGGGCTGTCAGATGTGGCGATTTTTCGCCAAACGTGGCGATTTTTAATTGCTCTTGGCGACTGAATTTTCCGTTTTGCGACATGGCGAATTTTTTGGCGATTTTTAACAAGTTGGCGATTTATTTGGCTAATTCTTAAAACTTTATTAAATAGGTATTCGCATAGTAAAACTATTACGTTTTCTTACTAGCTAACGTCTATTTTTAGTATTTTTTATCCAAAACGGAGGTTCTCAAATGGAGGTCCGCGGTTCTCAACAAAGTATATTGAATCATTCAAATTTTCTTCACATCAAATCTATTACAAATTAGCTTTAGAAAATATTTTTTAATTCATTTTGTAAAATAATAAAACACAAAATATTACAAATTGAATGAAAAAAAAAAAAAAAATATTTTCATTCAATTTGGAAATGATTTGAATTAACAAAAATTGAATGAATTCTTTATGAATTAATTCAATAAAGAATTAATTCTATTTAAACAAAAGCCTTTGAATAAAGCTATTGAATTATATTTTTAGGAATGGTATTATTGAATGAAAAACTATTATTTCTTAATTCAGAATTAAGATTTAAGGGAATTAAGCTAGGATTTAATGAATTCTTTCATGCGTGATTATTATTATTCATTACTGATATTTTGTCCTTGGCATAAGACGTTTATTAGCAATTTTAAAATCCATTTTTAACTACAAACGTTTTATCTTAAATTTATAATTAATTGAAGTCAAATGTTTACTATTTTCTTAAATATAGCCTGATTTAACAAAAGCAATTGGTATCAAATTGAGAATATGCCATTAATTTTTATCTTTAAGTATTAAATTATTTTTGGATTAAGAATTATTTAGGAATAACATTTGATATGAAACTAATAAAGTATCACTTTTTTTCAAATGAATATTAATTTTTATTCAAACTTGAAATTCAACGTATTTTCAGAAATACCTTTAAATTATTAAAGTTAAAGGCACGAAGCAAGAGTTTGTAAAAACCTCTGATCTAAGTCTAGGATCACACACAGCAATTTTTCCTGCTGCAATTCTGAGTTCGTAGGATAGATAAAAGAATACTAAACATTTACATTCACTTCACCTCTCTTGTCTACGAACTCAAAATTGCAGCAAGAAAAATTGCTGTTAATGAACCCCGACTAACAAAATCAAGATCCTTAATTTATAAATATCTTCATCAAATGTTTGATAATTTGTTTTCCATCATCTTTCAAATATGAATATTAATATTTTATGGACCATAGTGAAAAGAAAACGTTCATGAATAAATTAATTCTTCGAAACAATTTATTCGTTTAATAGGACAAATGTTCATTATATAGTTTTAGAATTATTGTGTTAAAAAATATAATAAATTTAAATAAATATTTAAAATTGTTGACCTAAAATTGAGTTATGTATGTCAGAAAAGTTTATTGAAATTAATATTTTTGTGATTCAATTATTATTAGCTACTGAAATTATTGTTGACTTTGTTGAAGCTGAATTTACATTTTAAAATTATATAAAATTTGAAGCACTAAATATTTTAGTTGTTTTTAGTTTTTCATTAAAAAAAATATATAAAATTTTATTTTGGCGATTTTTGGCGATTTCTGATTAACAATTTGGCGACAGAGGCTCAAAAGAATCTGACAACCCTGCTGGTACTCTGTGTCAAATAGGTGAAGCCGTTTAGACGTGATTTACGCACAAACATACAAACAAACTTACACTTCATTATTATTATTTTTTATTTTTTTTTTTAAATCTACAAATTTTTAAACAAAATAATTTTTAACAAAATTCATAAACATAGGTTTCACAATGTTAAAATGTTATTTTAAATTTTCACATAAATTTTCAAAAAATGTTAAAAAGTGTGTTACTTTAAATAACATATAACTAGCAATATGCCAAAATCGACTTTTTGTGAAAAAGAAGTTTTTTATTGTTGAAAATGGTTATTTAGGGCTTCAGCAGCAACTTTTTCATAATTCCGATATTTATAAAATTGTCGTTATTTTTAGGTTATTGAAGAAAATCACAATTTTGACCTTAAAATTTCCAGAATTCGACCAAATGATGTTTGGCAACTTTGTACAAAATCCTTCAGCGAGTATTCAGGGTGTTTTGATGCATTTTTAATTAAAACGAGAGAAAAAGATATAGTCGGTCAAGCCCGACTATATGATACCCTACACCATTTCGATCCACATAATTTTGTTTTTACGTATATACAACTTACTCGTGTTAAATATTAACGTTAGTTAGTGATTTTCGGGAGAGGAGTATATATGGGAGCTATGGTCAATTATGGACCGATCTTCATGAAATTTGGCAGACATATTTTTGCTGATATAAAACTTATTTGTACTAAATTTTATTAAAATATTCCTATTTTTAAGGCATCTATAAGTGTTAAAACTCTATTCCGGGAGGACATTTGTATGGGGGCTAGGTGAAATAATGGGCCGATCATAACCAAATTCAATAGGCTTCGTCCTTGTGTTAAAAAAAGCATATGTACCAAATTTCATCAAATTATCTTTAAAATTGCGACCTGTACTTTGCGCACAAGCTTTACATGGACAGCCAGCCAGCCAGCCGACCAGACGGACGGACGGACGGACATCGTTAAATCGACTCAGAAAGGGATTCTGAGTCGAACGGTATACTTTAAGGTGGGTGTCCGAAGATTTTTTCTCTGCGTTACAATTTCTGCACAAACACATAATACCCCAACCACCTTTGGTGGTGTAGGGTATAAATACAAATACAGAATAATGCATAGATACTAACATCTACTTGATTTTATGCACTTTAGGATTCTCGGAAGTGGGTTTATATGGGAGCTATGGTAAATTATGGACCGATTCTAATAAAATTTGGCAATGTTGTTTCTACTTATATAAAACTTATTTGTGTTGAACATTAATTTTACACTAACATTAGTATGGGATTTATTCACGTTAAAGTGATTTTCGGAACAGGGGTTTGTATGGGAGCTATAATTAATCGGACCGATCTTCATAAAATTTGGTACAAAGATTAATACTTATACAAAACTTCTTTGTACCGAATTTCATTAAAATATTATTATTTCTAAGGCATTTTTGAGTGTTGAAACTTAATTCCGGGGGGACATTTGTATGGGGGGTAGGTGAAATAACGGACCGATCATAACCAATTTCAATAGGCTTCGTCCATGTATTATAAAAGTCCCACCTGCCAAATTTCATTCAATTATCTTCAATATTGCGACCTGTACTTTGTGCACAAGGTTTACATGGACAGCCAGCCAGCCATCCAGCCGGACGGACGGACATCGTTAGATCGATTTAAAAAATTATTCTGAGTCGATTGGTATACTTTAAGGTGGATATTGGATAACGTTTTCTACGCGTTACAAACATCAGTCCAAACGCATAATACCCCAACCACCTATGGTGGTGTAGAGTATAATGAATGTGTCCTCTATAAATATGCAATTTTAGGATGCATTTTTGAAAAATGTCTACCTTATAAATCTGTTTCTTCCTCTGATATAAAAAAAGTTGCTAAAAATTGCAATAAAAATGGTCCACTATTTTAAAAAATTGTTGAAAATATTTCCTTTAATTGTTTCACAGATTTTTTTTAGTCTATTTTAAAACTTATAATTTGTATTTAAAAAGTTAAATTTTTTTATGAAAAAAGTAGATTTTATTATCGCAGAACAGTTATTTTTGCATTTTATAGTTAAGATTTTGCTATTTAACATATTGAAAAAAATTTTAATCGAATGGGTAGAAATTTTCCCAAAATGCATCCAAAAATTGCATTTGCATTATGAATGCATTTTTATTAAATTATAATATTATTTTTAAATTACTAATGTACTTAGTATAGGAAAAAAATTAAAATGGGGATATTTAAATGGCTTAATAGGTAAGATGCGTACCATATATGAACAAAATCGGATGACAATACGTAAAAAAATTTCAATTGTATGTTTCGAAATCTGATTAATGTCTGTTTTGATACGGAATCAGATAAAAGAAATATTGTTTCTATCTCTTACCTAGACAATTATATTGTATAAGCTAAAAACTGGTTGGGAAAGCGTATTTTTTATTTTTTTTTTTTTGGTCGTCAATGTCTCAAATATATGACATGTTGGAAAAAAATGAAAATGATTCTAATAATTTATTCGTTTCATGAAAAATCTTTAAAACATTTTTAAAGATATTTTTTTACAGTTTACCTGTGATTTTTGAAGTTTGACAAGCTACAAAGCGTGCGTAAAGGTCACTATATGACAGACTTTCTGCACCTTGAAATTAAGGTTGCTGTCGTTTTATATACCGTATAAGAAAAAGTGATGTATATTGTGAGCTCGTAATAGATGCAGTATCATAAAAAAATTCAAGATAAATTTACGAGATTTTTAAGAAATTGCCTTTTTTCCTTTGAAAATTTACTATAATGACCCACATATACGGTATAAATTTCAAACTAAAACTCCACATATTTCAAATGTTATCAACGTTTTTGTAATTCCTTTATCTTACAAAATTAATATTTGGGATGCAAAAGCCTTTATCTCTTTATAATATTTAATTTATATTTTTTTTTATTCTTTATAACATTAAACATAACATTTCTAATTTTTAAACGATGAATATAAATCTGGGATTTAAAATCAGTTGAATAGTTTTTAAGATATACATACTTACAGTAATAAATATTCATTTTGTATGGCAACTACTACTCCCCTTAAATATATCCTACCCATTTTCATCATAATTGTGAAGCTTGATAAGCAAATTATTCTCACAAAAGCTTAAGACATTTATCGCAGTGGTTTCTTAGATATATACGATAATGAAGATTTGACTTATATGGCGGCTAACAATCCTCTATAACTGCCCGTCCTATTTTCATTTCAATTATCTAATTTGATACGAATAGTCCCATAAAATTTTAAGGCTTTTACTCTAAAAGTTTTTAAATATGTGACAAATAATATCTGCTTTGTATGAAGGGTATCCCTTGTATCACCAGCTGCTTCTGTACTTCAATTGTGGAAGAAATTGATGACCACAAAATGTAAGGACTTTCGTTATAATAATTATTTAGATAATTATCATTTTGTTTGTATAGGCTTACCATTCCCCCCTACTCCAATCCCAATACGAGAGAAGAAGATATAGTCGGTCAAGCCCGACTATATGATAACCTACACCATTACCATCCACATAATTTTGTTTTTACTTATATACAACATACTTGTGTTAAATATTAACATAGTACTAACATTTGTATGGGATTTATGCACGTTAGTGTTTAAATGTGTTTTTGTATGGGAGCTATGGTCTGTTATGGACCGATCTTCATTAAATTTGGCAGACAGATTTTTGCTGATATAAAACTTATTTGTACTAAATTTCATTAAAATATTCCTATTTTTAAGGCATCTATAAGTGTTAAAACTCTATTCCGGGAGGACATTTGTATGGGGGCTAGGTGAAATAATGGGCCGATCATAACCAAATTCAATAGGCTTGTGTTGAAAAAAGCATATGTACCAAATTTCATCAAATTATCTTCAAAATTGCGACCTGTACTTTGCGCACAAGCTTTACATGGACAGCCAGCCAGCCGTCCAGCCAGCCAGCCAGCCGACCAGACGGACGGACGGACGGACATCGTTAAATCGACTCCGAAAGTGATTCTGAGTCGAGCGGTATACTTTAAAATTAATTTGTTATTTTTCACATGAGTTGCATATGCTTAATGAAAAATAGATCATTGTTGAAAAATAATTTTTCAAAAATTCATCACTTTTCAAACCGATTGGATTTGAAAACGACCGGTTTTCATCACATACCTGAATATACTTTGTGAATTCGGTTATTGTTTATCTAATATTACTCTGCTTGGCAATCATAGCAAATATATTAATTTCCTTGTTTACAAATGTCTTAGGTTGATAGTAATGTCACATTTTTTACATCTAAGAATTACACAAGGCAACAAAATTAAAAAAAATTTTGGAGGCTTTAAAAACCACTATACAATTTTGATGTATTGTGGTTCCAGTAGTACAAATATGGTCCAAATTTTAAATTCTATGGAGAGTTTTTTTTATTATTTTTTTTTTTTTTTTGTAAAATTAAAAAGTTTTAGTCCGATATTATTAAAAAAAAAATTTAGAAAATATTTTATTTACATAACCTTTAATCCCTTCATATATTGCGTTTCAATCGGCTCGGTAGTTTCGGAGTTATAATAAAAAAATTAAACAAAAAATATATTTTTTTCGTGAAAATAGCAAGTTTTTTTTGTATTAAAAGAATCATTAAAAATCGAAAATGACAAAAACTGCTCTGATTTATTGCTTTATCGTAAAGCCTCATGTAATAGCAACAAAATGAGATATCGATCATAAAAATCGATTGATTCGTTTCGAATTTAATCGCAATTAAGTGAATTCGCTCATTTTCACAAAATTTTAGTTTTTTGAAAAATTTCTTCAGTTATGTTGTCATAACTCAAAAACAACTTGTCAGATTTTGTTAAACTAAATTTAAATTTTCGCTAACAATATCTTTAAATGATGTATACAATTGTTTTTGATGCGATCAATAGTTTCAAAGTTATGAAAAAAAATTGTTAGGCAAAAAATATAAACTTAGTAAAAAAATTAAAAAAACAAGTGAGAATGTTATATTCGGCTTTACCGAATCTATATATCCACCATCACCTTTTTATATAGGAGGTGGGCGGTAAGGTTGGTGACCACGCCCATTTTTTATTTCTAAGTTTATATTGATCCTTGAACTAAATTTTTGTAAATTTAGTTTAACAAAATCGGACAAGTTGTTTTTGAGTTATGACAACATAACTGGAGAAATTTTTCAAAAAACTAAAATTTTGTGAAAATGAGCGAATTCACTTAATTGCGATTAAATTCGAAACGAATCAATCGATTTTTATGATCGATATCTCATTTTGTTTCTATTACATATGGCTTTAATCCAATAAATTAGAACAGTTTTTGTCATTTTCGATTTTTAATGATTTTTTTAAAACAAAAAAACTTGCTATTTTCAAGTAAAAAATATATTTTTTGTTTTATTTTTTTATTATAACTCCGAAACTACTGAGAAGATTGAAACAAAATATATAAAGGGATTAAAGGCTATGTAAATAGAAATTTTTCTAAATTTATTTCAATAATATCGGACTAAAACTTTTTGAGTTATCAATAATTTGTAATTTTCCAAAAAAAAAAAAATTAAAAAAAAAACCTCTCCATAAAATTTAAAATTTTGCCCATTTTTGGACTACTGGAACCATAATACATCAAATCTATATAGTAGTTATTCAAGCCTTTTTTTGCTGTTGACCTGTGTTATTTTGTGATTAATTTTCGGTATTAAATTGGGCCTAATTTTTATAATTTTTCGTCGAATGGGATAATTTGGCTTTTTACAATATATCTACCATATTTTTATTTCATATTTATCTAATTCTAATGGAATTTACGTACAAGATAAGAATAGAGCTATTTATTCACGTACAAATTTACGACTGGGGTATACGATGAATTTACGTTTCTAGATACTGATCATTTACTCATAGATTTTTTCCTAGTTATCGTACTCCAATTGACTCAAAATTGATTTCATCCGATTCGGTAGATATCTGTTATAGATATCGTGTTCATCTTTTTTTTAAATTTTTTACTTAAGTACAAGATATTGAACTCCAAAATAAAATTTGGTCTGGCCAGACCAAGATTGCAAATTAAGAGAAGCATAAAAATGTTTATAAACATTTGTAGACATTAGTCTCCTGCGCAAGATGATTTGAAAAGCAAACACACTTGAATTTCAAGTGTGTGTTTCACAGCCAACATGTGCAAAAACAACAATAAATACTGTTCGTACTGTTCGCTGCCCGAAGCAAAGCAAGTGTGTACTGTGTATGAGCGACTGCAAATCCGTGCGTTCAAATCATTTATCGTAAACAAGTGGTGCAAGTGGTGTGGCAAAAAAAAGCAAATCATACAAGACGTTGAGAAATGATTTAAAGATTTCAAGTGGGCTTAATGATTTGTTTGTTTTTTGTAATACGTAGTTGCTGTGTGTGGCAAAAAATCTTCATAATGTGTAAAAAGTGGTTGTTTATAAATATTCTTGCATACACACACATATATACAGTATGTCTATATTTTATTGTTGGTTCTTCTTTTCTAAATAAATGTAAAAGGGTGAATTCATAAAGTTATTAAAAAATACTCTTTATTAAGAGTTAAAAAAGTAAAAAAATTAAAGTTGACATTTGAAACTGTCAGTTACATACAGTTAGGGACAAAACTATTTGTACACCTCATATATTTCGTATACCTTCACGCACATTTTCAACAGATCCGCTGTTTTTATACTTGTTTACAATGTATTGTACTGTGGAATGTTGCAAATTTACTAAATTACTTATATTCCGGAGAGATTTTCCTTTTTTATGTTCATCAATAATTAAATTTTTAATATCCAAACTCAACTCTTTTCGCTTTCCCATTTTTGATGTGCTTATTATTCAAAACGTTAAAACCAACTTCTTATTTTGTAAAATAAAACTCGATTAACGAAGAAAATATAACGGTATTTAAAAAAATCATCATACAAGAGTCCAACGTACAAATAATTGTACAAAGTACTGATGTACAAATACTTTTGTCCCAAAGATTTTTACTTAAATTGTACTTTTTTTAACAATGTGTTATATATTAATTTATTTTTTATCAAATAATTCAATAAAAATGGACCTGAATTAAAACTACATATAATAATTTTTTATTCTTTATAAATTATTGAAGATATACGAAATGCATGGGTGTACAAATAGTTTTGTCCCTAACTGTATGTAAGTTAGAAAATTTTTATCTTTAGTATTTATTTATATTTTAAATAAAGTTAGTCTTATAATTAATTGTATGTTTATAAAAAATTTTAAAATTGCACTTATTTATATTATGATAGATTTAATTTATATTTACTAAGTAATCATTCTATTTTAAAACTAAAAGGAAATAATATAGAACAAAAAAACCTTGTAAAAAAACTTTAAATATTTAATAAAATCTGTTTACTAATAAAACTTAATGCATGTTTCTTTAAATTGTTATAACTAGTAACATTAATAATTTATTTGATCGTAAATAACAATAAGTTTATAAACAATACTTTTAAACGACTGTTTTACTTACGAAATTACTTTATACAGTCATGAACGCACACACACACATATAATTTTAATAAAAAAGAAAACACAATTTTTTTCCTTATTGAAGCAAACAAGTGGTCAAAAGGCTTGTATTTTTTTATACAAGCCTTTGAGAGGCTTGTTTGGTCGCTATCATAGCACACTCATGATTTGTTCATAAAGTTGAAGCACACACGCAGTATTTGTATGGTTTTAAGTGCCTGCAGAACAGTATTTTTTACTCCGCACACACACTGATAACAACACTTGAAAAATATCAAGTGGCTTGTACAGCCTTATAAGACACAGTTTGCAGGGCTCTAGTAGACATGCTCTCAGAAAGACAATGAAGTAATATACAAACTAATATCAAAGAATATACATATGAATATTCTTTGCTAATATACAAATGTTGTTAATATACAATATACAAATGTTTATCTATTAGAACAATAAAAAAATATCTTTGTTGTGAAGAAATGTTTATAAGTTTGCAAAGTTGCATGAAATAAAGTTCTTTTATTAAAATAAAAACTGTTTTACAAGATATTTTGCTAACAATTCTTTTTACATTTCTATCTCCAAAAATGGTATTTTTAAATTGGTAAAAAATATGTATGTAAAGGATGGAGCCCTTCTGTATTTTCTCTGTAAGTATCGCGCTGAGACTCTTAATGGCTTCTAAGCATAATGTCTGTACCAAATATTATCAAATTCGGAAGAGGTGGGGAAATTCCATTGGTTATAAATGGAAAGACTCCATTGGTATATTTATTTTTCCTTAGCTATCGTTTGATGTATAAAATATTAGTAATGTTGAGAAAAAAATGTAAATCTGTGTGAAATTTGGCCATATTATTCTCAATGACATCGCCTTTCATAATTCTAGGTACGTTTAAATGTAGCTCGCAAAATGGAATTTTGGACCACCATAATGTATTTACATATGTTTACAAAATAAACTTACAATTCCTTGAACCAACTCCGTATGTGATCTGATATATCTTCAATCATCCGAGGTTTATATTCTTGTAGCAATCGCATGCGTTCATCGGTCATTAACTTAACATAGCTTTTATCCAATTCTTTTTGTTTTAAATCATTTTGGTATATTTTAAAAATACTTTCTTCGTATTTTTCTGGATACAAAAGCCTTTTAGCTTTCCTTAACCCATATAAATGTTGCCTTATGTTTTGATTGAACTTGAAAGTTTTTCTTGTTTTATAATTTTTCCAAGACTTTTGTATTATTAATGCAGATTTCTCCATTTTTTCAGCAGTGTAGTGAATACCTAATTATAATGATAGAAATTAGTTTTAGGGTATCCAAATAACATGTTTTAATTGTTCGAATAAAAATATTCATTTGTTCCAATTATTTCATCCATATATAAAAATGAATCTATGTATGTTTGTTTGTTGGTTTGTTTTGGGCTTTATAGAAGCTAAACCGCTAGATCGATTTTCTTGAAAGTTTCGCAGTTTAAATCGGTAATACCAGATGTACAATAGGCTACTTTATTTTTCGATAGGAGCAGGTGAAATGAGCCCCCATACAAAGTAAATTTCTATTATCACATAACTCTAAAACTGTCATAGAGAAAATCCTGAGATTTTGTAGAAATAGTTTTATTATCAGTATACATAGTGATAGTCCCCATACAAATAAAATACTAATTAGCGGATAAATTTAATACTGTTACAGCGAAAGTGTTAACCATAGATTATTGACATAAATATGAAGCATAAAACAAAACTCAATCGAAAAAAATTACTCAAAATTTTATTTTTTACTAACACGTTCTTTGACTTAAGTTTTTTGGTCAAACAACTTAGGTTTTTGACAACGGAACTTCATATCTATGATATAATCTATGGTCTTAACTTTGTGGTAATATCTTTCACATTAATCACCTAAATTAAAATGAAAATGGACCAGGGGAAATAATATCCCCCTAACAACGAAAATATTAAATATTATATATAATAACTATTACTAAACATTTTGTAGGAAAAACTTATTCAATAACCCTCATAATTCAGATGCAAACTGGATAGGTAGGACCTGGGGAAATATGAGCCCCGATACAAAGCAAATATTCGTATTCTTATAGTGTATCTAAAGAACTATTATAGTGAGAGCTCTAAAATTTTGTGGAAACTTCTTTCTTATCATATTGCATTGATAAAAGGGGTTAGCCCCCATCTATTGTTCGAATAAAACGAATAATTCGAATAACGCATTATAGTTTGTTCGAATTATACGATCGCGTATTTAAAATCATTCGAATAATTAAAAAAAATAATAATAGAGTAAAAGATTTATGATTTTGTAAGTTTCTTTATTAGATGAAATAGGATTAACACTTACACAAAACTTCTTTGCGTCGAATTTCATATTGCTATATTTAAAGCATTTATGACCACTAAACCCCTATTCCGGGAGGACATTTGTATGGGGCTAGGTGAAATAATGGACCGATCATAACCAATTTCAATAGGCTTCGTCCTTGTGCCAAAATAATTATTCCTGCCAAATTTCATCAAGATATCTTTAAAATTGCGACCTGTACTTTGTTCACAAGGTTTACATGAACAGACGGACGGACATGGTTAAATCGACTCAGAAAGTGATTCTGACTCGAACAGATTTTAAAGATTTTCTGTGCATTACAAACATCAGCACAAATGTATAATACCCGAACCACCTATAGTGGCGCAGGGTATAAAAAAACTACGTTGGTTTTCGTTGTAGTTAAATATTGTATCTATGATATATTCTCTGCTAGTTTAGATATCCAATAGTCTCTGTAAGTTTAGATTATTATTTATTATTTGGAACAGGAATGGAAAATGAAAATATTTTTGGATTTCAAAACAAATTTCAAATAGTACATATTTCACCATCACAGTACTAAGGAGTGAGATCGAAAAATTCTTAACATATATTATATTCAATAACTTGGAAACGGTTGATCTTAGAGTTTTCATTATTTTTTTTAGTCATTTGATAATTTAGCACAGATCATAGAAATATATAATTTTTATGGTTCTAACCACTAATTATAAAATTGTGGACCATTTTTGAAAACCCTTTCTTTGGAGATTTGATAGTTGCTTCAGTCACTTTTTTTGGAACAGTGTGCACATCTTCTGTTAAAATCTTCGGCATTTTGGGACACCTTTTTTGTGCTCTTGAATTCACTTTTCACAAGAGCTCAATATCTCTCCACTGGTCTAAGCTATGGACAATTTTGAAAATTGACCTCTCTTGGTACTAAAAATATGTTATTGATTTGGTACCACTCCAGAGCTTTCTTACCGTAGTGACATGATACCAAATGGGTCCAAAAATATGTGAACACGTTGTGCTTTCTTAAGAAAAGAAGAAGCCTTTTTTGCAAATATTCCTTTATGCATATTTTGGTATTTATAGATCAGAATGTATCAAATGACTTTCCTGTTTTGCCGCAACTGCAAAAAGCTCCAACATTTCTTCGAGCATTAGCAATACAAATTTTTGAGACACAAGCTGTGAAGATTCTGCCAGCACATACTCAAGCTGTATAATTGACGATGAAACAATTATACAGCTTGAGTATTTTTGTATGAAATTTGGTTTTAAATTCCGAGTCCTATTTTTGGCTTGTAATTTTTTTTGCAGAATTCCAGTTTGGAATTTTTTGAACTTTATATGTTATCAACTTTTCCATTAGCTTTAAATTTTCGCACCAAATAGTCGAAGCACTGAGAAAACTGAGGTGATTTTCTACCAGATGTGTTTGGAGTTCTTTTCAATATGCCTTATATTTTCTGGCCTTCCCAATATCATGTGGTCCTTTTTTCTTACCGAACTAGGTTTCACATCAATAGTCAAATTCTCCTGATACTGTCTAATAACATTAGAAACGGTTTTACGGACGACATTTAATTCTGTGGCCAATTATTTGTAAGATGTATTTGGATTTTTTGAAATTTTTTAATAACTTGTAGGACGTAAATCTTTTTCGTCACTTATTTTGATGAAAATAAGGACAAATTAACATGGTTGTTATTAAAAACAGTAACTGTATTTTTCCATGATAACTAGATCAAAAAAAAATTTTGAATATTGATTCCGAAAAAAGTTATGAGGCAAAATGTGTGTTAAGATTTTTTCGATCTCACTCCTTAAAATTTAAATTTTTGTTATTTAATTACTTATTTTTTATTTAATGCAAAACTTAAGAGATGTAGTTTGTGTACTCAAAACGAATGTTTAAATACGATATGAAATCATTAAAGGATTTTATTCAGATTAAGTATTATAGTTATTATTAGAAACTTAAGGAGAAAAAAGCAAGGACTCAAAATAATTATTATCATAATTTTCGAAATCCAAAAAATTGGCACTTTTCCGATTTCTTTTCTTTAAAATATACTCAAAATACTCACAAACAAATTTTTAGAAATCATTTGATTGAACACCAAAAAAAAACACAAAAAAATATGTTTTTATTAAGAAAACTAACTTTTGTATTCATTGTATGCAAATTTATGCAAAGATTTAAAAAACAAGTATTTTTGTGAAATAGTTTAAACATGTACTACTTCAGTACGATATTAGTGTCATAAGCTGTATAATATAATATGTAAACGAGAGAAGAAGACATAGTCGGTCAAGCCCGACTATATGATACCCTACACCATTTCGATCCACATAATTTTGCTTTTACTTATATACAACCTACTTGTGTTTAATATTAACATAATACTAACATTTGTATGGGATTTATGCACCTTAATGATTTTCGGGAGAGGATTTTATATGGGAGCTATGGTCAGTTATGGACCGATCTTCATGAAATTTGGCAGACAGATTTTTGTTGATATAAAACTTATTTGAACTAAATTTCATTAAAATATTCCTATTTTTAAGGCATCTATAAGAGTTAAAACTCTATTCCGGGAGGACGTTTGTAATGGGCCGATCATAACCAAATTCAGTAGGCTTTGTCCTTGTGTTGAAAAAAGCTTATGTACCAAATTTCATCAAATTATCTTCAAAATTGCGACCTGTACTTTGCGCACAAGCTTTACATGGACAGCCAGCCGACCAGACGGACGGACGGAAATCGTTAAATCGACTCAGAAAGTGATTCTGAGTCGAACGGTATACTTTAAGGTGGGGGTCCGAAGATTTTTTCTCTGCGTTACAACTTCTGCACAAACACATAATACCCCAACCACCTTTGGTGGTGTAGGGTATAAAAAGTGGGTGTAAAAAGTACATGACATCCAACAGATAAATCTTACAAGTTTGAATGGTATGCGTGTCAACTTTCAGGTAAATCCATTGATTTAAAAATAATAAAAATCAAGTCAAATAATTTGTTAAAAAAAATGGGCGTAAAAAGAAGCGTAATATAAAATAAATAAATCGCATAAGCTGTAGTTGATTCAGAACTATATTTTTACCACATTTCATGTAAAGCGGTTTAGCAAAATTAAGTAATTATTTACAAAAAGTAGGCATAAGAAAGGGAGTGGCATCCAATAAATAAGTCTTTAAAGTATATCTTATTTCTTAATTATAAGTCTACAAAATTTACGTAAATGAATTAAAGGAACAGGTAACGAATGAATTTAAATGAAATCAAATATAATTTTCACAAAAAGTGGGCATTAAAAGAGGCGTGGCTTCCAATCTGGAACCGACTTAGCCTATAAGTTCCCGAAAATGAACCACTTCAGTGTAAAATTTTATGTTAATCCATCCATCAATTTTGTCGTGGAAAAAAAACCAAAAAGTGTCCTTTATATGTAAGGTTAGGTTAGGTTAAATGAGCTGCTATCCAAACAGTTATAGGACAGCTCACGTGGGTATAATTTGGTCCCGTTGTGATACCCTACTGGATCATGTGGTATAGCTTACTTGTCCTAAAATACGCTCAAATCGAACCAACCTGACGCATGTATAAAGGAGTTGATCACGCTGATGTCGATATCAGAGAGATCAGATAGTACATGCAAAATCGGACTGCCGAGTTTGGCAGTCCTTATCTTCGAGAGAATCGGACAGTGACATAGGAAGTGCTCCACTGTCTCCTCCTCATCTTCGTCAAGGCAACTCCTACAAAAGTCGTTAAAAGGGAGCTCTAATCTCCTAGCATGCGCACCAGCAATCCAGTGCCCTGTGACAACGGATATCAGAATACGTAACTGATGCCTTGATAGTCCCAGAATGAGATTTGACCGAGGTCCATCATAGTGGGGCCATATTTGCCTCGAGGTTGAGCAAGTGGACAAATTTGACTATCCTGTGCAATCCACGATAGATTAAGCAGTATTATTGATCTACAGCAGGAGAGCGGTACTCCGACTAGTTGACCCACTTCTTCATGTCGAAGAAGGGAACCATTTTACCCGGGGAATTAGAATGACCCCTAACCCAGACTAGCTCCAGGTTTGAATGTCTCGCCATCTCGTTTAGAGATATCCGGCATTCATGTACCAGCCTGGATGTCGAAAAGACACCCGAGAGCGATTTAATCGCAGCTTAACTGTCCGTACATATCTGGATATTCACACCGAATACCCTATAGTACATCAAGCAGTTAACCGCTCTTTTTATGGCCGAGATCTCTGCTTGAAGAATGCTGCAGTGATCCGGTAATCTAAAAGAAATACTTTTCCTATATTCGGGAATGAAGACACCCCCTCCAACCCCATCAACAGATTTGGATCCATCAGTGTATACCTCCACTGAGCTGTCTCTCAGTACAGGAGCAGTCAAGATTGACACTGAGAAGCCTCTGTCAAAAAAAGGTATAGGAATGCAATAGTCAATATTGCGAGGAATGTCATCAAATAATCCTAAAACGGTTGCATGGCCGTATCCTCTGTCAGTCCATGCACCTGTAATTCTGTTTGGCCATAAGGGGTTGTACGTAGCGAGCCCGTGATGAGCAGCGCCGAACTACGCAGAATCCTTTCAAAGATTCCGAAAAGGGTGGATTTCTCTATAGCCTTCCACCATACTAACGCTCCATACATAAGTATGGGCTTTATCACCATGTCGAAGAGCCATTTTGTATTCCTAGGATTTATTCCCCAAGATTTCCCAATGGCTTTCCTACACATATATAGGGCGATTCCGGCTTTTGAGGCTCTTGCCCTTGTATTTTGAAGCCAGGATAGTTTAGAATCTAGTATAATCCCTAGATATTTCGCACTATCCGACACCTTTAATTCAACACCATTTAGGCGTGGTAATGGGAAAGATGGAATTTTGTATCTTCTGGAGAAGAGAACGGGTTCCGTTTTTCCTGGATTTACACTGAGGCCACTGATTGTGCTCCATACAATAAGTAGGCCCAGAGCAGTTTGCAGGCGTTGTGACATAATATCCAGATATTTCCCAGATACAGCCACCGCGACATCGTCCGCATAAGCGACATTCCTAAACTTCAGAGAATCTAGTTTCCTGAGTAGTGGGTTTACGGCGATATTCCAAAGAAGAGGAGATAAAACATCTCCTTGCGGAGTACCCCTATTTGCTACCCTGTACATGGTAGATGCTCCCATATTGAAAATTATAACCCTATTGGTTAGTAGTCTCCATATGAGGCTAATTAACGACTGATTGATGTTCAGTCCTTCAAGAGAAAATTTTATAGCCTCCGGAGTCACATTATTAAAAGCTGATAATAGTTAGGGTCGATTGCAGAACGGAGATGAAGATCAATCAACCTTTCCAGTGTCTTCAAGAGGAAAGATGACAGACTAATAGGTCTGAAGTCTTTCGGTCCCGTGTGAGAGGTCGTCCCCCTTTTGGGATGAAGACCACAGTGCATCTAGTCCACGACTCAGGGATATATGAACATGATAGGCATGCTGAGTATATCCGAATTAGCCAGGGGACTACTATATACGCATTATATTGCAAATCAGCAGGTATAATGCCATCTGGGCCCGGGGATTTAAATGGAGCAAAGCTTTTCAGAGCCCATCTCAGTTCACTCTCCTTTATAGGAAAGGGAACATCATGTGAGGCTGCAGAATACTCCGTTAAGGAGAGACTGCCGGGGAAGTGCGTATCCATTAAGACATCTAAGGTCTCTTGGCCGCTTGTTGTTTGTCCAATTGCCGCAGGGTTTCTGAATGAAACTCGGGACAGCAGGTAATGATGCCAGAATTTTGCGAAGACGACTAGTCTCAGCGTGACCTTCTACGCCGCTACAGAAAGCCCTCCAGTATTTTCGTTTCGCGTTTCTTATCTGGTTTTTAAACTTATTCACTGAGGACTTATAGGAAGACCAGTTACCTAGTCTTTTTGCCTCATTAAATAGTCGGCGACATTCCTTACGAGCCTCGCTAATCTCGGAGTTCCACCAGTGTGGTTTACTCCTACCTTTGCAGATCTTAGGTCTGCATGCAATGGAAGTCGCTGTGTCAAATGCGTTCGTCAGCGTTTCAACACAGGACTCAATGTCCTCACAACCATTGATGATTGGGGGATTCGGGAGGAGCTGGGACAGTATATTATATTGTTCTTCCTCCTATTCTGAAAGGGCTTAACCCTGGGTAAACCAACTTCAATATTGAAATCAATATATAAGTGATCAGAGAAGGAACAGTCATTGGAGACTCTCCAGTCCCTAATCATATGAGAGTGCCTAATACTAACTAGCATTATATCGAGAACTTCCCTACCATGTGTGTCTTTTGGGATGATTGTGACGTTGACGTCATCTTGGTCTGAATCCAAGAGGGCGTCCTCGTCAACTACTTCATCCACTCGCTCAAAAAATTCACCCACAAACTCGGAGTTTGAATGCGTGTCCTCTTGAGCAAGAGAACTAGTAGTTTCCTCACAAGACATTGCTTTTACCTAACCGATCCAAAAAGCGTTCGGCGGCACGCCGTCTTAAAAAGGCCTTTCTGGCGGGTGTAATGTGCCTTTGGGACTGGTTTTTGCCCCGTGGGGCTGGAGGCACAGATCCGGAAACCGAAGGCTGGTTCGCATTTCCCTCACTGGCGGGGGGAGGTAACACCTGGGAGCCCGAAGACTTGTTCGCAGCTTCTTTTGTTTTATTAGGCACTGGAATTGCTGCTTCCCGAGGTTGTTTCGGATAGGCAGTCCTCGAAGCAGGGGGTTTCACCGGTCTAGCGCCGGCCCGGGCCTGGGCAGCTTTTGAGGTGCTTGGTTTGAAGCTCAGAGGCACCTGAGCTTTCGAATTTTGACCGTTTTTTTTACTTTTTAAATTTTTCTAATTTTGACCTTTGACCTTCATATTTTAAAGGTTATCCTTCTCCAATTTTTTTAAAAACTTTGGAATGTATTTCCCGACAAATGTTTTAACTTAATTCATAATAATTTGTTTAGTTTTGAAAAAAATTTGACTTTATATCTAAAAAAAAACAGCAAAAAATGCCTTTATGCCGAAATCCGTAGAATTCAAATCGCAGGTACGACTAAGTCATACAAGGTATTGACCTAATTCTTTCAATGTGCTTCCCTGTTTGGGAGCTGGTTTTGCGCAGTCAGTAGGTTTGGGTTTCCCCTTACCTCCTCCTGCTGATTGTTGTTGGATGCCAGTAGCTCGCAGATTAGCTTGGCCCGGTGCCTCCACCAGACTAACCTAAACCTCAGTTGCTCTCGATTCACCACGGCCTGAGGTTGCCGCCATGGGAATAGGGTCTCCGGAGATTTTAAGGCCCCCGACCGGATACTTGGGGAACGACTTCTTCAGACCACCAAGCCGCCCAAACTATGGAAACAGACGCTGGTGGATTTTAAAGTACACAGATTGTGTGGACAATGTGGATACAGTGTATCCAAGCGGACGTGTTCCCTCTAGATGTCCATTCCTGGCGAGAATGGAAAACACATTTAGAGGGAACGTCTGATAGCCGCCCCTGCTAGGGATAACAGATGCTATCAGACAGGGGGGTAGTTCTTCGTTTGTGTTCGCCATGAGCCCCTCTGGCATGGGTGGCCCTGGGTCGTTACACGTAACCCCTCGCATCGCTTCAAGATGACTACCCATCGCGAGGGCCTTATATGTAAACTAAATTATAATTTTTGCAAAAAGTGGGCGTGAAAAGGGGAGTGGTATCCTATAGGTTAGTTAATATTTTTCTTAGGAACTATTTTTGTGTGCCAAATTTTGCGTGGATCAATCCAGGGAAAGGGTAAAAACTAAGTCAAGTATCATTTTTACAAAAAGTGGGCGTAAAATGGGGCGTGGCGTAAAATTTTGATCCGACATGGCTTATAGTTCCTTCCCGAAAACGAACCATTTGTGTGCCAAATTTCATGAAAATCAATTCAGTAATTTTGCCGTAAAAGAATAACAAACGGTATCTCTATAGGATATAATTTTTGCAAAAAGTGGGCGTTAAAATGGGCGTGTCATCCGGTAAATAGGTAATTTAGTATTTTTCTTTGAAACTTTTTTTGTGTGCCAAATTTTGCGTGAATCAATCCTGGGAAAGGGTAAAAAACTAGTCAGTTATTATTTTTACATTATATTTTTACAAAAAGTAGCCCGAAAACGAACAATCTGTGTGCTAAATTTCATGACAACCGGTGCAGTAGTTTTGCCGTGAAAGAATAACAAACAAACGAACAGTCTCCTTTATATATATATATGATTAAATTGTATTATTAATGTACGTTAGACTGCACCAAAATTTACCAACTTTCGAATTTTGACCGTTTTTTTTAACTTTTTAAATTTTTTCTAATTTTGACCTTTGACCTTCATATTTTAAAGGTTATCCTTCTCCAATTTTTTTTTAAACTTTGGAATGTATTTCCCGACATATGTTTTAACTTAATTCATAATAATTTGTTTAGTTTTGAAAAAAATTTGACTTTATATCTAAGAAAAAACAGCAAAAAATGCCTTTATGCCGAAATCCGTAGAATTCAAATCGCAGGTACGACTAAGTCATACAAGGTATTGACCTAATTCTTTTTTAATTTAATTTTCTATAGTGTTGTCTATAAACATGAAGTTTCAAAATGGAGTTTTGAAACAGTTTTAAAAAATGTAAAAAAATTTTTACCGAGATGGAGAGGTGTTTGGACTATCCTGCGAAAACAGAAATGTATTTGTCAGTAATAATAGTTCAAATTGAATTGAAAATAGTTTTTTATTTAAACATTTATTAAAAAATTAAAATTTTCTTTGTACTCTCCTTACACAAGTGTTCTAACACAATAGTGGTCTGGGGAATTCGTAATAACATTATCATTTTTTAATCGATTTCCTCCTTTTTTGTCTTATTTGATAGATAATTATGTGTAAATTAAAATTTTTAACGTTTAGATGCAAAACAAAGTATTTAATATTAACATTTTTCTAACAACTGCAAAAAGACCAACTTTTTCCCATATAAACGCACCCTATAATGTTACGGTCAAAATTCAAATTGGATTCGAATTTTGGTGCAGTCTAATGCAAATATTTATGATTACAAAAGTCAAAAACTATTTTACATTGTGAAATAAAAAATATTTCCTACTAGAATAACAATGATTATGATTAGATCAAAAAATAATAAGTATGAAAAACTTTTTAACAAATGTATTAATGTGTTTTTTTTTTTGCGCACATACACACCCCGAAATATTTATAAGACCAAAATATTTTTTTTATATTTCTATGGAACTACATGTGCAATCCCAGAAATATTTGGCACACAAATGAAGACAAGTAAGGTAGTTTTTTTATATGTAAAAAAAATTGGTTCCGTTACTCCTGTGGAAAAATAACGGGACTTTTACTTGAGCTTCGAACGAAATAATTATAAGACCAAATATGTCGAAGTATTTTAAATATTAAAAAAAATGGAATATGTTTTTAAAATTTTTAAATTTTTTTGTTTGTATTGTTAATAAAGGTTAGATTAGAGTTAATTTTTGGTACAGTGAGACAAATATATTTTTATGATATAATCAATAAAATTTAAAAAATAATCACAAAGGGTAAGTTAAGTAATTTTTTTCTTTTTATATTAAAAAATATTATGGGGAAAGTGCTGTTTATTGCTATTCTTGTAATTTTGGACTATATATATTTTTTTTTTTTTTTTTTGAAAAAAAAAAAAAATATGTATTTTTTAAGGTTATTATTGTTTTTGTTTTTTTTTTTTTTTTTTTTTTGCGTCATCTGAAAAGGTTAAAAATTATTTATTCAATAAAACAACAGTGTATATTAATTAATATGATATTTTTTTGTTTTATTATATAATTAGGAAATTGCTAATAATGAGCATAACTTCCTTATTCCTTGTAACCTGAAAAATTCTATTTGGAAGGGACTTGAAAGGATTTTTAATTTGTGACAAAGAAGTTTTGCTTCAGTCTTCTATAATATCTTGTTCGAAATATCGATAGTGGAGGAGTTAGGCTTTTAGAATATTGTTGGCTGGAGTGTGTAGCTGAAGCATGAATGGCGCTACAGTGGGCCAAAGTTGATCACCTAGAGGGTGAAAAACATATCGGGCCTTATAACTTATACAAATATGAACCGATTTTCAATTTTTAAATTCTGCTAAGCAAGACTGTGCTAAATATCTCTTATTTTAAACCTTTTTCATAACTTTTTCCAATATTTTTAGATTTTTGTGACTTATTAAAGTTGAGTTTGTATCGCAAGATATACACTATCTTATAGACAAGATTTGGAACCCAAATAAAAACTTATGAAATTTTGGACATCTCGAATAAAATTCAGTTATAGCACTAAAAGTGGAAGCTGTTTTTCATACTGATCCCAGCAAAAATTTCGCCTAAATGACGTGATTTATAAACGAAATCAGTATGAAAAATAGCTTCCACTTTTAGTGCTATTTGGGTTTCAAAAGTGTTGTTTAGGATGCTGATTTTTTTTACGCACAACCCACGCATCAGAATACTTGTTGTGTTTGTTAGTCTGCCGTCTTACTCGCTACACCACAATCGACTTATATTTTTATGTGCTAAAAAGTGGTTTTCATATAGGGAAATAAATAAACACAATTTATAAAAAAAACATTTGCATTAAGTGGGAGTTGAACTCTCTTTGAATTTAAGTACACGTTTTTATAGTTAAACGCTCTAGACAACTGAGCCATGTAAAAATCAAATTACTTTCATATTTACTAAATACTAGTTATCGAAGTACTATTAAGTAATGCTGCGAGTGGCGAATAAGGCTACATTGTAGTGCATACAGGAAGCTGTTGCTTTTCAAAATAGAAGCTAAGTTTTTGCTGATGTGATTTTAGTCTCCGAGACTCATCTCACCAACAGATACAATTTTTATATTTCAGGTTATTCATTTCATTCTACTAATTATCCGGATGGAAAAGCACATGGTGGTACTGGTATACTAATTAGAAATCGAATACGACATTATTCCCTAGATGAATTCTCAAAAGATTACTTGCAGGCAACATCTATTCACCTGGAATGTTGTTCAGGTGGCCTAACCCTAAGCTCGGTTTAATGCCTACCACGATTTTCAATGACTAAAGAAAAATATGAAGAATTCTTTAACACTCTAGGAGATCGTTTCCTGGCATGTGGCGATTATAATGCAAAACAGACGTACTGGTGTTCAAGATTAATGAATCCTAGAGGTAGACAGCTTTATAAGGCACTAGTTGATCGGAAAAATGGCATTGACTTCGTGTACCCTGGACATCCAACGTACTGGCCGGCTGATCCTAGAAAAATTCCTGACCTCATAGACTTTGCCATATCTAAAAATATAAACCGAAATTCAATAACTACTGAAATTTCTTACGATTTAACTTCTGATCATTCTCCTATAATAGTAACATACTATGGAAGGACTAACTTACGAAATTATACTATGAATACTTTCTATAGGACAAATTGGTTGAAATATAAAAAATACATAAGTAGTCATATCCACACGAATCCAAATGTTCAGTGTGAGGAAGATATTAATGAATGCGTCAATAACTTTACGTCATTACTTACATCAGCAATGGAACATTCTAACAGTCAACATTTTATAAAGGACGATAAGATTACTTCCAATACTGAAATTGAAAAACTCCTCTGTGAAAAAAGAAAATTCAGAAGAGAATGGCAACAAGCTAGATCACCAGCTGCAAAGCTGAGGCTGTCCATAGCCAGCAAAAAGTTAGAAAGAAGCCTTCAGTTAGAAGAGGATCGCCAAAGTAGAAAATATATTGAAAGCTTAACGAATAATAAACATACCAATTATTCAATTTGGAAGGCAGCGAATAATATTAAATCACCGGTAGAGGCACAAAGTCCTTTAAGGAAGGCTGACGGTACCTGGTCCCGTAGTGTAGAAGATAAGGCCAATTTATTTGCATGCTACTTAAGCACAGTCTTTCAACCCAATCCCCAAACAAATGATTTTGTATTGGGAGAGACACTTGACACTACACTAAATTATGATGACATAATTGTTGTTAGCCCAGAGGACATTGATAAAATCATTAAAGAAAATATAAATGTTAAAAATCACCTGTATATGATTCAATAACACCATCAATGATTAAAAAACTAGCGAATGTGGCAATAATTGTGTTATCAATTATTTTCAACGCGATCTTAAAACTAGGAGTCTTTCCAAAAATTTGGAAGACTTCTCTTATTAAAATGATACCAAAGCCAGGAAAGGATTCTACAATAACATCTTCATATAGACCCATTAGCTTACTTTCTTGCTTGTCAAAGCTGTTCGAAAAAGTATTTCAAAAGAAAATTCTACCATTTTTGAACGATGGAAATATCGTCCCAGTTCACCAGTTTGGTTTTCGTGAAAAACACGGAACCATAGAACAAGTGAATCGTCTAACTGGAGAGATAAGGAAATGTTTCGAATTAAAGAAGTATTGTTCAGCTATTTTCTTAGATATCGCACAAGCATTCGATAAAGTGTAGCACAAGGGTCTAATCTATAAAATTAAATGTTTACTACCACCATTGCTGGAGTCCTATCTATCTGACCGTATATTTAGGGTAAAGTATAATGACTTTGTTACAGGGAAGTGTTCTTGGACCTACCCTATATTTAATCTACACCTCTGATTTGCCTATATGGGATGAACTGACAATTTCAACATTTGCTGTTGATACTGCAATACTTCTCATGAAAACCCACAAATAGCATCTAGTCAACTAGGTATTTATCACCGACGTGTGGAGACATGGTTGAAAAACTGGCGTACTCTCGTAAATGAAGTGAAAAGTAACCATGTTACATTCACCCTGAGAAGAGGAAATTTTTCTCCAGTTACACTTAATGATATAAATATATATCCCCGTCAGACCATGTTACATATGTACCTTGGTATTCACTTAGATAGGCGACTTACTTAGCGTCGTCATATAGAAGCCAAGAGATTTCAACTCTTGGCTTCTATATGACGAACTTAAAAGCTTCACTGGTTAATTAACAGTCATTCAAAACTAAGCCTTGACAATAAAGTCATCCTGTATAAAACCGTTTTAAAGCCAATTTGGACATACGGCATCCAACTATGGGGAACAGCCAGTAATACGAGCATTGATATTATACAGAGGGCCCAATCAAAAATTCTTAGAACCATGACGGGTGCGCCATGGTACATAAGAAATGAGAATATCCATAGGGACTTAGAGGTACCATTTGTAAGAGACGAGTTTAAGAAGCTTAGAGAAAAATACATTCTTAAACTAGAGACTCACTCCAACCCACTCGAAAGATTTCTTGCTGAAGTTCAGTCAGCTACAAGGCTTCGCAGAGCCATGGTCCGACTAATAGTAGGACCATGGAATAACCAATGATCTCGTTAGAGATTGAAAAGTGTTTAATTTTTAGTTTTTAAGATTTTAATACATATTGTGAGGTAATGAACACGAAGAAGATATTTCAACCTACTAATAAAAGAAAATACATATTCTTTATTTTAAGAGATTGCCAAGAGAGGACTGCGGGAGCCATTGATTAGCTAGCTAGCAGTCGGGCAGGGGGGTTCGGTCCTCTCTTGAAACAAAATCCTGTTGTTTGCAGAAAGTTATTGTAGACTCCCTATTTTTAGAAGATAAAAATACGGATACTATATGGTCCAGATTGACTATATACATCAAAATATGCCCTATACATAGTCATAAGTATATGAGAAAAAAAACAAAAACATATTCTAACACTATACCCTTAATTGGCTCTTTAAGATGTTGGTTAAGAGCATGTCTCAATACCCTCCCATTCCTGTATCCTAATGATTTTATTTGTTTATAGGATCCCATGAAAATAGGTGAAGTACCTAACCCTAATCAACCTTGGAAAACACGTAATTTAAGTTTTAGTTAAACATTATGCCAAATTCATATACATATTTATTCATTTTAAAATAAAAATATCTAACATTGTTTTTACTTTAATTAAAATTTATAAAACTAAAAGGTATTTGATTAGTATCATAATTTAATTATTTAATTGATTGAAAAAAATTTATATAATAATTAAACAAAGCGTTTGTAATATATAGCAATATTTAAACAAAAAAAATTTGTGAGAGCATTAAACTTGCAAAACGTAATAAACCGAAAACGTTTACGACAACGGTTGCATTTAATTTAGATACAAAAATTAAAAAAAATTCACTTTGATGCAATCGTATAAAGATGTAACTATTTCTTTGTTATACGTAAGTATGGATGTTGATGTGTGCCAAAATAAACAAAAGAAATAAATAAAAGCTTTTTGTTAAATGAGATTCTAATGAAACATGTTTACTCAAAACAAGATCAGCAACATTGTTGCAGAGGAACACGTTACAAAAGGCACTTTGATTTTTGTATCACATATGTACATGCTTACGTATATACATTTATATAAATATTATTAGGGAAATTCAAAAATTTTGACTCACCAACATGTAGATTTTCGACGATCTAAAAGGCCTCCTAGAGCTCGATGAACATGTCGTGGATGATTTATTTAGATGATTGTATGGATGTTGCTGGAATTACTCATTAATATATAATTACATCAAATTTCTGATACCAAATACCAAATTAACTTACGTTTGCATAATGCTCACACCTAAAAATTTTTTTAGTGTAATTGACTTAGAACTATTTAATAACAATTAGTACAGATAATTTTAAATTTAGTTTTAAATTAATTTAAATATTTAGGTATTTTTTTTGGTCTTTTGGAAAAGAAAAAAGAACATGTTTTTTTTTAAGAAATGAAAAGTAAAGGAAAATGATCAAATTATAATGATCATTATAAAAATTAATGATAATAGAAAAAAATTAACTATGTTAACAAATTTGTTGTATTTTAAGTAAACTATTTAAAAAAATTACTTATAATTTAAAAGCAAATTATGATATTTATGTTCTATTAGATTAATTAACATTAGGGTAGTTGTAACTTATGTACCCTACATTAGGTATTTAGGAACTCAATAAATAAAAAATTTATAAAGTGATTCTAATTAATCAGTGAAATTTGTAATGAAAAAATAACATTAATTGAAATAATTTTAATATTGCGTTAGAAACAATGAATTTTGCTAGGATTTAGCTTAAGGTTTGTTGTTTTTCATGAATAGGAAATTGAAAAAAAAAGTATTTATCTATTAGGAAATCTGTCAAAATTACACTTGGATTAGAGCTTATTCAAATTCTGGGCTTTTTCCATACGCTTACGGGGAACAATCTTCTTCCATATTTTACCTTACAGGATGTTTAGAGGGTATGATTGAATTAGGTTTTTAGTTAAATAACTTAATATGAAACGAATTATTTAATTTGATGACTTTCTCAAGTGCACTTGAGGTTATGTTGCCACTGAAGACTTTTTCTTTTTCCACGATTATGTAAAATTTTCTTCCTGGCAAATATTTTTATAGAGTTTTAGTTTTCTTCTAGATTGTGCTCTCCAGGAATAAAAAGAGATTCTTTTGTTGAATTCCTGGAGAAATGTGGGAAATAACTGGCAAACCTGTCAGAATGAAGGGGTATTGTAGCCTACGCAACACTATATGTATAATTTGATTTTATAGTTACCTTGGCGAAAGTATACACTTTGATGAATTTTATACATCGGCTGTGGCCGGTTTTAATAAAAATTGGCTAAAGGTTTCCAAAGAATTTATTTGATTACAAAACTTTTTGTATAATATATGGTTGTTCACTTATGATTTTATTTCCAAGTTAATTTAATATAATTTTTTTTTTTTTTATTCTCACACGCGAGATAGAATTTTGAAACAATGGAACAATACTTATGGCAATTGGCAATGACATATATATATGAATATTTTCTATGTCTCAATTATGTAATAATATTTTTTTAATACTTTTAACTATAGTTTATTTCTTTTCTTTAACATTTGCTCTCTTTAGCGTTATTTTATTATCAGTATTTCACAATATGCAAAATAAAATAAACTCTCATCAAATTATAATTAATAACACTTAATGATCATTACATCGATTAAACAATGTTTATATATAGTGTTTATAAACAGTTGTAAAGAGCAAACGCTTTTCTTGTTATAATGTTGCGAGAGTAATGTTGTTATTAATAGTATAGCAACATATGTATAACACAAGCTACCCAACAAACAATATAAATGTAATTTGTTTCTAAATATAGCTTTTACATCTGAAATTCAGAAAATATTCTAAAATTCAAGAGATGACAAGAAAAGTTATATGAATAGAAAAATAATAATTTTAATAAAATAAAGAACAGATATTATTAAAAAAAAACAAATTTTTTTAGATGAAACCGTTCATTACAGAGGTCTAAAATAAGACAGATTCAATATACAAATAAAACGCATAAAAAAAAGTTTTTGCTGGGATTTCGCTTACAAATCACGTTATTTAGTAGGCGAGTTGTGATTATGATTATTAAATTGATTAAAGAAGTAGTTCTAGCACCGTTTCATATAATGGTAACGCTTCTACAGAACTAGTTCTAGAGGTGATAATTTCAAACAAAAATCATTAGTCGTAACGCCAAAGTAGAACGAGTACAGGCTATTTTCATGCGTTCTGGAACAAGTTGTAAAAGTAATACAATTTTTCCTGGGAATTTAACATATTCTTAAAAAGAATCTAATATTTAACCTTTTGTTTTTTAACAACAAAGTCCATTTTACATCTAAAATTATTAAAACAGAGTTTAACTAACGCATTTAAAAAATTGGCTTGAAAAGAATCTAAATTAGTATTTCCTTTTTAATAATAGATACAAACATATGTATGTATTTTATTTATGACATTTACCCAATTCACAAAGTTTTGAGTTATTGTGTTATATGTTGCCTAAAATAACACATTTTTAAAAATTTTTTAAAATTTATATGAACATTTAACCCTTCAATATTAATGTACGTAAATTTTACGTATACCAATTTTTTTTAAATACTATTACTTGGGCGTCCGACGATTTTAATAAAAAAGTAGTAAAAATAACGTCAGTATTCTAGAGTTAAAATAACATTAGGTTATTTTTCTCTCAAAAAAAATTGTACAAATGTAAGGGAACACTAAAATCCAAATTATTTACCCAGAAAGAAAGCATTAAACTGTTTTCAAAATTCGTGTGTAAATTTAATAAGGGCTTTCATTCAACCGGATAAATCCACACAACTCGTAAATTTATACGCATTACTTACATGTTGCATGAACGCCCCTTTTAAATAATTGGTATTTCCTTATTAATTTTTCGGAAATTTTGGCACATAATATAAGTTTCCAACTATATTTATTTTTATGCTTTGTTTTTTATTCATTTGAATATAAACAATTTAAAATTAATAAAATTTTCTTTTTTCAAATGTGACTTTTCAAATATAAAAGTTTACGAATTCGTTTACACATTGAAATTGAAGCGTAAACATTTATAAGTTGTGTAAATAATTTTTCAAACAAAGTTTGACAAATTTTTTACGAGCTTGAATATTTATCATATTTATGAGCTTTACGAGGCGTGATTGAATGAAAACCCCTAATATTATTTTTCAGCATAATTGAATGTTTTAAATTTTTTTATATGAAATTTTACTTTTAGTAACTTTGCTTTTACGAGGCATTTATGTGATTGAATGAAAACCGATAATATTATTTTTCAGCATAATTGAATATTTTTAATTTTTTTAAATGAAATTTTGCTTTTAGTAACATAAACAAATAATTTTTTATTAATTTTCATTAAAATTTTTTATTGTATATTTTTTGGATAAAAATAAATTTTATACATAATGAATAGAATATTATGTACAGCTTTTTTTACCCAAATCCCGCTTTTTTATCTTAAATGTCCAGCTTTTTGCATATCTGGATCTGGCAGCCCCATTTGTACCACATAACCAATCGACAAAATTCTAAGTGGTAAAATTTTAGTCGAAAATGTAAAAATTAAATAAAAATTCGTATAAATAAAAATTTAAAACATTCCTTAAAACCAATTTAGAATTATAATAAGGTTCTACTCAATGAGTTCCAGAATTGGTTGTGAAACCACTAGTTCTAAGGATGTTATTAAAGAATCTGAAGTGTTCCTGATTACACCAGTTCTAGAACCAACGATTTGAGAACGTGTTCTAATTTAATTCTTTCGAAGCTTTGGTATATATGTGTTGCAATTTTTGCATTAAAACATCTGCAAAACTCACAATAGCTTCTTTATATATGGTGATGACTATTAAACGTTATCTATAATTAAATTTATAAAAGATTAAATACGTGTGGAAAAAAAGTTTTTTTAACATAGAGTGACAGTCATACTTACACTAGGAAGCAGAAGTCTGCGTACGAACATATGAAAGACATTATTGGCGCAAGTTTTCTATATATCTTTTAAAATTTTTGGAATTTTTACTGCTCTATATGATAGCTTAAATCTTTAACAATATTTAAGTAAAACATCAAATTTAGAAAAGTGAATAGATTCGCGGTTATTCAAAAATTTTAAAATAAAGTGGTATAATTATACAGCAAAAGTCTGCGTACATTATTGAAAAATCTAAATTTTTTGCGGGTTTTTATACCCACCATCAAAAAGATGGGGGGTATATTGATTTTTTCATTCCGTGTGTAACATGTCGAAGGAATCGTTAAAGACCCCACAAAGTATATATTTTCTGAGTCCTGGTTAGATTCCGAGTCGATGGGCTAAAAACAAGAAACACAGGGTGTCCATTTCATACTTTTCTGTTGATATTTCTTAAACAAAAGCATGAATGACAACGAAATTTTGTATAAATAGTTTGAGGATCGATATAAACTTGGAAACCAGAAATGGGCGTGGTCCGCCCACCTCCTATATAAGGCGAAACTTTAACGAAATTGTATTAAAATAGTTCAAGGACCAATGTAAACTCGGAAACAAAAAATGGGCGTGGTCCGCCCACTTAACCGCCCTCCCCCCATATTACGTAAAATTTGAAAAAGTTGATGCGGGGTATTTAGATTCGGCCGAGCCGAATATAACATTCGCGCTTGTTTAGTTTTAGATTATTAAATTTGTTGCGTTTTAAATTGCTGTTGTTTATTTAATTGTTGTTACAAATTTTTCAATATAATTAAAGATGTTTTCGTAATAAATCAAGGAAGAAAGTAATTTATTCTTACTGAAAGTATGAATTTAATTATTGAAAGGATGCTGAATAAAATATTCAGAAATATTAATAGAAAACGATTTGTAGTTCTAAGGAGTAATTAGTATTAACATAATTAAAAGGGTCCTTTTCACTTAAATCACGTTTTGGAGAAATTAACGAAATGGATTAATGAAAAAATTTAAATGCAAACAGCTATAAAATTTACAAAACTATTAAATTCGAATAAAGTACGAGTATTCCAGATAATGAAAATGAAATTGAAAAAAGATTCGACTGTGCCGAATCTTTGATACCCTTCACCATCTTACCGACAAATAATTAAATTTTCTCCTTAACATATGCAAAATGACTGCATATACAAAGAACAACGCTGTTATTCATTATGTTACTGCTGTTGCTAACTAAACTACTTGCCTATATAAAAAAACAAAAAACGTCACTAATGGTTATTACAGCCCTTTAAACATTTGGAAGATAAATTTGTTGCTAATCTTCTAGACGTCACTTCATAGTGACTTCCAGAAGATTGTCGGAAGATTTTTCGAAAAATACAAAAACAAAATTCATTGCTATTGCATATTAATTGTCTAGGCGTCACTTCTTAGTGACTTCCAGATGATTGTCAGAAGTGTGTACGAAATTCATAAAAACAAAATACATTACTATCGTCCTTTGATCTTCCAGAAGTATACTTGGAAGTCACTTCTGGAAGATAATAAGATGATAATTCGAATTTAACAAAAACAAAATACATTATTATTGCGCAATAATCTTCTTAACTTGTGTTGGGAAGATTGTCAGTTTATTCATGAATTTGGAAATTATTAACAAATAAAATTTTTAAAAGGCACATAAATCTTCTTAATTTTTTTATTTAGTAATAACGGATTTTACTCACAATTTATATTAATTTTAGGAAAAACTTCATTAAACAAACAAGTGTTTGCATATTTAAAGAAGTCCAAAACTTTGACTGTAAAAGTGTCTTGCCGCATTCTTTGTAGAAAAGGTAATCTAAATACAATTTAACTATAAAATTATTATTAACCTTTTTTTCTTCTTTTAAAGGTACCGGATTTGACCAGAAATTTCCCATGAAGAATTCATTTTTAAATGTAAAATTAATTTATATGTGAAATATTTATTGTGTAGTTTTATATGTATAGATAATTGTAAAATAAAGATAATTATGAAATATAAAAAAAATTTAATTATAAATACAGAAATAAAAAAATTAAAAATCATCTTCTAGAAGAGATTAAGACGACACTTCTCTGATCATCTTCCGGGTGGCGCCTAGAAGAGTCTTCTTCGACACTTCCAGAAGTGTCTCCTTCCCGATGGAAGATAATTTTAATGATACTTTGGCAATAGTCGTGGCGATGAGACTCTTCTTAGCCACTTCCGCAATAGAAAATGTTTGCAGGGAATGCTTAATATACATGTTTATGTGTGTATTTATATTCTTAACAGATATCCCAGTCGGAAATAGAAGGGCTAAAGATACATTCTACAATGCATTCTTTAGGATCTACAAGGCCTGCCACTCGCCTTGCAACACTATTTCTTTTTTACACGGCGTGTAAAAAAGAAAGGGAAGGCAAGGCCTTCCCTTCTCCCTTCCAAAAAGAAGCGAAAAGGCAAGGACTCTTAAATAAATAAATATGCTCTCTTATATTTTGAATGCTATTAAAAAAGACTATGAAATATATTAAAAAAAAGATATGCCTTCTTTATCGACACTTGAAACAAGACTAAATGAGTTTGAGCTTCGTAAGTCTCGCAGTTACTATTTTTTCTGTTTGTAATGAGAAAGTAGGTGAGTGACGCCTTCTACTTCGCATCTAATGAAATGGAAACAGGAATTTCTTTTTTAAAGAAATCGAGGATTTTCTTAAAGAAATTTTTACAGAAGGGATAAAGGATTATGTTTAAAATTTGTTCGGAGGCATTCAGAAAGGCCTGTTGGGAGGAAGCACTAACATATTTTCCTGCTGGGATGTTTTAGTTTTTAAAAATAAACAACAACAATTCCATATTTATTTATTTTTGTTCAGACTGCATATACAAAGAATAACAACAACACTGTTATTCATTATATTACTGCTGTTGCTAACTAAACTACTTGCTTATACAAAAAACAAAAAACGTCACTAATAGTCATTACAATGCTTAATATACACGCTTGTGTGTGTATTTATATTCTTAACAGATTTGCTTTTTGGGCCATAACTCTGTTAATTATGAACGAATTTGGTTTATTAAAAAAACCGAAATTTTATAAAAATATTTATGACTGATCTTTATAAACATAAAAAACTATAGCTTGAACAAGGGCTTCAAAAATAAAAAATGCGTTTTCCTCGATATCTCAGTTATTACTAAACCGAGTTATTTCATTTTTTTTCAGAACAAAAATTCAGAAAATAATTTCCAAGACTTCTTTGTAAAAACGAAGTTCCTAGTATATACAAAAGCCATTTATAAACCGATCTTGCTGATTCAAAAAACCGAAATTTTATAAAAATATTTATGACCGATCTGTATAAAACTAAAAATCTATAGCTTAAACCAGGACTTCAAAAAATAAAAAATGCGTTTTGTCCGATATCTCAGTTATAATTGAACCTATTTATTTCATTTTTTCAGAACAAAAATTCATAAAAAAAAATGTCCGAGACTTCTTTGTAAAAATGAAGTCCCTAGTGTATACAGAAACTGGAAAACCGGTTTTTTGAACATATCTCCGCATTGTATAAACCGATCTTGCTGAATTCCAATAGAAAAATTCTTGAAAGGATTTCCGATCGTTTGATATATATATTATATATGTCAGTTATCGGTGGGCTTCATAAACGCCATTTCAACCGACACAAGGATCCCGAAAATGTAACCTTTTTTGCTCTCCGACGAAAATTGTGGGAATTACAAACGGAATGACAAACTTATATATACCCTTTACACCTGTGGTGAAGGGTATAATAATGTTTGCATTCTTGATTCTCGCGGTACAGTTGTACCTAGAAGATTTAATATATTATAAATGAATAGAAAATAACCAGGTTTTCTTATAATGAGTCTATTTCAATAATAACATGATCCGATTTTCTTACTATGTTGTGTTATGGCCTTATTTAGAGAGAACCACATTTAGCATCATCTTATAATACACCTTTATTAGAAATTCTATAGATTTTTTTCGCTTTTATGCAGTGAGCATATTTTTTGTTTTATTTTTTAATAAACCATAAGTCTATATGAGTGGTATTATAGCATAAAGTCTAATATTTAATGATAACTTTTTTACAATCTCAACAAAAATACAGTTAAATTTAATTAGATCTTCATAATTTAGTACATTTTTTAACGGTTTATTCTGATTTTTGACGTATAACATGACCTGAATTTTTATTTTTTCATTAATCTTTGTTCTAAATACTTTCAAAACGAGATTTAAGTAAAAAGGTCTCTATTATTTTGATAAGGACTCATTTCTCTTTAAATGGTTTATATAATTATTTCCCGAACTTTCATTCAGCATCCTTACTAAAATTAGGGTAAGGATAAATTAATTTATTTTTTGTTTTATTACGAAAAACATCTTGAATTAAATTGCTAAATTTTTGATAATAATTACACTATAGAGCAAAAGTGAACACTTTTTTAGTGTAATTTACTTTTTTCGGCAGTATCTTCTTAACGACCCATAGGAATTAAAATATAAATAGTAGAATATAATCCTCAAGGTCCAATTTGAAATATATGTACAATAAATATGAATATACAACTCCAAGAATATATGAGCAAAGAGTGATAATGCGACAATTTTTATTTGCAAAACGTTTTAAATATACCAGCATAGAGTCCATACTTTAATGCCACATCATTTTTTCTCCTTATTTGAAGAAGAAAGTGACTAAAAGGTATTATAGGAGCATAATGAAGTAAAAAAACGCATTAATGTTGGAATATAAAAAATTCCAATTGACTGTGACATTTATTAATAGTTTTATTCGATGAAAAAAGTTCCACAAGCAGTTATACATACCAGCTGTTACTATTATACTTTTAAAATTCCGAAATTTTGTGATTTTCTTAAGCATTTTTATAAATATAAAAAGAATTTCTTGACACTAAGATTTTTGTTTTTTTTTTTAGTTTTTGCTCCATTTCTAATAGTTTATATAATTAAATATTAAGTTTCTTTGAGTTATGTAGTAATAAATATATTAATTAACAAATTCGTATTAAAAAAATTTTACATTAGCTAAAAATTGTATAGATTTTTAAAGCCAAACTTCGATAAATACATGTTTTCTTTTAATGTAAAAACATTTTCTTGACATACTGTATTTGTTTGTGTAACATAAAAATTAAAGAAAACTTTAAAATATAAAAGTGTTCAATTTTGCACCATTTTCTGATTGGATATATAATAGTGATTTATTCTGTAGTTTAAATTTGCAAATGAAAAAAAATTGGAAAATTTATTATTCAATGAAGAATGTCTAGAGCAAATACAAACTTGTTAAAGTTCTGCAAAAGTTATTTAATATGTAATAACCTTGATAAAATCCTGTAGTAGTGGAAATAAAAAAATTAGAAAATATCGAATTTTGTAAGGATTATCGTTAAAAAAAATCATCAAACCTTGATGATTATGTTCAAAAAGACGTAAAAAATATTTTTTATTAGGCAAAATCATCGATTATGTTGATTTATTAACAGATATGCTGAAAATTTGTTTGAAAATAACTAAGATTGGGGAATATGACATTCCATTAAAACCTATCAAAATCATGAATAGTAGAGCTAGTTTGCAAATAACATAAGAAACATGAAAATATTTGACAAAAACCACAAAATCTCTATCTATCTATTAGATGAAAGTTTATGACCCTTTTCAATATCTTAAAAACTATTAATCTTGGGTCATAGTAAACTGGAAACGCGTTTTAATAGTAAATGGACAATCGTAAACTAAATTAGCTTAGAAAATAATGATTTTTTTAAGGTTTCAAATTAAATGTTCGACTTGTATTGCTACGTTATATAAACTTTAAAGTAAAGGGATTGTAATATAGTGAATTAGGGAGGTATCTCACACCTAGATGTCTTCCCAAATGAACTAATTGGAATTATGTCTTAAAAAAATATCCTGAACTTTTCTTTAAAATATGTTCAGATTCTGAGAAGCACGAATTGCAGTCTAATACTAATATTTTCGTAGAAAATCATGCTCAGAACTTGTTTAAAATAAGGATTTGATACTTTTGGAGGGATGTGTAAGAAACTCAGAATAAAACATGCTTAAAAGTATGAAATATATACATAAAAGTGAAATTAAAAATTCTAGAACATCAGCCAGGAACTGTAATGACACTATGGGATAAAATTTGTTTTGGTGCTTTATTTATATTTATTAACATCATGGCTTGTTAAACTATAAAACAAATTTGCGAAAAGAAAGCATTTCTTAAGTGGTGCAAAACTTAACACTTTTTATTTCAAAAACATTTTAATTTTTTTGCAAAAACTAAATTAGTTTTAACATACATATTTTATTCTTCATTACATTAAATAAATTCATCATGAATTAATACTATTAATTTCTTTTTGTATAACTTTAGATGATAGAAGATATCACCTAAAAACATAAACAGTTACAAAAGAATTTTCACTTTTGCTCTATAGTGTAAGTAATTAATAGAAATTTCAAATCCAACAATTCAATCATGTAAAATTAAAAAATCCACGAAAACAAACATTTTTTAATAGTGTACGCAGACTTTTGCTACATATTTATAGAACCTTAATTTAAATATTATTGTAAAACCGCGATTCTATTCATATTTCTAAACTTAATATTTTACTATAATATTTTCTAACATTTAAGCTATTATATAGAGATGTAAAAAATTAAGATCTTTAAAAATACAATAGATAAATTACGACAAAAATTATTGTTTAATAGTTCCTACGCAGATATATGCTTCCTAGTGTATATATTTTTTAAATTTTTGAAAAAGAAGTCAAACATTTTTGTTATAAAATATTTTGAAATAATTATTTTGCTATTGTAAAGCCTGAAATTTGTTGAGTAGATTGTGGTCATTTCTGAAAAAGTCGTGGTATTTATTTCTAATACTGAAACCATTTCTTAAATTTTTTGTCACTATCTTTAGATTTTTGCGACTTATTAAAATAGAGTTTGTATCACAAGATTTCACAATGCTTAGCAAATAATTGACTTTTGAAGCTGTGTTAATAATTTTAAAAAATAAAAAATCTGTATTAATACATTTCAGACTTTACAGCAACAAAACAATTTAAAAATATTTTATAAGAGCAAAAATATTAGACTTCTTTTTTGCAAATTTTCAAAAAATTTAAAAAAGTGTAAATATATATGACTATGACTGTATGTTAAAAAAAAAAAAAAAAAAAAAAAAAAAAAAAAAATTATTTTTCCACAAATATTTATTTTTTTAAATTTAATTATAAATAAGGTTTAATATAATAAAAAATAGAATTTTCCTATGGTAATAATGTGTTTTAATATGAAATAATATGATCACGTGATTTGAAATTATAAAATCGCAAATCCCGGGATTTACATAACCCAATCCCTTTTAGTATTCCTCCTATATATGTATGTACATCAAGGTGTAGTGGTGCAGTTTATAACTTTACTACATTGTATTCTATGGATAAAGTACTATGTATATACAAATATAATTGGGGTATTCACACGGTGTGCTATCAAGTCTTATTGTCATAAAATACTAAAGTTTTATGATAGTTTTAAAAAATTTTTGTTGTGCTTCAAAGAAAAAAGTCCTAAAATAATATGACCTTTTATGATGTGTTTATTGTTTTGTCATAACTAATTTGCCGTCCACACGAGCCATTTTCATGCTCGCACATTGAACAAAATGTTGTGCGCACATGCATTTGGATAGTATGGACCCAAGTTGTTCATGTTTTGTTCTTGTTCGCACACCATTGTTCGCACAATGGTTCGAGCAACCATGTCTGCCATCAAACGTCATTTTGTATGCGGAAGAATGTAAAAGTATCGAAGTGACACTGACGGCAAACAAAAAATTATGATTTGTTCAACAAATGTTCTGCCCACTGAAAACAAAAGGGAAAAAATTGTGTGTGTTGCTCTGCCGACGTTTTGTTCTTGTGCGAACAAGAAAAAGGCTAGTATAGACGGTACGTAAGCGGCGTAAATCTAAGTCGAAAGGGAAAAACTCTTCGTCGAACCGGTGATAATATTTAGAAGTTACCGCCATTGAATATTCGCAATATGTACGTAAACATGCTATAAATTTGTGCATAGTTCTATAACTTCAAGATTAATTACATTTTATTAATTTATTTATAAAAGTTATTAACTTTTATAAAGTTAAATCAAAAAAATTGAGACATTTAAAAAATAAAAGGAAGAAAAATTTGTTTGTATACTTTAGCTGACTAGCATCCACCGAACGTATTTAAAATAACCGCCGTCAGAAAATATTACCGGCTTAAGCGTGAATTAGTTGGTTGTTTATGTGACGTTTCCTCCCGCGAAGGAAACAGCTGATCGTTTATTTTGCTTGTATTGTAATGCTAACAATTATTGAAGCTTGACGTTGATGTGATGTCTGATTCTGTTGAAAACAGAATTTTCTGGCGTTGTTCCGTGACAGTTGTTAGCAGTGTTGCCAAACAATCACTTTTTTCTTACAAAAAAACAAATACTTAACGAAATAAAAAAGAAAAACCACTAAATAAACTAAGAAATAAATTAACAAAAAATAATTAAATACACAAACAATTAAATAGATAAATATTTGGCATGTTTAATTTCAATCAGAGCATTTTTAGGTTTTTTCTAGCAAATAAGTTATGGTAACTGTGTTTTTTCTACCAAATGGCAAAAACATATGTCACGTTATTAATTTTGGATAATTGCACAAAATTCTTCCCGTAAATAAACGGGACATCAACATCACATAAACAACTAACTAACCCGGCCTTTAGTCATCGACAACAGCTGTTTATGTTTATGTTTTCAAACAATTTCTTTTGTGCCAAAAAAATATTTTATAATTTTTATAAAAATGGATTTTTTAGAAGATTCAAGTAATTTAAATTTTATCTTATTTACTTGATTCAGCCATAACAATGTCCAAACCGGTTATTATTTCAGATTTTTTACTTGTTTTTGGCATTTTCATTAAAAATATTTGTAATTTTTTTATAATTGTATTTTTCATTTATCAGCTGACTCAAACTTGAAATAGCATACTAACTTATGAGGGTTGCTCACAGCAGTCATATTCTTTCGTGTTATTATTTTATGATATATAACTTTATGACGACCGTGTGAATACCCCAAATAAGTACGGCGCAGAGTTCAATATTCAAAAACTTACCATCATTTTGAGTTTCTTGCAAGATTTTATTTTCCAAAAAATTATGGCATTTATTTATAGATTTTATAAAATTAGTATTAAATATTGTTCTTTTAATGGGCATTAGAAGAAATTGATCATTTTTTTTATTAAACGTATATACAACGCTTCTGTCAATATTAATCTTTAAATTCTTCGGATTATACTCAAATTCACATCTATATCGTCGTGCCTGTCTGGCTTTTTCGTGCGACTGTATTATAGTAATGGCTTGCATAATTACTTTTTGCTTTGTTACTTTATTTTGAAATGGTTGATATTGCAAAAGAATATCTTGGGTTTCTATTGGACGTCTATAAATGAAATTTTGGAACTCCCAAATAAGCATATCATAGGGTGTTAAATTTTGAGCTATCATAGATTTATCCAAATATATGTATTCGTTTAATTCTACTTTCTTTAATTTGTTCTTTAATTCAATTAATCTCTGTATAGCTGGCTCGACGAGGTTTTTTAGGACTCTCATTTTCTGAACTTGAAAAGTTTCTGTGTAGAGATAACTTAGCTTTGATACTATATCCGCATAAATAATATACATTTGCGATACTATGTGAAATATTATTAAGGGATCTTCAATAGGCTCGACCTTTTTTAACTCATTTTGTCTTCTTATTAAATGTTGAATTTCCCTTTTAGTAGCAATCCAATATTTGTAATTAAAATCGAAAGACATTTTCACAAACAAATTTTAAATTTATTAAGACAAATATATAAATGAAATTTAACAAAAACGTTATGTGATCAAATATAAGTTTGTTTCCGTACCTTTTAACTATTTTTGGTAACCATAGTAGGAAGATCGAATAATCAGGGTGTTCCAAACCCGGATTTCTAATGTTTTTAATATTTGTCATTAAAAAAAGGGTTATTAATTTTTAAATTTATACGCATATTTTTGGTAATGCAGTGGGATATGACGAAAGATATTACAATTTGCAGTTTTGCTAATTTCAAATTTATTTACAATAAATTTATATTAGATTAGATTTTATGTGGTTTTTTGCATATTGATATACATATTCAAATTTTAATATTGTAGATCATTACTTATTAATATAAGACGTATATATGCACATTTCTGATCCCGGAAAAATTATTTTATATTATTTTAGAAGTTTCAGGAACACAACAAAATTTTGTTGTTCTCATTAAAAACCTTCCAATTAACTAAAAATGAAGAAAATATTAAAAAAAATTTAACCGTTGTTAAGTAACGGAATCACGAAACAGGACTGTTTAATTTTGAATAGTTGTAACTTTTTTATTTTAAGCAAGGTTTTTATGAATCTTTTTTGTTTTATATTATGTTCACATACATTAGTTTTCGACTTGTTTTTTAAAAAACACAAAGAGTTTAAACATCACTGTTCACATATTATTGTGTTTTTCCTTTTGGCCTGTTTTTCTTTTGAAAAAATATTTTCACAAATTAAATAAAAATTTCACACATAGAAACATTCTAATTAAAAAAATAAAATTTATGAACAAATATAAATTTCATTAATAATTTTGAATTTTTTGTTTTTAAACTCTTTGACAATTTTTACAAAATCTATTTTCAACAATTTTCTATACTAAAAATTTCTTCCCTGTATCGAAATTTAGTATGTTTTTATTATGTTAAGTAATTAAACAACTCGAATCGAGATGTTTTCTGGCTTTGAAATATATGAAAAAACAAGTCAATTTGTTCGTGTTTCTTAAGAAAACGACTCGTTTTTCAAAAAACCTTTGTATGTGAACATAATATTAAAGATTGAAGTGTTATGTATAGTACAGTGCCTTGATTTGTATGGAGACAAAAAAAGTTGCAAATGTACTCCCCTAAAATTAAAGATTGATATGTTTTTAACTCATTCCCAAAATATTTCGGTTCAATTATTTAATTTACGTGAGCTGGACCATTTTTAAAAAACCTCCAAAAATATAGGTTTCGATCAACAGTAAACACAATTTTTAAATTTTTGTCAAAAAAGTTACAACATATGTTAGAAAAATGACGTCTAATACATATTGAGCAAATAATATTTTAAAATTTGTTTTCATTCTAGCGAAGTTAAAAATTTAGGGAATCATTGGAAAGGTCTTATTAAATACTACTGATATATGCATTTATTTAACCCTTTAGTTGCACAGAAAATTTTGGAATTTCTGGTCCATAATTGGTTAAGTTAATTTTAACGGCAAATAAATGATTAATTAAGGATATAAATGTCCCCGAAAGCGTAAATTGATCAAAAAAGCTGCAATTCGTGTAAATTAGCGGCTTAATTTCAAAACCTCCCTTTTTATTCGATTATTATCGTGGTTTTAAATGAACTTATTATGTTTTTCATAAATTTATCAATATTTAAGTGTATTGAGTACTACCATGCGACGTATTTGCAAAAAGTCTTTTGGAAACTAAATGCATAAAACTGATCCTCTAGCTCTTAATGGGTTAATTACGTGTTATCTTCAATAGCAGCAGGATAGACCATTCCTATGATACATTAAAACATAATATATTTTTAAAAATGTACGAAATATATAAAATTACATGTTTGTACAATGAAAAATGTGATAACAAATTTTAGTAAAATCTTAATATTCCGCGACTATAAAGAATTATAATAATTATTTAAATGAATATTCAAGTTCGTGGTAAGCCTCTATTATAATTTAAAGTTTATTTTCTTATAACTAAAATTTTGATAATGATGTTAAAAGAAATTGGTAATTTTAGAGGTGTTTTGAAAATGGTTCAGCTCACGTAATTTTTAACATTGATATGTAATATTTTGGGAGTCATATAAGAACATACTAATCTTAATTTCTAGGGGGTTACATTTGATACTTTTTTCGTGAGGCACTTTAATGTATAGTAGAAAATAACAATAAATTGAAAAATGTTATTAACAAAAAATCTTGGGGATTTTTCCGTCTTCAACTTTTTTTGTTTTTATATTAATTTTAAATTTAATTAAATGGCACGTAATTTTTAACATTGATATGTAATATTTTGGGAGTCATATAAGAACATACTAATCTTAATTTCTAGGGGGGTACATTTGATACTTTTTTCGTGAGGCACTTTAATGTATAGTAGAAAATAACAATAAATTGAAAAATGTTATTAACAAAAAATCTTGGGGATTTTTCCGTCTTCAACTTTTTTTTGTTTTTATATTAATTTTAAATTTAATTAAATGCACTTTTGTAATTGCTGATAGGTGGTCTTTCAAAATCAGTAATAAAATGTTGCTCCAATTTACTCCTTTTCAATTCGCAAAGCAATTACTAATTATGTGTCAACGTACTTATTTCTTGCCTACAAATTTTTGATAAGAACATGAAAAGTTTTGATATTTTCGAGTTTGTTTTTAGAAATATTGGTAAAATTTTAATTAAAAACGTTGATATTGATATTGAATTAATTAAATCATTTTTAAACAAAATAGTTAATAAAATTCAAGTTGGATGTTAGCGAGAAGAATATCATTGACGATAAAATTTCTTAAGATATAAATCTAAATATATTAATGAAATATTGACGATTTTAAGGTTGATATGTCCGCTGCTCTACAAACAATTTAATTTCACAGAAAAAATAACATCGAATAATGCATTATTCTAATTGGTAAATTATCCGAAGAAGAGCAGTAGGGAGGGAAGAAATTAGGATTGTAGAAGAAACACATCTAGAAGGGATTCCAATAAATATTTGATTCATAGATTTTTAATATCATCAGATTCATTAATTTGGAGGATATGATAACCACCAAAAACTAATGGGTCAAATATAACAACCGCAATTTTGTTTCGGTATAAAAGCCATATATATCAGATGAATCATTTTTATTAATTAATATTTGTGTAGAAGTCATATTACTTTTCGTTTATCATTTAAAAACATATATACACATTTTTCATAAAATAGCTTTGAGTTATATGAAAAGTAGGCGTGGCAATAGTCCAATCATATCCATTTTTTCAAAAAACCAGCCTTATGTTTAAAAATGGTTTGTTCCAAATTTCATCAATAAGGCATTCTTAACTACAAAAATATAGACTTTGGATCACTCGGAATGCAAAAATGACCGGTTCTATTATTCTATTATTACAACTTTTTTTACCGGAATAGTGTCTGAAATACACTCATAAATTTTATTTTTATATAAGTATAGATCGTTGTACTCAATTTTTTAACTATCGGTTCATATAACTGAACATATTTTTTCATATAGGTTCCACTGTTTAAAAAGTATTTAAACGCGCATAAATCCCACATTCATGTTAACATCAATACACAATGGGGCAGAATCGAAATTTTTTGGAAATACAGTCGAAGACAGTTATAACGAACTCGAAGGAACGACATATTCAGTTCGTTATAAACGTAGTTCGTTATATCCTTAAAATTAAAAAAAATACAAAATTATTTGTTACCAAAATACACGTACATATTCCATTACAATACTAATATTTGGAATTAAAGCGTGTTTCTTTCCTTTAAAAATGGGCAGTATTTATGATTTTTAAATAATTGTTTGCATTCATTTCACAAATGGCAAATTGAGATTAATTATATTTTTATACTAATTTAGTGTTTTCTTTTATTACTGATGTTTTTAAATTGGCATGTTTTGAGATATTTACTTATTGAGGAAAGCGATTTTCTAATATTTAGTGTCAAATCTTCAAATAATTTCAGGTCAACTACTATAAATACAAAATTCATCATTTATTTGCCGATAATTAAAATTGAAATTAATAAAAATTATTTCCATTTATCCAATAATTTAAAAGAAAATAAATAAAAGTTATTTCTGTTTTTAAATTTTTGAAACATTTTGAAATGTGTAATATTAATTATCTAAAACCAGTATTTGTGGGAATTCGCTATAAACGTAGTTTTTTTGTATGAAAAACTCTTCTTGGGACCATAAAAATGTGTTCGTTATAAAAAAGTTCGCTATAACCCTGTTCGTTATAAACATAGTTATTTGCATGGAAAATGTTGGTAGAATCAATGGGACTGAAGAAAAGTGTTCGCTATAGCCATAGTTCATTATAAACGGTGTTCGTTATAACCGTGTTCGACTGTAAATCTGTAACTTCTGATCGGCTGATTGGATTTGCATGAAATTTGGTATATGCGTAGCAGAGGAGCGTACAATGTTAAGTTTGGAAGGAGGACCGAACAAACTCGTCAGAGGCGGATATAAAGGGGGTCAAAGTTGGGTACCTCTGACATAGAAACATTTTTAATCGCTTGCCAAATATTTGTTTCGTCCGATTTCAAATGTTTTTATACATTATTGTAGGTACTGATAAGACCTATAAAAAACATGTTTGCTTGTCCTATTTATCTCTTATAGTTTTTGAGTTGTTTGCATTTGAATTTTTAAGTACCTCAATTTTGCATGTTCTTGGTCCAGTTTTTTTTTCATATGTATCTCAGTATTTCCGGCCGATTTTATTTGTTTTTTCTTTAGCTAATTAAAGAACATTTTTTTGGGATTTTCGGCGTTTCTTGGTAATTGTGAGATTCCTTTTACCAAAATCTTAAAGTTTTTTTCACTTTCTCATTTTATACAATAAAGTCTTAAATTTCGTTAAGGATATCCTTAATAACAAAGATTTTATTACAGATTAAATATTTATAGCTTCTCAAAAAACCAATTTTTTACCAAAAAAAAAATAATGGATTTTTTTCATTTTCAGTTATAAAATCCACATTTTTCCGAAGTTCCGTAGATTTTTATTGAAAACTTTTAACAACATATTATAGATTCTTAAACCGCATTCCGTTTGCCGATTTGTGATTTGGGATTTGAGAAAATATAGACTAAAATCAAAACTTTCATATAAAATGGGTCAAATTCGGGAGGGTGTGTACCTTGATCATTTAAACTATTGGGCTTACTTTTTATTTTAAAGTTTTCTCTGTGAAGATACCTTTCAGAGAAGTATAAAATTATTATATGTTTTTAATAAAAATTTTATTTTAGAGAAAAAATGGTGTAAATACTTTTTCGGCCAAAAAAACACAAAAAGTCGTAATTTTTGCAATTTTCAAAATCGTTTATTTTTGGACTCGGTAATGATATCGATCTTAAATTTTTTATTCAATAGATAATTTTGTTTTTTAATTAGTTGTAGAAAAAACAAATAAAATCGGTCAGAAATACTAAGATATATATGAAAAAACTGGACCAAGAACATGAAAAATTGAGGTACTTAATAATTCAAACGCAAATAACTCAAAAACTATAAAATATAAATAGGACATGCAAGCATGTTTTTTGTAGGTCTTATCAGTGCCTAAAATAATGAAATTGGACGAGAAACAATAATTTGGCAAGCAATTAAAAATGTTTTATGTCAGAGGTACCCAACTTTGAGCCCCTTTAGCTCCGCCCCTGAGGGATCTGTTCGATCCACCTTCCAAACTTTACATTGTACACTTTTCTGCTACGCCTATACCAAATTTCATACAAATCCAATCAGCCGATCAGATGTTGCAGATTTATTTCCAAAAATTTTCGATTCTGCCCCACTGTGCAATATAAAATTTTACATGAATGAGTTGTATATATGTACATAAGTATAAATCATCTGGCATCTCTGCCTCAAGATAAAAACATCGTGTTAATTTCTGCCAGAAATTGTTAATTTAAATTTTTAAATAAAAAGTGTAAAAACTACTTAAATTTTTTTTCTAAATTTTCTTTTGCTTAACTATGTTTACTCAAAAGAGACGCCAAAAGCTTTTGACGGTCCCAGCTAGGGTGATCGATTATTCGACTTTTTAGATAAACATTTTTTCGAATAGTTCAATTAGTTGCAATTTTGAAAAAACTAGTTGCTGTTTTGAAAAAATCGGTTAACCGTTTTTTTTTTTTTTTTTTTTTTTTTTTTTTGCAAAAGTAAATATTTCCATCGGAAGGCTACATTTTTCAAATAAATCAACAAATCTTATAATATAGAGGTTAAAATTTATTGTGTATAATTATTTTATGAAATAAATTTTAATAAAAGTAAGAAAATAATCATCAGAAATGAGAATATATTTAAATAATATGTACAAAAACTATCGCTCTATATGGAAAATTATATCTCAATTTTTTCGAAATCGATTCTGCATACTACTGTTTTAAAAAATTAGGTAATATATTATTACAAATATTCGATTAATAAGAACCCCAAAAAATATTTAAATTGTTAGTAAGAATGTAACAGGTGTTACAAGAGGAAGGAACTAATTTCATTGAGATGTGAAATTCATCCAAGACAATTATTACTTTAATATTTCTTTAAACTAACCGTTCATAGACACATACTGGAAAAAAATATGTCGCCGATGAACCCTCCAATAAGTGTGTGATTCACTAATTTACTACACATTCATCAATCAAAATTTTATTTTTATTTTTTATTTTTTTTTTTTTTTTTTTTTTGAAATTCTTTTAAAACTTAAAGAATTTTAAATATTTTTTATTTATACCCACCATCAAAAAGACGGGGGGTATATTGATTTGTCATTCCGTGTGTAACATGTCAAAGGATTCATTTAAGACTCCATAAATATATATTTTCTGGGTCCTGATTCGATTCTGAGTCGATCTAGCTATGTCCGTCCGTCTGTTGAAAGCAGGATAGGGCTCGAACGGGACAGCGTAGGGAAATTTGGCCCAAATATTTATCTTATATAAGGTTTGTTTGGTATTGAAAATGGGCAAAATCGGTTAATAAACAAAAAAGTTATGGGCTAAAAACTTGAAACACAGGGTGTCCGTTGTAGTTTAATTTCATACTTTTCTGCTGATATCTTTTAAACAAAAGCATTTATGACAACGAAATTTTGTACATATAGTTTGAGGATCGATATAAACATGAAAACCAAAAAAAATTTTTTTTTTTTTTTAAAGTTGATGGTGGGTATATAGATTCGGCCGAGCCGAATACAACATTCGCTCTTGTTTTTATTTTAAATTAAAATCACAAATAGAAAATTTCATAAATAATTTTAAAAAAAGTAATCAAATTCATTAGAAAACGAGAGAAGAAGATATAGTCGGTCAAGCCCGACTATATGATACCCTACACCATTTCGATCCACATAATTTTGTTTTTACGTATATACAACTTACTTGTGTTAAATATTAACATAATACTAACATTTGAATGAGATTTATGCACGTTAGTGATTTTCGGGAGAGGAGTTTATATGGGAGCTATGGTCTGTTATGGACCGATCATGAAATTTTGCAGACAGATTTTTGCTGATATAAAACTTATTTGTACTAAATTTCATTAAAATATTCCTATTTTTAAGGCATCTATAAGTGCCAAAACTCTATTCAGGGAGGACATTTGTATGGGGGCTAGGTGAAACAATGGGCCGATCATAACTAAATTCAATAGGCTTCGTCCTTGTGTTGAAAAAAGCATATGTACTAAATTTCATCAAATTATCTTCAAAATTGCGACCTGTACTTTGCGCACAAGCTTTACATGGACAGCCAGCCAGCCAGCCGACCAGACGGACGGACATCGTTAAATCGACTCAGAAAGTGATTCTGAGTCGAACGGTATACTTTAAGGTGGGGGTCCGAAGATTTTTTCTCTGCGTTACAACTTCTGCACAAACACATAATACCCCAACCACCTTAGGTGGTGTAGGGTATAAATACTGTCTGCAGTATTAGTTAATTTTAAAATCAAAACGATTTTGATTTTTCATACTGCAATGTCTGTTTGACGCACATACATATTCTCAATCTCTCTCAATTTTACTAATACATCTTATTGCATTTGGACACAGCTTCAAGATTCATTCATGATCTTAATGATACGATTCTTGACAGATCTAACGTAGAACTTACCAATTTAGAAGTTAAATCGTTTGTACCTTTATTGAAAAATAATAAATCCTCTGGTTTAGATGTCATTAATAGCATTATTTTTTTCCAAAAAGTTAAAAAAACATTATTATGAAGTAAAGCTATAACCCATGGCATACGTATTTATAAGGTAGTGTTAGAACAACAAAAAAATTTTTTTTTGCTTGTTAAAACTGTCAAACTCTTTATTAAAGAATAAGATTTCTCTCTCTAAACAGTTGGTAATATTTTACACTTTGTCCATTATTCCTTCTCTATAAAATACGGATTAATAATTTGCTCTATGTATTACCCAGAAAAGTATATAACCTAAAAATTTCTTAGAGGTACATATTTCTTTTGACCGCAATCAATTGTGAAATCTTCATGTTTCCTTCTATTTTTGGTAGTGAAGAGGGATAAGACAGGGCCGTATCAAAAACAACATAAAAAAACGAAAAATTTTACCGATAGGCTGTCATAATTTTTTGCAAAAGCTTTAAGAATATATTGAACTCTCTAATTTAGTTCGCAGAAGTACCGAAATCAACAACCAATTTTTTTACAGACTCCAAAAGTCGAACTTTTCATCCAAAATTTACCATTTTTGACCACTGCTGGATGAGAACTTTTAAAAATTACACTTACACGTTTTCTTTAGGTCTTTCAGAAAATGCCAAAAATATTAAACTTTTTTAACAAAAATGTTTTTAAAAAATTAAAAATATAAAGATATATATTTTTATATATGACGCATGTTTTATGATATATTGTTATATATGGGTCCATATATGAAAGTGTGTTAATTCATACATGGACTATTATGCAATATATGGAAACATATATAGTAAAATATATGAACTATTTTGTCATATATGGAAATATGCCTGTGAAATTTTTGCCATATATGGTTTCATATATGAAATAAATTTTCATACATGAATCCATATATCAAATATTAAAACAAACATTATATGCAATATAACTCTTAAACCAACGAAGGTACACAAAAATGTACTTCGGAAAATTTGTTGGATATTTTGTTATCTTTAAATATTGTAATAACCTCAAAACACGTACCATGCTTTATGTCTTAAATCTATTCTGAACAAGAATATTCATTTCTTGACATTTTAAAATAAATTGAAATATAACAAAATATTAAAATTATATAAAAAATTATATAATTTATGAATTTTCTACAATTAATAAGTCACTTTGTCAACAAACAGCATCAGGAAAGGTAAGTGTGCGAATATTATTGATAAACATAATCTCAATTTTAATTTTCATATATTTCAGCAGATTTTGTTAAATTAATTCATGGAATTTCTTCAATGCAACTTTCTAAATGACACACATTTGCAGGAGAGTCTAAAAGGACAATTTTACTGCTGTTTCGGCGAAAATGTAAGTTGTTTTAACCTTATGTCTTTATTACATTAAAAAATTCATATTGTATGCATATTACGATTTTATTTATGCGCGTTAATAAAATTAATATTAAAAAAACAAAACAAAAATTGTTTTATTATCAATCACAATAGAGTTTATACATATGTATGAATATATATGGTTATATATGGCCATATACCCTCAATTTTCGGATCCAAACATATATGTAACATAATATATGTTGTATATATGATCCATACATATTTTTTTTTAGCTGGGAAGTTAAAATTTTTCTTAAAATTTTTAAAACTTTATATGGGAGAAACATGTCACTTTTACATTAGGTTGTCATTGGAGGTGGATAATTAACACCTTGGGACAGGTCTTATGACAGGTATATATATATATATATATATATATATATAGCTTGAACAAGGACTTCAAAAAATCAAAAATGCGTTTTGCCCGATATCTCAGTTATTATTGAACCAATTTATTTAATTTTTCCAGCACAAAAATTCAGAAAAAAATGTCCGAGCCTTCTTTGCAAAAACGAAGTCCCTAGTATATACATAGGCTTCAGAAACTGGAAAACCGGTTCTAAAAACCATTACAACATTCACCATACATAACGTGACCAGAGGGTTTTTTCAAAAAGCGGGAAACGAAGGATTAAAAAGCGGGATCCTGAACAAAATCTTATTGAAAAGCAAAGCAATTTTTTTATTGTCCAAAATTTCCAAGTATGAAATAGGAATTGATTTACACTCGTTGCTTAGAGAGTTTCACTGCATCAGATCGGCAGCATTATACCTACCTATTAATTTTCCCTGTAGATCTTATACATCATACAGAGAATTACCGACTATGGCGCGAATTCGACATTTGATATATTTAGGGTTAAATTTGGAATTGATTCCCTTTTGAAAATTACTGAGACTGTGATTTCTGTGGTAAACCTCCTGTCCTATACTGTATTTTACCGACTTTGTATTTTATACCTTTGTTGCCCTATCATGAGCCATTTTCAAGTTCCGCAAAATCTTTTCCCTAATACTGGACAGTTTGTCCGTTCTCAAAAGTATTAAAAATATGGTTTGGAAAAAAAAAAATCATTGACGTTTATCGACGTAGCTGACTTCAAAGGCTTTAGAAATAGGAATTTTGTAAAGTGGTCAATAGCAATGAATATGTGGCAAACCCTTACGATGTTCTATCTGGAAAATGAAACCTTGTAGTTTCAGACTCCAGCGAGCCGCTCAGATCACGTTTGCTCATGAGCCTTTTGATCGGTAATTATCTTGAACGGTAGTCCCTCTATGTATGCTCTGAATCTCTTTACACTTATTACGGCCGCTAAGCACTCCAACTCAGTAACCGTGTAGTTACGCTAAGCACGATTTAGCTTCTGAGAAACGAAAGCTATGGGCCTATCTCTTCCCTCGTCATCTACCTGATATAAAACACCACCAACGCCGACTTTGAACGAATCGCACTGTCGGGCTGGGCAAGAACAGGGGCAAAGCTTGGGGCTTCTTAAAGTTTTTCAAATCTGACAATGGCCTCATCAGTTAAGCAATAGAGGAATTGCGTTTTAAACAGTCTGTGAGCGAGCCAGCAATATAAGCAAAATTGCTGACAAAAGCGCAATACCAATTCGCCATACCCACGAATAGTCTTACCTGGCGAGGAGTCCACGACTGCAGAAACCTTATCCGGTCAACTTTCAAACAACCTTGGCCAATACGATATCCAAAATATTTTATATCAGCCTGACAAAACCTGCTCTTAGCAACGTTAATTGTCAGCCCAGCGCTTCTTACCAATACGATATCCAAAACATTTTATATCGGCCTGACAAAACCTGCTCTTAGCAACGTTAATTGTCAGCCCAACGCTTCTTAAACATTTTGCCAACTTGCGCAAAATTCACATGTGTTCCTCAAAAGTTGCACTACGTACCAGTAGGTCGTCCAAATAAACGAAGACATTTTCCCTCAAGCGAGAGGGTATACATTTGTCCATTAGCTTGCACATCGCCTGAGGACCATTACATAGCCCGAATAACACGATATTGGTAAAGGGACTACCAGGTACCCTGAAAGCTGTCTTTTCCTTTGAAGATTCCGTCAACGGAATTTGGAAAAATGCACCTTTCAAGTCTATCCCACTTATAAAGTATTTATCATTCAATCTGCTAAGTAGGCCGTTAATATGAGGTAGAGGGTAGAAATCTCTCTTATTCACGGTGTTTAGTTTCCTTGATTCCAAATACAGGCGAACTTTACCCGGTTTTTTCACATTTACCACAGGAAACACCAAGGTGAGTTCGATTCTTCGATTACCCCCATTTCTAACAGACGATCTAGGTCTTTATACACTTCCGCTTGTCTAGGCGGCGAAAGCGGATAGTGATTGCACTTTATAGGCACCGAGTCATCCGTGTCAATATCATGACTTAAAAGATGCGTACGGCCTAAGCCAAGTTTTTCAAAAGCAGGGAATTCGGAAATGACAGAATCAAGAAGCAATTGCATCTCAGCACTGAATTTGTGAAAGGAAATCTCTTTGTTGTCCCTAGGTCCTAAATCGAGTGGGTCTACGGCTGATATGATGTTTGAGGCTATGTCGAAGTTTCGCCAAAAATTTAAACCCAAACAGACTTCTAGGCAAAGCGAGGGAACTATATAAAAGTAAATTACAATGACCTAAAACGTCGATTTTGGAGCTATCAGCAGTTGAAATAACAGACTCATTGGGTCTTTTACATGCTCGGGGATTGAGAACGAGAGTCGCCGAAGGCCATATCGCTGCGCTTCCGATTTCCCGAGTGAACATTTCTGCAATTAGGTATGTCAATTCCGCGCTCCCCACATTTAACACAAAAACGCGAATAATCAGGCTTAATTGGTAGGCAAGATATCTGAATGGCTTTAATTTGAGAGTTAGGCTGAAAATCATTTACCTCTTCGTCAACGGAGTCAATTTCGAAGGCGTTAACCTGTCGGGTGGAACTTTCTAAAGTCGTTTTGTCCTCCTTAAGTACCTTTTCTGCCTTTCTGGCAGAACCGTAAAGGTCTTTAGGAGTAGAGCTAAATAACATACATTTCAATTCGGGTTTAACGTTTTTCCGAATAATTTTCATAAGTCTACTTTCTGAAAGAGACTCAGATATATGAAAGTTGAGAGCCACCATAAACGAATGGTTTTTGTTTTCTTAGGTTTAATTTCAATAAAAGGTCATCGTCATCGAGAGTTGGTACTAGATAATCGGTTTTCCGTTTTCAAAATAGTGCAGTGACCAACCCGTTCATGCTTAAGTTAGCCTGATTCTCTGAGACGACTTAGCGGAGATATTTCTGATGAAAATATCAAGGGGAAAAATATCTAACATTGTCTCCAGACTGGCTTGAGGAGCATTGTTGAAAGCGCCTTCTATATCTAAAAAGGATGCTAACAAATATTCCTTCCTTTCTAGTGTATCTTCAATAGTACCGACCACATCATGCAGTGCCGTTGTGCTCTACAGAAATTACTCGGTGAGAGGATTCCCCTGACATAGACATCGGCTAGTCTTTCCAGAGTTTTCAATAAAAACGATGACAGACTAATTGGTCTATAATCCTTTGCGGTACTGTGGGTTATTTTTCCCGCTATACCTAAGGAATATACCCTAATTCGAGACTACTTTCAAAGATCAGAACCAGACATGGCATAATAGCTGATAAGACCCTTTGTAATAGCGCCGGGCCATCTGGCCCCAGTGATTTGTAGGTTTCAAAAGATGACACCGCCCACGCTATCTTCTCATTCACAATGAAAGTTACAAACTCACTGATGTGGATTGATGACGCTGTGAGGCTTCTTGATTCGGACTCCTCATTTTCATTGTCCCTACCACCCGGAGTGTGTGCTCATTAGTAATTCCAGAGTCTCCTTGCTACTTTCCGTAAAGGTACCATCCGGGTTCATAAGAAATCCGGGCGTTCCAGGATTCTTGGATAATACCTTACGTAGCCTAGACACATCCGTGGTCTTCACAGAAACGTTCGCAAGATTCCTTTTTTGCCCTTCTAGTCTCTCTTTTGAAAGTATTGAAACTGCGACGGTAGTAATCCCATATTGCCGAATCGTTTTCCCCTTTCGCCCTACTGAAAAGTTTCCTACATTTATTTCTTAACTGCCTAAGCCTAGGACACCACCATGGCTGCTGATGTTTCCTAGAACCACGCCGTTCTCTATATGACGCAAGGTAAGCACCTTTCAGTTATATGATTCTCAGATTCGTCCAGATTCTGTGTGCCGGCCAACTCTTCCGTCGTCGGTGGTTGAATGGCGTCTACAAGGTTAGTGAACTTGTCCCAGTCGGTTTTCCTAGGATTCCTAAAAGGTTTTGTTCTACTCGTGAAAAGAATTCGCATATGGTCGGAGTAGGAGCATTCCGTAGATACTCTCCAATCAAAAATTCTAACGGAATCAGTGTTACCTACCAAAGTAATATCAATGACCTGTTCCGTGATCTTAACGAAAAAAGTTGTTCTATTACCCTTATTACTAATGTTAAGATTAGTAGATTGTAGTAGACACTAGGGAAATCGAACCGGGTTTTTCGACCGGTTTTAACCGGTTTTTTGAAAAATTTCGGGTCGGTTTTTTAAAATGTTAGCTTTTTGAATATCGAATAAACCGGGTTTTTTGCGTCGAATACTCGGTTTTTATTTTCCTTATAAATTTTGCCAAAAAAGTGATATATTTTCAAAATTATTTTTAAGTTTACAATTTAAACATAATAAATATCTTTTAAATTAGAAAAATGTAGTAAGACTTCAGTGGAATATGATTAATTTTTCTTATATAATGGATTTACAATATGAACAGTAAATAAAAAAATATGTATGGCTTTATATAATGAACATATCATATATTAAAAGTGGAAAATATTATAGACAAATAATATAAGAAACCTCATGATCAATCAGTGTTGCTAGGAGGTGATAAAAAGAGAGGCTAAATTGGACTTTCAAAAAGGTCAGAAAAGATCTAAATGCCCCAAGAAATAAAGCACGAAAGAGGCTAACATTTTTTATTTTATAACTTATTATTGTCCAATGATAAATCGACAACTTTGGCTTATATTTCATATGAAAAATTATTTAACTTTTTAAAATGAATTTTCATAATTTTTTTTTCAAACTTTGGCGATTTTTTTTTTTTTTTTTCTTTTTTATAATTTTTTAAAGTTATATTCATGAAGAGTTTCTATGGTAAAAAAAATAAATAAAGAATTTTTTTAAATTTTTAAATTTTTTTTTATTCATTTAGGAATTAATAAAATAAGTCCATACTGTGAGTTGGTATATTTGATTTTGAGTATGAAGTGCCGCAGGAGAAAATATGATTTTTATACAAATAATCTCGATTTTTTGTGTGAATTAATATACAAAAAGGTGTAAGGCATGGTTCCGTAAAAACTAAATTAGTAAAAACAAATGAGAAGGTATTATCTTCTTTGATGAAATACTAAAAACTTTAGCTTTGTAAGGCAATTTTAAGACTGAAAAGAAGGCTAGAAGCTAAAATGATAATTTTGAGGCTTAAAGCAAAATAAAATAGCTATATTTAGCCTTAAAAATACTTAACGGGCAACACTGCTCATAATTAAATTAATTGGCGGATAATAAGGCATACATAAAAAAATATTAAATTAATAAATGAGAAAATATCTTTGAATAAAAAAAATATTTTTAGGTATTAAAAATATTATTTTTATTTTTTCATAAACAACCTGAAATTTAATTCGTCCTTATACTAAAATATATATATTTGTACCAAATTTCTTTAAGGCTTTCAAAATTGAGATCTGTGATTTTTCCGGACATTGTTAAAACGAAAAGGAAATGATTTTAAGTAGAATGGCATACTTTAAAGTGGGGATCCGAAGATTTTTTGTGCGTTACAACTATAAGCACAAATGCATAATATCCGAAACATACATGGATGTGTAAGATGTTTCTAACAATTGATCATCAAATTGCAGTAACCACATTAGATACATTACTAAGTTCTAATGTTAACAGAAAATCATGATTTGTTTGTAAATTTATATTTGTTTTGTTTGAAATATTAAACTAAACTACCTCTGTCAAATAATTATATGTGCAATATTTGTTTTCTGGTTTTTATATATTCCAAGAGTGATATACATTTCTTTGGTTTAAAATTTTTTTCATTCTTACCTAATGTCCCTATTTGCAAAATTTTAGGTTCCTCTTGGCATTGTATTTAAAGTACCGTTAAAATAAACATATCATTCTCTAGATTTTAATAGAAAATAATTATATGTGCAAATTGAAATTTTTACTCAACAGACTGACATGAAGTCCACAGTTTGAACCGTTTAACCAATTAAAGTTAAAATTAAAGTTATTTAGGGAATATTTAAAATGATTAGACCTAAAATACCAAAATTTTTTTTTTTTTTTTTTTTAATTTATAGCCAAAATATGTCACCAGGTCATGAACTGTCAGTTTAAGAGCTGAAATCATTAAAGTAAGACGACAGTTTATGTAAAATTCCAAAAAATGGTGTATACAGAAAATGTTTATCATAATACTGTTGAAAATTTAAAAAAAAAAAATCTGAGAAATTACTATCATTTTAGGATCGGTAACCCATAATCAATTGCTTATTAGCGGGGATTAAGGACATTTTTCGAAGAAAAACAACATGTGTTACAGAAAAATAACGGCCAAATGAACGGGTTTTAATAATTGGACGTGAGCATAAAATAATAAAAGAGGTTTTAGATTAAAATTATGACCTTTGGGTGGCAAAAACATAACTAATAGAGCGGTACAAAAATCCACACGCAGGATTTTATGATAAATATAATTTTTTGGTTAAAAACTTTAATTACACCATGAGTTCATGTACATAAGGGATGAAAAATATTATATTTAAATTATCCAAGTGTTTATCAAAAATATTACATGGGTATTCGACGTCTACAAAAGACATGCTTGAAGCGTAATCATAGTATCGAATCGCACATAATATAAGTCAATTTTAGTTCTAGATAGAAGTTGAAAATATTTATTGGACGTAGCTAAATTAATTCACAGCACAACATAAATTTACTGGACAAAAAATCCAATAGCTTCGTTGATGAATTTTCTACAAAAATTAGATTTTTCAGTAAATGAATGTGACGATGTTACTATATCGAGCCACAAAATCGGTTTTTAAGTCACAAAATATTATATTTCTGCAGCGACCAGTAATGATCCTCAGACCTTCATGACATAAGGATTTCCAAAGAATACTGTATGCTGAGATATATTTAGATTCAGAGCTATATGACAATATCAAATGTTTCAAATTGATTTTGTATAAGTATACTACAGTTTTGACCTATATATATGTAAAGCAAAAAGGACGAATCTGTATAACGAAGGATGCATCTGGTAACGTTATATTAGGACAAAACAATTCCATAACAACTTTCATGAATATTGAAAATTAACTTTATTTAAATAAAGGATTTTTATAAAATTCTTGTCGTGCACATATAATTATTTTCTATGAACAATTTTAAAATCAATTAAGTTTTGCTACAAAATACACATAAGAAATAAATTTTTCATTTGACTTATAAAGCTCTAATAAACATTAAAAATATAAAAAAATTTGAATTTGAAAATCCTATTTTTGAAGAAAATAAATTAGTTTATAGTTATGCACATATAATTATTTGACTGGGGTATCACTATCAACGTTTCAAGCAAAACCGGTTAACCGGTTTTTCTAAAATTCAGAAATTTTTAACCGGTTTTTTTCAAATGACGAATAGTCGAACTATTCGAAAACCGGTTTTCGCAAAAACCCGAATAATCGATCTCCCTAGTAGACACTCACCTCGGCCGTTCATATCTGTGCCCCCCACAGAGTATAGTGGGCATTGGCATCTCATCCTAGGACGAGATCATAGCCTCTGGTACTGCACCAATTTATGAGTGCTCGTACGGCACGTAGGGTTGGATCTTCTTCATTATACGGTAGATAGGAAAATTATATAATATGTGTTGGAAGCCCATTTTTCTTATTTTACCTTCCTTATTTGGAGAGAGGAGCACATAGTTTCATGACCGGATGCCTCGAACATTACCGGCTGCAAGCCAGAGTTCTTGGATTAAGGCTATTCCGTTGGATTAAGGCTATTCCGCAGCAATTTATCCGTTGCTGTTTCGGAGTGATGTAGATTAATCTGCACCACTTTCAGGCCGCTTGAGATCATTGCGTTTTCTTGGTGGGGAGAATTAACCGAAGCTGATTCAGCCCATATTTGACGACGCCTTGTGAGAGACGTAGGAGTCGGAGGGACTCCAGAGATCTTTACCTTCTCGCTTGTCCCTCGCTCGTCCTCTCTCTATTGTCCAGTCCTTTGTTCCAAGCCCCTTATTCTGACGTTTGATCAGCGTAAGTATGGCTTCATCCTCCAAAATAGGAGGAGGAACCCATACTCTAATTGTCGTCCGAAAAGGCACTTGACTCAGGGGGACAATCACGATCCTAGCCTTGGGCCAGAGTTTGCCATCTCCTCGGATGCAATTTTTGAGAAAGTCTAACGCATTCTTGTTACCACATCCCATGATCTTGACACCCTTTAACCATTTGGCGCCATCGAACGCAGTGAAGCAGTCATCCTCACTGCGCCCGAGTTCGTCAACTAGCGCCCGCAAGATCTTTTCCTGATAGCAGCCATCTGTCCGTAGTCATTTTGCCTTCGGGTTGACTACGATCAGTGACGGCCACTTGTAGCTCAGGTACTGATGTCAAGCTTGTTGATGGTTTCAACCGCTTGCCCTCAGGCACCTGCGTCTCACCTGATCTTTGTCGCTTTGTACAATGTCTGCTAGCATTACCTTTAGTAGCGGCTGCTGGGCCTCGAGTAGAGGTTGGTGCATACCGCACTTTGGGGTTGGTGCTAGCCAGGCGCGGATCCAGCCAAATCAATTTTTACTGAAGTATATTATATGTTAATTGAAAAATGTACGGTAATAATTTTTTCTGCAAAGAGGAGCCCGTGAAGAAAATCTAGTGAAAATTATGTAAATAAATCACTTTATAAAATTTCATACTATTTCAGTCTAAAATTTAAAAGTTCATAAAATTTTAAATTTATATAAGAACAAAGTAAGTACGTTGTTTTCATTTGATCTCTGCTACAAGATTATATTTTTGTAGTTTTACTCGAAAAGCAATTTTCTTGAGTACATCACAAACAAATTTTCGAAAAATTAAAAAAAAAAAAATTAGATTTTTTAATTGATTAGGAAGAATGTAGCTTTTAACTATAGCGTCATTCCATTTAAAACTAACACGAAAAATTACGATTTTTAACTTTACATCTCCGAATTTAATGATATTTGGTACAATAATTATTCCTGTCAAAATTAAGACTAATTCAAATTTCAGATAATATTTTCAAGTGATTCGCGAAATATCGCGATTTGAAAGTGCAAAATAGCTTAAAATATGTACAAAGTTGTATACACAAAATTACAAATATCTTTTAAAGTATTTATGATGAGATAAATATCTAAAGTAGTATTTTTAAAAATTTTAAAAATGTTAATGATGAAAATGTTTTCTATAACGGTGGAAAGTAGCATTCTGGGACTCGCAATATTTTAGGAGTTATTAACACAAATGTCATAATAAATACGAAATATTTATTGCAATTCGAATTGTTTTGTTTGTAATAAAATAGAAAAATTGCCAATTTCTTCCAAAAATCATCCAGATGTAATAAAATTCGGCAAGAATAATATTGACGCTGGTAACGCAAATGCTGTGTATAAGTTTCAAATTAGGAAAATTCTCTTTTCAAAAATACGAATGTCTTCCAAATTATTTACGTTATAACGTTCATTGAAGAGAATGTAATGAAATTACCTTTAAAATGATACCTGAAATATGTTTTTATGTTCAATTTTATTGGTGTATAATTCGCGAATTAAATTTAGCGGTCGCGTATTTCAAAAAGTGATATTATTAAATTCGTGAAAAATATATATATGGATGATGGAACCATTTTGTATGTTCTATGTAAATATCGTAATGGGATTGTACCAAATATTATGAAATTCGGAAGAGGTGAGAAAATTAGCTGGTGATTTTAAATGGAATGACTCTATATTAAAATACTTTTCTATTTTTATTTATTTATTTATTTATTATATTTAACTACAATTAAAATTATAATTAAATGAAAAAAGCACTAGCAGCTTAGGCTATCGGCTTATTTTGTAAATTAAATCATGATGATAAAATTATATAGATGTTATTTACTTAAAATTTAAATTAGAGTTAAAGTTTTGATAATAAGTTGATACTTTCGAAATAATTTATAGTATTGATAATATTTGTTTTTGTTGGCCATTTGAGATTTTCTATTGGATTAGCATTGGCAAATATTAGATCCCGTTTACATTGAAGATTTGGACATTCGGCGATTAAGTGGATTGTTGTTAGTGGTTTTTGGTTACAGAAGTTACATGTTGGTTGTGGTGATCCATCTAGTAAATAACTATGAGTAAGATTTGTGTGCCCAAGTCGAATTCTGGTAAAAATTTTGTTCATAAATGTGTTTGTTGTTGTTGGGAGTACAACTGGTGACCCTTCAGGGTTTATGGATTTATAATTGTGTTGATATTCTTCCCAAGAATTTTGAACAGTTTTGTAAATTTTGTTTTTTTCAAGATTTATAAGCTGTTTTGTTGTTTGAGGTGTTGAGAAAATTAGCGGTGATTTGGCTGCTGTCTTAGCAGCAAGATCTGCTACTTCGTTACCATCTATCCCTATGTGTCCTGGTATCCATAAAATTTTAATTTTATTAATTACTTGAATAATTTTTTGTTGTATTAGTTGTACTATTTGATTTTTACTGTTTATATTTTGTATACCTTGAAAGATCGAGAGACACTTTTCTATTTTAAAACTCCGACAATGATGGAATTTTGTTTTTTAGACTGAACACAGTTTTTTCATTCTATCGTCTTAATGATATTATGTTTACAATAAAATGAGATGTCAATCTTTAAAATAGTTAAAAAAAATCAAAAATTCTATAAAAAAAAAAAAAAATTTATTAAATCGAGTAAGCTCTTTTTGTCTAACTAAAAAAACTAAATCTTGCTATATTCACAGCAAAAATGTTTGCATATTGCATATTTTTTATTGACTTTTATAAAGAAATTATTATTTCAAACCAAAGAAATAAATACGACAAAAAACTTGATTATTCTACTTTCAAAAAAAACTTAATAGAAAAAATACAGGAAATTAAAAAAAATTTAAGCATAATTCCAAATTTTGAGAGGCATTTAAAAAAACTTATTTATGATGCTAATTATATCATTTCCCAAGTGATTTTTATAGAGTGTATTTAAAAATTATATTTATTAATAAAATTATTATATGTATTTCTAAATATGAAAATTGTTCACACTGATGTACGACAAAAAGAACTACAACTCTTCAGAAAAGCAAAAGAAAAACAATTTATTTTCTTCAGTACAATTTTCAGAAGGTTTAATAAAATATTTGGGGAAAATTAAGCAAAAAGTATTATTTTTGTCATCGTCTTCCAGGAAAATGGTAGACATTTTCTTGGGAAAATGTTAAATTAATGGTTTTTATTTGAAGAATTATTTTATTTGAAATATTATTTTTTGTGTAAAAGAGCTGGGAAAACATTTGTGTTCTTTATTAAAAAAAAATTGGTAACTTTTATTAAATTTTTTCTGTGTAAATGCTTTTCTTTATTTTTGATGTTAAAAAATTGCTTCGTACAAAATTTTTAAAAGATTCGGATTTATAAAAAAATTTTTTTTCCATGAAGTCAAAATTTTAAAGTATTATTATAACATTAGTTAGTGTATTTTCAATATGACTGATGAAACTAGCATAAAAATACTTTTTGAAACATAAAAAATACTTTTTTCTAAACATAGTTTTGCCGTTCTTAGACTATATTGAGGATAAATTCATTTTGCCTTCTTTTATTTTCGCTAAAGAAAATTTTTCTTATAGATTTTTTATTTTTTCCTTTTCCTATTGTAGATAGGAAAAGAGAGCGCTTGTAGCCTGTCAACCTTTTACGTTCGTCTTTTTGTTTGTCTATTCGTCCTGTGTCACCCTTAACGGGTTTATGGTACTCCGATGAATCTTTTCGGAGGATACCATGCGAAGGTTATCCTCGTCGGTCTCATAGAGGTTTAACCCTTTGAGGGGGAGACCCCCCTCCTCAAATATGATGAAGTTTTAACCTTTGTCAAAGGTGAAAAAGAGATACTGCCACTCCTCTGGAGTCAGACGCAGAACAGTGTACCGCCCACTATGGGAACAGACTAGACTTGGGAATAATATTTTATTTTGGTGAATCGTTCGTTATCGGTCAGTACGACTGAGTGAAATATTTCTTTATTTTCTTTCATCTTTCATTTACTGAAGTATGAATGAAATAGAAACGAATGAAAGATTTTTTTTCTTTCGTCTTTCATTTTCTGAAGTATGTATGGAAAGAAACCAAAGAAAGGTTCTTTCTTATCTTTAATTTACTGAAGTAGGAATAAAATGAAAAGGAATGAATTTTTTTTTTTTTTTTTTTTTTTTTTGTGAAACAATAATGTTTATTGTATGGTTAAGCATTTTTTTATTTAGTTATTTTGAACATACCACATTTGTGTATTATTATTTACATAATCTTTTTTTGCCGGATGAATTCACATATATAAATCAGCAAAAGAAAAAAAAGAATGAAATATGAAAGAAATGTGAAAAGTGAAACATTAACATGAAAGATTGTGAAATATTTCATATCTTTCATTTAACTGAATCGTTCAATTGAAATATTTCTTTCATAAACGACACAACTCTAGAACAGACGTATCATGGATCTGGTAAAAGACCTTGTCTTTCAGACAGGCCGAATCAGAGCTGGTAGAACCGTTGCCACAGTCCCGGACGGACAATTTGTACGGACAGGGAGATTCAGTAGCCCACCTTGACACACGTAATAGACGCTACTGAGTAGGGTCGTGACCTCACAAAATGGTCTAAAGTGATGGGTGATACTTAGTTTACATCCCTAAGGATGCGTAAGCCCCTGCACCGTGTCTGAAGACTCAATGTGATCACCCATCGCAGGGGCAAAATTAATAATAAACTCAGCTCAATTTATCACATCAAAACACTTGTCGCAAAATGAGCCAAATTATAGATCTTTACAAATTTTTACTTACAAATCTCTAACATAATAGAATTGAATGTTTAAAGAAAATAAAAGGATTTATAGACCTTTTCATTCCTTTGGAGTGATTACTGTTCATATAATAATAAACTAGATATCACAACAAAAGGATGAAATGCTTTTGCAAATTTTCGGGTTAAACAACATTAATCAGTGTATCAAGGTTCATTGGACATTATATGACCAAAACTCAGAAATTTTCAACCGAATAAATAATAAATCAAATAAAATCAATGAAGCAAGATTACGTTGATTCCAAAAAAAAAAAAAAACTTTGGATGCTTTTGACTTTGCGTTGGACGCCATTTATGTTACGCGCAGTCTATTAAATTTGGTTAATATTCAGATGGAAATACAAAAACTGGGCTTAAGGCATATAAAGTTTAAAAAGGCTAGCTCTGCCAGAGGTGATGTTGTTCCTGATCCTAGTCTTCGCCGTGTAATCATAAAAAATGGCTTAAAAAAACAAAACGAAATGAGAAAGAAAAACAATATTAATTATGCTGTCCGACGACAAGCAAAAGTGGAATCACTGGATGGTAACGTCATTCGGGATACATTAATTCACTCCCAAAATTTCAATAGAACTAAACCATTGACAAAGACTTTATATTTATAAAAATGTTGCACTGCCATACATTGTACTGTCGGCGCTAAAATCCATAATGGATTTACGGCAAATCCAGTGAGAGCAAAGAGAGTCTTTACTGAGAGAGTTAAAAAGCAATATAAAAAACATATACAAAAAACTATGTATGAGTTTGTACTGCCCATAAATAAAAACAAGAAACACAGAATTCAACGCAATGCATGAGTTTGTACATGTGTCTTCTGCCTATAAAGAAATACAAGAAACAATAATTTTATTGTTTATTTACTAATGGATCAAATACGATCTCGTATGTTAGTGTAGGGCGTGGCATGAATTTTGTTGTTTTAAAAGTAGAAATACTTTAATAGACACAGAACTAATTGTGCCTTTTTTACGTCATATAAATTTATGTAAATATATTTTCGGAGTAGTAATTTAATATTTTAAAATTAATTTGATTAATTTTAATTTGAATTTACTTTTGTTATTTTTGTATTTGAGGATTTTAGCACAACAGAGATAGTTATTTGTTACATTATGAGAGAAAAAAAGTCGCTTTTTCGATTATATTAGAAAATTAGATAAAGTCAAAAAATTTTAATTTAACCATAATTTCGACCTAAAGGATGGCAAAAGGCGCACAACTAAGTAAAGGAGAACTAAGAGTAACTATCATACAATACGAAAAAGGTGAAACATACAGAAACATATCAAAAAACTTTAATAAAAGGGCCACTTTATTCTCAAGGTGGTTAAATGCTTCAAACACATGAACGTGTTGACCGCAATTACTCTCGTAAATGCCTAAGATTCACCACAAAAGGAATAGATAACAATTTAGCTTTAAAATCCCTGCTTTCTGCTCCAAAATTTTTATCAAAACATATTCCGGAAGTACGAAAACTATGGTCTGAATTTACAACTCACAGAAAAATATATGAAGATGGAAAACATTGTCTAGCTGTACGGAAAATTTTATACATAAGTATAATAAATCTCGAAAATTTCATGACGTTCTATGCAGATTATGTCTAAAAATATAAAAAATTTAGAAAATAAGTCTCTGGATTGAATAACCTATGATTCGCATGAAATATAATGTAGGCTATATGTATGTTTAGCTCTAAAATGTTTAAACTTTAACTTTTAAGTATAGAAAACCAATACTTAATTCCAGCAGAAAGGGCTTAATGGTTTAGAAGTACATTTCTATTTATAAAATAGGACAAAAAGTGGTACACAAAGGTAAAATAAAATCTGAGATTAATCTTAATCTGTTAAAAGGTATAAAGTTCCAAAAAGTCTTTGTTTAATTTTTGGGGATTTTATCCTATAGTAGGAAAATTCACCTATAAATTAAGGTGAATTTGATTCAAAATATATAGCTGAGGAAATAATTAACATTTCAGAGTGACCTACACAAAGTCCAAATGTGTCACCAATAGAAATTTAATGAAATTTAATAAAAAAAAAATAGAGTCCCAATAAATGACCAAACTGATGGACTTAATTATTACTAAAACCTCTTAATTTTGTTCAGGGATATGCGGAATATATGTAGTCACTATACCAACACGTTTGGCACTAATGTATCAAAATATAGGCGGTCGCCGGGGCTATTAAAGACCTTGTTTACTTATTTATGAAGCATTGATTTTTGTCACTTCTTTAAAAAGAACTATATTCACTAAGTAGTAATATATTGAATTAAATCTTTTGTTGTATATTTTGCTAACAATACATTGCACAGTGGAGCAGAAACAAAATTTTTTGGAAATAAATCTGTAACTTCTGATCGGATGGTTGAATTTGCATGAAATTTGGTATAGGCATAGCAGAGAAGGGGGACCGAACAGACCCCTCAAGGCCAAAGCTGGGTTGGATACCTCTGACATACAAATTTTTTAATCGCTTTCCAAATTTTTATTTCTCGTCCAATATTTTTATACATTATTGTAGGCACTGATAAGGCCTACAAAAGGCATGCTTGCATGTCCTATTTATTTTTTATAGTTTTTGAGTTATTTGCATTTGAATTTTTAAGTACCTCAATTTTGCATGATCTTGTTCCAGTTTTTTTCATATATATCCAAGTGTTTCCCACAGATTTCATTTATTTTTTCTTTAACTAATTAAAGAACAAAATTATCTATTGAATAAAAGAAATTTGAAGTCGATATCTTTACCGAGTCCAAAAATAAACGATTTTGAATTTGAAAATTGTAAAATAAAATAAAATTTTCTTTAACAACATATAATAATTTTATACATTTCTGAAAGGTATCTTCACGGAGAAGACTTTAAGTTAAAAAATAAGCTCAATAACTCAAATGGTCAAGGTACACAGCCTCCCGAATTTGACCCATTTTATATGAAAGTTTTGACTTTAGTCCATATTTTCTCAAATCCCAAAGCACGAATCGACAAACGGAATGCACTTTAAGAATCTGTAATATATTGCTAAAAGTTTTCAATCAAAATCTACGGGACTTCGGAAAAATGTGGATTTTATAGCCGAAAATGTGAAAAAACCCATTTCCTGGATTTTCGGCGTTTTTTTTGGGAGTTGTGGAATTCCTTTTACAAAAATCTTAAAGTTTTTTTCACTTTCTCAATTTATACGATAAAGTCTATATTTTCGTTTCTGTCCCACTGTGGATTGTATATTATGTTATATGTTAATTTTGATATCTTCGATCTACAACTTGAAAAAGAACCAATTGAGTTCAAGATACTACTTTGTTTACTTATTTATAATACCCGCTGTATATGTAGAAAAATATAAAATAAACTTATTTTCACTTGAAAAATATATTTATTAATTCATGGTGACAAATTAGATTTTTGTTTAAAATGTTGTTTTATTGTGAGAATAAAGGTGGAATTCTATTAAAAAAAAATTGGCACAAAAATATTTAATTTGTAAGAACCATATAAAATTTTTTAGTGAGAAATTGAATTATTATTTCCTTTTCTGTAATATTTTTAATGAAAAATCGAAAAATAATTTATTCAAATTTAATGAAAAATTAAACTTTTATTAAAAAAATATAATTTTATGGAAAATAAAATTAAAGTGGTATAATTGATGAAAATTAATTGAATTCATTTTCAAATGTTAATATATGTGACTGTTTTAAGCAGTGTTTCGAATGGCTGCTTAAAGCAGTCGTAATTTTCTAAACAGTTGCTTTTTTTACAGCATCTTGCTGAAACAAGTTTACTTGATTTAGTTATCCACCACATACTAACTAAACACATTTTGCTGCTCACCAGAGTTTAAAATGACTACTAAAAAATTCAAAATATTGCATCATTTTTCATATTACTTGAAAGCAAATCAAAAAATATTTCATCAACAAAAGTTTTTATTATAAAAATACTAAAAATATACCACAATCAACGAGCGCCATATATGTTTTCACTTGTACATTTAAATATTTTTAGCAGTTCTACTCAAAAAAAAGCACACACCAACTTATTTTATATTAGCTTTTGTATTTATTAGTTGAACACTATCAATTTTATAGTTCTCTTAAATATTTTGTTTACATATTTTTCTTCTCAAAATATATGTTGAACAAAAATTATACAAAACAAAAAATATGCAACATGACCAGTACGAACTGCGTAAAATATTTCAGCTTGTACATTTCTTAAATGTGTACGAATAAATGAAGACTTGCGAAGCTGACAAGTTGAATATATGCGTACGAAATATGTGAAAAATATGTTGAAAAAATATGCAAAAAAATATGTTGAAAAAATATTCTTGTGCGTGGAGATCTTTAGTAATGTATAAACAGAAATAAAATGAAGTAGAATTTAAAACAGAAGTAAACAAAAATGTTTTTTTTTTTATTGTTTGTAGTTTTTTATTTTTTATTGAATAAAACATTAAATGTTAATTCATTGAAGAAACTATTAAATTATATAAAGACTAGTCAAATTAATTATGTTACTTTTAATGAATATGTGGGTATTGTGACATAGAAATAGATTAACGATGATTATAATAATCTTAAAAATTTAAGTAGGAGCTCAATAAAGTGTTAAGTAGGAAAAAATAGTTTTATACAAATTAACAAATGTATTTTTGCATGTATTGTTTGCAAAAACAGCAAAGGATAACAACATACAATTAAAATCAAAGTGATCGATTTAAGGTTTATAACGTAAGTGGAAAAAATAAGGAAAAAGGAAAATTATAATGCAAAATTTGGGATGACAAATTTGCCAATAAGATCATGTGGATGTTAATATGGAAAACTAAGAGGAAACAAATAAATAACCACATTACAGTACGAATTGTGTTGAGAATAACAAAAATATTTTTTTTTTTCCTTTTATTAATATGTATGTAATTTGTCTTTGCATGTATGATCGAATTTGTAGAGCTGTGTGCAAAATAATTGTGTGCTGAATTTTTGTTGTTTCATATTTCCTAGACTAGGAATTTATAAATAATTTGTTTATATAAGTCATAAACAGGGCAAGTTTTTATATGCACAAAAATAATTGAAATATGCGCTTGAAAAAGCACGTAAAAATGGTATAATATGCACAGAAATATGCAAAAATAACATGAATATGTCTATAAAAACCAACGAATTTATGCATATATTAATGTGTATAAAATATGCACAAATATGCATTTTTTTAACTTCAATCTCAAATAGATTTCGATGTTTATAAAAATATAACTATTTTAATTTTAGGTGTCATATTTGACGCTTCCGAATTTTTTTTCTTTACAATATTTACAATTTACTCAAAATACTCACAAAAATTTTTTTAGAAATCATTTAATTGAACTCCAAAAAATCACCAAAAAATTTTGTTTTTGTTAAGAAAACTAACTTTTGTATCCATTATATGCAAATTTATGCAAAGATTTAAAATATAAGCATTTTTTGTGAAATTCTTTTGAAATATGCAAATGCTTACTTTCCAAGCGAAAAGCTTGAAAAACTTGCCCTGGTCATAAATATGAACAATAATTATGAAATAATTTTCTTTTCTACACATCTTAAAAAAAATTATCGCTCTTTAACTTAAACCGCTTGTTTGCTGGTTTATACATGGAATTAAAGTATTATATATATATATATATATATATATATATATATATATATATATATATATATATATATATATATATATATATATATATATATATATATATATATATATATATATATATATATATATATATATATATATATATATATATATATATATATATATATATATATATATATATATCTATATATATATATATATATATATACAGGCGCGGATCCACGGGGGGGGGGGGAAAATCGGAAATTTCCCCCCCCAAAATGGATTTCGAACTAAGAAAAATTAAAAATTTACAGAAAGAAAAGGAAAAAATAAAAATTCTTTAAGAAAAATTTTCTTTAGTGAAAATAAAAGAATGAATTTATCCTCAATATAGTCTAAGAACGACCAAACTATGTTAAAAGAAAGTATTTATCTTAATTTTCATTCGAACATTTTTGAGGTAATAAATGGGTTTTTAAAATTGGGACTTGCTAAATAAAAGAAATATAGGAAATGAAATTCATATTTTTTTTCATTAAATTTCAGCTTAAACTTTACATACGATTAAAAATTTATATGTCAATAAAAAAAAATTATTGTATAAGTACTAGTTTCATGTCATATTGAAATTACACTTACTAGTGTTTTAATATTACTTAAAAATTTCGTCTTCATCAAAAATATTTTTTATTTTATAAATTACAATCTTTTAAAAATTTTGTACGAAGCAATTTTTTAACATCAAAAGTAAAGAAAAGCATTTAGACAGAAAAAATTTAATAAACGTTTTTTTTTTTTAATAAAGAACACAAATGTTCTCCTAGCTCCTTTACACAAAAAATTAAATTTTTTTCTAGATTTAATAAATTTTACATATGATGGAAATTTTGGTTCACTATACAGATTTAATTTATAAATGAAATAATAAAAGTCTTAAAATTGTAATTTTTCAAGAAAAATATTTAAACATTTTTTATTGAAAATATTCATAATTTTGTGTTAAGAAAATAATTGTTCAAATAAAAGGCATTATTTTAACATTTTCCCAAAAAATTGTCTACCATTTTCCTGGAAGACGATGACAAAAATAATACTTTTCGCTTAATTTTGTCCAAATATTTTATTAAACCTTCTAAAAATTGTACTGAATAAAATAAATTGTTTTTTCTTTTGCTTTCCTGAAGAGTTGTTGTACTTTTTGTCGCACATCTGTGTGAGCAATTTTCATATTTAGAAGTTAATTGAAAAATCACTCGGGAAATGACATAATTAGCATCACAAAAAAGTTTTTTTTAATGCCTCCAAAAATTTGGAGTTATGCTTAAATTTTTTTAGGTTTCTGTATTTTTCTATTATACTTTTTTGAATAATCAAGTTTGTTGTCGTATTTATTTCTTTGGTTTGGAATTTTTGGAGATTGAATGCATTATAATTTCTTTATAAAAGTCAATAAAAAACATGCAATCACATAATATGCAATTATTTTAACAACATTTTTGTTGCGAATATAGCAAGATTTAGTTTTTTTATTTAGACAAAAAGAGCTTACTCGATTTTATGTGAAATATATATCTCTAATGATGCATTCTTTATTTTTTTGATAGAATTTTTTTTTTGATAATTTGATAACATTTGGTACAATCCCATCACGACATTTACAGAGAAAATTCAAAATGAATCAATCATCCACATATACATATATTTTTCACGATAAAATTTAACATAAAAACATCTTTCAGGTATTATTTTAAAGGTAATTTCTTTACCTTTAAGTATTCACTTCAATGAACTTTGTAACGTAAATATTTTAGAAGACATTTGTATTTTTAAAAAGATAATTTTCCTCATTTTTGAAATATTATAAATCGCGGTAATCAAACTTTAACACGGCATTTGTTACCAGCGTCAATATTAATATTCTTGTCGAATTTTATAACATTTAGATGATTTTTGAAAGAAATTGGCGATTTTTCTATTTTATTACAAACAAAACAATTCGAATTGCAATTAATATTTCGTATTTATTATGACATTTTCGGTAATAACTCGTAAAATAGTGCGAGTCCCAGAATGCTAATTTCCACGGTTATAGAAAACATTTTCATCATTAATTTTTAAAAAGAGCACTTTTCGAGATATTTAATATGACATCTCAATAAATTTTATATCATAAATACTTTAAAAGATATTTGTAATTTTGTGTATACAACTTTGTAGATATTTTGAGATATTTTGCACATTCAAATCGCGATATTTCGGGAACCACTTGATTAGTCATAGTTTTGACAGGAATAACGATTGTGCATTAAATTCGGAGATGTAAAGTCAAAACTAATCTCAAAATTGTTTTTTTAAATTTTCTCGAAAATTGGTTGGTGATGTACTCAAGAAGATCGTTTTTCGAGTAAAACTACAAAAATATAATCTTGTAGCAGAGATCAAATGAAAACAAAGTACTTACTTTGTTCTTATATAAATTTAAAATTTTATGAAATTTTAAATTTTAGATTGAAATAGTATGAAATTTTATAAAGTGATTTATTTACATAATTTTCACTAGATTTTCTTCACGGGCTCCTCTTTGCAGAAAAAATGATTATTCCTGCAAAAATTAAATTTAAGTAAGATTTTATTTCACAAATAAAAATTTCTAAATCATTCAATCATCCACTTGATTGATTTAATAAATTGTTTAACTCGAAATTTTTTTTCTATTTTTAATTTTTTATTGTAATTGATATAATAATTTTGGTGAGATTTGAAAATTTAAAAAAGTTACAAAAATCTTTGTTTATTGGATACTTGCTTCGGTGTTGCCAGATTGACTTCGAATTTTACATCTAAGTAAGAAAATAAATTTAAAACATTTCTCATATAACGAAGAGATAGTTCAGTGTGCTGACATCTTATCTAAATAGCTTAGCTTTATATGTTTCTCTAATGATGCATTATTTATTTAGATTATTTTATTTTGAACTATTCAGGAGTAACACAAAGTAAAATCACAGCTTTCATAATTAAAATCTATTCAATGTTCCCTGAAAAATTTTTATTTAAATACATATTTGTAATTGTGCTTTTTTGTTTGTAATTAATAATAATAATAATAAAATGAAATAATGTAGTAAAATAATTAAAATAAAATAATTTTAATTTTCAAAAATTATATATAAAAACATAATTTTTCCAGTGACGATAAAAAAATTTCCCCCCCCAAATGCTTTGGCTGGATCCGCGCCTGTATTATATATATATATATATATATATATATATATATATACAAAATATATATATATATATATATATATATATATATATATATATATATATATATATATATATATATATATATATATATATATATATATATATTTTGTATGTCTTCCGATTTTAATAATATTTGGTATACGCATACCCTATGGAGCAATTTAAATACCTCTTTTTATTTTTTTTGAATTTTGAAAAATTCGCGAATTTATTCGATATTTTGATTTTTCGAAAAGTCAAAAAAATCGCAAAAGTGTCTAATTTTAAACACCAATATCTCTAAAAGTTGTTAACAGACTTTAATGATTTAAATTGCATATTTAAGAAGAATATGTCCACTATAATTGTAGTAATTTAAAAATAATATTATCATTTAAAAAAGCATTCATAATGCAAATGCAATTTTAATATGCATTTTTGAAAAATTTATACCCTCTCAATTTTTTTCTTCTTCTGATATAAAAAACATTATTATGTTTGCTAAAAATTACAATATAAATTGTTCTGAGGCAAAATGGTTCACTATTTTAAAACATTTTTTTAAAATATTTCTTCAAATTTTTTCATACTAAATTTTTTATTTTTTTTTTTTTAATTTTTGTATTTTTTAATTTTTGTGAGCTTATTTTAAAATTAATTTTAATCATTATATTTCATAATTTGTTATTTGCGGTAGAAAACCTATTTGTCCCAGATTAAGTGCTAATGTTTTATATAATATACATATTTGTCTTCAATATTAAGCAAAAATATTTAAAATCAAAAGGGAAAAAATTTCTTAAAAATGCATCCGAAAATTGCATTCTTTTCGTGAGTGCATCATTAGCAAAAAAAATTATATTTGATTCATACAATATAATTTACACAATATTTATAGTAATAAACTTTATACTAGTTTTTAAATCAATAAAATCCGACGTCTACTTAAGGAGTTATAAACATTTAAAGCTACATATTACTAAAAGAGTATAACCAAAAAAAGTTAAAAATCAAAATTTTTTGAAAAATTTAAATTTTTGTATGAAAAAATTTATGAAATTTTTTTTTAAAAAAATATTAAAAATAGTAGATTTTATTGTCCCAGAACAGTTATTTTTGCATTTTATAGTAAAGATATTGCTTTTTAACATATTAAAAAAAATTAAAATCGAAAGGGTAGAAATTTTTCAAAAATGCATCCTAAAATTGCATTTGCATTATGAATGCATTTTTAAATTATAATATTATTTTTATAGTGGACATATTCTTCTTAAATATGCAATTTAAGTCATTAAAATCCGCTAACAACTTTTAGAGATATTGGTGTTTAAAGTTAGACACTTTTGCGATTTTTTTGACTTTTCGAAAAATCAAAATAACGAATAAATTCGCGAATTTTTCAAAATTCAAAAAAATAAAAATGGATATATTTAAATGACTCCATAGATTATATGCGTACCAAATATGAACAAAATCGAATGACCCTCCGTAAAAAAATTGTTATTTTTTATAAATCTCTCATGGAATGGACGATATATGTATATAAAATTACTCAAAAAGGCACACGTACTACAATTAATTTTAAATGACAAATTTTTACACATTCTAAGACTTAGGTATTTTGACAACCGACTTAGGTTTTTGAAAACTGAACTTCATAACTATGTTACAAAAAAAAAAAATTATTAAATCAAGTCAAGATGTTTGAATGAATTAAACATTTTATTGAAAAAAGTTCTTAAATTTTTGGATTTTATTTTAATTTCAATCTATATCTTCTATATATAATTTCCTTTAAAGAATTTTATTATTAAATTATAGGTGACCAGAAAGCAAAAAGCAGAGACCAGAAATTACGAACAAAAAACATAAAATTTTAAGTTTTCATTGAAAAAATAAAAAAACACTTAAGTTCAAAATAGAATATTTTTCTTAACTGTTCAAAAACAAAATAATAAAATAATTAAAACAAACATTTTAAGTAAAGTACAAAATTATTTTGTACTTTAAAAAAATGTTTTAAAAAAATAGTTTTTTTTTATGTACGAAAAAACGTTTTTTTTTGTATACTTTAAAAATATCAATTTAGAAATGAATTCATTTTAAACAACTGGAAATTTGGTAGTTGTTTAGTAATCATATTGGACTTTGAATATAATAAATGACCAAAGTCGCTACGGATTATCGAAAAAAAGTAACGTTTTAAATCAGCGGTTCTCACAAGACTTCGCTTCGCGACCCCCTTTTGACATTGCAATGGAAACGCGACCCACTACAACTTTTACTGATTTAAAAATTAGAAAAAATGTAAAGATAAAGTAATTTTAAAAAATTATATTAATAATTTCGACATTGTTTTGCTTGAATATTAAGAGACTTTTTCGTATAATATATCTAATATTCTCTGCGTCCACAAAAGATCGAATCTCTTTTTTGAGGGACAAAAGAGTGAAAAAAGATATTTTTACATAAAAATGTATGTTGAAGAAAATTTTGTTAATATTTTTAGGGCTTCGGAGCCAACAAGTGGATAAACTTTGCTATATTTCAACTATTTAAAATGCTTTTAAATCTGTTCAAATTTAATTAAATCTGTTCAAAATTAAATTCAACGAATTTCAACTCTTTTTGAAATGAACCTGGTACTTTCCTAATACTAATATTGAAAGGACTTTCTGTTTTTCAATTATAAAGTTGCTTAAGCAAATTTTCTTTATATAGCCGTAAACTTATCGATGAAATAAAAGTTTTGTGTACTGAAAACGAATTTATAAAAAGTTCTTGGCATAATATATTTTTATTTATATTTTTATAAAATAAAAGTAGAATTTCATGTGAAAAAACTATAAAAACTTTTTAATTAATTGTTTTCCATGCCATATCGTAAAGTTTTCTTTATACTGTGTCATTGGACAGTAGGGTGCCGTAGATAAAAATTTTGTAAATAGACCCCTCAAACGATGCGTAAAAATTAGCTTAATATGGGAAAAATATTCAACAAATTTTTAAAATTGATCTTCAGTTTTCTACCATCGATTGAAAGTCACGGGTCTAGAACATTTCGTCCAAATAATAGTATTGAGTTGTGTCTTGAAATGGCTATCAAACATTTCGTCATTTTTAGCCAATTATAAAAAAAAATATTTTAAAAATTGTTCGCAAAAATGTTGGTCCATAAACGGTATCTTAAAAAATGGATAAGAATTTTATAACTTTGTTTCCTTTATGGCTAATATATGATTTTCTAAATTTTTCCAAAAAATTTGTCATCAAATGCCTTAAAAAGTCTTCTAGCGAAACAAAATCCCACGGAAAAAATTTTTAAAATATTCTTTCTATAACCAGTATAAAATTAAGATTTTTTTGATACCTATTTCGACAAAAAAAACTAAACTTTTTTTTACCAAAATGTATGGGACCCATGACACAAGCAAATTTTTACGCATCGTTTGAGAGGTCTTCCTATATCGAAATCTCGAAAAAGGCTTTCCTAGGGACATTCTATTGGACAGCATTACTTTCTTCGTTTGATCATTGTTGTCTTTATCAAGCATAATATTTTCAATTAAAGGTTCCTTCATCAGAAGTTTCTAAAAAGAACTCATTTTAGAAAAAACTTTACGATTGTCTTTAATTTGGATATAAAAAGATGTATTTTCATTTCAAAATAGTTTCATACTTTTATTGGAATTTTCATTTGAACTTCTAAATAATATTTATATTAAAAAATTGTGTGTTTAAGAATATGTTTCAGGAACTCTTCGCGACCCCCCACGAATGTCCTTACGGACCCCTTGTGGGTCGCGGACCCCCATTTGAGAACCGTTGTTTTAAATGGTATACATTAGGGTGGCCGCGAAATGGAAAGTATAGATGTTCCTATCTTAAATAAAAATTTGATTCATTCTAAGGTACCGTTTCTCAAAATTTTGGTCCTGAAATTATCCTTTCGTGAGCAAGATCAAAATGAAAATAGGTTCTTTTTTCAATAACAATATAAAAATTTGGTATCGTAAGAAAGGACTTTAGATCGAGCATTTAATGACATAAGAAAAATTTAGGACCAGATCCAAAAAAAAGATCAAAATTTTGGTTCGTTCTTGTGTTGAAGAAAGCATATGTACCAAATTTCATCAAATTACCTTCAAACTGCGCATAAGCTTTATATGGATAGCCAGCCAGCAAGAAAGCCGACCAGACGGACGGACATTGTTAAATCGACTAAGAAAGTGATTCTGAGTCGAACTGTGCACTTTAAGGTGTGGGTCCGAAGATTCTTCCTCTGCGTTACAATTTCTGCCCAAACAAATAATGCACCAACATACCTATGGTGGTGTAGTGTATTAAAACAGAAAAACTTGTTTTGGTATAACTGCTATAGGATTATATTGTATTATTTTGATCCCAATTTTATAAATATTTGTGTAAAAAATTTAAATTTTTAAATTTTTTGTGAAAAATTGCAACATTTTGGACCTGGTCCTAAATTTTTGTTACGTCATTAAATACCAGCCCCAAAGTCCATTCTTACGATACCAAATTTTCATATTGTTCCTTCGGCAGATATAGGAACCAAACTTTTGAGACGCGGTACCTTAGAATAAAATAAATTTTTATTTGAGATGAGAACATCGTTATCAGATAAAATACTCCATACAAACATTCATATGAATTTATCTTAGTTTGTGATGAAAACTGTTGATAAATATGAAAAAAATCATTTAATTTGTTCATTATTTGTCTTAAAAATTTGCATTTATTATCAATATTTTATTTTAAATTTCATAAATATTTGACATTGAAATGAAAAATTATTGTACAAAAAGAAAAGTTTTTTTTGTGTTTTGTTTTCTTTGGAAAAATTTTTTTTGAGAACTTTATTATTTTGTACTTGAAGAAAAACATTTTTTTTAAAAAACTTTTTTTATATTTTTTGTTTTAGTACGTTATAAAATAATTTTTAACTTCAATGAAAACATTTTTTTGTAAAAAACAAAATAAAAAATGTTTCCGGTCTTTGGCAAAAAGGCTTTACTAAAGTTATAATTTTCCAAAATGCGTAGAAATTACTATTTATAATTAGGACTTTTATATAAACAAATTATTTATAAATTCCTAGGAAATATGAAACAACAAAAATTCAGCAGTATTTCGTAATTCTACAATTATTTTGCACACAGCTCTACAAATTCGATCATACATGCAAGGACAAATTACATACATATTAATAAAAGGAAAAAAAAAATATTTTTGTTATTCTCAACACAATTCGTACTGTAATGTGGTTATTTATTTGTTTCCTCTTAGTTTTCCATATTAACATCCACATGATCTTATTGGCAAATTTGTCATCCCAAATTTTGCATTATAATTTTCCTTTTTCCTTATTTTTTCCACTTACGTTATAAACCTTAAATCGATCACTTTGATTTTAATTGTATGTTGTTATCCTTTGCTGTTTTTGCAAACAATACATGCAAAAATACATTTGTTAATTTGTATAAAACAATTTTTTCCTACTTAACACTTTATCGAGCTCCTACTTAAATTTTTAAGATTATTATAATCATCGTTAATCTATTTCTATGTCACAATACCCACATATTCATTAAAAGTAACATAATTAATTTGACTAGTCTTTATATAATTTAATAGTTTCTTCAATGAATTAACATTTAATGTTTTATTCAATAAATAATTAAAAACTACAAACAATAAAAAAAAAAAACATTTTTGTTTACTTCTGTTTTAAATTCTACTTCATTTTATTTCTGTTTATACATTACTAAAGATCTCCACGCACAAGAATATTTTTTCAACATATTTTTTTGCATATTTTTTCAACATATTTTTCACATATTTCGTACGCATATATTCAACTTGTCAGCTTCGCAAGTCTTCGTTTATTCGTACACATTTACTTCGCAGTAAGAAATGCACAAGCTGAAATATTTTACGCAGTTCGTACTGGTCATGTTGCATATTTTTTGTTTTGTATAATTTTTGTTCAACATATATTTTGAGAAGAAAAATATGTAAACAAAATATTTAAGAGAACTATAAAATTGATAGTGTTCAACTAATAAATACAAAAGCTAATATAAAATAAGTTGGTGTGTGCTTTTTTTTGAGTAGAACTGCTAAAAATATTTAAATGTACAAGTGAAAACATACATGGCGCTCGTTGATTGTGATATATTTTTAGTATGTTTCACTTCAAAAAATGTTAAGGATGCATATTTTCAAAATGGGCTGCGTAGAAACGAAAAAACTATTTACTAATTTTTAAACTCTGCTGCTCACACACAAAACTGATTTAAGCAGCATCCAGTTTTTATATTGTTCAGCAGTCAAATTAAATAAGCAGCGCACACACTCAGTTTTTTTTACTCAGCCAGTTGATTTTACGTCTTAGTCGTGTGCGCTCAGCACAACGTAAAAACCTTTTTCAGCAACGTAAGAACAACTGGATAGTAAGACTGTACAGTTCTGCGCAGTCAATATACAAAGTAGTTTGGTTATGGTTTTTACATTTAAGAAGGAAAATTAAAGATATTTATATGTAGATTTATTAATTTTAATTAAAAAAAACAAACATTTTTTGTATAATATATTTATTTGCAATTTATTTAAAATTTTTGTAGAACTTTTATAAAAATATTAAATAATATTTAATACTAGTAGATTAAAAAATATTAACTAAATATTAAATATTGTTTAAATTAAAGAAAAAAATTAAAAAAACAATGTTTGTTCTTTTGAATAAGAAGAAAATTTTGTTATTTTGTATAATTTTCTTTGTTTTGATCAATTAAAGAAATTTGTAGTTAAGCTTAACTTTTGGACCCAATCATGGTATAATAATTTGAAATAAGGTAACCTTATAAGATCAGCTGATTATTTTTTGCTCGTTGTTTAAAAGCAGACTATATTGTCAAAATTTGTTTACATTTGTTTGTTTCCAAGAAGATTGAATAATTTTGTAATACAGTTCCTGTGTTATAATACTAAAATATATTTGTGTTGTTATTAAAAACTATTTTTAGTTACATTTCGTGTGTTTTATGTTATAAAAAAAAACAAAAAGAAATAAAACATAACATTCAAGTTTTATACAAACATATTAATATTTTATATTAATGCGCATTTGAGAGCTTCTATAATTTGAAGTAACTTGGAGTGTTTAATGATTAAAATTGTGTAACAAATATAAACTGCCACTTAAAAGACGAATATAAGTTTTAAAATACACAACTTTTGGTTTATTTTTCTCAAATTTATATACATTTTCAGAACAAAAAATATAATAAAGTAAGAAGCACAATAAAATGTTTGCAAACAAAAATCAGTTGCTTTTGACATTGTGTTCCACTGACAGAGTTGCGTTGTTGTAGTTGTTGCCGTTTTGCATATACCTTATAATACTTGTGCCATTAAATTGAAATACGAAACTCTTTTTATTTTTTATATATTTTTTTTTTAATAAAGGGTGGTTCAAAGAGCTTTTTGTCATTTTTAAAATGCAATAACTGAGAAACTAATAAATATATTTTCATAACCTGATATAAGTCCTAATAATATGTATATGTATACAATATTATACTGGTCAGAATCGTATATTATAACGAAATAATAAAAGAAAAAAAAAATTTGGACACTTTCGGTAAAAATTATGGCTTAGTTGAAGATGGAGGCGTACATTTGGAAGAAAAATTATATATTTTAAATTTGCAATACATATGACTATTAAATGAAAAAAAAAAATAGTTCTAACAATTGTATATTTGACTCATTGATTATACAAGTATGTAAAATTTATGTTGAATTTTCTATATTTTTTCATCGATATTGTTAGTAAGTTAGAATTTGCGAAATAATAATCACTAGATCATTAATACAAATAAGAGTAAATTGTCTCAAAAATTGTTTATATTTGTAAATAAATTGTCGCCTTTTTTAAATATTGAACAAATTCGAAAGGAAAATCTTTCGAATTTGTATACTTTATACATTGAAATTCGAAAGTGTTTTCTTTCGAATCGAATTACACAATAACTCCCCTGGTGGACAGAAAGTTTTTTTTATTATTTAGGGAATTTCAAGTCTCAAAATATATATTATTAAATATTAATAATCACAGAATTGAAAATCAGGGCTGTCATAGAATCCAATTGTTGTCGGAATTGGATTTAAAAACGACAGAAAAATTACTTTGGTGTCATGAATTCCAATATTAACGGTTTTATGTTCGAATCTAAATTAGTGTCGGTTTTAGGTGTCACAGAATCCAATTTTATCGGTTTTTCTATTGGAAACAAACCAAGCAGCTAACAGCTGTCGGATTTCATTAACAAGCTTTTGTTTTTTGAATATTTTGGCAAAATGTAAGTAAATTCATAGATATTTTATAAAAGGAAAATAATATTTTTTATTTACTGTAAGAACACACTTAAAAATAAAAATAAAAACTCCACAATTATAAGGTTTATTGCAAAATATGTATATCATTGAAATGTGTTTCACTGCTTAAAAAGCCTGCTCTAGAATCCAATTGGCTGAATAACTGGACTGTAGTGTCGTTTCCAACTGATTTCTTATTCGCTCGTTTAGATAACAAATGCAAAGCTACTAGTTACAACATTGGCGGAATTTTATTAAGCTAGAAATGCCAAGATTCATACGGAAATCGTTTTTATTTAACCGATAATGGACTGTGAATCTTCAAAGAAGCTTTATATTAAAATGCACAGAATAAAAAATGTAATTACAATCTCCGGCAGCTTAACAAGCATATTGCCACATTCTCTTGAAATTCTTCTCGCCTCCTTCTTTGAGCATTCCTCTTCTAACAAAAAATACTACAACTGCAAATGTAATTTTATTTATTTTATTGTAACTTATTTTTTAAATAATATTTTAATATAAACTCAATAATTTTTAATAATAATTCAACAAAAACACTATTGCTTACAAATTTTCTAAAAAAAATTTGATATACAAATTGTAAACAAACGAACAAATGTATGAAACAGCTGATTCGAACATCGGTTTTGTTTACATTCGAAAATACCAAAACCAATACGGTTTCATGACACGAAATGAAATCAATATTTGTTTGTAATTCCGATAAAAAACAAATCCGACTTGGATTCTATGACAGCCCTGTATATCTTAACTTTTATTAAATTGATTAAGTAGAAAAAATAATATAATAATATAAAATAATAATAATAATTTAGTAGAAAAAATAAAAATTTTAATTTTAGATTAGATCCGTGTGAGTGAAAAAGAAAAAAAAAACTATATGAAATTTAAAAATTGTTCCTAACATATGGACCTACTATTCCGAAAGATATAACATGGTATGTAGCACCCCAACAAAAAAGGAACTAATAAAGAGCTGAAGGAAGTACTTAGTGGTGAAAAAGAGCTGCAGAAGTTCTTTTTCTAACCCATGATTGTTATTGGTAAGATGTTCTTCTTCTATATTTCTAGTTCATTTCTTTTGAAGTACTTCCTTTAAAACAATGTTTATAAAATTTTATAACAAAAAGTCTGTTTTAGAGCTATCAAAATATAATGAATATGATTTAAAATTTATAAAATTTAAAATTTCTAAGAAATTATTAACCTTTTTTCCCGCTAGAAATTCATTAATTTTAATTTTTTTTTTTTGGAAGTAATTATTATTAAATTTTAAAAAAGTTGAAACAAAGTAGTTGTAACAAAAAAGTATATATACACTTTGTTCTACTTTTGAAGAGATCAAAATGTTCTTTTTTTGGAAGCTCTTGATCGTTTTTTTTTTTTTTTTTTTTTTTGCTGGGACTTTTTAAATAAAAGTTAGCGCATTATAATTTGATTTGTTAATGTTTTAGAATATTTAAATTTTGAAATAAATAGAATATTTCTTTGATAAATTGTTTAATTGACTATATTTTTCCATTTAAAACCACATTCAACTTTTATTTATTAGCAGATGATCTGCTTAATTTTGATTCGTTTGTTATTATTAAAAATATTTCATTACTCAACAACCCTTCAACTTCAATTCCAATTTGTAAATAGTGACATAATTTTACTAAAAGAGAGTTACATATGTATATAATTTTCCAGCAGTTGGTTATATTTTATAAAGCGGATAATTTATTATAAATTAAATTTTAAATATTATATAAATGTTACTTACAGTGCTATTCTCTAATTCATGACAATTATCATTAATTAATAATTACTTATTATATGCTTTTATGAGTGTGACAACCATCACCAAAAATATATAAACAAAGCCAGAATAAAAAATAAAAAAAAAATATTGTCATGTTTTTTTACTATCACAATAATTTTTTTTTTTTTTTTTTGTCACTCGGTCGAGAATTGCACTATTATAATTATTTTTGTATAATCAAATGTCTTATTGTTCGGCTGAGGTAAAAGGATAAAAGTAAAAAATTAATTAAGACATTAAAGCAGATCAATAAGAAAATAATAAATTAATAACTTTTATTTTTAGATACATAAATAAATAAATGAATAAATAAATAAATAAATAAAAAAATAAATAAATAAATAAATAAATAAATAAATAAATAAAAATCACAACAAATCTTTATTATTTCTGTAACATAATACATACATATAAATATAATGTCTTTTTTTATTTATCTTTACAAAATTTCTATATTTGTTAAATGAAAAACTTTTTTTATTTAAAATTAATAAAATAAAGATATATGTATGTATGTAATATCTTTAATAAAATTCATATTATTTTATTGGACCGTTTTCTATTTGTTTTAATTTAAAATAATCACCTTCATTTTCCTTCTAAAATTTAAAAACAAAAACCAAACAACTTTGTGTAATAGACCAAAACAAAGTAAGTTATACAAAATAACAAAATTTTCTTCTTATTGCAAATAACAAATATGTTTTTAATTTTGTCTTTAATTTAAACATTTAATATTTAGTTAATATTTTTTCATATACTAGTATTAAATATTATCTAATATTTTTATAAAAGTTCTATTATCTTAAATAAATTGTAAATAAATATATTATATAAAAAATTTTTGTTTTTTTTAATTAAAATTAATAAATCTACATATTAATATCTTTAATACAATTCGTAGTATTTTATTGCACCGTTTTCTATTTGTTTTCATTTAAAATAATCAACTTCATTTTCCTTCTTAAATGTATAAACAAAAACCAAACAACTTTGTAAATCAACTGTACAGAACTATACAGTCTTACTATCGAGTTGTTCTTACGTTGCTGCAAAATGATTCTACGTTGTGCTGAGCGCACACGACTAAGACGTAAAATCAACTTGGCTGAGCAAAAAACTGAGTGTGTGCGCTGCTTATTTAATTTAACTGCTGAACAAAATAAAAACTGGTTGCTGCTTATTTCAGTTTTGTGTTTGAGCAGCAAATTTTGTTAAGTAAGCATGTGATCGAAAATGAAAACTTAAACTGTTTTCAGCAAAGTCGCCAGTTGAAAAAAATTTTTGTGTGCTTAAAATTAAACGCTGGTTTTAAGGAATAATTTTACGTTTATTAAAGTAAAGTGTGATTTTGTGAAGACAAATTAAATTTTTAATTTTTTATGAAAAAAAAAAAAAAAAACATGTGGAATGTGGAATAAGTAATATATATGTATCATGCTTTGTTTAGTTTTGAGGAATAATTTCATGTTTTTAAAAAATGGAAAATTTGGAATTCGTTAAAAAAATGTTATTCATATTTTCATTTTTATTTGAGAATAAGTATATACATTAGGGTGGTCCAAAATTCATTTTTGGGAGCGACATGAAAGCGTACCTAAAATTAAGAATGGGGATATCAATTAGATCATACTTGCTAAATTTCAACTTCTTACGATGATTGGAACTGGATGCTATACTGTCATTTACGTCGATAATCCTGTTCTAATTTTCGTAAGAAGTTGAAATTTGGCAAGTGTGATCTAAGTGACATCCCCCCATAATTTTCATAATTTTTGGTATGTTTAAGAATTCTATACGCTTTGGATATCTTCATACAATAAATATACCGACCATTCCAGGAAAGAACGCCCGAAAAAGTATATTTTTTTACTTGATGGCTTTCAATTTCGATAAAAATTTGTATACATAAACTCCATTAAGCCTTTTATCAATTTCAGTTTTCAGTTTTGTGAAATTGAAAAACTCGCGATTTAATTTCGCTTTTTAATTTTCTCAAAAACCAAAAAAAATCTAAAGTATGTAACTTTGAATAGCAATATCTCTGGAAAAACTTTGTGAATTTTAATGATTTAAACGGCCTTAAAATTTCGCATATAGCGGCTTTACAACGAACATTTTAAAAATAATAAAGATTTTTTAAAAATGCATTTTAATGCAATTGCATTTTTCAAATGCATTTTTATTTAAATATGCTATTAATTTTTTAACATAAATGAAAAGTTTGGAATCTTTACATTAAAATAAAAGTGTCAAATTTTTGGGACGCGAAAATCTTATATGCATAATCCAATTTTTATAAAAACGTGTTTAAAATTTTTCATATAAAATTTAAATTTTTTCTTGTTTTTTAAATTTTCTTTAAAATTTGTATAAAAGTTAACAAAATATAAAAAATATGCGATTTTAAATATTCATATCTCTTGAAGTTATTGATGGATTTCTGTAATTTAAAAAGTATTTAAAAGGCCATTGCATATTTTTTGCGTAATTTAGTCAGCATTTCAAAAACCACGTCTTCGATCCACAATATTTTAAAAATATGAATGCAGTTTTTAGATGCATTTTTGTTAGTTGCGAATTTATTAAATTTTAATTTTTCAAAAGTGTATTTAAAAATGCTTTGTTTATTATAACTTAAAGCAATAAATAGTCTGATACATAAAGTTTTAAAATTTTTCAGGATTTTTTAAAAAATAACACAATAATTTTTTTTAAACAAAATACGTAAAGATACTCATAATACCAGAAAAATATAATTTTTATATGAAAAAATTGAAACTAGTTGAAGAAAAGGGGAAATTATGCACAGTACATGTGTGCGTCCCAAAAATTTGAAATTTTTATTTTAATGTAAAGATTCCAAACTTTTCATTTATTGTAAAAAATTAACAAATTTGAATAGCATATTTAAAGAAAAATGCATTTAAAAAATGCAATTGCAATAAAATGCATTTTTAAAAAATATTTTTTATTTATAAAATATTCATGTTTAAGCTAACATAATTACAATTCAAACGCCGTTTAAATCACAAATTTCTGCAAAGCCATCCCAGAAATATTTGTACTTAAAGTTGTATACTTTTGAGATTTTTTAGATTTTTTCAAAAGTGAAAAAGCGAAATAAAATCGCGAATTTTCTGAATTTAGCGAATTTGAAAACGGAAATATTTATAGACACCCATAGACCTTATACGTATAAAATTTTATAAAAATCGGAGGACACTTGGTATATTTTTGGGCGTTCTTTCATGGAATGGACGATACATATATACATATATCTTTTAATGGTTCAAAATTTTGAGTTTTCCAGCATTTGCTGATTTGTATTTACACATCGCCCATGCGGAATGCTTACGTAGTAGCGTTATTAACCCTTAAATGCCCCTGGTATCTTTAAAGATACAACCATTAAAAAAATTCCTACGGCCACAATTTTCGTTAAATTTTTCTTAAATTGGTTTTATATCATTTAAAACATAACATGCCTTTGTAAACAAAATATTTTTTATTTCTTAATTACTCCGTTTTGGAAATATTTCAAAATGAAGTCAAAAAATATTTTTTATTAAAATTAAATAAACGTCCTTTTTCAAAGTGTAAAATCTGAGAAGCTATGAATATTTTTAAACGAAAAAAAATATTTCCGTACTTGGAACTATGTTCTTTAAAGATATTGAAAAATATTATAGTGATATAGGTCGACAATTCTCTAGAAATTATAATTTTCCGGTTGTATCTTCAAAGATACACTAGGCGTTTACAGCTAAAGTTTGATTTCTGTTACACATGGTATTTTTGATTATTATCAGTGCCATTTTCGTATATGATAATGACTTTGCTAAAGTAAGTTCACTTGTTTGGGGCTAAGTAATATATTTTTTTAGATTTTAAATTATTTAATAACATTTTTAAATAACAAAAATTTAGTTTTTTTTGTAAAAAATTTTCATGGCACAAGTATTATAAGGTATATGCAAAACGGCAACAACGTAACTCTGTCAGTGTAACACAACGTCAAAAACAACTGATTTTTGTTTGTAAACATTTTATTGCGTTTCTTGCTTTATTATATTTTTCGTTCTAAAAATTTAAATATATTTGAGAAAAGTAAATAAAACGTTGTGTGTTTTACAACTTATATTCGTCTTTTTAGTGGAAGTTTATATTTGTAACGCAATTTTTATCATTAAACAATCCAAGTTACTTCGAATTATTAAAGCTCTCAAATGCACAATTATATAAAATATTAATGTGTTTCTATAAAACTTGTATATTACCTTTTATTTCTTTTTGCTTTTTATAACACAAAACACACGAAATGTAACAAAAAATAGTTTATTAATAATAACACAAATATATTTTAGTATTATAACACAGGAATTGTATTATAAAATTATTTACTTTTCTTGGAAACAAACAAATGTAAACAAATTTTGACAAGATAGTCTGCTTTGAAACAACGAGCAAAAAATAATCAGCTGATCTTATAAGGTTACCTTATTTAAAATGTTTGTGCCATGAAAATTTTGACTTTTATTCGAGTTAGTTTGTTATGTCTGATGATAACGTATGTGAACTAATTAGTAATACCGAAATTATAGGTGATAATAGCATTTATGATATCTATAATAAAAGCAGTGATCTCATTAATATAAATCGGAAGGTCAAATACAGTTGATAAGTAGTAGACAATGATAAAAATATGAATCAGAATGATATTGACATAAACGTGACTGTTTAGAACTATTTTATCTTTATATTCAATCATAATAAAAACGTGGGGAATGTGTGTTATCAATTCTTCAAGTGTTTCCCAAGTTTTACTATTTATTTTAAGACCACGCTTCAGAGGATTTGGATCATTAAAATTCTTGTTGTTTAAACAGTCAAACTAGTTGTTGAGCTTTTTTATAATCGGGATGTCGAAGTTGCTATTTCCGATGAAGTTCGGTTTTCATTAGCAAAAAATTTTACCACTTTGGAGTGGCCACCAAAAAATAATTAAATAAATAAAAATCTCGAAGTGTCTACACACTATTTAAATAAAAATATATCTATACATACATATGTATATAAAGTCAAAAATAATAATTATTAGTTTAGCAAAAATAAAACTAATTTTCATCAGAAAAATACAAAACGAAATAATAAAAAATTTTACTTTTAATAAAAATAAAATACAACAATTGCAATTAGTTATTTTATTATAACAGTTTAAAAATTTCTTAAACTACAATAAAATTTTCATATAATATTTAAATTAAATTCAAAGCTTATGAAATAATTTGACTACTTTAAAACTAGACAAAAATTTACGTCACTAAGAAAGGTGTAATCACGTCGGTTCGGATCAAAGTATTTCAATTTCTAAGACAACAAAACACGTATGGTATGCCCTACAGTAATATAAACGGTCATATTTTTTCGACTTGTAAATAAACAACCAAAATTTGTATACTTTTTATACACTGAACATAGTATAATAATAACCCAGCAGTTTTTTCGGTGTCAATTCACCCGCTTTAGCACAGTAAAGTCCATTTGTGACTACCCACCTGACTCATTCAAATGTGTACGTTTTTTTATACAGCCTAACTTCGCATATATTGTGAGCGATAGTTAAGCTATCGTACCTTTTATTGACTCTTTTGAAAGCGTTGAGGTGGCGATAGCACTATTTATTGACTCTTTTGAGAGCGTGGAAGTGGCGATTTATACTTTATTGACCCTTTGGTGAGGCTCGAACTCACATCGTTATGTTTTATAGTCATACGCGCTAACCACTCAGCCACAGAGCATTCTTACATACATTGCACTATTTGTTGTTTTAATGAGCATGTTGATTTATTGACCCTTTGTGAGCGTGAGGTGGCTGTTGCTTCCACTTTATATACCCTTTGGAAGTCGATCCTTTTACTGGTGAAATTGAGTCAGTCACCTGACAATCTTTTTAACTGGTCACTTTATTAATCACCTGACTAGTCACTTTGACATGGGAATGTCCTAGGAAGAGGTGTATTGTCACCAAAGGACCAAAAAGTGGCGATGTTGTGACGAGTACAAAAAAGTCAATAAAAAAAAAAAAAAAAACACAAATGCAGAATAATTGATTTTTTATTAATTGTAAAATCCTAATTAGCAAGACTAGTACCGCAATTCCGTAACTTTTTTCATTTACTACCGATATCGTTAATTAACGAAATTTTTCGGTTGTTTTTGATTTTGCTATTCTCTACTAAAGTTAGCGACTTTTTTCGTAAGTATATTTTAACGACAAATATCGATAGAAATGATAGAACGTCATTATTTGAAAAAAAAAAATTTTAAATTTTAATTGGATTTTTATTTAAAAACAAAACAATTGTCTTGAAAAAAATATGAAAAAAGTGTAAATATTATATAAATGTGTGCAGATTTTTCCAAAAATTAACCAATATGAGTATATGTATGGTATGTTGTTGGAAATATTTTTAAAATTAATTTAATGTTAAATGTTTCTTATATTAGACCCGTTCATTAAAAATTTGCTTTAAACTTTAAAATAACATAACTATGGAAACTTATGTTTAAAAACTCGTTAATATTTTTCGTTTAAACAAATTATTCAAATATTTTATTTCATCTAAAAATACCAACTCTCAGAAAAGTTCTAATATTTGAAAAATTAAATTTTTTTGCAAATAAATTAAAATTTTCTAAAAAGGATACATTTATAATAAGAATCAAAATTTTTAAAAAATTCTGAAATTTTTCTTAAAATTTAATTCTTTATTAAAAATTAAAAATTTTACCAAATTTCTGTATTTTCAGTAAAATAAATTTTTTCACTAAAAAAACTTTCACTAAGAACTGAATGTAATTAAAACTTAATAACAAATGAGTTTCCAAATTCTAAAAACTCAGTTATAAACTCTCATTTGAATCTCTACATTTTTGCTAAAATTCAGTAAAAACATTTAATAAACGAAAACTAAGAATCGCCACCTCCACGCTCACCAAAGGGTCAATAAAGTATAAATCGCCACTTCCACGCTCTCAAAAGAGTCAATAAAGGGTGCTATCGCCACCTCAGCGCTTTCAAAAGAGTCAATAAATAGTGCTATCGCCACCTCCACGCTCACCAAAGGGTCAATAAAGTATAAATCGCCACCTCAACGTTTTCAAAAGAGTCAATAAATGGTGCTATCGTCACCTCAGCGCTTTCAAAAGAGTCAATAAATAGTGCTATCGCCACCTCCACGCTCACCAAAGAGTCAATAAAGTATAAATCGCCACATCAACGCTTTCAAAAGAGTCAATAAATGGTGCTATCGCTACCTCAACGCTTTCAAAAGAGTCGATAAATAGTGCTATCGCCACCTACACGCTCACCAAAGGGTCAATAAAGTATAAATCGCCACCTCAACGCTTTCAAAAGAGTCAATAAAAGGTACGATAGCTTAACTATCGCTCACAATATATGCGTATAAAAAAACGTACACATTTGAATGAGTCAGGTGGGTAGTCACAAATGGACTTTACTGTGCTAAAGCGGGTGAATTGACACCGAAAAAACTGCTGGGTTTGAACCGGTTTTTTTCTTTGTATTTCTTTATAGGCAATACACGCATGTACAAACACATGTATTGCATTCGAACTCTCTCTCTGTTTTGGTGGTGGATTTTGGTTTCCCTTGTTACTTATCCCCTTATCATAAAGAAGCACAAAATTTTTGTTTTCTTAAATTGTATTGAGTGCAACATCTTTATAAATATAGAGTCTTTGCCATTGACAACATCGGTACCCAATGCCTCATGCTGCCCCATAAAAGTTTGCACTGCATTATACCTACCATAACTATTCTTTACCTGCCTCTCCCAAAGAAAAACAGTTTAAATTTTCATTTTCAAAATAAAATTCATTTTAATTAAACAAATATGGGGTTAGTAATAATATTAAAAAATACTCTTATATTTTAAACTTGACTGTGGGGTAAGGATAAAGATGATGCTGTTGCTGATGTTAAAGGGGTTGGTAATGATGATGAACTTATCCTGAAGATGAACTTACGATGACGATGAACGTATGATGATTGTTTTGGGTAGACGAAAAATTATTGTTTTATTCGTTTTCTCAATTTAATCCATAACGAATTTGGACTCAGCCGTTTTTACAACACAAAGATCACTCGTTGATGTTTACTCGTTTAATTTGGATTAAACGAGTAATGGTTGGATTTTTATTATACTGCTGCACAGTGGTTCCCAATCGCTTTTTTTGGAAATAATTCAGTAACTAAAGAACCGTTAGAGGTATCTTAATAAAATTTCACATGGTCAGAGCTGAGGTGTTTTCGAGTTGATTTGGAGTAGTACAGACCCCTAGCGAGTCAGGGGGAAGTGGGTGGCCCTCCAAAGTTGCCCATCTCGGGCATGTCATTTTTTTAAAAAATCGCCAAAAATTCATTTATGATGTGACAGAAAAGAAATTTTATATATAGATAGTCCTTGTAAATCTCTACAAAAAAAAACGCTTACATGTTATCTCTTTTAGTTTAGGAGATATTCGGGTTGAAATAAATTTTTACCTCATTTTTAGCTTAATTTTTCCCCTATAATTTTTCTAAAACGTTTGCCAGATTCCCTATAAAATTCTAAATAATATTACTGCAAGAATCATAGAATTATATGAATCCGTTAAAAAGTTATATTAATCTAAATTTGGAACTTTAAACAAATTTTATATTTTTTGTGTTTTTTTCCAAAAAGGTGGCAATATTTATTCAGTGATAAAATTAGTTTTTTGTTATGAGCTTTATAATTTTTTTAATGTTTTCAAAAGAAATCTTAATATATATGCGTGTAAAGTAAATCCGGAGGAGTTAGGGACTAAGGTCTGCCCCGAGCCCTATACAAATTTAGTAAATTTTGGTATTTAGCTTTTTCTTTTTTTGTTATGTTCTCAAATCGCAAAGCTGGGATCGACTTAAAATTATTTTAATTTTTTAGCTCTATATGTAAGGTATACACCCAATAAGTATTTTCTGACGGAGGCCTCTTATAACGACAGGGTGACCATTTCAATGAAAAAAGTAAATTTTTGAAGGAAGCTTTCCCCGAACTGGAATTTTGGGTATTTTGGAGTAAGAAAATGGGAATCTATTTGTTTTTTTTTTTTTTCTTTTAAGGATAAATTTTTTTATATTATACCAAAATTTTATAATGATAGCTTAATTAATGTAGATTTTATTTAAGTTCAACTATTAAATTTTTTTTTCGAAAAATAACTCTAAATACAAAATTTTTTCGTTTTTTGATCAATTTAATGAAAAAATTTAGTTCAAATACTTTATTATTTATATATTATTATTTTTCAAGTAATATCCTTTCCAATGATACCAAATACTTGCATAAATCCTTTACACAATCGTTTAAATACTTACTGAAACTTGACCCCTCTTCAGCGAAATGTGCACATTTTCCTTAATTTCCATAGTAAATGCAGCATTCTATATACATAAGTGCATAGCAGTTTCAACGTGTTTTTTTAAATAATTTTGTGCAACTTTTGAACCGTTAAATATATTTCTATGACATTTCACATATTTATTACTGAGATAGTTTCCAACTATTTTGGAGGAACACAAGTTTCTAGGTGGTCTTGGGGCAGGTGGGAAGACCTCCGAAATGGGTCACCTCGTATATTATATAAGAAATATTTAAACGAGTTTACCACTTTCGGAGGTTCTGCTCCTGCCCACATACCAGCTAGAAACTTCTACTCTTTAAAAATATTTTGGAAAATACCTCAGTAACAACTATGTTAAATTTGTTTGAAATATTTTGAACGGTTCAAAAGTTAAACAAAGTTATTTAAAAAAACACATTGAAATGGCTGTGCTCTTATGTATATATGTTTCAACGTGTTTTTTTTAAATAATTTCGCTTAACTTTTGAATCGTTTAAAATATTTCAATGAAATTTAAAATAGTTATTACTGAGGTATTTTCCAAAATATATTTAAAGATTAAAAGTTTCTAGCTGGTATGTGGACAAGAGCAGAACCTCCGAAAGTGGTAAACTCTTTCAATTATTTCTTATATAATATCCGAGGTGACCCATTTCGGAGGTCCTCCCACCTGCCCCGAGAACACCTAGAAACTTGTGCTCCTCCAAAATAGTTGGAAACTACCTCAGTAATAAATATGTGAAATGTCATTGAAATATATTTAACGGTTCAAAAACTGGTTGTGTCTTTAGAAAATTATGATTACTGCTATCAATGATGAAATTTTTATATAATCTGTTTGTCCATTATACAACAGCAGATACAATTAATTTTGCTTAACATAGTTAAAAGAAGCAATGCAAATACATCCATACAAAAAAAAAAATGTTTTCCAAAATGGTACTTATAGTAAAATTAATCGCGTTTTTATTTTACAAATGGTAATATCTTTTTTTCATTGTTCCTGAATATCATATTACCTTTTTTTGTGTAAAACAAAATTTATTTAATTACATAGGGAAACACAGACTCTGTGGCACCGGGTTTCTCAGTCAATTCGGATACATGGTGTTAAAATGTACTAAGCCTCTAATCCACTTTTTTTTTGAATTGACTCTAGTTCTCTCGATAAATCGAGATTTGTAAAATTAAGGAGGTTGCACTATCCCAAAAGCGACTTGTTCGATTTTCTTCAAAAAAAAAAAAAAAAATATCAAAAAATTCTAATTAAAATTATCTTCAAGTCGTTCTTACACTACTTTTTAATACGGTCAACAGTGGTAGGTGTCATAACGGGACACTGTATGCTAGGGAAGATGAGGTCTAAATGGGACGCTAGCATTTCCGATTTTGCCTGTTACCCAGCTGAGTCTCATCACGTAATCTTCCAATAGTTCCCTCAGTGCCCTCCTGCAGGTGGCCACCAACATGGAATTTACCAGATGTTTACCCAAGGCTTTCAGAGTCACTTGGCTGTCCACATAGAGAGTAACCTCAGAACCCATCGCAACGTTTAATCTGACCAATTCCGTAGCGTTCAAGATGCCAAGAATCTCTGCTTGAAAAATGCTGCATTCATCAGGAAGTCTATACGAGCCTTTGTGGCCTGTTACTGATGAACCTAGTAATCCCAATTCCTTGAGTCTCAGCAGACTCCTTGCCGCCATAAATCTCACATACTTCTCAATGGGTAGGAGATGAAGTATGACGTCCAGAGTCGCTTGTGGTGTACTTCTCACGGCTCTTGTAATGCCGATTGAAGCACACCTCTGTGCTTTCGACAAAAGATTCCTATTACTCTTCCGTTCCAATGCCTGCCACCCAGTGTTCCCAAACCTCTCTGAGAAAAAGTGCTAAATGGCTATTAAAAAAGTGCAATTTTGTAAAAATAAATGCTAAATGATTATTAAAAAGTGCAATTCTTTACAAAAAAGTGCTAAATTTTAAATAAAGTAATTAGAATAAACATTTTTGTTATTTATGCATATATTCACTATTTTATATTTATATTTAATATTTTATTTTTTTTAATTTGAAAGTATTCACATTATTTTTTTGGACCACAGTAAATTTCATACAAAGTATGTCTTATTGAAAAATTTATAAAATAATTTTGTCAAAAAAAATAAGAACATTAATTTATAGAAATATAAGCACTGCGCATTGAGAACTGGAATATAAAACTTAGCTTATAACAAGCGCGAATTACATTCGGCCCGGCCGAATTTATATACCCACCATCAACTTTTTAAAATTTTACGTTATATGGGAGGGGGCGGTAAAGTGGGCGGACCACGCCCATTTTTTGTTTCCGAGTTTACATTTGTCCTTGAACTATTTGAACACAATTTCATTGATTTTCACCTTATATGGGAGGTGGGCGGTAAAGTGGGCTGACCACGTCAATTTTTGGTTTTCGAGTTTATATTGATCCCTGAACTATACGTACAAAATTTCAAATTACATGCTTTTGTTGAAGAAATATCAGCAGAAAACTATAAAACGGACACCCTGTGCTTCTAGTTTTTAGCCCATAACTTTTTTGTTTGTCAACCGATTTTGCCCAAATAAACCTTATATAAGACAAATATTTGTGCCAAATTTCCCGCTATCCCGTTCGAGCCCTATCCTGCTTTCAACAGACGGACGGACATAGCTAGATCGACTCAGAATCGAACCAGGACCCAGAAAATATATACTTTGTGGGGTCTTAGACGATTCCTTCGACATGTTACACACGGAATGACAAAATTAATATACCCCCCCATTTTTTTGATGGTGGGTATAAAAATATTGGGTTCATCTCTTTAGAGTTTTTAGGTTAAAAGGTTTTTTTAATTCGTGTATTGGTTAAAATATTTTATTCCCTATGTAAGAGCTTTTATTGCATTTAGGGTACTTTTTTGTGAGAATGGGTTCACATTTATTTTTTCGTCGGCTGTCCTTATAATCGATATTTTCCTAAAACTTTGTTCACATTTGTCAGATATTTTACCAAAATTGTGCAACCACTACTTTTACAATTGTTCACAGTTGTTTGATATTACAAATGTTTTGTAAGAGAAAACAGTGTCGTTCTAAATTTGGTAAAATGTCAGCTATGAATAATAATTAGTAAAAAATGTTTCCATTAAAGTGGAGGTCAGAAAATATTTTATAGTTACATCATTTTGACTAGTCTGACCATACCTTAAGACTATTAGTTTTGGAGTGGTCAAAAAAAGATTTGATCGGTAAACTATACAAAGTTATTTTTAGATATTTTGTGCTTTTTTTATCCATAATTAAAATTAAAGTGCAAAAACTAAAAATAAATGCTAGAAATGCACTTTTAATGCTAAAAAAAATCATTTTATTTAGAAAAAAGTATAGAAAGGTGCTAAAAAGCATCTAGCACCTTTTTTTCGCAAAAAAAGTGCAGTACCCGAAAAATAAGTGCTAGAATTGCACTTTAAATGCCGTTATGGCAACGCTGCTGCCACTAGACATAACAGCCATATGCAAAAATTGGTCTCATTACCGAAGCATAGATCCAATTCACAACCTTCGGTTTGAGTCCCCAATTCTTGCCTATAGAGTTCCTGCAGGTATAGTAGGCATTAAGGCTACGTTTAAGTCTCTCCTGAACATTCCTTTTCCAATTCAGCTTGCTCTCAAGAAATACTCCAAGATATTTCGCTGAGTCCGGTAATTTCAGTTCCGTTCCAATAAGTACCGGTAACCTGAAGTTCTCAACCTTGTACTTCCTAGTGAACAGAACCAACTACGTTTTATCAGGATTCACTCCTAACCCCTTATCAGAGGCCCAGGAGGACAACTCACCCAGCGCAGACGCTTAAACATTGGTAAGAATTTTATAGAAAAGTAAATAAGGAAACTGTATAAATAATTGTAAGAGTTAAAAAAGCGAGATTTCTTTACAAAAATCAAGAAAAATATTGTTTATGTGAAGAATGTATATTATATTTAATATTGTTGAATTATTATATTATTATTAAGTCGCCCTTAAACTAATTGCACTAACTATACTGGAAGTCAGTATTTTTGGTGGTTGTTTTTACTTATGCTCTTTGATCTCATTTGTTTATTGATCATTTGCAATTCGCTGTAACAAGTAATTCTTATTGTTATTATTAACTATCATCTTATTATTTTAAAATCAATTAGCTCAGTTGAGCTGTGACCATTTAAACAACAAGAAGTACTTATTCTATAAATAAAACAAGTTTGGTATTCTATAAATAGAACAACATAAAAGAAAAAATAAAGTGCATAATTTACAACAACAACACAGAACGCATTTGTGTGTTTATTTTCATCATCTTTCTTTTCTTCAACAACAACATAAGTATTTTTGTGACTCTCATATGTAAATTGATAAAACAATTTATATTATTTTGGTATCTTTTGTCACATCATATATTAATCGTTGTAAGTAAAATATTGGTAATTATTATTTATTCCCCAACTATACATTTTTTGGTCCGTATCGACCTGGATATTACCCCTAAACTACGCCTAGTAATTAAAATTACAAATATTTTAATTTTAAACATAATTAAAAGTGTTTAAACCCCGTATAAAAGTGAAAAATTTAAAGTGTTCCTGATAAAAGTTCCTGAAAATCATCGCTATAGAAGACAGAAAAAGCATTCCCCACTACAAGTGTAAAACAACAATCATCAAAGTAACAGGCATTTCTTATTACATATTTATAAAAGAAAGTACAGTGTACATATAAAATAACTGAAACAACGTTATATATAACCCGTTAGAATTTTGTGAAAATAAAATTTCCCTTGCTAATAAGAGACGAAATCCACAAGTGTTAAAATTGTTTTTCGTATAACAGTTGGTCATAATTTTAACAGTTCGGTAATTAATCTCTGAGTATTTACTTACAATAACATAAGATATTACAGTGATCAAAAACAGTGCGTGTATCTCATTTAAAGAGAAATTCGTCAATAAATCCCACAGTTTAATACTTATTCGAAGTATTTGGCACAAAATTTAAGAGTTTTTAACAGAGCGTAATTATTTTAAAACACTCAAGGAATATTTTCATAATTAAAATTAAACTCAAATAATTATTTGCTCACTCCACAAATAAAAAAAATTATTTTTGGGTTCCTTCAGAAAGCAATTACATAGTTGTATATAATTCTTAAAAAGTTTCCCTAACTTTTAAAAAAAATCTGAAGAAATAATTGAAAAATACTAGTTTTTTGCAAGTGTTTTTAAATCGTGAAATATTTTTCGAACATTTTATGAAATAACTTCTAAATTTTGTGGCTCTTTAATTAAATTCTATAATAATGTGGATCATTTAAGAACATTATTCGAAATAATTTTCTCTTATTTTTCATAAATTCTCCCAAAAAAAAAAAATCGTTAAGATTTTTAAGATCGCACGAATAATATACCATTTTTTGTAAACATTTTGTAACCCTCTAACTAAAATGTCTTCGTTAGATGAATTTATTAAATCCTCTGATCAAGTGGTTGAATCTTTTTCTCTGGCATTCCGGTTGATAGGCATACAATCCACACTCTCGATATACATAAAGATGAGATTCTTCGCCACTGGGCAGACTTTAGAGCAGCCTATAATAAAGTTTTAGTAAATTTTAATACGATTGATCAGGATGTAGATGTTGAAACTTTGAAGGAAAGATTTTGCAAAACTTTTGACTCCCATGTTAGAGCCTTGTCTAAGGCAAATGAGATCTTAGATTCCCTTCGAACTAGAAATGCCCCTGCTGTCACTCCCTCTTCACAATCTAGTGATTCTAACCCTATTATTTCACTCCCGCCATGTGATACCCAAACTTTTTATGGAGATTATGTCTCCTGGCCATCATTCCGTGATATGTTCATGGCCCTATATATTAATAACTCCCGATTGTCCTCTGTTGAAAAACTATTTCACTTATTGAAGAAAACAGAAGGAGAACCCCATGATATTTTGAAAAACTGTCCTTTGACAAATGATGGCTTTGAGGTGGCGTGGAAAAATCTTGTCGAACGTTATGAAAACCCTCGTATTCTAGTTCATTCTCAATTAAAAACCCACTTTAATCTGCTAAATAACCCCATTAATAAAGAATCAGGTCCCAATATTAAACAGCTTCAAAGATCAATCAACGATTGCGTCAAAAATCTTTCTCTCCTGAAAATTGATACTAGCAATTGGGATGTTATTTTCGTTTTTATCTGTGCAAAATGCCTACCAAATATTAGTCTACACTTATGGCAACAGTTAGGAACGAGCAAAGAACTTCCATCTTGGAAAAATATGGATAGTTTCCTCACGTGTAGATACCAATCCCTTGAAGGTTTCGCAGATATTCGTTCAGCTTCGCCAGAATCTCGGAATTTCCACAGAAAATCGAATTCTATAAAACAAAGTCCCAATCATTCTCGCTCTGTCAAGACTCCGATCCCTTAATATTTTGTCAAATTTTCTTATCAATGTCAGTAGAAGATCGTTTTTCATTCGTTAAAAAGCTCGGTTATTCTTGGTACAGCTTTGGTAGATATATGCGTAGGTGATGTGCGTTGTACTGTTAGAGCTCTTATAGACTCTGCCTCGGAAGCAACTTTCATTTCCAAGAAACTTCAAACATCTCTTGCACTTCCCTCTAAAACTTCACACACAAATATAACTGGCTTAAGCGGGTCTTTATCTGCTATAGCAAATCGAATATGCCCTATTACTATCAGTTCTCCAAAAGATAAACTCTTTAGAATAACGACAGATGCTTTCGTCGTTAATAAATTGACAGGAAACTTGCCCTACTATGACTATTCGTCTATAATAAACTCTAAGTTTTCTGATATACCCCTAGCTGATAGTTACTCTCACAAAACTTCAACTATCGAAATCTTAATAGGATGTGACACTTATCCTAAAATTATAAAAGATGGTGTCCGCTGGGACCATCTAAGGTCACTTATTGCTCAACATACCATATTTGGTTGGATAATTTCCGGAAAATTACTCTCATCTAATCCCACTTTGAACTCCGTATCTTCATACCTCAATACCCTTGACCTCATCAAATTCTGGGAACTGGAAGAGGTCCCCGCAATCCCTGCAAAATCTTCTGAAGATATCTTCTGTGAACAATTATACACTGATACAACTTATAGAAACGAAACTGGTCGTTTCGTAGTTAGCCTCCCCTTTAAATCAGAATATACTGATAATATACCCCTAGGGAACTCCCGCAACTCAGCATTATCTCAATTTCTTCGAAATGAGAGCAGACTTATTAAAAACCCTCAACTGAAATGTGATTACGATAAAGTAATCGAAGAATACTCCTCTCTCAATCATATGAATTTGGTAATCCCAGATTTATCTGCACCACCTAACTCTTCATATTATTTACCCCATCACTCCGTGCTGGGGCACAACTACTAAATTACGCGTTGTATTCAATGCATCTAGTCCCACATCATCTGGATTCAGTCTAAATGACGTTTTATACCCCGGTCCAGTTCTACAACAAGATTTAACGGTACTCATAACTCGCTGGCGTTTATTCAAATACGTCTTCAATGCGGACATTGAAAAAATGTACCGCCAAATACTCGTTAACCCTCAGCATACCCCCTATCAAAGGATTTTATTCAGAAATTCACTAGATAAGAATCCCCTAGATTACGAACTCAAAACCGTCACATTTGGCGTCAATTGTGCCCCATATCTCGCTCTAAGAACTCTACTCGAACTCGCTGAGCACTGCCATAATGATAACCCCGAAGTTTCAACAATATTAAAAGAAAATATGTACTATGAGCGTCAAAAGTGAGTAAACACCAGTGATGTGTATTATATTCTTAATGTAATGAAAAAAACAAAAGCAATTGATCAATTAAATTAACAAAAATTAAATTGTTTATTCAACATTAATAACATAAAAATAAAAATATCTTTTAAGTTAAAGCATAACAATTTTTTCATAGCTAAGAACAAAAAATGTATATAAATTTCGCATCAAAAGTGAGCATACAGTGCTAGTAAAGTAAGGAGAAAAATAAAAAAATCTTCATAATTTGTTTACATTAATATTTTGTTTGGCCTCCCTTAGCCTTCTTAACACACTGAAGCCTATTTGGCATAGATTCAATAAATTTTCTCGTATATTCCGACGGAATTTTTAACCATTCTTCCAATAACGCTTCTTTAAGGGTTTCTTTACTGGTGATGTTTCTTTTTCTAATCTGGCGATCCAAATAGTCCCAAATATTCTCAATAGGATTGAGATCCGGAGACTGCGGAGGATGATCCAGCTGAATTGGTGTTCGGTATAGCTGCCATTCCTTTGCCAAACGGGAAGTATGCTTGGGATCATTGTCTTGTTGAAAGATCCAACGCCCAGATAAACCCAATTTGGCAACACTTGGAGGAATATTTTTCTCTAAAATTTTAACATAGTCTTGTGCCTTTATTGTCGTCTCAATAAAGTCAAGCTCTCCAACCCCAGACGCTGAGAAACACCCCTAAACCATAACGGAACCTCCACCATGTTTAACGGAGGATTGTATGTTTTGTTCAGAAAGCTCCTGATTCCGTTTTCTCCATATTTTTCTATGTTTTTCGCCACCGAAGATTTCAAACTTGCTTTCATCAGTAAAGAGCACACTGCTCCAGAAATTAAAATCTTTATTTTCATATTTTTTTACATAATCCATACGTTTCTTTTTATTTACTTTTAAATGAAAGGTTTTTTTCTCGGACGTCTGCCATAGAATCCAGATTTATGCAATATCCTCCTTATAGTACTACCACTTACGGCTTTCTCGGACTCCGCACTAATGTCTTTGGCAATTTGCACTGCACTAGAACCTGGATTTCTTTTCACTGTGGCCACCTTTCTCTCTTCCCTCTCGTTTAAAATTCTTGGCCGTCCAGTACGTTTAAAATTTTCTAATTTTTAAAATTTTTAAATTTATCCACAATTTTTTTTACAGATGTGTGATGTCTTCCAACAATTTTTGAAATTTCTCGAAAAGATTTTCCTTTATCTCTTAAGTCTAATATAATTTTTCGAGTTTCTAGTGAAATTTCGGTTCTCATTTTTAAAACACTTCCTTAAATGATAATTTCACTCCAAATTCTAAACATAAACTAACTTCAATAAACTTAAATTGTCTATAAAAAGAAATACTCAACAAAAAACTAACGGTAAATTTAATAGTTTTAATAACAAACAAGCTGAGAGTAAAAGTGTATACACATTTATGATGCGAAAAATTTAATGTTTTTGTTAGTTTTAGGCTATAAAAAAATATATTGGTTAATTGTTAAAAATATTTTAATGTATATTAACTAGTAATGGATGAATCTTATAAAAATTGTTATCAAAATTATTCCCTTTCTAAAAATTTAATTTTTATAAAAACAAAAAGTAATATAAGCATGGTGTTGACTCACTTTTGATGCTCATAGTACGTTGATGACGTACTCGCAGGTTCTCATGACCTACCCCAGGCCATAAAATTACGAGACAATCTTATAAATGTCTTGAACTCTGCGGGATTCCCCCTCCGAAAATGGATTTCAAATAATAACTTTCTTTTACAAGGATTAAAACCCAAACATTTACTTTCTTCTGATACATTGAAACTCGAAGATACCACCAATACTAAAACCCTTGGACTCCGTTGGAATGCAGGTCTGGATTATTTTTATTTTAACCCCATAAAACAGCCTTCCCGAGACAATATCACAAAACGAACTGTTTTATCGGATATTGCTCGATTATTCGATCCAGCTGGATGGCTAGCCCCGAAAATCATTGTTGCGAAAATGATCAAGCAACAGGTTTGGAAAGATCAAATCGATTGGGATGAAAATCTCAAACCAGAAACCCTTCATAATTGGCTTTCATTTCTAGATGATTACCCTAACATAAGTCTCATAAAGATACCCCGCTATGTAGATTATTCCCCCTCGTGTTCTATAGAACTTCATGGTTTTTGCGACGCCTCTGAAAAGGCATATGCAGCAACCCTATACCTTCGAATCATAAGCGAAAACGGTTCTATATCTTCTCACTTACTTCTTGCAAAAACAAAAGTTGCCCCTGTCAAATTCGTTACTCTCCCCCGAAAAGAATTATGTGGAGCTGAGCTTTTAGCGAAATTAGTTTCATCATTTCAGTCCCACATTCAATTCCGACATTGTAAGTTACATCTTTGGACAGATTCAACAATTGTGCTGGCATGGTTACAAAAACACCCCTCGCATTGGACAACTTTCGTCGCCAACAGAATCACATCTATAATAAATAAAGTTGGAAATGATAAATGGCGTCATGTGTGCTCAAAAGACAATCCAGCTGATTTAGGATCTCGAGGACTTACCGCAAAGGAATTGGTATGTAACGATTTATGGTGGCATGGACCAAAGTGGCTCAAGCAGTCCAGTAACGAATGGCCTTCCATATCTACAGTTATTGAAACTAATGAAGAAGCAAGACCTGTTAAATCTCATTTTACTTAACAAGCAGAAGATATTCTTTCACGTTTCTCCGATCTTTCACGAGCTCTGCGTGTAATCGCTTATATATTCAGATTTTATAATTCTATTCACCCCCGATATAAACATAACTTTAATTTCCCCTCTCTCACTTTAAATCAATCAGAAATAAAGCATGTTAACTTTTTTGCTGTCAAAAGTTACATTTCCCTGAATATGACCTCCTATCTAGCGGTCAAGAAATCCCCAGAAAGAGTTCATTATTAACTTCCAACCCCTTTTTAGATGCTGATGGCGTAATGAGAATCAATGGACGACTCTCAAGATGCGAAATACTATCGTATGAAGAACGATTCCCTGAAATTTTACCCTATTCTGGTCGTTTTACCCGTTTGTACGTAGAAATGTTACATAAGTACACAGTTCATGGAGAAAATTCCCTTCTTATTCGTCTAGTACGAATGGAATTTTGGGTACCGAAACTCAAAAACTTGATAAAAACCATCATATTCAACTGTAAAACATGTGTTCTGTTTAAACACAAACAGAGTCAACAGCTTATGGCATCTCTACCCCCAGAAAGAACGCTTCTTTGTCGCCCCTTTACAAACACTGGCCTTGATTTCGCCGGCCCATTCAACATAAAATCATTTGCTGGCCGTGGATTTAAGATAACTAAGGGCTACGTTTTAGTGTTTGTATGCTTCGCAACGAAAGCTATTCACCTGGAAGCAACTAGCGAAATATCAACCCCATCCTTCCTAGCAGCATTCTCACGATTTTTCTCTCGTCGAGGTACTCCATCTGCTCTATATTCCGACAATGGAACAGCGTTTGTCGGCGCTGCTAACATCTTCCGAAAAAATAAAGAAAATCTGTTACCCCAAATAAAATCTAATATTCTCTCACAACACGCTTTTCAGAACATTGAATGGCACTTTAACCCCCCTGGCGCTCCTCATATGGGTGGACTCTGGGAAGCAGGTGTAAAAAGCGTTAAATCCCATTTAAAGAAGATAACCCATGCCCAATTCTTCACCTTTGAGGAATTTACGACAATGCTCTCACGAATTGAAGCATGTCTTAACTCAAGACCCCTAAGTCCAATGAATGAAAACCCAAATGAAATTTGTGCTCTTACCCCAGGACATTTCCTCATTGGCACCCCGTTATTATCACCCCCTGAACCAGACTTATCTGGCCAGCCACTTAGCTATGCAAACAGATGGCAAAAACTAAATGTACTGCACCATCACTTTGCCTGTCGATGGAAAGAAGAGTACCTAAAAGAATTGCATAAGCGAAACAAGTAGAAATACCCCCAAAGAAACTTTGCTGTTAACGATCTGGTCGTTATCAAAAAAGACAATTTCCCCCCAAACGAATATCGACTTGGCCGTATAATAAAAGTATCCCCTGGACATGACAATAAAGTCAGAGTAGCTGAAATTCGCACCTCAACAGGAAACATTACCAGGCCAATTACTAAATTAATTCTCCTCCCCATTTCTAATAATGAATCCGCCTAATAAACTCTTTTTAACTACTTACAGAATTATGTCACCAAATAGCCGTCAACCTAAAAGACAATCCCCCATTGCCGTTATTCAAAAGACACAAAATAGAAGAAATCAGAATAATCAACCTGATCTTCCCATCGAAAGATCAGGTACACGTCGTACTTGTAAAATCACCTTTAAACCTCATTTTGTTGATGGCCCTGTGTTCTTTATAAACGCTATAGTGACAAAAGATTTACCACAGTCTCTCCGTTCTGCTGATCTTGATGAAAAAATCGCAGATCCATACAAAAACCTCCGGTTGGCAGATCCAACATTCTACAAATCTTGCGACATCAACATCATCCTAGGAGCAGACATATACCCTCACATAATTAAATCAACAATTAACGCACCAACTCTCACCGCTCCGATGGCCCAAGACACCGTCTTAGGGTGGACGTTGATTGGCAAAATTCGACTTTAAACATCATATTTATTATTAAAATTTATACCAACCAATGAATTTTTAAAAACTATATTTTTAATATTTATATTTAAATTTTTTGAAATTTCCTTTATATATTCCCTATCACTATATTCTTATAAAATTATGAATTTTTATATTTTTTGAATTTTTAATATTTTTCGATCTTTTATATATATTTTTTGAATTATACAATGCATTATTATTTTCCATCCCTGTATTTATTTATTATACATATCTCAAAGATTTTGTATCTTTACATACAATGTATCTTGCTATTTGTTGCTCTACTTTTCGCAAATGTTTAACTTAAATACCGTATGTTTATTTTACTTATGATTTGTTAATTTATTCCAATTTGCCCCAAAAATATTTTTTGGAAAATTAATTTTATTTATAATAATATTGGAATTAACACTCTGCCTTCTTGTGTTTTTTGCGTTACCGCAAGGGGGCCGGGATGTTTACGTGAAGAACCTAGTTTATATTTAATATCATTAATTTATTATATTATTTATGTTGCCCTTAAACTAATTATCCAAACTGTACTGGAATTATTGCTTGGTGGTTGTTTTGCTATTTCATAATTTTCTTATTATTGCTCTTGCAATTCTCTCACTAATTCGCTCTAAAGTAATTCGCCTTAATACCTTTTGTATTATATTTTGTCTTACTGTTCTCCAACAAGAAAACAGGTTTTTTAGTTGATCAGTGACCACCAAGCAAAGTGCAACATGAAGTTCTCCAACTAAACAAATTAAACCAAAAGTATATTTAAATATAAGTGTGTGAAGCATATAAAACTAAAATTCTAAAAACATAATTATAAACTGTGTATATTATTAATACATCAAGAGCAACAAAATCTTCAAATAAAATATTATTCAACATCTCTCTCTCTCTCTCTCTCTCAACGACAATTTGTGTGTTTATTATTCTACATATTTGGGCACCAACAACAAGAACATACTTAGTTGGGATTCTACTAGTTTATATTGTAACTGTCTTTTGGTTTTTATAAATGTAAGCCCCGCAGTTCTGGTAAATAAAATATTTGTAATTATTATTTATTCCCCACATATACAAATATTTTAGGCTGGATCGAAGTATAAAAAGCAAGATAATCCCGCCAAAAGCGGGACGTCTGGTCACGTTAACCACACACAACACATATTTATTTTGAAGTGAACACACACACTCAAAACCAAATGTTGTTTTGTATACTCTGGTTAATTACTTTTGTGGTCAAATTTTTGTTTATAATTTTACTTCTACTGCTCACATTTAGTTTATTTTTGATATTAATGTGAAGTAAGTATAGTCATTTTGAAATTTGTTTAAAATTTAACAATTATAAAATCTTAATGAAAAATCGTTATTCTTAAAGCTTGTTCCAGATATCTTTTTATAACTTTTGTTTCTACAAAACGGATTTACCGATTCTATATACCAAACTGCTTAGGAAAATGACAATCTGGATGAATTTTATTTAATTCGGGCTAGTAGTTTGGACGTGGAAATGTTTCCCACAGACGGACATAGCTTAATCGACTCAGAATTTCATATGGAATTTCATTATGGGGTCTTAAATGATGTTTTATAAGTGTTACACACTGAACTGCAAACTTAATGAACAACTTACTTGATACTAACATTTGTATAGAGTTTATGCGCGTTTAAGTGATTGTTGGAAGAGAAGTTTATATGGGACCTATGGTCAATTATGGACTGATTTACCTACCTATATAAAACTTATGCTTATAGGTATCAAAATAATGCAAAATTGCTATCATAACCAATTTAAATAGGTTTAGTTCTTGTGTCAAAAGAATCATATGTACCAAATTTCATAAAATTATCTTCAAAATTGTGACCTGACTTTGCGCACAAGGTTTACATGGACAGCCAGCCAGACGGACATTACACCGTTAAATCGGCATAGGAAGTAATTCTAAGCCGATCGGTATACATTAAGGTGGGTCTTAGACATATATATTTTTGTGTTAGAAACATCAGCACAAACGCATAATGTTCTTCCCACCTACGGTGGTATAGCGTATTAAAAATAAAAGTTTTGAAATGCTCCAGAAAAAAACATGCATTTGCATTATAATCTGCCCCTTAAGTATGACAAATTTAAATTTTTTTTAAACCAAAAATCGACGATAGAAAACATAACATAATATAAAAATGAAATTGAAAAAAGATTCGGTTGTGCCGAATCTTTGATACCCTTCGCCATCTTACCGACAAGTAATTAACGTATGCTATCATTATTTCCATTTATAAATCTACATTTTTTCAAACTACCAAAATTTGAATAAGAAAAAAAAACAATCATATCAACCTTTGCTTTTAAAAAATAAACAACAACAACAATTCCACATTTATTTATTTTTGTATGTATGTATATTAGGGATATCAATTGCATATCACAATTGTGCTGAGTTCACACGTATTCTTACGCTCTTTATTAAATCGTTGCTGAGAGTGCAAAGAGTACAAAATGCACTGGAAAAAAATTATGGAATGAATTGTTTGGTAAACAATTTCTTTGATATTAATGTTGTAAGATAAAATTGTATGGATGGTAATAATATTTTTTATATCAATATTAATAAATTAAAGTGTAAAGAAAGCGAGATTGCATAAAAACAATAAGTATTATATAATAATAAAGCACCATGTATAACTAATGTATTTTGTTTACTAAACCCAATTTTCTTTGAGTGCATTTTTTCCACTCTCACAAACAACTATATTTTTAGTCATTGACATCACTTATGTATATACAAACAGACTGATACAAAGAACAACAACTATAACTAACTACTATACTTAATATACATGTTCGTGTGTGTATTTATATTCTTAACAGATATGTTTTAGTTTTTGGCCCATAAAGGCTCCATTACTCTACCGTAAATGTAAACGTAAAAACGCAAATGTAAAGGGAAACGTAAGTGGATGATTACTCTAAAAACGTAAATGTAGCCAATACTTTGTTGTTGTTTTGTACACATGAACATCGGTGATGTCAATTACACATATTTCCAGTGGATCAAATTCAAATTGAAAATCGCTAAATTTATTGGTTTGTATTTCAGCGATTTGTATACAAAACGAAATTTTTGAACTTTAAATTAAATATTCGACTCTACGTCTTATATAAATTATTTCAACAATTTTTTAGTGAAGAAAACAGCAAAGCTAATTGTCCAATTGATAATCCTTTTACAGCGATTTTTTACGCAGATTTAGTATAATGAAATGAAAAGCTGTCAACACTGTTGTTACAGCTGTCACGTAAAAACGTAGAGCGACCTAATTTGATTAGATTCAGCGTTGCAATTTTAGCGCTTTTCGAGCTAGATTCAGCGCTTTTCAGTAACCCAAAAGTCGCATTTTTTTACATCAGCGCTTTTTCTTGAAAAGGCGCTAAATTGGCGCGTTTTGTATTCGGTTAGTTTTAGTTGCAGATTTTAATCATGTTTTCTAAATTTTTCTGAATTTGAAATGTAGAAACTTTATTTTTTATGTAAAATATAAAAAAATTCAGATTTTAAGTATTTTTGATTTTGATTTCATGCATAGAAAAAGATATGAAAGAAATAAAAAGTTTTAAAACAGGATTTAGCCACTAAATGAGCAGTATAATGCTGGGCCTAAGATCTTCATACTTTAATTTAACATATTTTAAATTTTAAGCTTTTAACTAAAAGTAATTATCAAATGTATAACTTCTCTTTGTCCCTTAAATATCTATATATATAAAAGAGTAACGTTACTGACTGACTGATTCATCATCCCACAGCCCAAACGGCTGAAGCTAGAGAGACGAAATTTGGAACGTAGGTAGGTCTACCTCCATATAGATCCACTAAGACGGGATTTTTGGATAGGGGGTAAAAAAGGGTAAAAACGGGTAAAATCGGTAACCTTATAACTCGCAAACTAATAATTATACAAAAAAAGTTGAATAGCTATCGTTATTCATTTAAAAAATAATTGGACAGGTGTCTGGTACTTTTTTAAAAATCGGCCGTTTTAGGGAGAAAACGGGTAAAAACTGTATTTTGGTACTTTTTTGGCACCATATGTATCTTTGAAACCAATCAACATACAGATAAAATTTATGTCGTATTCATAACTTATCAAAAAATTAGAAATACAACTTTGGTACTTTTTAGAAATTCAAACGTTCAAGGGATAAAAATCGTACCTATTGTTTTCATATTTATTGAAATATTCATATGAGTATATTAATATGGGATACCACTACAATTTAGAAATTTATTGGAATACAATTTCTGATACCTCGATGAGTAAAAAAAAAGTACCATAAAAGGGGTAAAGGCGGGAAATTACATTTTATTCAAACTTAATAATGAATTCTCAATTACATTAAACATAGAAACATGAAATTAAGAAAATGTAGATAAGAATTCACAAGAGTGATGAGAGATGTAGGTAAGAATTCAAGAGGATGGACTTCGTGGTACTTTTTTCTTCTTCTATTGGTACTTTTTTGCATTTTCTGTAATATTTAACCTAGAAACATGAAATTAAATACGCATGGTCCGATGTTGGAAAGAATTCACAAGGGGGGTCTTTTTGGTACTTTTTCGTTCTTCTTATGGTACTTTTTGAATTTTCATAATTATGAACATAGAAACATGAAATTAGGGATATGTGGTCCTTAGTTAATGAGAATCCACAAGAGGGGACGTTGTGGTACTTTTTTGTTATTTTAATGGTACTTTTTGAATTTTCTATAATATTTAATCTAGAAATATAAAATTAAGGACATGAATTGCTAAGTGAATGAGAATCCGTAAGTGAGAACTTTGTGGTACTTTTTCGTTCTACTAATGGTACTTTTTTAATTTTCTATAATATTTAACATAGAAACATAAAATTAAAGATATTTGGTCCTAAACGATGAGAATTCATTAGGAGGGACTTTATGGTACTTTTTTGCTTTTCTAATGGTACCTTTTGAATTTTCTATAATATTTAACCCAGAAACATGAAATTAAAGATATGTGGTCTTAAATGAATAAAAGAGGTTTTTGTGGTACTTTTTTGTTCTTCTAATAGTCCTATTTGAATTTTCTGTAAATATGAACCTAGAAACATGTAATTAAGGACATGTGGTCCTAAGTGAATGTGAATCCATATGAAGGGACTTTGTGGTACTTTTTTGTTCTTCCTATGGTACATTTTTAATTTTCTATAATTGTGAACCTGGAAACATGAAATTAAGGACATGAAGTGCTAAGTGAATGAGAATCCATAAGAGTGGACTTTGTGGTACTTTTTTGTTCTTCAAATGGTACTTTTTGAATTTCCAATAGTATTTGAAGTAGAAACATGAAATTAAATATGCATGGTCCTATGTGAGAAAGAATTCATAAGAGGAGTCTGTGTGGTACTTATTTTGTTCTTCTAATGGTACTTTTTAAATTTTATATAATTATGAATCTAGAAACACGAAATTAAATATATGTAGTCCTAAATGAACGAGAATTCACAAGAAGGGACTTTGTGGTATCTCTTTTTGTTTTTCTAATAGTACTTCTTGAATGTTCTGCAATTTTCATCCCTAGAAATATAAAATTGTAGATGTAAGGTCCTAAGTGAATCAGAAACCTTAAAATGGTTTTTGTGGTCCTTTTTTTATTCTAATATACTTTTTCGTAATTCTGATATTTATTTTTCGTTATTCTAAGATTAGAAACCTGAAATTAAAGTGAAATTGTTATTTATGGATGACATAACACCATTATCAAAAATGTTCCGAAGGGAGTAAAGAATCTTAGTTTAAATTTATTATGTAGTATGGTTTTTATAAACAATTTCCGCTAACGAAGTTGCGGGTCTACAGCTCGTTGTTTTATAAAACGTTAATGTTTAATATTGCATATTACTACAAAATATTTGCACGGGAACTTAAAATAACAAATATATATGTAATAAGTTGTTTTGCTCTTAATAAAAAATACATATTTAATTCAAATATAATTTAGCGCGTTTTTAAGTGATGACCGGCGCGTTTTGCTTCAAAAAAGTTGACAACACTGATTAGGTTACTATGTTACATTTACGTTTTTGAGTACACATACACACATGACTCTCATAAGCAAAACGTGTCAGCTGATTCGTTACATTTACATTTACGGTAGAGTAACGGAGCCTTAACTTAATTTTATAAAAATATTTACGTCCGATTTGAAAATCTGTAGCTTAAAGAAGGACTTAAAAAATAAAAAATGCGTTTTGCCCGATATCTCAGTTATTATTAAACCGATTTAATTAATTTTTTCAGAACAAAAATTCTGAAAAAAATTTCCGAGCTTTCTTTGCAAAAACGAGGTCTCTAGTATATACAGAGGCTTCAGAAACTGGAAAACCGGTTCTAAAAACCGGGTTTTTAAGCATATCTCCGCCATTTATAAACCGATCTTGCTGAATTTCAATTGAAAAATTCTCGAATTTCAATAGAAAAATTCCGATCGTTTGATATATATATTGTATATGTCAGTAATCGGGGGGCTTCATAAACGCCATTTCAACCGACACACGGACGGACGGACGGACGGACATGGTCCTATCGTCATCGCTACTTACAAGGATCCCGAAAATATAAACTTTTTTGCTCTCCGACAAACGAAATTACAAACGGAATGACAAACTTATATATACCATTTTACACCTGTGGTGAAGGGTATAAAAATCAGCGTATCTGTGCTCACTAATCGAAATTTACAAATCCGTCCTCAGTAGGATTTGAAGGACGACTAGTTTAATTTTAATTTTCTGCGTCATTTAGTATCTTCGGAGAGATCTCGAATAATGCAAACATTTATTTAATAAGTTTATAAGAAAAAAAATTATATTTTAATGTTACAGTTACAAATTATATTCTAAGTTATTATACAATGATGCATGCATTAAACACGTTCGTACAAAGACCACGTATTAAATATAACTTTTATTACTTGGATTTATGTATATACATAAAGTTTTTCATTTTAGAACTAAATTAGGGAATCCGAAATGAAACAACAATTGATTCTTTATGTTCAATTTTAACTTCTTGCAATGCCATATGTAGTTGTTCAAGAGCATTATTAATCTGTAAGTACAAATGTTATAACTTTAGTTAGTGAATTTTTAAATATCATAATACAATCTACCTGTATAATATCATCGAAAAGAACCGGTGCAGCTAAAAACTTTTCAGGATTTGAAATGTCCTTCAAAATACCTAAAAAAATATTTAGATAAAAATAATTATTCTATTTTGGTATTTCTATAATCAATATTTTTAACACATGAGGAAAAACAAAACAGTACAATTTTATTTAAACCGACACACAATAATAAAATATAAGCTATCAAATGATAGCTAAGACTAAGCATTCAATATCTTTCAAACTAAAAGAGATAACCTACACATGTCAGCGTATTTTTTGTAGAGACTTACAAGGATTATCTATAAATAAAATTTCTTTTCTGTCATATCATGTATGAATTTTTGGCGATTTTGTAGAGCAGGATTTGTAGTTTTTATAAATTGATGCATTTTGTCACATGTGCTTACTATATTAGTGTAGAGGACCAAATGCATTTAATGCCAATATTTGTACAATAAGTAAAAAATGGTTACACCAACTTCAGATTTTGGTCTCTCTACACTAATATAGTAAGCACATATGACAAAATGCATCGATTTATAAAAACTACAAAACCTGCTCTACAAAATAATAAAAACCGTTATACTTTGATTGCTTGTAACATCACAACAAGTCATAGTAGGCTAAAAAGTTATATGCCAAAAATTTCTGAATTGAAATTTAAAAATATTCTGAATAAAAAAAGCTTATAAAGTTTTTTTTTCGCAAAATGTTAGTTATAGCGTAATAAATATATTAGTTACTTTTAAGTCTTGTTTTTGGACAAAGGTCAAAGTCGACTAGCCGGTTAACGACCGATCGACCCAATTTTTGCACATATGTTATTATTATTTTAGCCCCATACCAGAAACTGCCGGGGGAGCAAGCAAAATTAAAAATTTTGTATTCATGAGTGTTCTAATGTACATGCTTATTCATAAGTTGAAGCAAAAAATAAAAAAAATATTAACATTATATGAATTAAAGGACAATAAAAACAAGATTTGCAATAGCGAATAGTGCAAATAAAAGTTAGTTGTAGTAGAAAATACTGAAATTAAATGAGTTTACCCGGGTACCATGGGTATTGATGACTACCATGGTATCAACTTTAAAGCCATTTTATATATAGACCAAGTTAATAAAATTTAGGGTTTTTCAGTTTTTATACCGTATAAACTCCTTAATCACGACGATCTATAGTTTCGTGGTAATATCTTCATTATAAAAGAAATACGAGCACTTTAAATTTAAAAATGGTAATCGGGTATGTACCATAGGGTTAAACATATTTTAGTTAAAATATAGCAAAGTTCATCCGCTTGTTGGCTCCGACTCCCTAAAACTATTATAACAATTTTCATCAACTTAAATTTTTATGTGGAACTACGTTTTTCGCTTTTTTGGTATTTTTCGTATTATGCTCTTTAATTTTATATACAAAAGACGTTTTCGAAATATGTGTGTTTCGTGTTTGGGACAAAAGTATTGTGTTGGTCATGAATTTTGTGCGACAAAATAAAGTGACACTTTCTTTAATTTGGCTTCCAATTTTCAAATTTTTTAATACAAAATGGAAGACATATGCTTAAAAAGTGCTAAATTTTAATATTCTATTCATTAAATTCTATTCAAACTATATAAATCCGGCCATATTATCGGAAAGTTTTCGACCTCAATCCAGTAAGATTTCTTGACTCCAGATAAGGAAAATAAGGTAAAATTTGTGTATTTGTCGTTAAAGTGCAACATTTAAGAATCTGAGACTAATCGAATCATTTCGTTATACAAAATAACAAATCAAAATGAAATTTAAAAGAAATTGAGGGGGCAGAAACCTTAAGATTACGAAGTAAAATCGTAACGATATCAATATTCTTGCTAAAAGAGAATGAGTTTCATTATCTAAAGCTATAAAGAAAGAAGTAGTTATAAATATATTAGATTTTACTGCCAGGAAAAAGCTCAAACATATAAGTTTTAGAAGTACCTATTCTAAGTAAAATTCACATCATTGTTGAACAAAAGAAACCAAATAAAACACTTCTTTTGTATTTGAATGTTTGTAAGACATTGAAAAATTTATTTAAAATAAAATGCTTAATAGCTAAAAACTAAAATCTAAAATTAAAATAGTATAATATTTTTTATGTTAAACCTTATCTTTAAATAATACCACTTCGAAACTAATTCTTATCACACACATAAGTGTGAATGATAAGGGTTGATTGTACACATGTGTGAAAGACCAACGCACATGCGTATGTTCCCAACAAATGTATACAATCATAAAATTTATAAATATAATCGAAATGGAAATTAAAATTTTAAGATAGCACTTAAAAAAAAAAAAAAAAAAAAAAAAAAACATAAAAAAATTATACAAATTTTAATTATCTACTTAACTAAAAATAATCAATATGTTCAAATAAATTTGAACAATTGTTGTGATAATATAATAAAGTGACTCATAATAGAAAAATAATCGTTAAAGTAAAACTTAAAAAACTGAGAAAATTTTGGAAACTACCATGGAAAACTCTTAAGTTGTGATTTTTTGTATCAGGAGATCGTATAAAAAATGTTTTCTTAACATTGGTACATATGAAACTCATTTGTTTGAACCTTGTCTGGACAGTTAGGCTAGTAATAATTAAAATTACTTTCTCCTTTATCTCTCCGCATAGAAAAATTACATTCTTTTTGATGAGAATTGCGATATAGCTACGATTTTACTTCTCCCTTCATAGAGATCCACTAAGACGGGATTTTTGGAAATTCGAAGGTTTAGAGTGTAAAAAAGGGTAAAAAAATCGGCAACCTTATATCTCCCAAACTAATAAAGATACAAGTTGAATAGTTATCGTTATTCATTTAAAAAGTAATCGGACTGGTTTCTGGTACTTTTTTTGAAAATTGGCCCTTTTAGGGAGAAAACGTTTAAAAACTGTATTTTGGAACCTTTTTGGCATCATATCTATCTTTGAAACCAATCAACATACAGATACAAATTACAAATAAAAATTTGGTACTTTTTAGAAATTCGAACGTTTAAGGGGTTAAAATCGTACCTATTTTTGGTATTTTTTTCATAAAACATTTTTTTATATTTATGACATAAACATATACGTATTTTAATATAGGATCCCACTATAATTTAGAAATTCATTGGAATACATTTATTGTTATATCCATGGGGAAAAAAGTACCAAAAAGGGGTACTTCAATATTGTTTAATATTTAACCTAGAAATGTGAAACTAAATATACATGGTCCTACGTGGGAAAGAATTCACAAAAGGAGACGACTTTGTGGTACTTTTTTGTTCTCCTAATGTTACTTTTTGAATGAAATTAAGGACATGAAATTAAGGATATGTGGTCCTAAATTAATGAGAATACATAAGAAGGGACTTTCTGGTATTTTTTTTGTTCTTTTAATGGTACTTTTTGAATTTTCTATAATTAAGAAACTTGAAACATGAAATTAAGGACATGTGGTGCTAAGTGATTGAATTTTCATTTAATTTTGGGCCTAGGAACATGAAATTAAAGACATGTGGACTTCTTGAATTTTCTATAATACTCATCTTAGAAACATAAAATTAAAGATGTAAGGTCCTAAGTGAATCAGAATCCTTAAAAGAGATTTTGTGGTACTTTTTTTTCCTATTCTAATATACTTTTTCGTAAATCAAATATTATAAAGCTGAAATTAAAGAGATATTGTTATTTATGGATGAAAATCCTCAAGGTCTATTAGTCACATTCTTTTATCGTAAAACATAATAATACACTCCGTTGCAGAAACCGGCCTATAGGCCGGTCAACAGAATAGGTTCAAGATTTAAGTTACATTAAAACTTGTTATTTTTAAAATAATAATGATATTAATATTTTTTCACAATAACTTTTAAAGTCCTCCATTCTAAGATATTTACAAGCAAAATATATTTAAGTAATAACTAAGAACGATTTTTATTGAATTTTTTTTTTTTCGAACAAGTGAATTTTTTAGGTAAATTTTTTGGGTCATCTGAATAGGTTCAACATTGTTTATTCAATAAAACAACAAGATGAATTGTTTAATATGGTACTTTTTTCTGTTTTATTATATTATTAGCGAATTATTAATAATGAAAATAGCATTTCTTATTCAATTTAACCTAAAAAATTCTATTTGGAAGGGACTTCTAAAGATTTTCAACTTGTAACAAAAAGGTTTGCTCAAACTTTTTTCAATCTCTTCAGATAATGAATTTTTGTCGTCGTATTGCCAGTCCGACTCATAAACAACATTACGTGATAGCAATTTCCATACATTTTCTATTATATTAAGGTAGAGATAGGAGTAAATGTAGAAGAAAAACTCCGTGGGAGTTTTTCTGCTACATTTACTCCTATCGGACGCGTCCCCAGATGACGGATCGGGGGGATTGAATATAAGGCACATGATATGAACACTCTATCATATGGTGCATTCTGGCCCATTGCTTGATGGTTCGTATCATGGGTATTATATCCGGTCCTAGGACTTCTTAAGTCTCTCGCGGACCAAATAAATGTAGCGCACTTTAAGGTCAAGGTGGTAGGTAGTAGTGCCGAGGACCTGAATGGTTAGTTGGTGCCTAAACAAGCTTGAGATCACTGTAATCTCAACTCGCGCTCAGGGTCAAGAGAAGAACCAAGGTATTGAGGTCAGGTCGGAGCGGAAGGATTGCTCGAATGATCAGAGGGATCACACGTCCGGCAGTACTTTGGTTCGACAGGATGCGGTAATGCTTAATGCGACAACCGCTGATAATTGTCGAACCAAAGAGGAGAAAGCGCAAAGTGGCGCAAGAGCCTCTCTTATCTATCTGCATAGGATAGCTAAGAGAGACCCTTCGACACTTTCAGGCAAGGATAAGTACCTTACCAAGAAGCATAGAAGGAACGTCAAAAGATTCGAACGGATCTACGGACCTGTCTGTGACTCCTTAGGAATGTCTTATCCTGAAGGATCAGATGTGGATGCAGACCGTACTCCAGAGGTGTCCCGAGAGGGCACAGGAGAAAAGTCTACATGCTCATCGATCCCAGCCGGAGCTAGTAGGGACGGTAGAGGCGAACCTGCTAAACCTGCAACCCTTATGGAACAGCGGGTTACAGCAGGCAAACCAAAATCTATTAGAGCTGGTTCGGGTAATGAACAGCCATCCACATCAAAAAAGGCAAGGGAATCAGTGATGCAAGATTGTATTCAAACTGCTGTCATTGACAAAGCTGATCCAGATGGGAGGATCAGCGTTGAGCAATAGCGACAGATTGAGCACAGGCTCATTGAGGAAATCTCTCTTGTGAAAGGAAGGCCGGATGAACTAGCATTCAGAGGCGCAGACTGGATGAAGGGTGACAAAACTATCAACTGCGGAAATAAGAAATCTTTTGAATTTCTTAGAAACGCAGTTGCTAAGTGCCACACACTCTATCCGGAGGCGAAACTCGAGGTGATACTGGCATCCGATTTGCCCCTTCCTCCAATAGTGACAGAATGGTTCCCACCACCCATTCTAGAGGTTGGAACCATTCTGACAGTATTGGAGAACCAGAACGAAGGTCTTCTTACAGGTCAATGGAAGCTTGTCAACACTTTGATCTGTAAGGAGAACCAAGGTAGGGACTTCAGGTTCGCTGTGGATCAGGAGTCTCTAAAGAAGCTGGAGTCACTAAGGGGAGTTGTCAATTTCGGGTTTGGGGTTATCAGATTTAGATACTCTAAGTCTGATAAAACCAAAGAGGACAACAGTGGTGCAAATTAATTTGCACCATTATGAGGCAGCCTCAACCGAATTGACAAAACTCCTTATTGACTCCAATGTGGATGTAGCTCTTATCCAGGAACCTTGGATTAAGAGCTATAGGCTACTATCTGTTCATACCATCCACATTGGAAAAGGTACGAACATGTATAATGGTTAAGAAGGATTTAAATGTTAATCTTCTTCATTCTTTCAGTAATGGGGACCTAACGGTTGTACAATGGGAAGCTACTGGAAACAGGAAGCTTGTACTGGCATCAGTGTACATGCCATATGAGGCGGCCGATCCAACAGGTATCGCTCTACAGCAATTGGCGGAGCACTGCAGGAGGAGAGGACTGTACATGATCCTGGGATGTGATGCGAACGCTCACCATTATCAATGGGGTAGCTGGGACGTCAATAAAAGGGGTGAGTTAGTTTTTAATTTCATAACTGATTATGATCTTCATATCTGTAATAGGGGGAGTCAACCCACGTTCAGAACGAAAGATAGGGAAACAGTTATAGATATAACGCTAGCAAACCGGAAGGGCGATTTCGTTAGGGACTGGAGGGTAAACATGGACTACTCCTTTTCGGATCATAGCATGATATCCTTCAGTTTAGATCTTGTAGGATCGAAGGGAAAGCCCTATAGGAACTCTAGGAAGACAGATTGGAAGTCTTTTAGTGAGTTAATGAGTAGGGATTTAAGGGATACTGATAGCTGGAAGAATTCGGCTGAGGGTATCGAGGCAGTAGTGAATAATTTCACGAATGTAATCAGGAATAGTTTTGAGCTCAGCTGTCCGTTGGTATATCCCGGCAAACGTAAACAGTCTACAGTTAGAAGGTTGTTTAATATCAGGTAACGAAAGTGATTGGGGCAGCTATAGGGATAGTTTTGCAAAGTATAAGAAGGACATAAGGAGAGCTAAACCGAGAGTTATCTGTGAACGAGTTGTCTAGATTTAGACGGGTATTATCCAAGGACCCTGTGGCACCTGGATATATACAACGTGGACAATTCGTGGACAGAGTCTAGCTCAGAGTCCCTCAGTTTACTTATGGAGACACATTTCCCGGGCTGTACTGATATTGAGTCTGGGCCGCGATCTGGTAGTGTCAGTGAAAACCTACATTTATCCGGCTTGGATGAGAGGGATAACGACACAATTAGAGAGATGGTTACTAGACTGGCTATGTTGCAGAATGTCAATGACAGGGTCATCTCACTACTTGTGGATATATTTAGGGAGTGCCCTAGTTTAGGATACATTCCCAGGGGGTGGAGAGAGGTTAGAGTAATCTTCATACCCAAGGCGGGTAAACCGACTCACTCGAAACCCAAGGATTACAGGCCAATCAGCCTATCGTCTTTCTTACTGATTGATCTGCATCTTAGGAATAGATTGGGGACTCACTTAATTAGTGACGCTCAACACGCCTACCTGAAGGGTAAGTCTGTAGAGAGTGCTTTACATGATGTAGTGAGCTACATAGAGCGAGGTTTGCTGCATAGGGAATATACCATGGCAGCTTTCCTCGACATTGAGGGGGCCTTTAATAATATTAGAATTGACGCGATCAAGGAGGCATTGGTTTCAATCAACACAAGTGAATTTCTAATTGAGTGGATAACTCTAATGCTGAGCACTAAAGTTATAAACTCGAATATGGGAGACACTTGTGTGAGGAAGCTTGTGACAAGGGGCACACCGCAAGGAGGGGTCCTTTCTCCGTTACTATGGCTCTTGGCCGTGAACGTCATTCTGAGACAGTTCGATGCTGAGGGACGGAAAATTGTAGCCTACGCAGATGACGTGGTTATACTGGTCTCTGGTAAATTTCTACCAACGATCAGTGAGGCCATGCAATCAGGTCTACGTGAATTTGTTTCTTTGGGCTGATAGTAAAGGATTAGGAGTTAACTCAGGGAAGACCGAGTTAGTCTTGTTCACCAGGAGATATAAGGTTGAGCCTTTTAGCTTACCAGTATTGAATGGTTTGGAGCTTGAACTGTCAAGTGAGGCCAAATACCTGGGTGTTTACCTGGACAGCAAATTGTCTTGGAGGAGGAACACTCAGGAGAGGGTCAAAAGGGGACTTAATGCCTGTTACACCTGCAGGAACTCTATAGGTAAGAATTGGGGACTTAGACCGTTAGTGGTATCTTGGATATACACTTCGGTTGTAAGACCGATTCTTACTTATGGCTGTTCAGTATGGTGGAAGGTGTTAAGTAAAATAACCTACAGGAACCTTTTATCTAAAGTTCAAAGGTGTGCTTCAACTGGCATCTCTGGCGCTATGAGAAGTACACCTCAGGCGGCACAGGACATCATTCTCCACTTACTTCCAATTGAGGAGTTCGTGAAGGGAATGACTGTTCGTAGTCTATTTAGATTGAAGGAGCTAGGATTATTGAGGAGCTTCAGAGCGGGGCATGCTAGCATACTCGATGTGGTTCAATTTAATGGTCGGACACTATCCGTAACTGAACCTACGGATCATGTCGGAACCCACTATTGAAATACCTGAAAGGGAGTAGGAAAGCTCCACGGAGGTTGTGCTGTTTTTACAGACGGCTCGAAGATGGATGTAGGCACCGGAGCAGGGGTTTACTTTCTGGGAACTGATATCAGACGGTCATATAAATTGTCTGACAGTTGTAGCGTTTTCCAAACGGAAATTCTGGGCATTTATAAAGCCCTAGAGTTGCTGGAGGAAAATGTAGAACGGAATTCTGAGATCACTATATACGTTGACAGTCAAGCTGCATTATTGGCCCTGAAAAGTCACTATGTTAGATCCAGATTGGTCCTTGAGAAGACTAATGAATGTTTATAAAATAAGACTCATGTCTCGGCAATGAAATAGCTGATGAGCTGGCTCGCATTGGCTCGGGACTGGATAGGTCTTTCGTGGAGACATTCATTAGAATTCCAATTGGGTCCTACTTTAGGGCCATTAGGGAATGGATTCTGAACAACACGAATCGTGCCTTTAGGAACAGAACGGACTGCAGGATATCTAGAGCATTATGGCCTAGTCTTAAACTGCCACCCTTTTCAACCTAACCTAAGGTCGAGAGAGTATGCTGGTCACTCCTAATTGGTAAAATTTTGACTTCAAATTCATTGTTTTACCGCTCCTGCGGTATGAGTAGGAGCATTGTCGAGATGGAATGTCCATGGAATGAATTAAAGTAGTGTATAAAATATAAAAATTCTTTTTCCAGTAAACTTTTTAAGTTTTCTCCGTAATTCTATGCGAAGAAAATCGAAGTTGTCATGTCTCATAATATAAAGTTGCACTCTACGCCATTACACTTTCTTCGCAGATTTATGATATACATAATTAGCATTCTTCTCGTCTCTAATAACGAAAATAATAATATTTATAGTCACTGAAGCCTTCCAGATTGATTATTTTTCATCCCACAGAACAAAATGTTTCATTCCTTTTTTAGAACATGCGTTCACGGGTAAACGAGGGTAGTTTCACTTCACGATTGGTGTTTAGAGGTGGGGTTTTTATAATTTTTTAGTCTTTTTATGTGCTCTGAATTGATTTTTGGTAAATTTTTGACGCCGAGTACTTAGAATTGGAGGCATCTCGAATGGTGAATCTTCTGTCAGCGTTCGTTGTTGCTTTATAAGTACCTCTTTTCATGTATTTTCCATAGCGAGACTGATATCTTAAAAAGTTGTCGACAATATTTTGAATTGGCTCAATTTTTCTTCGCCATATTTCATTGATTAAAACTAAATTGTCCATACGTTTTAAATTTGATTTTTTCTTTAGCGAAAAATTTTTTACGCAACCAATTTTTAAATATTCTTATAAGAAACTGTTAAAAATATTAGGAAAACATATGGATAAATTCAACAAAAGCTTGAAGCAAATTAATTTTATTCTTAATGAACCTATTCAGATGACCCAAAAAAATTGCTTTAAAAAATACATTTGTTGGAAAAAAAAATCCATTAAAAATTTAACTAGTTCTTTACTAATTATTTCTTGCTATTAGAGTTGTGTCGTTCATGAAAGAAATATTTCAATTGAACGATTCAGTTAAATGAAAGATATGAAATACTTCACAATCTTTCATGTTTATGTTTCACTTTTCACATTTCTTTCATATTTCATTCTTTTCTTCTGTCATATTTTTTTCAGCTGATTTAAATATGTGAATTCATCCGGCAAAAAAAAAATATGTAAATAATACACAAATGTGGTATGTTCCAAGGTATATTAACTAGTAAATAAGCCTTGGTATGTTCAAAATAACTAAATAAAAAAAAATGGTTAACCATTTATTAGACATTGTTCTTTCACAAAAAAAGAAAGAAAAAAAATAAAGAAAAAAAGAAAACATATTTCATTCCTTTCCATTTCATTCCTACTTCAGTAAATGAAATACAAGTAAGAACCTTTCTTTGGTTTCTATTTCATACATACTTCAGAAAAAGAAAAATGAAAGAAAAAAAAACATCTTTCATTCATTTCTATTTCATTCATATTTCAGTAAATGAAAGATGAAATAAATGAAAGAATCTTTCTTTGATTACTGTTCCATACATACTTCAGTAAATGAAAGATGAAAGAAAAGAAAGAAATATTTCAGTCAGTCGTACTGACCGATCTGACCCAAGTCTACTTGCTATTAAACATCTTACAGTTCAAGACTTTAGAAATTGAGATGAAAAAAGTATAACTATATTATTATTAAAAATAATACGAGTTTTAATGTAACGAAAATCTTGAACCTATTCTGTTGACCGGCACTGTATAAAAGTCGTATAATAATGAAAATTGGCATTATGTTAAAGCAATTAAAGTAGAAAATATTTCTATGAAGAATTTTTTTCTACTTTAAATTTTACTCTGCATTTTAATGTAAAAACTAATTAGCATTGTTTCATAACGATAAATACACTTAACTAAAAACTTCAACATTCTTAAAACGGAAAGAACAAATTATAAAAAGAATATAAATTAATAATGAGTATGTACAATTGTATTTTTAAATATTGAAAAAAATTGTCGCCGACGTTCACTTTACCAGTTTTGCCATCATGTTTTCGGTTAACGACCTCCTGCTTCAATTATTAGTTATTTTGAATGGAAATCACTTTTATATTTCTGATTTTCAGAATAAATCCGAAGGAATAACTATGCCCAAAATTATACAATTGGTTTTTGACCCAGAAATCTTGCAGGAAATGAAAAAATCATATTTTTGTAATGTATCCACATTTTTGTCAGGCGAATCGTGTGGTCTGATTCATTTGTTTTGATGGAAAATTGAGTCATATCTGCGAAAATTTTTCACGAAAGGAACAAGTTCACCTTATTATACTCCAATTTACTCAGAAGAATTCGTGAAATTACAAGATTTACCACCAAGATGTATTTTTATGGAAATATGGAAAATCCTTTAATAGTTATGGGTCCATCCCATAACTATTAAAAACGGATTAAACTAAATTTTCTATATAAAAACGGTATAACATTGGCCTACTAAAGGATTTTTGACGTTTTATTTAAATAAATTTCATAGGCCGATTTGCAATACTTTTGAGATCTTTCTATGCTGAGTTATTGTTTAAACTGGCGTTTCTTTGCACCCACGATGATTTAATGGAGCACTTAGATAATTAAACTTGTTCATTTTGTAATCAATTTTCGCAGATTTGAACCAATTTTCAACCAAAAGAACGCTCCAGTCCACACGATTCACCTGTCAAAAATATACATACCTTACAATAATATAATATTTTGAATCGCCCACATGATTTTCGTATTAAAACCCAATTGGAAATATTTGAGGATTGTTATTCCATGGGATTTATTCTGAAAACCAGAAATATAAAAATTATTTCCAGCAAAAATAATAAATAATTTAAGCAGGAGGTCCTTAACCGAAAACATGATGGCAACACTGGTAAAGTGAACTTCGGCGACAATTACTTTCAATATTTAAAAATTGTACATACTCATTATTAATTTATATTCTTTTTATAATTTGTTCTTTCTGTTTTAAAAATATTGAAGTTTTTAGTTAAGTGTATTTATAGTAATGAAACACTGCCAAATAGTTTTTACCTTAAAATACAGATTAAAATTCAAAGTAGAAAAAATTCTTCATAGAAATACTTTACACGCAGTATAACTTTGAGAGTGGATAACACTACTGTTGAGTTCGTCGAAAGTATGAAAGTTCTGGGTGTCATTATTGACAACAGATTAAATTTTGATCGACACATTTCACACCTTGTGTCAGTGGTGAATTGAGAAGACTGTACAGGATTAATTTATATTTACCTATACATGTTAAATTTAAGGTTGTACATGGTTTGATAATGCCTCTATTTCTATACTGCCTGGAGGTATATACGGGTACGTTTGGATATAATATGGATAAACTTTATATGTTATTTAAACGAGTGGTCCGATATCTATATTCATTGCGTTTGCATATTTCATCATAATTGTTCTCATATTAATTTTTATTAATATCATATTATATAATTGTGTGGTACTTAATGATAGTGGAACTATTGTAATTTCTTTATTGGCCAACTGGGCTTTTTAATTACAAATGATTAAAATAAAATAAATAAATAAAATAAAAAAATTCTACTTTAATTGCTTTTACATATTGCCAATTTTCATTATTCTACGATTTTTACATCTGCAGAAATTCGCAATAATAGGGTGTATTTATAGTTCTGCAACGGAGTATAGAAATACTTTGGTAGTTTTTTAACTTTCGAACGTTAAAGATGTTAAAAATTGGTATTTTATTGGCACCCTACGAACTTTCCAAACCAAAAACATATAAATTAATAAATTTAAAATATATTTTTTTATCAGAAATATATCAAACATGCCTTTTGTACTTTTCGAAAATCCTATTCCAATAAGCACACAAATTTCAAAAATTCAAGCCTTGGAAAATTTTGCTGGAGTCCGACATGAATTCAAATATTAAAATTGTTTAAACATGAAATATTATTGAAAAAAATAACATTTTTCAAGTAAAACAAATTTGACTGGAATTTAAATTTCCTTTTCACTGGAGAATGCTATTGAATTAAAGTGTAATACAATTTTAATTCAATGCTTGGTACTGGATTCAAGGCTTGAAATACATTTGGTTTCAATTTGAATTCCAGCAAAAATGCTTATTGGGATTTTTTATTGTAATTTTGGTATTTTTTTAAGTAAAATATTTAAAAAGTTTATTGTTGTAAATGCCGACACACCATTATTAAAAATGTTACCACTTAAATTTAAATTTATTATATAGTATGGTTTATATACAAAATTTCTGCTAATGAAGTAGCAGGTTTACATCTCGTTATTAATATTATTTTTAAATTAATTTAACTTTACATAAAATTGTATCTGATTTTTAAACTAGTCAAAGTTATAGCGGGTCGAGCTGTAAAAAGTGTATCGCGAAGCAAGATCTTATGTGAACCACTGACCTACAGCTAACAAGCCTCGCTAATGACGACGTTCCTGGAGGATAAATTAGATAGACCTTCTACCCTACTACACTACACAGGCAGAAACTGCCAACCGTGCAAAACATCAAGCGCTGGCAAAATATTTTTTTACAAATAAAACAAAGCGATTTGCTAATGTAAAATGCTTTGCTAATATTAGCAAAGCATTTTACATTAGATGTCATGCATCTTATTGATTTGGGAGTTATGAAAAAAATAATTTTATCATTACTTCAATCAAGTACTATTGTAGGAACTGTGTCTCGAAATACGCAACAAGCTATGTCATCATTTCTGACTTCTTTGTCCCCTTTTATTCCGTATGAATTCAGTAGAAAACCAAGAACGTTTGATGACATTTTAAGATGGAAGTCGACGGAATTTCGTCAATTTCTACTTTACACGGGAGTTCTTCTATTAAAAAAATTTTCAAATAACATTTTTTTTTGAACACTTTTTACTTTTGTCTTGCTCGTATAGAATGTTAATTCGTAAAAACATTACAGAATCTGAAATCAATGTGGCTAATACAATGCTACATAAATTTGTTCGAAAATTCCCCAAAATTTATGGTGAGACAAGCGTTACCCATAATGTTCATAACTTGCTCCACCTTAAAGAAGTTGCTCTACAATTCGGATCACTATCTGACATAACTGCTTACCCATTTGAAAATATGATGAAATCTTTGAAAACAGCAATTAAAAAACCGCAGGATATAGAACAACAGTTATTTAACTATTTTTATGAATTGCCTTTGCAAAAAGAACCACCATTTCAAGGAACTAAATATAATTCAAAAGGGAACTTGAAATCGTTCACTACAGAACATGGTTTTTTTGCGAGAAATTCTAAAGATAAATACTGCATGATTAATGATAACATTCCTGCTGAGATAATTGGATTTACGGCTGATAAAAAAGTTCACGTTAATATGTTCATTAATCCAGAAAATTTTTTTGTAGAACCAATCCCTTCTAAAGAACTTGGAATTTTTCTTGTAAGTACGACCAAAATTCGGGAAAATACTTTTGAATTAAGTAAAATAACTGGAAAATTATTAGGTTTACCATTTGAAAGTAAAATATTATTAATTTCATTAGTTCACTGTTCTTAAAACAAGAACGACAATATTAAATTTTAAAATAAATTTATAATTTTTATAAAACTTCTAAGTTAAATACGAGTTCATATATAAAATTTAGCTTTTACTCGAAATCAATTTACAAAATAAAATAGATAAGTCAAACGAACAATTTATTTACATATAAACATGTTTAACTCATTTAATATATATATATATATATATATATATATATATATATATATATATATATATACATATATATATTTTAAAAAATAATTCATTTAAAGAATTATATACCTATATTTTTTAGCAAAATGATCTTCGAGCGAAATCATGCTTTCAAAATTAACCCAAATTCAAGAATATACTGAGCAAATATCAAATAAAAATGATCTAATCAATAATGATATTAAAGATTTAAAAACTGAAGTCAACTCTTTAAAAGGTAATTAAAATAAAATATTTTAGACAAATATCCATATATATAAACTTATTGTGTTTTTTTTTTTTTTCAGAAACTATCAACAACCAAAATCAAGTTATTGTCGATCTCTTATCAGAGGTAAATGCAATGATAAAGTCAACATGGAGCTCTGGAATCAAAAACACAAAGTATCTGGATAAGTTTCCTATAAAAACGGAAGCTGAACTGGAAGAGATGGAAGACGATATTTCAGAGGAAACAAAGGATGCAATGGTAAAAAATCAAACTTCAATTCGTTTAATACTTTGGCGTCCGTTTGGTAAAAAATAGATTCTACAAGGACGAATGTCTTAAACGGAAGGGAAATGAGGAAAATAGTTTTTTCAATGAAGACGAACCATTTTTTAATGTTGAAAATGAAAATGCCAACGAAAAACAATTAGCTTTTAAAGAATTATAAATTCTCTAAATGTCAACAATTTATATTATTTTTAAATACTTTTAAAATTAATGATCATTTTGTAAACAAAGTACAAATATATTATTTTACTTAAGTTTTATATACAATAAATACAGAATATAATTTACTGCCTGTCCCACGATTTCAAAAGAAAAATTAGTTTCGACAATTTACATGGAAAACAACAAATAAATTTAAAATTTTGTTATTGTTTCTTATACATTTTGTAGAACGAATTTTTCGTTCGATATTGTGGGACAGGCTATTAATATAAATTTGTTGCAATTGAATTTAAAACATTTTATATATTAAATTTTCTTATTGAAAACTAATTAGTTTTTAAGTTGGAATTAAATTTTTCTTTTCTTTATTGAAAATAACTATGTAGTTTTAATAATAATTTAGTTTATTAAAATAATACATTGCAAATAATGTAATATCTGTATTTATGACTTTAGTATTTTATAAAAACTTGAATTTATTAAAAAAATAATCAGTTTAAGTCATTTAACTTTTTAATTTAACTTTCTAAGCTATTATATAAAAAATCAAATTAATTAATTAACTTTATTTAAAATATTTAATTTTTTATAAGTAAAAAAATAAAAAAATAATTCCTAATAAACAAAAAAAATCGTGTTTTATTGCATGAAATAATATATTATTAAGAGCTTTTTAGAAATGTCAAAAGAAATGCATGAATATTGTACAATCAATAATGCATAATTACATTGCATTTTGAATGCACTTAGGAATTAATTTTGTAAGGCATGATGGAACAACTTTTATGTGCTAAAGAAAATGCGCTTATTATTATCGTTAATTTCATGAAATAAGAAAAATATTAAATAAGCGATTGTTGGAAGCAGAAATTATTGCTTCTAAGCGGCTCCTCTCGAACAAAAATCTGCATTATTAATGCGCTTTGGTAAGTGATTCCGTAAGATCGTCTCCCTTATAAAATTTCTTCTAGGTAAGCAGTATTTTTTGCTGGGATGCTTTTTTCAAACTTTTATTTATTTTGGTTTATATATTTAGTTTAATTTTACATATATGGGAAATTCTTCAAACTCGTTTACTTTTGATGTTTAAAAAAATATGGAAAATGTTTAAATGGCACATCAACGATATTTAGTACCAATATTCCTTGGCTCTAGTGGAACACAGATCTGTTCGCGTGAATGACTTTTACCAAACGTCACACAGCGTCCCGTTTCAAAAATAAAATGGAAATAAATCTGGAATTTCCAAACGGCTGGTCCGAATTCAATGAAATTTCAGACAGTATTAGTAGAGGTATAGGCGAGTTTAAGTTTTGAGTTTGGACCTTATAACCATAACGGGGGCGGGTCCAGAGGGTCCTAAAGTTGGACACCTCGGGTTCGTTATATCTCAGCCGATTTAAAAGATTTTTATATAAGTGGATTCAGCTAGTCGAGATCGTATGTGTAGGTTATCTCTTTTAGTTTAAGAGATATTTGGCTTCAAACATTAAAATTTTTATTTTTGGACCTATCTTGGTAAAGTTTTTTTGAAATATTTTTTATTTTATTAACAACAAATAACAAAATTGTGTTGAAAATTTTTTTGACAAAATCTTTACGGAATCAAAAGTTATAAGTATTTGAATTTGAATTTTGATTAGCGCCTTGGGTGTGCCTCGACGATTAATGTTAAACTAAAAACATCGCGTCCTTAGCCCATGAAAACCGTTGTTGAATATTTTCAGTGAAATTATATTTTCTGCGTAAGTAAAGCTTAACACAAGAACTTATTTCAAATTAAAATTGATTTACAACTCCAAAATCCGCTATAACAAAATATGCAAAATTGCTGAATTCTTTAAAATAGCTATAAAAGTTTAGCAAATTAATATTTTAAAACGCCACAATGATTGTTAAATGTCATTTGGAAATCTTCTTTGATAACGCTATACTCTAGCTTCACTGAAATAACGTTGCGAGTGTGCCTCGCGAAAAAGACACCTCTTGAAGCCATTTACGTTATTTTTCTCCGAATTTCTACTGAGGGCACATTAACGAGATTTACGTAAAATGATGCATAATTTCAAGAGCTATTAGGCTCTGTTTTTAATTTTGAAATATGAAAAAACTGCGAAATTTTAAATTTTTTTAATATTTGGTTTTACAACAGGCAAAAGTAAAACGAGAATTGTCCATATATTGAAAGTATTAATGTAAAAAAGGTTATAACAATTGTTTAATTTTGAAATTTAGTAAGATTACACTTAACATCTACCATCTTTATGTCTATTTAAATGTCTTTTTGTTATAAATCTCTAACGACATATAATCCCATTTCATTCGTTGTCATAAAACGAGCAAACCCCTCGCCAACTGTAAAAGTTTGCATACTCGTAAATGAGCGGTCATAACTTGTATGAAAAATCATTTACACAACAATTATAAGTTTGCGTAGCTATTTAGTCTCGCAAACTTGTGCAATTTAATTGTGAATTTATAAATCAACTATATTTTGTTTGTTTTCAGAAATTAATAATAAATGAGATTTAAACAGACACCAGGAATTATATCTCAAAATTTTAAATTTTCATTGAAAAAATAAAAAACACTTTCGTTCAAAATAGAATATTTTTCTTAACTGTTCAAAAACAAAATAATAAAATAATTAAAACAAACATTTTAAGTAAAGTACAAAATAATTTTATACTTTAAAAAAATATTTATGAAAAAGTTTTTTTTTTATGTACGAAAAAACTTTTTCTTTGTATAATTTATAAATATTAATTTAGAAATGAATTCGTTATAAATAACTGGAAAGTCGACTTTGGTCATTTATTATGTCCAATGTCCAATATGATTACTAAACAACTATCGAATTTCTTGTATTATTGATGAAGAAACGTATGTGATGGCAGAATTTTCGCAGCTTATGTGTCAAAAATTTTTATTGTTAATACTCGAGGCAATGTTAAAGATAAGTTTAGGACCCAAAAGCAGACAAAATTTCTTACAAAATTCCTGGTATGTCAAGCTTTATGCAGTTGAGGCAAAACAAGGATGTCATTTGTTACAGTCGGCTCTATAAATATCGAAATATACATTTCGTAAGAGAGCACAACGTGTCCAAATGTTTTTGGACCCATTTGGTCTCATGTCACTACGGTGAGAAAGCTCTGGAGTGGTACCAAAACAATAACATAGCTTTTGTACTAAGTGAGGTCAATTTTCAAAATTGTCCATAGCTTAGACCAGTGGAGAGATATTTAGCTCTTTTGAAGAGCACAAAAAAGATGTCCCAAAACATTAAAGGTTTTAAAAGAAAATGTGCACACTATTCTAAAAAAGTGACTGAAGCAACTATCAAATCTCTAACGGAGCGGTTACCCAAAATGGTCCACAAGTTCATAAGTAGTGATTAGAACTATACAAGTTATATTTTTCTATGATCTGTAATAAATTATCAATTAAATAAAAAAAGAATGAAAGCTCTTAGATCAACCATTTCCAAGTTATTGAATATTATATATGTTAAGATTTTTTCTAACGCACTCCTTAATCCAATACTTTTGCCTGTATAAAGAATTTTTAAAATTTGAATTTATAGTCAGTCCGTTGGATTTTGAAAGCGAATATGCAAAATGAAGATATTTATGAAAAAATACAGAAAACAATTTTTATATATTACTTTGCATATATCTCTAAATTCTTCAAAGCGTTAATCATAACAGTAAATTAAATTAACTGAATTTTATTCAATAAGTGTTTTTATATGAAAAATATCTTTATGGAAAGAAAGACTGCTGAATGATATCTTGGATTAATAAAAAACAAAACATACATATAAAACAAGCGCGAATTATATTCGGCCCGGTCGAATCTATATACCCACCATCAACTTTTTCAAATTTTACGTTATATGGGAGGGGGCGGTAAAGTGTTTCCGGGTCCTTGTTTCCTTGAACTATTTGAACACAATTTCGTTGATTTTCACCTTATATGGGAGGTGGGCGGTAAAGTGGGCGGACCACGCCCATTTTTGGTTTTCGAGTTTATATTGATCCCCGAACTATACGTACAAAATTTCATTGTAGTACATGCTTTTGTTGAAGAAATATCAGCAGAAAACTATAAAAGGGACACTCTGTGCTTCTAGTTTTTAACCCATAATTTTTTTGTAAATGTAAATATTTGTGCCAAATTTCGTCCCCCTACGTTATCTCGTTCGAGCCCTATCCTGCTTTCAACAGACGGACAGACGGACGGACATAGCTAGATCGACTCAGATTCGAACCAGGACTCAGAACATATATACTTTGTGGGGTCTTAGACGATTCCTTCGACATGTTACACACGGAATGACAAAATCAATATACCCCCCATCTTTTTGATGGTGGCTATAAAAATATAATACACTTGGATTCACTTATGGATGAATTTTTCCGATATTATCCGAAGCTTAAAAGCAATTCTCGCCAAACCAATTTACTTATTGATAACATACACAATAATTTTCAAAAATAAGCAATAGAATGTGTGTCAAAGCTGACTTTGAATCTATGTTGGTTGAATATAAATTTTTGGTTATACACTATGTTTGGGATGAAGCGTGAACACTTTTGCTAAAGTTTGTATCTAAATATTTTTAAGCCCTACAGGTCATAAAATCAAAATTTAGATCACGTTTGGATGTTGAAAATTAAGTAAGATATGCTTTGTTATAAATTTCTCCTAATGTTAAAATGTTAATAAAATAAAAACGTTTAATTACAATTAATACTTTTTAATTGTTTTTTAGCTTTAAAAAGTTCGTAGTTATTATATTTAATAAATTAATTAATTTTGGTAACGCTACTTTAAAATTACCATTTGTCTTAACTATTTTCATTATTACTATACTAAAAATCAAAATGTGACAAGGGATCCGTGAAAAATCAAATATATATAAATGGGTCCGTGAAGCATTAAGAGCTGGGAAACCCTGCACTAGTCTACACATATAATAAATTTATTGTACCTGGTTTCCTTCTATTTTTTTCCAATATTAATTTGGGTTCAGTTGACTGTGCGACTTTATATTTATATTATTAACTAGCTGTTTGTACTCTGCGTTGTCCGGTTTTTGAGATATTGAAAAAAAAAAAAAAAAAACATTAAAATAAAACTTAATTTAAGTGTTCAAATATTACAACTTTTAACTCTTATAATTATATTTCTGAAAAGTTATTCGGTGCAGCTATCTGTAGAACTATTATAGAGAACATCTTAAATCTTCATGAAAATTATTGTTAATCAAACTACTTAGCAGCAATGAATTGTTATATTAGGTTATTACATGTCAAGCAACTACAGTAGAACACCGGATATAACGTACTATGTCTATAGCGAACACTTTTCTTCGGTCCCATTGATTTTACCAACATTTTCCATACAAATAAATACGTTTATAACGAACACGGTTATAGCGAACTTTTTTTATAACGAACACATTTTTATGGTACCAACAAGAATTTTTCATACAAAAAACTACATTTATAACGAACTCCTAAAAATACTTGTTTAGGGCCATATAAGGCCCCAATGGGCTCGGTTATGTAAATAAAGAATTAATAAAAAAAATTACACATTTCAAAAAAATTCAAAAATTAAAAGAAATAACTTTTATTTATTTCTATTTATATTATTGGATAAATGGAAATAATTTTCATTAATTTCTATTTAAATTATCGGCAAATAAGGGACGAATTTTACATTTTTATTAGTTGGCCTTTTTAACATAACATACATTTATCGAAAATAGCTAATAATAAAACTGAAATTATTTGAGAATTAATATTAGAAAATTGCTATTCCTCAAAAAGTATCTTAAAATATACCAATATAAAAACATCGGGTATAAAAGAAAACATTGAATTTGTATAAAAAATATTATTCCTGATATATTAATTATATATATTTAAATATTTAATTATATAATTTTTAAAGGAAAGAAATAGGCTTTAATTCCAATTATTAGTATTGTAATGAAATACGTGTATTTTATTAACAAATAATTTTTTGGGAATTTTACGGATATAGCGAACTACGTTTAATCTTAAAATAACGAAAAATAAATATCAGAATTACGAAAAAGTATATTAGAATAAAGAAAAAGTACCACAAAATCCATTTTAAGGTTTCTGATTCACTTAGGACCTTACATCTTCAATTTTATGTTTCTAAGGATGAAAATTACAGAACATTCAAGAAGTACTATTAGAAGAACGAAAAAAGATACTACAAAGTCCCTTCTTATAGATTCTCATTCATTTAGGACCACATATCTTTAATTTCATGTTTCTAGATTCATAATTATAGAAAATTAAAAAAGTACCATAGGAAGAACAAAAAAGTACCACAAAGTCCCTTCATTTAGGACCACATATCCTTATTTCATATTTCTGGGTTAAATATTACCGAAAATTAAAAAACTACCATTGGAAGAACAAAAAAGTACCACAAAGTCCCTTCTTATGGATTCTCATTCACTTAGTACGAAATGTCATTAATTTTATGTTGCCAGGTTCATAATTATAGAAAATTAAAAATGGAATTGGAACTTATATGTGCCAAATTTCATTAAAATATTGCTATATTTAATGTATTTCTGATCGTTAAACCCCTTTCCGGGAGGAAATTTGTATGGGGGCTTGGTGAAATAATGGACCGGTCGTAACCAGTTTCGATAGGGTTCGTCCTTGGCCTAATAGAAGATCGTGTGCTAAATTTCATTCAATTATCTTTAAAATTGAGACCTGTAGTTTGATTACAAGGTTTACATGGACAGACAGGCGGTCAGACGGAAGTGATTCTGAGTCGAATGGTATACTTTATGGTGGTGATCTGATAGTTTTTTCTATGCGTTACAAACATCAGCACAAACGCATAATACCCTATGGTGGTGTAGATAAAATTAAAAAATCTAAAATTTAGCATGAAAATGATTTTTACGGATACTTATTTCAAAATAACTCCGAAACTATTGAGCACATAAAAAAAGTTTGGGGAATTTGAAGATATTTTTAGTACGCATCTTTTGGTGTATCACTTATGTCAATCGTACACTAGAGTAATGGCCTTACTATGGGCGAAATATTAGACACGTCCATGAAAAAAAATCCAGACCTGATGGAAAAAAACTGAAAGCAGATTCGTGTTTAGCACATCAAAATACATTAAGTCCAACTATTCGTCTATGGGGGAGGTTTTTTTGTTGACCAATGTAATTGGTAAATGCAATTTACTTTTTCATTTTCCTTAGTTCTGATCTTGTTAATTTCATTAATAGGGAAACTTAATTTAAAGAGCCCTTACAAACTTTAGAAGCGATTATGTTATGAACTGGTGGGTAGCTAGTGAATGTTCCTTTTCGGATAACAGCAGGATATCCTTTAGTTTAAATTTCGCGAGGTCAAAGGAGAACCATATTGGAACTCCAGGAGAACCGATTGGAACTCCTTTAGGGCCATTATGAATAGAGAACTGAACGCCGCTCCAGGATGGCAATTGTCATCAGAGGGAGTTGAAAGTTTAGTGGAGGATTTCACAGGGAATGTTAGGAATAGTTATGAACTAACTTGTCCGGTAATATTTCCGGGAAAGAGGGAGTCTCTTATGGAAACTCATTTTCCAGGCTGCAGGAACTTAGAAGCGGATACACAGGCAGGGGGAATCTTTAGATTCTCGGAATGTACACTATCGGACAAAATAAAGTGCGGTTTTTTACTCTTGTTATTTACTTCATAATTATTGTCTTCTAGGTTCATAATTGTATACATTTTTGGTGTCCAGGTAATTGTCGTATTATATTCTTTAAATTAATATGCAAAAGATGTTTTTGAAAAATGTGTATTTCGAGTTTGGGACAAAAGTGTGGTGTTGGTCATGCATTTTATGCGACATAATAAAGTGACACTTTACATTATTTCCTAAAATTGTTTTAATTTTTTGATACAAAATGGAAGGCATATTCTTAAGAAGTGCTAAATTTTATTATTTTATTCATTAAATTCTATTAAAATGATTACTGCATTTGAAAAATAAAAATAAATTCGGCCATATTATCGGTAAGTCTTCGACCACAATCCAGTAAGATTTCTTGATTCCAGATAGAGAAAACTAATTAACATTAATGTAATTGTCTTTAAAGTGCAACATTTTATAATCTGACGCCAAAAAACCATTTCATTATACAAAATTACAATTTAGAATCAAAATAATATGAAATTGAGAGGGCAGAAACCCTAAGACTACGAAGTAAAATCGTAACGATATCAATATTCTCGGCAAAAGAGAATGAGTTTCATCATTTAAATACATAAAGAAAGAAGTAATTATAAATATATTAGCTTTTACTGCCAGGAAAAAGCTCAAACATAGGAGTTTTAGAAGTACCTATTCTAAGTAAAAGTCACATAATTTTTGAGCTAATATAACAAAGCGACCCGTAATAGAAAAATAATCGTTAAAGTCCCAGAACCATTCTAAAATGGAGTTATTTGGATGTATAAACATAAATCTTATTAAAACTTAAAAAAAACTGAGAAAATGTTGGAAACTGCCATGGAAATATCTGAAGTTTCAAATTTTTGTGTTAGATCATATAAAAAATGTTTTCTTAATTTTGGTACATATGAAACCCATTTGTTTGAACCTTGTCTGGACAGTTAGGCTTTTAGGTAATAATTAAAATTACTTCCTCCTTAATCTCTCCGCTTAGAAATATGAGATTCTTTTTGGCGAGAATTGCGATATAGCTACGACTTTACTTCGCAGTATTAGGGTTTCTGGCCCTCAATTTCTTATTACTTTCATTCTAAATTGTAATTTTGTATAATGAAATAGTTTTTTTGACTTCAGATTCTAAAATACTGCACTTTAAAGACTATTATGTTAATCTTAATTAATTTTCTCTATCAGGAATCAAGAAATCTTACTGGATTGTGGTCGAAGACTTACTGATAATATGGCCGAATTTATCCTTATTTTTCAAATGCAATAATAATTTGAATAGAATTTATGAATAGAATAATAAAATTTAGAACTTCTTAAGAATGTGCCTAGGGCGGCAATATCTTCCTTCTATCCTAAATCTCTTTCTTCAATTCTGTTCTTTTCTTGGTCTCAACTTCCTGATATATTTTCATTTCTTTCTTACTTTCTCTGTAAATTCTTCGAAGGGACTCACAACGGACCTCTAGGTCTCCGAGTGGATGCACAGGAACTCTTTCGAGTACTGTGCAACCCTTCTCTACCTACCTACCTAAGAATATGCCTTCCATTTTGAATCAAAAAATTTAAAAAATTTTAGAAAATAATGTAAAATGTCACTTTATTATGTCGCACAAAATGTATGACCAATACCACACTTTTGCCCAAACTTAAAATACACATATTTCAAAAACTTCTTTTGCATATTAATTTAAAGAATATAATACGACAATTACCTGGACACCAAAAATGTAGACCATTATGAACCTAGAAGACAATAATTATGAACTAAATAGCAAGAGTTAAAAACCGCACTTTATTTTGTCCGATAGTGTATATATCGTTAGTAAAATAAACAGCAAAAGATTCAATTCAACACATTACTACTTAGTGAATATGATTCTTTTTAAAGTAAAAGAAAATTAATGTTCCATAAATAAGTAAACATGGTTTCTAATAGCCACGGTGACCGCCTATATTTTGATGCATTAGTAATAAACTTGTTGGCATAATGACTACATGTATTCTACATATCTCTGGTGAAAATTTAGGGGTCTTAGTCATAATTAAGTCCATGAGTTCGGTCAATTTTTTTTTTCAATTTCTATTGGTGATAAATCTGAACTTTGAGAAAGTAACTTTGAAATGTAATTTCATTAGCTAAATATTTTTAAACAAATTTACCCTAATTTATAGGTAAAGTTTCCTGCTGTGGGATAAAATAAACAAAAATTAAGCAAAAACTTTTTAGAACTATTATATCTTTTAACAGATAAAGGTTAATATAGAATTTTGTTTACCTTCGTGTACCACTGTTTTACCTATTTTATAAATAGAAATGTATTTCCAAACCATTAAGCCCTTTCCGCCGGACTTAAGTATTGGTTTTCTATACTTAATAGGGTGATCGATTATTCGACTTTTTTGAGAAACCGGGTTTCGAATAGTTCGAATAGTTGGTATTTTAAAAAAACCGGTTGCACTTTTTGAAATTCAGAAAAAACCGGTTAACCGGTTTTTTGCAGAAGTTAATATTTATATTAAAAGACTTTAAAAAAATCAATAATTCTTATAATATTAAAATTTATTAAATACAAGCGTATAAGACTGACAATGCCAGGAAAAATAGTATAATAATGAAAATATGCACAAACAAATCCGAAAATTAAAAGAAAAAAATATGAACAACATATGGACACCTTCATCTCCCTAATCGAAGTCAATTATTTGAAGCCGTTAGAATTTATTAGGATAATATGGATTAATGTTTTAAATTCGTAAACCTTTCAAAACAAAAAAATCGTCGTAAATGCGCTCCCTGGCCGAAATGCAGAATCAGTTTTTGATAGGATTTGGAGAGCAAACAATAAGTATAGCAACTCAAAAGTTCTTAATACCAAAACAGACTTTTCGGTCCCTGATAGAAACATCTGGCTCCGTTAGAATTTGTAGAACGAATAGTAGATTTTTAGTTTCTTACGTCGTCTGGGAGCTTCAGAAAGCTCTGGAGAGAAAACAATGCTTAGGAATGATATATTTAAATCCATATATATAGATCCACCTATTTTCGCTCCCTGATATACAGTGGTGGCCACGAATTTAAGACACGACATTTCACTTATATATTTCTGATAATTTTTACATCTTATCGAACAAATTTTAGATCCATGTTATTTTTTAAAGATCCTAGTAATGTTATGAAAAAAAATCAACAATAGTTTGTTACCTATATTTAGTTTCCAATTTTTATTTACATATTATACAGATTAATACAAGTTTAAGCCTGGTCATGAATTTAGGACATAGGCAAAATAAAAGTTAATTCACAAAAGTAAAGCTCAGCTTCATAAAAAAATATTAGTATTTGGTGGGAAATCCTTTATTTTGAATCACAGCAGCGCATCTCCTGGGTAAACTTTCAACTAAGGCCATACAGCGCTCCTTTGGAATGGCATACCAAGCCTTTTGAATTTCTTCCCATAAATCAGTCAAATTTTTTGGCTTTACTGCTCGTACATGCTCCTCAACATCATTCCACAAGTTCTCAATTGGATTGAGATCCGGGGATTGAGCTGGCCATTTCAGAACTGTGATATTATTTTCCTCTAAGCAACTCTTCACTAGGCGTGAAGTGTGCTTAGGGTCATTATCATGCATAAATTTCCACATTAGAGGCATGTTGTCTTCAGCGAATGGTATCATGATGCTTGTCAGTATGTTTTTGTAAATATGCTGGTCCATTTTATTGATAATCTTCTGAATGGGACCTACACCATGCCAGGAAAATGCTGCCCACACCATGACATTTCCACCACCATGCTTAACCGTTTTAAGGGTGTACTTTGGGTGATGCTCCAGGTTTGGAGGACGCCATACGTACTGTTTTCCATCAGAACCAAAGCGACAAAACTTCGACTCGTCGCTCCAAAGTATATTTTTCCAAAATGTCATCGGCTTATTGAGATTTTCTCTTGAAAACGCTAGTCGGGATTTAATATTTTTTTTTGACACAAGTGGTTTACGTTGTGCAATACACCCACGTAAGTTCTTCTCATTCAGACGTCTTCTTATTGTCCTGGACGATATATTAATACCAAAATCCGATGAAATCTCATTTTTAATTTTACTTGAGCTCTTGAAAGGATCTTTAGCAGCTGATTTATAAATTAAGCTATCCTCCCTGGGTGTAGTTTTTCGGGCTCTAGGGTGCTGTTTGACATTTTTGGTAGTGCCATGTTGCTTGATGTGTTCCAGTGCATTGTAAATCTTGGATCTGGAACATTTTAGTAGCTTGGAAATTTCCATTACTGTTTTTCCATCAGTATTCATTTGTTGGATCAATTTTCGCTCGGCATCCGAACTCCAAGTACCTCTGGCCATTTCTAACTAAATATTTTGATGTATTCTAACATTAAATGGAATAAAACATTCATTACTTACCTTTTAGCTTCAAAAAACACCAAAAAATCACTTAAAAACCAAATATTTCTTATATGTTTTAAATTCGTGACCAGCTTCAAAAGCACGTTTTTACGAAAATATAATAAAAACAGCAACAAAATGTATACACAAACAAAACCAAATAACGGTAATTGATCTTAACATTACAGGGTACACTGAAAAATTAACAAAATCTAATTTTATATTGCAGGGTTGTAATAATTATCACAACTTAGTTCGTTACATGTCGTGTCTTAAATTCGTGGCCACCACTGTAGATTTAAAAATCAGGCTCTGTTAGAATTTGTAGGACGAATAGGGTTATAAGTAATTTTCTACGTCTTCTGGGAGCTTTAGAAAGCTCTGGAAAGAGAAAAAATTCTTAGAAAAAGACACATAAATCCTCTTATATCCGCTTCCTAATAAAAATTTCAAAATATGGCTGCGTTAGGGTTTGTTGGACGAAAAGTTTTATAATTAAGCCAAATTTAAATTTTCTACGTCGTTTGGGTGCTTCAGAAAGCTCTGGAAAGAGAAAAAATGCTAAGTAAATTATATATCTAGATGACTAAAAGATAATTATGTTTCAAAATTGTAGAAAAAAATCATCAAAAATTAGACTAAATTTTAATTAGCATAAACAGAAACCATGGCTTAATATGGACGCCTGTCTCAATTGAAACGATTCTGCAAGTGGAACTTTTTTAACACAACATCTTTAAAAAATAAAGGAAATATTGGATCAAAAAAATCAAATTGGGTGCAAAAATATTACAGATATTACAATAGATTAAAAAAGTTCATACAGGATAATTATTACTTATTTATTTGTTTAATATTAGATAATAAATTCCAATTTAGACTTAAAATATATTTTAAAAACATAAGAAATCAGTCTTTATGAATATTTAAAAAATTATTCCTAAATTTTCAAATATCGCTATCACTATTTAGTACATGTTTTCTGAAATAAAATGCAATTTTTAAAACCGGTTTTTTGTGTTTAAAAAAACCGGTCTATTCGACATTCGAAAAATGAACATTTTGAAAAAACCGAAAGCACATTGACTGAAAAAACCGGTTTTAAAACCGGTTAGAAAACCGCGTCGATCACCCTAATACTTAAGGTTATTTTTGAGCCAAACGTACATCTAGTCTATATTATATTTCATGCTAATCATAGGTTATTCAGTCCAGAGACTTTTTTTCCTAAAATTTTCATATTTTCAGGCACAATCTGCATTGAACGTCATTAATTTTTGAAGATTTATTATTCTTACGTATACAATGTTTTTCGTCTTCATACATTTTTCTGTGAGTTGTAAATTGGGACCATAGTTTCTGGACTTTCGGAATAAGTTCTGATAAGAATATTTGAGCAGAAAGCGTATGATTTTAAAGCTATATTGTTATCTATTCTTTTTGTAGTGATTCTTATGCAACGCATTCATTGTGTTTGATGTTTCCAGATTCAATATTATAAAAAACTAAAAAAGATCCATTATAAGAACAAAAACAAGTACCACAAAGTCCCTTCATGCGAATTCTTATCCATGTATCATTAATTTCATGATTTTAGATTAATTATTACAAGTGCCTTGAGAAAAAAATTGCAAATGTACCCAACACCTTCCCGCCCCAAAAAAAAAAAAAAAAAAAAAAAAAAAATTCAATATTGATATGTTCTAAGATACCTCTCAAAATAAAATATGCAAAATATGCCGATTTACCGGAACTGGACCCTTTTTTAAAAAAAAGCTCTTAAAATTAGGTTTTTCTTAAATATCATACACAATATTTATCTTCAGATTAAATAGATAACAATTTCGAATAGAAGCACCCCAACACATATGCTGTGCATTAAAATAATATTAAAATATATTTTTGTTCTCGAAATATATGGATTATTTTTACAGTTTTATATAAACATAAATTATAGTTCCAAATTTTACAAAGATAGGTCCATAATTTACCATAGCTCCCATATAAGGCCCTTTTTCGGGAATCAATGTTAACATTGGGGTAATATTCTGTATTCCTATGTTTTATTTTACACTTAATATGAGTATCGGTCCACATTTAGCTCCAAGTCTAATAAAATACGAGAATAATAATGTACACAATGGTGTAGGGTATTATATGGTCGGGCTTGACCGACTATATGTTTTTCTCTCGTTTTTTTTTTAGATTTACGGTCCTTGATAGGTTAATTCTATCAACATTCTCATTAAAGGTATTCACCTCAGAAATTGCAACTTTGACCCTTGCAAAGTAAGCAGTGCAAAATTTATTCTATATTCTGTTGTTGTTTTTACAAAAATCGATGCAAATTACCTTTATTATAAAAGTGTAGTGTCATATTTTACTTGTTTCTCGTTTCATTAGAAAAACTTTAAAATGTATTTTTAACCCCGCGAAATACCAGATACTATGTTGCCTGCAAAGAGCGATGTAATACACTTATTATTCTTAAAGAATCAAAATAAAAATTCTATCATTAGATTTCAGAAGTTCTACGAAGTTTTTTCTAGTGACGTTTTGAACATTTGGAAAAAGACGAGACTTTCTGTGGTCAGTAGAGTTTTAGTCCGCAAAAAAATTGTTGAACTTGAATGAGAGACACCATAAAAAATCCTTCTCATTACGAAGAGTATCGTTGGAGACAATTGTTTGGGATTAGCAAGTGCAAATGTTTATGTCAGTGCCCCACAGAAAGCCAAATTCCAACAAATTTGCGTCAATTTTATGTAGACCAGAATGGTCCTCAGCAGCTCACTATAGATGACCTTGATACTCGTGGTCCTTCGCCATATTCAAACATAACTTTAACTGAGCCGAACTTCGAAAGTGACGATGAATCTTGTTCCAGTTTTTATAATTTAAATAGATACAAATGCCTCATTAACATCTTTAGCGGAAGAAGTAGTCAGTCCACGTAATAAAATAATTTATTTTCCATAATTTAATGCTGCTTTAGATCGTGCTGGTCCGCGGGAGTCTTTTACTACATTTACTCCTAGTGGCGGATCGGGGGATTGGTTATAAGGCACATGTTATACACACTCTACTGTATGGTGCATTCTGGTCCATCGCATGAGGGTATATTTCATGGGTATTATCTCCGATCTTAGAGCTCGCGGACCAAATAAATGTAGTGCACTTTAAGGTCAAGGTGGTAGGTAGTAGTGCCGAGGACCTGAATGGTTAGTTGGTGCTTAAACAAACTAACAGCTAACAGCTCCCCTCCAATGCCCATGGCACGGGTTGGTTGTAATTCTAGCCTAGTCCGCGCACGCCGTCACTGCGCGAGATGGTCCTTCCCTTTACTGGCCTACTCGTGGGACAAGATAGACGATTTAAACAAATTTTTCATTTCGGACACATGATGACGGACAGTCGCAGGGCGACAGGACTGAAACGGACTTGAATACGGACGACGATGAGGTGATGATAGGGGTCCAACGTGACATTCTTCTTCAGGAAAGTCAACTATTGGGCCAGCTATCAGAGAGGGATGAGATTCTGGGTACCTCGAGAGATTCCTTCACTGGGACCAGCGCCACTGAGAAACTTGAGAATCTTACTCTCGGATCTGAAGATGAACATGAGATCACTGTGATCTCAGTTCGCTCTCAGTCTGGAGAAGAACTCGAGTATTGAGGCGGAGTCTGAGCGGGGGGTGGCTCGACGAACACAGAAGGTCACTCGTCTAACAGTGGTTTAGTTCGGCAAGACGCGGTAATGCTTGATGCAACAACCGACGATGTAAGCCGAACTAAAGAGGAAAAGGCTCGTAGTGGCGCAAGAGCCTCTCTTAACTATCTGCACAAGATAGCCAAGAGAGGCCCTTTGCCACTTACAGGTAAGGATAAGTACCTTACCAGGAAGCATAGGAGAAACGTTAAAAGATTCGAACGAATCTACGGTCCTATCTGTGCCTCTTTGGGAATGTCTTATCCTGAAAGATTGGATGTGGATGCTGGCAACACTCCAGAGGTGTCTCGTGAGAGCACAGGAGAAAAGCCAACCTCTTCATCAATCCCTACCGGAGCGGAAGATTCTGGTAGTGGCAAACCCGTCAAACCTGCAGTCCTAGTGAAACAGCAGGTAACGTCTGGTAAGCCAAAAACTACCATTAAAATGGCTGGTCATACACCATCCAGCAAACCTGGCAACCAACAAAAAGTTTTCAGGGATGCTAGGTCTGGAGATGATCAGCCATCTACAAGTAAGAGGACTTTACTTTCGAAGTCTGTCAGCTCCAGCAGTGGGGCTGTTCGATCTTCAAATGTTAAGTCCTCTACATCGAAGAACGCTGGTCAAAACCCATCCGGCTCTCTTAAAACTCCTCAGAAGGGTGTGGTTAAGAGAGCCAGGTTTGGGGATGACCAACAACCTTCGAAGGCTGTTCACACGCCTAACAGCTCTAGTAAGGGTCACCATAAGGAGGTCATTAAAAGAGCTGTATCAGGAAGTGAACAACCCTCAACATCGAAAAGAGCGAAGGAATCAGTGTTGCAGAACTGTATTCAAGCTGCTGTCATTGACAGGGTTGATCCAGATGGGAGGATCAGCGTTGAGCAATGACGACAAATTGAACACAAGCTCATTGAGGAAATCGCGGATCGGATGAGGTATCCTTCAAAGGCGCAGACTGGATGAAGGGCGTCAAGACTATTAACTGCGGGAACGAGAAATCATTTGAATTTCTCAAGAACGCAGTTGCTAGGTGCGACACTCTCTATCCAGGAGCGAAGCTTGAAGTGATACTCGCATCTGAGCTGCCCCTGCATGGTTCCCTCCACCCGTTTTAGAGGTTGGAACCATTCTGACAATATTGGAGAATCAGCATAAGGCAATGGGGACCTTACAGTCGTCCAACAGGAAGCCGCAGGAGGTCGCGAGCTTATAATGGCGGCTGTGTACATGCCGTACGAGGCAGCCGATCCACCAGCGCGTACATGGTCTTGGGATGTGATGCGAATGCTCACCACTATCAATGGGGAAGCAGGGACATCAACAAGAGAGGTGAATTGGTATTCGATTTTATAACTTGTTATGATCTACACATCTGTAATAGGGGTAGTACTCCTACGTTCAGAACGAAGGATAGGGAAACAGTTATAGATGTAACTAACCGTGGGGAAAATTATGTTATGGATTGGAGAGTAGTTTTGAATTATTCTATTTCTGATCACAGCATGATATCTATTAGTCTCAACTTTGAGAAAGCGAAGGAGCAGCCCTATAGGAACTCGAGAAGGACAGATTGGAAGTCTGTAGGGACCTTAGGGATACTGAGGACTGGAAAAATTCAGTTGAGGGTATCGAGTTGATAGTGAATAATTTCACAGATGTCATTAGGAATAGTTTTGTGCTATAGGGATAGTTTCTCTAAGTATAAGAAGGACATTAGAAGAGCGAAACGGACTTCATGGGTAAATTTCTGTGAATCTGTGAACTCTGTTAACGAGTTGTCTAGGTTTAGGCGAGTATTGTCCAAGGACCCAGTGGCACCTGGATACATACAACGTGCGGATAACTCGTGGACAGAGTCTAGCTCAGAGTCCCTCAGTTTACTTATGGAGACTCATTTTCCAGGCTGTAAGGATTTAGAATCTGAGGAGGGGCAGGTAGCGTCAGTGATAACCTACAACCCGATTCAGATGCTGGGGATACCGATGTGATAAGGTGGATGATCACTAGAGACAAAGTAGCATGGGCGGTAAATTCATTCGAGCCATACAAATCTCCGGGCCCAGATGGAATATTTCCGGCCATGTTACAAAATGTCGATGAAAGGGCCATCTCTCTATTGACGGAGGTTTTTAGGGAATGTCTTAGAATGAGGTACATTCCCAGAGGGTGGAGATAGGTAAGGGTCATTTTCATACCCAAAAGCGGGTAAGACGACTCACTCGAAGCCCAAGGATTACAGACCGATCAGCCTGTCGTCTTTTCTATTGAAGACAATAGAAAGACTGATCGATCTTCATCTTAGGACTAGTATAGGAACTCAGGTCATTAGCGGGTCTCAACATGCTTATCTTAAAGGTAAGTCCGTTGAGAGTGCTCAGCATGACGTTGTGAGTTATACTGAGCGGGGTCTGCTGCAGAGGGAATATACCATGGCAGCTTTTCTCGATATAGAGGGGGTCTTTAATAATATCACGATAGAGGCTATTGAGGAATCACTTGTTTCGCTGAATATAAGTAAACTTTTTGTTGAGTGGATGACCCTGATGCTTAGTAGCAGGGTCATCAACTCAAGCAAGGGTGGCACTTGTATAAGGAAACTCGTGACTAGGGGCACACCGCAAGGGGGGGTTCTTTCTCCATTACTGTGGCTCTTGGCCGTGAACGTCATTTTAAGACAGTTTGATGCTAAGGGACGGAAAATTGTGGCCTACGCCGATGACGTTGTTTTACTGGTCTCTGGTAACTTCTTATCTACGATCAGTGAGGTCATGCAGACAGGTCTACGTGATCTGTCCATTTGGGCCAACAGTAAGGGATTAGGTGTTAACCCCGGGAAAACGGAACTAGTTTTATTCACTAGGAAATATAAGATAGAGCATTTTAGCTTACCGATATTGAATGGAATTGAGCTTGCATTGTCAAGTGAGGCCAAATACCTGGGTGTGTACTTGGACAGTAAATTGTCTTGGAGGAGAAACACTCAGGAGAGGGTCAAGAAGGGACACAATGCCTATTACACCTGCAGGAACTCTATATGTAAGAATTGGGGTCTTAGGCCGCAAGTTGTATACTGGATTTACACTTCGGTTGTAAGACCGATTCTTACTTATGGCTGTACACTCTGGTGGGAGGTATTGGGTAAAAGAACGTATAGGAACCTTCTCTCTAAAGTTCAGAGGTGTGCTTCAATTGGCATCTCAGGAGCCAGGAGAAGTACACTTCAGGCGGCGTTGGATATCATCCTCCACCTTATTCCAATTGAGGAATTTGTGAGGGTTATGGCTATCCGCGGCCTATTTAGATTGAAGGAGCTGGGATTATTAGGTACCTCTAAAGCGGGGCATGTCAGCATACTAGATGAAGTCCAATTCAACGGTCGGACACTATCCTTGGCTGAACCAACGGATTATGTCGGGACCACGATTGACTTCGGTGCTACTCCCGTTTTGGCATTACCTAACAGGGACCTCTGGGTTGGAGCAGAAAAACTCTACGGAGGGTGTGCGGTCTTCACGGACGGCTCGAAGATGGAAGTTGGCACTGGTGCAGGTGTATACCTTTTGGGAACTGATATCAGACGAATCTACAAATTGTCTGACAGTTGTAGTGTCTTTCAGGCGGAGATTCTTGGTATCTATAAGGCTCTAGGCTTGATTGAGGAGAATGTTGAACGAGGGTCTGAGATTACTATCTATGTTGATAGTCAGGCAGCGTTATTGGCCCTGACTAGTCTGTTTGTTAGGTCCAGATTGGTACTTGAGTGCAGAAAGGAAGTGAGAAGGTTAATTGATTCCTATACGATTAGACTCTGTTGGGTCCCTGGTCACTGTGACATTCATTGCAACGAAATAGCCCATGAGCTAGCTCGCAGTGGCTCGGAGCTGGATAGGTTTTTCATAGAGTCATCTGTTAAGATTCCAATTGGGTCCTTCTTTAGGGCCATATGGGAATGGACTCTGGACAACACGAATTGAGTCTGGAATGATAGATCGCACTGCAAAGTTTCTAGGGCGCTATGGCCTAGCTTAAAACCGGCAGATTCAAAACATCTTTTAGGCATGAGTCGTGGTAGTCTTAGAGTTATAATAGGCATGGTTACGGGTCATTTCTCAGTAGGGAACATGATGAGTAAGTGGGACATTGGCACATCAGATTTTTGTAGAACGTGCGATGATGTTGAGGAGCTAGAGACAGTGGAGCACATACTCTGTCACTGTGTAGGGCTTAAGCGAAATAGGTTGAGGTGGTTTGGAAGCCACACACTACATGAACTAGGTGAGGTTAATGGCAAAGGACTTGTCAACCTCATAGGGTTTGTAATGGGAATAAAGTGGCTTAGGAACAATCACAACTGATTGTTTGGGTATAAGTTCCACACTTTTCTTCTTTCCTTTTCTCTTATATTTCTAACTTATCTTCGTATATCTATTTCTCTCTCCCTCTTCCATAAAGGGATCACAATGGGCCGTTCGGCCTCTGGGTGTAGGCGTGAATACGCCACCTTTTCTAACCTAACCTAACCTAGATCGTGCTGGTATATCAGATCGCTTTGGTGCTTTACTAGCAACCACTTTGCTAAAGGATTTAGATTTTTCAAATGTGATTATCAGGGAAACCACAATATGCAATTGCATGTTTTTCCTGGACGTAGAATGAAGTCATCGATTAAATATTTATCAGTTTCAGAGCAAATAAATCATTTTGGCATCGATTTGTTACTGCATATTTTTGCATATTTTACTCTTAACGGCATATTATTGCATTTGGTGATTTTTAGTGCATATTTATAGCATATATTGCTATTTTTAGGTCATATTTAACCCTTTTAGAGCATAATTTGATATTTTAAGGATAATTTTTTTATACCTCATGTTTTTCAAATTTGATTTTATAAAATAATGAGAAAACAAACAAAAATTAAAATTAACTTTAATACATACCATTTTATTGTTGAGAAGCTTGTCTTGTAGAAACGAGATTGAATATTATAATTGAATTATGTTGCAAAAACAATATATATATTTTTTATGAAAACATATCGAGTCCTAACCGCGAAACTGTCGTAAGTGCAGAAAACAAAACTTTACACATTGTTATATGTATGAAAAATGTCACTTACGATTAAATTACTTTCGCTATAAATCTGAAATGACCCTTGATACGTCGATGAAATTTTGACAAATGATCTAAAGGATTTTAAATTATATAATTTATCAAAACACAAATTTCGAAAATCGGTTACGACATTTTTACGTTCAGTGATCGATATGATCGAGTTTTGATAATTTCTGAACTGATAATAGTGACTAGAATTAGATGGGTAAGAAAATAGAAGATCAATAACGTTTTTATGAGATACAGTAAAAAAATGGGGAATTAAATTTCGACGCGGTTGATAAATTTCAGTTTTGCCTTAATTTATAACATTGAAATATTAATAAAACCCTTTGTTTTAATGAAAAACATAATTTTTTTTTTTTTTAATTATACAAAATATTTGTTTTTAAAGTGCATATTTTCGCGTTTTTTAGAGCATATTTTTCGTTTTTACTGCATATTTAATGCGCATAAATCCCATTTTTTTAGAGCATATTGTGGTTTCCCTGGTGATTATAGATCAACATAAAATTCGAAGAAAGCGTATTAAAGTCCGAGCTAATGCCTTAAAGCTTATTAAAAATAATGGCAACGCAAATTGTATTTCATTTGATGGCAAAAAAAACCAAACTTTAAAGCAAGTAATTATTAATGGAAAACTTCGTAGTATAATTAAAACAGAAGAACATATAACAATGCTTAAAGAACGTAATTCTGAGTACATCATCGGATACCGGAGTTAAAATAGCGAAAGGAATTTTAAATTTCCTTGCTGATGAAGACATTTCATATGATCAGCTCATTTGTGATGTCACAAGCTCTGGCAAATACAATGGCGTCATATCATCACTGGAACAAATTTTTCAGAGACCTCTACAATGGATTGTGTGTCTCTTCCATTTTAATTAATTTCCAGTTTCAGCCTTGTTAATGCATATACTTGGCAAAGCAACTGCACCACATAGTTGGTCAGGTATAATAGGACAAACTTTACTTGGATGTGAAGAGATTCCGGTATAATATGTAAATTAAAACTATTTGATCTCATTTTTATATACTATTAGGGTGCACACAATTTTAAATCCATTAAAATGGGAGAAATGCCTAACAATATAGTAGGATGGAATTTGCGCGGCGACCAAAAGAATTTGTATGATATGGTTCTGTAGACTCTGGAACTTGCGATTTGATCTCATTATATATTTTTATATACTATTAGGGTGCACAAAATTTTAAATCCATTAAAATGGGAGAAATGCCTAACAATATAGTAGGATGGAATTTGCGCGGCGACCAAAAGAATTTGTATGATATAGTTCTGTAGACACTGGAACTTGCGATTTACAATTAGCTAGCGCAAATCCTGGACTTTTTAACTTATCTCGATGGCTAACAACAGCGTCGAGAATCTTAAGATTGTACGTGACAAAGAATGAGGCTTCCAATGAGCTAGAAACGTTAGCCAATTTTATTATGAAAATCTATGCTCCTTTTTGGTTCCTTGTAAAAAGCAAAGAACAAGCCATAAACGGAAGCCGCAATTTGTTGAATTATATAAAGTGGATTAGACAACAGCCAGAACATATTGTCCAGTGTTCCGTACAAATAAACGGATTTTTTGCACATCCCGAAAACATAATTTTATCTATCATTACGGAAACAAATAAATCAACCAGGGTTAAAGCATATGAAATTATCTTTGAAACACGAAAACTCAAAAACAATGAGTTCATTATTCCGAAAATTAAATTTGACTTCGATTGTCTTGAAGATATGATTGATTGGAAAGTCACAACTAATGTTAATGAACCACCTTCCATACAATTTTATACATAGGGAGATTTGAAAGAATTTCAAGGTTCAGAAGAAATTATTAAAATTCCAGGTAAATGCCACTTGAAATATATAAAATGTTTTAAATTTAATAAAACAGTTTTAGATTTTCCATGCCATTCTCAAAATACCGAAAGTTGCATACAACTTTTCAGCCAATGTTGTTGTTGTAACAGCTACAGTTACATATTTCTAATCGGGGGATGAGTCCACAAATCCATTGGACTGAGTGAAGTGGGGTTGGCCGGACAGCTAAATATGTGGTGGGTGTCATGGGGACCCTGTCCACATGCTGAGCATATATTGGGGACGGCAAGGTCTATGCTTGCAACCGAGGAATTTGTGGCGTCTCTATGAATGTCGATCAAAGCTGTCATATACGAGGTACGATCAAAAAGATCCTGCACATACCTTTGTATGTTCTCCTCGTATATGAGAAGCTCTCTTCTGGCATGTCTCGTGGGAGTCTCCAACTGTGTGATGTCGAAGTTTGGTTATCGACAAAAACCGTCCAACTCATATTGCAAAAAAAAATGCAATCCCCTAAAGTAAGTAAGAAAAAACTTCATTCCCGAAAATATTTGATTCAATCTAGTGATTAATAAATAATCATTTCTATAAGCATTTATTTTTTTAAAATTTGGCACTAAAGGGTTAATTAAAATGAAGTAAACCAATAACACATCAAATGGCAATTCTAATGGTATCAAAAAATCAAATCTACGATAAAAAATTACCGAGATATTTGAACATTTAAAAAAAAATTGCCAAAAATTATATTTATAGTCCTAAATAAATTTATGTACTCTACAATGCTGTATCTAAAATACAAATTAAAAATATAGCGATAAGTTAAGTATGCGTGGATATATTAGCGATTTAATAATTATTAAACCTTCTTATAAAGTTTGCAAAATTCAGTTTTTAGTGATGTAGTGTTGTTCATATCCATTTTTTGCAAAATTCATCCTTTTTTTAAATAAGTCATAGGACAAAGTCATTTATATACATTTTTTAATTGCACTTAGTCAAATCTCTAAAGTTGCATTAAATGAAAAATCGTACATTTTTTCGAACGTCTTTTTGATTTTGATATATGGTATTAAAACAGCTACATATTGACATACATATATCATCGCCAATTTTGATTAGCGCCTTGGGTGTGCCTCGACGATTAATGTTAAACTAAAAACATCGCGTTCTTAGCCCATGAAAACCGTTGATGAATATTTTTAGCGAAATTATATTTTCTGCGTAAGTAAAACTTTACACATGAACTTATTTCAGTTTAAAATTGAATTATAACGCCAAAATCCGCTATAACAAAATATGCAAAATTGCAAATTAATATTTTAAAACGCCACAATGATTTTTAAATGTCATCTTCTTTGATAACGCTGAAATAACGTTGCCAGTGTGCCTCGCGAAAAAGGCACCTCTTGGAGCCATTCACGATTTTTTCTCTCCAAGTTTGGGTACCTCCTACAGCATTTCTGTTGAGAGCACATTAACGAAATATGTGAAATGATGCATAATTTCAAGAGCTCTGTTTTGAATTTTGAAATATCCGAAACGGCGTAATCCCCTGTGAAAAAACTGCAAAATTTTAAAATTTTTTAAAATTTGGTTTCACGACTTTTGCACAATACAATTTGACACTGGTTAATTGCACACTAATTATAGTCTACATTAGAAGAATTGGACACTTATGCTAAAATCCGCGACTACAGCAATAAAAAGAAATAAAAAATCTTGTTAATTTCAAACACTTAATTTGGAATTTTTAACTTTGGGTGCTTGCCGGCACCACATGGAACCGTTTAAAACCTCAATATATTTGAGGTTAAAGGCCGGTTTCATAAGGGCAAACATAAAAAAAAGAATTGCCATTATATATGTAAATATTTGTAATTTTTCGATATGTTACGAATATGATATAAATCAAATTTTTATGTTAACTGGTTTAGGATATACAAAGGCTGCCAAAAATGTACTACACAGTTTACGATAACTATTAAATTTTTTTGTATCTCTTTTAGTTTAGGATATATATCGTTACCGATTTTAACCGTTTCTACCCTTTGTACTCTCTAAACATTTGAAAACCAACCTACAGTCCAAATTTCATCTTTCCAGCTCCAGCGATGATGAATCTTTCAGTCACTTTACACTTTTATGAATAAACTAATCATCATTCAATATTGATATATCGTCACCGAAAATGCAAAACAACGTAACATCAAAATTTTTAAATTTATGTTTTTGATGAAATATAGTTTATTATTCCAAAATACATGTGATCAGAAATTTTCAAACTTGTAGCTCAAAAAATGACGAATATATTAACGAAAGCAATAATTTTCTTAAGTCAAAATAACGTAACATCACATTTGTTAAAAAAATAAAAAAAAATAAAATTATTTTTTTTACGAATTTAGATTGCAAATTATTACAAATATAATGGCTATTAAAATTTTGGAGTAAAAGTTATCAGAAATCGTTTTAATTATAATTTTTCTAAAATTTGTATTGATGTTACGTTGTTTTGTCTTCCGAAAATTGAAATCTTGAAAAACGTAAACTACATAACTTAAAAAATATTTAATAAAAATAAAAATATTCGCCATCAATATATTAGGAGGCAGGTAAGAATGTAATAACCCAAAAATCTTGTTTGTAGGACAATTCGTTTAGATTTTAGAAAGTTTTTTGTGCCTCCTGTAAAGTTATGAAAAATTATGTTAAGTTGTTTTGCATTTTCGGTGACGATATGTATTCATTTAACCCTTTAGTTGCACAAGTAATATTTTGGTATTTCCGGTCCATAATTGGTTAAGTTAATTTTTATGTCAAATGAATGCAATTTGATATTTAAGTATAATAAATATTTTTTGTGACTTATTTGCAAAATTACTAATTTAGCATTCTGGAAACTAAATACATAAAATTAATCCTTTTGTTGTAAAAAGGTTAATAATGTGTAATCTTCAATATCAAATTTTCTATTAGTTGACGTGTTATAGGCTTCTAAAGAGTCGTTGTATTTGTTTGAATATCTTTTTTATCTAATTTATATTGATACCCTTTAAAATTTCTTTTAAATGTCATTATAGTGGTATGTAACAGTGTTGCCAATTCTGCGCTTTTCGCGCTAGATTTAGCGCCTTTCAGCAACCCAAAAGTCGCATTTTTTTCCATCAGCGCTTTTTCTTGAAAAGGCGCTAAATTGGCGCGTTTTGTATTCTGATTTTAATCACGTTTTCTACATTTTTCTGAATTCTGAAAAGAAATCTAAAATTTCAGGAAGAAGCACAGGAGATGCCGTAGTAAACATGTTTGGAATCTTGGAATATGAGTCATTTGAAATAATTTATTTAAAAGCTAATATATATGTATATCTACCCTGATTGTATGTATTTTTAAAGAAAAAAATAGCCTTATTTAAAAAAATTCAACGATTTTCAATATGTTAAAACAATCCTGCCACCATTTTTATGAAAATTTACTTTATAAACATTAATTGTTGTTACTTAAAACATCAATTATAGCATTAATTTATTCCAATTAAATTTAAATTGCAGAAAAGAGCCCTATCTAAGATAATTTCCTAGGGAGTAGAGAAATCCAGAAATAAAAGTCAGAACTAGTTTCGCTCCTTGTTTTGAACTAAAACTGCCTTTTGTTTGTATCAACTTTTTCCTTCTGTAAAATTACGAAAAGTTGAGATACGTTTTTTCTACTTTAAGCCATCGATATATTCTGTATTTCTATTTATTTTCAATGAATATTTTTTAAGATGTCAGACAATTTTCATACTTAGGAAAAACATAAGGGATAAAAAAACATGTTTTAAAACATAAAACTATTTTTAAAACTTAGTATATGGCCACTAAGTCAGCAGGATAATGCCGGTAATAAGACCTTCATATTTTAATTTGACATATTTATTAATTCAAGATCCTTAAAATGAAAGTTATTATCAAAGGTATAACCTTTCTTTGGACCTTAAATATTGTTTTTATAAAACATTAAGGTTCAATATTGCACAAAAACACTAAATATTTGCACATGAACTTAAAATAACAAATATATATGAAATAAGTTGTTTTGCTTTTAATAAAAAATACATATTTAACTAAATAATAAAAACAAATTTTAATCAAATATAATTTAGCGCCTTTTAGCGCGTTTTTAAATAATGACCGGCGCGTTTTGGATCAAAAAAGTTGACAACGCTGGTATGTAACATGACTATATTCATTAACTTCTTGAGAAGAAAAAACTAATTTTTTAGTCGACATAGCGGAACTTAAAAATGTTTGATATTCATGTTTGATATTATTCCCAAATAATCATTATTTTTCATGTAATTTAATTTAACTAGTTAAATTGGGCAAATGTAAATGGGATATTAGTTGAGAAAAAAAATAAAAATAATCGTAATTTTTGAGCGAAAAAAAAAAATAAAAACAATCATTATTAGTTAAGCAAAAAAACAAAATAATCATAATTTTTCAGCTAAAAAAATAAACTCAAAATAGTTAAAATTGATTTTTTTTAATAAAAATAAAAAATCATTCCAGATTTCGAAAAAAAAAACAAAATAATCATAATTTTTCAGCTAAAAAAATAAACTCAAAATAGTTAAAATTGATTTTTTTTAATAAAAATAAAAAATCATTCCGGATTTCGATAGTACCTGTTCTAAATATTACATTTCTGTATTTAACACTTTTATCCTATCGTTCCTTGTTTTTGATTTTTTTTGTTTAAAATTTCATTATTTTCCGCCCTTGCTTTAATTGCAAGTAATGTTATTATAGAATCTAGAGTTGTGTCGTTCATGAACGAATCGATTCAATTGAACGAATCAGTAAAATGAACGATGTTGATTCGTTCTTCATTATACCCTTCACCAAAGGTGTAAAGGGTATATATAAGTTTGTCATTCCGTTTGTAATTCTCACAATTTTCGTCGGAGAGCAAAAAAGTTTACATTTTCGGGATCCTTGTAAGAAATGATGACGATAGGACCATGTCCGTCCGTCCGTCCCTCCGTCCGTCCGTCCGTCCCTCCGTCCGTCCGTCCGTGTGTCGGTTGAAATGGCGTTTATGAAGCCCACCGATAACTGACATATATAATATATATATCAAACGATCGGAAATGCTTTCGAGAATTTTGCTATTGGAATTCAGCAAGATCGGTTCATACAATGCGGAGATATGTTAAAAAAACCGGTTTTTAGAACCGGTTTTCCAGTTTCTGAAGCCTCTGTATATACTAGGGACTTCGTTTTTACAAAGAAGTCTCGGACATTTTTTTCTAAATTTTTGTTCTGAAAAAATGAAATAAATCGGTTCAATAATAACTGAGATATCGGACAAAACGCATTTTTTATTTTTTGAAGCCCTGGTTTAAGCTATAGATTTTTATTTTTATACAGATCGGTCACAAATATTTTTATAAAATTTCGGTTTTTTGAATCAGCAGGATCGGTTTTTAAATGGCGGAGATATGCTTTAAAAACCGGGTTTTGGAACCGGTTTTTCAGTTTCTGAAGCCTCTGTATATACCAGGGACTTCGAATTTTTAAAGGGGGCTCGGAAATTATTTTCTGAATTTTTGTTCTGAAAAAATGAAATAAATCGGTTCAGTAATAACTGAGATATCGCGGAAAACGAATTTTTTATTTTTGAAGCCCTTGTTCAAGCTACAAATTTTTATTTTTATATAGATCAGTCATAAATGTTTTTATAAAATTTCGTTTTTTTTTTAATAAACCAAATTTGTTCATAATCAACAGAGTTATGGCCCAAAAACAAATCTGTTAAGAATATAAATACATACACAAACATGTATATTAAGCATTGTAATGACTATTAGTGACGTTTTTTGTTTTTTGTATAGACAAGTAGTTTAGTTAGAAACAGCAGTCATATAATGAATAACAGTGTTGTTGTTGTTCTTTGTATATGCAGTCTGTACAAAAATAAATAGATATGGAATAGTTATTGTTTATTTTTTAAAACTAAAACATATCTGTTAAGAATATACATAAATACATACACAAACATGTATATTAAGCATTGTAATGACTATTAGTGACGTTTTTGCCTATAAGACAAGTAGTTTAGTTAGCAACAGAAGTAATATAATGAATAACAGTGTTGTTGTTGTTCTTTGTATATGCAGCCAGTTTGTATATACACACATAAAAAAATAAATAAATATGGAATTGTTGTTGTTTATTTTTTAAAAGCAAAGCCTGCTATGATTGTTTTTTTTTTTTTCATATTAAAATTTTCGTAGTTTGAAAAAAATTTAGATTTATATACAGTGGTGGCCACGAATTTAAGACACGACATTTCACTTATATATTTCTGATAATTTTTACATCTTATCGAACAAATTTTAGATCCATGTTATTTTTTAAAGATCCTAGTAATGTTATGAAAAAAAATCAACAATAGTTTGTTACCTATATTTAGTTTCCAATTTTTATTTACATATTATACAGATTAATACAAGTTTAAGCCTGGTCATGAATTTAGGACATAGGCAAAATAAAAGTTAATTCACAAAAGTAAAGCTCAGCTTCATAAAACAATATTAGTATTTGGTGGGAAATCCTTTATTTTGAATCACAGCAGCGCATCTCCTGGGTAAACTTTCAACTAAGGCCATACAGCGCTCCTTTGGAATGGCATACCAAGCCTTTTGAATTTCTTCCCATAAATCAGTCAAATTTTTTGGCTTTACTGCTCGTACATGCTCCTCAACATCATTCCACAAGTTCTCAATTGGATTGAGATCCGGGGATTGAGCTGGCCATTTCAGAACTGTGATATTATTTTCCTCTAAGCAACTCTTCACTAGGCGTGAAGTGTGCTTAGGGTCATTATCATGCATAAATTTCCACATTAGAGGCATGTTGTCTTCAGCGAATGGTATCATGATGCTTGTCAGTATGTTTTTGTAAATATGCTGGTCCATTTTATTGATAATCTTCTGAATGGGACCTACACCATGCCAGGAAAATGCTGCCCACACCATGACATTTCCACCACCATGCTTAACCGTTTTAAGGGTGTACTTTGGGTGATGCTCCAGGTTTGGAGGACGCCATACGTACTGTTTTCCATCAGAACCAAAGCGACAAAACTTCGACTCGTCGCTCCAAAGTATATTTTTCCAAAATGTCATCGGCTTATTGAGATTTTCTCTTGAAAACGCTAGTCGGGATTTAATATTTTTTTTTGACACAAGTGGTTTACGTTGTGCAATACACCCACGTAAGTTCTTCTCATTCAGACGTCTTCTTATTGTCCTGGACGATATATTAATACCAAAATCCGATGAAATCTCATTTTTAATTTTACTTGAGCTCTTGAAAGGATCTTTAGCAGCTGATTTATAAATTAAGCTATCCTCCCTGGGTGTAGTTTTTCGGGCTCTAGGGTGCTGTTTGACATTTTTGGTAGTGCCATGTTGCTTGATGTGTTCCAGTGCATTGTAAATCTTGGATCTGGAACATTTTAGTAGCTTGGAAATTTCCATTACTGTTTTTCCATCAGTATTCATTTGTTGGATCAATTTTCGCTCGGCATCCGAACTCCAAGTACCTCTGGCCATTTCTAACTAAATATTTTGATGTATTCTAACATTAAATGGAATAAAACATTCATTACTTACCTTTTAGCTTCAAAAAACACCAAAAAATCACTTAAAAACCAAATATTTCTTATATGTTTTAAATTCGTGACCAGCTTCAAAAGCACGTTTTTACGAAAATATAATAAAAACAGCAACAAAATGTATACACAAACAAAACCAAATAACGGTAATTGATCTTAACATTACAGGGTACACTGAAAAATTAACAAAATCTAATTTTATATTGCAGTGTTGTAATAATTATCACAACTTAGTTCGTTACATGTCGTGTCTTAAATTCGTGGCCACCGCTGTATGTGAAAATATGAAAGCATACGTTAAGGCGAAAATTTTATTATTTGTCGGTAATATGGTAATATGATGTCGATAAGATAGTAAGATGGTAATATGGTAATATGGTGAAGGGTATCAAAGATTCGGCACAGCCGAATCTTTTTTCAATTTCATTTTTGATTCATATCGTTCATTTTTACATTGTTTTTATATTTCTTTAGACACAATTTTGATACTTTAAATTATGTAAAAGTTAACTTAGCAGTTGATTTTCTTAATTAATTAGGTATATTTTTAGTATACTTTCATATATAATTGTTAAAAATAATTTAAATTTATTCTTATCCATTAATTTTTCTAATATAGTGTTCTAAGAAACAAATGAAACAATTGTTTCAGTTTCATCTGTTGTCTCATCATTTACTTTAATATTTTTTACTTAATATTTTAAATACTTGTATGAAAATTTATTATACATAATTTTATATCATTGTAGTCTTGAAATGTTTTATTAGTTATTTGTCAATAAATTAGTTTTTTAGTTTTATTAAAAACAATAAATTCAATAGGTTATGGGCCCAGATTGCTACGAAAAATATATTTGGTAAAGTTTGTGAAAATTTTTATAATATTAAAAATAAAATAAAAATTATTTGAAAAATAAATTTTTATTAAATAAGAGAAAATATATTGAAATAGTGGTGTTCAAGATTCTCAAGATAAAGGAATGGAATTTTCAAAAAGTCTGAAGCCGCTATCAGGTGAGAGTGATTGGCCAATATGGAAGAGAAAGGTCAGGGATCTTCTTGAATTCTATGAAGGAGCGCTGGATGTTATTGAAAGAAAATTAATCAAACCAAAACCTATAGAAAATAACGCAACAGAAATGCAAATAAGAGAACACAAAAAGAAGGAAGATGATTTTCGTAAGGCAAACAGCTGTGCCAAAAGTTTAATAACCAGTACCACAACGGATGAAATCTATTTAAAGGTGATGGATAAAGATTCTGCTTGTGATATGTGGGATGCCTTATGCCAACAATTTGAAGCTACATCCAAGGATCAATTATACAAAATGTGCAACGATTTGTTTTCATTTGAATGGAACGAAAATAATAATATTTATACTCATGTTTCCAAATTGAAAAATTTATGGACAGAAATTAATAACGGTTTACGTATAAAAGGAGAAAACACATTGCCTGATTTGTAAAATTTTACATATATTGCCAAAGTTCATATAAAATGTTTAAGTCTAGCTGGATGATGCTCACAAGAGATATTGATAAATCTTTAGACGAATTAATAATGCAATTATGTTTGTACGAAAGGAATTTTAATAAAGCAAATAATGAGGGGGCTAGTGCAAACAATCAAGAGGCTTTAGTTCTTAATCAGAAGAAAGAAACAAAAGGTAAAAAATATAAATTTAATAAAAAGGAAGATACTAGTCACTATTGTAAAAAGAAAGGTCATTGGTTAAAATAATGTCGAAAATGGATAGCAGATGGTCGTTCAAGTAAGTCCAAATCTGCAAATTCAAATCACACAAATGTTGCACTACATTTAGTGTCAAATGAAGTGAATTTAGAAGAATCTAGTGATGACTGTGGGTTGATAATGGAGCCACAAAACATGTAACGAATTCCAGTGATTATTTTGTGAATTTTAAGAAGTTTGATGAACCCCACACGATTCAAGCAGCCGGTAAAGAAATTTTGGAAGCCCTAGGCAAAGGTACTATTGAAGTTATATCATCAAGCAATAACAAAGAAGCCAAGATAGAATTAGAAGATGTCTGGTATGTTCTTGGTATAACTAGAAATCTTTTTTCAGTTTTGGCAGCTCATGACAGAAATGCATCGACTGTGTTTAAGTCGACAACAACCGAATGTGAAATTAGAGTTGGAAGAGATGTTGTACTAACAGGATCACGTCATATGAATGGAACGCTATACAAAGCCAACATTCGTTCTATTAAACCAAACGTAAAAGTTAACTTAGCAGTTGATTGTAACTCAACTTTACAATTGTACCATGAACGATGGGGACATCAAGACAAGCATCATGTCAAAGAAAAACTGGAAAAAGAAATGGGAATAAAGGCAAAGTACAATAATGATATTTGCGAATCCTGTATATTTGGTAAAGCCTGCAGACTGCCATTTGGAAGAAGAGAAACAGCAACAAATCCAGGTGAGATCATATCTACCGATGTATGTGGTCCTTTCCCCCTTCTTTCAAAGGATGTAAATACCTAGTTGTATATAAAGATTGTAAGAAATAAATCAGATGTTAAGGACACATTACTAGAAGTAATTGCCAGTGCAAGAAGTCAAGGTCATATCATTAAAACATTGATTAGTGTCAATGGAGGAGAATTTGTTAATGCTGAAGTAAAGAAGATATTATCAAATAATGGTATAATTCAAAAGTTAACCGCCCCATATACCCTTCAGCAAAATGGTAGTGCTGAAAGGGAAAATAGGACAATTGTAGAAATGGCAAGAACATTTAAATTTTCAAATTCTAATACAGTTTTTCCAGAATCTTTATGGGCTGAATTTGATAAATCTGCAATTTATATTTTAAGCAGAACAGGTAAGTCCTCAGTTGCAGGAGTTAGTCCTTATGAATTATGGTGTGGTAAAAAGCAAAGAATTCGTCATTTGCGCATAATTGGATCAACATGCTATGTTCATATTCCTAGCCAAAAACGTAAGAAGATGGACATAAAAGCAGTAAAAGGATATCTTGTTGGTTACGATGGTGATGAAAGATACAGAATCTACATAGCTGAAGAAAACAAAGTTGAGATTTCAAGAGACGTTAAGTTTAATGAAAAAGTTGTAGATTGTCGTATCGATCTTAGTTCATTAGATAAGGATAAAAGAAAATCCGAAAAATCGAGTACAAAAATAAACGATAATGAAACAATTACAGTGATGAAGATAATAAATCTATGAAGATAATAAATCTATGGTGGAAGCTGGAAATGAAAATTAAGCAGAAGATAGTGATATAGAAGAATTTGAAGGTTTTGAAGATGCGGAAACATCAGGAGAGCAAGATACTGAATTCCAAAGTGATGAAAAGGAAATTGCGGTGCAATTGCCGAACCGCAATATCGTAATAAACGTCAAAGGGAAGAAACCGATTTTAATAATGAATATGCCCCAAATGTAAAACGTTTGAGAAATTGTACCATTCTAATTTCGAATGTAGTTGATGGGGATTACATATTGATGTCTCAAGAATTTGTTAATCAAATTTCTACACCAACAACGTTTAAAGAAGCGATTGAAAACAAACAAAAAGATGAGTGGATGAAAGCCATGCAGTCTGAGATAAATTCCCTAAAAGAAAACAAAACATGGACGCTTACAGATTTGCCAAATGCTTCAAAGGCACTTCCTGGCAAGTGGGTTTATAAAATAAAAACAAATCCAGACGGCAGTATAGATAAATTTAAAGCGAGGCTTGTCATTAAAGGTTTTAAGCAAAAGCATGGTGTCGATTATGATCAAACTTTGAGTCCTGTGGCCAAGATGTCAACTATTCGATCACTTCTTAGTATTGCTGCCACTGAAGGTCTACATTTAACACAGTTTGATGTATCAACGGCGTTCTTATATGGATAAATACAAGAGACAATATATATGAACCTGCCGGAAGGATTAGACGTTGGATTAGTTGCAGCTTCTGACGTAAATGATCTAGAAGAATTCTTAAACGAGCTAAAATCTCAATTTAAAATTGTCGTTAAGGATGCAACATATTTTCTTGGTCTAGAAATTGAGAAGTGAGACGATGAAATAAAGATACATTAGAAATCGTATGCCACAAAAATACTTGAGAGGTTCAAGTTTTCTGAATGTCGGCCAGTAACAACACCTATGGAAAAAGCAAGTAACCAAGTGAAATCAGGGAAAGTAGTGAATGAGTTCCCGTATCGACAAGCTGTAGGCGCTTTAATGTATCTAATGCTAGGAACAAGACCTGACTTGTCATTTAGTGTTGGATTTTTATCAAGAAGCTTAGAAAATCCTACGGCAGAAGATGTTCAAAAAGTAAAACGAGTTTTTAGATATATTGCTGGTACCATAAGTGTTGGTATCACATATCAACGACAAGGTCCAAAGATCATAAACTGTTACAGTGATGCTGATTTTGGTGGTCGCAAACCACAGGTCGATCAACTTCTGGAGTTGTTGTGTCCTATGCGGGAGGAGCGATTTCATGTTTAAGCCAAAGACAACCTATGGTATCAACATCAACTACAGAGGCCGAAATCGTAGCTGCGAATGAGGCCGCAAAGGAAGTTGTTTGGCTAAAAAGACTTTTCCAAGATTTAATTAACTATAACGAAGTTCCTGTGATCCAAGTTGATAACACCGCAGCAATACATTTAGCACAAAACCCTGAGTTTCATAAACGAACTAAACATATTGCGTTAAAACATTTTTTCATAAGAGAAAAGGTAACTGAAGGCAATTTGAAAGTATCCCAAGTTTCAACTGAAAATCAAGTTGCTTGTATGATGACAAAACCTTTGGCGAAAACAAGATTACAATTTTTACGGAACTGTTTAAATATTAATTAATTGAAACAAGGGAAACTGTTAAATATATGTGTTTTTATTACTTAATATTTTAAATACTTGTATGAAAATTTATTATACATAATTTTATATCATTTTAGTCTTGAAATGTTTTATTTATTTGTTATTTGTCAATAAATTAGTTTTTTAGTTTTATTAAAAATAATAAATTCAATAACAGTAATATGAACGATTATGCCCAACTCTAATAGAATCATTATCAACTGTGCTGTTGATCTTGTTTTACTCAGAAAAACTTTTTTCTAAACAATAACAAGCGCGGATGTTATATTCGGCTCGGCCGAATCTATATACCCACCATCAACTTTTTCAAATTTTACTTTATTTTGTTTTTCTGCGTAAAACAAGATCAACAGCACAGTTGATAATGAATCTATTAGAGTTGGGCATAATCGTTCATATTACCGTTATTGAATTTATTGTTTTTAATAAAACAATAAATGGTTTATTTCGACCCTCAAACTATGCAAAATTTTGTTGTCGTACATGCTTTTGCTTAAGAGATATCAGCGGAAAAGTATGAAATGGACACCCTGTGTTTCTAGTTTTTAACCCATAACTTTTTTGTGTCAAATTTCGTCCTCCTACGTTGCCCCGTTCGAGCCCTATCCTGCTTTCCACAGACGGAGCCAGATCGACTCAGAATATAAGCAGGACCCAGAAAATATATACTTTGTGGGGTCTTAAATGATTCCTTGGACATATTACACACGGAATGACAAAATCAATATACACCCCATCTTTTTGATAGTGGGTATAAAAACAATTGAAATCTTTGATTCAGTGTTTGTTGATGGTTTTGTCAAAGATAATTATATTTTATGGCAAATCTATGGTCTTACCTGTATACATTTTAGAAGGATGCTGCACATTACTCCATTGTTGTTGTAAACGTTGGGAATATAGTTTAATTCTATCGTCGCATTCCTGGTGTTCCAAATTATGAGAATCCATAGCTCCAACATCAATCATATTGCTAGAAGTTTTAAATAATTTAATTAAATTTCATTTTATGACACTTAGCTTACATTGCAGTATTTTGTACTAAACGACAAAGTGCGTTCTGGTCATCTTTTTTTGGAAGAGATTGGGCGTAGTCATTGCTTATGTTATCAGAGTTTGTTCTCCGCAGAGCGGGGCTATTATTGACGGGATCAGATAATAGATGAGTGCGTTCACTAGGTTCATATCCCTAAAAAAAAAGATTTAAAATATTAATTCAAACACCATCAAAGTCATCATAATATACCTGGTTGTTCAACTCTTCCGAACAATGTAGGCAGCTACAAAATGTTGTAAGGCAGCTCCATATAGGACGTAAATAATCCATTTTCAACTAAAGAATTAAAAAAAAAACAACAACAGCTGTATAATAGGCCAATTAATTTAGTGCTGCCATATTTGTACACATGTGCACTTAGAGAAATACGTGTCTATAATTTTATTAACCATGTGTTTAAAAGGTCTATTTATACCTCATTTACATTGGCACAAAATCTAGCTTAAGTGAGATTTCAAACAAAATCTACATAATTTGATTAGATTTTAATTGGATTTTCCATACAAAACAAAATCTAGTTTCAAATGAGATTTTACCAAAATCTAGTAAAATTTAAATAGATTTTGAAAATTTTAATTTTTCAACACTGTTTTTCTTTTGATGTGTTACATCGAGTCTGTATTATATGCGGTCTTCACGAGCCTTTTTCTTGTTCGCACATCGAACAAAATTTTGGGCGCACATGCATTTGGTTACTATAGACCCAACTTTTTCATGTTTTGTTTTTGTCTTGTCTCGCTCACGTACCGTCTATACTAGCCTTTTTCTTGTTCGCACAAGAACAAAACGTCGGCCGAGTAACACACACAATTTTTTTCATTTTGTTTTCAGTGGGCAGAACATTTGTCGAACAAATTTGTCGCTTCGATACTTTTACATGCAGGCCTCTTCTTCCGCATACAAAATGACGTTTGATGGCAGACATGGTTGCTCGAAAAATTGTGCGAACAACAACAAAACATGAACAACTTGAGTCCACACTATCCAAATGCATGCGCGCACAACATTTTGTTCAATGTGCGAACATGAAAAAGGCTCGTGTGGACCGTAAATCACCGTTGTACGTACAATTGTTCGAACAACCATGTCTGCCATCAAACTTCATTTTGTACGCGGAAGAAGAGGTGCTGCACGTAAAAGCATCGAAGCGACACTGACGGCAAACAAAAAATTATGATTTGTTCGACAAATGTTCTGCCAACTAAAAACTGTGTGTGTTGCTCTGCCGACGTTTTGTTCCCGTGCGAACAAGAAAAAGGCTAGCCTGGACGTAGTGTTAGAGAAATTTGTATCAAGACAAACGTCAAATTTTTGTTTGAATTGCAGATAATTTTTTATCTGTCAATTACGTTGAGTCTATATTACTTTGAGTCTACATTAGAGAAATTTGTATCAAGACAAACGTCAAATTTTTGTTTGAGTTGCAGATAATTTCTTATCTCTATCATTTATAGGGGAAAACGTATGTCATAATAAACCATGCAAAAAGTACCAACAACAATCAAGATGGCGTCTTTTAATAAAAAATTATCTGCAATTCAACCAAAAATTTGACGTTTGTCTTGATACAAATTTCTCTAATATAGACTCGACGAGCGCTGACAATTTTCTTTTAAAGCCCAAATTACAATAGCGCGTAGTCAGCAGCAGTGTGTGCTGACATAATCAGCTGATCATTTAGAATGCACTGTTTGTTATGGTGTTGATTACATTTGGTCAGCAGCAGTTTGCAGTGCTGTTTCATTTAGCCCTGTTTCTAAATTCCCTGCGCTGCATTCAGATTGAGAGTGAGCAAATAAATGAGAGGCTAAAATGCACAAGTAGAACAAAGCTAGATGGTGGTAGTAAATTGTGGCTGCCTACGCTGAATTGTAATTATAACGGCAGCAACATGTTGTGCTGACGGTGATCAGCTGATAATTTTTGCTGATACTGTTGCTGACTACGCGCTATTGTAATTTGGGCTTAACGCTGCAATAATACTGACAAATTCAGTCTACATTAGACAAATCTTTATCTTGATAAAATTTTGACGTATGTCTTGATAAAAATTTGTCTAATGTAGACTCAAAGTTATAGGGAAAAAGTGTGTCATAATAAACCGTGTAAAAAGTACTAACAACAATAAATATTGCGTCTCACCATGATGAAATTATACCAGGTGACAGTACCGCTACAACAAATACAACAAGGCAAAAACAACCATGCATTTTGTTTTTGGTTTTTCCAGCATAACGTCAAAAACATTCGACAAAATAACAAAACAAAGTAAACAAAAAACAAGAATAAGTAAACAAAAAACAAGAAAAAGTAAACAAAAGAAAAAGTAAACAAGCAAAATAACAGCGCCAAAAAAATATGAATTGAAAAATTATAGAATATTTCCATTTAAACGCAAATTTATTTATTTCAAATCAAATATTATTCTTTTTTAAGACAATTATTGTTTTTCCTACACAAATTTACACCATTATTAAAACTTTTTTGTACCACACAATCACAATGCACAAATTATTCACAAAAGAAAATAACAAAAAACCAATATTAATTGAAAAAGTATTTAATATTTTTATTTAAAACTCAAATTTATTTATTTCAAAACAAATATTATTATTCTTTTTTAAAACATTATTTTTTCTACACAAATATTAAAATTTTATTTTGTATCACACAATTCAGCGTAGGCAGCCACAATTTACAACCACCATCTAGCTCTGTTCTACTTGTGTATTTTAGCCTCTCATTTATTTGCTCACTCTCTTTGTCTCGCTCTCAATCTATATGCAGCGCAGTGAATTTAGAAACAGGGCTAAACGAAACAGCACTGCAAACTGCTGCTGACCAAATGTAATCAACACCATAACAAACAGTGCATTCTAAATGATCAGCTGATTATGGTAGCACACACTGCTGCTGACTACGCGCTATTGTAATTTGGGCTTATCTCTCTCTCTTCAAAATGTTACGAGTGGACCAATAAGAAATCTATTGCGCAATCTTTTTCGCAATAAATGTTTAAACACAAAGCTGAGCAATAATGTTTAACATAAGCTGTCAAATTTATTGTTATTTTTTAAATTGATGATGTTTTCAACAAAACAAAGATGGAAAATGCATCAATTTTATTTTAAAAATACAAATAAAAAACAAAAATGGATAAAAAAATAAAATTTAAAAAAGACAAATTAAAATTTAAATTTCTCATGTACGTTTTCTCCACCCCTTAACATAAAGTTGGAAATAAAAGCTTTTTCCTGTTATTTTGCCGACGTTATTTCTTGTGTTAAGAAATAAAAGTTTCTTCGTGGAGACGTGGAGTAAAATAACAACCTATCTCTATGTGTACTCATAGTATAATTATAAAGTATACTCGTAAGAACAGCTGTTTTACAATTTTTTCATTGGCAAACCTCGCGATACTGTCAAATTGTTTTTGTATTCACATGTAAATTTTTTTTTTAGTTTTTTTTTCTATTGTTCTCTTTCGTTCTCTTATTTTTCCGTTCAAAGCATTTTGACATTGTGGACAGTACCCAGCGGTAAAATTTGCGAGGCCTCTACCGCGCAGGCCTCCTAGAAGGCCTTTTTTCAGATGCAGTTGCTCATGCTATCACGCCTTCTCTAATAAGGCCTGCATGAATGCCTCATCCCTGCCTTCTAAAATATCAGACAGACCTTCCGACTTCGCTTCTCTTGGAAGGACCATATGAAGTTGTATTTTTTTAAATATATTTTGTTTTAAACAACAACAAATCTATTTATAAATAGTACATTGTTTTAATTCCCTTCTCTTAGAATGAAAGAAAGACTACAGTATTTGAAAAAGCAAAACCATTCAGAAACCGTTACAAAAACAATAACAAAATTCATAGCAGAAATTCCAAAAAAAGATAAATCATTTAGTTGTCTCCAATTCTTTGTTTGAATAGGATGTGATTTTCTAAGTTAATTATAATTTTTATTTATGGTTTTTATTATAAGTATCTTATTAAAAACTTAATCGTTTATATTATATCTTTATATTTTTGACAAAATAATTTAACAAAAATTTTAAGTTTTTTTCAGGAATATTAAATAAAAAATCAACAATTTCTATACAAATGTCATTTTCAAATAATTTGTCTTATATCGACTTAAGATGTTTTGTCAAAAGTTACAATATTTTAAAATAAAAATAATATATATTTTATATAAATAGAAAAATATTTTATTAATAGTGTAGAAGGCTTTCTGTAGAAGGACTCTTTTTAGTACTTCTACAGAAGGCCTGCTTGCAGTTTTCAATAAAAAGGTAATCTAGGAGGGCTGTATCGGGTCGCGAATGTGTAAGGCCTACCTCCCAATGACATCGCGTGTAAAAATGAAATGAACATGGAATGCAGGGAGAAGGTCTTCTGGACATAAAAAAGGCCTTCTAGTAGGGCTCTTTACCCCTTCTTTTCACCACTGGGTAGTTTTACACTAACAAAATACAAGCAATTTTTGTTTTTGTAGATGTGCGAGTACTTTATTATTTTACTATGTGTGTACTGTTTAATGATCAGTGTTGTCACCAATTTTAACTGACCATTTAAATCAATATAAAATCGTATACAAAAAGCAAAATTCTGAAATCAAATAGAAAAGAAGTAGTAATTAAAATTTTAGATATTTTACAAAAACCACCTTCTGTAAATAAGTAAGAATATATTAAAAAAGTTTTATGTGAACGATTTTCCCTTAATGAAGAAAAAAAGACTTGAGCAATTATTTTCTGATAAACAAATTGACGACCGCAAACCATCAGAATTTTATAGAGAAATGTCTAATATTGCAGGATCTGTTTCAATGATAGGAAATGATCTCTCTAAATTATGGATACGCAAACTTCCGCAGGAACTTCAAATTGATTTAGCTTCTTCAAATTTAGAAAATTTGGAAGATGGAATCGAATTAGCTGATCAAATTTGGGATGTTTTAAACAAGAATCAAATATGTCAAATTAATTCCAATAACAACAATGGCTTATTTCAACAATTTTCGGCAATTACCACTCAAATTTGTCAAAATTTAAATAAATTAAGTTTAGAAGTCTCAGAACTTAGATCATCTGGACAAAGGGATACAAGCTTTTCACATAGTCGAAGAAGATCAAGAAGTAGATCGCGCCAAAAGTTTGATAAGTGTTGGTATCATTTTAAATACGGTTCAAATGCTCATAAGTGTATTCAACCTTGCAATTTTATGGCAGGAGATAATTTAAACTAAATAATCCTATCATGATGGTGGCAGATGATAGGATATCTTCTAAGCCATCTGGTCGCCTATTTATATATGATCGATACAATAAATTAAATTTTTTAATAGATACTGGTGCATGTGTATCAGTTATACCAGTCTCTAATTTTAAAAATTATAAATGCAAATCAGATTTGGTTTTATCTGCAGCCAATGGTTCGAATATTAAAACTTTTGGCAACAAACTTTTAAGAGTAGATCTTGGATTAAGAAGGGAATTTTATTAGCCATTTATTTTAGTGGACATAAATACACCAATTATTGGTGCAAACTTTTTAGAAAATGTCGGATTATTAGTTGATATGAAGAATAAGAAAATACTTGATTCAACTAGAAAACTTAAATCCAATTTTTTCGTTGAAAGTATTAACTCCACAAAATAAATATACAAAAATATTATTTTCGAAAACTACTTCTGATCCTGATTATACAAATAGTGCACAACACACAACTGTACATAGAATCGTAACTAAAGACAATTTAACATTTTCAAAGCCAAGACGATTGGACCCAATTAAATTAAATGTAGCAAAGAAAGAATTTTAATATCTAGTTAAAATTGGAGTTTGTCGCCCACTACTTCACATGTCGCTTCACAATCACTGGACACCTTGTGGGGATTATCGAAGGTTAAACTGTGTAACAATTCCTGATAGGTACCCTTTATCCAAGACTTTAATATTAGTATGAAAGGAAAAACAATTTTCTCGAAAATAGATTTAGTTAGAGCGTATCATCAAATTCCAGTTGCTCCTGAAGATATTCATAAAACTGCAATAACAGGATACCCTTCGGTTTAAGAAAAAGCTCTCAAACATTTCAACGATTTATGAATGAAGTTTTCTTTGGTTTTGACTTTGTTTTTATTTATATAGATGATATCTTAATAGCTAGTTCAGATGAAGAGGAACATTTTGAATATCTTAGATTAGTTTTTGAACAATTAAATAAGTTTGGATTGAATATTAAGCCATCAAAATGTATTTTTGGTCAAAAATCTTTAGATTTTTTAAGTTTTCAAATATCTGAAGATGGAATCCAACCGTCAAAAGATAGAATTTATGCAATTAATAAATTCGAAAAACCAAATACTGTAAAGAATCTTCAAAAATTTCTTGGCTTGATAAATTACTATTATAGATGTATTCCAATGCTAGCAGAAGACTTAATTCCATTACATAATATAGTTACAGAGGATAACAAAAATAAAGTTAACACTACTCAATGGACAAATGAAACAGAAAAAGCTTTTAATAATGTAAAAGAAAAATTTACCAAAAATACTCTGCTGACACATTTTGATAAACAAGCTAAAATTTCTTTAGCAGTTGATGCATCAAATGTCGCTATTGGTGCTGTTTTACAACAATCAGGTGATAATTGTTGGAAGCCATTAGCATATTTTTCAAGAAAATTGAGCAATGCAGAAAAAAAATACTCTACATTTGATCGAGAATTACTTGCTGTTTGTCTTTCAATCAAACACTTCAGGTATTTCCTAGAAGAAAATCCTTTTACTGTTTTCACAGATCACAAACCATTGACAGAAAGATCTCCTCGTCAAACAAGACATATGGAATACATAGCACAATTTACAAATGATATTAAATATATTCGAGGTAAAGATAATATTGTTGCAGATACGTTATCAAGATGGATAGAAATTGATTCATTAACTCATGCTGAAATTTATTTTAATACATTAAGAAAGCAACAGGAACATGAAATTTCTAACAATATAGTAAACGAAAAACACAATATTAGAGAATTTAAAATTCCTAATTATGATTTCAACATATTATGTGAAGTAACAGGAAAACACGCTAGACCATATATACCTGAAAACATGAGAAAAACAATTAAAAAAAAATTCATTCACTTTTGCATCCAGGTTCTCGTGCTTCTAGGAAATTAATTCAAAGTAGATATTTTTTTATATCTCACGTTTCGGTATTCCATCGAAAATTACTGTTGATCGTGGTTCTCAATTTACTTCTAACTTATTTTCAAATTTAACAAAAATACTTGGTATACAAAAAATCCATACCACGGCTTACCATCCCCAATCAAATGGTATCATTGAAAGATTCCATCGTCAACTTAAAACATCGTCTAACGATGTTGTACACTGGTCTGATGAACTACCTATTATATTGTTAGCTTTACGAAATCAAGTTAAAGAAGATCTTAAATGTTGTTCTGCGGAAATGGTTTACGGTCAGACTAAGAATTCCAGGTGAATTAGTTATACCATCTCAAAATTCAGAAAATTCTTGTGAATTTCTATTCTTAAAATTAAGGGAACATTTCTCTTCTATCCGTAATGCTATATCTCATCACGGTAACAACTACAGTTATATTCCCTCAAATTTAATGAACTGCTCGTATGTTTTTGTGAAAGTTAATAAAAAAGTTGGATTACATTATAATTTTGAAGGACCATATAAAGTTTTAGATAAAAATGATAAATATTTTAAAATTCAGAAAGGAAATTCAACTGTGACAGTTGCTATTGATCACCTTAAACCAGCATTTATAGAAAATTCTGAAATAAATGATGAAATTACTAATAAAAATTTAGACAAAAAAAAAAAAAGGAGACATATAATTTAAATTAAAATATAAATAAAAACAAAATATAAGTTTTTAGCTGGCGGGAGAGTAGATGTAGGTACTTGTTCACAAAATACTTTGTATAAATATTTTATAATTTTAACTAGAAATATTTTGTTCTATTGTTTTTGAATTGAAAACTTTTGAAATTTATTATAACTAAAATATTCAATCAATAAACATTAATTTGTCTATATAAAAGAATTATTTTGGGTCCTACAACAAGCAACATCAAGACAAAGTTGTCAGAGCTCGAACGCTGACAATTTTGATTTAACGCTGCAATAATATTGATAAATTTTTATCCTGATAAAAATTTGACGTTTATCTTGATACAAATTTGTCTAATGTAGACTCGAAGTAATGTAAACATGGCCGATTTTTTTCGAAATCTCGTTTAAAATAGATTTCAAGTGTAAGTATAAATTAAGTATTACACCTTCAGTAAGATGCAGTTGCTCATTTTAATCAGCCATCTACAGTGAAGCATTCTTGAATGCCTCATCCATGCCTTCTAAAGCCCAAATTACAATAGCGCGTAAGGCTTAAGTTAAGATCACCGGCCCACTTTGTACTTTGATTTGTGATTAAATTAAATTAGTGTAAAAAATTTTGATTGATCTCCTTCTTAGTTTACGAGTTATGAGCCTCTAAAGCTTTGATATATTTTTTAATATCAGTTATTTAAATTATATTAATACTGTTTTAAAGTACATTTAAATACCTTTCTAATGATGTATAATATGACCATATTTATTAAGTCCTTGAATTAAATTCTAGTTCAGTCCAGTCAAAATAAAAATATTTTCATTTTAACATTTACACAATATTTTTAAATTATAAAACTAAGATTAACTTGTGTACAATTTATAAATAAATATAAGTATAAAACTGTCTTATTGATTCACTAACATATTTTCAAGCGTAAATTTTTTCCCCAAGAATACAATCTTCTGCTCACCTATGTTTGAAAGATTTACATTGGCACTTTTATTATTGATTTCACCCAGTTTTTAACTTTGAGCCAAATGATATCTATAACATTAAGTATCGGTAAATAAGGACCATTTTTAACAAAATTGTCCGAAATAATAAACTTATGCATGCAATATTTGATTTAACTCCCCCAAAATTAAGATATAAAAATATAATTTATATCTTATGCGTTGTTTTCCCAATTTAATTTAAAATTTTTCAATTTAATTTGCATTTTTCCAACTTTCATATGGAATTTTCTAAATATCAAGTAGAAATTCTAAATTTCATTTGGAATTTTTTCAATATTAACTTCAGATTCTTAATTCCATTTGAAATTTTCTCAATATTAACTTTAAATTCCTAATTTCAATTGGAATTTTCTCAATATTAACTTAAAAATCTCAACTTAATTTGGAATTTTCTAGATTTTAACTTGAAATTCTAAATATCATCTTGACATTTTCAATTTCGTTTAGAATTTTCTCAATATTAACTTGAAATTTTCAAATTAAACTAAAATTTTCCCATTTTCACATAAAATTGGTGTATTTCATGTTCATACTCTACACCACCATAGGTGGTTGGGCTATTATGCGTTTGTGCTGATGTTTGTAACGCACAGAAAAATTATTACAGAAAAAGTATACAGTTCGACTCAGAATCACTATCTTTAACGTTGTCCGTCCGTCTGGCTGGCTGTATGTCCATGTAAACCTTGTGAACAAAGTACAGGCCGCAATTTTAAAGATGTCTTAATTTTAAAGATATCAGCTGTGTTTTGTTGCTAACGTTCAAGGGTAATTTCATAAAATTTTAAATTTATATACGTTAGAAGTTAACGTGTAAAATTCTACATGTTAACTTTAACTTCGATAAAAGTGCTACCAATTTATAAACAGAAATACAATTATGAATATTTAAATGACAATAAATTAAAAAATTTTAAAAATTAAATTGAAAAGAAATAAAAAAATTTAAAATGATTGGTTTTATAAAGAAAATTTGTAAAATTTCTGTGTGAGTAGTATATTTGTATAGGTTCTGGCGCTTTTTCTGCCCTATGCAGGAAAAAATGTATTTTTGTGTTTTTTGTTTTTTGTTTTTTTTTGTATAATAATATGTATGTAATTATGTTAAAGTAAATGGAAAAAATGTGTTTGGGTCGGTTCTGGGACAATTTAGCGTAGCTCCAACAACATTTGAGGGGGGGCTGATTTTTTTTATCGTTTATGGAAAAAATGTATTTGGGTCGGTTCTGGGACAATTTAGCGTAGCTCCAACAACATTTGAGGGGGGGCTGATTTTTTTTATCGTTTATGGAAAAAATGTATTTGGGTCGGTTCTGGGACAACTGAGCGTAGCCTCCAAAACATTTGAGGGGGGGAGGGGTTTTGTTTTTTCAAGAATTTTTTTTGTCATTACTGAAAATTTTTTTTAAGTTAGGGTTCGCAGATGGCAAATTTTTTTATTGATCCATCAGAAGAAATATAAAGGGGGAGATCCCGTCCCCCTTTGTGTGTTTAATATATTGTAATAATATATGTATGTATGTATGTTTATTGTGTGCTTTTTTAATAAATGCTACAATATTTTTTTGTTTAAACGGTGAAATTGGAAACCAATGAATTTATTTTTGTCAAAATTTTTTTTTTTTTTACTTTTGTATAATAATATGTATGTAATTATGTTAAAGTACATACAAACGAATTAATATGGAGACAATTTTTTTTACACTTTTAATTGTGATGAAATTAAAAACTGATGACTTGGATAAATAGAGTTTGAGTATGTTTGGTTTATTCATATGGTTGTTTTTGTTTTTGTAAAGTGTACAATTTAACTTGAAAATTGTTTTTGTTTTTTTTCATATGCATAAAATAACCTTGTAAAAGGTTTTTGACTTTAATTAAAAAATATGTTTGATTTTGTTGGGTAAGGTTATGTATAATTTGTTCTAATGTGATATTAGGAAATTATTGTGAAATTTATGTTAAGGGAATTGTGAAATTTATGTTAAGAGAATTGTGAAATTTATGTTATGATTTAAAAATGAGAGTAAATTTGAATTATATAAAAAAACTCAATTTATATAAAAACTTTTTGGAGTAATCTGATTTATATATATTTGAAGTTGAGGGAGTATTTTCTTAATTGATATAAAAAGACATATCAGAATATATTTTTATCATTCCTCTAAAAGTTACTTTAACGTGTACTTAACAAAATGGTAAGTTACCGTTTTTGTATAATACTTTTAAATATTTATTTATTTTTTAATTTTAAATATTTTGATTTATTTTAGATGTATAAACAAATTATTAAATTGGCTCAGGGTATTATGCCAAAATATATAAAAATTGACGACATTCCTCTATATCAACCATACAAAATTTTAAATTTTGATTGGAAAGAAACGCAACATGGGTCAAAAGTCATAGCATATTTAGATAATAATAAATGGTTTTATCTACCACAGAGACTTACAAAATTTTTAAATAGGGAAGATCCATACTTGACTAAAATGAATGATCGAAATTGGACAATTGTTTACAAAGGTCGGCAGTCATCAAATGGCATTGCAATATTTGAACTAAATTATAATTAAAATTGTTAAATAAACTACAATTTTATTCAATAAAATGTATTTAATATAAAAAGTTAAATCTTTCTTTTATTTTGTATTACATTAAGAATACATATTCAGGTGGAGGGTTTATTTGTTCTTTTTTTATTTTCTTTTTTTTTTTAAATATGCCAACAAAAAATTAATCTTTAATTTTTTTAATTTTATAAAAGTGCTAATCGAATCATATTTTGAAAAAATCCAAGAAAAAAAGGAAATTACATTTCCGTTGAATTTAACCTTGAACAAGCATGCGTTTCCTCTATGCTCGATTGATTACTGTAGTTCTGCTGCAGTTTCTCATGTTGTATCAATTTTCATTTTTTATTTTTATTAAAAATGCAATAGTAAGCATTTTTAAAATATTTTAAATTATATAAATTGATTAAATCATTAGTCAACAGTCAGTGTATTATACATCTTTGAAAGAGTTAATACCAACATATACATATTAACAAACTTTGTCTTGATATTAAATTATTTTGTGTTTAAAGTAAAATAAGAACAATATTTTTGTATTTAAAATTAATAAAAGTGTATAAGAACAATCCTTCATTACTTCATTGTAAAAAATTAATTTGTGTGTGATTATCTTATTAAATTAAAATAATATTAAACAAAATGGTTTACTATAAATGTCCAGAATGCAAAAAAATGTTTGCTGATGTTAAAAATTTTAAAATGCATGAGAGAACTCATGCATCAACATCGAATATTAAAACATCAACAGGAGCTGAAGTAAAAATAGTAAAAAGTGCATTTAAAAAAAGAGTGGCAACTCTTGCAATTGATAATTTAAAAGAAGAATGTCTCATACCAGAGACGTTTATGAAGGAGTCATATGGAGCATTAAAGGAAGAACTTGCTAGCTTTTTGAAAATACATGATGCTCTAAAGTTAAATATAGAGCTTCATGCCTTGTATGCCAAACCCAACATGGACGATTTAGGAAATACTCCGATAGAGATTAAATATTTTCAAAGTAAAATGGTTGAAATTTTAAATTTAACAGAGTTTGATGAGATATTTAAAAATAAAACACAAATTATTATAAAGCAAATGGAAGAGTTCCAGGAAAGGGACAGTGGTTGGACTCTTATTCAATTGATTAAACTCGAATTGAATTTGAGTAAATACCAACCACTTAAAGGCTCTTCATATATACCACTCCCAATGAAATTGAAATTGAAAAAAGCGTGTATTAATGTACAAAATGAAGACGAGTTCTGTTTCAAATGGGCCATATTGTCAGCAATAGCTGAGTTTAAAAATAATCCGGAACGCACTACCACATATAAAGTAAACATTTCGGAAGAAATTATTAGTATAAATGACCAACATTTAAATTTTAAGGGGTTATGCTTCCCACTCAAAATCAGTGACATATTAATTTTTGAAAATAACAATCCAAATATAAGTATTAATGTTTTTGGTTATGATTCTGCAATGGATTTAATTGTTGGGCCTTACTACAAAACAAAAAGTAAAAAAGCAAAACATATTAACCTTCTGTTTATACAAAAAAATGTAGGAGATAACATCATATCACATTATGTTTGGATCAAAAGTATTTCAAGGTAATTAAAAAAATTTTAAATTATTAGTTTGATTTAAATAATGATTATTTATAAATATATAATTATTTACAGATTGTCTAGATCACAGTTGACAAAATTTGAAAAATCGGTTAGTCTATGTGAATACTGTTTACGGCATTTTTCCAACATTGACAAATTTGAAAAGCATGAGAAAGATTGCAAAAAGAAGGTTGCTTATGTTCCTGATACAGATAAGTCATTTTTAGAATTTAAGAACTATAATAATAAGATAGATGTACCATTTGTTATATATGCAGATTCAGAGTGCATATTTGAAAATATTCCAACATGCATTCCGAAAGGGGATGTCTCTTCCACAACATTAGTTGATAAACATATCCCCTATGCATTTTCCTATTACATAAAATGTAGCTTTGATAACAGCTTAAATAATTTGCGTACTTTTAAGGGTTTAGATTCACCTAGACTTTTTGTAGAAAGTCTTGTTGAAGATGTTAAGTATTTATATTCAAATTTTTTATCAAAAGTTAAGCCAATGACACCCTTAACCGAAGAAGAAAAAAATTGATTTTGCAACTAATGATAAATGCCATATTTGCTCGAAAACTATTATAGATGAGACAAAAGTTAGAGACCACTGTCATTTAAGTGGTAAATATAGAGGACCGGCACATAATTCTTGTAATATTAATTTTAAAATTCCTAAATTTTTCCCAGTGTTTTTCCACAATTTCTCAGCTTATGATTGCCATTTATTTGTAAAAGAACTCAATCAAATTAATGATGGTCCAATAAATATAATTCCTCTAAATAAGGAATTATATATATCACTTTCAAAAACCATTAAGGCTGATAGTGGAGATAATATTGAAATTAGATTCCTTGATTCATACAGATTTATGTCATCTAGTTTGGACAGTTTAGTAAAAAATTTAAGCAAAAATGATTTAAAAACAGTAAAATCAATGTATAGTGATGAAAATAAGTTTAATTTACTCATAAGGAAAGGTGTCTTTCCATATAATTATTTAAATTCAGTTGAAAAACTTAAGGAAACTAATTTACCTAATATTGAAGATTTTTATAATAAACTAACAGATACAGAATGTTCAGTAGAAGATTATACTCATGCAAAAAATGTCTGGAGAATTTTTGATTGCAAAACTTTAGAAGATTATTTAATGCTTTATTTAAAAACAGATGTTTTATTACTAACAGATGTTTTTGAAAACTTTAGGCTAGTTTGTAAAAATATTTACAATTTAGATCCGTGTCACTATTATACAGCTCCAGGACTTTCATGGGATGCAATGCTAAAAATAACAAATATTAAATTAGATTTACTAACTGATTTAGATATGATTTCATTTATTCAAAAGGGAACTAGAGGAGGGATAGTGCAATGTTCCAATAGACATTCAGTTGCGAATCATAAATATTTGACTGATTATAACAGTGAATTACCATCTCAGTATTTAATGTACTTAGATGCAAATAACTTATATGGTTGGGCAATGTCAGAAGCTTTGCCTGAGGGTGATTTTGAGTGGGTTGAAGATATTGATAGCTTTTCATTAGACTCAATTCCACATGATTCTAATTATGGGTATATATTAGAAGTTGATTTAATATATCCAAAGGAACTTCATGAAACTCATAATAATCTACCATTTTGCTGTGAAAATAAAAAACCTCCAGAATCAAAAGAATCTAAATTAATTGTTGATTTGCATGATAAGTATGAGTATGTTATTCATTATAAAAATTTACAACAGTGCCTAAAACATGGTTTAAAACTGAAAAAAATTCATAGAATATTAAAATTTAGACAATCTGATTGGTTAAAAAAGTATATTTCATTGAATACACTCCATAGAACAAATGCAAAAAATGCATTTGAAAAAGCTTTTTTTAAATTACTAAACAACGCCGTTTTTGGAAAAACTATGGAAAACGTGGACAAACGTAAGGACATTAAAATTGTGAATAAATGGGAAAGTGTTGGTAGAAGATTTGGAGCACGAGCTCTCATTGCAAAGCCTGAGTTTAATTCGTATAATATATTTAATGAAAATATGATAGTAGTTGAACTTAATAAAAGTTATTCATACTATAATAAACCAATTTATGTAGGCTTTACCATTTTAGAACTTTCGAAATGGAAGATGTATGATTTTCATTATGACTATATGCTTCCCAAATACAAAAATAAAGTTGACCTTAATTATATGGACACGGACTCTTTTATATATACAATAGAAACTGAAGATTTTTATAAAGACATTATAAACGATATTGATAGTAAGTTTGACACATCAGAATATGATATAAATAATCAATTTGGCATACCACAAAAGAATAAAAAAGTCCTAGGTATGATGAAAGATGAAAATATGGGAAAAATTATGAAGGAATTTGTCGGATTGAGAGCAAAAATGTATTCATTTGTAACTGAAGATATGGAAGAAACAAAAAAGGCTAAGGGTGTTAAAAGCAATGTAACTAAAAATCTAAGTCTTTCAGATTATAAAAATTCTCTATATAATAAAAAAGTTTATCATGGAAATATGTATATTTTTAAATCAAAGCTACATACTGTATATACTTCCCTTATAAATAAGATATCTTTAAGTTATTTAGACAATAAGAGATTTATATGTGATAATAATGTTAATACCCTAGCTTGGGGTCACTTTGCTTTAAATAATAATAATAATAATGAAGATAACTGTCAAATGAATGTTAATGAATTAGAATACGTAAATAAAAATTATATTGATAATTTTATGAATGATGATGATTGGGATGATTGTTTAATGGAAATAGAATATTGATTTATAAACTTTATAATATTGTTAAATATAAGTTTAGTCCAAAATAGTTTTATTAATATTATATTAATATTATATAGATCTTATTTTTATAAATAATAAAACAAAAGTATTTTTTTTTAAGAGTTAAATGTGTTTTATTTCTAAATATTTTGCCATTGTACATTTTCAGTTTCATAATCTAATTTTTTACGATTTCTAGTTACTCGAGGAGAATACTGATATGGTAAAGTTGATTGCTTCAAGTTTTTATGTTTTTCTTCCTTTGACAATATTCTTATTTTCGGTGTTCCATTATTTGAAAAATGTTTAAGTCGTTTAGCAACTGAAGATGCTGAACTAGGATTAAGTTTTTGTACTGTTGTATCCATATCAATTTCATCATAATTATCGTTAGTATAAATATCCTCAGGTAAATTTATATTAGATTGTGTTCCTATACTATTTGATTCTGGTTGCATTGTTTGAGTTTCAATATGTTTCTTATATATTTTTCTTGTTTGTGTTTCATTATCACGTAGATTATTCAATCTAGAACTTTTAGTTTGATGAGAAGACGTCTTTTGGGTTCCAATTAAGTATTTTGCTAGTTCTTGTTTAATATAATACCATTTGTTGATATCTCTTAGTGTGTATGAACCATATATTGGCAACAATTTTCGATGTAGAAAATTAGAATCAGAATATTTGACTTTAAATTTATCGTAACTTGATGGGTTAAGAACTATTAATTTGGATAAATTATTTGACATTTTCTAAAATTTTTCCAATAACTCCACTTAAAACTGATGAAATAATAATTGGTAGAAATCCTCCTTTTTGAATTAGATGTTTTCTCTTTTGTTTCACTGAGGTTTCTGGTGAACAAACTTTTCTAATTGTATTTTTATATGGTTTTATTTTGTCAAGAACTGATTTATTGATTTTATGGTTCTTATTAATTATATTGAAAAGTATTTCATTTATAGTTTTAATAACAACATCATCCACATGTTTAAGTATTGCATTTCGTAGTTTGGGATCTGCTTTCTTAAGAACATAAAGAATATGTTTGTTCTCCTTCAAAAGTTTTAGGTTTGAGGTTATTGTTTATATTTGCAAATATTATATAGTGACTTTTATTGAAAATATCCGTTCTGAATCTTAATGCGTTGTGTATTTGTTGAGTAAGATCTATTAATAAATAACCATGAGCTTGTTGTGTACAGTTATTATATACATCAACCAGAGCTTTTGAGTTTTCTGGATATACTTGGCGAGCTAAATATTGAAATTGTAACTTATCCCTAGGATTTTTAAACATAACTATATATTTAGAGTTTAAAGAAATATCTCTTGAATAAGCACCTTTATGAAAAATGTTTTGTGTTACTAAAATCACAGCTAAATTTCTATGATGAGATCCCTTAGTAAAAAGTTCACACACTTTTTTATTAGATGATTCAAGCATTAAATCATCCAATATTATTAAAGTCGATTCGTTTTCATCAGTAGCAAAATCCTCTGGAATACCTTCTATAAACTCTACATTGTTAATTCTCGGAAGAGAATTTTTTTCTGCAAAGCACCAAATGACCCGATCTATATTTTTAGATATTAAATGTCGATTTTTTATCAAATTTATTATAAATGTAGACTTCCCACAACCAGATGGACCGCAAATCATCATAGTGAATGGATATATAAACTGTTGAAACATGTTTACACTTTAGTATACAATATTTAAATGAAGTGAAGCGTTAATATTCTATAAATATAAATATGAGTAAACAAATTCTTGTTAATGAACTACATCGTCAAGCGAGAAAGAACTTTCAGCGCCGAAGATTTATTCAAAAAGGAATTTTAGATACATGGCAGATTGACCTAGTGGAAATGATACCTTATGCAAAATTTAATAAAGGTTTTAAATATATGCTTACTGTAATTGATGTATTTTCAAAATATGCATATGCAATACCATTAAAAAATAAAACAGGAATAGAAATTTCGAAAGCATTAAAAGAAATTATAAAGTTAAACAAAGGAAAATCTCCCAAAAATATCCATTCTGATCAAGGAAAAGAATTTTATAATATCTACTTTAAAACTCTTATGAAAGAATATAAAATTAACCATTACCACACTTTTTCAAGTATGAAGGCATCAATAGTTGAACGCTTTAATAGAACTTTAAAAAATAAAATGTGGAAACAATTTAGTATGCAGGGAAATTATAAATGGATAGATATATTAGATAAATTATTGAAGGAGTATAATTCTACATATCATCGCTCAATAAAAACAACACCCAATTCAGTTAATAAGAAAAATGAACAGAAGCTTCTTAATACTGTATACAGTAATTTAAAGGTTTTCAGAGGTGGAAAATATAAAATAAATGATTTAGTTCGCATTAGTAAATACAAAAATCATTTCGAGAAAGGATATACACCTAATTGGTCTACAGAGGTTTTTAAAATAAATAAAATTTACGTAACCAATCCCATAACCTATCAACTTGCAGATTTTAATGGAAATATTATTAAGGGTGGATTTTATGAGGAGGAATTGTTAAAAACAAAAGCTCCAAAAATTTTTTTGATAGAAAAAATTTTAAAGCGAAAAGGAGAAAAACTATTGGTAAAATGGCTTGGTTTCGGAAAAGAATATAATTCATGGATTCATCAGAACGATATTAGTAAATAATATATGTATAACAAGCAACATATTATATTAATCATTTCTTTTAAAGATGTCTTCAAGTATACAAGAAGAAAATATTTATGTTACTTTATTAAGTAATAATTCAAAAGATATTTATAAAAACACTCCAAACACTTTTACAAATTTACTAGCACAGTCTCTCAACTTGGATGAAAATTGGGTAGTTGGATTGTCAGATATTTCATTTTTGTTAATGGATAAACAAAGTAGAAATAATGAAAATATTGTCAAACGTAAAAAACGAAACATTTCAAATGACGATATACAATCTACGGAAAATGGACTTACAAAGTTAGCAAAAAGGAGTACAAATAGTGAATGTGATGAGATTAAATTAAAATTTCAAGAACTTTTAGAAACGTCGGATGAACCAATGTTCACAAAATCTAGAATGACTAATACAACAACAACTCTTTTCAATAAATTAAATGAGACTCCTCAAACAAATGTATTAATGGAAAAAAAAGATTCAACAAATAAAACGTTGAATAAGTTAAATGAAGATACCTCAGAAACAAATTTAGCAATAGAAAAGAAATATAATAAACATATAGATAAATCTAACAAGGAATTTGTTCCTCATACTAGCAGAACAGAATTGGAAAGCGTTGAAAAAGATGCCATTTTATCATCAACAAACCACATTCTGCAAAAATCTTTAAATACATTTTCAGATAATATGGCTCATTATTTTATTAAATCATCTTCACTGGATATAAATGAAATTATATTTATTTACACTGATATAATTAAACCTCGTCATGTAGGGAATAAAAAAATTAAATGTTTAAAAATATTTTCAATATCATCGTTAAAAAACTATATTCATTTCAATAGAATAGAATACTTTCCTATTGAATCTTATAACATTAATGATATATCTATAATGCTTAGAAATGATGAAGGACAAACAATAAATTTGAATGAATTAATACCAGTTTATTGTACTTTACACTTTAAGAAATGTATAAAATGATTGTTTAGTAAAATGATAACTCATTTTTATTATAACCATGGATGTGTTGTATACAAATTATTATAATAATCAGTCTGGAAATAATGTCCAAAATATTGGTGAAATATATCATACACCAAGATTTGTGCAATATGGACGTGGTATTGGATCACTATTTTCATCTTTATTCTCGCATCTAAAGCCATTCTTGAGGACGGGGTTAAATTATTTAAAAAATAAATCATTAGATATTGGAAAGGAAATTTTAGAGGAAATTGGTACAAAACCAGTGAGAGATATTCTATTTAATCAAGGGGAAAAAATAATGAACAATTTTAAAGAAGCTACTATTAATAAAATTAAAACAATGCAGAAAGGCAAAGGAAAGCATATAAAACTTAAACGTTTAAAACAAAAACCACATAATAAATCAAAACGTTGTAGAGTGAAGAACTTTAAAGATATTTTTGGAAATTTAAAATGTCGGGATTTATAGAATGTATGAAAAGTGAATTGGATTTATTCGAATCTCCACCAATTCAAACTAGTGTAATTAAAACAGAAGAAATATGCTACAATCCAATTGCTTCATTGGATAATTCTAGTACTATTGAATTTGCATCATTAGGAAATGGTGAAACATATAGAGACCTTAATAGTATTTATCTCAGACTAGTGCTTGAATTCAAAGGAACTGGAGGTGTTGTTAATAACTTGTTGCATTCCATATTTAGGAATTGTAAGGTTCATTTTAACAATAAAAATGTCTCTCAACCTGACAACAACTATCACTATAGAGCATATATGGAAACATTACTCAACTATGGCAATGATGCTAGATCTACTCATCTTGAATCGTGTGGTTGGGCTACTGATGTTAATAAAATTAATTCATTAATCGATAAAGAAAATCCCGGATTAGATAAAAGAAAAAAATTATTCAAGGATGGAAAAAAAGTGGAGCTTTTTGGAAAACTTCATGTAGATGTATTTAATCAACAAAAATACTTAGTTAACAATGTCGATCTTAAGGTTACATTGAACTTGGAAAAGCCAGAATTTTATATTTTAGAAAATGGAGATAAAAATGAATCTCATGTAAAAATACACGAAGCCAATTTATACATAAATCATCTTACTATCAATAACAATATATTAATGGCACATCATAATGTACTACAAAGCAAAAATGCAATTTACCCATATAAGAGAGTAGAAATTAAGACCTTCACTTTACATCCAGGAAATCATTCATTAACTCTAGATAATGTTATACTTGGACAACTACCAAACTTTTTAATTTTTGGAATGGTATCTAACAAAGCATATACTGGAGATAGAAAAGAAAATCCATATAACTTTCAACATTTTAATTTACAAAGATTTAATTTGGTTGTTAATGGAGTACAATTTCCAGCACAGCCAATAGAATTTAACTATAATAACGGAGGAATATTAAGCACTCGTGGCTATCAAACACTATTTAAAGGTACTGGAATCCATCATTTTGATAAAGGACATCAAATTACAAAAGAACTTTTTGATAGCGGATATTTTTTACTAGCTTTTGATTTAACACCAGATCATAATAATAATTCTAATTGCGGAAATTTAATAAATCAAGGAACCATTCGAATAGAAGGACGTTTTGGAAAACCAATTATAGAAGCAATTACCTGCTTAGTATATTGTGAATTTGATAGTATAATAGAAATTGATAAATCTCGCAATATTATACAAACACTATGAATTCAATCAATATTATAAATACTTTAAATTCAAATAATTACACTAAAAGAAAATTTAAAGGAGTTTTTGCAAGTAATAAACTACCCAAAGCACCTGTTGCAAAACCTTCATTTTATATCGCCAACACTGATCCATCTTATAAACCCGGACAACATTGGGTTGCTTTTTATTTCCCCGAAAATAAACCAGCCGAATTTTTTTGCTCTGCAGGTCAACCTCCAATAAAACCATTTATATCATTTCTAAATCGAAATTCTAAATCATTTATCTATAATACAACACGAATCCAAAGTGAATCATCCATATTTTGCGGAGTTTATTGCTGTATTTTTATTTATTTAAGATGTAAAAATTTAGCTTTTAAACAGATTTTAAGTATTTTTAATTATTTTAATTTACATGAAAATGATATGTTAGTTTTAAGTTTATATAGATACTTTTATTTGTTTTATAGAAATAAATAAATAAAAAAGATTTAAAAAAATATATTTTATGTTGTTGTTATTCCAAGTTTCTTTTTCAATATTTAGCAATATTGTTCGAAGCATTCATAATTCTGTCTTTGTTTTTCGTGAATGTCAAGTAATTACTAAAATCATATATCAAATTAAAAATATAAAATAAAAAAAAACACACAAATTTTATTCTTGTTATAGCTTTTATTACTCGTTTTCAAAAATTTACTACAAAATAAATAACTATACATGTTTTATTAATTAAAATTAATTTTCCTCTTTACTTATTTTAAACGTTCTGATAATAAATAATATCTCATTATAAAATTATCTATTTTAGATTTGAGTTTTTTATGTCTCCCACAACAGCATGTATCAGGACCCATGGTTGCTTTATTATTCGACCATGAGCAACTTTTAAAGTGTAATCCGTATTTAGATAGTATTGGCTCCTCATTATAATTCCCAGTCTTATTCAGAAGTTCAAAATACTCATCCAGTATTCTTTGATGTTCCAAAAAAATTAAACCATCAAAATCTTCAAGAAATTTTTGAATTTTTATATATGACATCTTTATTGTAGAGCTATTTCTTAACAAATATTTAAAATTTTCAAAACAATAATACTTATATAAAGTTTAAAAATGTTATCAATTAATAATTTCTAGGTATTTTAGTATTTTCCCAACTGAAAAGTGGTTGAGAATTTGGAATGAAAAACTCTCCCACTTCGTCTCCTACTGTAGAATTTTCACTGGCTGCCTCTTCCAATTCCAAAACATTCCATTTTCTAACTTTCTTCTTAATATAAATTGTTCATTGTAAACTCCTTCTATTATATTATCTTCCAAATTATTATATCGTTTGGGAAGATATAACATTCCCTCCTCAAGCTCTGCAATCACCACATTTCCATATTTGTTCTTATGACGGAACATAGCTAAAACTTTATATGACTTTGAGGGAAGTAAATCCTTTGTTGCTAGATATGGCCTTGTCTTTAATTTATTGAAAGCAGCAACAATATTGGCGTTTGTAATTTTATTTGAATTCATTTTTGCTCCTCCTTTTAAAAAATTTGATAACTGATTAAACAATTTTACTTTAGAGATTAATATTATATATGAAAAATAATTAATTTATTTTTTTACTCCGAAAAGTTTAAATGTAAATTGAGTGTTTTTTTATAAAATTCAAATTTACTCTCATTTTTATATTATTTTACTCTCATCATATTAACATAAATTTCACAATTCTGTTAACATAAATTTCACAATTCTCTTAACATAAATTTCACAATTCTCTTAACATAAATTTCTCAATTCTCTTAACATAAATTTTACAATAATTTCCAAATATAACATTAGAACATAACCTTACCCAACAAAATAAAACATATTTTTTAATTAAAGTCAAAAACCTTTTACAAGGTTATTTTATGCATATGAAAAAAAAACAAAAACAATTCTCAAGTTAAATTTTACACTTTACAAAAACAAAAATAACCATATGAATAAACCAAACATACTCAAACCCTATTTATCCAAGTCATCAGTTTTTAATTTCATCACAATTAAAAGTGCAAAAAAAAAAAAAAAAATTGTCTCCATATTAATTCATATTATTATACAAACAAAAACAAAAAATACAAAAATACACAAATAAATTCATTGGTTTCCAATTTCACCGTTTAAACAAAAAAATATTGTAGCATTTATTAAAAAAGCACACAATAAACATACATACATACATATATTATTACAATATATTAAACACGCAAAGGGGGGAGCCGGATCTCCCCCTTTATATTTCTTCTGATGGATCAATAAAAAAATTTGCCATCTGCGAACCCTAACTTAAAAAAAATTTTCAGTAATGACAAAAAAATTCTTGAAAAAACAAACCCCCTCCCCCCCTCAAATGTTTTGGAGGCTACGCTCAGTTGTCCCAGAACCGACCCAAATACATTTTTTCCATAAACGATAAAAAAAATCAGCCCCCCCTCAAATGTTGTTGGAGCTACGCTAAATTGTCCCAGAACCGACCCAAATACATTTTTTCCATAAACGATAAAAAAAATCAGCCCCCCCTCAAATGTTGTTGGAGCTACGCTAAATTGTCCCAGAACCGACCCAAACACATTTTTTCCATTTACTTTAACATAATTACATACATATTATTATAAAAAAAAAAAACAAAAAACAAAAAACACAAAAATACATTTTTTCCTGCATAGGGCAGAAAAAGCGCCAGAACCTATACAAATATACTACTTGTGTGCAAATCTAGTTTGAATTTTAAGTTATACCAAAGAATATTCATATACAGAAAGCGCATCATGTAGAAGCAAAATTTCTTATGGCGGGTTCCAAGGTATATTAACTATTAGGTAGAGTTAAAAACACAGCTGGCTTTTTTTTCTTTATATGTGATGACTGTCAAGTCTTTTTTTTATATGGTGTTTGTTTCTATGTGTGTTTTGTTTACATTTTTTATAACATTTTTGTTATTGTTTCAATGTACAAAATTTGACATTTTACGAAAACAAATGAGAGAACTTTTTTTTATTGTTGTATTTGTTGTAGAATTGCTCTAACCTAATAGTAAATAAGCCTTGGCGGGTTCTAACTAAACATCTGCATCAAATCATTTGCTTTTCAATTCACAGTAATGTTTTTTAATACATGCTCTCACATTACTGCTAAAATAAAAAACAAAACAATACAAAACAAACCACGCAAAAAAATATTATTTGAATTGAGTTGAATTGAAATGATGAAACAAAAACAAATCATGTTATGTTCTCTTTGAGAAATTGTTTGTCATAAGAAATTTTTTTCAAAAACAGTAATGTTTAATAAAAAACATAAAATCAAAACTGTGAATTACTGTCATTCCCTTACTTTAATATGAAAAAATGCATGGAAAGTAACAATTATTTATTTTTAAATAAAAAATAGATTATGATTACGTTTGCTTTAAATTTTTTTGCTAAGAAAATTTAATTATTTTTTATTTCAATTATAATTAATTATATCTTAAATGAAATAAAATTTATTTTATTTATGATATTTTTATTTACTTTTAATTACAAATCTATACTATTTAAATTTTTTTCATTTAATATTTCCTTCACTTCAAATTTTGTAAACAAAAAACAAACAAATGACAGTATTGCATTTTATATTTAATTCAATTCAATTCAGTTGCAAATGATTTGTTGCTAAATTGTTTTTATGACTCCCTGCACAAATGATTTTGTTTGTTTTTGTTTTGTTTTCTTTGTCTTTTAAATACGTACGCACACACAGCGAATTGATTTTAAGTTTAAAAAACAATAACAGTCAACAATTGAAAAGAAAGGGAATCATTAAAAATGAGCTACAAACAGGGCTGTCAGATGTGGCGATTTTTCGCCAAACGTGGCGATTTTTAATTGCTCTTGGCGACTGAATTTTCCGTTTTGCGACATGGCGAATTTTTTGGCGATTTTTAACAAGGTGGCGATTTATTTGGCTAATTTTTAAAACATCATTAAATAGGTATCATAGTAAAACTATTACGTTTTCTTACTAGCCAACGTCAATTTTTAATATTTTTCTATCCAAAACGGCGGTTCTCAAAGGGGGGTTCGCGGTTTTCAACAAGGTGGTCGCTAAGACCTTTTGCTTGAACATAAAATCTAAAGTATATCTTTAAACAGATAACACACGTATGTATATTAATTTCTCCATACTTATAAAATAAAGTTGCAAAGTTCCAAAAGTATAGAGTAAAAATTCTAAAACAATTGTTTGTGCATGATTTTTATTATCAATCTGATAATTTTTGCAAATTTTAAAAAACATTTATTATTTAAGATATTTCGTCCTTGGAATAAGACATTTAGTAGCAATTTTAAAATCCATTTTTAAATACAAAGGTTTTATCTTAAATTTATAATTAGTTCAAATCAAATGTTTTTACTATTTTTTTAAATATAGCCTGATTTATCAAAAGCATTTGGTATCAAATTTGGATTAAGAATTATTTAGGAATAACATTTGATATGAAATTGAGAAAGTATCACTTTTTTTCAAATGAATATTAATTTTTATTCAAACTTGAAATTCAACATTCGTATTTCCAGAAATACATTTAAATTATCAAATTTAAAAACACGAAGCAAGAGCTTATAAAAACCCCTGATTGAAGTCGGGGATCACACCTAGCAATTTTTCCTGATGGAATTCTGAATTCGTAGAGAAGAAGTTGCTGTTTATGAACCCCGAATAACAAAATAAAGATCCTTAATTTATAAATATCTTCAATAACTGTTTGACAATTTGTTTTCCATCATCCTTCAAATATGAATATTAAGATTTTATGGGCCATAATGAAAACAAAACGTTTATGAATTAATTAATTTTTCAAAACAATTTATAAGTTTAATAGGACAAATGTTCATTATATAATTTTAGATTTATTCTGTTAAAAAATATAATAAATTTTAATAAATTTTTAAAATTGTTAACCTAAAGTTGAGCTATGTATGTCAGAAAAGTCTATTGAAATTAATATTTTTTTATTCAAATTATATTTGTTGATGCTGAATTTACATTTTAAAATTATATAAAATTTGAAGCACTAAATATTTTAGTTGTTTTTACTTTTTCTTAAAAAAATATATGTATGTTAATTTTGGCGATTTTTGGCGATTTCTGATTAACAATTTGGCGACAGAGGCTCTAAGAAATCTGACAACCCTGGCTACAAATGAATTGATGCAGATGTTTAGTTCTAACCATAGAACCCGCTCTCATGTAATTCTCGCACTCAACGTTTTGCGATGATGAGGGGGATAAGTAACAAGGGAAAACAAAATCCACCACCAAAACAGAGAGAGAGAGTGAGAGAGTTTAAATATATGTGTTTGTACATGTGTGTATTCCTTATAAAGAAATGCACACACACACACATGTATAAGTTTGTACATGTTATAAAGATCTTTATTTCAAATTGAAAGAAACAAATAATATTTGTTTCTTTTATTTTGAAATAAAAAGTGCCAACAGAAATTTAAGTTGTTTATTTACTAATGGAAAGATATGAAGGTTAATACTACTGTATTAAAATATAACTATAAAATATAAATGTTGTCAATTTATATTTTATAGTTATATTTTTAATAAAGTAATAATTGTTATTTTTTACTTTTATATTATTATATATTTCATAAAATGTGCAGAAAATTTTCTTTTGGTGTTTTTTTACTATTATTTAAAAAAAAATATTTTTAAAGAGAATTTTTAATTTTAGAAATTTTAATTTAAAAAAATATTTAAATTTTTTTCATTTTTAAAAGTACATATTTTTCCATTTTTTAGAAAAAAAAAAATAATAAATAAAAGTTATTCCTTTTTTTCGAAAAAAAAAAAAAAAATTATTTTGTGATTTTTTCCAAGTTTTTGGTTTGTATCTTATTTGAAACAAGAAATTGTTATTAAAATATATATTTTTTATAAAATAAATAATATTAATATTTTTAATTTTAAAACTTATTTTTAAATTATATATATTTTATTTAGTAAAAAAGTTGTTTTGAATAAAAAAAGTATTTCATTTCATTTATTTTTGGGCAGAAATAATATTTATTTTGAAAAATAAAGAAGTTTTTTGATTTATTTTTTCTAAGCAAAAAGTTATTTTTTTGCAAAAGATCTTTTTTCAATAGAATTCCACCTTTTTTACAGAATAAAACAAAGTTATTAAAGAAAAATCTAATTTTTGTGGTGACAAATTCGATATGAATAAGAAAATAAAAATATTTTTTTATATTTTTTTTTTCAAGGGGATATAATTTTATATTTTTGTTTTTATTTATTTAATTAATATACTTAACTTTAACATCTGTTACTTTGAATACATAACAAGTAACAGAACTACTCAAATCGAATTTTAAAATATAAATTAGATATTCTGAAAGTACATTTACATAAGTTCATATGACGTTAAAAAGGCATAACTAGTTCGGTGCTGATTAAAGTATTTCTACTTTTAAAATAACAAAACACATATGCTATGCCCTACACTAACATACGCGATCCTATTTTATCTCCTTAAGTAAATAAAAAAACAATTTCTTGTTTCTACTTTTTTATGGGCACTACACCAGCGATCGCCACTCGCATACATTCACAATTATGTTTGTGTATGTTTTGTTTTTCTGTCCCATTATGAAATTATACACAAAAAATTAAATCATTTTTATAGTAATTTAATTTTGAAAGTTTCTTCGGCAATTCAAGACTTGTAAGTGGAAATACACGTTACTAGTATAGAATTTGAATAGTAATAACCGAAGATCGCAACGATTACCATAGTAAACATAAAAATTACGATTTAATGTTTATTTTTTCTATTCTTTGATTAAAAAAATAACAATAAATTATTAATTTAGGATTTTAATTTCTTATTAAAAAATATCGAATAATTCAGCACGAACGATTATTTCAAATTTGTATTTTATAATAAAAATTTTAAATTAATTGTAGTAAATTATTATTTATTAATAAAAAAAAAATAGTTATTTAATAATAAATCATGTTAATTAATCCTACTTAATATTAAATATTTTTCATGAGTGTATCTCAAGCAACAAGCAGTTACACAACATTCTTGCTTGAATGCTCGTGCACAGTATACATACAGTAGTGTAAGAAAACAGAGACAGAAAATGTGTACTATTGCCTATCACTCACACAAAATTCTCTAACTTGTTTTTGTTTTGATTATTCATTCTCGATTTTGTCGAGTTTCTTTTATTTTAATTCTACCTTTTGGCCACAGAATTAATATAAAACTATGTATTTATTAAATTAAAAGTTATTATTTATGTGCTAAAAACTAATTTGATTTGAGCTATTACGTGTTGAAAACAAATTTCATTTGTGGAAATATTGTTTTATTCCACATAAATGTAAATATTAAAGATTTTCTTGTTAAATAACTTTTTATGTAGAATGTGATTTTTGTTTTGGTTTTCTGCTTCGTTTCAAAATTCCAACCAACATAGCGTATCACTTTTACATTCGTAAATTTTATATTCATGCAACATTTCTATCTCTTTCTCCCGCCATATTCTAAAAAACTGATTTTGACAAATTTGAAGCCTCGATATTACGACTCTGTTCTACCTTGTGTGCTCGTGCGAAACTGACTTTCTTGTGTGTTTTTTATTCATTTCAGAGCATAACAAAAGAGATAAAAAACACGAATGCCTCCCGCATCATGAAATACTTTTAAAAAATATTTCAGTTTTCATTGACATGTGCTTTCTATATGTTGTATATTCTTTGGTTATACCAAGTCATGTGGATATCGTTTTTTTTTTTTTTTGCTAACTATCAACGTTAAGCCCAAATTACAATAGCGCGTAGTCAGCAGCAGTGTGTGCTGCCATAATCAGCTGATTATTTAGAATGCACTGTTTGTTATGGTGTTGATTACATTTGGTCAGCAGCAGTTTGCAGTGTTGTTTCATTTAGCCCTGTTTCTAAATTCACTGCGCTGCATTCAGATTGAGAGCGAGACAAAGAGAGTGAGCAAATAAATGAGAGGCTAAAATACACAAGTAGAACAAAACTAGATGATGGTTGTAAATTGTGGCTGCCTACGCACAATTGTTCGAGCAACGATGTCTGCCATCAAACGTCATTTTGTATACGGAAGAAGAGGCGCTGCATGTAAAAGTATCGAAGTGACACTGACGGCAAACAAAAAATTATGATTTGTTCGACAATTGTTCTGCCCACTGAAAACAAAAGGGAAAAAATTGTGTGTGTTGCTCTGCCGACGTTTTGTTCTTGTGCGAACAAGAAAAAGGCTAGTATAGACTAGGGTTTAGCAACAAAACACAGCTATCTTAAAAATAATTTCACCTTGGGCCTGTGTGAAACGGTAGGAAAGTTCTATGGTAAAAAATATTTTTACTATGGTGAGAAAAATTTTTATTTCTGCTGTGTGAAATGAAAGCTTTGTAAAATATTGACAAATTAAATTTTTATTATTAAAAAAACAAATAAAAAATAAATGTACAAACAGAAAACAAAAAATAAAATACAATTGCAAAACAAAATGATTAATTTCCATTTCAAATCCTTTTTGAAAGCAGAACTCCTATTCGGGGTCATTTTATGTCTATTTTATATATAAAGTATATATAAATAAATGTGTTTGAAAACTTAAAATAAAAATTTTCTAAATATTTTACATTTTTTAAATATTTTCTATAAAATTTAAAACTTCAAAAATTTAAATACATTTGTCAAAAGTTGTACTAGCCCCATGAGCTAGTAAAATTTTATTCACCTCATTACAGTCAAAAATTTACTAACATGCATACTTTTCTATCGTTTCACACAGGCCCCTTGTATTCATTTCAGCATGGTGCGAACAAGAAAAAGTCTCATGTAGACTAGGGTTTATCAAATCGACTTTCGATATACGAACAATCGACTCTTGTTGAAAAAAGTCGAAATCGACTATTTGGTTTGAATATTATCGCGAAATCGACTTTCTTGTTGCCAGATAATCGAATAGTCGAACAAAGTCAGTAATAGTCCAAAAATCGAAAATAGTCGAAAAATTGACTATTTAAAAATTAAAAAAAAGTCGAAAAATCGTTCAAACTATAAAACCTTAATATAAAATAATTTTAATTAGGTAACCTTATAAGATCATCTGATTATTTTTTGATCGTTTTTTCAAAGCAAACTTTACAAAGGAAAGTTAATAATTATAAATATATGGGTTTTGCTATTAAGAACTATTTTTAATTATATTTTGTGAGTTTTGTGTTATTAAAAACAAAAAGAAATAAAACATTACATACAAGTTTTATAAAAATATTTTCAAATTTTATATACAGTTAGGGACAAAACTATTTGTACACTCATGCATTTCGTATATCTTCAATAATTTATAAAGAATAAAAAATTATTATATGTAGTTTTAATTCAGGTCCATTTTTATTGAATTATTTGATAAAAAATAAATTAATATATAACACATTGTTAAAAAAAAGTACAATTTAAGTAAAAATCTTTGGGACAAAAGCATTTGTACATTAGTACTTTGTACAATTATTTGTACGTTGGACTCTTGTATGATGATTTTTTTAAATACCGTTATATTTTCTTCGTTAATCGAGTTTTATTTTACAAAATAAGAAGTTGGTTTTAACGTTTTGAATAATAAGCACATCAAAAATGGGAAAGCGAAAAGAGTTGAGTTTGGATATTAAAAATTTAATTATTGATGAACATAAAAAAGGAAAATCTCTCCGGAATATAAGTAATTTAGTAAATTTGCAACATTCCACAGTACAATACATTATAAGCAAGTATAAAAACAGCGGATCTGTTGAAAATTTGCGTGAAGGTATACGAAATATATGAGGTGTACAAATAGTTTTGTCCCTAACTGTAACTGCGCATTCGAGAGCTTTTATGATTCAAAGCATAGTAAAATAATAAAGTACTCGCACATCTACAAAAACAAAAATTGCTTGTATTTTGTTAGTGTAAAACTACTGCCCACAATGTCAGAATGCTTTGAACGGAAAAATGAGAGAACGAAAGAGAGCAAGAGAAAAAAACTCAAAAAATATTTTACATGTGAATACAAAAACAATTTGACAGTACCGCGAGGTTTGCCAATGAAAAAATTGTAAAACAGCTGGTCTTACGAGTATACTTTATTATTATACTATGGATTCAAAGTAACTTAGAGTGCCTAACGATTAAAATTGCATTAAAGATTTAAAATGCTACTAAAAAGTAAAATACACAACTTTTTATTTATTTTTCTCAAATACATATAGATATTTTCAAAATGAAAAATATAAATATGTATAAGAAATCTATTGCGCTATCTATTTCGCAATAATGATTTAAACACAAAGCTGAGCAATATTGTTGCTGTAAAATTTGTTGTTTTTTAGTTTTACTTATTGTTTCAAAAAGATAAATAAAATATATATACTGAGAAAAAATTAAAATTAAAAAGAAAAAAATATTTTTGTGTGTAACCAGCAGTATGTTACTTAATCAATATATTTGATTGCGTTGTATTCATTTTTATTTTTAAAGTTTTTATAAGACAATTAATAAAAAATAGTCAAGAGTATAAAAAAGTCGGCCTTTTGACAGCCCTTTTGTTCACAAAATTAATAAAAAACAATATTGTTGTTTAAACAATGTTCAAGAACATATATTACGTCAAGTCTATATTAGAGAAATTTGTATCAATACAAACGTCAAATTTTTGTTTGAGTTGCAGATAATTTTTTATCTCTGTCAATTATAGGGGAAAACGTATGTCATAATAAACCATGCAAAAAGTACAAATAACAATCAAGATGACGTCTTTTACCAAGCATTATCAAGACAAAGTTGTCAGAGCTCGAGCGCTGACAATTTTCTTTTAACTCTGCAATAATACTGACAAATTCAGTCTACATAAGAAAAATCTTTATCATGATAAAATTTTGACATTTGCCTTGATAACAATTTGTCTAATGTAGACTCGAAGTTACTTTGAGTCTACATTAGAGAAATTTGTATCAAGACAAACGTCAAATTTCTGTTTGAGTTGCAGATAATTTTTTATCACTGTCAATTATAGGGGAAAACGTATATCATAATAAACCATGCAAAAAGTACCAACAACAATCAAGATGGCGTCTTTTATCAAGCATTATCAAGACAAAGTTGTCAGAGCTCGAGCGCTGACAATTTTCTTTTAACGCTGCAATAATACTGACAAATTCAGTCTACATTAGACAAATCTTTATCATGATAAAATTTTGACGTTTGTCTTGATAAAAATTTGTCTAATGTAGACACAAAGTTACGTTTATTTTTGTTGACTGTTTGCACACAATATTTCACGCTACTTTTACAACTCTAGCTGTGTGTTTTGGATCATTATCTTGTTGGAATGTACAATTTAGCTCCAAACCTAATTTCTCAACACTGGGTTGTAAATTCTGTTGTAAAATATTCAAATAGTCTGTTTTATTCCTAGTATTTTCTATAAAAACTAGTTTTCCCACTCCACTCGCCCCACACTATCACCGAACCACCACCATGCTTTACTGTACTTATTATATTTAACACAGCAAACAGTGTATTTTTACTTCTCTATATTTTAGTCGATTTTTTTCTTCCAAAAACTTCGAGTTTTTGTTCATCTGTAAAAATAATGTTCCAAAACTAATTAACATGATTTTTGTACTTTTGAGCAAATTCAAGCCGTCGCTTTTGGTTGGTTTTCAATATGAGAGGCTTTCATCTCCGAACTCGACCATGAAGAGTATTTTTATGTAGGACCCAGCGAATTGTACTGGCACTTACGGAGACTCCTGACTGTTCTGATATTTGCTTGTATTTATTAATTAATCTCAAAGTAAATATTATCCTATAAAGAAAAACGTACAAACTAAATTTGAAAAGTTTTCTTCAAAATTACATGCCTTTAGTAAATTTAGATATTTTGAATAAAATTCTTCAATTTGAATAAATCAAATTAGTTAATTTCTTAAAATTCATATGTCTTTAGTCAATTTAAAAATTTTAGTCAGGTTAAAGAATTTTATTCAAATTGACAAAAAAATATTAGTCAACTTTAAAATTTACAGAAAATATTAGTTAAATAAACAGATAATTTATTCAAATTAACTTCTTTTTAGGACGTTAATTGAGTAAAATTGTGTGTTGTTGTAACAGTTAGAACTTCTTAACAATTTTCAGTCTAGGGGTTCTGCATAGATGTCAAGTCCAAGAAATTGTGCTACTTCCACTGGGTGTGTCCATAAATCCGTTGGACAAAGGGAAGTAGGGCTGGACAGTTGAATATGTGGTAGGTATCATAGGGGCCCTCACCACATGCTGGGCATATGTTGGAGACGGCACGGTCTATGGGGGACCAGTAGGCTCCATCCCGACATCAGTTGAGCCAGAACTTCTCATTATCTGAAATTGGTGGTGGGCGGCCTCCTAAAACGACATTCAAGCGGTAACCTGCAACCGCGGAACCGATGACGTCTCTGTGAATGTCGTTCAAAGCTGTCGTGTACGAGTTGCAGTCTAAGGGATCCTGTGCATATCTTAGAATGCTCTCCTCGTACTTACGAAGGTCATGCCTCGGGGGAGAATCCAACTGTGTGATGTAGAATTTTGAATGAAATCCCAAGAGGAACTGTTTGGTTAACATTTCGTTATGTTCCTTGACCGGTAGTACGTTCATCTCCTCATGTAGGTGGTGAGGGAACGTAATTTGTATGCAGCCTGTGACGGTCCTTAAGGCTGCATTTTGACAGCTTTGTAAATTTCTTCACTGGGTATCACTCAACGAAGGAGACCACACTGGAGCAGCATAATTGACTACTGACCGACAAATCGTTTTGTATGTAGCTAGCAAGGTTTCTTTGTCCATACCCCAAGTGCTGCCGGCTAGCGCATTGAGGACCTTGTTCCTACTTCGCAATTTGTGCGAGATTGCAGAAGCATGAGCTGAGGAGATAAGTAAGCTGTCAAAGGTGACCCCCAGGATTTTTGGTTGGTTCACTGTCAGAATTTGAACTCCATCGACAAAGACGCCAAGCTCGCCGTTATGGTATAGTCGTCGAACGACTGACGACCACTCAGATAATTCACGATCCATCTCTTCATGTTGTTTGTCATAGTGGACTGCAGGATGTCCTGGAAGAGTGTAGCATGGCTGTTAAGCGCTGCGCGGATCGTTCTTTCACAAGGCCTCTGCTAGTTTAAGCCCTGTGAAGTCCGACTGGTTATGGCGGTTAATTCTGTGCATTTTCCGGAATCCATGCTGGTGATGAGCTGCTGATAGTTGACAGGTTAGCTGGGGGAGGGGAAGAGCTTCGAGTGTTTTTGCTACTGGTGGCAGCAGGGATATCGGCCTGTACGATTATACCTCGCTCGAAACCTTCCCGGGTTTTAGAATTGTGATCACTCGGCCCATTTTCCAGTCATCGGGTACATTTAAGCTCCTGAGCGATAGGTTCAAAACCAAACTCGGCTACTCGACTCCCCGCTCCCGCATTGAATGGTTTGGCGGCGTTGATGGCTTCTGCAACTTCAACTGGTGTAAAGTGCTTTGGTGTGCCAGTGGCTAGAAGATTGTGAAATTTGCGAACAATGCTTCTTTTCGCCTGTTCTCTCTCAGGGTGCTCAAAAAGTTGCCGACTAAAAACGCGCGCATCCCTTAGGGTCGGATATGGTGTCATCAGCAAATCGCAACCCTATCATCTTTCTTCGTGCGGTTGGAGAGAGACCAGACTATTGACCATAACTTACCTACTCCTGTACTTAAGTTGCAGTTCTCCAGGTGATTTAACCATCTTTTCCAACCTGCTGATGTCTTTGCTCAGCTGTCCGATCCTTGGATCGTCAGGGTTGGTGTTGAGGATCTTATCACTGCTTTTGCTGGGAAATGAGGACGTAGAACTGGGATGAAGCGAGCTGCTGCTGTTGTGATGGTTTCGGGGGACTTCCTCTCTGCGACAGATCACTGAAGTGGCGGTCGGTGATTTGTTATTAAAATTTTATATAATAAAATATAAAGATGTAAAAATTAAATTATATTCTCAGTTGAAGTAATGAATTTCAAATTAAAATTTCCGACTCAATGAAAATATATTAAAATTAGAACAAAACAACCGATAAAATGTATTTACGTACTTCGGTAATTCAAAATTGAACATTTTTCATTTTGAAGTACTTTACGCAGAAGTTTGGCGTACTGATTTGGTTTTGTTCCATATAAATGCATGTATTTTACTACAGCTTTCAGTTGTAGTTGAAGCGAAAGTATTCTATGCAGTTGAGCCTTAAAGGAATGCGTAAGACATAATTTTTTTTAAAAGTGTCGTACGCAAAAATTTGATGTTGTGCTGTGACATGCATTAGCTAATGTAGTGTTATGTTATGCTTTGGCTAATGAAGTGTTATTTAGTGTCATATCGAAATACGCTTACTGTCATCGCATGTCGTCGTAATGTTGTGATGTGCTTTTTCTACACACAGGTAGTGGAAGAAATGTTTGTGTATGTTCATAGTATAATAATAAAGTACTCGCACATCTACAAAAACAACAATTGCTTGTATTTTGTTAGTGTAAAACTACTGCTCACAATGTCAAAATGCTTTGAACGGAAAAACGAGAGATTGAAAGAGAGAAAGAGTAAAAAAATCGAAAAAAAAATTACATATGAATACAAAAACAATTTGACAGTACCGCGAGGTTTGCCAATGAAAAAATTGTTAAACAGCTGTTCTTACGAGTATACTTTATAATTATACTATGGTGTACGTTGGTGCATGCTAACATATGAATTTGAATGCAAATGTAAAAAACTACCACCAACCCTGCCAGCAATTGGGTGATAGTTTTATCCACTATCAGAAAAATGACTCCTTTTAGTGCTCTCAAGATGTTATTTTCTGGATAGTAATTAAATTTACAAAAACAATTAAAATTAATTTCGACTTTTGATCTATTTATTATACATTTCTCGTACTATCAAAATGTCGAAAAAGTCACTTAAAAAGCTAGTTTTTGAATATATATAATGTTACCAAAAACTGTCTCCCATTAGTGCTCTCAAGATGTTATTTTCTAGATAGTAAACAAATTTACAAAAACAAATTACATTAATTTCGACTTTTGATCTATTTATTATAAATTTTTCGTACTAACTATAAGTCGAAAAAGTCACTTAAAAGTTCGTTTTTGGGTAAAAATAATGTTACCAAAAACTGTATAACATTAGTGCTCTCAAGATGTTATTTTCCTGATAGTAAACAAATTTACAAAAACAAATATCATTAATTTATATTTTTGATCTATTTATAATGTATTCTGTTACTAACTAAAATGTCGAAAAAGTCACTTAAAAGATAGTTTTTGGATATATATATATAAAGTTAGCAAAAACTGTTTCCCGTTTGTGTTTTTTTCTGATTGTAAACAATTTTACAAAAACAAATAACATTAATCTTGATTTTTCGAAAAATATGAAAAAACGGTGGTATTTAGTTGACGTCTTAATTTGAATGCCATAAAATCGAAGTTTAAATTAAAAGCTGAATAAAAAACAAATAAAAATTTAAAGAAATTTTCGCAAAATGGAAATAAATTAAGAAAGTAATAAGTGGGGCAAAAAATTCAAGTAAATCTAAAATAATGTTACATTTTCCCTCCTAAATGACACCATTTCTATGCCCAAAAAATACTCTAAATAGTGTCATCCAAAAAGTATTAGAACTGCGGCACACTTCTTCCCGAACGGTGACATTTCTTGGATAGGAAAATTATACATATTTTTTCTACTTCGTGATAATTTGGATAGAATATTTTGTTAGAATTTCGACAAAAAAAAAGTGTCCAAATTCATCACTAAAAATGACTCTAATTCGACACCCAAATAAAGCTCTTAATAGTATAATAAAAAAAAGTATAAGAACTGCTGCACACTTCTTCCCGAACGGTGACACTTCTTGGATAAGAAAATTATATCATATTTAGTTCAAATTTGGATAGAAAATGTTGGCAGGGAAGGGTAGTGTAAAAAATACTTACATAAATATGTACATACATACATACATACATACATACATACATACATACATACATACATACATACATACATACATACATACATACATACATACATACATATGAACGTATGATAGTGTTAACATTTGAGTTTGGATGGAGATTAATATCTGTCGAACGAAAATCTAAGCGAACGAAAGCAAGTCAACGAATTCGAATAATTTTGGGTTTCTGTATTTCTTACGTTCGCATGAAGTTACGTCTTTTCGTATTGTTTTTGTTTTACTTTTCTTTCAGAGTAACTTTTTTTTAACTTTTGTTTAAACGTAGATACAACCAAGTAAATAAACAAGCAGAAATAAAATAATTAAAAAAATAATAAAACTAAAATTTTGTTCAGATTTCTTTAGAATTGTTTTTTAGATACAAAATCGTCATTTATTTAAACAAAATATATCAAAACGAATAATAAACATGATTGAGGAACACTTGCAATGTTCTGGTGAGTATTTTTCCTATTTTGCATTAAAAAATTCAACTAGTCGTAAGCAAAATAGCAAGTGACTGATTTTGACATTTTTGTTCTTATCGTTCGAAATACAGAAACCCAATTTTATACGAAAACACTTACGTTTTCTTTCGACTCATTGTTCGCATAGAAGTGAGTTAGAGAAACCCAAATCAGTCTTCGTTCGCTTTTGATGCGAAACACAGTGCATGGTTCCATAGACAAAAATCAAAATAAATTTAAAGCCTATATTAATGAACCAAAAAGATGGTTTTAAATGGTTTAAATATATATATATATATATATATATATATATATATATATATATATATATATATATATATATATATATATATATATATATATATATATATATATATATATATATATATATATATATATATATATATATATATATATATATATATATATATATATATATATATATATATATATATATATATTGAAAAAATGAAACTTCAACGCATTTCATCAAAAAATTAATTTTTGCCAATTTTTTTTTCCTAAAACAGTTTAAAACCATCCATATATATATATATATATATTATTGCTGAAATTTACACATATTTTTTACTTAAAACCTAAAAATTCCTTAAATTTAATGAAGGATATAAAAAAATTATAAAAAATTATACAATTTCTTTTTACGGTTGATGTAAGTTTTTACAGTTATTTACAGCCTGTTTTTATAAAACGAATATTGAACTCGTTTCGTCAAAATGACGAACGAATTTTCATTTCCGTTTTTATAAAACGAATGTCAATTTTTGTAGACGAATACGTAATGATTCATTTGAAAATTAGGTTTTCATAACAAGAATTGAAACGAATAAAAAACCAAAATCAAACGAACAAAAAATTTCTTTCGTTAAGGAAATTATGGGAATAAAAACAAATCAAAAGAAAAAATAGATCGAGTTTCGTGGGACTTGTGCACAATTTTGGACTATTAAAATGAAATATGCTTAATTTTAATGTAATTTTTCTGATGTGGAAACAGTTGCTGAACTTTTGGTTAGCAAAATTTGTGACAGATTTCATTTAAACTGCTTAATGTTTGAGATTAGTGCCCAATACCGGAAATATATTTATATAGGTTCTATAAATTATAATGCATCTAAAATAACCAATCATGTGCTAAAAATCTTATTTGCACCAAATTGAAGAATTATAAACTTATGGATATATTATCAAAATTGAGAAATTTGTTTCACACACACAGACTGCCAGATGGACGAATACCTTCAACTTGCTAAATATTTAATTTTTCCGTGCGTTACATATACTGTGCTGGTGTTTGGAACGAATCACAGCAAAAATTTGTTAAATATTGGCCAATAATTTACGATTTGTGATATAGAACGCCAATACAAATAGTTATCCTACAAAAGTCAAATATGTTTATAAAATAAATAATATTTCTAAACGTAAAAACGTAACTTGAAAAGAACGAATTCGTGCAAGTTATAAAAACCAAATTTCTTACGTATTCATCTACCAACGAATCGTTCGTAGATAAATTCTTTCGTTTTATAAAAACAAGCTGTTAATAGATTAAAAAATAGTTAGAGCATATTTTTTGCCACAACTTAAAAAAAAGTTAAATTGAAAAAGTGTTTGATTTTTCGTTTTTACTTCAATTTCAAAGAGTTCTCAATGTTGACGTAATTTATTTTGCTAAATTATAATAAAATAATTATAAAAATTATTCCGAAATTTAAAAAACAAATGAGGAATAGAAAAATAGTCCTTCAGATGGCGCTAATTATAGAGCATTTTTAAATTTTAATACAAAAATTACATAATTTCGATGGAGTATTAAAAAAAAAATTATAAAATTTTTTTTTGCTTGATTCTAAAATTTAGTATTGTGTTTTAATATATAAAAGAAGAATTATTTCCTATTTTTTGCCACAATTGAAAAAAAAAAAAAATAATAATAATTCAAAAAATTTATAAATTTCCTTGTATTACACAAAAGACAGTAAATTCTTTATGTTGAAATATTTCGTGTTGTTAACTTGACATTTCTAAAAATAAAATATTGAAAACTAAAAATAAAAAAAAAATAAAATTTTGGAGCGGAAATCGGGCGAAATTAGGCAAATTAATGATTTAAATATTATAAGGCTTGGGGGAGGTAGGTATGCTCTCACTCCTATTAAATAGAATATTGTCTGACCCATAAAAAACCCATTTCCAAAAGGTATCGTAAATTTTGATACTGTTTTGACCAGTATTTTGGAAGACAATGCGTTTTCACATGTTCTTGCTCCGATTTTTTCAAAACTTTGTATATATTTAGTCTGGTTCTTAGGTAATATATGTGCCAAGTTCCAATTTTCTGCCACACCACCTTCTATTTTTATAAAATTAAAAACGGTGTGTTAGCCAGAAATGCGTTTTTTTCTCATTTCAGGATATATGAGAGAAAGGCGTGTTCTTGTTCCGATTAAAATAAAAAATGGCGGAATCATAAACAATCTAAATTTAGCTGCAATCAAAAATTTTAGTGCAATTCCGACCAGTATTCCTTACGCCAATTTTTTCAAAACTTCGTATTTATGCATTCTAAGCCTAAAGTAATATGCGTACCAAGTTTCAATTTGCTACGACAACTCCTTCTATTTTTGTCCCATCGTTGTATGGGATCAAAGCACTGTGCAAAAGAAAGCATTCGTTTGACATAGAGAAACAGGCTATAAAATCAAATAGAAAATAAATAACTAAATAAATAAAGTTTTATGAAAAGTAAAAGAACATTTCCAATTGTTAATGTACAAAATGTAATAAAATTTAATATTTTAATATTATTTAATTATACTGATTGTTTCATTGAGTTGCAGAAATATTTAATTAAAATGCATTTTATAGTCTCTCAATTACCTGTACTGTTCGTGGAGTTAAGTTGTCTCATTTTTATGTAGTAAATATATGTAAATGTAAAAAATCAAAAATGTACAGGTAGTTATACAATTTTTCATAAAGAAAAAATATATGTACATACATATGTCAATGGAAAATCCAAAGAAAAAACTAAAATTAATATTTTCTTCTTTTTCGTTACTTTTTACTACCTAGCATCATTACATAATTCCCATAAAAATACTCAGCTTTTTTAATTTCCCCGAATTGTATGTGTTTTTACCTGTTTTCTTAAAGTATTAGTAGGGAAACCAAAATTTTTCAATTGGGTTGTTCTGTATTTTAAATAAATTCATTCAATACAAAAAGTTAATTCATTTGAACACAAAATACAATTGTCTACATCAATTTGTAAGTGAATATTCAATTAATTCCAATTTATATATTAAAATTATATTTTTTACATTAAACATTAATGAACTTGACAAAATGGAAAAAATATTAATAGATTTTAATTAAGTAATTTTTAAAATAAAAAACAATTATTAAAGTTAAATTTTGTCCAACACAAAATTTATATTTAGAAATACATACTACATTAATTTTCCATAACATTAATTAATTTTTCTAACAACCATTGTATTGTTATGCAATATACTTACATAAATAGGTATAATTTAAACCACATATTCGCTTAAAACAATTAATAAATATTTAATACTAGTTAATACCCGGGTGCTTCGCCACCCCCCGAAATGAAATACATAGTAATTAAAGGATTAAAAAAATATACTAATTTTTGTATTTGATTTTTATGGGAGGGACCATACCCCCATAATCCGCTAATTTATTAGACAAATGTTTTCATGGATGTCAAAATTGTTTGTTCAAAATTTGAGCATTTGGGATGTCCGAGATATACTACATTTAATAGTTATTTATTAAGTGGGCGTGGCACCTCGCCCACATGGAATTTCAAAATAAAAAGTGGCCTATTTTTCCTTCCAGGCATATAGGAACACACTGTGAAAAATTCAAGAAAATCGGTTTAGCCGTTTAGGCGGCTATAGACTTCAAACAAACATATGTACATACATACATACATACAAACAAACACACATACATACATACATACATGCATACAAACAAACACACATTAATTTTTATATATATAGATAGATTACCCGTTTTTTAATATTAGTTTCTTATAACTTAATTTAAAATGTATGGATTTATTTTGTTAAGGGATTTTTTTGTTTATGTATGTACATACATTGTATGTATGTGTATACAATTTTTTTTTAAGCAAAAAACACTTAAAAAATTCCTTTATTTGCCGTCCACACGAGCCTTTTTCATGCTCGCACATTGAACAAAATGTTGTGCGCACATGCATTTGGATAGTGTGGACCCAAGTTGTTCATGTTTTGTTCTTGTTCGCACACCGTTGTTCGCACAATTGTTCGAGCAACCATGTCTGTCATCAAACGTCATTTTGTATGCGGAAGAAGAGGCGCTGTATGTAAAAGTATTGAAGTGACACTGACGGCAAACAAAAAATTATGATTTGTTCGACAATTGTTCTGCCCACTGAAAACAAAAGGGAAAAAATTGTGTGTGTTGCTCTGCCGACGTTTTGTTCTTGTGCGAACAAGAAAAAGGCTAGTATAGACGGTACGTTATGTAATGTAATTACCTACCTACGATATACCATATCCCTGCAAGCATTTTCTATCGAAAGTGTAACTATATCGACACACCGGGAAGTTGATATGCGTCGCTTTTACTATCGAATTCTGATCTAATCAAATTAGGTCGCTCTACGTTTTTACGTGACAGCTGTAACAACAGTGTTGACAGCTTTTTATTTCAGTATACAAAATCTGCATAAAAAAATCGCTGTAATAGGTTTATAAATTGGACAATTATTTTTTCTTTTTTCTTCACTAAAAAATTTTTGAAATAATTTAAATAAGACGTAGAGTCGAATATTTAATTTAAAGTTCAAAATTTTTGTCATAAAAGCACAAATTTCGTTTTGTATACAAATCGCTGAAATACAAACCAATAAATTTAGCGATTTTCAATTTGAATTTGATCCACTGGAAATATGTGTAATTGGCATCACCGATATTCATGTGTATAAAACAACAACAAAGTATTGGCTACATTTACGTTTTTAGAGTAATCATCCACTTACGTTTCTTTTTACATTTACGGTAGAGTAATGGAGCCTTAACTCATAATGGCACAATTCTTCACGAACGGTGTTACTAAGTAGATAAGAATTCGATAATAAAAGCGACGAATATGAACTTCCCGGTGTGTCGATATAGTTACAATTTCGATAGGAAATATTTATAGAGAAAATTGCTAAAAAAGTAATTTGTAGTAATGGAAATTTTGATAAAGTCTTGTAGATAAATACGGACCTAAAATTAACTTTGTATGTGTAAAATAATATAGGTATATAATAATGAAATTAAAATGACTTGGGGAGGATAATAAAATATAATAATTTACAATTTAAGGTAACATTACAAATGATTAAATTTAAAATATGCATATTCTAAACTTGATCGAATTAAAAACATTTTAAAAGGACAATTCATAAAAATTTGAAATTTATGAACTTTTTATTTAACAAATTTGTATTGAAATTTTCCTATTAAGCTTTGACAAAATTTAACATTTTATTTATTAAATTTTGAACATAATAATATAAATTTTGCTTGATGTTCTAACTGGAGACTAAAAAAAAAACAGGTATTTATTGATTCAATATTTTTTCTGATTTTTAACTTGGATAAAGATATTTTGAACAATAAAAATTTAATGAAATTTAAAACTTCGATTAAATTTAGAAAATTATAAAAATTAATTGCCCAGCTAAAAACGATCATATATTTGTATATATGGTGCATGTATGAAAATATATGGATATATAGGTTCCATATATGAAAAAGTATATTCTCATATATTGATATCTTTGCGATATATGGATTCATATATAAGGTATATATGAAAAATTTTACCATATATGAACCTATACATGAGAATTTGTATTTATATATGGTGTCATATATGAAATTATTTTTCATATATTAGTACGTATGTATATGATCTACATTGAAAATACTCATTCGATTTCGGTCGGAAAAAGGAAACATTATTTATTTGTTTTGATTATTAAACATGTAAGTTCAAACATTTAACTCCTTCTTCGAAAAGATATCTATTATTTTTAATATGGCTGCTAGTAACAATTTATAAGGAAATAAAAATATGTTACGTAATAGCAATTTTTAGTGTTTGAATACAACTATCGTTAACTAATTTTATTATATCATCAATATTTAACTCATATAAACTAAATAAATTGATTGCTGTCCTTGATAATATAGTGTTTGTAAATTTAATATAAAAAAGAAATTGATATTTAAAAATTAAAACAAAAAATATATTTTCTTAAAAATAAAATATTTAACAAATCAAACGAAAATTCAAAATTTAAAAAAAATTGGTACGAGCGAAATTTTCTGTCTTTTTCTATAATTAGAAAGTCCCCCAGTTCATCATTAGATTTAAAAGAAGGTATATATAGAAATATTTTGTTTAAATATCCTCCCACTTTAAATATTTCTGTATTTGATAAATATTGCAAATCAGATTAAGGAAGCTCAAAATCAAAGGTACTCGCCACAGTTAGCAACCCCCTCGGTCACTGAGTTAATCATAAGATCATAGCAGCTATCTCAATCTAAAATAACCTGGAAATCAACATCTGTAATACTTGACGATCGTGAGGATGTTAAAAAAGTTTTCTGTAATTTCTTATCAAAATCTTCAAATATGACAAGTACTAAAACAGATTATTTAATTAATCACTTTATTTATTACTCGAATAAAATTCTTGAAGATGTATCCTCAAGTATACCACTCACATTCTCATCGATTAAGCCCTTCAATGAATTTTTCAGGTGATAATTTTTGTGCAAATGTAACATTTTTGTTGTATTTTTTTCTTTTTTAATAAAATTTATAAAAACAAATTTTATAAAATAAATTTCATTCACAATAGGGCTTTTTAATATATATGTATCAATGAATATATGGATACATGCATATGGTCATATATCTCCATATACCCTCAATTTTCGGATCCAAACATATATGAAACTCCATATATTTTATATATGTATGATCCATACATAATATTTTTAGGTGGGTGCCCAGCTAAAAATGTTCATACATTTTTATATATAACTCATGTATGATGATATATTGTTATATATGGGTCTATATATGAAAGTGTGTTAATTCATAAATGAACTATTATGCAATATATGGAAACATATATAGTAAAATATATGAACTATTTTGTCATATATGGAAATATGCTTGTGAAATTTTTACCATATATAGTTTCATATATGAAATTAATTTTCATATATGAATCCATATATCAAATATTAAAACAAACATTAAATGCAATATAACTCTTAAACCAATGAAGGTACACAAAAATGTACTTCAGGAAATTTAATGGAAATTTTATTATCTTTAAATGTTGTATTAACATCAAAACACGTACCAAGATTTATAAGCGAGTTATATGCAAACAACTATTATTTTTATTTAATTTTACTGTCTTAAATCTATTCTGAACAAGAAATTCATTTATTGACATTTTAAAATAAATTGAAATATAACAAAATATTAAAATTTTATAAAAAATTAAACAATTTAGGAATTTTTTACAATTAAGAAGTCACTTTATCAACAAACAGCACCAGGAAAGGTAAGTGTGCGAATATTATTGATAAACATAATCTAAATTTTAATTTTCATATTTTCCAGCAGATTTTGTTAAATTAATTCAAGGAATTTCTTCAATGCAACATTCTAAATAGCACATATTAGCAGGAGAGTCTAAAAGAACCATTTCACTGCTGTTTCGGCGGAAATGTAAGTTGTTATACCCTTCACCAAAGGTGTAAAGGGTATATATAAGTTTGTCATTCCGTTTGTAATTCTCACAATTTTCGTCGAAGAGCAAAAAAGTTTACATTTTCGGGATTCTTGTAAGAAATGATGACGATAGGACCATGTCCGTCCGTCCCTCCGTCCGTCCGTGTGTCGGTTGAAATGGCGTTTATAAAGCCCACCGATAACTGACATATATAATATATATATCAAACGATCGGAAATGCTTTCGAGAATTTTGCTATTGGAATTCAGCAAGATCGGTTCATACAATGCGGAGATATGTTAAAAAACCGGTTTTTAGAACCGGTTTTCCAGTTTCTGAAGCCTCTGTATATACTAGGGACTTCGTTTTTACAAAGAAGTCTCGGACATTTTTTTCTAAATTTTTGTTCTGAAAAAATGAAATAAATCGGTTCAATAATAACTGAGATATCGGACAAAACGCATTTTTTATTTTTTGAAGCCCTTAAGCTATAGATTTTTATTTTTATACAGATCGGTCACAAATATTTTTATAAAATTTTGGTTTTTTGAATCAGCAGGATCGGTTTGTAAATGGCGGAGATATGCTTTAAAAACCGGTTTTTGGAACCGGTTTTTCAGTTTCTGAAGCCTCTATATATACCAGGGACTTCGAATTTTTAAAGGGGGCTCGGAAATTATTTTCTGAATTTTTGTTCTGAAAAAATGAAATAAATCGGTTCAATAATAACTGAGATATCGGGGAAAACGAATTTTTTATTTTTGAAGCCCTTGTTCAAGCTACAGATTTTTATTTTTATATAGATCAGTCATAAATGTTTTTATAAAATTTCGTTTTTTTTTTTAATAAACCAAATTCGTTCATAATCAACAGAGTTATGGCCCAAAAACAAATCTGTTAAGAATATAAATACACACACAAACATGTATATTAAGCATTGTAATGACTATTAGTGACGTTTTTTGTTTTTGTATAGACAAGTAGTTTAGTTAGAAACAGCAGTCATATAATGAATAACAGTGTTGTTGTTGTTCTTTGTATATGCAGTCTGTACAAAAATAAATAGATATGGAATTGTTGTTTATATATATATGTTTTATAAACTAAAACATATCTGTTAAGAATTAAGGTTTAATTTTTCTACTATAGTAGCTCTCATTTATTATGAATATCAACTACTAACAAACGCCATACTAAAAAATATATTCACTGTTTAACATTTTGTGTTTTATACTACTACAAACTGCAGCATTATTTTCATGTGGTATACTAAAAATTGCAGCGTTTGTTTACAATTTAAAGCAACATCTTTAAACAGTATTCAACTTGTTTGTCAAATATATAAACTACAACCTCCTGCTGCAGTAGAATTTTGCCGAAAATATATTACACACCAGTCAGTGTTTTCTTTGTTATGCTGGATGTTTTTCCCTATTTGAAAATTTGCGCTTTGATTTTTCTGCTATAGTAGGTAATTTAGCAGTTTTGTTTTTGCAATTTCGATGCTTTTTGTGTAAAATAAAATACATAAGGGTTGAAATGTAACCTAATGTATATAGGTATGTTGGTATGTACGTTTGTATGTATGTAGTGTGTATGTTCGTAAGTATGTTTATGTTTTTATCTTTTACACAAGAATGTCTAGCAGCAAAGAAATTGTCAACAAAAAGGCTGCTATACATTACTATAGCAGTAAAATCAAAACGAAAATAAATAATACTGCGCAATATGTGTTTAACAAAATTGTGCGTGCGCAACTCTACAGAAATATATTTTACTTCGTGTGCAATGGTTTGCTTTTGCTGCTGCAAATTGCAGAGACGAGTCACAAATTTAGTAGTATAACGATGTTATGGTGTGGATATTTCTAGTTGTTGTGTATTGTATAAATTAAACATTTGTATATTTATTGCACAGTCGTAAGTGAAATTTTTTTTAGCTAGAACTGCATATTTAAACCTTGTTAAGAATATACATAAATACATACACAAACATGTATATTAAGCATTGTAATGACTATTAGTGACGTTTTTGCCTATAAGACAAGTAGTTTAGTTAGCAACAGAAGTAATATAATGAATAACAGTGTTGTTGTTGTTCTTTGTATATGCAGTCAGTTTGTATATACACACATAAAAAAATAAATAAATATGGAATTGTTGTTGTTTATTTTTTAAAAGCAAAGCCTGCTATGATTGTTTTTTTTTTTTCATATTCAAATTTTCGTAGTTTGAAAAAAATTTAGATTTATATATGTGAAAATATGAAAGCATACGTTAAGGCGAAAATTTTATTATTTGTCGGTAATATGGTAATATGATGTCGATAAGATAGTAAGATGGTAATATGGTAATATGGTGAAGGGTATTAAAGATTCGGCACAGCCGAATCTTTTTTCAATTTCATTTTAACTTTGTCTTTTTTACATTAAAGAATTTATATTGTATGCATATTTTTTTGTGCTTTAATAAAATTAATAAAAAAAAATATATATATATAGTTTTATTATCAATCACAATAGGGTTTATATATATGTATGAATATATATGGTTGTATATGTCCATATACCCTCAATTTTCGGATGCAAACATATATGCAACATAATATATGTTGTATGTATATATGATCCATACATATTTTTTTAGCTGGGTAAATACAAATTTTATTAAATTTTTAATTTTCAAATTACAAAATTAGTAAATAAAATAGAAACAAAATTTAAATAGGTTCATATAAAAAAATTAAATTTTATACAAAAAACTTTCACGTACTTTTATTTAAAATAGAAAATCAAAATAAATAAAATAGAAAATGTAAGTTAAATTTTTTTGAGTAGAAAAGTACAAAGTCTTAAGTAAAAAATTTTATTGTGTACTTTTTTTCAGAAAAAAATTATTTAAGTTTGATGAGAAGACTCAAAGTGATAGTTGGTTGATCAACGTTTAATTTTCAAAAATTTAAATAAATCCTGGAACTATAGAGAGATTCTTGACAACATTAATATGTAATGAGTAACAGCATTTTTAGGAATAAAATCAGGTCAACTAAAAGAGTAATGTTAATGAATTCAAAAGTACACAAAGAAATCAGATTCGTTGTCACAACCGAACTGAGTCGGTTTCGAGAACTATCTCAAATTCGATTCAAATACAATTATATTATGGTTCGTACAAATATTTTGGAAAGAAAATCAATTAATGGCATTGAAATAATTGTTTGGGACAATTATTTTTCTTTTAATACTATATTTTCAATTTTATTTAATTTAAGGTACAAAACATACATAAAATTGTGAATGATACGATTTTTCACTAAATACTTAATTTTTCACTAAAAATTTTATTTTCTACTAAAAACTAGATTTTTAAATGAAAAATTAAATTTTTCACTAAAAATATTTTTTACTGAAATCCGAAAAAATGGAGTTACCAATGAAAACAAGTCCAACAAAATGATTTCCAAGTTTTTTGGAAATGGCTTTATATGTGACCAATGGCCAATTGTAGATCCAAGGCGAATTCAGATTAGGTGACAGCTTCGTTACAACAAATACAACAAGGCAACAACCACACGTATTTGTTCTTGGGCAAAAATTTGTTTGACTGTCAAAATTTTGTTTCCTGTTAATTTTGACATTCAGAAAAAGTAAACAAAAAGTAAAGTAGAGAATAAACAAAACAATATTTTTGGTTTTATTATTCAAAGCACTTGGTAATTTATACAAAACATTTTACCTAATATCTATTTTGCCAATCGACTTGGGTATCGTCTTCGATTCTTTGCCATCTTTATCAATGAACATTGCTAGAAAGTAGAAAAGAAAAAATTATATAAAAAAATCTATATAAAAGAAATTTTAAAGAAATATATTGCTCCTATTTGATTTGGCAATATAAAAAGTTTAGTGGTATCATTAAAAATAACACCAATACCCTCATCACATAATTGATAACCAGGGCAAGTTTTTATATGCACAAAAATAATTGAAATATGCGCTTGAAAGAGCTGGAAAAAATGGTATAATATGCACAGAAATATGCAAAAATAGCATGAATATGTATATAAAAACCAACAAATTTGTGCTTTCTTATGTATTAATGTGTAGAAAATATGCACAAATATGCATTTTTTAACTTTCAATCTGAAATAAATTTCGATGTTTATAAAAATATAACTATTTTAATTTTAAGTATCATATTTATCGCTTCCGATTTTTTTTCTTTACAATATTTACAATTTACTCCATTTCTCTAACCCACCTTTGCATTTAGTAGATTTGTAATCTGTTGCTGTAAGCTTTGTATATTACTACGATAATCCTCATTATGCCGACAAGCTTGTGTTGAAGCTGTTATAGCATCATGTAGATTATTTTTAAGGAATGTGGATTGCAGGCGTGTATCATCCTTAAGGCCATTCAATTCAGTCAATGGTTTACAATTTGCCGCCTCATTGAGTTCTAAACGTGGTGCCATTGTTAGACAAAAACTGGGCAAGAATGTAGGCACTAGTGAACTACTTGAGAATTCAAAATGCAAGAGATCACCTATGGTGGGACGATTTTCGGGATTTGATTGTAACATAGCTATAACCATATCGGCAGCTGATTTTCTTAAATAACTGGGTACACTATAATCACATATTTTAATTTTTAAATAGGTATCTTTTAAAGTCTTAATTTCAAAGGGAGGTTGAATAAAATATTTGCTTAACAATTGTTTAGTCCTTGAAGAGTTTACATTGTAATTACAGGCCCAGTTGACATGGGAAGACCTGGAATAAATATTTATAGTTAAAATTAGAACTATATTATTTGTTTATAATAAACATTTCAACTTATTTTACAGACTCTTACAAATTATTTTTGTTTATAAAACAAAAAATTTGACACTTTGACAAATTTCCATATGAAGGAAATAAAAGTCAGCTGACGAGTTGCTGTCACCTAATCTGAATTCGCCGTGTGCAGAACTTTATTAATATATTCTTTGTACTAAAATTTCTGCTTATATAAAATTTATGACACAGTACTGTCATTTATGCGGTTCTTATGGTAGTTAGAGTAATTTTCTGGTCTTATTAAAGAGCTTTACTTAATTGGTATTCCGATTCACTCATTTATAAAATAGTAAACAGCTCATTCCCTTTTAAACGAAGCCTTGTGAGATGTAGATAAATAATTATATAAAAAAGTTATATGCTAAAATTATTTTGCTAGGATTACATAGGAATTGAACTCATAAAAACAATTTGAGAGAATAAATCGGAATAACTATAATTGAATTTTTAAGAAAATATACCAAATTTTAATGTGTCAAAAAAAGTAAACAGTTGCACATTTCTTATACAAAAAGGGAGTAAATTTTAAAAGTGGGAGAAGATCTTATATTTCTTTAGTTTAGGTTTCGGGGAAGGACCAAATTATAGTCTTAAATGTGTTTCTTGCTTTAAAACGAAGTAAATAATTAAAATAGAATAGAAAAACAAACTTCAATTCAAACTCGAAAATATTATCAAATTTATATGAAAAAGGCAAAAATCCTTGCTTGGAATTGCAAAAATTGTTTCAAGGAATTATTGCGGAGTAATATATAAATATACCAAACATCATACTGCAGATTGAAATCGTGGCATAAATATTTATGATAAAGATAAAGATGGGTTAATTTTTTACCTTGCATACATGCAATTATTCCGAGAGAATATTTACATGGATGCAAGGTAAAATAATGGACCGATCATAACCAATTTCAGCAGACTTTAGCCTTATACCGAAATAGTCACATTTTTCAAATAGAATAAATAATTGTTTTATTCTTACAGAATTTTTAAACTTGAGTAAAATTTTTTCCTAAAAAATTTCATGTGGCTGCCCACAACTTTAAAATGTTGATAACTTTATTATGTTCCTAATAGTATTTTTCATTAGTAAAAAACTAATTAATTTTTTGTTTCACTTTCACTTTTAATAAATAAGTTTAGTAAATGTTAATATTTTTTTCATTCTAATCACTTCAACATTTGTATTTTTACTAAACAAAATTATATTGTTTATGCTTGTTCGTTTCCCCAGTATGAAATGTAAACAATCGCCAAAATCATGATGTGATGATAAAATTTCGATCCTAATGTGTATTGTTTTTGTAAAGTTTCTCACGTTCTACTATTAAACATTTTAGAGTGCCAAATTAGATATGGATTGATAAGTGTTTTTGTTTTTGGATAACTGTAACTGTTATTCAAACAACTTCTAATAGTGATTAAAAAAGTTACGTTTAGAAGATTCAATTCGTATACCAATATATTTTGTTGTTACAAAATTGAGAAGTCTTCCATTGCACTTCTAAAAGTGGCAAAGTAGTGAGATATTTCGAAAAAGACTTCACGAAATGCTTGCAGGGATAAAATGCGAAGGAGTCGCAAGTGTTGCATGTGAGCTAAAGTCACTTCAAACGTACAATGCCTTTCTTCATTCATGTGTGACACTTAATTTTTATGTTGGTGTCTGTGTGTGTCTTTACTCGTATTTTAAAACAAGGTTTAAATATGCAGTTTTAGCTAAAAAAATTTCACTTACGACTGTACAATAAATATACAAATGTTAAATTTATACAATACACAACAACTAGAAATATCCACACTATAACATCGTTATACTACTAAAATTGTGACTCGTCTCTGCAATTTGCAGCAAAAAAGCAAACCGTTGCACACGAAGTAAAATATATTTCTGCAGAGTTGCGCACGCACAATTTTGTTGAACTCATATTGCGCAGTATTATTTATTTTCGTTTGATTTTGCTGCTATAGTACAATGTATAGCAGCCTTTTTGTTGACAATTTCATTGCTGGTAGACATTCTTGTGTGAAAGATAAAAAACCAGCGTTTAATTTTAAGCACACAAATATTTTTTTTCAACTGCCGACTGCGCTGAAAACAGTTTAAGTTTTGATTTTCGATAACATGCTTCATAATTTACTGCTCACACACAAAACTGAAATAAGCCCAAATTACAATTACGCGTAGTCAGCAACAGTATCAGCAAAAATTATCAGCTGTTCACTGTCAGTACAACATGATGCTGCCGTTATAATTACAATTAAGCGTAGGCAGCCACAATTTACAACTACCACCTAGCTTTATTCTACTTGTGTATTTTAGCCTCTTATTTATTTGCTCACTCTCTTTGTCTCGCTCTCAATCTGAATGCAGCGCAGTGAATTTAGAAACAGGGCTAAATAAAACAGCACTGCAATAAATCAACACCATAACAAACAGTGCTTTCTAAATTATCAGCTGATTATGTCAGCACAAACTGCTGCTGACTACGCGCAATTGTAATTTGGGCTATAAGCAGCAACCAGTTTTTATTTTGCTCAGCAGCAAATAAAATAAGCAGCGCACACACTCAGTTTTTAACTCAGCCAAGTTGATTTTACGTCTTAGTCGTGTGCGCTCAGCACAACGTAGAAACATTTTTCAGCAACGTAAGAACAACTAGATAGTAAGACTGTATAGTTCTGTACAGTTGATTTACAAAGTTGTGTTTTTATACCCTACACCACTATAGGTGGTTGGGATTTTAATGGTTTGTGCTGATGTTTGTAACGCATAGAAAACGTTATCCAACACCCACCTTAAAGAATACCAATCGACTCAGAATCACTTTTTAAATCGATCTAACGATGTCCGTCCGTCCGTCTGGCTGGACGGCTGGCTGTCCATGTAAACCTTGTGCACAAAGTACAGGTCGCAATTTTGAAGATAATTGAATGAAATTTGGCAGGTGGGACTTTTACGAAAGCCTATTGAAATTGGTTATTATCGGTCTATTATTTCACCTACCCCCCATACAAATGTCCCCCCGGAATTAAGTTTCAACACTAAAAAATGCTTTAGAAATAAGAATATTTTAATGAAACTCGGTACAAAGAAGTTTTGTATAAAATCAAGTAGATGTTAGTATCAACGTATTATTCTGTATTTGTATATTTTATTTTACATTTATTAAAAGTGTTGATCTAATATAAGTCTCCTCCCCGAATTTTTATGGTCATATATAATGGTGTAGGGTAATATATGGTCGGTCTTGACCGACTATACCTTTTTTTTCTCGTTACATTTAAGAATGAAAATGAAGTGGTATAATTTTTAAATTAAAACAAATAGAAAACTGTGCAATAAAATACTATGAATTGTATTAAAGATATTTATATGTAGATTTATTAATTTTAATTAAAAAAACAAACATTTTTTATATAATATATTTATTTGCAATTTATTTAAAATTTTTGTAGAACTTTTATAAAAATATTAGATAATATTTAATATTAGTAGATGAAAAAATATTAACTAAATATTAAATGTTGTTTAAATTAAAGAAAAAAGTTAAAAAAAAATTTTGTTCTTTGGAATAAGAAGAAAATTTTGTTATTTTATATAATTTTCTTTGTTCTGATCTATTATACAAAGTTGTTTGGTTTTTGTTTTTAAATTTAAGAAGGAACATGAAGTTGATTACTTTAAATGAAAACAAATAGAAAACGGTGCAATAAAATATTATGAATTTTATTGAATATATTACATACATACAGCGGGTGTCATAAATAAGTAAACAAACTTATAATTTCTGTTTCGCTTTAAAAAGCGGCAAATGTAACGGTCCATTTTTAAAAATTTACATATTTTTGATGAAGTCAATTTGTTTTCTTTTACATTGATGACAAATTTTTAAAATATTGTTCCATTTTAAGTTTCTCTCTAGAGAAAGTTGAAAAGAAGTCGTTTACGGGCGAGTCATAAATAAGTAAACAAGCAACTTTTGGCTTCATTTCTTTAATTTTATGTGAAGTTTATGGTTGCAAAATAATTTTAGCACAACAAAGATAGTTATTTGTTACATTATGGGAGAAAAAAAAATCGCTTTTTCGATTATATTAGAAAATTTGATAAAATCTGAAAATTTTAATTTAACCATAATTTAATAATTAAGTGTATTAGAACTAAGAGTAATTATCATACAATCTGCAAAAGGTGAAACATATAGAAATATATAAAAAATCTTTAATAAAAAGGCCACTTTATTCTCAAGGTGGTTAAATGCTTCAAACACAATGAACGCGTTGACCGCAATTACTCTCGTAAACTCTTAAGAATCACTACAAAAATAATAGATATCAATTAGCTTTAAAATTGTATGCTTTCTGCTCCAAAATTTTTATCAAATCTGAATTTACAACTCACAGAAAAATATATGAAGACGGAAAACTTGGTGTAGCTGTAAGGAAAATTTTATACAATAGTATAATAAATCTCCAAAATTTGATGACGTTCTATGCAGATTTTGTCTAAAAATATGAAAAATCTAGAAAATAAGTCTCCGTATTGAATAAAATATGATTCGCATGAAATATAATGTAGGCTATATGTACGTATGGCTCTAAAATGTTTAAACTTTAAGTATAGAAAACCAATACCAATACTTAATGGTTTGGAAATACATTTCTATTTAAAAAATAGGAAAAAAGTGGTACACAAAGGTAAAATTAAATCCCAGATTAACCTTAATTTGATAAATGGTATAAAGTTCCAAAAAGTTTTTGTTTAATTTTTGTATATTTTATCCTATAGTATGAAAATTCACCTATGAATTAGGGTGAATTTGATTCAAAATATATAGCTGAGGAAATAATTAACATTTCAGAGTGACCTACTCAAAGTTCAGATGTGTCACCAATAGAAATTTGCATAAAATTTAATTAAAAAAAAGAGAGCCCATAATTGACCAAACTGATGTACTTAATTATTACTAAAACCTCTTAATTTTGTCCAGGGATATGCAGAATATATGTAGTCACTATACCAACATGTTTGGCATTAATGTATCAAAATATAGGCGGTCACCGTGGCTATCAGAAGCCATGTTTACTTATTTATGGAACATTGATTTTTTAGACTTCTTTAATAACAGTCACATTCACTAAGAAGTAAGAAGTTGAATTGATTCTTTTGCTGCTTATTTTACTAAGAAGACATTATATATTTATAATTATATGTTACTTTTAATATCTTCGATCTACAACAATGATCAGTTTTATAAAACATAACCAACTGCTGGAAAATTATATATGTAAATCTCTTTTAGTAAAACGATGTCACTATTTATAAATTGGAATTGGAGTTGAAGGGTTGTTGAGTAATGATAATATTTTTAATATGAACAAACGAATCAAAATTAAGCAGATCATCTGCTAATAAATAAAAGTTGAATGTGGTTTTAAACATAAAAATATAGTCAATTAAACAATTTATCAAAGAAATATTATAATTATTTCAAAATTTAAATTTTCTAAAACATTAAAAAATATATATGTATATTTTTAGTCTTGAATCTAAAATAATTATTTACGAATTTTTCATAATTGAGATATGAGTAATGTATTGCAATAATTGTAAATAAAATATTAAATAATAAAAATAATTTCTGATTAACAACACGCTGAAACACTGTGAAATTATCTGAGAACTGACTAATGTATGTTATAAGCCTTCCTGAGGACATCATAAATTTGTTTTAAAAATTTGTAATACACCCTAAAAATTTAAAATTATTCGCAAAAAAATAGTTGTAGTGTATATTCTGTACATTCTGTCAATCTTTTGTTGATTTTTTAAGTTTTATTTATACATCAAATCTGCCTTTTTCGAAGGTCTCAAATCTTAAATCTAAAAAAAATAAAGACTAATATATCTTTGTATTGATTTTTTGTGTTTTAAATTTCTTTGAAAAGTAGAAGAAACAGGTTTGTACCATTTGTATTTAGTCAAAAGTAAAAGCTACTTTTTAAACAACATCTAAAATATTATATTTAAGCATTTTGAATACTGTCAAAATCAAATTTTTTTTTAATTTGGCTACAGAGCTCCACATAAAAATTATCAGTTATCAACGATTTCAATTATTTTAGAGTTGTTTAATTTCGATTTTAAAATAATATCTTTAGCATTTATTCCCAAATAAACTTGATTTAAAAAATTTTCTGAATTATTATATTCTATTAAATGTATTTTGTCGCATTTTACCAAATAATGTTTTATAAAATTATTGACAACTGTTTTCACAAGTCTTTCCATTTGCGTGTGCAGATTGTGGATTTAATTTTGTATGAGAAAATTATTTTTGTTTCACTTACAAACATAGGTGTTTTTAAAATGTTGTTAACACACATAAAAATAAAAACAGTTTATATTATTAAGCTCAAAAGTCGTAATTTTTTCAATCGTCATTTTAGACATTTTTAGACAAAAAATCGTCAAATGACTATAAATCGTCATGACTGGCAGCTATGTTTGCGATATATATCGTATCACAAAAAGTAAAACTTTCAATTCAATATTGATAAGAATAAGAATAAATGTTCGAAAATTGTTCGTACATTCAGCAACATCGAAAAATATTTGTTAGTGATATCGTTCTCTATTTACTTTCGACTTTGATAAAGATATCCTAATGATATGTTGAACTAAAAATGTTGTACTAATGAAATGACACATTTTTAATTTAATTCAAATGCGTGTTTTTGAATTTTATCTTCATTTATATTTTGCTCACAAATGATATGTTTTCCATTTGTTACCAAAATAAAAAGCAAAAAATTTTCATAGGAAAAATTATACAAAATTATTCGTTAAAACGAATATTCACTTTTTCATTAAAAAAATAAAATAAAAATTAGAAAAATTATTGAAAAAAATCAACACATAATTTGAGTGCATATAAAAGATACTCCAAAATTTATCAACTTTCGAATTTTTTCCGTAGCTCCACACAGAATCGTTCTTTGGGTTGCAGAAACGTATTGTGTGAAATATTTGCAAAATCGGTTATCGTTATCGTAGTGAAACAGATCACATTCTCTGGTGGGAAACGAACACCCTGGCTGATACACCAGCTTACAACCAACTTGGTTATCGGTTCACCCATCTCACTTTTCCCCAACATGTACATAAAAGTACATAATGGGTGATCCCAAATGCTTTTTGTCACTTTTTAAAAGCTAAAGATTTTTTGCACTATGGAAAACTAATGCTACCCAATTAAAAGTGATTGTCCGTGAATAATTAGCGGTTTTATTTCATAACCTCATTCTTCAATTTCGACAAATAATAATCTATGTACTACACAGAGGTTTTCAGTTAATTTAAAATGTATGTTTAATATTTTTAAGTGTCGGAGATCTACTAAAACCAGATTTATTTGAATAAAATATCTTCAAATAGTTCAGTTATAGCAAAAACATAACGAATAACACATCGCTAAATATAGCCAAATAAATTAAGTACTTGACAGAATTATTAAATTATTATTATATGTTCAAATATATCTTGAGACTTGAAATTCTCTAAATAATAGAAAAACTTGGGCCATTATGCTCAGAATAATTTCTGTCCACCAGGTTTTATAATACTTTGTAATTTTTTGATTAATTTTGTTCAATATTTAAAAAGGCGACAATTTATTATACGAATATAAACAATTTTTGAGATAATTTACTTTTATTTGTATTAATGATCTAGTGATTATTATTTCGCAACTTCTAACTTACTAACAATATCGATGAAAAAATACAGAAAATTCTACATAAAATTTACACAATTGTATAATCAATGAGTCAAATATACAATTGTTAGAACTACTCTTTTCCATTTAATAGTCATATGTATTGCAAATTTTAAATACATACATCAATTAAGCCATAATTTTTACCGAAAGTGTTCAAATTTTTTTTCTTTTATTATTTCGTTATAATATACGATTCCGACCAGTATAATATTAGGACTTATATCAGGTTATGAAAATATATTTATTAGTTACTCAGTCATTGCATTTTAAAAATGACAAAAAGCTCTTTGAACCACCCTTTATTAAAAAAAAAGAGTTTCGTATTACAATTTAACGTTTTAATTATATTAAACATTGCTTTTATTGGGTCCAAAAGTTAAGCTTAACTACAAATTTCTTTAATAGATCAAAACAAAGAAAATTATACAAAATAAAATGTTCTTCTTATTCAAAAGAACAAAAATTTTGTTTAAAATTTTTTTCTTCAATTTAAACAACATTTAATATTTAGTTAATATTTTTTCATCTACTAATATTATATATTATCTAATATTTTCATATAAGTTCTACACAAATTTTAAATAAATTGCAAAAAATACATTAGATAAAAAATGTTTGTTTTTATACCCTTCACCACAGGTGTAAAAGGTATATATAAGATTGTCATTCCGTTTGTAATCCCACAATTTTCGTCAGAGAGCAAAAAATTTTACATTTTCGGGATCCTTGAAAGAAATGATGACGATAGGAACATGTCCGTCCGTCCGTGTGTCTGTTGAAATGGCGTTTATGAAGCCCACCAATAACTGACATATATAATATATATATCAAACGATCGGAAATCCTTTCGAGAATGTTGCTATTGGAATTCAGCAAGATCGGTTCATACAATGCGGAGATATGTTAAAAAAAACGGGTTTTTAGAACCGGTTTTCCAGTTTCTGAAGCCTCTGTATATACTAGGGACTTCGTTTTTACAAATAAGAGACTTCTTTGTAAAAACGAAGACTTTTTTTCTGAAGTTTTGTTCTGAAAAAATTAAATAAATCGGTTCAATAAAAACTGAGATATCGGAAAAAATGCATTTTTTATTTTTTGAAGCCCTGGTTTAAGCTATAGATTTTTTACAGATCGGTCACAATATTTTTATAAAATTTCGGTTTTTTGAATCAGCAAGATCGGTTTATAAATGGCGGAGATATGCTTTAAAAACCGGGTTTTAGAACCGGTTTTTCAGTTTCTGAAGCCTCTGCATATACCAGGGACTTCGAATTTTTAAAGGGGGCTCGGAAATTATTTTCTGAATTTTTGTTCTGAAAAAATGAAATAAATCGGTTCAGTAATAACTGAGATATCGGGGAAAACGCATTTTTTATTTTTGAAGCCCTTGTTCAAGCTACAGATTCTTATTTTTATATAGATCAGTCATAAATATTTTTATAAAATTTCGGTTTTTTTAATAAACCAAATTCGTTCATAATCAACAGAGTTATGGTCCAAAAACATATCTGTTAAGAACATAAATACATACACAAACATGTATATTAAGCATTGTAATGACTATTAGTGACGTTTTTTGTATAGACAAGTAGTTTAGTTATCAACAGCAGTAATATAATGAATAACAGTGTTGTTGTTGTTCTTTGTATATGCAGTCTGTACAAAAATAAATAGATATGGAATTGTTGTTGTTTATTTTTAAAAACTAAAACATATCTGTTAAGAATATACATAAATACATACACAAACATGTATATTAAGCATTGTAATGACTATTAGTGACGTTTTTGCCTATAAAGCCCAAACTACAATAGCGCGTAGTCAGCAGCAGTGTGTGCTGCCATAATCAGCTGATTATTTAGAATGCACTGTTTGTTATGGTCATAGTATAATTATAAAGTATACTCGTAAGAACAGCTGTTTTACAATTTTTTCATTGGCAAACCTCGCGGTACTGTCAAATTGTTTTTGTATTCACATGTAAATTTTTTTTTAGTTTTTTTTTCTCTTGCTCTCTTTCGTTCTCTCATTTTTCCGTTCAAAGTATTTTGACATTGTGAGCAGTAGTTTTACACTAACAAAATACAAGCAATTTTTGTTTTTGTAGATGTGCGAGTACTTTATTATTTTACTATGGTTATGGTGTTGATTACATTTAGTCAGCAGCAGTTTGCAGTGCTGTTTCATTTAGCCCTGTTTCTAAATTCACTGCGCTGCATTCAGATTGAGAGCGAGACAAAGAGAGTGAGCAAATAAATGAGAGGCTAAAATACACAAGTAGAACAAAGCTAGATGGTGGTTGTAAATTGTGGCTGCCTACGCTGAATTGTAATTATAACGGCAGCAACATGTTGTGCTGACAGTGATCAGCTGATAATTTTTGCTGATACTGTTGCTGACTTCGCGCTATTGCAATTTGGGCTTAAGACAAGTAGTTTGGTTAGCAACAGCAGTAATATAATGAATAACAGTGTTGTTGTTGTTCTTTGTATATGCAGTCAGTTTGTATATACACACATAAAAAAATAAATAAATGTGGAATTGTTGTTGTTGTTTATTTTTTAAAAGCAAAGCCTGCTATGATTGGTTTTTTTTTCATATTCAAATTTTCGTAGTTTGAAAAAATTTAGATTTATATATGTATGTGAAAATATGAAAGCATACGTTAAGGCAAAAATTCGGCACAGCCGAATCTTTTTTCAATTTCATTTTAATTAAAATTAATAAATCTACATATAAATATCTTTAATACAATTCATAGTATTTTATTGCACCGTTTTCTATTTGTTTTCATTTAAAAACGAGAGAAGAAGATATAGTCGGTCAAGCCCAACCATATGATACCCTACACCATTTCGATCCACATAATTTTGTTTTTACTTATATATAACTTACTTGTGTTTAATATTAACATAATACTAACATTTGTATGAGATTTATGCACGTTAATGATATTCGGGAGAGGAGTTTATATGGGAGCTACGGTCAGTTATGGACCGATCTTCATGAAATTTGGCAGATAGATTTTTGTTGATATAAAACTTATTTGTACTAAATTGCTATTTTTAAGGCATCTATAAGAGTTAAAACTCTATTCCGGGAGGACGTTTGTATGGGGGCTAGGTAAAATAATGGGCCGATCATAATTTAATAGACTTCGTCCTTGTGTTGAAAAAAAAAAAAAAAGCATATGTACCAAATTTCATCAAATTATCTTCAAAATTGCGACCTGTACTTTGCGCACAAGCTTTACATGGACAGCCGGCCAGTCAGCCGACCAGACGGACGAACATCGTTAAATCGACTCAGAAAGTGATTCTGAGTCGAACGGTATACTTTAAGGTGGGGGTCCGAAGATTTTTTCTCTGCGTTACAACTTCTGCACAAACACATAATACCCCAACCACCTTTGGTGGTGTAGGGTATAATTATACCACTTCATTTTCCTTCTTAAATGTGAAAACCATAACCAAACAACTTTGTATATTGACTGTGTAGAACAATACAGTCTTACTATCCAGTTGTTCTTACGTTGCTGAAAAAGGTTTCTACGTTGTGCTGAGCGCACACGACTAAGACGTAAAATCAACTTGGCTGAGTAAAAAACGGAGTGTGTGCGCTGCTTATTTGATTTGACTGCTGAACAGAATAAAAACTGGATGCTGCTTAAATTAGTTTTGTGTGTGAGCAGCAAAATGTATTTAGTTAGTATGTGGTGGATAACTAAATCAAGTAAACTTTCAGCAAGATGCTGTAAAAAAACAACACTGTAAAAAACATAAACATACTTACGACATACACACTACATATATACAAACGTACATACTAGCATACAATATGTACATTAAGCCCCAACCACTCAACAAAAATCCATCGTATCGCAATCAGCTGTTTCAACCAGCTTTATGCAGATGTGTGTATGTAGCTATTGACACAAAAATTCTAGGTAGCGTATCGCAGAAATCTGCAGAAAATAGATTTTTACGTAGCTGCGTAAGTTTTAAACAACTCTGTAATTTATTTTGTTCACAAAATAACTGAAAACAGAGTTGTTCACACAATGAATGTTCAAAAACATATGATACGTTTACTTTTGTTGACTAGTTGCACAAAATGTTTCACGCTACCTTTCTTCATTCTGCGTTGCGTTGCAAAGTTGACTGGTTGGGCCTTTAGGTTACATTTCAACCCTTATGTGTTTTATTTTACACACCAAGCATCGAAAGTGCAAAAACAAGACTGCTAAATTACCTACTATATCAGAAAAATCAAAGCGTAAATTTTCAAATAGAGAAAAATATCCAGCATAACAAAGAAAACACTGACTGGTGTGTAATATATTTTCGGCAAAATTCTACGAGCACACTGCAGCACGAGGTTGTAGTTTATACATTTGACAAACAAGTTGAATACTGTTTAAGTATTCAACTAAATATAATTTTTAGTATACCACATGAAAATAATGCTGCAGTTTGTAGAAGTATGGAACACAAAATGTTAGTAGTTGATATTCATAATAAATGAGAACTACTATAGTAGAAAAATTAAACCTTGTTTTAAAATGCCTTCGTATGCAATGCAAACAAGAAAAAAGAACATAGCACGAAATAGCAATGTTAGGTATCGCACAAATATTGATAACACGGATGTCATCCATCGTTGTACTTTAATTGCAACATATAATAAAATTTAATATGCTAGGGTTTGGGGTTTCCCGTGATATTTTGTTTCCCGGGAAACGGGAATGAAAAATTCGATTTCCCGGGAATTCCGGGAAACTTAAAATATAAGAAAAAAGCAATGATTTTTTATAAAGAATATTATTTTTTCTATTCAATACTATAAAACAAAATTATAAATAAAAATTAAAGTATGACTTCCAATTTATCGAATTAAATTTATTATCCCAGTCATTTCTTTGAAGCATTCATAACAATTCAATTCATAGACTTAAATTCTTTGACTTCGCAATAATTAATTCCTTAAAGAATGCACTACTAATTATACAAGATAAATTGAACTTTAATATACAGTGACCTAAATTGTCCTTGAGCTGAATATATATAATTTTTTGTCCAGTTAATATTTCCGTAGTTATTCGGTAATTAGTACCGAAAATTTCAAAATTTATTTTTTTGAAAAGTGGTGAAAATTTTGATCCATAACTCTGAAATTCTTGAGCGAATGAGAAATATTGACAAATTCAAAGCGTTATTCACTTTTTTAGATTTATCTACAAAAATCCCGTAATTCCCAAAAAACTTAAAAAATTTTCCAAAAATGGGATTTTTTACATTTTTTGCTATATCTTTTCAACCGATTACGGGGAGCGAAAATTTCTATTGCAAGAAAAATTAAAACACCTTAGACTAAATAAAAAGTATAACTTTTTTTTGATTCTAGCTTTGCGATTTGAGAAATTAAGCCGAAAATTCGAAATTTGTTTGGAAAAATAGGTCAAATTTGGGAAACCCTGGTTCTCGCAAAAATTTATTTTTAAAAGCTTTTTTTCCTTTAAAGTATTTTGAGTTTAGTTATCTTTCAGAAAAATATATATATTATATATGTTACTGAAGAAAATTTTTATATGACAGAAAAAGAATGTTACCACTTTTTTTGGCAAAAAAAACGGGAAAAAATCAACTTCTTTTGAAAGTTTAAATTTAAAAGCTTGTAACTTTTGACTCCGTAAATATTTTTTAAAAATTCCTTCTTTTCACAACTTTTCTATTTGTTTTTAATGAAATAAAAAAATTTTGAAGCAATACATCTAAAATTTGACCAGCTGTAGCGAAAAAACTTCACCAAGACAGGCTAAAAAGTAAAAATATTAGTTTTTTAAGCTTAATATCTCTTAAACAAAAAGAGATAATATAGGTATGCGACGATGTTTTTTTGTAGATATCAACTAGCAGAATCCTCCCATATAAAAATCTTTGAAATCGGTTCAGATATAAGGAACCAGGATCGTTTTTAATAAATTTTATACCCGAGGTGTCCAACTTTGGGGACCTGTTGACTCGCCCCCTGTAGGTCTATATGGTCCAAGCTCAAAACTTAAACTCGCCTACACCTCTACTATCACCATGTGAAATTTCATGGAAATTGTTTTTTGTGTTCCCGTACTTTTGTACATTTTTGAGAGAAACAACAGCCTTTTCTCATTTTACACAAAAAGTACGGAAACATATCTATTAAAAAAAACTAAATATAATGATTGAATGAAAGAAAAATTATTAAAAAAATATAAATATTTTCATGGAATTTGCAGAAGATTTGATTTAACAATAATTCAATGATTTCTTTATAAAATGTTTCAGTAGAACTATGCTTTTTAGAATAGCGTCATGGAATAAAAAAAACTAGTATTTCTAATATTTAATTAAAAACTGAATACTTCAGATTTTTAACTTAAATAGTTTTTCATGCCAAAAATCTAAAAAAAGATAAACCGTAATTTGTGGCATAAATTTCAGTATAAATAGTATTTCTTATCGTTTTAATTCGTTTTAAAACACAAATCTAAAAACTTTTAAAGTTGGTTCTCAACAATATTTTGTTGTCCAATGATATAAAGTTCGGAAATCTGATAATAATTACTTTTCATTTAACATTTAAAATATATTGTTAATAATTTCAATACGAATATTTTTGAAAAATAAAATTCATTCGTAGTTTAATACATTTACACGTTTTAAAATTTTTGAAAAGTAGAATTGTAATAAATTTTGAAAATGTAGCGATATTTATTTCTGATGTTAAAAGAAAAATTCTTATCCATTTTTCATTTACAAATTTTTACATATTTAATTTTTATACATAATTATTAACGTTTATTTTTTCCAAATATAGTCCAAAATCGTGCCTTTAAGATAGTAAAAGTCATGTTATACAAACTGGACTTTAATATGTCGAAAAAATATTGCCAAAAAAATATGAAAAAACCTTTCAGAGCCAAGATGAGATTTGATTGAAGTTTTAAAATGAAACATCATCGTTAAAATTTTTAAAAGATTATAGCAATATGTTCTTGAAATTGTGAATTGACAAAATAAATCGTTTTTTCCTTATGAAAAGTAGTCAAATAGGAATTTTCATCATCGCACCGATGAAATGTTTACGCACGAGAAGATAACAAACTGTCCAACAAACTTTTTCTTCTTCTTCCTTTTCAGAGAGTAACAAATTTTTTTTAACAAACTCTCTTGTGCAGACTAGAAATGAGAATTCTCAACTTTGCAGACAAAAATTAAGTGCTACCAAGTCAAATTATATGAATTTAGTGCTACTTGTGCAAGATATAGCAACACCACTGCAATAAAATATATAAAAGTTTGTTGAATAAATTCCAACAAACTTTTTACATAAAATGCTTTAAAAAATTGTTAAATAATTTTTAATAAAAAATGTACGAAAAGCATAAAACATATTTTCTTTATTTCAATCATTTTGCATTATATCATTTAAATTAGTGTTATTTGCATCATTCAAATTACTCGAAAAAAACTTTTTTATTACATTGTTTGACCTATAGCGTTAAAACAGGGACATGTGCCAAAAATCGAAATATACCATCTGATAGGGAAAGGTCTTGGCTACATTTCCTCATACTTGGTTTTTCCCAGATCACCTATGTTTTCATACAAATTTTCAAAAAACAGGTTCAAAAAACGTTACTATAACACTATTTTACCTACAGCGTTAAAACAGGGACATGTGCCAAAAATCGAAATATACCATCTGATAGGGGAAGGTGTTGGCTACATTTCCTTATACTTGGTTTTTCCCAGATCACCTATGTGTTCATACAAAATTTTCAAAAAACTGGTTCAAAAAACGTTACTATACCACTATTTTACCTACAGCGTAAAAACAGGGACATGTACCAAAAATCGAGATATACCTTCTGATAGGGGAAGGTGTTGGCTACATTTCCTTATACTTGGTTTTTCCCAGATCACCTATGTGTTCATACAAAATTTTCAAAAAACTGGTTCAAAAAACGTTACTATACCACTATTTTACCTACAGCGTAAAAACAGGGACATGTACCAAAAATCGAGATATACCTTCTGATAGGGGAAGGTGTTGGCTACATTTCCTTATACTTGGTTTTTCCCAGATCACCTATGTGTTCATACAAAATTTTCAAAAAACTGGTTCAAAAAAGGTTACTCATATCACTTTTTTACCTATAGTGTCAAAACAGGGACATGTGCCAAAAATCGAAATATACCATCTGATAGGGGAAGGTGTTGGCTACATTTCCTTATACTTGGTTTTTCCCAGATCACCTATGTGTTCATACAAAATTTTCAAAAAACTGGTTCAAAAAACGTTACTATACCACTATTTTACCTACAGCGTAAAAACAGGGACATGTGCCAAAAATCGAGATATACCATCTGATAGGGGAAGGTGTTGGCTACATTTCCTTATACTTGGTTTTTCCCAGATCACCTATGTGTTCATACAAAATTTTCAAAAAACTGGTTCATAAAAGTGTTACTATACCACTATTTTACCTACAGCGTTAAAACAGGGACATGTGCCAAAAATCGAATTATACCATCTGATAGGGGAAGGTCTTGGCTACATTTCCTCATACTTGGTTTTTCCCAGATCACCTATGTGTTCATACAAAATTTTCAAAAATCTGTTTACAAAAAAGTTACTCATATCACTTTTTGACCTACAGCGTTAAAACAGGGACATGTGCCAAAAATCGAATTATACCATCTGATAGGGGAAGGTCTTGGCTACATTTCCTCATACTTGGTTTTTCCCAGATCACCTATGTGTTCATACAAAATTTTCAAAAAACTTGTTCATAAAAGTGTTACTATACCACTATTTTACCTACAGCGTTAAAACAGGGACATGTGCCAAAAATCGAATTATACCATCTGATAGGGGAAGGTCTTGGCTACATTTCCTCATACTTGGTTTTTCCCAGATCACCTATGTGTTCATACAAAATGTTCAAAAAACTGGTTCAAAAAACGTTACTATACCACTATTTTACCTACAGCGTAAAAACAGGGACATGTGCCAAAAATCGAGATATAGCATCTGATAGGGGAAGGTGTTGGCTACATTTCCTTATACTTGGTTTTTCCCAGATCACCTATGTGTTCATACAAAATTTTCAAAAAACTGGTTCAAAAAAGGTTACTCATATCACTTTTTTACCTATAGCGTCAAAACAGGGACATGTGCCAAAAATCGAAATATACCATCTGATAGGGGAAGGTGTTGGCTACATTTCCTTATACTTGGTTTTTCCCAGATCACCTATGTGTTCATACAAAATTTTCAAAAAACTGGTTCAAAAAACGTTACTATACCACTATTTTACCTACAGCGTAAAAACAGGGACATGTGCCAAAAATCGAGATATACCATCTGATAGGGGAAGGTGTTGGCTACATTTCCTTATACTTGGTTTTTCCCAGATCACCTATGTGTTCATACAAAATTTTCAAAAATCTGTTTACAAAAAAGTTACTCATATCACTTTTTGACCTACAGCGTTAAAACAGGGACATGTGCCAAAAATCGAATTATACCATCTGATAGGGGAAGGTCTTGGCTACATTTCCTCATACTTGGTTTTTCCCAGATCACCAGATGTAGCCAACACCTTCCCCTATCAGATGGTATATCTCGATTTTTGGTACATGTCCCTGTTTTAACGCTGTAGGTAAAATAGTGGTATAGTAACACTTTTATGAACAAGTTTTTTGAAAATTTTGTATGAACACATAGGTGATCTGGGAAAAACCAAGTATGAGGAAATGTAGCCAAGACCTTCCCCTATCAGATGGTATAATTCGATTTTTGGCACATGTCCCTGTTTTAACGCTGTAGGTAAAATAGTGGTATAGTAACACTTTTATGAACCAGTTTTTTGAAAATTTTATATGAACACATAGGTGATCTGGGAAAAACCAAGTATAAGGAAATGTAGCCAACACCTTCCCCTATCAGAAGGTATATCTCGATTTTTGGTACATGTCCCTGTTTTAACGCTGTAGGTAAAATAGTGGTATAGTAACACTTTTATGAACAAGTTTTTTGAAAATTTTGTATGAACACATAGGTGATCTGGGAAAAACCAAGTATGAGGAAATGTAGCCAAGACCTTCCCCTATCAGATGGTATAATTCGATTTTTGGCACATGTACCTGTTTTAACGCTGTAGGTAAAATAGTGGTATAGTAACACTTTTATGAACCAGTTTTTTGAAAATTTTGTATGAACACATAGGTGATCTGGGAAAAACCAAGTATAAGGAAATGTAGCCAACACCTTCCCCTATCAGATGCTATATCTCGATTTTTGGCACATGTCCCTGTTTTTACGCTGTAGGTAAAATAGTGGTATAGTAACGTTTTTTGAACCAGTTTTTTGAACATTTTGTATGAACACATAGGTGATCTGGGAAAAACCAAGTATGAGGAAATGTAGCCAAGACCTTCCCCTATCAGATGGTATAATTCGATTTTTGGCACATGTCCCTGTTTTAACGCTGTAGGTAAAATAGTGGTATAGTAACACTTTTATGAACCAGTTTTTTGAAAATTTTGTATGAACACATAGGTCATCTGGGAAAAACCAAGTATGAGGAAATGTAGCCAAGACCTTCCCCTATCAGATGGTATAATTCGATTTTTGGCACATGTCCCTGTTTTAACGCTGTAGGTAAAATAGTGGTATAGTAACACTTTTATGAACCAGTTTTTTGAAAATTTTGTATGAACACATAGGTGATCTGGGAAAAACCAAGTATGAGGAAATGTAGCCAAGACCTTCCCCTATCAGATGGTATATTTCGATTTTTGGCACATGTCCCTGTTTTTATGCTGTACGTAAAATAATGTAATAAAAAAAGTTTTTTCGATTAATTTGAATGATACATATAACACTAATTTAAATAATATACTGCAAAATAATTAAAATAAAATAATTATATTTTATTCATTCCATAAAATGTTCAACAAAAATTATTTAACAAATTTTTAACAAATTTTATGTAAAAAGTTTGTTGGAAATCATTCAACAAACTTTTACAAATTTCTTATATTGCAGTGATGTTGCCATATTTTGCACAAAATGTAGTACTAAATTCATATAATTTGACTTGGTAGCACTTAAATTTTTGTCTGCAAAGTTGAGAATTCTCATTTCTGGTCTGCACAAGAGAGTTTGTTGTAAAAGTTTGTTGAAAAAGGAAGAAGAAGAAAAAGGTTGTTGAAAAAGTTTGTTATCTTCACGGACATGAAATGTTTTTGAATAATATAAAATGTCACTTGTATCAAATTTCATTTAAAAATGCCTTTAGTAAGTAGTGTGTTTACATTAATGTAAAATTTTAACTGAGGCGAAACTAACAGTAACACTTTTTGCTATAAGATTATAAAACTACCTAAATATTAAATTTCCCGTTTTCCCGGGAAAATTAAAAAAAAAAAATTCCCGGGATTTCCCGACGAAAAATTTCCGGGAATTCCCGGACCCCAAACTCTATGTACTGCTTTTAAAATATAGATCGAAAGTTGTTAGTACCTAATACCTATGTATATTATTTATACTCATAATTTATTATAAATAATAAATAAAAAGATTTTTGACAAAAAATTTTAAGTTGTTTTGAACAACATTTGTTGATTTGAAGATAAAAAACTGTTTATTTTAACATTTTTGTTCGTTAAAAGTCTGATGTATATTGGCCAAAAAAAGTTTCTAACTTTTCTCAAGAAATAGCTTTAAAACTTTCAATATTTTAAGAATGTAATAAAATATAAATATATTTTTGCATAATTAAATTTCTTTCTTTCAGAGATTTTCAGATTTAAAAACTCATTCGGGGAGAACATTTGTATGCGGGCTGTTTAAATAATTTTTATAAGTTTTATTTACCAAAAAAAAATTACCAAAGATGCTTTGATCCGAATATTGAACATGGATATTTTCGTATTGTACTTTTAATAAGTAGCTGAAACAATATAAACTATGTTCCTTTGTTTCAGATTGGATAGACCTTTTTATTTTTATTATTATTTTTTTTTTTATAAATTGAATGTAAAAATAAAAGCTGTAATAACTTTTTCAATTAAATTTACTTAGTTCTATAGAAAACCTTGTGTTAATGATTTTGCTTTAACTGAATGTTAGTTTTTAACTTGTTTAATTGATAACGGACCTAAGAATTGTCTTGCTATTACGTTTTTTTATACCTGAATTTGAATTCACACTTGAAATTAACCAGGAAATTTGTTGAAAACATTTCGAGAAACACGTTAAAAATATAATTTTTAATGTTTTAATTTGTAGTGATATATTTACTTTGTTTAGTAATCAGTTTGTAACGTCTCAAGTGGGTCGTGACCTTGCAAGAACAACTGATTTAGTTTTATAATTAATATATAGAAAGAAAATCCATCTTTTTTTACAAAAATTTTTAAAATCCCGCTTTTTCCATAAAATTTTGTTTATAATCCCGCTTTTTAGTCGTTCAGGTCCCGCTTTTCGACAAAAACCCTTCGGTCACGTTACCTATGAGATTTGGTTCAGTTTACCAGACTACATTATTTTTTATGTAATTAAAATAAATCAAACTTTTGTAGTTAATTTTTTTTAATCGCTACACAGTGTGAGTTTTTCGCATTCTGAGTGATCAAAAATCTATTGTCCTTATTTTATAAATCACTTTACCTCACTTTTACGAATTTCGTATTTTATAAATCTCCAAAATGTTGAAGTGCTTACTCGTGATAGAAACACCCGAAGTTCTAACACAGAAAAAATTATTCTTTTATTGTTAAATTAACTTGAAATAAAAACACTTTTAATTCATAATTTTAAAAATAAAATTACATTTTTATTTTGTCAATTTATTTATTTTTTTTATTTGTTTTGTTTTTTCTTTTCTTATTTCTTTTTCAAATTTGATCAGAATTGCCAAGTACAAAAATATAGGTCTAATAAAAATATTAATTTTTACTTATAATTTCATATATGTATTGATGTTGGAAATCCTGAAATTATTTTTATTTGTCATATGTATATCAGTGATAACGTAAAATTTCAACGCAGTCAAGTGTTGGTGATTGAAAGTGAAGTGTATGTGAAGCGTTCAACGCAGGTGATTTATGAAATTAGGGCATATATCTTTGTAATTAAGAAAGCTGTTTTGATGAAATTTGGCACAAATCATTTTCTTAACATATAACTCAATGCAATTTTGTGAAGAATGTGCATGTACATATGTATGTAATTTTAAATGATAAACGAAAAGTAATATGACTTATACCAAAGAATATTCATGTTGTATATTCTTTGCTTATACACAAATCTTAATTATTAAAAATGATTCATCTGATATATACGGCTTTTTAACAGAAATAAAATTGCGGTTGTTACATTTGACCTCTTAGTTTTTGGTGCTTACCGTATGCTCCAAATTAATGATCTGATGATATTAATAACCTATGAACAAATTTCTTGCCTCAAAATACGCAAACTATTCATGTTCTTTGATGTAAGCAGCCGAACATCAAATTTTTTTTTGGCGAGAAATACGTTGACACATGATTATGATGCGAATTGAAAAGGAGCAAATTAGAGCAAAATTTTATTACTTATTTTGAAGACCACCTATCAGCATTTACAAATGCGCCATTTAGATAACAGGACTTTGTGGGACTTTTTAGTTTTTGTCCAATAAAAATTAGCATAAATACAAAAAAATGGCAAAATCATTTAAATAAAAAAAGATTCATAAAGATCTTGCTTAAAACAAAAAAGTTACAACTATTCAAAATTCAACTTCTCAACAAAACAAAAAAAAAAAATACTTTGTATTATATTTGTAGTGTTACCAAAATTCATGTGTTAAAACAACGGTTCTCAAATGGGGGTCCGTAAGGACATTCGTGGGGGGTCGCGAAGCGATTATCAAAAATATTCTTTGAAGTTTAAAAAAAATTCTAATGAAAGTATAGAAAGGAAAGTATAAAGACAAAAGTAAAGAAATTGTTTTTCTCTAAATTGAGTTGTTTTGTTAATCAATGAGTACTAGCTGCATGAAGCAATGGGGGAACTCAGCAAAAATAAATGGAAATAGTTTTTGAGAAAGCACTTTTTCATTACTTCCACAGTATCAAATAGTGTATGTTTTCTTCTTCTTAAAAAGTTATTTAAATTGCATCCGCAAATGTTATTAAAGAGCGATTCAAATGAAGTTTACTGTTGCAAAACATTGATTCTGTTATCGCAAATATTTACCTTGTTGACCATAGAAAAAATTATGTCTATTTTCAATAAAAATTACTTTACAAACTACACTTGCACTGATTTAAAACAACACCATAAAAATACATTTTTCATGACATTGGGAACTTGACTTCCTACTAAGTGAATAGGCGTCAAAAAAGAGAACATCCTCCAATGACAAGCCTATGTAAAATTCATTGGAAATGATCCGAATTTACACTACTTCTGGATCACAAGTTCAGGATCTTATTGACTTCCTTAATGTTCTTTTTTTTTTTTTTTTGCTGGGAACCCAAACATCGAATGAAAATATTATGATTGATGAAGGCAACAATGATCACACAAAGAAATAGAGGCTGACCCGTAAAACCATATACAGAAATCTTTAGTATGTGGCAGGAAAACAATTAAAAAGATTAATAGTTTACTTTAATTTGATGAAACTATTAATTTTTCTCATATAATCTTACTTTTATTTTTGGTAAATATATTATGCCAAGAAACTTTTTAGTTCTTTTAATGCTCTTTTCTAATTTGAATATGCAAAACCCCTTTCAATATGAATATCAATAAAATAAAGTTCAAAAAGAATTGAAAGCAAAAACAATGTCGCAATTATTAAAATTTTTTTTTTATTATTTTAACTTTATATAAAATTTCATCTTTTTTTTAAATTAATCAAATTTGTAGTGGGTCGCGCTTCCATTGCAATGTTAAAAGGGGGTCGCAAAGCAAGATCTTGTGAGAACCCCTGTGTTAAAATATAGAAATCGTAAAAAGTCATTGTTTTAATTTAACGTGATTTTTAGGTCCCAAACTAATATTTTTCATTTATTTACGCGATATATAGAAATTCTGGTTCCGAAATATAAATTTGTATTTACTCTTAAAATTATTAGAGAGATTTGTCATTTTCAAGTCTTGTAAAATCAAATAATTTAAAAATTGAAAACAAACAAAAATAAAAAAAATTAAATATGTTTTGTTAACATTTGAAATGTGGAAATATTTCTTGAAAGGCTGCAATATTTTGTTGGATATTTTGAGAAATTTAACACGTATGTATATTTTTCAAAACGATATTCTGTACACAGTTAGTTACACACATATTAGTTTATAAACATAAAAATTTATTTTTTTAAATCTTTTATAATTTTAATATTAATTTTTTTTTTTTTTAATTTTTTAAGTTTTCTTTATTCTTTTACAATTTTTTTTTTACTGACTTCTTTCTCTCTAATAATTGTACCTTTTTATTTATTGCCATGTTCTTCTTTAAAAATTCCAAATTTTTTAAAAAGTGTGAATATATATGCAGAGTTTAAAATTACTACTAAAATATTCAAAAAATTGCATAATTTTTCATATTTTTTGAAAGCAAATCATAAAAATATTGCATCAACAAAAGTTTTTATTATAAAAATACTAAAAATATACCACAATCAACGAGCGCCATATATGTTTTTACTTGTACATTTAAATATTTTTATTTTCAAAATATATGTTGAACAAAAATTATACAAAACAAAAAATATGCAACATGACCAGTACGAACTGCGTAAAATATTTCAGCTTGTGCATTTTTTACTGCGAAGTAAATGTGTACGAATAAACGAAGACTTGCGAAGCTGACAAGTTGAATATATGCGTACGAAATATGTGAAAAAATATGCTTGTGCGTGGACATCATTAGTAATGTATAAAAATAAATAAAATGAAGTAGAATTTAAAACAGAAATAAACAAAAATTTTTTTATTGTTTGTAGTTTTTAGTTATTTATTAAATGTTAATTCATTATTAATGTGGAAAAGGAACTATTGAAGTATATAAAGACTAGTCAAATTAATTATGGGATTATTAATGAATAAATATGTGGGTATTGTGACATAGAAATATATTAACGATGATTATAATAATCTTAAAAATTTAAATAGGAGCTCAATAAAGTGTTAAGTAGGAAAAAATTGTTTTATACAAATTAACAAATGTATTTTTGCATGCATTGTTTGCAAAAACAGCAAAGGATAACAACATACAATTAAAATCAAAGTGGTCGGTTTAAGTTTTATAACGTGAGTGGAAAAAATAAGGAAAAAGGAAAATTATAATACAAACTTTAGGATGAAAAAATTGCCAATAACATCATGTGTATTAGATTACGCATGAATACAAAATTTTTGATTTTACTTGCTCCACCGGCAGTTTCTGGTAGATGGAGCTAAAAAAATAATATGTGTGCAAAAATTGGGTCGATCGGTCGTAAACCGGCCAGTCGACTTTGATCTTTGTCCTAAAAAAAGGCTTAAAAGTAACTAATATCTTTATTGCGCTATAACTCTTCAATGCAACATTTTCCGATAAAATACTATACAAGCTTTTTTATTCAGAATAAAATGCAGAAATTTTTGACATATAACTTTTTAGCCTACTATGACCTGTTGTGATGTTATTAGCAATCAAAGTAAAAATTTTTACATGAACTTTTTTTAAAAAAGCCCTGGTTTTAATATGGGCTTAGCCTGCTGGAAACGGTTTTTATTATTTTATAGAGCAGGATTTGAAGTTTTTATAAATCGATACGTTTTGTCACATTTGCTTAATATATTAGGGTAGATGGATCAAAATCTGAATTTGGGGTATCAATTGTTTACTTATTACACAAATATTGGTACTAAATGTAGGGTGTAGCATGCAATTTTGAATCATTACAGATAGTATTTTTAAATTGCTATCGAATTAAATAGTCACTCGAAATTTAGGTGTTGCCGATTAACCAAAAATTATAAAAGTTGATATGTTAATATTTTGACACATAAACCACTTTTTTATTCCTTCTGCCTTCAAAATCGGCGAAATATATTAAACAGCTCGCAAATAGGTATAATATTAATAACAATTTTCATTATTATTCGTAAAAATTTAAAATTAAAACAGCAAGTGTTGATGATGAATTTCTAAATGTAGAATGGAAGTAATTAGTTTATAAAACCTTGTATACAAGTAAATATTTAAATACCATGTATGTACTTCTTGATAAATACATTAAAACTGAGATTAAAAATTACAATTTAAGTGTTCAATATATAATAATGAAGTTTAATATATAATGAAAAGATTTATTCTATTTGGTATTATTTTGAAGACTGAAAAAATATTTTTATTTTTTATTTGATTATATAAAAAGTTGACTTAAAAAATTAATTTACATTTTTTATTTTTAAACAAGTATTTTCATTTAACAAGTATTTTTGTTAATTGCTACATATACTCCCCCACCAGAGAGTTTATCATTAAGCTCTCGAAAATCTGACTTTTCTGGGAATTCTTGTAGATAATCTTGTATTCCTATTTATGGGTGCATTTGAATTCTGTTTAAGTTGTATTGTAACATTACTTGGTTCTTCAATTATTTCATCATTGAACATAAATGCGGGTTTGATTCGATCTATAGATATGACTTTGGTACAACCCTTGATATCCACAGTAAAAACTTTGTTTGTGGCCGTATGGACCATCATACGGCTGTTGAAGTGGTTTCTTTACTGCATCATTACGAACGAAAACATGGGTACAATTTTCCAAATTCTTGTGTAAAAATACAGCTCTGTTTGATTTGTGTTTAACATCAACAGGTTTAAGCATATTCATTTGGGACTTAAGATTCTTAACAAAATCGTCATTTGGCATTAATTCGTTAGAATTTTGAAAAAAATCGGTTGGTAAACGAATTGTTGTACCATATACCAATTCGGCCGGAGTTGTGTTAACATCTTCTCGGATACTTGACCGTAGTCCCATTAGTACAGTAGGTAGTACTTCGAACCAATTTTTATTATTATGGCACATAAGTGAAGCCTTTAGGGAACGATGCCATCGTTCTATCATTCCATTTGATGATGGGTGATAGGCAGTAGTTCTAATTCGTTTAGAACCAGGAATGCTTGCTAGCTCTTTGAAAAGATTGGACTCGAACTGACGACCTTGATCAGTGGTAATTTTAGCTGGGACACCAAAACGAGATATCCAACCACTGTAGAGGGCTTCTGCCACTTTTCGAGCTGTAATATTCTCCAACGGAATTGCCTCGGGCCATCGGGTAAACCTGTCAATGCAAGTTAACAGGTAGGTGTAACCATTGGCAAAGGGTAATGGGCCAACCAAATCTATATTGATGTGAGAAAAACGTTCTGAAGTTATAGGATACATACCAACGTTACTATGTGTGTGACGAGTAACTTTAGATCGCTGACATTGTAGGCATTCTTGAGTCCAACTTTGTATATCTTTCTTCATGTTCGGCCAAACAAAACGATCTTGAATTAGTTTTGTCGTTGCTTTTATGCCACCGTGTGACAAACCATGAAGTAAATTGAAAATAATTTTACGCAAATTTGATGGCCTTGCTTTTGTTGTCGAAATATCGCAAACGACTGGTGGTTTATCTTGAAAAAGTACCAAAGACTTTAAAACAAGTGACGTTGATTTGTCTTTCAAAATTTCTTGAAGTTCTGGATCATCTACTTGAGATTTGCTTAGCTCTTCATAATCAATAGAAGCTGGTACATCGATGGTGAAAATACGTGAAAGTGCATCAGCAATTGTATTCGTATGACCGCTAATATGACGAATGTCTGTTGAAAACTGTGATATAAAATCGAGTTGACGAAATTGACGTGGAGAAGCCTTCTCAGGATTTTGTTTAAAAGCGAACGTTAACGGCTTGTGATCCGTAAATATAATAAAGTGGCGTCCTTCAAGCATGTGTCTGAAATACTTAACCACAGCATATATAGCTAACAGCTCTCTGTCATATGTGCTGTATTTCTTTTGAGTTTCTGTGAGCTTTCTTGAGAAGAAGCTAAGCGGAAGCCATCCATCATTTGATTGTTGCTGTAGTACTCCACCTATAGCACTATCAGATGCGTCTACCATTACACAAATTGGCTTGTTATCAATTGGATGAGCCAAGAGTGCAGCATTAGCTAAATCTGCTTTACATTTGTTAAAAGCGTTTTCTGCTTCTGGAGTCCACACTATGGGAGTTTTGTCATTTTTCTTGTTACCTTTTTGGAATTCTAGAAGAGGTATTTGGGTTTCAGCAGCATGACTAATAAATCTACGATAAAAGTTTATCATAGCAACAAAACGTCGAACTTCTTTTACGGTAGTGGGTTTCGGATAATTGCTAATTGCAGCTACTTTATCAGGTAACGGATAAATACCATCTTTGTTAACCATATGACCAAGGAATTGAATTTCCGTTTGGCCAAAATGGCATTTTGATAAATTAATTACTATGCCGTAATCGTTAAAACGTTGAAATACCATTTCAAGATGACGTAGATGTTCTTCTTCAGTTTCGGAGGCAATAAGAACATCATCCAAATAACAAAAACAAAACTCAAGACCACGTAGGACCTCGTGAATGAACCTTTGAAAAGTTTGGCCTGCATTACATAACCCAAACGTCATGTAATGAAATTCAAAGAGCCCAAATGGTGTAATAATCGCAGTTTTTGGGACATCTTCTGGAGCCACAGGGATTTGATTGTAGGCACGAACTAAATCTATTGTAGAAAAAATTTTCTTACCATGTAATCGAAATCCAAAATCGTGGATATGTGGGAGTGGGTATTTATCGGGAATTGTTATGGCATTTAATCGTCTATAATCTCCGCATGGTCGCCATTGGCCATTCAGAGGACTTGACCAATTGCTTTTGGATGGGCAGCACAAACCTTGTTCTATCATAAACTCGAATTCGCGTTTTGCAATTTCATATTGTTCGGGTCGTTCCAAAATAATATCACTTACTTGAGAGAGAACTTCTGGGTCTAGTTCCGGTAAAACAGCGAAATATCTTGATTTTTCGTTGACAATATTATGGTTTTCAAATTGAGCCTCCAACTGAGCAAACCAAATCGCTGGATTTTCTTTCCAAAACCGTGGAACACGAAGTGTTACATTTGATGTTGTTGCAACAGGTTCTGCTGCGGAATCTTGAACAGGATTTCTTGGCATTGCATAAATTTCTATTTATATGCGTGAAGAATTCGGGGTCACCAATTATAATAATGAAGTTTAATATATAATGAAAAGATTTATTCTATTTGGTATTATTTTGAAGACTGAAAAAATATTTTTATTTTTTATTTGATTATATAAAAAGTTGACTTAAAAAATTAATTTACATTTTTTATTTTTAAACAAGTATTTTCATTTAACAAGTATTTTTGTTAATTGCTACAAATACAATGCATTACGGAAATAAAATGGTTTACTTTTAATTAACCTTTATTATGTCATGTACCCTCAATACAGATAAATAACAAAATAAATTGCATAATTGTTCCTTTTTGAAAGGATATTAAACAACAACAGACAAAAAATATTTCTGATGGAATCGAAACAAAACTAAATTCCGTTATTCTATGAATTTAACTCACATATGTTAATTTACTAGTTCTTTTGAAAATATCTTTTTATTTATTTCCAAGTTGTTGTTATCTATTATTAATATATATCACCGATTTTTGAGGTAGAAGAGATAAAAAAGTTGTTTATATGTAAAAATATTAACATGTAAACTTTTATAATTTTTGGTTAATCGGCAACACCTAAATTTCGAGTGACTGTTTAATTTGATAGCAATTTAAAAATACTATCTGTAATGATTCAAAATTTCATGCTACACCCTACATTTAGTACCAATATTTGTATAATAAGTAAAAAATTGATACCCCAAATTCAGATTTTGGTCCATCTACTCTAATATATTAAGCAAATGTGACAAAACGTATCGATTTATAAAAACTACAAATCCTGCTCTATAAAATAATAAAAACCGTTTCCAGCAGGCTAGGCCCATATTAAAACCAGGGCTTTTTTTAAAAAAAATTCATGTAAAAATTTTTACTTTAATTGCTTATAACATCACAATAAGCCATAGTAGGCTAAAAAATTATATGTCAAAAATTTCTGCATTTTATTCTGAATAAAAAAGCTTATATAGTATTTTTATCGGAAAATGTTGAATTAAAGAGTTATAGCGCAATAAAGATATTAGTTACTTTTAAGCCTTGTTTTAGGACAAAGGTCAAAGTCGACTGGCCGGTTTACGACCGATCGACCCAATTTTTGCACACATATTATTTTTTTAGCCCCATCTACCAGAAACTGCCGGTGGAGCAAGCAAAATTAAAACTTTTGTAAAATCCATACATTTTATGGGTAATCTAATGTGTATGTTAGTATGGAAAACATAGAGGATACAAATAAATTAAAAAATTACAGTACGAATTGTGTTGAGAATAACAAAAAAGAAAATAATTGTTTTTTTTTTTTTATTAATATGTAATTTGTTCTTGCATATATAATAAAATTTGTAGAGCTGTGTGCAAAATAATTACAGAATTGTGAATTAATTTTAAAAACATAATTTAGTTACATACGTAAGTATGTATATATTACTTATAATTTAAGTCGGAATTATTAGGTAAAATAAATTAATTATTATATTGTGAAATTTGTTTCTGCGAGAAATTAATGTACAAATTGTTTCACAGAAAAAAGCCACCAATTAACAAATATATTAGAAAATAATTAATTCAATAATTTTTTGTTTTAATTTTCAACTCTGTTATTAAAAATTAAAAAAAAATATATTTTTTGTTTTCAAAAACAAAAAAAAAAAAAACAAAAAATATTAAATCAAGTCAAGATGATTGAATGTATTAAACATTTTATTGAAAAAAGATCTTACTTAAAATGTTTGATTTTATTTTAATTTCAATCTATATCTTCTATATAAATTTGGTTTACTTACGGAGCCATATTTGGAAATTTTTGGTGTGATCGGAGATATGCGTATTTATGCGTCATTTTAAAAAATTTTTTTAATCTATCCAGAGCTTTGTGAAGCTTCCAGACTTGGTAGAAAATTAAAATTAAGCTCTCTTATTAAGCTATGCCTACTTCAAATCCTAGCTACGGTTGCCAGATTCGAATTGTGATCTAACTTTACATTCCAGAAAAATAATCTTGATTTCTAAAACAAAAACTTGACAATCGAAATTCGCTAATAATATTTTATTTTATATATGTATGAATTTTAGAATTGCTCTTGAACATTTATTCACGGCATTGAACAATTGCTTTGAATGTGTTTTAGAAGTTTCTAAACAATCCTGATCGATGTATAACATATAGTAATCAGTTTATTCTGTAGATTTTTTAAAATTAAAATGATTCGTATATCTCATATAGATATGATTTCAAGATTATTTAAAATTCAACCATTATGCTGTGTAATTCTGTGCACATTTAACTTTCAGGGTATAACAAATCAGATGGCATTCTATTCTCTAAAATACATGGCTTATATTTATGCTTCGGAATTATCGCTATAAAAAATCTTCATAACTATAAATTGTTTTCAACTTGACAAATTTCATTTGAACTTATAACTTGATAAGTTAAGTTTACAAATATCTTGACAATCAAGTTCATTTAAGTCCATCTGGTAACCCTAATCCTAATGGAGCTAGATTTTTAATTTTTTATCGGAGGTGGAAATACGTTGTTCATAATTATACTTACTTAAAAAACTCTTCGTCCTTCAAATTCTGGCAAAAAAAAAAATTTTAAAAGTGCTTACAAGGTGTGGAAATAAGTGAATCATATCATTTTCGAAGCATTTTTCCACTTCCACAGCATTATGAAGCTCCCAGAGAACGAAGAAAACTATTCGTGCTAGAAAACTAATCGAATCCAAATTTTCTATATCTTTTTTGGTTTTAAGTTTACTAATAGAATACTTTAATCATTATTATGAAATAAGGTTCTAATAGCTTCAAATTTTTAACTTCATTTAGAGAGAGGAAAGATATTTAAATGTTATTCACATAAATATTTTTTTAAGAATTTCGGAGGCTTCCGCAAAATGACCCAAAGCAAAACCGTGAATAATATAGAAAAATATATATTTTCATTCTGAATGTGGTTGATTTTGTGCAGAATTGTATAATATATAATGAAATAATTATCTGAAAGAATTTTATTATTAAATTGCAGGTGTCAAGAAAGCAAAAAGGCTTCACAAAAATATATAATTTTTATTTCAAACATTTTGTTATTTTCAACACAATTCAACACAACTCAAAGCACTGTAATGTGGTTATTTATTTGTTTTCTCTTTGTTTTCCATACTAACATACACATGATATTGTTGGTAAATTTGTCATCCCAAATTTTGCATTATAATTTTCCTTTTTTCCACTCACGTTATAAACCTTAAATCGATCACTTTGATTTTAATTGTACGTTGTTATCCTTTGCTGTTTTTGTAAACAACACATGCAAAAATACATTGGTTAATTTGTATAAAACAATTTTTCCTACTTAACACTTTATTGAGCTCCTATTTAAATTTTTTAAGATTATTATAATCATCGTTATTATATTTCTATGTCACAATACCCAATACAGAAATACCCAAAAACAAACATTTTTGTTTATTTCTGTTTACACATTACTAACGATGTCCACGCACAAGCATATTTTTTCAACATATTTTTTTGCATATTTTTTCAACATATTTTTTCACATATTTCGTACGCATATATTCAACTTGTCAGCTTCGCAAGTCTTCGTTTATTCGTACACATTTACTTCGCAGTAGAAAATGCACAAGCTGAAATATTTTACGCAGTTCGTACTGGTCATGTTGCATATTTTTTGTTTTGTATAATTTTTGTTCAACATATATTTTGAAAATAAAAATATTTAAATGTACAAGTGAAAACATATATGGCGCTCGTTGATTGTGATATATTTTTAGTATGTTTCATATCAAAAAATGTTAATAATGTATATTTTCAAAATGGGCTGCCGTAGACAAGAAAAAACTATTTACTAATTTTTAAACTCTGTATATATGCCCAAAGAATACTAAAAATAGAAGGCTTGTCAAAAAAAACCTAACTCTGTTGTCAAAAAAACCTAACTAAGATTGTGTTAGTCAAATTTTATTTACATGTATTAGTGCTGAAACCACTTTTACCACACATCACAAAAGAGTATTAACAAATTATTAAATATAATTCATCACAATTATATTCGCAGATTTTTATCTTTTGATGCGGGTTACATCTACAAATAGTAATATAATTACATTTTTTGGCTTTTTGTTGATGAATATGAAAATAATTTAAAATTATTTTACGATTTTCTATATTTTAACACATGAATTTTTATTTTTAATACCAAAAGTAGCAACTTTGTTCGTTCAATTTAAATTTCAACATACAAACAAATATATGGGAAAATCAAATTATTTTTGTTTATACAGTTGAACACGGTTATAACGAACTCGAAGGAACTAACAGATTTAGTTCGTTATAAACGTAGTTCGTTATATCCGTAAAATTCCAAAAAAATCATTAGTTAATAAAATATAGTACGTATTTCATTACAATACTAATATTTGGAATTATAGCATATTTCTTTGCTTTAAAAATGGGCGGTATTTATGATTTTTAAATATTAATATCATTCAAATTGAGACTAATTATATTTTTTTATACTAATTCAATGTTTTCTTTTATAACCAATGTTTTTAAATTGGCATGTTTTGAGATATTTACGTTTTGAAGAATGGCGATTTTCTAATATTTAGTGTTTAATCCTTAAATAATTTCAGTTTTATTATTAGCTATTTTCGATAAATGTAATTTATGTTAAAAAGCAATGTTATACAAATGTAATATTCATCTTTTATTTGCCGATAATTTAAATTGAAATTAATGAAAATTATCTCCATTTATCCAATAATTTTAATAGAAATAAATAAAAGTTATTTCTGTTACTTTTTAAATTTTTGAAATGTGTAATTTTATTTATCTAAAACAAGTAATCGTGGGAGTTCGTTATAAACGTAGTTTTTTGTATGAAAAATTCTTGTTGGGACCATAAAAATGTGTTCGTTATAAAAAAAAGTTCGCTATAACCGTGTTCGTTATAAACGTAATTTGTATGGAAAATGTTGGTAAAATCAATGGGACCGAAGAAAAGTGTTCGCTATAGCCATAGTTCGTTATATCCGGTGTTCGTTATAACCGTGCTCGACTGTATATATGTATTTATTCCTTTTACTTAAAATGCAGGGACAATTATTTGTATAGGATCCCCATGTATTCACAACCTATATTAGAAAAAAACCTTAAAATAAAATTACTTATTATTACTTATTTCTTATAGTACCTACATATGTACATAGATGTACATATACCAAAATTTACTTTTCATTCATACAAAATTCAATAAATACAGGTAGATTTAAAATTTTCTATAAGAAAAATTATTAAATGGAAAATCCAAAAAAAAAACAACAATTAATATTTTCTTCTCTTTGTTGCTTTTTATGACCTCTAGCACCATTGTAAACCTCCCATAAAAGTATTTTGTTTGTTTAAAATTTCCGCGAAATCTATGAATTTTTTATTTTTCCTATAAAATCTTAACAAGAAACTAAAAAGGTTCATTTGAGTTTTTTTTTTGCATTTTAAATAAATACATTTAATACATTAAATTCATTCATCCGTCACAAAATACGATTCTCCACATCGATTTCATATATTTAATAATAAACACGCGGTCAAAACTTGTTCAATTTACTACTACATATTCAATTAATTGCAAATTGTTCCAACACAGAATTTATATTTAGAAATATTCCACTAATTTTCCATAACATTAAAATAAAATTTTATACAAATCATTACATAAATTTATCAATTTACATACATTTGTATAACTTAAACTGAATCTTCATTTTATAATATTATTAATTAATGAATGTTTAATATTTACCTGTTTTATTATTATTACATTTAATAACTTAATTTTCCAAATCCATACATTTCGTAAAAGTATTTTTGTTAATTTACAATAATTTTTCGAAGAAAAAATGCACAAGAAAAATTGTAGTATGTATTGCCAAACTATGAAAAACCATATAAAAGAAAAAGGAGCGACAAGTGTCACACATGTCGCACTTGATGCAAAGACAGTTAAAACGTACAATGCCTTTCTTCGTTCATGTGTGACATTTCATTTTTAAGTTGATGTCTGTGTGTGTCTTTGCTCGTATTTAAAAATGCCTTCGTGTGCAATGCAATAAAGAATGAAATCAGTGGTGTTAGGTGTGACGATTTTACGTCATTTTGACGATTTTTTAAAATGAATTTAGTAATTTGACGATTGACGATTTTTTATAGTAAGTGGCTAATATTGTGACGATTTTCTTAAATGAAATACTTTTTACTATATAAATGTGTTAAGGATTATATAAATTTCAGACAAATTGTGTAAGAATCTATATTCTTGTACTTTTAATATAGGGAAATATTTAATTTTGGGAATTCATTCATAATTAACACACATAACTTGGATGTCTTTTTGATTCATAAATAGAAAATCAGTGATGCCAGAAAGAATTTAAAAAAAATCCCTCTGGTTAGTTGAAAAATTCCCTTTTTTCCCTTTTTTTAGAAAAAAATTTCCCTCCATTTTTCCCTCCTCCTTAAAATCGCTATTTTTAACAAAAACTACAATTTTTTTTTTTTTAGTAAAAAATCTATTGAAATTTTTAATTCAATAATTACAATTTTATTTGTAATTCAATAAAAAATATACAAAAAATATTTTAAGCAAAGAAACAGAACACTGAAAATATTCATTCGGCAAATTAAGATTTCTATATTTAAATGAGCGTGTTTGATAATGTTGCATATTTTGCTTATTTATAATTTTAATTTATTTATTTACTTATATTTTGCTTATTTATTTAAAATTTTTGTCGTTTTTTGAGATAAATTTAAACGTATTAAAAATTCTCTCTATTTTGAAAAAAATTAAAATTCCCTCCCTTTTTCCCTTCGGCTAAAATTTGCCTTAAAAATTCCCTCCATCTGACATCACTGTAGGAAATACTTTAATTTCTTTATTATAAAGTTTTCTTAATTGGATTGATAAAGAATAATATGATGTAACAGAAATTAAATAAAAGAATTGTAAATTTAGGCAAAAATATTTTGTATTCTTATCAATATATATATATTTTTTTTTTTTGGAAAAGGAAATCTATAAAATTATCAAACAAACGAAACTAAAAAAATCCTTAGGAATTTCATAATTTAAAATAATTCAATGACGTTTTAATAATATTTTAAAAATAATTCAAAGAAAAGTTTATAACTAAAAAAATTTTACCGTTTTAATTTTTTGTATTTAATTATATACTACGTTAAATTTTTTTCAAAACTCGAACAATTATTTCAGGGAATATTAATAATAATTACATTATAAACTACTATGTTTTTGTAACTCATATATCTGTGGACTTTTGACTAAACTCAAAAAAAAATCTGGAGAGCTAAAAAACTATTTTAAGAATTAAAAATTTCCATGGAAATAATAATTATTCAACTGCATATATTTCCAAATATAATAGTAGTAAGAAAATACCTATTAGTCTTAACGATGCGACTTTAGCATGTTAATTTAATCGTTAAACAATCTGCACTTAAGAAATTCTGTCAAAAGTTCACTGATATAAGTCAAATTATAAGTTTTATTGTTTAAACTATTTTAAATATTGTCTTTTTTAACAAAATTTTAACTTTATTTATGAAAAAAAAAACTTATTTTTTAAATTTTTTGATAGTGACGTTTTTTTGATGATTTTTTAAAATTTTTTTTGACGATTTTGACGATATTTTTTCTTAATTTTGACGATTTTTTGAGAAAAAAGTCTAACAGCACTGAATGAAATTGAAAAAAATCTTATACCCTTCACCATATTACCATCTTATCGACATCATATTACCATATTACCGACAATTAATAAAATTTTCGCCTTAACATATGCTTGCATATTTTCACTTATATAAATCTAAATTTTTTTCAAACTACGAAAATTTGAATATGAAAAAAAAAAAAAATAAAAAATAAAACAATCATAGCAGGCTTTGCTTTTAAAAAATAAACAACAACAATTTCTTATTTGTTTTTGTATGTGTGTATATACAAACTGACTGCATATACAAAGAACAACAACAACAACACTGTTATTCATTATATTACTGCTGTTGCTAACTAAACTACTTGTCTTATAGGCAAAAACGTCACTAATAGTCATTACAATGCTTAATATACATGTTTGTGTATGTATTTATATTCTTAACAGATTTGTTTTTGGGCCATAACTCTGTTGATTATGAACGAATTGGGTTTATTAAAAAAACCGAAATTTTATAAAAATATTTATGACTGATCTATAAATCTGTCGCTTGAACAAAGGCTTCAAAAATAAAAAATTCGTTTTCCCCGATATCTCAGTTATTACTGAACCGATTTATTTCATGTCCTTGGTATATGCACAGGCTTCAGAAACTGAAAACCCGGTTTTTAAAGCATATCTCCGCCATTTATAAACCGATCTTGCTGATTCAAAAAACCGAAATTTTATAAAAATATTTGTGAACGATTTGTATAAAAATGAAAATCTATAGCTTCAAAAAATAAAAAATCCGTTTTGTCCGATATCTCAGTTATTATTGAACCGATTTATTTCATTTATTCAGAACAAAAATTCAGAAAAAAATGTCTGAGACTTCTTTGTAAGAACGAAGTCTCTAGTATATACAGGCTTCAGAAACTGGAAAACCGGTTCTAAAAACCGGTTTTTTTTAACATATTTCCGCATTATATGAACCGATCTTGCTGAATTCCAATAGCAAAATTTTCGAAAGGATTTCCGATCGTTTGATATATATATTCACCCTTATTCTAATTGGCGTCGACGACGTCGTTGTCGTTTTTGAGTCGACATCACTTTCTTTCGACATCGTCGTCATCTCGACGCAAATATGGTATTCTCTAACAGTCTTGAAACGACGTCGACTATTTATCGATGATTTCAATAAAACGAAAAACACATCACTAATATTTGAGTCAGCTGATTTATTTTTCTTGTTATTTTGTGGGAAATTTAAAGTTTTGTTTAAAATTTATTAAATAAAAAAAAAATGTTTTTTATTTCTGATTCTGATTCGAGCGATAACGAAAAACAACTAAATCTAATACGGCAAAGACGAATGCTCAGACAGAAGTCCAATATTTTAAACTTGCCAGATAACAAGTAAGACGCAAATAAATTATTGTTTTCAGAATTTATATTTTCTTTTTTCTTAAAAAAGGTTTGAAAGTTACTTTCGCCTCAATAAAGCAGCATTTAATCATGTTCTGGAGACAATAGCACCTAATTTAAAACCCGGAATAAGATCAAATTTCATTTCAAAAACCATAAAATTGGCAGCTACATTAAGATTTTTGGCACAAGGATCGTACCAGCTAAGTGTTGGAAACGATTTTAATTTGGGACTGTCACAGCCTGTCGTTTCCAAGATTCTATCCGAGACATTGGATGCTATAGAAGTATCAGTTTGTCCCCAATGGATAAAATTTGAAATGACAGATGCTGAAAGAAATGAAGCCAAATTAGAGTTTTTTGAAAAAACTGATTTTCCAGGCGTTATTGGGTGCGTGGATGGAACCCACATTAAAATTTTAGCTCCGAATAAAGATGACCAGCATTTATATTTTAACCGCAAAGGATTTTTTAGTTTAAATGCTATGATTGTAAGTATGTTTAATATTTAAGTATATTTTGTAATATTTATTTTCATAAAGGTATGTGATCACAAAATGCGGATACGGTTTGTGGATGCACGATACGCTGGTTCCGCTCACGACTCATTAATCTGGAATGTTAGCAGTTGCAGAAGAGTATTACAAGAACAATACAGTACTGGTGAACGTAATTCATGGCTTTTAGGTAAATATTTATTTTAAATTTATATAATTGGATATATATTTTTTTTTTAGGTGATGCCGGTTATCCTCTTGAGCCATATCTAATGACACCATATCGCTCCACTGTTGAAGGAAGTGCAGAGGCAACATTCAATACAAAGCATGCTAAAGCTAGAAATATAGTGGAAAGGACTATAGGTGTGCTAAAAAACCGGTTTCGTTGTCTTCTTGGAGCACGACAACTTCATTACAAGCCCTCAAAAGCGATTAAGATGGTTAACGTTTGTGCTGCACTTCACAATATATGCATTGAATTCGGCGTAGATATTACAAGTGAGGATACTTCCAATGCAGAAAACAACGGAGCTGATGTAGAGATGCACAACGTAGAAATTACGCAAAGTACCGTGGCATCGGAAATAAGAGAACAAATAAAACGAAGTTTTCTTTAATTTTAATTCAGTCTTTAATTCATTTTTTCATAAAACTAATTAACAAAATATATAAAAAATAAAAAACTATTCTAAGAAAATTACTTTTAAAGTACGTTTTTATTAAGGAGTTGAAGTTCCTTTTCTTTGATGATGATTTTAATTCTTTTGATTTTTAATTCGCTTTCATGCATCTCTTCCTCTCTTTTGTTTCTTTCCTCTAACAACTTTATTTTCCTTTCTTCTATATGTAGCATTTTTTTTTGGTAATTGCTAACATCTCTTAGAGTGCGTTTTACTGAAGACAATGAATTTGAAATATCCGTTAACAGTTTTGCTTGCTCATTGCTGTGTTTTTGCAGCAACTCCTGCTTGTTTTTTGCCGGGATAGATTTTTCCTTCTTTTTGGATGGAGTTGAGCTCTTTTTCTTTACAGGTTCTGAATGATTATTGGATCCAGATGAACTTTGAAGTAAATCCTGTCCAATTAGCAATTCCTGTTCATCAATTTCAATGTTGCCACTCTTTTCCGCTTCAGTGTCCTCACGTTCATTAGCCGGATTCTGGCATTGTACCCCCTGAACGGCTCCCTCAGGATTCACCTGTTTTTGAAACTGTAAGAGATTTGCGACAGATTCTTCCAGCGGGCTGAGAGTAAATTGTTTAAATATTCCTCCACCCGTAGCATTACACTCAGCTTTGTTTGAAACTATTTTCTTTTTAACTTTAAATTTTAAGTCTCTCCAAACCTGTAAATAAATTTCACATTAATTATATTTTTATTTATATTCATTTATATTCGTTACCTTTTGCCATCCATCTCCTAATCTTCTCGGCGGGCCAAGAGCGTTAAGGACAATACTGAGTTCATTCCATTGTTCTTTAAAATTATTTGCAACAGTCCCTCTGTGAAATCCTTTTGCCAAAAAAGGATTTTTTTCCATTTCTTCCACAAGTTTTTCAAATTGATTTGCATTTGTAATTTTATTTTTCTCCATTTTGTCTATTTCACACATTTAAAACTTCTTGTCGTTACCAAATACTGCGACGACTAAATCAATGTCGTTTCAACACAATAACGACGTCAATATTTCATACAGAATACCGAACACAACTCAACAGCCATCGATAAATGTCGATAACGACAACGAGAATACCAATTTACAACAGTCGATGAAAGACGACGTCGTTTTGTGACGACGACGCCAATTAGAATAAGGGTGATTATATATATATCAGTTATCGGTGGCCTTCCTAAACGCCATTTCAACCGACACACGGACGGACGGACATGGTCCTATCGTCATTTCTTACAAGGATCCCGAAAATGTAATCTTTTTTGCTCTCCGACGAAAATTGTGGGAATTACAAACGGAATGATAAACGTATATATACCCTTTACACCTGTGGTGAAGGGTATAAAAAAAGAACATAACACAACATAGCAATGTTAGGTGTCGCACAATTTTTGAAAACATGTATGTCGTCAATCGCTATGCTTTAATATACATTATATTTATTGTAATTATTATATACACTCAGCCAACAAAGTCTGCGTTCACCTTAGACATTTTTAGGAAAGACAAAAAAAAACACATAATAAATATTGAATTCAAATCAATATTTTTCATAAATACTTTATTTACATTACGTACTTAAAAAAACATAAAAAAATAAAAAAAGAGATCACTTCATTTTTAAAATAAATGGTCATAAATGCATTATCAAATAACTATAAAGACCAAAAAGTCTGCGTTCAATGTTTAAAAAAATTTTAAAAGTTTTAATAAATATAAAAAAATGTAAAATTTAATATTTTGTTGGATAGCCACGCTGTTTTAAGACTTCACTCAATCTATTTGGCATAGAATTTACCAATTTCTCTGTTTCCTCTGCTGTTATCTTCTCCCATTCTTCCTGCATAACACTTCGTAAAGTTTCCTTGCTGGTAATTGTATGCTGGCGAATTTTTTTCTCTTAAAGATCCCAAAGATGCTCAATAGGATTGAGATCGGGTGATTGGGGGGGGTGTTTTAAGCTGTCTTGGAGCATTGTACAGGAGCCAAAGTCTTACAACCTCCGCTGTATGCTTTGGATCGTTATCTTGTTGGAACCAAAACGTCGATGATAGGTTAAGTTTTGCTGCACTTTGTTTCAGGTTTTGTTTTAAAATGTTCAAATATCCGTATTTATCCATTGTCGATTCAATAAATTCAAGCTGACCCACCCTGAAGCCGCCATGCATCCCCAAACCATAACTCCACCACCACCATGTTTTACTGTACCAACAAGATTTTGTTTGTCAAGCGCAGTTCCTGATTTCCGCCACACAATTTGACGACCTTTTATTCCAAATATGCAGAACTTACTTTCGTCTGAAAATAAAACTTGTTTCCAAAATTCTGGGGGCTTATTTATGTAATTACGGGCAAATTCAATGCGCTTCTTTCTGTTTACAGCAGATATGTATGGCTTTCGTCGAGCGACTCTACCATGATATCCAGCTTTGCGTAAAATTTTTCTAGCAGTTTCGCGACAAATACTTTTTTTAAATGTTTGATTTACATTTTCAACAATTTTTGATGATGTAATTCGAGGATTTACCTTTACCATATTGATTATTTTGCGCTCTTCTCGTTCTGATAGTATTTTTGGTCGACCAGATCGTGGCTTGGATGTTAAAATTCCGGTTTCTTTGAAGTTGTTAATTACACGCTGAACAGACGAATACGTTCTTCCAATAGTTTGGCCAATTTTTCTGAAGCTTTTCCCTTCTTTCCACAATTTAATAATAATTTTTCTTTCTGAAAGACTAATTTCTTTACCTTTGTTATCCATTTTTTATTATTCTTACAACTTTTATACAAAAATATGCAAATGATGTTGTAAAACGATCTATTGTAATAACAATGAACTGAAAGTGTGCAAAAACAAGAAAAAAGGACAAAAAATGTAACGGTACTATCACAACAAAACAATTGAACGCAGACTTTTTGGTTGCTTTATTCACGTGTTACCAGACTTACACATCTCGCTATTAAATAAACGAAGAAAAAAATATGGGATTTTTTGTGCCTTTTGATATAAAGATTGCTATGAAGCAAAATAAATAAAAATAACATATTTTAATTACATATTTATATATATATTTTATATCGCTAATAAACATTTATAATGTGAACGCAGACTTTATTGACCGAGTGTATATACATACAAATATATTTATTACTATATAACTCAAAGAAACTTAATATTTTTTTTTATTTAGAAATAGAGCAAAAACTGAAAAAAAAAAAAAACATAAAAATCTTAGTGTCAAGAAATTCTTTTTACATTTATAAAACTGTTTAAGAAAATCACAAAATTTCGGAATTTTAGATTTAAAATGGTAACAGCTGGTATGTATAACTGCTTGTGGAATCTTTTTCATCAAATAAAATAATAATTGGAATTTTGTATATTCCAACATTAGTGCGTTTTTTTAGCTCATTATGGTCCTGTAATACCTTGTAGTCACTTTCTTCTTCAAATAAGGAAAAAAAAAAAATGATGTGGGATTAAAGTGTGGACTCTATACTTTTTGCAAATAAACATTGCCGCATTATCACTCTTTGATCATATATGCGTGGAGTCATTCACCCTTATTATGAGTGTCGTAGTCGTGACGAAAACCTGTCGTTTTCTCTAATTTCGTATTATGATTGTCGTAAGCAACAAAAAAATACATGCAACTAACATTGATTTTGTCGTTTTAAACGACTACGAGTACGACTTCGACTACGACAACGACACTCGTAATAAGGGTGATTATTTTTCTCATGACTTGAATTTTAGTTTTCGTCCTTCATAAACTCATATTTATTAACACTTTTTTTAAATGAGCTTTAAAAGCCTAGAAATGTTACTGCTTACTTATTATATTTCATAATAAAACCGATTTTCCAACTATTTTGAATAAAATTGATCTGTATTTAAGAATATCTTTTAAATACGAAAGTATGAATATTTATTTTATTTTGTAAATGCTTTTTAAAGGATTTTGAAGGTTTCCGGCGTACTCTGACCGGACTAAATTTTACTTTTATATAGTATAAACATTCCTGTACAACATATAATTCGCCCCATAACTTTTTAAGCTTATCAACTTAAATCATTGGGAATAATAATTGTTGAATATTTTGTCCCCCTATTTGATTATAATTATCACACTGACGTCTTACAGACAATAAAACATCCCAAAGTTCCAAGAATTGTTTCACATAGCGACAAAAACGCAAATGTAAAAACATTTTCTTGACAGGTACATTAAAGGGTGTGTGTAGTTTTTTTTGTTGTACTTTCGTAATTACATTCATAATGAATTTTTTTGATAAAACCCGTTAAAGAAATATACCTAAAATAAAATTTATTTATTGGATCTGACTATAATATGTAGGCTTAACAATAAGTATTTAAATCTTACAACTAAAATTAAACTAAAATATCAGTTTTCATAAAAAAAAAATAATTTTCAATTAATAAATTGGTAGATCAGTTCTTCGAAGCCTTGATGATGTTTGCGTTCTGGTAAGCAGTCTTGCAAATGGGTTACGGTGAAGTTGTAGTTTCAAGACGTATCTTTCACGAATTTTTACAAATTCTTCTTTTACCAATGGTATTTCCAAATCCTTGTAAATATTTTCGTTTCTTATGTACCATGGTGCTCCTGTCATGGTTCTAAGTATTTTCGATTGGGCCCTCTGTATAAGATCTATATTGGTATTACTTGTTGTTCCCCGTAATTGGATTCCATATGTCCAAATTGGTTTTAAGATGCTTTTTTTACAGGATGACTTTACAGTCAAGGCTTAATTTTGATTGATAGTTGATTAGCCAGTGCATATTAGAAGCTTTGATTTTCATTTGTAGCCTCTTGGCTTCTATGTGTCGACGCCAAGTAAGAGTTTGTTTTGATGTATGCCAACGTTTGTCACATGGTCAGACTGTGTGATGTTTTCATTGTTAAGCGTGACAGGAGGACAAATGCCCATCCTGAGCGCAAATGTAACGTGTTTACTCTTGAGTTCATTTACTTTTGTACGCCATTTTCTCAACCATGTCTCCACTCGTCTTAAGTAATTATTAAGTTCTCCAGATGCTTTGTACGGATCCTCATGTGAACTAAGAACCGCAGTATCATCGGCAAACGTGGAGATAATCAATTTATCGCATGTTGTAACGTATCCATTATACTTTATTCTAAATAATCGGTTGGAAAGTTTAGACTGTAGTAATCTATGAGTACTAGGAGGCAATAAGCATTTAATTTTGTGCATTAGACCCTGGTGCCAAACTTTATCAAAGGCTTGTGCCACATCCAGAAAAATAGCAGAGCAATATTTTTTCTGTTCAAAAGATTTTCTAATCTCTCCAGTTAATCGATTAACATGTTCAATAGTGCCATGATGTTCGCGGAAACCGAACTGGTGAACTGAGATAATGCTATTATTATTTAAAAATGGTATGATTTTTCCTTGAAATACTTTTTCGAATATTTTTGACAGGCAAGGCAGCAAGCTAATGGGTATATGAAGATGGTATATGAAGAAGGCAGCAAGAACTGTTAGATCCTACCCTGGCTTTGGAATCATTATAATCTGGGAGATTTTAAAATTTTTCGGAAAAACTTTTTGAGTCAAGATCTCATTAACTAATAAAGTTAAGACAGTAATTGCAACTCTCGGTAGGTTTTTAATCATTAATGGCGTAATTAAATTATATCCTGGTGATTTTTTTAGTTTGGTATGCTCCCGTATAACTTTGTGAACATCCTCAGAACTTATCATTAAGTTCGCTTCTGATACAGTACTAGAATGATGTTCATCTAGAACAAATTCATTTGTTGGTGGGTTAGGTCGAAAAACTCCTAGAGTCAAGATCGCATTAAATAATAAAGTTAAGACAGTAATTGCAACTTTCGGTAGGTTTTTAATAATTAATGGCGTAATTAAATTATATCCTGGTGATTTTTTTTTAGTTTGGTATGCTCCCGTATAACTTTGTGAACATCCTCAGAACTTATTATTAAGTTCGCCTCTGATACAGTACTAGAATGATGTTTACCTAGAACAAATACATTTGTCAATATTGCCATGATGTTCGCGGAAACCGAACTGGTGAACTGAGATAATGCTATTATTATTTAAAAATGGTATGATTTTTCCTTGAAATACTTTTTCGAATATTTTTGACAGGCAAGGCAGCAAGCTAATGGGTATATGAAGATGGTATATGAAGAAGGCAGCAAGAACTGTTAGATCCTACCCTGGCTTTGGAATCATTATAATCTGGGAGATTTTAAAATTTTTCGGAAAAACTTTTTGAGTCAAGATCTCATTAACTAATAAAGTTAAGACAGTAATTGCAACTCTCGGTAGGTTTTTAATCATTAATGGCGTAATTAAATTATATCCTGGTGATTTTTTTAGTTTGGTATGCTCCCGTATAACTTTGTGAACATCCTCAGAACTTATCATTAAGTTCGCTTCTGATACAGTACTAGAATGATGTTCATCTAGAACAAATTCATTTGTTGGTGGGTTAGGTCGAAAAACTCCTAGAGTCAAGATCGCATTAAATAATAAAGTTAAGACAGTAATTGCAACTTTCGGTAGGTTTTTAATAATTAATGGCGTAATTAAATTATATCCTGGTGATTTTTTTTTAGTTTGGTATGCTCCCGTATAACTTTGTGAACATCCTCAGAACTTATTATTAAGTTCGCCTCTGATACAGTACTAGAATGATGTTTACCTAGAACAAATACATTTGTCTAGATGATCGAAAGACATTACTTAAATGCTCAGCAAATAATACTCTATGTCCTTTGCACTTCGTGCCCATGTACAGTTTGCTTTTCGCAGTGGACTTTGACCCTCTACCGATGGTTTTATGTTTCTAGTTGCATTCCATAAAGAAAAGTTTGTATGTTTAACTTTCAATATAACCTTTGTTTTTACGATCCTCTTCCTTGAGTAGAGCATTTTTAAGTTTTTTGCTTGCAGTAGACAGCCTCTGCTTTGATGCAGGAGATCTATTCTGTTGCCATTCTCTTCTGCGTTTCCTTTCGCAAAGAAGTTTTTCAATATCTGAATTTGAAATATGTCTGTTTGTTTCTGAGGGGATATGGCACTTAGAATGGTCTATGGCCGAAACAGTTAAGGACGTAAAGTCATTGATACATTCATCTACATCCTCCTTACACTGTAGATAAGGATTGGTGGGGATATGGCTACTGATGTATTTTTTATAAGCCAATCAGTTTTAAATCGATTTTTTTTTTTTAAGGGTTTTCATGTATGTTATTTTTTCCGTAGTATGTAACTATTACGGGAGAATGGCCAGAAGATAGATCGTTAGATACTTCTGTTTTTATTGATAAGCGATTCAAATTTCTTATTATGCCAAAATCTATAAGGTCAGGAATTTTTTTAGGATCAGTAGGCCAATATGTTGGTTGGCCAGGGGATATAAAATCCAAGTGATTTTTACTACTAATTACAACTTTGTATAGCTGTCTACTAAACATCTGCATCAAATCATTTGCTTTTTAATTCACAGTCATGATTTTAATGTATGCTCTTACATTACAAACAAACTCTGCAAAAAAAATTGTTTGAATTGAGCTGAATTGATACGATGAAGCAAAAACAAAACATGTTCTGTTCTCTTTGAGAAATTACTGCTTATAAGAGATTTTTAGAAAAACAATAATGTTAAATAAAAAACAAAACTGTGAATTACTGTCATTCCCTTACATCTAATATGAAAAAATGCAGGGAACGTAACAATTATGTATTTTTAAATAAACAACAGATAATAATTACGTTTGATTTCAATGTTTTTGCTTAGAAAATTTAATTATTTTTTATTTTAATTATATTTAATTATATCTAAAATGAAATAAAATTTATTTTATTTGTGATATTTTTATTTACTTTTAATAACATACCTATAATACTTACATTTTTTTTTTTAATTTAATATTTCCTTCACTTCAAATTTTGTAAAAAAAACAAACAAATGACAGTATTGCATTTTTTGCCATTTGATATTTAATTCAATTCAGTTCGAAATGATTTGTTGCTAAAATGTTTTTATGACTCTCTGCACAATTCATTTTGTCTCTTTGTGTTTTCTTTGTCTTTTTTATACGTACGCACACACAGAGAATTGATTTTAAGTTTAAAAACAATAACAGTCAACAATTGAAAAGAAAGAGAGTAATTAAAAATTAGTTACAAATGAATTGACGCAGATGTTTACTGTCACCTTTAGGATTCATAATTCTCGAACCCCAATACGTATGCTTTGCATATAGTCACCGCATGCTAGAAAACAATCTCCCAGTGTACTAAAAAAATGCTCAAACTTATCCTTAAAGCTCCATTACTCTACCGTAAATGTAAATGTAGCGAATCAGCTGACACGTTTTGCTTATGAGTGTTATGGTTGTTTGTTTTTTTTTTTTTTTTTTTTACATATATATTAGTTTTTATTGAATCTTTCTTTTTCAGAAATTTACAATAAGTATTAAAATCTTAACCTAAACTTAAATTATTGTTGATATTGCCACTGCAAAATCCAACGTAGAGTTTTCATTAGTAGTATTATCTTCCAAGATCCAGTGTTTCCATTCTTCTTAGGCGTCTGTGACCCTCAAAAGTTAGCAGATCCCTAGCGAGAGGGTTTGGGTGTTCAGATAATTTTTTCATATATTTGATGCTACTGTTCTTTATCTCCTCACGAATTGTAGGAATATTGAGATCCTTGTGGATGTTGCTATTTCTGACGTACCATGGTGCACCTGTTATTATTCTTAGGAGTTTGGACTGTCTTCTCTGTAATTTTTCAATGTTTGATGAGGAGGCTGTTCCCCAGAACTGTATGCCATATAACCATATAGGTTTTATTACTGCTTTATATAACAGAACTTTATAGTCCAAGTCTAGGGCTGACTTTGGACCAATTAACCAATGCATTTGGGCAGATTTTAGTTTTATTTGAGTAACTTTGGATTCTATATGACAAGTCCATGTTAAACGCCGGTCTAGGTGAATACCAAGATACCTTACTTTATCCTGTTCAGGTATTTGGACATTGTTTATTCGAATGGGGGGACAACTTTCCCTGCGTAAGGTAAATGTTATATGGACACATTTCGAAGCATTCACATTGATCTTCCATTTATATAGCCATTTTTCCAGCTCAGTGATATGGGATTGGAGTTTTTCGGATGCAATCACCGGATTTGTATGCATACTTACAAAAGCAGTATCATCTGCAAAAGTTGATGTATGAGTCATAGGGCTCGTGGGCATATCTGCCGTATATAGTATATAAAGAAGAGGCCCTAAAATACTTCCTTGAGGAAATTTTTCTGCGTGAAGAAATCACATCTTTCGATCTTATTTGAAAAGATCTATTTATTATATAGTTTTTTAGTAACTTATGAACGTTCTGTGGAAGTAACGTGGTCATTTTATGTATTAGTCCGTCGTGCCAGACTTTATCGAAAGCTTGAGATATGTCAATAAATAACGCAGAGCAATACTGCTTGCTCTCGAAACCTCTTCTGATGAGAGTTGTAATTCGATGCACTTGTTCAATAGTACCATGTTTTCTCCTAAAACCAAACTGATGGTTAGGTATACTGTTATTATTATTAAGATGTCATAATAGGCTCTCAAGGAGCAATTTCTCAAACAATTTCGAAAAAATTGATAATAAGCTTATTGGACGGTAAGATGTTACTTGAGTGACGTCTTTTCCAGGTTTGGGTATCATTACTATCTCTGACAACTTCCAAGTACTTGGAAAGTAGTCAGTACGTAAAATGGCATTGAAAATGAATAAAATAAATTTTAGAGCCGAGTTTGGCAAGAAACAAATCATTGTGCTGGTAATTTTGTCCGTTCCAGGAGATTTTCCTGCCTTCAGACCTTTTACTGCTAATTTCACGGCAGAGAGCCGGAATTTTAATGGAGAGTGAATATGGTCGCTAACTACAACAGGTCTTAGAGTTGAACCTGTATTATTTGGAGTGAAAACGTGTTCTAAATGACTAGCGAATGCTTCAACTTTTTCATTAGAACTTTTTGCCCATTGGCCATTTTGGAGGCGTATGGGAGACTCATATGCAATAGGGCATTGCATATTTTTCACCGCCTTCCATAGACTATAATCAGTTTCCTTAGTAGAGTCTAAGTTTTGCAGATATGTTTTCAATTTGGATTCTTTTTGATTCTTCAGAGCGAAGCGTAATCTTTTGATACATTGATTAAGTCTAGTATTGACGGCTGGTGATCGAGAATCTTGCCATTGACGTCTTAGTTGCCTTTTTTCCCTAATAAGAGATTCAACATTTGAGCAACATTTAATATATTTTGGCCTTCGTGAGAAACGCGAAGGTGTGGATAATATAGCTGCATTAGTCAGGATATCCGTGAAGATATTAACTGCAGATTGTATTTCGTTTTCGCTTTTCAGTGGAATATTTTGTGGTAAGTGGGAGCTTATGTACATTTTGTATTTTAACCAGTTTGTTTTCTTGTTTGGGAAACAAGAGCTTTGAGTTTCAAAGTGACTTGGACTATTAATCAGTGTCAGGATCGTTGGTGTATGGTCTGACGAAAGATCAAGTGAAGGAATCACTGATATACATTCACGTTTTACATTTCTAATTACAGCAAAGTCGATAAGATCGGGAACCTTATTGAGGTCTGTAGGCCAGTAAGTAGGTTGGCCACAAGATATGGAATCTAGTTTGCTGGATGATATTGCTTCAAATAACTGCTTACCTCTGGGAGTTGTTAGACGAGAGCCCCAAAAGGTATGTTTTGCGTTATAGTCTCCTGCTGCTATAAATCTTGGGCCTAAAGTTGCAAAATAATCAAGAAATTGATTACGATTAATAGAATATCTTGGAGGACAATATATAGAGGATATTGTTATATTGTTATCGGGAATATTTATTGAAGTGGCCTGAATATGATCCGTTCTGTATTCTGGCATTGGAAAATGCTTTATATCTTTACGAACTAATATTGCTGTCCCTCCGCATGCCCTACCGTTAGGCTGCTTTGTGTCATAGGTATAGTAGCCATGTATTCTGAAACAGTTCTTTTGAGTAAAGTGAGTTTCAGATACCAGTAGCAGATCAATATCTTGCAACGTTAAAAATTGTTGGACTTCGTGTTTATGTTGGCTAAGGCCGTTAGCATTCCAGTAACATATTCTTAAGGAATTCATTTTTTACTTAGCAAAATCTGCATGAGCATGCTTTGATTTTGCATTAATTGCTGTAACATATTTTGCATATTTGACATAAAACTGTTCATGGCTTCAATTAGTTTCTCAATAGAGCTTTGAGAATTTATGTTGGGAATTACTGAACCCTCTTTTAAAGCGTGAGCATATGAAAATAATGGAGCATTATTTTCATTATTTTTATGAGTTTGGTTGGGAATTACTGAACCCTTATTGAAAGTATTTGGAAATTGAGCATTTCCTTCTACGTTTAATTTCATTTGTGTAGTAGAACCTTCTTTTACCGTATGAGCATACGACAATTGCCGATTCGTGTTCAGGTTACTTCTATGTTGTGCACTAGAAGTAGGTCCATTAGGGAGGCTTGGAAAATTAGAATCCTGATATTGAGCATATACAGGTCTTCTTGCCTTTGAAGTCCCTTTAATTTGAATATACACAGGGCAACCACGGTAGTTTGCAGTGTGATTCTGACCACAATTGCTACACTTTCTTGCACTGATGTCTGTTTTTGAATGGGGACATTCCAGACTTTTATGGATATCTCCACATCTAACACAAACTGATGGCAATTTGCAGAAGGACTTAGTGTGTCCATATTCCTGACAATTTAAGCACTGTGGGGGACCTTTGCGTTTAATTGGTTCTTCCACAACTATCTTGCGATTTAGAAGGTATCTTAAACCGTATATGGGATGTGTATCACTCTTTTTGGTTGTTTGTGTACTCAAAAACGTAAATGTTACGTAGCAATATAATCAAATTAGGTCGGTCTACGTTTTTACGTGACAGCTGAAAGGATAGTGTTGACATCTTTTTATTTAAATATACTAAATCTGCGTAAAAAATCGATATAATAAGTTTATCAACTGGACAATTTGTTTTGCTGTTTTCTTCGGAAAAAACTTGTTAAAATAATTTAAATAAAGTGCGGAGTTTAATCAATAAATTAAAATTTAAAAATTTTGTAATAAAAGCACAAATTTCGTTTTGTATACAAGTCGCTAAAACACAAACCAATAAATCTAGCGATTTTTAAACTGAATTTGATTTACTGAAAAAATGTGTAATTTACATCACTGATGTTGATGTGAACAAAACAACAACAAAGTACTAGTAAATGTAGCCATTTACGTTTTTTGAGTAAGCACCCACTTACGTTTCCAGTTACATTTCCGTTTTTACATTTACATTTACGGTAGAGTAATGGAGCCTTTAGTCATCGGGAAGCGTGGGGGACAATATATAGAACTCTCTGTTAGATTTCCTGCCAAACATTCGAGGCGAATGGTAGTTGCTTGCATAAGTCTTTTGAAAAGTCTTCCGGAGCATATTGTTTAATTCTATTTCTAATCAGAACACCAGTCCTACCATGAGCCTTACCGTCGGGATGATTGGTATAATAAAACGTTAAACCTGGAATTTTAAAATTGTATTTATTTGTAAGGTGAGTCTCTGAAATTAACATGATATCGATATTATTCTGAATGAAATGTGATGCTTTGGATTCATGTTTATTCTAACCATTTGCGTTCCAAAAACAAATTCTTAAAAAACTCATTTTCTCGTTAGGAGGATTTGAATCATTTGATTCTGCGCTCTCAAAAGCTCTTGTATAGTGTTTTGCATGGATGTCATAAAGTTTGACATATTTTGATTAAGTGAAGTAATATTCTGTGCAAGAGTCTGTATTAAATTGTCTAACCCTCCCATATGTTGGGGAATATTAGGTTTTTGATTAATTGATTTTAGAACATTAGCATAAGAGGTACTACTAGAGTTATAGGGTTGATTTTCTTGTGAAATTAAATTTCGTTCCATTGAATTAATATTCTCGTTAAGAGATAAAACTCCAGAGTTAACTGGCTTAGAAGTTGTATTGAGATTCACAGATGCCGTTTCAACTATTTCTCCTCTCAACAACCGCTGCCTCTCTCTTAATCTTTTCAATAAAGCTTTATAAACTGGACACCCACCATAATTTGCAGTATGATCGCCGCCGCAGTTGCCACATTTTTTTTGAGACCATTTTTAATTATATCAGATTGAGACGATGGATGCAGATCTCCGCATGCAACACATACAGTGCGTAGAGTACAATAATTTTTGGTATGCCCAAACTCTTGGCAATTACCACATTGAACTGGATTATTTCTTTTGAGAGGTTCCTCAACGGTAATTCTTCGGTCCAGCAAATATCGTAAATTGTAAATGGGATGAACTTCATTTCCTTTCAGCTTTTTATTTTCTGGTTCCAATTCAATGGCTGAAGAATTTTTTCTCTATTAAAGATATTGACAACTGTTTTTGTTATATAGCCCAACTCGTTCAGGGCCTTCTTGATTTCGTTAGGTTCTACACTGGACTCTATACCCTTTATAACTACTATCAAGCCTTTAGTGCTTTTCAGCTGGTATGTGTAAAAATTTTTCTTATTGTTATTTAAGTATTGAGAGATTTTCATATAATCATTCTCAGTGTACTATTTTAGTCTCTTGCATACCACCTTTTCTTATTGGAACAACATGAAAGTTATTTTTCCCATAAATATCAATTAGTGTTTTAACTATGTTTTTTGATGTGGATTCACGAAGGAAGATTGGTTTTGGTTTTAATGGTTTCCGATTTGGAGTACCATTTTGTACCTGATTTTTACTATCTTCATCACTTAATAGCGCATAACGATTATTTTTCAAGGGGTTGTCAACTATTTTTTGCTTCTTTACAGATGTTTCACTCTTTTGGGGACTTAAATTTCTTTTATTTATATTAATATACCTTAGCATACCTGATAATACTGCCGGTTTAGTTGTACTTTTTTCAACTTTTGGTGAGCTATTTTAATTTCACTACTTACGGTTCTTACAGGGTTAATTATACAAGAGCTCTCACTGAATTTTATTTCTAGTGGTTTATTACATGCCTGTGTTTGTAAGATTGTATCACTTCTTTTTAACACTTGTTTAATTGTTTGTGTTGTTAGGTTTTGCATTTTTTCTTTTATGCTATATTCTACACAAGAATTTTTTGGCGATGTTGTTTGTATATTTGTTATTAACGCGGGGGAACAAGAGCGAGCTCTCTCAGTCGGTTTGGCGGTTAAATAGTTTTTGTTATAATTGGGATCACTTATGTTTTTTTGTACACTCTCCCCGGATAGAAATATATAGGCATTTCTGCCGTTGAAACTGAGCCTTGTCTCATCATGAGAACTCATATGCTCTTTATATTAAAACACAACAAAAGAAAATAAGAAAACTTATAATCTTTTCTTAACATGAAAACAAAATAAAAATGTTTGTTATTTTATTTGCGATATTTGTTTATTTATTGTTATTGTTATTGTTTTTTTAATGCGTCCAATCGCAAGTTGTTATTTTTTTAATATTTTTATATTAGTATTTAGTAAAGGGCTGCATGAATGCCGAAAAATGAATGCTGAATACATTCATCGTAAAAACAGTTAGTTCATGTTGTGTGCTTTTTCATTGTGAAATGAATGAATGAGTATTATCCACAATAACTGACCACGAAAACTCAAAACATATGAGTAGAGAATGCAAAACCATATAGTATAGAACCTATGTGAGTTGTGTGGATATGTTATATACGATTTCATTGTGCAATGAAATAGATAATTCATTGTATTTTCTTTTTCGCTTTTGTTTTGATTTGTATATAAAAAGTACGTGGCAAAAGCAAAGACAAAATCCACCACCAAAGAAGCACAAAAAAAAGATCAAAAGCCATATATGAGTTCGTACATGTATGTACTACCCATAAAGAAATACAAAAAATACAGAGCATTACATTAGTTTATACATGTGTGTTCTTTTTATAACGTTCTTTAATTTGAAGTTTTGGTTGTTTGTTTACTAATGGACGAGTTGTGACCTTTTTGTTACTGTAGGGTATAGCATACGTGTTTTGTTGTTTTACAAGTTGAAATACGTTGATCCGCACCGAGTTGATTATACCTTTCTCAGTGACATATCTACTTTTAAAAAGGTTAATTTATATCTTAAACTTTATAAATTTAATTTAAATGTTATATGAAAATTTGATAATTGTTTAAGAAATTATTATTTGATTTTTATTGAAAGTAAAATTTTCCATTATTTTGTTTTGTATTTCTCTGATGAAAATATGTTTTATTTCTGTTAAACTAATAATTATTATTTCAGGCTTTTATATATAATATAATAAGTTTTGAATGTTTGTGAATATTTTCATCTAAAATATTTGTTAAAAATAAATTACTTTATGTAGTTTATTTATATTTTAGATGTAAAATAAAAAAATGTAAAATATTCTTCAATTGCTTGAAAATAATTTGAAATAAAATTTTTTAAATATTTTTCTATTTGTCATATAAAATAAAAATTTTAAATCAAATTTCAAAGTCTTCAACTAAATTGAAAATATATATACATATCTTATTTCCTTAGGTTGAATACAATTAATCTATATTTTATATTCAATTTTAAAAAATCTTTTTCAAAACATTTAAATTTTTCTATTCTTAGAAAATATTTGAATATTTTTGATCATCATTAATATTTTGTAATATTTTTAAATTTGACTGGAATAATAAAAATAAGTAATATTTTCATTTTTATACTTAAATATTTGAAAAAAACTATGTAACTTTTTTTTCAAACCTTCTGTGGCTGAATATTTTTATTTCTTTGGAATTTTTGCTTAATAAAATTATTTTTTTTTCTATTTAAATATATTGTTTTGCAATCAAAATCATAAAAATTTGTTGAATTTTTTTCATTTAAATAAAATATATATGAAAATTATTTAAGATTACAATAATCATATAAAAACGTATGAATATCTTCTTAAGAAAAAAATATTTGTTTTAATTTTGATTAAATTAAATATGGTCTTCTTTAATTATTTTTTCTTTTTTAATAAAATAGAAAATTATAACAAATTTAATTGATGTATTATAAATAAAAATACAATTAAAATATCCCAATATTTCATTTTGTAACTATATCAATATGTAAAATCTTTAGAATGTAGTAAAAAAAAAAAACTTCTGTTTTTTATACACATATACACATAGGGTTGCCAGACGTCCTTGAATAATTTGATTGTCAAGATATTTTAGAAGTTGTCAAGTTACAATTTAAAATGTAATTTGTCAAGTTGAAAATAATTTGTAGTTATTAAGAATATTTTATATTTTAATAGAGATAAGATCGAAGCATATACACATCTGCTCAAAATAATAGATACACCTAGTGGTATTATATTAAAGTGACGATAACTTCGGAAAATTCTTCAGAAATAAAATAGTATACAGTGAACTCGCGGTAATGTGAGCATCCAATATAATGAACTATCCACTAATGTGAACACTCAGTTTTTTATATGGGCGCTCTAAATAGTGAACAATTTTTTTTTTAATTTTTGGGGATTTTTTAATTTGTAGAAGCATTTATTTTTAATGTTGGGAGTCCCCGAATTAATAAATACCATAGTATGCCATTATTTTAAAGGTATTTAATGCTAGTCGCTTTATGTAACTTGTTGCGGTAGGTTCGTGAATTTATTTTTAAAATTAGTAATGTCTAAAAACAGTCGAAAGTTTTTATCCTTAAATGAAAAATGCGAAATTTTGGAATATTTAAAAAATGGATCGAGTGTTACAGTGTTAAGTAAAAAGTATAAAGTTGCAAAATCAACGATATGTTCAATAAAAAATAAAAAAGACAATATTTTAAAATGTGTGAACAATACGTTTTATGGACCCGGAAAACGCAAAACATTACGATCTTCAGAGCTTCCAATAATTGAAAAATCGCTCTATAAGTGGTTTATTTACATGCGGAATAAAAATCTCCCTGTAAGTGGGTTGATGTTGAAAGAGAAAGCCAAACAAATTCACAAAAACATAAGTGAAAACGGAAATGACTTCAATGCTAGCGATGGGTGGCTACAAAAATTTAAAAAGAGATACGGAATTCGGCTCCTTCAGATAAGCGGTAAAAAACTTTCTGCGCAATCTCAGTTCGTAAATCCTTTTAAAATTAAATTGAAAGCAAAGATAGAAGATTTGGATTTATCCAATGATCAGTTGTATAATGCCGATGAATCTGGTCTATATTGGAAACTTCTCCCACAAAAGACATATGTAACGTCATTGGAGAAAAGCGCTACAGGTGCAAAAATGGAAAAGCAAAGGATAACATTTTTATGCTGTGCAAATGCGTCAGGATCTCATAAAATAAAACTTTTAGTAATAGGAAAATCGAAAAATCTTCGCAGTTTTAAAAATTTTATCTGTCCCGTAAACTACAGAAATTCAAAGTCTGCTTGGATGACTTCTTCCATTTTTAAAGAATGGTTTCACAACTGTTTTGTGCCAGAGGTAAGAAAACATGTTCAATTGGGATTCTTACTGTTTTATTATACCCTTCACCACAGGTGTAAAGGGTATATATAAGTTTGTCATTCCGTTTGTAATTTTCACATTTTTTGTCGTAGAGCAAAAAAGTTGATATTTTCGGGATCCTTGTAAGAAGTGATGACGATAGGACCATGTCCGTCCGTCCGTGTGTCGGTTGAAATGGCGTTTATGAAGCCCACCGGTAACTGGCATATATAATATATATATCAAACAATCGGAAATCTTTTCGAGAATTTTGCTATTGAAATTCAGCAAGATCGTTTCATACATTGCGGAGATATGCTTAAAAACCGGTTTTTAGAATTAAATAAATCGGTTCATAATAACTGAGATATCGGGCAAAACGCATTTTTGAGTTTTTGAAGCCCAACATAGATCGGTCATAAATATTTTTATAAAATTTCGGTTTTTTTAATAAACTAAATTCGTTCATAATCAACAGAGTTATGGGCCAAAAACTAAAACAAATCTCTTAAGAATAGTTTAGTAGTTTAGAGTAGTTTAGTTAGCAACAGCAGTAATATAATGAATAACAGTGTTGTTGTTGTTCTTTGTATATGCAGTCAGTTTGTATATACACACATACAAAAATAAATAAATATGGAATTGTTGTTGTTGTTTATTTTTTAAAAGCAAAGCATAGCTAGCTTTTTTTCGTATTAAAATTTTCGTAGTTTGAAAAAAATTTAGATTTATAAATGTGAAATAATGAAAGCATACGTTAAGGCGAAAATTTAATTATTTGTTGGTAAGATTGTGAAGGGTATCAAAGATTCGGCACAGCCGAATGTTTTTTTACTTTCATTTTTCATTAAGGTGACAGATTGTTTAACGAAGGGAAGGATTACCAGTAAAAGCTTTACTCCTAATAGATAATGCCCCATCCCATCCACCAGAATCCGACCTTAAATCCGAGGATGGTTCCATAGAAGCTATGTTCATGCCTCCAAATGTAACGGCTCTGAGGATCAAAATGCAATTAGAATCACCAAACTTCATTATAGGAACAGTCTTCTGGCAACAATTATTGCAAAAGAGGGGGATTTGCTTGAATCGATGAAAAAAATCACACTTAAAGAAGAAGTTTCTATTCTAGAGGCATCCTGGAACCGAGTTGGTAAAGAAACTTTATCTAACTGTTGGAAAAATATTTTGAATATGGTAAATGATGAAGACGATCCTGAATTTAATGTTCCTTTGAGCGTTTTAAAAGAAAAGTGGCAATCAGAGGTTAGATCTTTAGAAAATACTGCTGCAGATCTTCTACAGACATTGTGCCCTCAGGAAGTATTTACTGCTGTAAACATTAGAGATTGGATCAAAATCCTTGTGAGGACGTCACGCCATTTGATGAAAATGATTTAATTGAAGAGTCCGACGATGATGATGACTGTTTTATTCACCCTTATTCTAATTGGCGTCGTCGTCACAAAACGACGTCGTCTTTCATCGACTGTTGTAAATTGGTATTCTCGTTGTCGTTATCGACATTTATCGATGGCTGTTGAGTTGTGTTCGGTATTCTGTATGAAATATTGACGTCGTTATTGTGTTGATACGACATTGATTTAGTCGTCGCAGTATTTGGTAACGACAAGAAGTTTTAAATGTGTGAAATAGACAAAATGGAGAAAAATAAAATTACAAATGCAAATCAATTTGAAAAACTTGTGGAAGAAATGGAAAAAAATCTTTTTTTTTGCAAAAGGATTTGACAGAAGGACTGTTGCAAATAATTTTAAAGAACAATGGAATGAACTCAGTATTGTCCTTAACGCTCTTGGTCCGCCTAGAAAATTAGGAGATGGATGGCAAAAGGTAACGAATATAAATGAATATGAATAAAAATATAAAATTAAAATTTAAAGTTAAAAAGAAAATAGTTTCAAACAAAGCTGAGTGTAATGCTACGGGTGGAGGAATATTTAAACAATTTACTCTCAGCCCGCTGGAAGAATCTGTCGCAAATCTCTTACAGTTTCAAAAACAGGTGAATCCTGAGGGAGCCGTTCAGGGGGTACAATGCCAGAATCCGGCTAATGAACGTGAGGACACTGAAGCGGAAGAGAGTGGCAATATTGAATTTGATGAACAGGAATTGTTAATTGGACAGGATTTACTTCAAAGTTCATCTGGATCCAATAATCATTCAGAACCTGTAAAGAAAAAGAGCTCAACTCCATCCAAAAAGAAGGAAAATTCTACCCCGGCAAAAAACAAGCAGGAGTTGCTGCAAAAACACAGCAAATGGGCAAGCAAAACTGTTGACGGATATTTCAAATTCATTGTTTTCAGTTAATCGCACTCTAAGAGATGTTAGCAAGAGATGCATGAAAGCGAATTAAAAATCAAAAGAATTAAAATCATCATCAAAGAAAAGGAACTTCAACTCCTTAATAAAAACGTACTTTAAAAGTAATTTTCTTAGAATAGGTTTTTATTTTTTATATATTTTGTTAATTAGTTTTATGAAAAAATGAATTAAAGACTGAATTAAAATTAAAGAAAACTTCGTTTTATTTGTTCTCTTATTTCCGATGCCACGGTACTTTGCGTAATTTCTACGTTGTGCATCTCTATATCAGCTTCGTTGTTTTCTGCATTGGAAGTATCCTCACTTGTAATATCTACGCCGAATTCAATGCATATATTGTGAAGTGCAGCACAAACATTAACCATCTTAATCGCTTTTGCGGGCTTGTAATGAAGTTGTCGTGCTCCAAGAAGACAACGAAACCGGTTTTTTAGCACACCTATAGTTCTTTCCACTATATATATAGTTCCACTATAGTTCTTTCCACTATATTTCTAGCTTTAGCATGCTTTGTATTGAATGTTGCCTCTGCACTTCCTTCAACAGTGGAGCGATATGGTGTCATTAGATATGGCTCAAGAAGATAACCGGCATCACCTAAAAAAAAAATATATATATCCAATTATATAAATTTTAAATACATATTTACCTAAAAGCCATGAATTACGTTCACCAGTACTGTATTGTTCTTGTAATACTCTTCTGCAACTGGTAACATTCCAGATTAATGAATCGTGAGCGGAACCAGCATATCGTGCATCCACAAACCGTATCCGCATTTTGTGATCACATACCTTTATGGAAATAAATATTACAAAATATACTTAAATATTAAACATACTTACAATCATAGCATTTAAACTAAAAAATCCTTTGCGGTTAAAATATAAATGCTGGTCATCTTTATTCGGAGCCAAAATTTTAATGTGGGTTCCATCCACGCACCCAATAGCGCCTGGAAAATCAGTTTTTTCAAAAAACTCTAATTTGGCTTCATTTCGTTCAGCATCTGTCATTTAAAATTTTATCCATTGGGGACAAACTGATACTTCTATAGCATACAATGTCTCGAATAGAATCTTGGAAACGACTGGCTGTGACAGTCCCAAATTAAAATCGTTTCCAACACTTAGCTGGTACGATCCTTGCGCCAAAAATCTTAATGTAGCTGCCAATTTTCTGGTTTTTGAAATGAAATTTGATCTTATTCCGGGTTTTAAATTAGGTGCTATTGTCTCCAGAACATGATTAAATGCTGCTTTATTGAGGCGAAAGTAACTTTCAAACCTATTTTAAGAAAAAAGAAAATATAAATTCTGAAAACAATAAATTATTTGCGTCTTACTTGTTATCTGGCAAGTTTAAAATGTTGGACTTCTGTCTGAGCATTCGTCTTTGTATTAGATTTAGTTGTTTTTCGTTATCGCTCGAATCAGAATCAGACATAAAAAACATTTTTTTTATTTAATAAATTTTAAACAAAACTTTAAATTTCCCACAAAATAACAAGAAAAATAAATCAGCTGACTCAAATATTAGTGATGTGTTTTTCGTTTTATTGAAATCATCGATAAATAGTCGACGTCGTTTCAAGACTGTTAGAGAATACCATATTTGCGTCGAAATGACGACGATGTCGAGAGAAAGTGATGTCGACTCAAAAACGGCAACGACGTCGTCGACGCCAATTAGAATAAGGGTGATTGAAGCGCCTGAAAACAACATTAAAGCCAAAGAAGCTGTCGAAATTTTTAACAAAGCTGTCCAATGGGCTGAATTTCAAATGGTCGATCAAACTGTCATTAAAGTATTGAAAAAAAATCAGGGAATTGGCGGTAAATAAGCTGGTCGAACAAAAGAAAAAAACAGAAAATAATAACCGATTATTTCCATATTTAATTATATATGTATGTACCTATCTTTTTTCATTGTAAATTTTATTTATTATTTTGTCGTAATATTTTTTTTTAAAAACTTTTTATGTTCCAAATAAATTTCAAAAAGTTTTTTTTAGTAATCTTTGCATTTTCATTCCTTGCAGAAATGATTTTTAGAAAGAATAACTTAGTAATATATATAAAAAAAATCACAATCGAAAATGTGAACAAATTCGAAAATATGAACTACCCCGACATTAATTAGTTCACATTATCGAGAGTTCACTGTAATTATAAAGTATACTCGTAAGAACAGCTGTTTTACAATTTTTTCATTGGCAAACCTCGCGGTAAATATCTACGTTATCTATAAAATGTTTTTGTACGATTGAAACTTGTACCTCATAAAATAACCCCAAAATCAGATAGAAGGATTATTTTATAAGCACGACGAAGCCAAACTGTTTGAGGACCGACTTCATTAAAAATTATAGCGGAAATAGCTTTCAGAGAAATGAAGGGGTCCCTTTTTTGCCAATATATTGCTTTCCGTTTCTGGGGTTCTTTAAGAGGTCTAATACGAGTTTATGTCATTTATTTTTTAGATAATGCATTTTTCGCAAAATATAGATGTTTTCCTGAGCCTCTTTTTGCCATTTCAAGCAACGACTTTGCAGTTTTCGCTTGTTTTGAACCATTTTTCTCTACTATTTGGTGCACTGATTGTTTCTTCCCATTTTCTGTGTCAGAATACTATTTCTTTATAATATTTCTAACACAAATGAAACTTTTCTTATTCTATTTTGTAAAAAATAAAAAAATTACAATTGAATTCGATTTAATATAAAAAAAAAAAAAATAGAAATAAATTAACTGTATCTATTATAATGAGCAGCAATTTTTGGTATTTAAATCGAAAACGTATGTTGAAATTAATTTTTATGCACGCACGCACCTGCCATATTTTTCATTAAAGTATCATTGCCAGATTAAATTGTTTACTAAAAGAAAAAAAAAAAAACTCGAAGTATTTCTGAAGAATTTTCCAAAGTTATCGTCACTTTAATGTAATCCCACTAGGTGTATCTATTATTTTGAGCAGATGTGTATTTATTTTTTATAGTCTTTTGCTTTATTGCACCCTAAAAGAGAAGTTTGTACAGAACCACACAATATAATGATGGAATTGAATAATATTAAAATCATTTAAATATGATATATACGAATCATTTTACAAAATAGGACTGTTTTAAAAACTATTTTAAGAACACTTAAGAAAACTGTTTTAAGAACAAACAGGTTACGATATTTATTACATCGACTACTATTTTCTCCAGACTTAATTAAAAACTTCAATACGATGTAGTAATATTTTTAATGCCGTAAATAAATGTTCAAAAGCAATATTAATGGATATTGAAATATTTGTATTGACTTCATATAAAGAAGCTGTGCCATATGCTTATTTTTTAACAATTGCAAAAATCTAATACCGCATTTATAAGCTATATACCTATTTTCCGTGGGAGTCTTTTGCTACATTTACTTCTATCGGACGCGTCCCCAGGTGGCGGATCGGGAGGATTGGTTGTAAGGCGCATGATATACACAATCTACTGTATGGTGTATTCTGGTCCATCGAATGAGGGTATATATCATGTTTATTATCTCCGATCTTAGGGCTTTTACAGCTTCTCGCGGACCAAATAAATGTAGCGCACTTTAAGGTCAAGGTGGTAGGCAGTAGTGCTGAGGACCTGAATGGTTAGTTGGTGCATAAACAAACTAACAGCTCCCCTCCAACGCCCATGGCACGGGTTGGTTGTAATTCTAGCCTAGTCCGCGCACGTCGTCACTGCGCGAGATGGTCCTTCTCTTTACTGGCATACTCGTGGGACAAGATAGACAATTTTAAGAATATTTCAAAAAACTGGCAGATTCCAAGCATCTTCTAGGTATGAGTCGTGGTAGTCTTAGAGTCTAGTAGGTATGGTTACTGGTCACTTCTCAATAGGGAATATGATGAGTAAGTGGGACATTGGCACATCAGATTTTTGTAGAACGTGCGATGATGTTGAGGAGCTAGAGACAGTAGAGCATATACTCTGTCACTGTGTAGGACTTCAGCGTAATAGGTTGAAGATGTTTGGAAGCCACACACTACATGAACTAGGCGAGGTTAAGGGCAAAGGACTTGTCAACCTCATAGGGTTTGTAATGGGAATAAAATGGCTTAGGAATAATCATAACTGATTGATTGGGTATAGTTTCCCCTTCTTCTTCCTTCTATTTCTTTTTATATTTCTTAATTATCTTCGTCTATCTCTATTTCTCTTTTTCTATCATTAAGGGATCACAATGGGCCGTTCGACCCTTTCTAACCTAACCTACCTATTACACCGACAATATATATTTACAACTTCTATATAGGTTTCATATAAAAAGTAAAAGATTATTGGCGGAAGTCGGCTGTCAAGTTTTTTTTTAGAAATTAAGCTCGTTTTTCAGGAATGTCAAGTTTTAATATTTTAGCAACATTTTTCACTTTACTATTTTACTTTTTACTTCATTAATAAAATATTTAAAATTTTTTATTCAAAATGAATGTACTTTTTTTTTTTAGGAATATTTTAAAAAATCGTTTTTGTGGGTGAGGTTTTTATTCCAAAATGACACTGTACATACACGTGGCTTATTTACCATAAATCGTTTTAGCAATTATATAAAACTGTTTAAAATCTAAAAAATTAAATAATAACTTTAATCTAGTACAAATTTAATGGTTGAACAAATTTTTAATAGTTTTAATAAAATGAAATTGAATGAAATCAATAGAATTAAGCATTCCCAAAGAATTATTTCATAAATGAAGTAATTCCATTGTATAAAAAGTTTTGGAATTAAGCTACAGAATTAATTACAATGAATTTATTTGAAAGAATTAATAGTTCTATATGATTTAATTCAATTTTAAAAAGTGAATTAATGAATTAACTCTTTCGAACCTTTGATTAATTAATACATTTTATTTAGTTAAAAACATGCATTTGGTAAAAACATAAATATTTAATAATTATTTTATTTAAAAAAATATTTAAAAAATTGCATATTATTTTTTTATATTTTTGTTAAAAAGTGGTATAATTGCACGAAGGAAATTTGCTTCAAACTCTTTCTCAGAAAATCGTTCCACGGAGGATCTGGAAATAAAAATAAAAAAAAAATTCTTATTAAATTAAAAATTATATATTGAATCACTACTAACAAATATAACTATATACCCAGCAAAAAACATGTTTATATGCACTCAATTATAATTTCCAAGAATGCAATAGCGTAAGACTGGAACTTTTACCATAGTGTTTCAGAGAAGCATTGAAGTCTGTTTCTATTGCTTCTAGGCGGCTCATTTTAAACAAAAATCATGCTTTACAAAAGCGCTTCAGTAATACAAATATACACCATATAACCGCCTATTAAAATTGCAAAATGAATAATATAAGCATTACTAAAGCGCATTTATAATGTATGAATTTTGTTCGAGATGAGCCGTCTAGAAACAATAGAAATATGGTAAGGAAGAGTGTCTTTCGTGCACAGTCAATAACTACACTATAGCATTCTTAGAAGCTAATACTGATGAAAGCAATCTTTTGCATCCAGGGCAGCAACATTTTTGCTGGGTATGCTTAAGCTAAAAAGTCAATTCCCGAAATATAATCCGAATGTTTTCATTTCCGTCAGCTGAACTATTTTTAAAATACCGCTAACAATTCGGATAGCATTTCAATAGCATTATCAAAATTTTCGTTATTAAAAAGGTATATCGTGATACTATTGAAGGTTAATTAAATCTTTAACAGCAAAATGGTAAATTTTAAATATTGGGTACTTAAATTCGCATTTTTTTTAAATTTGTTGTATGGAAGTATTTATTTCAATTAAATATCAATGAATTTATGAAAAATATAATAAATTATTTCAAAACCGCGGTAATAATCGAAGGGAATCTTTGAATTTAGTATTTTAAATTTCTTTATAACATTTATTTTTTTAACTACCCAGCTGAAAATGATCATATATTTTTATATATGACACATGTATGATAATGTATTGTTATATATGGGTCTATATATGAAAGTGTATGGACTCATACATGGAATATTTTGCAATATATGGAAACATATATAATAAAATATATGAACTATTTTGTCATATATGAAAACAAGCTTATAAAATTTTTACCATATATGGTTTCATATACGAAATCAATTTTCATATATGAATCCATATATCAAATATTAAATCAAACATAAAATGCAATATAACTCTTAAACTAAGTAAGTTAGATAAAAATTTACTTCAGAAAATTTTTAGGAAATTTTGTTATCTTTAAATGTTGTTATGACATCAAAACACTTAACAAGCTTTATAAGCGAGTAATATGCAAAAAACTGTTATTTTTTTTTAAATTTTTCTGTCTTAAATTTATTCTGAGCAAGAATATTCAATTCTTGACATTTTAAAATAAATTGAAGTATAAAAATTCTAACAAAATATTAAATTATACATATAAAAAATTTAATAATTAAGAAATTTTCTGCAATTAGGAAGTCATTTTGTCAACAAACAGCATCAAGAAAGGTATGTTTGCTAATATTATTGATAAACATTATCCCACTCTAAATTTTCATATACTTCAGCAGATTTTGTTAAATTAATTCAAGGAATTTCATCAATGCAACATTCTAAATGGGACACCTTATCAGGAGACTCTACAGGGACAACTTCACTGCTGTTTCGGCGAAAATGTAAGTTGTTTTATTTAATGATTGTATTAAAAAATGTATTTTCTATGAACTAAAATTTAATTTTTGCGCGTTCAATAAAATTGATAAAAAAAAATAGTTTTATTATGATTCACAACATAGCTGTAACTTATAAATGAAATAAAAAATAAAAATACTTTTTATTTCATTTCTATTTCTTATTTCTAATTAAAAATATTTGTTAATCAATCTATTATCTTTTGAATAAAAATATTAAGGATTTCTATTTATACTAAAACAATTGAATTTATTATAAATTTGTATCTGATTGAACAAAATAAATTAAAAATTAAAATATTTTATTTAACCAAAAGAAAAACAAATATATTTTTATAAGAAGATAATAAAAGGTTTTTTATTTGACTATTTTAAAGTTTACTAATATTCATATGTATTTTATTTAAATAAAAAAAGTTCAACAAATTTTTCTGATTTTTATTCAAAAACTTTATATTCAAATAGAAACATTTAAAATAAATATTTTTATTATTTTATTCAACAAAAACTCCAAAAAATAAAAATATTCAGCCTCAAAAGGCTTGAATAACAAAAAATTATAAAATTTTTTCAAATATTCAAGTATAAAAAAAATATTTTACTTATTTTTCTTTTTCAAAGTAAATTTAAAACTATTCAAACAAATTCATGTTGAATAAAAATATTCAAAAGTTTTCTATGAATAAAAAAATTTAATGTTTTAAAACAGATATTATTTTATTTTTAAAATGGAAAATAAAATAAAGAACAATTGTATTCAAACTAAAGATATAAAATATATTTTAAAATTAGTTAAAGACTTAAGAATTTGATTTATATTTTATAAATTTATATTCGAATACTTTTGTGGAAATATTATTTTATCTAACTTGTTAACAAATAGAATAATATTTAAATAATTTTTATTCAAATTAATTTCAAGTAATTGAAAATCATATTACAAAGAGTATAAAATAATTTTAAAGAAATTTATTTCTAAAAATATGAATAAAATATTAAAATAATTTATTTTTAACAAATATTTTGATTGAAAATATTCACAATGAACAGCTATGATTCACAATAGGGTTTTTACATATATATGAATATATATGGTTATATATGGCCATATACCCTCAATTTTCGGATCCAAACATATATGGAACGTAATATATGTTATATATATGATTTATACATATTTTTTTAGCTGGGTACCCAGGTAAAACGTTCATATATATTTATATATGGTCGATGTATGAAAATATATGGATATATATGTTCCAATATATGAATAAAAGTATGTAGTAATATATGGTTATATTTACAATATATGGGTTCATATATTAATCATATAAAAATTATGACCATATATGGAACTATATATACGAATTTTTATTGATATATGGTTTCATATATGAAATAATTTTACATATATGACGTAGACTAATAATTCATTAATTTTTTATTTATTATTTTGTCTTATTTAACATGTTTATTCAAAATTTGTAACTTCTTACTAGAAACACTTCTATATCGTTAACTAATTTAACTATTTCAACAATATTTAGCTTGTATAACACATATAACATTGAATACCATATAAATTTATGTTTGAAATTTTAACAAAAAAACAATTTGACATTAAAAAAAATAATTCAAAAAATATAATTTTCCTAACATTATAAATAGAAAAAAATCAAAACAAAATTCAATAAAATTATTTCTTAATTGTAAATTTTATGATAAGGACGTTGTAAATTAAGTTAAGGATAAATTAAAATGCAATAATGGCTTCTCTACGCTTTTTAGGATCACTGTTGCCAATTTAGCTATTTTCTCGTCAAATCTAGCGATTTTCAAACCACTTTTGCTAGAAAAAATATGGTTTAGCTATTAGCAAGAAATCTAACGATTTTTGAATTATGGTTCGTTGTATTTTAACGCGTTTTTATACATTTACTTTTGACAACATTGTTGAAGTGAGACTCGAATAACGGTATTTTTAACACAAACAAAAAATTAAAAAATTCGTATACATCTAAACTCATTGAATTGTAATTTATATATTTCAAGTTTTTGAAGAGAAAAAAACCAAAAAGTTTAAAAAAACATATTACCATAAGATAAGAAAATATAATGAAATGGGGCCTAAATATAATCAAAAATTTCGTAGTGAATGTCTGAACCATGAAAAATTAAAGTCGTGGGTGATTCAAGACGAAAAGGATGTCACAAAAGGATTTTGCAATTATTGTAAATGCTCTCTGTATGGAAAACTGTATGATCTTTTAAGCCATGCGGAAACTAAAAACCATAAATCTGCGGCTTCGCTTAGATCGTTATGTTGGAAAAAGTTAGAATTTGTTCCAAATGCAAATGTTGTAGACACTGTTAAAATGCTTTGTCTTTATTTGTATGTCAACATACGTCAAACAATTCGATCGATCACCTTAGTGATTTGTGTAAAAACAATTTTGATGATGCTAATAGGATCCGTATTCATAGAACCCATACATGGGAATATTTCATTGAGCATTGAATTTTCATTACCATTACTTAAAAAAATTATATTTAAAAAAAATTAACTACCATTTAATGATATTGATTTTTTTTTAATTATAATTTTTTAAGTAATGGTAATGAAATTACAAGAAAATGCTCAAATACTAATTATAATTACTGAAAAAAGCATTGTTTGTATAAAAAAACAATTTTTTCAAATGTGTTTCTAGTATTCGTGGAGTAGTTTAATATCGTTTTAATAAAGATTTTTAAATCATTTAAATATAAATCTCAATTACAGCACGATTTAATAAATATAAAACGCAGTATTTTTGAAAATTATGCAAAAATATATGTTCTACATAGAATAGTAAACGAATACAAATTAAATATATTCAAAAAGTAGCTAAAATTGTACGAAAAATTCTGCTAAATAATGACAATGAATTTATAAAATTAAATCATTATTTAATGATAATGATTTTATTTTTTTTTAATAATTATTAATGAAAAGATATCATTGAAATACATTACATTACTAAAAATAATGGTAATGAAAAAAATTATAAGTACCATTGTTCAATTTAATGGTAATGAAATTGACAATTCATTAGTCGATTTAATGAATTACTCCCATGTATGATAGAACCAAATGTACTGCAATAGTTGAAAACGTTTTAGCCCCCCATTTCATAATGGAACTAAGAAAAGACATTTCAACATCCAAATACAGTATTTTGGTGGACGAATCAACAGATGTTGGTGTCATCAAGTTGCTAAAAAAAAAAAAAATTTAACAATCTATTTGCAGGTGTTGTAATAATTTATTTTAGTAATGAAAAGCAGAAAGTTGTCTTATGAACATTTTCAGTGGTTCTTTTATGGAATGGATGATATATATATATATTTTTCTTTAAGTAACATTTTACAAAATTATAGAATCCTTTAAAAATCACTAATATATGCGATACCCGTTGGCTTTCCATTGAGGTTTCAATATCAAGAATTATAGATCAATGGATTGAGCTTAAAACACATTTCGGCATTGCAAAAAAACTACTATACAATGAAATAAATTACGGCTACTTGATATTTATTCGACCTATATTGGCTCGCGTACAAATTTTAAACAAAAGTTTTCAGAGTCAAAATTGTGACCCAACGAAACTTTTAAACATGGAGTTAACAATCAAGGTTTAAATATGCAGTTCTAGCAAAAAAATTTTCACTTACGACTGTGCAATAAATAATTATATTCAATTTCTTAACTAATTATAATAATTATATTAATAATTTGTTCCTATGTACATATGTATACATACATATCTGTTTATGTATCTTCCCTGAATTTCTTTATTATTTTTTGTTAATAAAAAATATGTTAAATAATACACTAAGGGAAAAAATTCGATTCAAAATCAACAACGGTTGTGTTCACATTGGTAATTTACGGTAACAGCTTTTTAATACCTTTCATTAACAAATTTAATAGAAAATATATGTAATTTAACAATTTGATACAGAAATGGTTTCAACTTGGTGCCAATTAGGTATCGATTTTCAATAAGAATTGAACACGCAGTGTTTAATTTAAACACATACGGTGTAGATTCACTATTGACACAGAATGGTATTGTTTTCAACACGTATGTAATTGATATTTCTCTGGGTGTAATGAATTTTGATTTCATAAAAAATTTTAGAGTTTTGCTATTAATCGATAAATTTGTCATATAATTTGAATATTTTTGAAAAATTTTGCTATTTTTTTTAGTAAATTTTTAGCAAAATTTTTTATAACAAAAAATTAGCTATTTATCGCTAAAATTTAAAATTTGTTTAAAATTTAGCTATTTTCTAGCTATTTTTCATTAAATTTTAGCGATATTTTTTGAAAAATAGTTGGCAACAGCGTTTAGGATGTAAATTAGTTATTCATTGGAGTCCAGAGAAGGTAAGTACGTAAACATTTTGATGAGTATCAGGTATGTGATGGAAAACGATTTCGAAAACGAATCGATTTTAAATCGAAAAAGAAGTGTGATTTTCTGATATTTTCGTTTTTGTTATTGATAAAAATTATATTTTAATCACTTTCTTTTAGATTTTATTAAATAATTTTTTTATATTTGCCTAAAAATAACTGTTATTTTTCACATGAAAATCATCAGAATTTTTCAAACCGATTCGTTTTGAAAACGATCGGTTTTCATCACATACCTATATATCTTAATTTTTTCTATATTGAATGTAGGTGTGATATTGTAAATCAAGTCACGAAAAGCAATTAAGCCACGGAAAGCAATCATGTCCTAAAGAGCAATACTTTTTTGTATAAGTGAAAAATACTTATTGTATTTACATGTATGTTGTTTTTATTTTTCAATAAAATTTTAAATGAAAGATTTATTCTAATAATCATTCACAATAAGGATTTTTAATATATAGCAATAAATATATGGACATTTGAGTATATGGAAATATATGACCATATACTATATACATATATGGTCATATATTTTCATATACCCTCAATTTTCGGATCCAAGTATATCTGAAACATAATATATGTTGTATATATAACGTGACCAGACATCCCGCTTTTGGCGGGATTATCCGCTTTTTATTAAGAAATCCCGCTTTTCTAACCTTAACAATTACTTATTTGATTTCCTTATTTACATTTTCTATAAAATTCTAACCAATATTTAAGTGTAACTGAAAACAATTTTTTCCACTAGAAAGTTGATAATTCTTTTCAAATCGTTTTTGATAATTAAAAGTTTTAAATATTTTATTACGCTGATCATCTCCTCTACTGACAAATCTTAAATGTACCTTGTGCGTATTTTTTTTGATGACTTCGATTTTCTTTACCAGTGAATGAAAAATCTCAATTCTGATATATTTTGACCAAAAAAGTTTAAATTTTTTCCAAAAATAGGTATAAAACTTTAATTATTTTAAGAATAAAATATAAATACATTTTTGAAGGAAGAAATTTTGTTCTTTCACAGGGATTTTTAGAACATTTGTTGCTAGCCTGTAAGAAATTGTAATTTCATTGGCTATTGAATTAAATAAATAAAATAAATAAATAAATAAATAAATAAATAAATAAATAAATAAATAAATAAATAAATAAAAGCTATTTAAATAATTTTTTTAACCAATTTTATTTACCAAAATGTTCCATTTCAAAAAGATGTTTTGACATGAACTTTGATCTCAAGGTTAACATGGATAATTTCATATTGTACCAGTGATGTCAGATGGAGGGAATTTTCCCTTTTTAGGGAATTTTTAAGGAAAATTTTAGTCGAAGGGAAAGAGGGAGGGAATTTTAATTTTTGTCAAAATAAAGGGAATTTTAAAACGTATAAATTTACCTCAAAAAACGACAAACATTTTAAATAAAAAAGCAAAAAATGCAGTATTATCATACACAGTCATTTAAAAAAAGAAATCTTAATTTGCCGAATGGATATTTTCAGTGTTCTCGTTCTTTGTTTAAAATGTTTTTGTATATTTTTTTATTGAATCACAAAGAAAAACCACATTTATGTAAATTTCATTGCATTTTTTACTAAAATTTTTTAGTTTTATTAAAAAATAGCGATTTTAAGGAGGAGGGAAAAATGGAGGGTCATTTTTTTTTAAAAAAGGGGGAAAAATTTAATTTTTCAACTAAACAGAGGGATTTTTCTTAAATATTATCTGGCATCACTGTATTTTACCTTTAATAACCCAGCACTTCACTACTTCAAAAGTTTAATTAAGTGCATATTTTGAACTTTTTTGGAAGTTCTTAATAATTACTTCCAAAAAAGTGTAAATAAATGAAATGTTTGCGGAAAAAAAGGTTAATAATTTCTAAAAAAATAAAATTTTAAAACATTTTTATTATTTTTTACTACAGTTAAAACAGAATTTTTATTAAAAAAAATTTATAAACATATTTTTAAGAGAAGTACTTCGAAAGCTGCGAGCAAGAAGTATAAAAGAAGAACATCTTACCAATGACAACCATGGGTTAAAAAAAGAACTTCTGCAGCTCTCTTTCAGTTCCTTTTTTGCTGGGTAACTATCTGGAAACATATAAACGATGTGCCTTTGTTTCGGATTGGATACTTTTTTTTATTTTTGTATAAACTAAATGTTATAAAAATATAAGATTGGCAGCCGATTCAAAAAGGTGAAAAAGTAACAGTCTATCGGATTATTTTGATAACGTTTTTTATAGATAACGGTATTTTTAGTTATTTCGGCAATGGTATTTTGTGGCTAACTGTTGTTTCATAAATTTCGAAGTATCGATTAAAAACCATAAAATATAATTTGTAGTCAAATATTATAATGACGAGCTGGGGTAGCTATAACTTTATTACAAGTTTTATTTCCACTTTATTAAAAATAATAATATTTCTTAAGCCCAAAAATAAGGCTAACGGTATTTTATTGTTATCGGTATTTCAAACTATTTCTGTAACGGTTTTTTTGCGTAATATATTTTAGCGGTAACCGTTTTTCAATTATTTCGGTAACTGTATTTTAGGAGTAACGGTAGTCAAGTTGAATGTTTCTTTAGCGGTATCGGCAACCAACTTTGGTTTTATTGTTAACGGGTCTAAGAATTATTTAAGAAAATAAAATTCAAAAAGTACCAAGTTTATTTTTCAAACCATATTTGAATTCAATCTTGAAATTTAACTAGGAATATTTTGAAAACATTTAGAGAAACACCTTAAAATTATAACTTTTAATGTTTCAGCTTGTAGGGATATATTTACTTATTTCGATGATCCAAAATTCTTATGGGCTGATCTCAATTTATAACATCTCAATTGGGTCGTGAATAAGGTGCTTACGAGCAAACAGTAGATCTAGATTTTTAATTGAGATATAAAAATAAAATCCCTTTTTTTTTACAAAACTTTTCAAAATCCCGCTTTTTAGTCGTTCGGGTCCCGCTTTTTATCAAAAACCTTCTGGTCACGTTATGTATATATGATCCATACATATTTTTTTTAGCTGGGTATTTATTTGCCATAAAAATTATCTTAATCTATTATAGATCGGTAATTTGTTATTAAAAGGTTAAAAAAATACTTATATCAATGGTTTTGAATCAATTGTAGGAATTAGTATATAATTTATACACATAAATTTGAACTGTACTAAAAACCTTCATTTGTGTTATATTTTTCAAGTTTATATCGACCTTCGAACTATCTGTACAAAATTTGCTGAAGCTACACCCTGTGTTTCTAGTATTTTGGCCATAACTTTTTTTGTTTATTAACCGATTTCGCTCATTTTCAATACCAAACAAACCTTATATAAGATAAATATTTGAGCCAAATTTCATCTCCCTAGGTTGTCCCGTTCGAGCCCTATGCTTTCAACAGACAGACAGACGGACGGACGGACGGACATAGCTAGATCGACTCAGAATCTAACCACGACCTAAATATATACTTTGTGGGGTCTTTAATGATTTCTTCGACATGTTATACACGGAATGACAAAATCAATATACCGCATCTTTTTGATGGTGAGTATAAAAAAAATAGTACGTTCTTAATTCCTTAAGAAAGAAAAAAAAAAAAATACGCATATATTTTTCAATAAAGTTGAAAATAAAAACATTATATCTTCTAAAACTGTGACGTCATGGAAATGTTTTATTAAACTTTCTACATTATATTTAGTCTAAGGAGTTAAAATTAGGCAACAATATTTTTTTTTTTTTGTTTTTTGTTTAACTCTGTTATTTAAATCGGTATTTTTTTATACATTGCATTTTCTGTTAATGTGATTTTAAAAATATAATTTTTGAGAGCTAAGGACTTTTGTTTGTTATATAAAATATAAGTTTCTACTCTACACCTACTTCTTATCCCTCATTTTTCAATTGTATTATGAGGGTTAATGTAGAAATTCTTGTTTGAATTTTAATTCATGTTTACTGTTTTTCTCATGATAAACAGATGTAGATTCAGTGAAAATTTAATATATAATAATAGGCGATTGGACGTTTTATACTTTATTGAATTACACTGTGTGTAATTTTTTAAGTCATGGAAATACAACCATATGCGGACACCAATACGTGATAAAAACAAAAAAAAAAAAAAAAGACCAATGTCTCCCAGTTTTGTCCAAAGTCATGCACTTTTTTTGTGGGCTCCCAATAATTTGGGGCCTCGGTGTCATTTTTGCAAAAAAGTGATAATTTTCTCAGGCTCATATCTTGTAAACCGTTCGGATTTCTGAGGCAAAGTTGTAGCTCTTGTCATAAAGAACAAAAATTGTGAACATAAAAAATCAAAAAAAACTTCATCTTTAAAATAGCAAAAAACTTTAAAAAATTCGATTTTTTTTTACCTTTTTTCCCCTGTTCAGATCCATAGGTTACAAACCGTTCAAAATTCAAGGAAACAATCAACTACAAAAATGTACCTAAGATCTCAATAAACAACTCACGCGATCACGCACCGACCGTAGCAGCACAGGCAAAGCAGTAAGCTCAGCACACGCATCAAGGGACGCAGCACACAATATAAAAGCGATACGACGCTCACATCGAGGCATTACACAACGGTCATCAAATCAGAAGAAAAGTTCTACAAGATTTCAAAAGGAAAATAATCTTTTAACTAGTGAATTCAAAAGAGCATATAAGTTGTTTTTCGACGAAATAGACTTGACCAGTGAAAATTACACATATTAGGACTATCGCAGCGACTTGCCATATTTTTGACAGCATTTTTAAAGCAAAGAAAACTCACACATGCTAATGTTAACTCTACGGCGTACCGCAAACGGCAAGCTGAATTTCGGAGCCTCTACACTCTAAATGATGACAATTCGTTCGCTTACTGCAACGATATAAAAGCTTTGGTGGTAAAAATGGGAATGAACTACATCGCTAGTGAGTGGAGATTATTTATTGATGGTTCTGTTTCAAGCATAAAAGCAGTGTTGTTGAATGTGTCGAACCGAAAACCTTCCATTCCGCTAGCAATGGGTATTAACATGAATGAAAGCTATGAAACATTGAAAGATATAATGAAAAAAATCAAATACTACGAAAATAAATGGAAGATTTGCTGTGATTTGAAGGTCATCAACATTTTGCAAGGGATCATCGATAAGGGCGGTTTTCCAAAATTCTTTTGTTTTCTTTGTAATTGGGATTCGCGTTCACCTCTGATTCAATTTCAATGTAATTCGTGGAGACCAAGATGAAGTGTGGAGGAACAAATGAAACAACATAGACTGAAGAATGCAACTTTAATTGACAATACTCAAGATTTATCTTAAGCGTGTATGAACCAGAGTCTTGGGAGGGGATCGAGACGTGGAACCGGAAGCAAGAGAATGGGTGAAAGAAATGCTGTATTATTTTGAGAAAATCGGCACATCGATGACATTAAAGCTGCATTTTCTTCATTTCCATTTTTACGATTTTATCAAACAACAACTCCCTACCGAATCCGATGAGCAAGGAGAACGGTTTCAACAAATCACAATGCCCATGGAAAAACGGTACAAAGGCAAAAAAATCGACGCATTGCTTGAAGAGGTAATATCAATTTTATTGATGCATTGTTTTGCATTCATTTTTTGATTTATTTTCTAATTAGAATTATAATTCATTTCAGGTATGTTGGTGGAGTCACAAGATCTCCCTGTATGATGTTAATGAAGTATTTGAAGAAGAAAAAGCTGATGATGGAGGGCAGTCTGGAAGCAACGTGCTGTGGACTCCATAAGTTTTGAATCAGAGTCAGATTCGGACGACGATTTTAAGAGAGTGCGATTTGCAAGTCCAGGCCCATCAACATTATAAATATAATACGAATATTTTTTTATTGAAGTAAAGAAAAAACAAATGAAATTAAACAATTTTCGGGAAATTTTTCATTTTTGCGGTTACCTTAGCGCTACCTTAACGGTGTTAAGAATCATTCCTAGGAAGTTCATATGTTCTAGAAAGTTGTTTATTGAGATCTCATGTACATTTTTGTAGTTGTTTCCTTGAATTTTGAACGGTTTGCTACCTATGGACCTGATCAGGGGAAAAAAGGTAAAAAAAAAAACGATTTTTTTTTAATTTTTTGCGATTTTGATCTTGAAGATGAAGTTTTTTTGATTTTATATATTCACAATTTTTGTTCTTTATGACAAGAGCTACAATTTTGCCTCAGAGAGTAAATCAAAATTCCGAACGGTTTGCAAGATATGAGCCTGAGAAAAAATGACACCGAGGCCCCAAATCTTTGGGGGCCCATAAAAAAGTGCAGTGTTTTAATTTGCCAAATTTTCTTTTTACAACACTTTCATAAAAAACAGCGAACTTTTTAAGAATAAGCAATCGTCAGATAAAGTCTAAATTTGATTCTAGCGATGATAATTTTACTCTTGTAGATATTGATAATCCCAAAATTGTCCTATTCTTTCAAACAAAGATGTTTTAAAAAAAGATTTATAATCGATATGATAATGAGTGGAGAAGGAACGCACGTCTAGATTATGAAAAATTTAATCTCAATATAAATTTAAAGCATATTGACCAAACGTTTTTAAAACTTTGAAAAAAAAAAAAAATATATATATATATGTATATTTCATAATTTACAAAAGATAATTCAGATCATAATCTTACATCTTTCAAATGTAACAGCAGAAAAATATTTAGTAATCTGATTAATTTGAAAACAGAGTAAAGAAATAAAATGTCTTCCGACAAAAGACGGAATACTCGAAATGTAAATTATAAATTTTAACTTTTTTTATTCTAAAAATACGTGAATTATTTATTTTTTACATGTTACATCCCAGCAAAAACTTAGTAATGACATGTAGTTACGAATGTAGTTACTTTTCAATGACAACAACATACCGCCTACATTACATAAAAGTAGTTTAGTAACTACTTATTTATAACCCGATATGTAATTACATATTTATGATCAGAGTTTTTGAGAAACGACTGTTTATTAGTTTTTTAATAATTAATATATTTATGGAAGGAATAAATATGTGATCATAATAATTACTCCATATATGAAAGCAAAAAAAGTGAAACATATTTTTAGATACACTTTGAAAATGATATCTATGTAGATGTTGCATTTATACATAATTAATAGTAACATTCTTGGTGGCAACACTGGTTAAAACAAAAGCCTGTAAACCACTACCAACAACAACTAGTGAGAGTTTGAATGTAACTTTGAGTCTACATTAGACAAATTTTTATCAAGACAAACGTCAAAATTTTATCAAGATAAAGATTTGTCTAATGTAGACTGAATTTGTCAGTATTATTGCAGTGTTAAAAGAAAATTGTCAGCGCTCGAGCTCTGACAACGTTGTCTTGATAATGCTTGGTAAAAGACGCCATCTTGATTGTTGTTGGTACTTTTTGCATGGTTTATTATGACATGCGTTTTCCCCTATAATTGATAGAGATAAAAAATTATCTGCAACTTAAACAAAAATTTGACGTTTGTCTTGATACAAATTTCTCTAATGTAGACTCAAAGTAATAAACCCTACCAGCAGCATAGATAAAAATGATGGTACACAAAAAGATGCAATCCCGAAAAATAAGATAAGTACAAAATCTCCAATTCCAACAGGTATGCTTAGATATGTAAGTATTAACAAAAGAAATTTAAGCACCCAGAAAAGATTTACTTCTGCTAAGAAACAAAAGGTAATTGATAAACCCTTGATGAATAACCGTTTGCACTATTGAGTGATGATATAGAAAAAAAATCATACAAAAGGTCATAATTCTATTCAAAAATCATCTAAACAGCCACCAATATCTTCATAATTTGGTTGAAACATTTATTGATAAAAGCAATTTTCACATTGTTCCAATAAAATAAGGTTGCATGCAAGAAACAAAAATTGTAATATAAATTGCAATTGCCAAGAGTTCGGTCATACTAAAAATTATTGTACCCTACGTATAGTATGTGTAGCATGCGGAGATTTACATTCATTATCTCAATGTGATATTGTGAAAAAAGGTCTCAAAAGAAAATGTGGCAACTGCGGTGGCGACCACTCCGCCAATTACCGTGGCTGCCCAGTATATAAGGAATTATTGAAAAGTTTAAGAGAGAGTCAAAAGCTAAAAAGAAATGGAATTGTTGAATACGCACCTGTAAATACCATTACTAACCAAATAAATTCTGAAGTAAGTGTTAGTAATGAGGGTATGGCTTCAGTTAAGCCAAATAGCCAATCCTGGAAATATCTCCTATGCCAATGTTTTAAGAACGAGTTTCCAGCAACCTAAGGTCCCCCCAAATTCGGGAGGGTAAGAAACTTTAATGGCATGGATTTTGTGTCCCCTGGACACCCAACATATTGGCCGGCTGACCCTAGAAAAATTCCCGATCTCATAGATTTTGCAATATCTAAAAATACAAACCGAAATTCAATAACTACGGAAATTTCATATGATTTAACTTCTGATCATTCTCTGATAATATTATGGAAGGACTAACATACCCAAATATCCTACAAATACTTTCTATAGGACAAATATTTACAAAACGGAAATCTGTTGAAGACTTTTTGCAAAAAACACTGAGAAAGGATGGATTTATGATTTTTTGCATACAGTGAACTCGCGGTAATGTGAACATCCAATATAATGAACTATCCACTAATGTGAACACTCAGTTTTTTATATGGGCGCTCTAAATAGTGAACAAAGTTTAATGGCTCTAAATAGTGAACAAATTTTTTTTTAATTTTTGGGGATTTTTTTTTATTTGTAGAAGCATTCATTTTTAATGTTGGGAATCCCCGAATTAATAAATACGATAGTATGCCATTATTTTAAAGGTATTTAATGCTAGTCGCTTTATGTAACTTGTTGCGGTAGGTTCGTGAATTTATTTTTAAAATTAGTAATGTCTAAAAACAGTCGAAAGTTTTTATCCTTAAATGAAAAATGCGAAATTTTGGAATATTTAAAAAAAGGATCGAGTGTTACAGTGTTAAGTAAAAAGTATAAAGTTGCAAAATCAACGATATGTTCAATAAAAAATAAAAAAGACAATATTTTAAAATGTGTGAACAATACGTTTTATGGACCCGGAAAACGCAAAACATTACGATCTTCAGAGCTTCCAATAAAGGAAAAATCACTCTATAAGTGGTTTATTTGCATGCGGAATAAAAACCTCCCTGTAAGTGGGTTGATGTTGAAAGAGAAAGCCAAACAAATTCACAAAAACATGATTTCAATGCTAGCGATGGGTGGCTACAAAAATTTAAAAAGAGATACGGAATTCGGCTCCTTCGTAAATCCTTTTAAAATTAAATTGAAAGCAAAGATAAAAGATTTGGGTTTATCCAATGATCAGTTGTATAATGCCGATGAGTCTGGTCTATATTGGAAACTTCTCCCACAAAAGACATATGTAACGTCATTAGAGAAAAGCGCTACAGGTGCAAAAATGGAAAAGCAAAGGATAACATTTTTATGCTGTGCAAATGCGTCAGGATCTCATAAAATAAAACTTTTAGTAATAGGAAAATCGAAAAATCTTCGCAGTTTTAAAAATTTTATCTGTCCCGTAAACTACAGAAATTCAAAGTCTGCTTGGATGACTTCTTCCATTTTTAAAGAATGGTTTCACAACTGTTTTGTGCCAGAGGTAAGTAAACATGTAAAAATAGTTCAATTGGGATTCTTACTGTTTTATTTTTCATTAAGGTGACAGATTTTTTAACGAAGAAAGGATTACCAGTAAAAGCTTTACTCCTAATAGATAATGCCCCATCCCATCCACCAGAATCCGACCTTAAATCCGAGGATGGTTCCATAGAAGCTATGTTCATGCCTCCAAATGTAACGGCTCTGAGGATCAAAATGCAATTAGAATCACCAAACTTCATTATAGGAACAGTCTTCTGGCAACAATTATTGCAAAAGAGGGGGATTTGCTTGAATCGATGAAAAAAATCACACTTAAAGAAGGAGTTTCTATTCTAGAGGCATCCTGGAACCGAGTTGCTAAAGAAACTTTATCTAACTGTTGGAAAAATATTTTGAATATGGTAAATGATGAAGACGATCCTGAATTTAATGTTCCTTTGAGCGTTTTAAAAGAAAAGTGGCAATCAGAGGTTAGATCTTTAGAAAATACTGCTGCAGATCTTCTACAGACATTGTGCTCTCAGGAAGTATTTACTGCTGTAAACATTAGAGATTGGATCAATAATCCTTGTGAGGACGTCACGCCATTTGATGAAAATGATTTAATTGAAGAGTCCGACGATGATGACGACTGTTTTATTGAAGCACCTGAAAACAACATTAAAGCCAAAGAAGCTGTCGAAATTTTTAACAAAGCTGTCCAATGAGCTGAATTTCAAATGGTCGATCAAACTGACATTAAAGTATTGAAAAAATCAGGGAATTGGCGGTAAATATGCTGTTCGAACAAAAGAAAAAACAGAAAATAATAACCGATTATTTCCATATTTAATTATATATGTATGTACCTATCTTTTTTCATTGTAAATTTTATTATAAAATGGATTTTTAAAAACTTTTTATGTTCCAAATAAATTACAAAAAGTTTTTTTAGTAATCTTTGCATTCTCATTCCTTGCAGAAATGATTTTTAGAAAGAATAACTTAGTAATATATATAAAAAAAAATCACAATCGAAAATGTGAACAAATTCGAAAATATGAACTACCCCGACATTAATTAGTTCACATTATCGAGAGTTCACTGTATTTTTAATTTTTAATTATGCAACAAAATCTTGTTATTGAATATTTTTAAATGAGATTTTACACCTAAGTAGATTTTTTGATGCTTAATTCAAAGCACAATTCACTTTTTTAGATTTGTCGGCGAAAAAACCACAATTCCCAAAACACGGTAAAAAATCCAAAAATGCGATTTTTTACTTTTTTTTGCTATCTTTCCAACCGATATCGAAGAGCAAAAATTTCTATTTCAAAAAAATTAAAAATACTTTTGACAATACAAAAAGTATAAAATTTTTTTGATTCCAGCTTTGCGATTTGAGAAATTAAGGCGAAAATTCGAAAATTGTTGGAAAAATAGGTCAAATTTGGGAAATCCTGGTTCTCGAAAATATCAATTTTAAAAATTATTTTTTCTTTAGAGTATTTTGTGTTTAGTTATCTTTCAGAAAAATATAAATATTACATATAACAGAAAAAGAATGTAACCACTTTTTTTAGAAAAAAAAAAATGGGAAAAAAATAGACTTTTTTTCAAAGATAAAATTTAAATGCCCGTAACTTTTGACTCCGTAAATATTTTTTCAAAATTCTTTCTTCACACAATTTTACTATTCGTTGGCAATCAAATGAAGAAAATTTCGGATGAAAATTTGACCCGCTGTAGCGAAAAAAAAACTTTACCAAGGCAGACTAAAAAGTAAAAATTTTAATTTTTGAAGCCTAATATCACTTAAACTAAAAGAGATAAGATATTCATACGACGATGTTTTTTTGTAAATTTCGACTAGAATCGTCCTACATAATCTTTAAAATCGGTTGAGATATAAGGAATCAGGATCGTTTTTAAAAAATTGTATACCCGAGGTATCCAACTTTGGGACTTGCCCCCCGTAGGTTATGGTCAAAGCACAAAACTTAAACTCGCCTACACCTCTACTATCACCATGGGAATCGGAACAGCCGTTCCGAAATTCCATAATTATTGTTAATTAATTTAGCCATGAACCATTCAAAAAGTTAAACTTTTAAGAATGATAATAAGTATGTTTCCAATTATGAAATTGAAAAACTTCTTCTTCAAAAAAGAAATTTTAGAAGAGAATGGCAACAAGGCTGTCTACAGCAATTCAAAAATTAAAAAAACACTTCAATTAGAAGAGGATCGCCAGAGTAGAAATTACATTGAAACTTTAACAAATAATAAATATAAAAATGTTTCCCTATGAAGGCAACGAAAATTATTAAGCAACCGGTAGAGGCACAAAATTCTTTAAGGAAGGCTGACGTTACCTGGGACCGTAGTTCAGAAGATAAGGCCAATTTATTTGCATGCTATTTAAGCTCAGTCTTTCAACCAAAACCCCAAACAAATAATTTTTTATTGGGAGAGACACCTGACACTATACTAAAAAATTATGATATACTTGTTGTTAGCCAAGAAAAATATTAGTGTTAGAAAATCACCTGGATATGATTCAATAACACCATCAATGTTTAAAAAGATACCGAATGTGGCAATTATCGTGTTTTAAATAATTTTATATGCGATCTTAAAACTAGGAGTTTTTCCAAAAATGTGGAAAACTTATCAGATCAAAATGATACCAAAGCCAGGAAAGGATTCTACTACACCATCATCTTATAGACCTACTAGCCTTCTATCCTATTTATCTGACCGTTTACTTAGAGTAAAATATAACGAATTTGTAACGGAAGAATTTGAAATAAAAAAGGTGTCCCTCAGGGAAGTGTTCTTGGACCTACCTTGTACTTAATTTACACTTCTGACTTACCATTATGCGATGGAATAACTGTTTCTACTTTTGCTGATGATACGGCAATACAAGTGTATTAAAAAACCGACATTTTCAGAAAACCGGTTTTCGAGTTATTCGAAAAATTGCATTTAAAAAAACCCGTTTCGAATACGGTTTTATGGACAAATTGTCAGGCTCAAGTTCATTATTGTAATAATTTTTTTAGAATACAGAAAACGATTTATTAGACACTAGCAGGATGGTATATGTAACAGACAAAACAAATGACATATAAATAAATAACATATAAATAATGCTTATCGACGGTTAGCTAGAGCAGCAAAACAACATTGTAATAATGTAGAATACAATAAATATAAGAAAATGCTTTTGTAAAGTTATTTCAACTTAATACTTAAGAATTTAGAATATGTAAAGTGATGAAGTTACGTATTCTAATTCTTCAAAAGTGTGAGTTAAAAGAAAGATCTGTACGATTAGCACTAAAGGCACAATGGATGCTGATGAAGATCGTTGCGGATCAGAAAAACATTCCATCCTGCTAGTGTCTAATAAATCTTTTTCTGAGCCTGAATAAAAAAGAAATCCAAAAATGATTATTTTTTTTTTAATACCAAAACTTTAATAAAATTTAAACGATTAGTGATTTTTTATTGAACTTTTAGTATAATATGTATAAACTTGTCCTAAAATCATATAATTAAAAAATTCCCACTTTTTTACATGAAAATTCCCAAAATCCCAATTCGTATAAAATGTGCTAAAAAAATTTACTTTAAATGATCACCCTGTCGTTACAAAGGGCCCCCATCAGAAAATACTTTTTGGGTGTTTACTTTACATACAGGGCTAAAAAATTAAAATAATTTTAAGTAGATCCCAGCTTTCGATTTGAGAACATAACAAAAAAATAAATTCAAAATAAATTCTAAACTATTGAGCACATAAAAAATTAAGTTTGTGTGATTTGAAGATATTTTTAGTCCGCATCTTTTTTCGTATCACCTATGTCAATCGTAAACACCGTTCTAGATATACTAGAGTAATGGCCTTACTATGGGCGAAATATTAGACACGCCCATAAAAAAATCCAGACCTTATGGAAAAAAACTGAAAGCAGATTCGAGTTTAGGAAGATTTTTTTGTCGACCAGCGTTATCTAGTGCATTTATTTCAAGATTTGTGATTAACACAATTCTTGATTAAAAAAAAAAAAAGAAAAAAAAATAACTGTTCAATAATTTTTGACAAAGACTTCCATCTGTCGCAAATTAATCGTAGCTTTTTACCTTCTTGCTTTTGTATAAAGATTTGCATTAAATAATGTACACTATGAAAATATAATAAATGAAAAACACTGGGTGTTTTATTGAAAAACCTAAAAAGTACCTTCCATTAAAAAACCGCTTAACCGACAGAAAAAACCGGCATGTCGAATAATTCGAAAGTAGAAATTATTCGAAGCCGGTCGGTTTTTTTAAATTCAAAAACCGGAAACCGGTTTTTGAATACACTAAACAATACTAAGTTCCCACGAAAACCCGCACATAGCATATAGCCAACTTGATATTTACCGCCAGTGTCATCCAGTATAACACCGTTTTAAAACCAATTTGGGGTATAGCCAGTAAAACGAATATAGATATTATAGAGAGGGTCAAATCGAAAATTTTTAGAACCATGCACCATGATATATAAGAAATGAGAATATCCATAGAGATTTAATTCAATTGGGGTATTCACACGGTCGTCATAAAGTCATATCATAAAATAATAACACGAAAGAATATGACTGCTGTGAGCAACCCTCATAAGTTATGAAAATGCCAAAAACAAGTCAAAAATCTGAAATAATAACCGCTTTGTGCGAAAAATACATATTGGATATTGTTATGACTGATTCAAGTAAATAAGATAAAATTAAAATTACCTGAATCTTCTAAAAAATTTATAAAATTTTTATAAAAATTATAAAATATTTTTTGGCACAAAAGAAATTGTTTAAAAACATAAACATAAACAGCTGTTGTCGATGACTAAGCCGGCAATATTTTCTGACGGCGGTTATTTTAAATACGTTCGGTGGCTGCTAGTCAGCTAAAGTATACAAACAAAATTTTCTTCCTTTTATTTTTTAAATGTCTCAATTTTTTTTTTTTGATTTAACTTTATAAAAATTAATAACTTTTATAAATAAATTAATAAAATGTAATTAATCTTGAAGTTATAGAACTATGCACAAATTTATAGCATGTTTACGTATATATTATTTCCGTGGGAGTTTTTCTCCTACATTTACTCCTATCGGACGCGTCCCCAGGTGGCGGATCGGGGGGATTGGATATAAGGCACATGATATGAACACTCTATCATATGGTGCATTCTGGCCCATTGCTTGATGGTTCGTATCATGGGTATTATATCCGGTCCTAGGACTTCTTAAGTCTCTCGCGGACCAAATAAATGTAGCGCACTTTAAGGTCAAGGTGGTAGGTAGTAGTGCCGAGAACCTGAATGGTTAGTTGGTGCCTAAACAAACTAACAGTTAACAGCTCCCCCTCCAACGCCCATGGCACGGGTTGGTTGTAATCTCAAGCCTAGTCCGCGCACGCCGTCACTGCGCGAGATGGTCTTTCTCTATACTGGGACGAAAATTTACTCTTTAAACAAAAATATAAATCGGACGGAAGATGACGAACGGTCGCAGGGCGACAGAACGGTAACGGACATGGTAACGGACGACGAAATTGCGATGATGGGGGTTCAACGAGACATTCTGATACAGGAAAGTCAGTTGTTGGATCAGCTATCAGGGACGGATGATCTTCCTGATTATTCGACCGATGCCTTCGCTGGGACCGGTGCCTCGGAAAAACTCGGGGATCTTACCCTTGGCTCTGAAGATGAGCTTGAGATCACTGTAATCTCAACTCGCGCTCAGGGTCAAGAGAAGAACCAGGGTATTGAGGTCAGGTCGGAGCGGAAGGATTGCTCGAGTGATCAGGGGGATCACACGCCCGGCAGTACTTTGGTTCGACAAGATGCGGTAATGCTTAATGCGACAACCGCTGATAATTGCCTATCTGCATAGGATAGCTAAGAGAGACCCTTCGACACTTTCAGGCAAGGATAAGTACCTTACCAAGAAGCACAGAAGGAACGTTAAAAGATTCGAACCGATCTACGGACCTGTCTGCGACTCCTTGGGAATGTCTTATCCTGAAGGTTCAGATGTGGATGCAGACCGTACTCCAGAGGTGTCCCGTGAGGGCACAGGAGGAAAGTCTACATGCTCATCGATCCCAGCCGAAGCTAGTAGGGACGGTAGAGGCGAACCTGCTAAACCTGCAACCCTTATGGAACAGCGGGTTATAGCAGGCAAACCAAAATCTACCAAAGTTAAGGCTGATCATGTACCATCCAGCAAATCTGGTAAACCACAAAAGGTTATCAGGGGTGCTAGGCCTGGGGATGATCAGCCTTCAACAAGCAAGATGGCGACATGCCAGAAGTCTACCAACTCCACCGGTGTAACCCGTAAGGACAATACTGGTGTAGTTGCCAAAACTTCTGACATGAGGTCATCTTCATCGAAGAGTGTTGGCCAGAATCCATCCGGCATTCTTAAGGGCTCCCAAAAGGGAGTCATTAAGAGGGCCAGGTCTGGGGACGACCAACAAACTTCGGTGGCAAAGAAGGCTGTCCATACGCCCTGTAGCTCGCTTAGGGGCCCCCATAAGGAGGTAACTAATAGAGCAGGTTCGGGTAATGAACAGCCATCCACATCAAAAAAGGCGAGGGAATCAGTGATGCAAGATTGTATTCAAGCTGCTGTCATTGACAAAGCTGATCCAGATGGGAGGATCAGCGTTGAGCAATGGCGACAGATTGAGCACAGGCTCATTGAGGAAATCGCTCTCGTGAAAGGAAGGCCGGATGAGGTAGCATTCAGAGGCGCAGACTGGATGAAGGGTGTCAAAACTATCAACTGCGGAAATAAGAAATTTTTTGAATTTCTTAGAAACGCAGTTGCTAAGTGCGACACACTCTATCCAGAGGCGAAACTCGAGGTGATACTGGCATCCGAGTTGCCCCTTCGTCCAATAGTGACAGCATGGTTCCCACCATCCATTCTAGAGGTTGGAACCATTCTGACAGTATTGGAGAACCAGAACGAAGGTCTTCTTACAGGTCAGTGGAAGCTTGTCAACACCTTGATCTGTAAGGAGAACCAAAGTAGGGACTTCAGATTCGCTTTGGATCAGAAGTCTCTAAAGAAGCTGGAGTCACTAAGGGGAGTTGTCAATTTCGGGTTTGGCGTTATCAGATTTAGATACTCTAAGTCTGATAAAACCAAAGAGGACAACAGTGGTGCAAATTAATTTGCACCATTGTGAGGCAGCCTCAACCGAATTGACGAAACTCCTTATTGACTCCAATGTGGATGTAGCTCTTATCCAGGAACCTTGGATTAACAACACCAGGGTATGTTCATACCATCCACATTGGCAAAGGTACGAACATGTATAATGGTTAGGAAGGATTTAAATGTTAATCTTCTTCATTCTTTCAGTAATGGGGACCTAACGGTTGTACAATGGGAAGCTACTGGAAACAGGAAGCTGGTTTTGGCATCAGTGTACATGCCTTATGAGGCGGCCGATCCACCAGGCATCGCTCTGCAGCAATTGGCGGAGCACTGCAGGAGGAGAGGACTGTACATGATCCTAGGATGTGATGCGAACGCTCACCATTATCAATGGGGAAGCAGGGACGTCAATAAAAGGGGTGAGTTAGTTTTCAATTTTATAACTGATTATGATCTTCATATCTGTAATAGGGGGAGTCAACCCACGTTCAGAACGAAAGATAGGGAAACAGTTATAGATATAACGCTAGCAAACCGGAGGGTCGATTTCGTTAGGGACTGGAGGGTAAACATGGACTACTCCTTTTCGGATCATAGCATGATATCCTTCAGTTTAGATCTTGTAGGATCGAAGGGAAAACCCTACAGGAACTCTAGGAAGACAGATTGGAAGTCTTTTAGTGAGTTAATGGGTAGGGATTTAAGGGATACTGATGGCTGGAAGAATTCGGCTGAGGGTATCGAGGCAGTAGTGAATAATCTCACGAATGTGATCAGGAATAGTTTTGAGCTCAGCTGTCCGTTAGTATATCCGGGCAAGCGTAATCAGGCAAGATGGTGGACCAGGGAACTTAGGGATCAGCGGTCTACAGTTAGAAGGTTGTTTAATAGGGTCAAGCTATCAGGTAACGAAAGTGATTGGGGCAGCTATAGGGATAGTTTTGCAAAGTATAAGAAGGACATAAGAAGAGCGAAACGGACATCATGGGTAAGTTTCTGTGAGTCCGTGGACTCTGTGAACGAGTTGTCTAGATTCAGACGGGTATTATCCAAGGACCCTGTGGCACCTGGATATATACAACGCGCGGACAATTCGTGGACAGAGTCTAGCTCAGAGTCCCTCAGTTTACTTATGGAGACACATTTCCCAGGCTGTACTGATATTGAGTCTGGGCCGCGATCTGGTAGTGTCAGTGAAAACCTACATCTATCCGGCTCGGATGAGAGGGATAACGACACAATTAGGGAGATGGTTACTAGAGACAAAGTAACATGGGCGGTGAGCACATTTGAGCCATATAAATCACCGGGCCCAGATGGAATCTTTCCGGCTATGTTGCAGAATGTCAATGACAGGGTCATCTTACTACTCGTGGATATTTTTAGGGAGTGCCTTAGGTTAGGTTACATTCCCAGGGGGTGGAGAGAGGTTAGAGTCATCTTCATACCCAAGGCGGGTAAACCGACTCACTCGAAACCCAAGGATTACAGGCCAATCAGCCTATCGTCTTTCTTACTGAAGACAATGGAGAGACTGATTGATCTGCATCTTAGAAATAGATTGGGAACTCACTTAATCAGTGACGCTCAACACGCCTACCTAAAGGGTAAGTCTGTAGAGAGTGCTTTACATGATGTAGTGAGTTACATAGAGCGAGGTTTGTTGCATAGGGAATATACCATGGCAGCTTTCCTCGACATTGAGGGGGCCTTTAATAATATTAGAATTGAGGCGATCAAGGAGGCACTGGTTTCAATCAACGCAAGTGAATTTCTAATTGAATGGATAACAATAATGCTGAGCACTAGAGTTATCAACTCGAATATGGGAGACACTTGTGTGAGGAAGCTTGTGACAAGGGGCACACCGCAAGGAGGGGTCCTTTCTCCGTTACTATGGCTCTTGGCCGTGAACGTCATCCTGAGACAGTTCGATGCTAGGGGACGGAAAATTGTAGCCTACGCAGATGACGTGGTTATACTGGTCTCTGGTAAATTTCTACCAATGATCAGTGAGGTCATGCAATCAGGTCTACGGGATTTGTCTCTTTGGGCTGATAGTAAAGGATTAGGAGTTAACCCAGGGAAGACCGAGTTAGTCTTGTTCACCAGGAGATATAAGGTTGAGCCTTTTAGCTTACCAGTATTGAATGGTTTGGAGCTTGAATTGTCAAGTGAGGCCAAATACCTGGGTGTTTACCTGGACAGCAAATTGTCTTGGAGAAGGAACACTCAGGAGAGGGTCAAAAGGGGACTTAATGCCTATTACACCTGCAGGAACTCTATTGGTAAAAATTGGGGACTTAGACCGTTAGTGGTATCTTGGATATACACTTCGGTTGTAAGACCAATTCTTACTTATGGCTGTTCAGTATGGTGGAAAGTGTTAAGTAAGATAACCTACAGGAACCTTTTATCTAAAGTTCAGAGGTGTGCTTCAACTGGCATCTCTGGCGCTATGAGAAGTACACCTCAGGCGGCACTGGACATCATTCTCCACTTACTTCCAATTGAGGAGTTCGTGAAGGGAATGGCTGTTCGTAGTCTATTTAGATTGAAGGAGCTAGGATTATTGAGGAACTTCAGAGCGGGGCATGCTAGCATACTCGATATGGTTCAATTTAATGGTCGGACACTATCCGTAACTGAACCTACGGATCATGTCGGAACCATAATTGACTTCGGGGCTACTCCCACTATTGAAATACCTGAAAGGGACTTCTGGGTTGGAGTAGAAAAGCTCCACGGAGGTTGTGCTGTCTTTACAGACGGCTCGAAGATGGATGTAGGCACCGGTGCAGGGGTTTACTTTCTGGGAACTGATATCAGACGGTCATATAAATTGTCTGACAGTTGTAGCGTTTTCCAAGCGGAAATTTTGGGCATCTATAAAGCCCTAGGGTTGCTGGAGGAAAATGTAGAACGGAATTCTGAGGTCACTATATACGTTGACAGTCAGGCAGCATTATTGGCCCTGAAAAGTCACTATGTTAGATCCAGATTGGTCTTTGAGTGCAAGAGGGAATTGAGGAGACTAATGAATGTTTATAAGATAAGACTCTGTTGGGTTCCGGGTCACTGCGACATTCTCGGCAATGAAATAGCTGATGAGCTGGCTCGCATTGGCTCGGGACTGGATAGGTCTTTCGTGGAGACATTCGTTAGAATTCCAATTGGGTTCACCTTAAGGCCATAAGGGAATGGATTCTTGACAACACGAATCGTGCCTGGAAGAACAGAACGAACTGCAGGATATCTAGAGCATTATGGCCTAGTCTTAAACTGTCAGATTCGAAACAACTTCTGGGTATGAGTCGTAGTAATATAAGAATCATGGTAGGAATTGTTACTGGTCACTTCTCACTAGGGAATATGATGAGTAAATGGGACATTGGCATGACAGATTTTTGCAGGTCGTGCGATGATGTAGACGAGCTAGAGACAGTGGAGCACATTCTCTGTCATTGCGTAGGACTTCAGCGGCGTAGGCTGAAGTGGTTTGGAAGCCACACACTGCATGAACTAGATGAGGTTACGAGCAACGGGCTTACTAATCTCATAGGGTTTGTAATGGGGATAGGATGGCTTAGGGGCAATCAGAACTAATTGCTAGGGTATAGGTTCCACTCCTCTCCTCTTCTTCTTCTTTATCTAAGTTTTCTATTCTCTTATTCTGTTTTCTATTTCTCTCTATTTTTCAAAGGGATCACAATGGACCTTTTTGGTCTCTGGGTGGAGGCGTGAATACGCCACCCTTTTCAACCTAACCTAACCTTACGTATATATTGCGAATATTCAATGGCGGTAACTTCTAAATATTACCACCGGCTCGACGAAGCGTTTTTCCCTTTCGACTTTAGCCCAAATTACAATAGCGCGTAGTCAGTAACAGTATCAGCAAAAATTATAAGCTGATCACTGTCAGCACAACATGTTGCTGCCGTTATAATTTCAATTCAGCGTAGGCAGCCACAATTTACTACCACCATCTAGCTTTGTTCTACTTGTGTATTTTAGCCTCTCATTTATTTGCTCACTCTCTTTGTCTCGCTCTCAATCTGAATGCAGCGCAGTGAATTTAGAAACAGGGCTAAATGAAACAGCACTGCAAACTGCTGCTGACCAAATGTAATCAACGCCATAACAAACAGTGCATTCTAAATAATCAGCTGATTATGGCAGCACACACTGATGCTGCCTACGCGCTATTGTAATTTGGGCTTTAGATTTACACCGTTTAGTTATGACCAAGGTAGATTAAGAAGGTAACGACAACTCTACAACAACTAAAACACCAAAAAAAAAAAAAAACCCCATGTATTTTGTTTTTGCATTGACATTTCTTATGTCAACTTTAATTTTGTCATTTCTCTTGTTTATTTACAAAAAACAAAAACAATTCATGTAGTAAAAAGAGAGGAGGACGACGCAATAAGACAAAAGTAAGCAAAAAAAAGGTAAACAAAAACAAAAATTTGACACCTCAAATTACAAAACACAGGCAGCCATATTGATTTCAAAAAGAAAAAAAATTCTCAGCTGTTTTAATGTCGTTACCTTCTTAATCTACCTTGGTTATGACAAAACAATAAACACATTTTCTTTGAAGCACAACAACAATTTTTTAAAACTTTAGTATTTTATAACAATAAGACTTGATAGCACACCGTGTGAATACCCCAAATATATAAATAAAGAAAACATAAAAAAATGTATTGGCTATAACACATAAGTGTCTAATTTCCTCTAAAGCTATGTATACACGGTTGTCAGATCTAACAATGTTGGCAGATCTGACAATGTGATGGCAATGTACTGACAATGAAAAATTGTTAGCAACAGGTAAATTGCCAGTTTAGACGATCGTAAGAAAACCTTACAATTTCATTGCCAGTCAATTGTCAGACAATAAATTTATCTGCCAACAAAAATTGTCAGTTTACACTGTTGGCAGGTTGTTGTATGGCAAAAGTTACCAGATCCGTCGTCAGACGAATAAACTTTGCTGTTTAATGTGCAGCGTTGCCATTACAAATGATTTATCTGACAATGGCGCCATTGTCAGATGCATAAAATTCGCACAGCTGACAATAAAAATTGTCAGACAATTATCTGGCAATGGCAACGTTATGTGTTTACACGATTGTCAGATGTCTAACAATATTATTGGGTTACAATTTATTGACAATGCTTTTTCTAACAACGTTGTAAGACATAAATTGTAAGTTTACACGGTTGTTAGAAATTTTCTGAACATTTTTCTGCCAACGTTGTTAGATCTGACAATCGTGTATACATACCTTAACTATTACCTGGAAAATTGTGGTTAAAAATGTGACGTGATGATACTTTTATACCCTACACCACCATATGTGGTTGGGGTATTATGTGTTTGTGCAGAAATTGTAACGCAGAGAAAAAATCTTCGGGCCTCACCTTAAAGTATACCGATTTAACGATGTCCGTTCGTCTGGTCGGCTGGCTGGCTGTCCATGAAAATTTCGAAAATAATTTGATGAAATTTGGTACATATGCTTTCTTCAACACAAGGACGAAGCCTATTGAATTTGGTCAGGATCGGCCCATTATTTCATCTGGCCCGCATACAAATGTCCTCCCGGAACAGAGTTTTAACACTAATAGATGCCTTAAAAAATGGGAATAACTGACCATAGCTCCCATATAAACACCATACAAAAGTTAGTATTATGTTAATATTTACACAAGTTAGTTCTAATTAAGTAAAAACAATATTATCTGTATCGCAATGGTGTAGGGTATCATATGGTCGGGCTTGACCGACTATATCTTCTATCCTTTAGTATTGATACGTATTGTTGTTTAAACATTTGCTTTTAATATTTGACCAAGACATAACAAATTCATACGGTTGAAAAGCCTATTTCATTTACTCTTATAAGAAGTTAAAAAGGAAAAATAAAAAATATGACTTTTTTCAGTGCTTTGCTTTGAAGCAATATATTAAAAAATCGTACCTTATTTTTCGATAGGGGCAGGGTTCTCATCAACCACCAAACTTAGAATAAAAATGGAACGGTTAGAAACAGTGGAAATAGTACTCCTCATACAACGAAAATATTCAATATCGTGCATCTTAGGAACTCCTATTGAAAATAATATCTTTCAAATTTTGTAGAAATTACTTTGTCATATTGCATTGAAGAAATGAAAATAGGACCGATAGGATCAGCAGAAGATGTAGCTCCCATATTAAGAAAATATTAATTTTATATTAACAATATTAAGATCTGAATGAGTAAATACTGAGTCTTTAAAATTTTCATATCAAATTTTGAATAGGACGAAAATGTCGAGGGAAAGTAATAGCTTTGATATTATTTATCGTATCGAAAAGGGTAACGAAGCTCACCGAGATAAGCTAGATATAAAGAAAATTTGTCGAATTTTTCCAATAAAATAAAATTTATCAATAATTTCATTTCAAAAATAAAAAATGAACATTTAACAAAAATTTTCTATAATAAGAACATTCATCGTAATTTTCCACAAAAAAAGATTATATTCTATTAAAAGAAAACGTTAAAAGTAAATTTATCGAAAACTTGGTATAAATGTTTTGAATTCTTCTATAAATTGGAAACGGAAATGAGTTAAACAGACTGTTTTATAAATAATAATTTTGATAGTTTTTATTTTGTTTTCGAAGAAAATTAATTCAAAATAGTGTTTGATTTGGATGGAAAAACCAACAAAATTAATGTATTTTCATTAAAAAACCGAATGAAGCCAAAAAATATTAGCTTTCGTTTTTTATAAACGGCATATAAACAACAAATAATAATTTAATATTTTCTACACATAAAAATCAATCCAATATTTTCACTAAATAAAAAATAATTAGACATTTTCCATATATAGAAATGTCAATGAAAATTTCCTTTTAAAATTAAATTGGCAATAATTTTTTATAAATAGACTATATAATGAAAAATGTTTACATATTAAATTCATTGGAATTATTCCAATATCCAAAAATTTTCTATTATTTAAAATAAATATTTTTGTGGTGAAATATTAAAAATAAAAAAATACGTTTCAAATAAAAAAATATTTGAAAATAAATTTTTCAGAAAAAAAACTAATTTTTTGTTGCTTTTAAAGTAAAACGAAAAAAAAAAAAAAAAAAAAAAATAATAATAATAATTTGAATTTTGTAAAATAAACAATACTTTTTATAAAAATTAATAAATTCATTGTTAGTTTTTATTAAATTTATCATCAGTAGCAAGAGTTGCTGTAAAAGCACCAACATTTTGGCGCTCGGACCCTTTGCTATGATTTAAGCAAATGGAATCAAATGGCTGCAACATTCTTGAAAAAGTGCACGATATAATGATCAACCGTCCAGCAGCGAACATGTATGAAACATTAAAGGCAAAACTCATTTGTTCCTTTTCCGATTCCGAGAAACAACGTCTCAAGATGCTTTTGACAGAAATTGAACTAGCGGATAGAAAGGGTGTGAAGATAAATACGTCAGTTAAATACGTCCTACACAAATGTTAAATACGCTCCAAACGCTGTTATTTGATTTTTCAAAATGAACAAATTTATTTTTGAATAAAAAAACTATATAAAAATGAAATTTTTATTAAAAAAATCTAAATTTATTTATAAAACATATTAAAATACAAAATTATAAAAAAAAATTGCTGAGTATGTCACTTTATACATAAAATATCTTTAAACAAAAATGGAATATTTCAAGTGGCTCCAATGGACACAAGGAGCAGACATGAATCGGGTAAGCGGAAAAGTGGGAGTAGCCTAGGTTTAGTAGATTCCAGAAATGTATATTCTACGTCCAGATTCCATCTGTGATCAGAGAGAAATTTGTATCAAGACAAACTTCAAATTTTTGTTTGAGTTGCAGATAATTTTTTATCTCTATCAATTATAGGAGAAAACGTATGTCATAATAAACCATGCAAAAAGTACCAACAACAATCAAGATGGCGTCTTTTACTAAGCATTATCAAGACAAAGTTGTCAGAGCTCGAGCGCTGACAATTTTCTTTTAACGCTGCAATAATACTGACAAATTCAGTCTACATTAGACAAATCTTTATCTTGATAAAAATTTGTCTTGATAAAAACTTTTCTAACTTTGAGTCTACATTAGACAAATTTTTATCAAGACAAACGTCAAAATCGGTGCGAATCTGTACAAGGTAGCCTCAGTTAAACAGCTGATTATTATTTTTGGTTGTTGCAGCTGTCAAACTGCATACATAAAAAACATTAATGAATTCGCCATATTGTTGTTTTTGCACAATTGTTGCCACCTTCCATAAACTCGAGTTCATTTTGACGTTTGTCTTGATAAAAATTTGTCTCATGTAGACTCAAAGTAATGTAGACCCAAAGTAATAACAACTGGATAGTAAGACTGTACAGTTCTTTTCTAATATACAAAGTTGTTTGGTTATGGTTTTTACATTTAAGAAGGAAAATGAAGTGGTATAGTTTTTAAATGAAAACAAATAGAAAACGGTACAATAAAATACTATGAATTGTATTAAAGATATTTATATGTAGATTTATTAATTTTAATTGAAAAAACAAAAATTTTTTGTATAATATATTTATTTGCAATTTATTTAAAATTTTTGTAGAACTTTTATAAAAATATTAGATAATATTTAATATTAGTAAATGAAAAAATATTAACTAAATATTAAATATTGTTTAAATTAAAGAAAAAAATTTTTAAAAAAAATTTTGTTCTTTTGAATAAGAAGAAAATTTTGTTATTTTGTATAATTTTCTTTGTTTTGATCTATTTAAGAAATTTGTAGTTAAGCTTAACTTTTGGACCCAATAAAAGCAATGTTTAATATAATTAAAACGTTAAATTGTAATACGAAACTCTTTTTATTTTTTTTTTTTTTTTTAATAAAGGGTGGTTCAAAGAGCTTTTTGCCATTTTTAAAATGCAATAACTGAGAAACTAATAAATATATTTTCATAACCTGATATAAGTCCTAATAATATGTATATGTACACAATATTATACTGGTCGGAATTGTATATTATAACGAAATAATAAAAGAAAAAAATTTTGGACACTTTCAGTAAAAATTATGGCTTAGTTGAAGATAGAGACGTACGTGTACATTTGGAAGAAAAATTATATATTTTAAATTTGCAATACATATGACTATTAAATGGAAAAAAGTAGTTCTAACAATTGTATATTTGATTCATTGATTATACAAGTATGTAAAATTTATGTTGAATTTTCTATATTTTTTCATCGATATTGTTAGTAAGTTAGAAGTTGCGAAATAATAATCACTAGATCATTAATACAAATAAGAGTAAATTATCTCAAAATTGTTTATATTTGTAAATATTTTTAAATATTGAACAAAATTAATCAAAAAATTACAAAGTACTATAAAACCTGGGGAGGTTATTTTGTAACTAAATTCGAAAGGAAAGTCTTACGAATTTGTATACTTTATACATTGAAATTCGAAAGTGTTTTCTTTCGAATCGAATTACACAATGTTCTCAGCATAATGGCCCAAGTTTTTTTTATTATTTAGGGAATTTCAAGTCTCAAAATATATATTATTAAATATTAATAATATCAGAATTGAAAATATCTTAACTTTTATTAAATTGATTAAGGATCATATTTAGTAGAAAAAATAAAAATTTTAATTTTAGAATAGATCCGTGTGAGTGAAAAATAACTATATGAAATTTTTGTTCCTAACATATGGACCTACTATTCCGAAATATATAACATGGAATGTAGCACCCCAACAAAAAAGGAACTAATAAAGAGCTGAAAAAGTCATGAATTTAACATGTGTTGTCATTGGAAGGAAGTACTTAGTGGTGAAAAAGAGCTGCAGAAGTTCTTTTTCTAATCCATGATTGTTATTGGTAAGATGTTCTTCTGCTATATTTCTAGTTCATTTCTTTTGAAGTACTTCCTTTAAAACAATGTTTATAAAATTTTATAACAAAAAGTCTGTTTTAGAGCTATCAAAATATAATGAATATGATTTAAAATTTATAAAATTTAAATTTTCTTAGAAATTATTAACCTTTTATCCCGCTAGAAATTCATTAATTTTAATTTTTTTGGAAGCAATTATTATTAAATTTTAAAAAAGTTGAAACAAAGTAGTTGTAACAAAAAAGTTGTTCAAAAGTAGAACAAAGTATATATATACTTTGTTCTACTTTTGTAGAGATGAAAATGTTCTTTTTTTGGAAGCTCTTGATCGTTTTTTTTTTTTTTTTTTGCTGGGAGTTTTTAAATAAAAGTTAGCGCATTATAATTTGATTTGTTAATGTTTTAGAATATTTAAATTTTGAAATAAATAGAATATTTCTTTGATACATTGTTTAATTGGCTATATTTTTCCGTTTAAAACCACATTCAACTTTTATTTATTAGCAGATGATCTGCTTAATTTTGATTCGTTTGTTATTATTAAAAATATTTCATTACTCAACAACCCTTCAACTCCAATTCCAATTTATAAATAGTGACATAATTTTACTAAAAGAAAGTTACATATGTATATAATTTTCCAGCAGTTGGTTATATTTTATAAAGCGGATAATTTATTATAACTTACGTGTAAGTCATTATACTTAGGTAAATCTTAAAGATTATATAAATGTTACTTACAGTGCTATTCTCTAATTCATGACAATTATCATTAACTAATAATTACTTATTATATGCTTTTATGAGTGTGACAACTATCACCAAAAATATATAAACAATTTTTTTTCAAAGCCAGAATAAAAAAAATTTTATTGTCATGTTTTTTTACTATCACAATAATGTTTTTTGTCACTCGGTCGAGAATTGCACTGTTTTTATAATTATTTTTGTATAATCAAATGTCTTATCGTTCGGCTGAGGTATTAATAAAAGCAAAAAATTAATTAAGACATTAAAGCCGATCAATAAGAAAATAATAAATTAATAACCAAAAAGTCTGCAACATACAAGTTAATAACTTTTATTTTTAGATACATAAATATATAAATAAATAAAAATCACAACAAATCTTTATTATTTCGGTAACATAATACATACATAAAAATATAATGTCTTTTTTTATTTATCTTTACAAAATTTCTATATTTGTTAAATGAAAAACTTTTTTTATTTAAAATTAATAAAATAAAGATATATGTATGTATGTAATATCTTTAATAAAATTCATATTATTTTATTGGACCGTTTTCTATTTGTTTTCATTTTAAATAATCAACTTCATTTTCCTTCTAAAATTTAAAAACAAAAACCAAACAACTTTGAGTAATAGATCAAAACAAAAGAAAGTTATACAAAACAACAAAATTTTCTTCTTATTGCAAATAACAAAAATGTTTTTAATTTTTTCTTTAATTTAAACAACATTTAATATTTAGTTAATATTTTTTCATCTACTAATATTAAATATTATCTAATATTTTTATAAAAGTTCTACAAAAATTTTAAATAAATATTTTATATAAAAAATGTTTCGTTTTTATGTTTATGAGTGTTGTAGACCTTTTGTGTTGTTTTATCTTATTTCCTTGTTGTTCGGCTTGAGGTCTCAATATATAAAATAAAAACTCTTTTATGTTTTAATTTTATTATATTAATTTTATTTTTATCCAATATTTCGACCAACTTTGTTGGTCATCTTCAGGGATAAGTGTTTACTACAAAATCAAAAAACAATTACATATATAAAATATTCTTAAACATAACAAAACAAAATAATAATAATTACAATTAATTGTATTGCAGTGTTGTCCGTTGTTATTGTTCAAAGCTTTTGTCACTGACTGTTTATGTTTTTCTTCTTTTGTTATTTTTATGTTTGTTTATTGTATGTCGATATATGTGAGCGCAATTGTCCCTGAAGATGACCAACAAAGTTGGTCGAAATATTGGATAAAAATAAAATTAATATAATAAAATTAAAACATAAGAGTTTTTATTTTATATATTGAGACCTCAAGCCGAACAACAAGGAAATAATAAAACAACACAAAAGGTCTAGAACACTCATAAACATACAAACACGGAAGGCACGCCGAGAAGAGAGTATCAACATGACACTTTATAAGAACATCAGAGAAAAATACGATAAAAATACAAACAACATTATAAAGAAATTTTCAAAACATAACCAACAACTGGCTAATTTAAAATCATCTACAACATTTCTAATAAGATGTAGACAAAGCGGACTAATACCAACATTTATAGAGAATACAACACTAAACATACGCAGAATTTTCATGGAGAACGGTAATATGACGAAAATGTTGGATAAAACATTACAGAAACATATATATAATTTTCATAATATTATATTAAAATTACTTATACAACAAAAACACAAACAAATATGTGGGAACAAACATGAAACGTTAAGGTTAAGGGAAATTATTCAACGTAGATTAAGAGAACAAGACTGTGAACTATTAATGTTAAGTGAAGAGACTATTTATCAGAATATTAAAGACAATAATGAAAAGAGAATTGTACGAAAATTCGAGAGACTAAAAGAGAAGGAAACTGAGAAGATGAATTTGAATTATAACAAAGAGTGGTTTGTAAATAAGACAGAAAAGGAGATACCGACTAACATAGAGTGGTTACTATCGCTTGGATCGAAGTTTGCGTTACCACATACGAAAGACAATTTTCCACTATTTAATTGTATAACTGATGGTGAACAATGCATAAGAACAAGTAGAGATAAGGAAAAACAAGAAATATCGAGAACTAAGTTTGTGACAATGATGGAGGACTACATGAAGAAGTCAAAAACGAATACAAGAGACAAATTTATTTTAAACACAGTGGTTCAAACGGAAAAATTTTTGAAAGACAATAGAGACATTTTAATATTAAATTCAGACAAGGGAAATAAGACTGTCGCAATGACTGATAAAGCTTATGATGTGAAGATTAAGGAAATTCTGAGAGACATGTGCACATATAGACGACTGAAAAAGGATCCCACTTTAAGCCTACAAAATAAGAACAATGTTCTAGTTGAGAAACTTTTTAATCTCAATCTAATAAATTTACGTGAGAAGGATAAACTTATGACGAAAATCGCTACAGCTCCACGAATCTATGGCCTTCCAAAGATTCACAAGGAAAACATGCCATTAAGACCTATCTGCTCTTCGATAAACTCACCATCATATGCGCTAAGCAAATATTTAATAGACATTTTGAAAAACCTGACAAAGAACTCTATATACAATGTAAGAGACGCGAAAGAATTCAAGAATAAAATAGATTGTACGAGAATTGAGAACGATGAAAGCTTAGTATCATTCGATGTTATCTCACTATTTCCTAGTATTCCAGTAAATTTGGCAATAAGAACAATTGAGAAGAAATGGAGTTTGTTGGAAGAACATATGAAGATACCTAAAGAACTATTTATGGAACTATTGACTTTTTGTATAAAAGATTGTAGGTATTTCAAATTTAATGACATTTTTTACGAACAAAATAAAGGAATGCCAATGGGATCCCCCGCATCTCCCGTGATAGCTGACATTATAATGGAGGAATTACTTGATAGTAGATTAGAACAACTGGAGCAAAAACCAAGGATGAAAACAAAGTATGTAGACGACCTTTTTGGGATTTTGAAGAACGATCGAATAGAAGAGACATTGAAAACCCTCAACACATTTGATAGGCAAATACAATTTACAGTGGAAAAAGAAAGTGACGGAAAATTACCCTATTTGGACTCCATAATTATTCGAGAAGGTAACATGGTAAAAGTAGATTGGTATCAGAAACCTATGGCATCTGGGAGACTGATTAACTTTTATTCCAAACATCCCAAAAAGATAATTATGAATACAGCGACAAACTTCATTATAAGAGTACTAGACAATAGCAATAAGGATTTCCATAAAAATAACTTGAGGAAAATCAGAAGAATTCTCCGAAAGAATGACTTCCCACATAAGACGATAAATGAATTGATTAAGTATGTAATAAATAAAAAGAAGCCAATGGACAACAAGGATATGGATAAACCACCGAAAATTTATAGGTCGATTGAATATATATCTGGGTTCTCGGAAAGGCTTAAACACTCGGATATCTATGATAAGGAAAACTATATATTAGCGATGAAAACGAATAACACGACAAACAAATTATTTAGCAATATGAAATCGAGAATTGACAATTTCGACAAGTCTAATGTAGTATATAAAATTAAATGTAATGGTGACGACGCTGACATATGCCAAAAAGTATATGTTGGTACAACAAAAACCAAATTAAGGACAAGATTATCATCGCACAAATCAGATCTAAAATGTCATGACAAACCATTAACACAAAAAACAGCACTCGCAGCCCACTGTGCAATAACTGGACATAAACCAGACTTTGAGAAAGTGAGAATACTTGCAGGAGATAATAATTACACGAAACGTTATATGCAAGAGATGCTTCATATCATAAACATACCAACAAGAATGAGAATAAACTATAAAACAGATACAGACAATTGCGCTCACATATATCGACATACAATAAACAAACATAAAAATAACAAAATAAGAAAAACATAAACAGTCAGTGACAAAAGCTTTGAACAATAACAACGGACAACACTGCAATACAATTAATTGTAATTATTATTATTTTGTTTTGTTATGTTTAAGAATATTTTATATTTGTAATTGTTTTTTGATTTTGTAGTAAACACTTATCCCTGAAGATGACCAACAAAGTTGGTCGAAATATTGGATAAAAATAAAATTAATATAATAAAATTAAAACATAAAAGAGTTTTTATTTTATATATTGAGACCTCAAGCCGAACAACAAGGAAATAAGATAAATGTTTGTTTTTATACCCACCATCAAAAAGATGGGGGGTATATTGATTTTGTCATTACGTGTGTAACATGTTGAAGGAATCATCTAAGACCCCACAAAGTATATATATTCTGGGTCCTGGTTACATTCTGAGTCGATCTAGCTATGTCCGTCCGTCTGTCCGTCTGTTGAAAGCAGGATAGCGCTCGAACGGAGCAACGTAGGGAGACGAAATTTGGCACAAATATTATATATAAGTCTTATATAACGTTTGTTTGGGATTGAAAATGGGCAAAATCGGTTCACAAACAAAAAAGTTATGGGCTAAAGACTAGAAACACAGGGTGTCCGTTTTATACTTTTCTGCTGATATTTCTGCAACAAAACATGTACGATTGCGAAATTTTGTACATATAGTTTGGGGATCGATATCAACTCGCAAGCCAAAAATGGGCGTGGTCCGCCCACTTTACCGCCCACCTCCCATATAAGGTGAAAATCAATGAAATTGTGTTCAAATAGTTCAAGGACTAATGCAAACTCGGAAACAAAATGTGGGCGTGGCCCGCCCACTTTACTGCACACTTTACCTCCTAAAAACTAGAAACACAGGGTGTCCGTTTTATACTTTTCTGCTGATATTTCTGAAACAAAAGCATGTACGATTGCGAAATTTTGTACATATAGTTTGGGGATCGATATCAGCTCGGAAGCCAAAAATGAGCGTGGTCCGCCCACTTTACCGCCCACCTCCCATATAAGGTGAAAATCAATGAAATTGTGTTCAAATAGTTCAAGGACTAATGCAAACTCGGAAACAAAAAATGGGCGTGGCCCGCCCACTTTACTGTCCACTTTACCTCTTTTTCTCATATAACTTAAAATGTGAAAAAATTGATGGTATATAGATTCGGCCGGGCCGATCATTTAAAATAATCAACTTCATTTTCCTTCTTAAATGTATAAACAAAAACCAAACAACTTTGTAAATCAACTGTACAGAACTATACAGTCTTAATATCCAGTTGTTCTTACGTTGCTGAAAAATGTTTCTACGTTGTGCTGAGCGCACACGACTAAAGGCCGGGTTAGTTGGTTGTTTATGTGATGTTGATGTTCCGATTATTTACGGGAAGCATTTTGTGCAATTATCCAAAATTAATAACGTGACATATGTTTGTGACATTTTTTAGCAAAAACACAGAGTTACCATAAATTATTTACTAGAAAAAGCCAAAAAATCCAACTCTGTTTAAAATTAAACATGCCAAACATTTATCTACTTAATTGTTTGAACATTTATTTATTTTTGTTCATTTATTTCTTTGTTTATTTAGTGGTTTATCATTTTTATTTCGTTAAGCATTTGTTTATGTGTAAGAAAAAAGTTATTGTTTGGCAACACTGCTAACAGCTGTCACGGAACAACGCGAGAAAATTCTGTTATCAACAGAATCAGACATCTCATCACATCAACGTGAAGATTTTATAATTGTTAGCATTACAATACATGCAATATAAACGATCAGCTGTTTACTTTGCGGGAGGAAACGTCACATAAACAACCAACTAATTCACGCTTACTTTGAGTCTACATTAGACAAATTTTTATCAAGACATACGTCAAAATTTTATCAAGATAAAGATTTGTCTAATGTAGACTGAATTTGTCAGTATTATTGCAGCGTTAAAAGAAAATTGTCAGCGCTCGAGCTCTGACAACTTTGTCTTGATAATACTTAGTAAAAGACGCCATCTTGATTGTTGTTGGTACTTTTTGCATGGTTTATTATAACATACGTTTTCCCCTATATTTGATAGAGATAAAAAATTATCTGCAACTCAAACAAAAATTTGACGTTTGTCTTGATACAAATTTCTCTAATGTAGACTCAAAGTTAAGACGTAAAATCAACTTGGCTGAGTGAAAAACTGAGTATGTGCGCTGCTTATTTCATTTGACTGCTGAACAAAATAAAAACTGGTTGCTGCTTATTTCAGTTTTGTGTTTGAGCAGTAAATTTTGTTAAGTAAGCATGTGATCGAAAATGAAAACTAAAGGCCGGGTTAGTTGGTTGTTTATGTGATGTTGATGTGCCGTTTATTTACGGGAATAATTTTGTGCAATTATACAAAATTAATAACGTGACATATGTTTTTGACATTTGTTAGAAAAAAACACAGAGTTACCGTAGATTATTTACTAGAAAAAGCCTAAAAATGCAACTCTGATTGAAATGAAACATGCCAAATATTTATTTATTTAATTGTTTGTGTATTTAATTATTTTTGTTCATTTATTTCCTTGTTTATTTAGTGCTTTTTATTTTGTTAAATATTTGTTTATTTGTAAGAAAAAAGTGATTATTTGGCAACACTGCTAACAACCACGAAACCATACGTTCGGTTCCAGTAATGGTACAATTTTTATTAATACAATCCATATTTATCATTAAATTATTAAAATACACAAGGGTTAAAAAATATGGTAATACCGTTTTTATGCAAGAAAACTGTTTTATCAGTTACAGAGGATAATGATACGTTTGTGGATAATACCGTTCAATGTAATACAGAGCTAGTTTGAAATGCACAGCTGATGAATTATAAACAAAACAAAATATTTATATGTTTTGTTGTTGTTCAAAAATCAAATAAGATTTTAGTGAAACAAAAAAGCAATAAGAACTAACTTTATGTGATAATAACAATATAAATTTAAAATATTGACTTATCTTGTTATGTTTAACTGGTTACCAGAAATAAACACTGCGTTAAATAGCACAAAATATTAAATTATTTACGGAAGGTAGAGAGCCGATTAAAAATTCGTACTTGCACAAGACAGAGTTGCCGAGTTCTTATAAAATTGAAAATGTAAAGGCTCAACTACATAGAATACTTTCGCTTCAACTGCGACTGACAGCTAAGTTAAATACATGCATTTATATTGAGCGGAACCAAATCAGTACGCCAAACTTCTGCGTGAAGTACTTCAAAGATGAAAAATGTTCAACTTTGAAGTGCCGAAGTACGTAAATATATTTTGTCGGTTGTTTTATTCTTATTTTAATATTTTTTCGTTAAGTCGGAAATTTTAATTTGCAATTCATTATTTAAACTTAGAACATAATAGAATTTTTACATCTTTATATTTTATTATATATAATTTTAATAACAAAATAATGCAACGACTGGGTTAATATCATTTATGTGTTGCGTAGCTGTCAGTCGCAGTTGAAGCGAAAGTATTCTATGTAGTTGAGCCTTAAAGTCCTAAGTGAATCAGAATCCTTAAAAGGGATTTTGTGTTACTTTTTCTTTATTCTAATATACTTTTTCGTAATTCTAATATTTATTTTTGTTATTCTAATATTATAACCTCAAATTAAAGAGATATTGTTATTTATGGATGAAAATCCTCGAGGTCTATTAGTAACATTCTTTTATACTAAAAAATAGAAATACTTTGGTACTTTTTTAACTTTCGAACGTTAAAAATGTTAAAAATTGTTACTTTATTGGCACCTACGAACTTTCTAAACCAAAAGCATAGAAATAAATTTAAAATATTTTATTTTTTAATCAGAAATATATTAAACATGCCTTTTGTACATTTCGAAAATCCTATTTTTTTATTGTAATTTTTGGTGCTTTTTTAAGTAAAATATTTGAAAAGTGTATTGTTGTTAATTCCGACACAACACCATTATTATTAATTAATTATTAATGTTGTTTTCAAAATATAAGCTTAAGGCAATTAAAAGGCAAAAAAGGCGATTTTCGGGAACGGAATTTCCCGTTTGGCATAACGCATACAAATTTAATATAGAGAATATATGCATAAATAACAAAAATGTTTATTCTAATTATATTATTAAATGTGTATCACTTTTTTTCTAAATAATTGCACTTTTTTAAAAGCCATTTAGCACTTTTTTCTGAAAAAGTTCTGGCAACACTGATATATAATATTTAAAAGGTATGAAATGTTCAATGGTTTCTAATAAGATAGTTTCTTTAATAAGATTTGTATTTTGAAGTCATTAGACTTACCTGGCTGCTTTTCTTATATGATCATTATTTTCTTTTGAGTTATAAATAATACTTAAAATACAGTTTGCATATTCTATTGCATCTGTAGCTAAGAAGCCATTTTGACATCCTTCGGACGTTTCTATAATGTCTAATAAAGGACCACCCGATTTGTGGGCCACCATAATAACACCAGCTGCCATAGATTCCACAACACCAATACCAAAGTGTTCATTCCACATTGTGTGAATACCAATATTAGATATTTTGTATAATTCCAATAATTCATTATATGTAACATTGACTTTAAATTCAACATTATTTTCTAATGACAAGTGTTTTGTTAGATCTTGCATATTTTTAAGACGTTCATAATCGGCATCATTGCGACATGAACCTACAATAACTAATTGTATTTTGTTCCACAAATCCTCGTTATGTATCAATAATGTACGCAGTTCATACATGGCTTGTAATTGAAGTGGATGATCTTTTTCAGGGCGAAATTGACCCACAGATAAAATTATTATTTTATCACCATTTTCGCAACGCTGCAAACTTTTTAAATTATTAACTTCGCAAGGAGGATACACGCGATGGGTCTTAAAAGGAACATCCCATAAATCCAAAATGTGATTTTCTGTCCAAGAGGAATTAACCATTACAGTTTCAGAGCACTTTCCGACCCAACTATAAATCTAATTGAAAATAAACGATATCAATTATTATTATTAAATATTTTTACTGATATTATATTCTTACCTTTGCAAATATTTTATAATATGTAACTTTAAGCCAAGTCAAAAACGGATTGCGTACAACATAACTGTGGTTATTATGAGAATATTCACGTTGTTGAACTCTCCGTAACATGTCAGTACTTATAGTTGGATAATGTACATAACATCCAACCTTGCAGCATCCAATAAATCGGAACAAAGGTAAAGTAAATGCATATCCCATTGTATCGAGGTATATATCTGGAGGAAATTTAATTAACGCTTCTAAACCCAATATCATTGAACCAATACTTTGTCCAAGAAGAGTGAATATAGGATATCTTTTTGACTCCACAAGGTGACGAAATTTTAAGTACACAAATGTGATGCTATCCTTTTCCAAATTAATATTGAACACGTTCTTCACTTTGTCCATAATGCTACTTGGAGAGCTTTCTATATCGCCAGTATAAATAACAATTTTTACGTTGTCATACTTTGCCTATTAAAGAACATATTCCAAAATATTATTAAAAATCATCACTCGCAGAATTACATTAGTGTTAATATTAACCATTTATTAAAAAAGGTTTTTTATTACAAAAAACATTACAATTATTATAATTATTAGGGGCGGATTTTAATGCAAATGCATGTTTTTTCTGGAGCATTTTAAAACTATCATGTAGTTACCCAGGCAGAAAAATACAATCGGGAAAACGATTTTTCAAGGTGGTTCAAACGTTGACAAAACAACACGCAAATGATAAAATCATTCTACCATTAGACAATTGTTTTTTGCATCGTTGGCTAAAAATTCTGAAAACTAAATATCTAACGAACTGCTAACATACATATGTATATATTTTTGCACATAACTTTCTCAGATATTTAAACACCCAAAACTCAAGTTTCCAATAACAAAAAAGTAATAATCATGTAAATGATTGTAAATCGATCGTTTTCAAATCGATCATTTCTATCGACTTTAATATTGAATGATTGATTTTTTTACAAGACACATTATATCCATATTAATATTTTAAAATAAAGTGTGTTTGTGACGCAATCACGCATAAACCGCTGAACCAATTTTAATAAAATTTTAAATATAGTGAATGTATATTTAGTATAAGGTTTTATAGAAGAAGCATTACGAGAAGCAACGTTGTTTTAATAACAGGAATTCATCTAGTATGAAATATATCTAAACTATTTACGAAAAATTTAAAGAATGATACCTGCAATTTTATTTTTAACAATGAAGAAAATAAATAAATACATAACACATTTTTTCGGTTTCAAATAGTTTAATTTTCGAAATTTTTTAAAAGAAATTTTCATTTATAATTGAAAATCATTCATTAAAACTTCATTCGCAATCATTCGAATTAAAAGCCGTTTAATTGAGTTTTTATAATTGAAGAAATCATGAATGATTCAAACCTAAATTATGTTGTGAATCTTCCGCCTAACCTCCGAAATGTTGAAACTTGGACTAGCTCAGCATCAACGGGCGTGAATTCCCAGCCATTTCAACATTTCACGTTTCATACAATAAAATAAAATAATATACAACACTTCATCGACGCCCCAATCACAACTTTCATCAACGGTATATTATATTTCAATGATGATTCCTTAATCTTACACACACCATCAATTCACCACTTAACTTTTTGCCACTGTACCTTGAATACTTTCAAAAACAATTAACGACAGATTTTAATTTAAATTATACATTCAAGACATTATATAAAAAATTTTAAACTATATCACACTTAACATATAATTTTTTATTCCGTTTGCCGAATCGTGCTTTGGGATTTAAGAAAATATTGAATAAATTCAAAACTTTCATATAAAATGGGTCGAATTCGGGAGGGTGTGTACCTTGACCATTTCAGTTATTGGGCTTGATTTTTATTTTAAAGTAAATATCTGTAAAGATACCTTTCAGAAAATTTTAAAATTATTATATGTTGTTAAAGAAAATTTTATTTTAGAAAAAAGAGTGTAGATACTTTTTCGGTCAAAAAAACACAAAAAGTCGTCATTTTTGCAATTTTCAAATTCAAAATCGTTTATTTTTGGACGCGGTAAAGATATCGACTTCAAATTATTCAATAGATAATATTGTTCTTTAATTAGTTAAAGAAAAAATAAATAAAATCGGTCGGAAACAATAGGATATATATGAAAAAAAACTGGACCAAGAACGTGCAAAATTGAAGTACTTAGAAATTCAAATGCAAATAACTCAAAAACTATAAGAGATAAATAGGACATGCAAGCATATTTTTTGAAGGTCTTATCAGTGCCTACAATAATGTATAAAGATATTTGAAATTGGACGAGAAACATAAATTTGGGAAGCGATTGAAAAATTTGTATGTCAGAGGTACCCAACTAAGAGATAATTAGGACATGCAAGCATGTTTTTTGAAGGTCTTATCAGTACCTACAATAATGTATAAAGATATTTGAAATTGGACGAGAAACATAAATTTGGCAAGCGATTGAAAAATTTGTATGTCAGAGGTACCCAACTTGGGCCACTTTACCTCCGCCCCTGAGGAGCTTAACATTGTACACTCCTCTGCTAAGCATATACAAAATTTCATGCTAATCCAACCAGCCGATCATTTCCAAAAAATTTCGATTCTGCCCCACTGTACACTGTCGGACGAAAATATTTATTCAAAGGGTTTAGCTTCAGCGGAGGTCTGCTGTGTTCCATCTTCTCAAACGGTTGTAGCATCGCTTCTCATTATGTGGGTTTGGGTGTACTTTAAGCTTCCTCAAATACCAGAGTTGGGGGTAGTGCACTAAATTTGCAGTTTCCACTAACACTTTGTGATAGTGCAAAATTTTTAACTACAATCTTTATTTTTTAGTGGTGAGTTGAAAAATATCAGCCTCACTCAGCATAGTGGTAGTGAAAAAATATTTTTTTCCACTAAAATTAATTAGTGATAGTTAAAATTTTTTCAGCTCAAGCCTAGTGCAACATTTTTTTTCTTCACTAAATACTTTAGTGCAAAAAACAACCCTCCACTAATGTTAGGACCTTCACGAAGGTAGTCATCTTGTCGTGATGTGAAGGCTTACGTGCAAGGAATCCTATGGGCCACACTGATGGAAACAGCTTGCTGTTTCCGGTAGGGTCTCCCATATCAGTTGGGCCATAGGATGAGCACGTACTAAGAACTACCCATCCCCAACTGGCAGACGTCTGTTTTCCCCTATGGGGCGGTCTGTCAGTAAACACCTCATCAACTGCTTCTCCTATCACTGAGATAGGGCAGTCGACGAGGTGGTCCGTTTGAGTCTTTGACTCACGCACTTAACTGTGCATTGTCCGAAATCCATCAAGTGTCTGTTCCATATTGGGCGGCTTGATGGTCTGTTTGATCCCAGTGGGACGGCAGTTTTTCAAAACTCCTGGCAGTAGGTAAAAAATGCAAACCCCCTCCCCCCTTAATGAAATGTCAGATAAAGAGAAATGCCCCTCGTATCCGGTTCGGGTCTTGAAAATGTCCGGAGACCCGACCACCACAACGGCGACCCCAGGTTGTGGTGAATCGTCTGCTACTGGTGTCCAGGTTAGTCAGGTGGTAGCACCAGGCTTGACTAATCTGCAAGCGTCTGGAGCAAAAACAACAACAAGTTCCGCAAAGAGTCGACCAAAGTTGGCTGTTTGTAGGAGTAAGCCTGTTACCAAACCTATGGGCGGTAACAAGGTCACAGACAAGGAGGCACCCCTGGTCGTCGAGCCAAGTACCTCCAAAGCGGCCAAAGCCCTAGCTGATGCTAAGTCAGCCGTAGCCCCTGTTTTGGGTAAACAAACCCACGTGCCTGCTGTACGCGGTGAACCGTCGACTAAATTGTCGGGTTCTCCCAACGTACCGTCTCCCACACACGGAGAGTCGTCGACCTCGATGTCGGGCTCTTCCGCAGTGTCCCACGACACCCCAGGGGGTGTAAATGACCCACAGAGGCACAAACCACTCTCCAGAAGGGCTTTTGTTATCAAAAGGGCCGCTGAACGCATCGTGGAGCGCCTAAGCTCCACTCCAACTGATGCGCTAAATAGTGACGACAAGTCGTCCTTGAAATGGGCCAAGAACATTCTTGGTCAAACTGTTGAATCAAATCCCCCAGCTAAAGCGGAAGTGGTTGATCCTGCTGCGGAGGCTACGAAACGGCAACGTTCGGAGGATGAAGTTCAACAGACTCAAAACCCGCAGCCTAGGGCTAAACGCCCTAAACAGGCTCGCACAATCGTGGTCAACAGACCTTTCAGCGAAGTGGCTAGGAACCCATTAGTTAGAGCCATCATTGACAGAAGTGTCAGTGACGGGGCCATCTCCCAGGAAAAATGGGGGATGATCCGTCGGAAGATGGTAGGGGTGTACTGGAAGATCCTACAGGAGAATCCAGGACCTGCCCCTCAAAATGATGACGCTGGCTGGTTCCAAGGTCATATTAAGCTGCTAGCTTGCACGAACGAGCGCTCTGCGCTCCTCCTCAAGCTAGCTATTGAATCACTTGGGGAAGTGTGGCCTGGTGCCCGGTTAGACGTAGTCCCGGTCAGCGAGATACCTCGTAGACCGAGATCTATTGCTACCATACCCACCGAGCCACACGACTCGGCGGAGATCCTCGCGTATCTTCAAAGTGGAAATCCTCACCTCCCGACACACGACTGGAAGGTGGTGAAGGTCTCTGCTCCAGAAGGTGCGACGAGGAAGGCTATTGTGGTCCTGAACAAGGAATCCTTGGCACCACTGCGAGAGAAAGGCGGAAAGGTATACTACGGTTTCGATAGTATAACTTTACGCGTCTACCGCAGTGATGGCAAGACACATGCCGACGCCTCCAGTGTCAAAGCTGAGGATCCGCCTATGGAAGTGGATAAGGCAGAAGCCGGCGAACCTGCTAGCTCGGACCTCGAAGAAGACGCACGCTCTACCTCTGGTATGGTGGGCGAATTGTTCGGTGGTGTGGACGAAGTGGTAGATGAAGACGTCCTACTGGAGTCAGATCCAGAGGACGCCGACATCACCGTCGTGTATGACCCGGATGGTGAAGGTGACGCAGGATCTTACCATGGACTAACCATGGTAAGATCCTGGGACTAAACATCAAGGGCTACAAGCTTTTGTATGCAACGAGCACAGGTAATAACATTAGAGCGTGTATACTGGCTAAAGACCATTTAAACATCTTCATTCTATCCGATTACAGTGATGAAGATACAGTAGTTGCTGCGTGGGAGACTAAATCAACCACCTATTGGCTCCTATCGTGTTACATGGCACATGATCATGGTGACAACCCGCCAAATGACCTGGTCAGAAAGGTGCTACTAGATGCAAACAGGAGGCGCATTCCTGTTGTAATTTATGCGGATGCCAATGCACATCACCTCATCTGGGGAAGCTCAGATACCAACACTAGAGGTGAGTGTCTGTTTGAATTTATATTAGATAGTAACTTAGTAGTTGCGAACAGAGGTTCAGAACCTACTTTTGTAGTTGCAAATAGAAAGGAGGTTTTGGATATCACGCTCATTAGTTTGAGTTATGCCGATTCCATTGTAGATTGGAGGGTCTCAAAAGACTGTTCCTTTTCAGACCATCTGTATCTGGAATTCTCTATTGTGGTCGGAAACCGACCAAAACAAGGTTTCATAAATAGAAGAAATACTAACTGGGACATACAGCGTATGTACCTACAGGATGTTCTCTCAGACCCGCCACGTTTGGAGGGTCCTGATGATATTGATAGGACTGTTAATATGCTAACTAGTGCACTTAACATAGCGACGAAGCGATCGTGTAGGATCAGGAATCGTAAGTATAGAAATAGGCCCCCTTGGTGGGACCCTGATATTGCAGAAACACGTAGGAACTGTCGTAGGCTTTTCAATGAGGCAAAAAGAAAAGGTAACTGGACTTCTTATAAATCCTCATTGAATAGGTTTAAAAATCAGGTCAGGAATGCCAAACGCGAGTCATGGAGGAACTTTTGTGGCGGCGTCGAAGGCTCCTCTGAGACAAGTAGATTGCGGAAAATCCTGTCCAAGACTTCTGCCGTTCCTAGCTTTTTGCAAAAAGCAAACGGTGAATGGACAACGAGTAATCAAGAGACTCTTGAAGTTCTCCTTGAAGCCCACTTCCCTGGCTGCCGTAGCGTCAATGGAGCTAGTCACACCTTGCGTGCTTGTACTAGAGGTGCCGTTTCGGTCCCTATTGACCATGACAGGATCAGTTGGGCAATAAATAGCTTCGAACCATACAAATCACCTGGTCCAGATGAAGTTATACCTGCCGATCTGCAACGAAACGCAGATCGGGTCATACCTTGGCTAATTAGTATTTTTGATGCCTGCTTATCACTTACATATGTGCCGAAATTGTGGACCGAATGTAAGGTTGTTTTTATTCCTAAGGGAGGTAAGTCCTCTCATGTTAAAGCGAAGGATTTTAGACCTATAAGTCTTACATCCTTCTTGCTGAAAACTCTGGAGAGGGTAATAGATATCCAAGTTAGATTAAAAGTGGATCGCATTCTCCTCTCTCCCTCTCAACATGCTTACACTAGGGGTAAATCCGTTGAGACGGCTTGTAGGATTCATTGAAAGATCTCTCGAGTTTAGGAATTATGCGCTAGTGGCCTTTCTTGATATTGAGGGCGCCTTTAATAACGTTGAACCAGACTCAATTGTCTCAGCCCTGAAAAAGCTGGGACTGGAACATAGGATCATTGTATCTACTCTAGGAGTATCAAGTATATCCAAATTTGCATGTAGGGGCACTCCACAAGGTGGAGTTTTATCACCTTTGTTGTGGAACCTTACTATAAACAGTCTTCTCATGAGACTGGATCTATTGGGCTATAGGACAATTGCTTATGCCGATCATGTAGCCGTAGCGGTATCGGGGATAGACCTGAACACACTTTCGCAAAGGCTTGAGAATGCTCTAAATGTACTGAGTACCTGGAGCACTAGGAACAGTCTGGGTGTCAACCCGAGTAAGACTGAACTCGTCCTTTTTTCGGGGAAATATAAGATCCCTCCTTTCTCCCTTCCTAAACTGAATGGAAACAGTCGTGAAACCAATAATGTTATATGGGGCATCTGTCTGGTGGAAAGCGCTGGACAAGATGTCACTTTGTTATGTCATTACTAAGGTTATGAGGACCTCTGCTGTTCTCGTGACTGGTGCCATGAGATCAACTCCTACCAAGGCACTATTTGCAATGCTCAATTGGCTACCAGCAAACTTGTTGGTGAAGCAAACTGCGATCAACACCGCAATTAGATTGAGCGCAGCAGGAGACTGGAGGGAGAGAACTTATGGTCACTCCAGTATCCTTCGGATCATTGATGATCTTCCAGACCATATAGATTATTGCATCCCAACTCCTTTCTTCGACAGGAAATTTGGAGTGATATTTCAAGGGAATGCTGATTTGGAACTTGATCCCAACTGCATGTGGATCTATACTGACGGTTCTAAAAATGGGAACCAAGTAGGCGGTGGTTTCTTCATCGAGGAAACAAATACCAGTGTATCCTTTAGGCTTCCTGACGGTTGCAGCATTCTTCAGGCTGAACTCTCGGCTATTAAAAGGGCAACGAACTGGCTTAGGTATTACAGGATTTCTGATAGGAATATTCGTATTGTTACTGATAGCCAACCAGCTATTAAATCCCTGATCGGTGTCTACTCCACGTCGACATTCGTCCATGAATGCCGGGCATCTCTGAATGGGATGGCGAGACATTCAAATTTAACACTCGTTTGGGTGAAAGGACACGGGGTTCTTAGAGGCAATATTGTTGCTGATTCTCTGGCGAAAAGGGGGTCGATGATGGATGATGATCATATTGATCGTCTTTGTGGAGTCCCCCTGTCGTTCTGTAAGCTTCATGTGAAGCGAGTGTTTCTGGATAGGGCTCAGGTACTGTGGTCACAGGAAAATGCCTGCTCAGTCTCTAGAATTTTATGGCCAAATTTGGACCATAAGAGGACTCTATTCCTATTGAGTCTAAACAGAGAGCGGCTCAGAAATATGATCGAGTTGCTGACAGGCCACTGTAGGTTCGGTAGGCATGCGAGTCGATTGGGACTTACTTACAATGATTACTGTAGAAGTTGTCATGATTTAGAGGAAGAGGAGACTATAGCTCATTTTCTATGCGGTTGCCCCGCTCTGCAGGACATTAGGCAACGCTCATTGGGTAGGTCGCGTTTTAACGATCTTAGGGACCTATCGAATATGGCTCTGTATAGGCTAGATTTGTTTATCAGGGGATCAAATTGGTTCACAAGATAAATGTATAGGACACTTCATTCTATACCTGCTCGCTCTGTTTCTGACGATGTTTTCTTCTTCTTCTTTCTTTTCCTTTCTTTCTCCTTCTCTACTATCTCTTAATTCTTTTAATTCTTTTCAGGCAACACAAAGAGAACTAAGGACCCAAGTGAGTCTCCTTTTTGATAGTGAGACAGCCTGTGCAACCTAACCTAATGTTAGTGGAACTTCGAAATTGTTCACTAAATTGAAAAATGATCTAATGTTTTTTAAACTATCTGCACTAAATACAAAATAAAGACTAACCTCCATTTTCACAAACCAATTTTAAACTTAAAATGTATTTTAAAACATATATTGTATGCAAATATAGTCTCTTAAATATTCCAATTTGCAAAAATTCTTTCGTAAACTTTATGCGTTCGGTCTGTGGAATGATGAATTAGTAACGTTACTCGTTTATATATGGATGTCTCAATATACACAAATACGCTTATAAGATTTCCAAAACACACTAAAAGAAATTCTAAATTATGTAGTGTTGTTCTAAAACGATTATAAATTTGATAATTACCATCGTGATTAATTGAAAAAATGTCATGTTTATGTTTAGTGAAAAAAATTTATTTGCAGCTTATGTGTAGTGACTGTTCAGATTTTGCACTATTGAGTGTAGTGCAAATTTTTTCATTACCACTAAATTTAGTTATAGTGAAAAAATTGCAATATCACTAAAACTTTTTAGTGGTAGTGAAGAAATGTTTCACTATAACTATAGTGGTGGCAAATAGTTAAAATTCAAATTTTTTTCACTATAGTGCGATTTAGTGAAAAGCTGAATGCACTCACAATTTAGTGCACTACCCCCAACTCTGATTCTGCATCACCTACCCATTGAGGAGTTCGTGATGGGAATGGCTGCAAGAAGCTTGCTTAGCCTTAGTGAACTAGGACTTGTAGGATAATTCAGAATAGGACATTCCAAACTTCTAAACGAAAACAACCTTGGTGAACATGCTCTGACTCTTTTCGGGTCCACGGATTACATGTGCACAGAGGTTGATTTCGGGGAAAATCCTACACTGGTTATCCCTAATAGGGATCAATGGTCAGGAAAGGATAAACTATTCTGTGGAGCATCGGTATTCACTGATGGATCTAAAATGGATATAGGCACTGGTGCAGGTGTTTATCTGTTTGAGGAGAACGTCAGGGAATCGTACAGGCTATCGGATAGTTGTAGTGTGTTCCAGGCAGAAATTCTAGGTATCCTTAGGGCCACAGAATTGATAGCATGGAACATTGAAGAGAATACGGAGGTAACTCTGTATGTGGATAGCCAGGCGGCGATAAAGGCCCTGAAGGGACATTTTGTCAAGTCTAGGTTAGTTAGCGACTGTAAGAAGGCTCTTAGGAGATTGATGGGCAACTATTATATTAGACTCTGCTGGGTACCGGGTCATTGTGAGATAATGGGCAATGAGGTAGGCGATGAATTGGCTAGGAACGGATCAGCTTTGGATGGTGCTGTAAGTGAAAGTGTTGTTAGACCACCTATAGGCTTTTACTTCAGGTTGATTAGAGAGTGGATTCAGGATAGAACCAATCATGCATGGAATCGTAGAACGGACTTCAGATTGTCAAGGGGCCTATGGCCAAAACTTGATATGACAGATACAAATCTACTATTGGGCATGAAAAGGGGAAACCTGAAAACCATGATAGGTATTCTAACAGGTCATTGTCCTATAGGGGGAATGATGGGGAATTGGGAGATAGGTTTCTCCGGTCTTTGCAGGATGTGCGAAGATAATGAGGAAATAGAGACAGTGGAACATATTTTATATCACTGTCCATGTCTACAACGGAGTAGGCAGAAATGGCTAGGCAGCCGATTCGTCGACGAATTCGATAGCTTATCAGAAATGGATATGAGTAGCTTGATAGGATCCGTCATGGGAATAGGCTGGCTAAAAGGGTGCCGTTGGCTTACGGCGAATGAAGTAGGGCGATAATATCTTCCTTCTATCCTAAGTCTCTTTTTTCAATTCTTTTCTGTTCTTTTTTTGGTCTCAGTTTTCTAATCTTTTCATTTCTTACTTTCTCTATAAATTCTTCGAAGGGACTCACAATGGGCCCCTAGGTCTCCGAGTGGATGCTCAGAAACTCTTGCGAGTACTGTGCAACCCTTCTCTACCTACCTACATACCTACCTATATAAAATCTACTTACATTCGTAAGAGAACTGTCGCGAATATAGTTAAGCATGCGTTCCCGCAGTACTGGAAAGTCACATAAAAAATGTTACTAATAATCAACAAAACAGCTTCCGCAATAATAAATGTTTAATTTACTTCATAAATTTGAATTCCATACTGCTAAATTTTAGGCCCAATTTCGACGATGATGGTTTTGCATCTGATGGTTTTAGTTTGTTGGCAAGAGGTGTAAAGAAGCAAGAGGGATAAGAAAACAAGCACGAATCGTGATTTCGTGTGTGTTTTTTATGTTTCTTATTTACAGCATTCGCACTTTTCTCATATTGCTTTATTTATTTTCGCTTTTCAGAGTGTAAAGATCGTCGCTATGATGCTTAAACTTATATAAGTGTTACCATATGGAAAAATTGTGATATAAAAAATTTAACAAGTAAAATTTCTATTTTATACACAAAATTAAAAAAATGTGTAATTTTGTTTTTTTAAAGCATTCATAAAGGCAACAAAAAGAAATAATTATTGAAATAAAAGTAATTTTATACCAAATATGAAGGAAAATAATTTTTATTTTATAATTTATATGAAGAAATATACATATAAATCTTGTTGTATAGTTAAATTATTTTATTGTTAACATTAATTAATTCATTAATAAATGATGTAATTAATATGCTTTCTTAGTAAAATGGAATAATTATTGAATTAAAAATACTTTTTTCCTCTTAAATAAAATTCTATTGACAACGGCAACACTAACATAAAATTTCAAACAATCATGCTCAAAATCATCGTCAAAACGTACGAGATTTTACAAAGATTGCTTAAAAGAAAATAAAAGAAAACATCATGACTGGACACTCATAGTGAAAAACCCCACTTACACATTTTTACACATATTGATGAGTGATCTGAGATAGTATTTTTTATAAATTTATCGATTTTCTTTTGTTTTCTTTTGATATTCTCTGAACAGTCATTCTATTATTGCATTCATTTTTTACTAATTTTACAAATAATCGATTATGCGGTTCGATTAATCGACAAAAAAAATCTAAATTAAAATGGTTGATAAAAAAATCGAAAATCGATTATTAACTTTTTGTACCATTTACTAATTGAAAGGTTTAATTGTTATATGGCCTTTATTTTTACTTATTATTGAATTTTTCCGAACTTTACTTTTATATCGAAGTACATGCAAATCCCATCATTAGTATTAGATGTACCCATTTTTTATCTGGATTCAGGTATACTCTCTGTCGTTACATCTTCATTTAACACATATACACATGTATATCTTACAATTTTCCATGTCCAATTTGAACGATACTTTAATGCTCGAAAAAAAGTTAATTCACTTTTTTGGTCTTTTTAAAATAAGGTCTTACTGGAGGTCCATTAATGCTGATGGAAAAATTGGAGTTTCTTTTGTAGCTGCAAAAACTAGATGTGCTCCTTTGAAAATGATGAGTATTCCTCGCCTCGAGCTACAAGCAGCTGTTTTAGGTACTCGATTGATAGCTACAATTTTGAAAGAGCATTCTATAAAAGTATCAAGAACTATTTGCTGGAGTGATTCTACAACGGTTATTAATTGGATTGGTTCTGAAAGCCGTAGATACAAGCCCTTTGTTGCCCATAGAATCACTGAAATTCTTGAGACTACTAGCCCAGATTGGAGATGGCTACCAACAAATATTAATGTTGCTGATGAAACCACAAGGATGAAGAGCCAGATTGATTTTTCTGATGAGTGCCGTTGGTTCAAAGGTCCAGAATTTCTGTAGCGAAGATGAATGGCCTAAAAAGATTAATGCAGCCACAAGTAGTCCAGATGATGAAGAACTTCGCCCGAAATTTGCTGTGCTGGTAATCGCCCCTGCTTTTATTGAATTTAATAGATTTTCATCCTATTTAAAATTAAAACGTACGTTTGCTTGGATCCTACGTTTTGCAAAACGATGTCAAAAGAAATATAGCCCAGAAGAAGGAAATGGTTTAACTGCTGCAGAGTTAAAATCTGCTAAGTTTTTCCTTTGTCGCCAGGCCCAACTTGATAGTTTTGGTTCTGAAATGGAAATAATTAAAAATGAAGGTAGTTTGCCTTAAAGTAGTGAATTGTATGCCTTGTCTCCTTGGACATCAGGCGCCCGATTATATTGATTATATTGCCGTCATTTCATCATATGCCACCATCATGTGCCACCACTTATGGGTTCTTTGCCAAAGGACAGATTGACGCCATATATTCGTCCCATTTCCTACACTGATGTGGATTATTTTGGCCCAATAACTATTACTATTGGTCGTCGCCATGAGAAACGCTGGGTAGCTATGTTTACTTGCCTAACCATAAGAGCTATACATTTGGAAGTCGCCTTGGATTTGTCCACGGATGCGTGTATTCTTGCACTATGCAATTTTATAAATCGACGTGGCCTGCCTACAAGACCTAGGAGCGACAACGGCAAAAATTTTGTTGGTGCCAAACGATTCAGCGAAGTATTTGATGTGGCCCGTATTTAGGACGAGCTTTCATCGAAAGGTATAGACTGGCAATTTAATTGTCCTCATAATCTTGCAGAAGGTGGTATATGGGAACGAATGGTCCAGTGTGTAAAGCGTGTGCTACAATCAGCACTGAAAGAAACTTGCCCTCGAGAACACACGCTACAAAGCTTTCTGATTGAAGCGGAAAATATTGTAAATTCCCGTCCATTAACCCACTTGCCGGTAAGCCATGAAGATGAGGAACCATTTTCTGATAGGTTGCCCTAATATGACACAGACTCCTGCCGGAGAAATAGAGAATGGCCTAGTTGCTCTAAAAAAGCAGTGGCGCATTTCAGTCAGTTACGAGATCACTTTTGGAAACGCTGGATTAAAGAATATTTGCCCACATTGACCAAACGTTCCAAATGGTGTCAAAGAACGAAGCCCATAGCCGTTGGTGATTTGGTTATAATTTGCGATGCAGTCGTGTCCCGTAGAGAATGGAGACGAGGTCGATTTGAAGAGGTGTACAATGGTAGAGATGGTGTCATCCGTAGAGCTGATGTACGCACTAGTTCTGGAATCTTGAAGCATCCCGTTTCCAAACTGGCTGTTTTGGATTTAGAGTAGTGAATCGTTGCCGATCCACGGGGGTGGGGATGTCGCCAAATGGCTCATATTGAGCAATGAATTTGTTTATTTATTAATTTTATTTATTTGAATTTATTTATTTGCGTAAGATTATTTATATTATTTTTTTTTTGAATCTATTTTGTTTTGTGAACCACCTTAATTTTTACTTAAATTGCCTTATGTTCTTCTTTATTTATGATTCTTATGTGATGTTGTTGTTCCTATTTACATTGATCTTACTGCAGTGCTTTCTTTCGTTAAGTTGGTACCGTTACTTGATACGTGTTATACAAATAACAAGTTTAGTGGTCCACAAGATAATAATAATATTAGTTAAATTAGTTCGTAAGGAAAAAGCACTGCTGTAAGTAGTGTCATTGTTATTATTTTATAATTTATTAATTTGTTTTTTTTTTTTTTTTTAACTTAGAAATAAACGCGCACGCATGCACCGAGCCTAAATTTATAAAAAATCTTGGGTTTAATTTTGATGGTGCAAGCCTTGTTAAATTCGCCCCTTGCGAACGACCATCGCAGCCAGCGACTACATTTATAATCCACATAATTCTAAATATAAATCAAGAGTTTCATAGAATTTGGATGACATTAATCCATAAACTTTAAAGGTCAAATTTTGTAATATTTGCAATTTTTGATGGAAACTAGTCGAAATTTTATCTATTTTTCGGTAGATTATCATAAAACTTAAGAAATTTATTTATTAACAACCGCTATTTACAATGATAGTGAGAAAAATGATATTAACCCTTAAACGGCCTTGGGTCAAAATGACCTCGATGTTTTAAAAACATGCCAATTTGAATATATTTCAATAAAACCCGTTTGTAATCCAATTAATTCAGCAAATTGATAAAAAAATTAGGCATTAACCCTTTTTGAATATGGTGTCTCATTAATTCTGCAAATTGATAAAAAAAAATTGGGTATTAACCCTTTTTGAAAGGTTCAGCAAATTGAAAATTGAAAGGTTTAATACCCAATTTTTTATCAATGTTTTTGTCTAAATGTTTGCCAGATTCCCTACAAAATTCTAAATAATATTACTGCAAGAATCATATAATTATATGAATCCGTTAGAAAGTTGGAACTTTAAAAAAATTTTACAATTTTTGGGTTTTTTTCCAAAAAGGTGGCAAAGTTTATTCAGTGATAAAATTAGTTTTTTGTTCTGAGCTGTATCATTTTTTTTAATGTTTTCAAAACAAATCTTAATGTAAATGCGTGTCAAGTAAATCCGGGTGAGTTTGGGACAAAGGTCTGCCCACGAGCCATATCCAAATTTAGTCAATTTTGGTATTTAGCTTTTTATTTTTTGTTCTCAATGTTCTCAAATCGCAAAGCTGGGATCAACTTAAAATTATTTTAATTTTTTAGCTCTATATGTAAGGTATACACCCAAAAAGTAGTTTCTGACGGAGGCCCCTTATAACGACAGGGTGACCATTTCAATGAAAAAAGTCAATTTTTGAAAGAAGCTTTCCCCGAACTGAAATTTTGGAGTAAGAAAATGGGAATCTATTTGTTTTTTTTCTTTTAAGGAATTTTTTTATATTATAGTAAAATTTCATAATGATAGCTTAATTAATGTAGATTTTATTTAAGTTCAAATATTAATTTTTTTTCGAAAAATAACACTAAATACAAAAATTTTTCGTTTTTTGATCAATTTAATGAAAAAATTTTTAATGCTTTATTATTTATATATTGTTATTTTTCAAGTAATATCCTTTCCAATGATACCAAATACTTGCATAAATCCTTAACACAATCGCTTAAATACTAACTGAAACTTGACCCCTTTTCAGCGAAATGTGCACATTTTCATTAATTTCCATTGTAAATGTGTGCTGCAGCATTCTATATACATAAGTGCCATAGTACAATTATAAAGTATACTCGTAAGAACAGCTGTTTTACATTCTTTTCATTGGCAAATCTCGCGGTACTGTCAAATTGTTTTTCTATTCATATGTAAAATTTTTCGAGTTTTTTTAAGCCCCAACCACTCAACTAAAAATCATCGTATCGCAATCAGCTGTTTCAACCAGCTTAATGCAAATGTGTGTATGTAGCTATTGACACAAAAATTCTAGGTAGCGTATCGCAGAAATCTACAGAAAATAGATTTTTACGTAGCTGCGTAAGTTTTTAACAACCCTGTAGTTTATTTTGTTCACAAAATAACCGAAAACAGAGTTGTTTACACAATGAATGTTCAAAAACATATGATAGGTTTACTTTAGTTGACTAGTTGTACAAAATGTTTCACGCTACCTTTCTTCATTCTGCGTTGCGTTGCAAAGTTGACTGGTTGGGCCTTTACTCTTGCTCTCTTTCATTCTCTCGTTTTTCCTTTCAAAGCATTTTAACATTGTGGGCAGTAGTTTTACAATAACAAAATACAAGCAATTGTTGTTTTTGTAGATGTACGAGTACTTTATTATAACACTATGATAAGTGCATAGCTGCTTCAACGTGTTTTTTTAAATAATTGTGTGCAACTTTTTAACCGTTAAATATATTTCAATGAAATTTCACATAGTTATTACTGAGGTAGTTTCCAACTATTTTGGAGGAGCACAAGTTTCTAAGTGGTCTTGGGACAGGTGGGAGGACTTCCGAAATGGGTCACCTCGGATATTATATAAGAAATAATTAAAAGAGTTTACCATTTTCGGAGGTTCTCCTCCTGCCCACATACCAGTTAGAAACTTGTACTCCTCCATAATTTTTGGAAAATACCTCAGTAATAACTATTTTAAATTTCTTTGAAATATTTTGAACGGTTCAACATATAAAGTTTATCCATATTATATCCAAACGTACCGGTATATACATCCATGCAGTATAGAAATAGAGGCATTATCAAACCATGCACAACCTTAAACTCAACTATGCGTGCAACCTTCCAATAATTTGGAAAACTCGATGTGGATAATATGGTATTAACCAAATGCAAAAAATGATTACAAAAATATGGCAATATGAGTTTCAAGAATTTCAAACAATACCCATCGATGCCTGTTGCATTTGATTTAATTGCAAAGAAGTGTTCCATAAGCTCATCCAGTACCACATTTCTAAAAGAAAATCCATCGTGAAAAGTCATTGTCATTTATTAAAGTCATTTATTAAAAGTAAAATTTTTCATTATTTCGTTTTGTATTTTTCTGTTGAAAATTACTTTGAGTCTACATTAGACAAATTTTTATCAAGACAAACGTCAAAATTTTATCAAGATAAAGATTTGTCTAATGTAGACTGAATTTGTCAGTATTATTGCAGCGTTAAAAGAAATTTGTCAGCGCTCGAGCTCTGACAACCTTGTCTTGATAATGCTTAGTAAAAGACGCCATCTTGATTGTTGTTGGTACTTTTTGCATTGTTTATTATAACATACGTTTTCTCCTATAATTGACAGCGATAAAAAATTATCTGCAAATCAAACAAAAATTTGACGTTTGTCTTGATACAAATTTCTCTAATATAGACTCAACGTTAGTTTTATTTTTGCTAAGCTGATAATTATTATTTTTGACTTTCAAGCCCAAATTACAATTGCGCGTAGTAAGCAGCAGTTTCTGCTGACATAATCAGCTGATAATTTAGAAAGCACTGTTTGTTATGGTGTTGATTACATTTGGTCAGCAGCAGTTTGCAGTGCTGTTTCATTTAGCCCTGTTTCTAAATTCACTGCGCTGCATTCAGATTGAGAGCGAGACAAAGAGAGTGAGCAAATAAATGAGAAGCTAAAATACACAAGTAGAATAAAGCTAGGTAGTTGTAAATTGTGGCTGCCTACGCTTAATTGTAATTATAACGGCAGCATCATGTTGTACTGACAGTGAACAGCTGATAATTTTTGCTGATACTGTTGCTGACTACGCGTAATTATACCCACCATCAAAAAGATGGGGGGTATATTGATTTTGTCATTCCGTGTGTAAAATGTTGAAGGAATCATCTAAGACCCCACAAAGTATATATATTCTGGGTCCTGGTTAGATTCTGAGTCGATCTAGCTATGTCCGTCCGTCTGTCCGTCTGTTGAAAGCAGGATAGCGCTCGAACGGAGCAACGTAGGGAGACGAAATTTGGCACAAATATTTGTCTTATATAAGGTTTGTTTGGGATTGAAACAAACAAAAAAGTTATGGGCTAAAGACTAGAAACACAGGGTGTCCGTTTTATACTTTTCTGCTGATATTTCTGCAACAAAAGCATGTACGATAGCGAAATTTTGTACATATAGTTTGGGGATCGATATCAACTCGGAAGCAAAAAATGGGCGTGGTCCTCCCACTTTACCGCCCACCTCCCATATAAGGTGAAAATCAACGAAACTGTGTTCAAATAGTTCAAGGACTAATGCAAACTCGGAAACAAAAAATGGGCCTGGCCCGCCCACTTTACTGCCCACTTTACCTCCTAAAAACTAGAAACACAGGGTGTCCGTTTTATACTTTTCTGCTGATATTTCTGGAACAAAAGCATGTACGATTGCGAAATTTTGTACATATAGTTTGGGGATCGATATCAACTCGGAAGCCAAAAATGGGCGTGGTCCGCCCACTTTACCCCCCACCTCCCATATAAGGTGAAAATCAATGAAATTTTGTTCAAATAGTTCAAGGACTAATTCAAACTCGGAAACAAAAAATGGGCGTGGCCCGCCCACTTTACCTCCTCTCATATAACTTAAAATGTGAAAAAGTTGATGGTGGGTATATAGATTCGGCCGGGCCGAATATTTGCGCTTATATATATATACAGTGCTGTGCAGAACAAAAGCAACAAAACTAGGGTAAACCTAAGAATAGTTTTATTTTTTAGAATATTTGGTTTACAACAAAAATAGTTTTACGAAATTATGTATATATTTAAGAATTAACAAAAACTCAAACATTTAAAGAACTTTAGCTTTGTCTATTACCAAAAACTGAAATAAAACACTACAATCTTCATATAAGAGTGTGTACAATAATAGCAACATATTGATATTTTGCTTCATTTTGTTCTATAATTTACATTTTTCGTAAGATATAGTAGTTTTAATGCGATTAAATTGTTAATTGATTTCTCTAGAATGATCTCTATTTGAATTTGTTGACTAAACAACACTTTGGACTGCACTAATCTTGAAGCTGCATAAAAAATCTTCCACAGATCTTGCGTCTAAGTTACAGGTCACATGGTTAAAAAATGTTAAGCAATAACGTTTAATCCAATCCTTCATAAGTTTTAAAATATATTTCGCATTTTTTCCATGCAAAAACATTGAATTAATGAAGATATTACTCTATGTATAACGAAATTTTAGTGCTTTTTAATAACCTATTAACCTAAAAATGTCAAGATTTCATTATATTTCTAAGAAAAGGACATAGTTTTTTGCGCAAATTGATTTCATTCTTACCTATTCAGATGACCCAAAAATAAATATTGCCTTAAAAAATAAATTTGTTAAAAGAAAATACGATAAAATCGTACATATGTAGTTCTTTGTTTATTATTTCTTGCTATTAAATATCTTAGAATTTATATAGTTAATACCTACTAATTTAATTTAAATTGTAAACAGAAATTCGATTTTAATAAAAAATAAAAATATTTTTTCAATTTTATTTACTTAATATACTTAAATTTAAATCTGCAACTTTGAAATACATACATACATACATACATACATACATACATACATACATACATACATACATACATACATACATACATACATACATACATACATACATACATACATACATACATACATACATACATACATACATACATACATACATACATACATACATACATACATACATACATACATACATACATACATACATACATACATACATACATACATACATACATACATACATACATACATACATACATACATACATACATACATACATACATACATACATACATACATACATACATACATACATACATACATACATACATACATACATACATACATACATACATACATACATACATACATACAGTGGTGGCCACGAATTTAAGACACGACATTTCACTTATATATTTCTGATAATTTTTACATCTTATCGAACAAATTTTAGATCCATGTTATTTTTTAAAGATCCTAGTAATGTTATGAAAAAAAATCAACAATAGTTTGTTACCTATATTTAGTTTCCAATTTTTATTTACATATTATACAGATTAATACAAGTTTAAGCCTGGTCATGAATTTAGGACATAGGCAAAATAAAAGTTAATTCACAAAAGTAAAGCTCAGCTTCATAAAACAATATTAGTATTTGGTGGGAAATCCTTTATTTTGAATCACAGCAGCGCATCTCCTGGGTAAACTTTCAACTAAGGCCATACAGCGCTCCTTTGGAATGGCATACCAAGCCTTTTGAATTTCTTCCCATAAATCAGTCAAATTTTTTGGCTTTACTGCTCGTACATGCTCCTCAACATCATTCCACAAGTTCTCAATTGGATTGAGATCCGGGGATTGAGCTGGCCATTTCAGAACTGTGATATTATTTTCCTCTAAGCAACTCTTCACTAGGCGTGAAGTGTGCTTAGGGTCATTATCATGCATAAATTTCCACATTAGAGGCATGTTGTCTTCAGCGAATGGTATCATGATGCTTGTCAGTATGTTTTTGTAAATATGCTGGTCCATTTTATTGATAATCTTCTGAATGGGACCTACACCATGCCAGGAAAATGCTGCCCACACCATGACATTTCCACCACCATGCTTAACCGTTTTAAGGGTGTACTTTGGGTGATGCTCCAGGTTTGGAGGACGCCATACGTACTGTTTTCCATCAGAACCAAAGCGACAAAACTTCGACTCGTCGCTCCAAAGTATATTTTTCCAAAATGTCATCGGCTTATTGAGATTTTCTCTTGAAAACGCTAGTCGGGATTTAATATTTTTTTTTTTTGACACAAGTGGTTTACGTTGTGCAATACACCCACGTAAGTTCTTCTCATTCAGACGTCTTCTTATTGTCCTGGACGATATATTAATACCAAAATCCGATGAAATCTCATTTTTAATTTTACTTGAGCTCTTGAAAGGATCTTTAGCAGCTGATTTATAAATTAAGCTATCCTCCCTGGGTGTAGTTTTTCGGGCTCTAGGGTGCTGTTTGACATTTTTGGTAGTGCCATGTTGCTTGATGTGTTCCAGTGCATTGTAAATCTTGGATCTGGAACATTTTAGTAGCTTGGAAATTTCCATTACTGTTTTTCCATCAGTATTCATTTGTTGGATCAATTTTCGCTCGGCATCCGAACTCCAAGTACCTCTGGCCATTTCTAACTAAATATTTTGATGTATTCTAACATTAAATGGAATAAAACATTCATTACTTACCTTTTAGCTTCAAAAAACACCAAAAAATCACTTAAAAACCAAATATTTCTTATATGTTTTAAATTCGTGACCAGCTTCAAAAGCACGTTTTTACGAAAATATAATAAAAACAGCAACAAAATGTATACACAAACAAAACCAAATAACGGTAATTGATCTTAACATTACAGGGTACACTGAAAAATTAACAAAATCTAATTTTATATTGCAGGGTTGTAATAATTATCACAACTTAGTTCGTTACATGTCGTGTCTTAAATTCGTGGCCACCACTGTACATACATACATACATACATACATACATACATACATACATACATACATACATACATACATACATACATACATACATACATACATACATACATACATACATACATACATACATACATACATACATACATACATACATACATACATACATACATACATACATACATACATACATACATACATACATACATACATACATACATACATACATACATACATACATACATACATACATACATACATACATACATACATACATACATACATACATACATACATACATACATACATACATACATACATACATACATACATACATACATACATACATACATACATACATACATACATACATACATACATACATACATACATACATACATACATACATACATACATACATACATACATACATACATACATACATACATACATACATACATACATACATACATACATACATACATACATACATACATACATACATACATACATAACAAAAGTACACAAATCAAATATTAAAAATCTTAAACTATATTTACGTAATAAAAGGCATAATTAGTTCGGTGCGTATTTAAGTATTTCTACTTTTAAAACAACAAAACACATATGCTACGCCCTACACTAACATAAGCGATCATAATTGATCCATTAGTAAATAAACAACCAAAATCTTGTACAATTTGTTTCTTGTATTTCTTTATAGGCAGTAGACACATGTACAAACTCATGTATGGCTTCAACACTATGTATTTTTTATTGTTTTTAACTCTCTCAGCAAATACTCTCTTTGCTCTCACTGGACTTTCCGAAAATCCACAATGGATTTTAGCGCCAATGTATGGAAGTGCAACATATTTATAAATATAGAGTTTTTGGTTCTAGTGTTTTTAATAATTTTTATTGTGATTTTTTTTTAATTTTGGATTTTTTAAACTTTTTTTTCTTGCGTTTTTTCATTTTGGAGTGTATTTTTTTCGCTTTTCGTCTTAGTATTTTTCTTTTGTCTTATTTTTTTTTTATTTTTGGTGTTTTATTTTTTTTATTTTGGTAATATTAATTTGCGGTAAAAGTCAAGAATAATTTATTTCTGCTCAAAAAATAAAAAAACAGTTATTTTTGCCCGAAAAAATCAAAATATAACCGTTATTTCTGCTCGAAAAAATAATAATCAAATATAAAAGTTATTTTTGCTCAAAAAATAAAAATTTAACCCGTATTTCTGCTCCAAAAAATAAAAATCACAAAATAACTGTTACTCTCGAAAAAATTAAAGTCAACAATAAATGTTACAAAAAAAATAAGTCGAAAAATAACCGGTATTTCTACTCGAAAAAATAACTGATATTATTTGATTTTTATGATAAAAGTCATAACGGTTACGGTCTCTGCTTATAACCAATTCTCCTTTTTCTAGCCTTGTGCGTGGACCAATTTTACATTTATATTTTAATTGATACATTAAGATCGAAAATGGTACGCAGAACAAGAAAAAAAAATAAAGTAAACTGGACAACGCTGCATTGAAGTTTCGTTCCAAAGGAAAAGGGTTTTATAAAATAAGCTGTGAGCTAAAAAATTTGGTATAATTTTAATTTTTTGTGTAAATTGAATGAAAATTTTTTGTAATGAATAAAATGGTTTTGTAAAACTAGAACTCTTTCTATTTTAAATGATACCATATTTTTTTAAAATCCCTATTTGCTGCATTCATTGCTATGGAACATTAAGCATGAAAGTATGTTCTTCATAAAATAAGCTACAGACTAACAGCCGTATTCACAAAAAATTGTTAATTTATGTTTTATATACATACTAGCTAATACACGATTTGGCTCTTAATGTATTTATTAAGAAAATCGTATTCAAAAAACTATTTACTACCTAAATTAACTAATACAGTTTTTTGTTTATGCAGGCAACAAAATAATTTTATTTAATCCTTGTTTGATGTAATTATATGTATCCGAATAAAGAATATTCTGTGACAAAATCAGCATCACTATTTCATATTTTGTTTTGTTTACATCATTTTTGTTGAAATTTTGATAAAATTTTACTATTTTTATCATTTTTATTGTTAAAATGAATAAATTTTAACCCGGAGTTGATATGATAGACGTGTATCTAAGACGTGTATATATTAATGTACTATTTAGATTTACGTGGAAACAACAAATAATGAAAATGTTAAACATATGCGATTGTGGCGAACATTGGGGTTGACATGCCGGCAGCCGGAATGATGATATTTTAATCCAAAAGCACACAAAATATACTTTTCTTGTTTATGTGTCTGATTTTAATTCAAATAGTTTAAAATATGTATATACTTTAAAAATGATTACAGAAAACATTATTCTGTCCCGGAATTCATTTAATACGTTTTTAAATAGATATTCTGAAACATTTTTTATTTTATTACAGATTTTAACATTCGGTCATTTTAAAATACGTCGTTTTTGTCAAAATGAATCAAAAAATGTATCATTATTTTTTTTCTTAAAAAATGTAACGGAAATAATCTTAAAATATGGTCTTAAAGTAGGGTCGAACCATTATTAAAATTTTTAAAGTTTACAAGGCTTTACCAAAGGTATAGTAAGCAAATCAACGTTTTTGAATACAACTTTAAGGAATTTTGCTTATAAATGGTTAGTAAAGCTGTGTTGTTTTTTTGAATACGGCTGTAAAAAATGGTTCAAAAAATTCTACGCCACCAAAAACAAAATGAACAAAATTTTGTGCATTGCTCTCTTGTGCGGACAAAAAATGCTTGGTGAGGAAGGAGGGTTCGTTACCAAGCAACGTCAAATGGTCAAATGAAATGGTTTTAGAATATACATACGTATGTACGTATGTTGGGAATTCTAATCAAACTTAATTAGTAAACCCAGAAGAGAAAATCTTAACGTCCTACCGAAAGCCATACAATTGAAATTTCACACGATTTGTATCAATTTATATTACCTGTATTGATCTTACAGCACACCACAACACACGTTCCCCACCACCACCGGCATTACAATAAGGATGAAATATTCCTACAATAACATTTGGATTTCGTGTTTCCAATTTAGTTTTCCTTGACTTTAAATAATGTCGAAGAAAGTACAATGCAAATATTAAACATAATCCAACAGCCAATAATAGTCCATTTAGAATGTAAAATCTATTGGTAAAAAAAAATAAATATGATACAAAATTTGAGTTTTATATATTACTTACATTTTTAAAAACATTTTTATTTTATTTATCACCCAGACTGCATATTTTTGCACACCGATAAATATTTCGGTTAATTGAAATATTTAGTGTTGCCAACTGCCTTGTAATAATACACATAAAAAAATAGTATAATTAAATTAGAACAAATCATGATTATCATCACACTTGAAATTATTATATTTTTTCCGCCTTAATAAAGGTTTTTCTGTGTATCCGGCCTGCGACCGGGCTTAAGGACTTTCTCCTCTGGGTATGACGAACACCGGCTTCGCTAAATAAGCTTTTTTCGAATATCAAAAATTTTTTTAAGTTCCTCCATTTTTATACAGAATGTCAATTTTGTTCCCAAGTAGTTAATTAATATGGTAGTGTTATATATCAGCTGTGTTCGCGTATTTTGTGATAATTACTTTGAGTCTACATTAGACAAATTTTTATCAAGACAAACGTCAAAATGAACTCGAATTTATGGAAGGTGGCAACAGTTGTGCAAAAACAACAATATGGCGAATTCAGTAATGTTTTTTATATTGCAGTTTGACAGCTGTAACAACCAAAAATAATAATCAACTGTTTAACTGAGGCTACCTTGTATAGATTCGCACTGATTTTGACGTTTGTCTTGATAAGAATTTGTCTAATGTAGACTCAAAGTTATTACTTTGAGTCTACATTAGACAAATTTTTATCAAGACAAACGTCAAAATGAACTCGAATTTATGTAAGGTGGCAACAATTGTGCAAAAACAACAATATGGCGAATTCATTAATGTTTTTTATGTATGCAGTTTGACAGCTGTAACAACCAAACATAATAATCAGCTGTTTAACTGAGGCTACCTTGTATTGATTCGCACCGATTTTGACGTTTGTCTTGATAAAAATTTGTCTAATGTAGACTCAAAGTTACAAAATGTTGCGTTCGTTTACAATTGAGAGGAAGAGAGAGACAAAATTTGACAGTTCATTGAAGGGGAAATTTATGAAAGTTGCTGGCTGTTTTTCTTCCATCGGCAAAAACATGTTGAACACAAGGCAAATTTAAATAAATTTGCCTTGGTTGAACAAAACATATGATCATTTATTTACAAATGTAAACAAAGAAAATTAACATATAAGATCTCAAATTTTAGAAAAAGTAAGAAAAATAAATGTAATAAAATATTATATAAATACTTACAATTCATATTTGTTTAGATTTATGTTAAAAAAAGGACATTACTTTTTGTTCTTTATAAATTTTATAAATATTTTTCAATTAGAGCGTAAATTGATTTTTACTCTCTCAAAAAAAGTTGCTGGATAAATCTTGCTGGAAAGTACGCAAACACACCTATCATTGAAAAGGCATTTTTAAATGGTATCAATATAATTAAGACCGATTATTAATAAAGATATTCAGGAAATTATATTGAAATTTTGAAGGCATATAACTCGTAAATCTAGAAATAGCGGATAAAATTTTGTATAGCACTATAATAGAGATCTGCATAAATATATTTGTATATGTACAGTACACGTGTACTCCCGAAGCATGTACTCGAAGTATCGCAAACAAAAGATGTGCACATATTTGTGAACAACAACACTTTCGAACAACGAACACTGCCGACAAGTTCAATTTTATTCGAACATACCAATATAGATCATGTCGAGTATGATACGAAAGTAAAACTGAACGTAGTACTACATGTACAATATTCAGTTTGGTTTTTTTATTTTTTATAATTAATAAACAACAATATAATAAAATAGAAAATATATGGGAGTTATATGCATGAATTTTAAATAAAAACGGAAAAATGCAACAATATTTTTAAATTAAATTAAAAAAAGAAAATATTTAAATTTCATTAATTTTATAAATAAAAAAATTAATTCTGATTATATACCTAGGTTAGGTTAGGTTAGAAAGGGTGGCGTATTCACGCCTACACCCAGAGGCCAAACGGCCCATTTTATGATAGAAAGAGAGAAATAGAAATATACGAGGATAAATAAGAAATATACAAGAGATAGAAAGAAGAAAAGTGCAACCTATACCCAATCAATCAGTTATGATTGTTCCTAAGCCATTTTATTCCCATTACAAACCCTATGAGGTTAACAAGACCTTTGCCATTAACCTCACCTAGTTCATGTAGTGTGTGGCTCCCAAACCACTTCAACCTATTACGCTGAAGCCCTACACAGTGACAGAGTATGTGCTCTACTGTCTCTAGCTCCTCAACATCATCGCACGTTCTACAAAAATCTGATGTGCCAATATCCCACTTACTCATCATATTCCCTATTGAGAAGTGACCCGTAACCATACCTACTATGACTCTAAGACTACTACGACTCACACCTAGAAGATGCTTGGAATCTGCCAGTTTTAAGCTAGGCCATAATGCTCTAGAAACTCTGCAGTCCGATCTGTCACTCCAGGCACGATTCGTGTTGTCCAGAGTCCACTCCCTTGTGGCCCTAAAGAAGAACCCAATTGGAATCTTAACAGATGACTCTATGAAAGACCTATCTAGCTCCGAGCCACTGCGAGCTAGCTCATCGGCTATTTCGTTGCCAAGAATGTCACAATGACCAGGAACCCAACAGAGTCTCATCATATAGAAATCCATTAACCTTCTCAATTCCCTTCTGCACTCAAGTACTAATCTGGACCTAACAAAATGACTAGTCAGAGCCAATAACGCTGCCTGACTATCAACATAGATAGTAATCTCAGACCCTCTTTCAACATTCCCCTCAATCAAGCCTAGAGCCTTATAAATGCCAAGAATCTCCGCTTGAAAGACACTACAACTGTCAGACAATTTGTAGGATCGTCTGATATCAGTTCCCATAAAGTATACACCTGCACTAGTGCCAACTTCCATCTTCGAACCGTCTGTGAAGACCGCACACCCCTCATAGAGCTTTTCTACTCCATCCCAGAGGTCCCTGCTAGGTAACACCAAAGCGGGAGTCGCCCCGAAGTCAATCGTAGTCCCGACATAATCCGTAGGCTCAGCCACGGATAGTGTCCGACTGTTGAATTTGACTTCATCTAGTATGCTGACGTGCCCCGCTCTAGAGGTACCTAATAATCCCAGTTCCTTCAGTCTAAATAGGCCGCGAACAGCCATACCCCTCACAAATTCGTCAATTGGAAGAAGATGGAGGATTATGTCCAGCGCCGCCTGAGGTGTACTTCTCCTGGCACCTGAGATGCCAACTGAAGCACACCTCTGAACTTTAGAGAGAAGTTTCCTATACGTTCCTTTACCCAATACCTTCCACCAGACTGCACAGCCATAAGTAAGAATCGGTCTTACAACCGAAGTGTAAATCCAGTATACAACTTGCGGCTTAAGGCCCCAATTCTTACCTATAGAGTTCCTGCAGGTGTAATAGGCATTGAGTCCCTTCTTGGCCCTCTCCTGGGTGTTTCTCCTCCAAGACAATTTACTGTCCAAGCACACACCCAGGTATTTGGCCTCACTTGACAATGCAAGCTCAATCCCGTTCAATACTGGCAAGCTAAAATGCTCGACCTTATATTTCCTAGTGAACAAAACTAGTTCCGTTTTCCCGGGGTTTACCCCTAATCCCTTACTGTTGGCCCAAAGGGACAGATCACGTAAACCTGTCTGCATGACCTCACTGATCGTAGATAAAAACTTACCAGAGACCAGTAAAACAACGTCATCGGCGTAGGCCACAATCTTCCGTCCCTTAGCATCAAACTGTCTTAAAATGACGTTCACGGCCAAGAGCCACAGTAAGAAAGGACCCCCCCTTGCGGTGTACCCCTAGTCACGAGTTTCCTCATACAAGTGCCTCCCATTATCCACTCAACAAGGAGCCCACTTACATTCAGCGAAACAAGTGATTCCTCAATAGCCTCTATCGTGATATTATTAAAGGCCCCCTCTATATCGAGAAAAGCTGCCATGGTATATTCCCTCTGCAGCAGACCCCGCTCAATGTAACTCACAACATCAAACAGAGCACTCTCAACGGACTTACCTTTAAGATAAGCATGTTGAGACTCGCTAATGACCTGAGTTCCTATGCTAGTCCTAAGATGAAGATCGATCAGTCTTTCTATTATCTTCAATAGAAAAGACGATAGGCTGATCGGTCTGTAATCCTTGGGCTTCGAGTGAGTCGTCTTACCCGCTTTGGGTATGAAAATGACCCTTACCTCTCTCCACCCTCTGGGAATGTACTTCAATCTAAGACATTCCCTAAACACCTCCGTCAATAGAGAGATGGCTCCTTCATCGACATTCTGTAGCATGGCCGGAAATATTCCATCCGGGCCCGGAGATTTGTATGGCTCGAATGAATTTACCGCCCATGATACCTTGTCTCTAGTGATCATCTCCCCTATCACATCGGTAACCCCAGCATCTGATTCGGGTTGTAGGTTATCACTGACGCTACCTGTCCCTTCATCAGATTCTATATCCTTACAGCCTGGAAAATGAGTCTCCATAAGTAAACTGAGGGACTCTGAGCTAGACTCTGTCCACGAGTTATCCGCACGTTGTATATATCCAGGTGCCACTGGGTCCTTGGATAATACTCGCCTAAACCTAGACAACTCGTTAACAGAGTCCACCGATTCACAGAAATGTACCCATGAAGTCCGTTTCGCTCTTCTAATGTCCTTCTTATACTTAGAGAAACTATCCCTATAGCTATTCCAATCCTCATCGCTCCTCGTTAGTTTGGCTCTATTAAACAGCTTCCTAACTTTTATTATTATATACCTATAATTTATATATTTTGATTTTATTTTTATTTCTGTTTTCTCAAATTTAAAAAAAAATATAAATTTAAAAAAAATATTATTTTTTAAAATAAAAATCATTTTTAAATAAATTATTTGTTCTAAAAAACATAAACAAAACAGTGCAATGAAACCATAACATACATTTTATTATAATAAAATAGTTCAGTTTATTTATTACTTCCCGTAAAATGATATTTCAACTTTGCCCTTTGATATGAAAATACTCGTGGTACCATGTGAAGTAAACAATATACTTTTTGTTTGTTTATTCCATTTATTTGTGTTCACTTTTTTCGGAACATATTTTTCTGTTGCTACTTACTCGTAGTTATTCGACAAGCAACGGTTAACTACACTTCAGTACTTGCGCTCTGAGAGAGAGAGTACGATTAGTAATTATATTCAATGTCGGTATTAACATATGCAGCGAAAACTTATTCGTTGCAGACCTCTACACTATAAGATGTGTTCGCGTACCTGATATTTTGTGATAATTATCACAAAATGTTGCTGGAAATTGCGAAATCGCGTTCGTTTACTTTAAAAATCTTGCAATTGAGAGCAAGAGAGAAAGACAAAATTTGACAGTTCATTGAAGGGGAAACTGATGAAAGCTGCTGGCTGTTTTTATTCCATCATATGATTATGAAAAAAACATGATCATTTGTTTGCAAATGTAAACAAGGAAAATCAAAATATAAAAACTCAAATTCTACCAAAAATTATAAAAATAAATACGATAGAATACTTACAATTCATATTTGTTTAGATTTATGTTAAAAAATTAGATAACAATTTATTTGTAAAAGTTCTTATTTTCTGTTGAAAATCATTTTAAGAGATGCATTGTTAGCGGTTTTGGTTAAGGATTTTCAGCTTTTTTTATTGTTTTGGTTAAAAATTATATTTTAATGAATCAACTTTTAATTTAACGTTATTAACAAATAATATTTAGGTTAGCGTTTTTTTAATTTAATGAGGGGACATTACTTTTATAAACAAGAATGTTTTCGCGTACTTTTTTTTTAATATTTTTCAATTTGAGAGTAAATTGATTTTTACTTTCTCAAAAAAAGTTGCTGGATAAATCTTGCTGGAAAGTACGCAAACACACCTATTGATGTTTAGTTACTAGTTAGTTACTTTTCCGATTTTTTTGACTTTTCGGATAGTGAAAATCGTAAATGAATTTGCGAGTTAAAAAAAATAGAGATTTTTGAATCCATAGGGTATGCGTATGTCAAGTATTTGCAAAATTGGAAGACAAAAAATATTTTTGGGCGTTATCTCGTAGAATGAACGATATGTATTTTGTTTCAATAAAATATATACATATGTTTATATACATGCTACATAATACAATTCTTTGATTTTATTATAATAAATTGAAAACTCAATTTTAGCAAAGCAGAAATGGGTAAAACTTTGCATTTAGCAGATTATAGCTTATTATTTTTGGGATTTATCAGATGACATCGAGAATTTTAACTTTAAAAGTTGTACATTTACTGGCCGTATCATATTGTGCACGTTCCCTATTTTTATATTCTGAGTCGTTCTAGCTATGTCCGTCCGTCTGTCTGTTGAAAGCAGGATACGAACGAGGCGATGTAGGGAGACGAAATTTGGCTCAAATATTTATCTTATATAAGGTTTGTTTGGTATTGATATATCGCACAGTGGGGCAGAATCGAAATTTTTGGAAATAAATATGTAACTTATGATCGCGTGTTTGGATTTGCATGAAATTTGGTATAAGCGTAGCAAAGCAGTGTACAATGTTAAGTTTGGAAGGGAGACTGTACATACGCCTCAGAGGCGGAGCAAAAGAGGCCCAAAATTGGGTACTTCTACCATACACATTTTTTAGTCGCTTGCCAAATGTTTGTTTCTCATCCAATTTCAAATATTGTTATACATTATTGTAGGCACTGATTATTATAATTTTACTTACATACGATACATTTATTAGAATTAAAGATTCGCAAATGTTCAAAAACAACATTAGCTTGAATTTTGTTAGTGCAAAACTACTGCACATTTCGTTTTAAGCACTAAGTTCATCATATCGACTTTCGAATAATTGAACAATCGACCTTTAGTTGTTAAATGAGAATCGCCTTTTTTGTTTTAAAATTGTCGATACATCGACTTTCTTGATGCCAAAAGTCGAAAAATCTAAAATAGTCGAAAAATCGGAAAAAGTCGAAAAAAGCTTAAAAAAATATGCTATTTAAAGGCTTTTATCAGCTTTTATTTATATAATAGCTGTTTGTACCCGGTGTTGCCCGGGTTTTCCGATATATTAAAAAAATACATTAAAATAAAGCTTAATTTAAGTGGATATTACAACTTTTACCTATTATAAGTGCATTTCCGATCGGTAAGTCAGTGCATCTAAATATATATTGGGAAATTTTAGTAGTTGTTCCTTGGAATATTGGATTATTATAGGGAAATTTTAGTAGTTGTCCCTTGGAATCAAAGACTAATCGTAAATTTAGAAAACATTACATTAAAACACTCACAGTTTTCAGAAATAACTCTATTAAATTGCGTAGTTGGATGACAAATAAACTTCTTTAAGCCTATATATATTTTCATAGTTCGAGTTGAAAACATAGTTTAAATCACTTAATAAATATTCCTAGATATATAAAATTATTACGTTGAACCGAATAACCTTATGGTCCTGTGAGTGATATAATTATCTATGAAATTTTATGGTTGAGATGGTAAAAATGGTCGAATATGTATTAGTAGGAGGTATTAGTATCTGCAGAATTATTATATTGAAAGTGTCAAAATTTCGTGGAAAAAAAAAATTGTTTGTCAAACTACTTAGCTGCAATGAATTATTATATTAGATTATTATATATCAAGGCAATTATTTCAATGATATTCTTTTTCTTTAAAATTCTTAGTGATAGAATTATATCACTATAGCGAATAAATTGTTCTCTTAATCATTTTCTATAAGCATGGATAACGTGACTGATATATTTTTTTTTTTTTTTGAATGTTGTAATTTCCATCATACTCTTGGCCCATTATTTCAAATAGAGAACGAAAAAGATGTCTCACTAACGACAATATTATGCTTCACAGCGGAATTTTTGGAGGTGAATATATTCTATACAGAAAAACGCTTTTTAAGCAAATAGCATCTCTAAGTATCAAACTAATGTTCATTAAAAAATCTTAGTTATTTCAAAAAGTTGGTTTTCGGTGTAGTTAAATATTGTATCTATGATATATTCTCTGCTAGTTTATATATCCAATATCTGTAAGTTGAGATATCCTTTCATTATTATTTAGAGTAATAAAGTGCAAACTAATTTTAGATTTTGATAAAAGTAGATCTTATAATTCCAAAAAATAGCTAAAATAAAAACTTTTGTTTTTAATTTTGCCATAAACATTGCCTGGGAGAATGCGCTTTGGAAAACGCATAAATTTTATATTGAATAGTTAAAATGTATAATCTAGATTGGCTCATATTAAGAAATTACATTTAATTTCTCCCTAGGAGTAGTCTCCGATAACATAGCTTTCAGAAAAATGAAAAAAAATATATTTTTTAATGAGGTTATTTTTTTTAATAAATAATAAAGCCGGATGAGAACAGAAAATTAGCAACGATTAAAACTTTCAAGTCAAAGGTGAGTATCCATATATCCGTTCCTGGGTGGTCTGTGTAATATGACATTCAAACAGACTGCAAATTTTTACGATTTTAAGACTGCTGATTAGATATTATTGATTTATTTAGTTCATTTAACTTTTCTAGTAAATATAATACATGAAAAGCATGAACGCTTGAAACAAGTAATTCATGTCAAATTTCAGAAGTATGTCATAATGTCCAATGTTATAATGCCCTAGGATATTATGGCAAAAAAAGTGTGATAGTCACTTTCAAAAGTGTCATTATGTCCAAGACCCAAATGGCATAAAGTCCATTAAATGTATTTTGTCATCTTGTTGAGATAATTTTAAAATTAACGAAAATGTTGTTTGTAATACACCATAGCTTTCTGCATATCCTAATGTGTATTGTGACTTTTAAGTTAAATTTTGCATGGAAATTATTTTTTACGAAGGGATGGCAGTAGCAATATTGTGCAGAAAAACAAATTCAATCGTCTAAAAAGAATAATAATTTATAGAAACTTACTAATTTTAAAAAATTTTTTAATAAATATGCTTGAAAATACTTAACATAGTTTGTATGAAAAGTGGTGTTAAAATGTGAGTATGGCACATGATCGAGAACAGCATATATAATCACTCGCGAAATCTTCTATTAATGTGATAAATTTCATATGTATCGGATCAGTAACGTTAACAAGAATAGGGGCATGACATCTAAAAGAAGTTATATAAATTTTTGTGAACTGAAGTAGATAGGTTAGGTTAGGTTGAAAAGGGTGGCGTATTCACGCCTCCACCCAGAGACCAAAAAGGTCCATTGTGATCCCTTTGAGAAATAGAGAGAAATTGAAAACAGAACAAGAGAATAGAAAACTTAGATAAAGAAGAAGAAGAAGAGAGGAGTGGAACCTAAACCCTAGCAATTAGTTCTGATTGCTCCTAAGCCATCCTATCCCCATTACAAACCCTATGAGATTAGTAAGCCCGTTGCTCGTAACCTCATCTAGTTCATGCAGTGTTTGGCTTCCAAACCACCTCAGCCTACGCCGCTGAGGTCCTACCATGATTCTTATATTACTACGACTCATACCCAGAAGATGTTTCGAATCTGACAGTTTAAGACTAGGCCATAATGCTCTAGATATCCTGCAGTCCGTTCTGTTCCTCCAGGCACGATTCGTGTTGTCCAGAATCCATTCCCTTATGACCCTAAAGTAGGACCCAATTGGAATTCTAATGAATGTCTCCACGAAAGACCTATCCAGTCCCGAGCCAATGCGAGCCAGCTCATCAGCTATTTCATTGCCGAGACATGAGTCTTATTTTATAAACATTCATTAGTCTTCTCAAGGACCAATCTGGATCTAACATAGTGACTTTTCAGGGCCAATAATGCTACTTGACTGTCAACGTATATAGTGATCTCAGAATTCCGTTCTACATTTTCCTCCAGCAACTCTAGGGCTTTATAAATGCCCAGAATTTCCGTTTGGAAAACGCTACAACTGTCAGACAATTTATATGACCGTCTGATATCAGTTCCCAGAAAGTAAACCCCTGCTCCGGTGCCTACATCCATCTTCGAGCCGTCTGTAAAGACAGCACAACCTCCGTGAACCCAGAAGCACAACCTCAACCCAGAACCCACTATTGAAATACCTTTCAGGTATTTCAATAGTGGGTTCCGACATGATCCGTAGGTTCAGTTACGGATAGTGTCCGACCATTAAATTGAACCACATCGAGTATGCTAGCATGCTCCGCTCTGAAGCTCCTCAATAATCCTAGCTCCTTCAATCTAAATAGACTACGAACAGCCATTCCCTTCACGAACTCCTCAATTGGAAGTAAGTGGAGAATGAAGTCCTGTGCCGCCTGAGGTGTACTTCTCATAGCGCCAGAGATGCCAGTTGAAGCACACCTTTGAACTTTAGATAAAAGGTTCCTGTAGGTTATTTTACTTAACACCTTCCACCATACTGAACAGCCATAAGTAAGAATCGGTCTTACAACCGAAGTGTATATCCAAGATACCACTAACGGTCTAAGTCCCCAATTCTTACCTATAGAGTTCCTGCAGGTGTAACAGGCATTAAGTCCCCTTTTGACCCTCTCCTGAGTGTTCCTCCTCCAAGACAATTTGCTGTCCAGGTAAACACCCAGGTATTTGGCCTCACTTGACAGTTCAAGCTCCAAACCATTCAATACTGGTAAGCTAAAAGGCTCAACCTTATATCTCCTGGTGAACAAGACTAACTCGGTCTTCCCTGGGTTAACTCCTAATCCTTTACTATCAGCCCAAAGAGACAATTCACGTAGACCTGATTGCATGGCCTCACTGATCGTTGGTAGAAATTTACCAGAGACCAGTATAACCACGTCATCTGCGTAGGCTACAATTTTCCGTCCCCTAGCATCGAACTGTCTCAGGATGACGTTCACGGCCAAGTGCCATAGTAACGGAGAAAGGACCCCTCCTTGCGGTGTGCCCCTTGTCACAAGCTTCCTCACACAAGTGTCTCCCATATTCGAGTTTATAACTTTAGTGCTCAGCATTAGAGTTATCCACTCAATTAGAAATTCACTTGTGTTGATTGAAACCAATGCCTCCTTGATCGCCTCAATTCTAATATTATTAAAGGCCCCCTCAATGTCGAGGAAAGCTGCCATGGTATATTCCCTATGCAACAAACCTCGCTCTATGTAACTCACCACATCATCATGTAAAGCACTCTCTACAGACTTACCCTTCAGGTAGGCGTGTTGAGCGTCACTGACTAAGTGAGTCCCCAATCTATTCCTAAGATGCAGATCAATCAGTCTCTCCATTGCCTTCAGTAAGAAAGACGATAGGCTGATTGGCTTGATAATCCCTATTGATAATGGTGAGCGTTCGCATCACATCCTAGAATCATGTACAGTGCTCTCCTCCTGCAGTGCTCCGCCAACTGCTGCAGAGCGATGCCTGGTGGATCGGCCGCCTCATAAGGCATGTACACTGATGCCAAAACCAGCTTCCTGTTTCCAGTAGCTTCCCATTGTACAACCGTTAGGTCCCCATCACTGAAAGAATGAAGAAGATTAACATTTAAATCCTTCTTAACCATTATACATGTTCGTACCTTTTCCAACGTGGATGGTATGAATAGATTGTAGCCTATAGCTCTTAATCCACATACCCTGCTGTTGTTAATCCAAGGTTCCTGGATAAGAGCTACATCCACATTGGAGTCAATAAGGAGTTTTGTCAATTCGGTTGAGGCTGCCTCACAATGGTGCAAATTAATTTGCACCACGGTTTTATCGAACTTAGAGTATCTAAATCTGATAACCCCAAACCCGAAATTGACAACTCCCCTTAGTGACTCCAGCTTCTTTAGAGACTCCTGATCCATAACGAACCTGAAGTCCCTACCTTGGTTCTCATTACAGATCAATGTGTTGACAAACTTCCATTGACCTGTAAGAAGACCTTCGTTCTGGTTCTCCAATACTGTCAGAATGGTTCCAACCTCTAGAATGGGTGGAGCACCATGCTTTCACTATTGGACGAAGGGGCAACTCGGATGCCAGTATCACCTCGAGTTTCGCCTCTGGATAGAGTGTGTCGCTCTGAATGCTGCCTCATCCGGCCTTCCTTTCACGAGAGCGATTTCCTCAATGAGCCTGTGGTCAATCTGTCGCCATTGCTCAACGCTGATCCTCCCATCTGGATCAGCTTTGTCAATGACAGCAGCTTGAATACAATCTTGCATCACTGATTCCCTCGCCTTTTTCGATGTGGATGGCTGTTCATTACGCGAACCAGCTCTATTAGTTACCTCCGTATGGGGGCCCCTAAGCGAGCTACAGGGCGTATGGACAGCCTTCTTTGCCACCGAAGTTTGTTGGTCGTCCCCAGACCTGGCCCTCTTAATGACTCCTTTTGGGAGCCCTTAAGAATGCCGGATGGATTCTGGCCAACACTCTTCGATGAAGATGACCTCATGTCAGAAGTTTTGGCAACTACACCAGTATTGTCCTTACGGGTTACACCGGTGGAGTTGGTAGACTTCTGGCATGTCGCCATCTTGCTGGTTGAGGGCTGATCATCCCCAGGCCTACCACCCCTGATAACCTTTTGTGGTTTACCAGATTTGCTGGATGGTACATGACCAGCCTTAACTTTGGCAGATTTTGGTTTGCCTGCTGTAACCCGCTGTTCCATAAGGGTTGCAGGTTTAGCAGGTTCGCCTCTACCATCCCTACTAGCTCCGGCTGGTATCGATGAGCATGCAGACTTTCCTCCAGTGCCCTCACGGAACACCTCTGGAGTACGGTCTACATCCACATCTGATCCTACAGGATAAGACATTCCCAAGGAGTCGCAGACAGGTCCGTAGATCCGTTCGAATCTTTTGACGTTCCTTCTGTGCTTCTTGGTAAGGTACTTATTCTTGCCTGAAAGTGTCGAAGGGTCTCTCTTAGCTATCCTATGCAGATAGATAAGAGAGGCTCTTGAGCCACTTTGCGCTTTCTCCTCTTTGGTTCGGCAATTATCAGCGGTTGTCGCATTAAGCATTACCGCATCTTGTCGAACCAAAGTACTGCCGGGCGTGCGGTCCCACTGATCACTCGAGCAATCCTTCCGCTCCGACCTGACCTCAATACCCTGGTTCTTCTCTTGACCCTGAGCGCGAGTTGAGATTACAGTGATCTCAAGCTCATCTTCAGAGCCAAGGGTAAGATCCCCGAGTTTTTCCGAGGCACCGGTCCCAGCGAAGGCATCGGTCGAATAATCAGGAAGATCATCCGCCCCTGATAGCTGGTCCAACAACTGACTTTCCTACATCAGAATGTCTCGTTGAACCCCCATCATCACATTTTCGTCGTCCGTTAACATGTCCGTTACCGTTCTGTCGCCCTGCGACCGTTCGTCATCTTCCGTCCGATTTAGATTTTTATTCAAAGAGTCAATTTTCGTCCCACGAGTATGCCAGTATAGGGAAAGACCATCTTTGACGGCGTGCGCGGACTAGTCTAGAGATTACAACCAACCCGTGCCATGGGCGTTGGAGGGGAGCTGTTAACTGTTAGTTTGTTTAGGCACCAACTAACCATTCAGGTCCTCGGCACTACTACCTACCACCTTGACCTTAAAGTGCGCTACATTTATTTGGTCCGCGAGAGACTTAAGAAGTCCTAGGACCGGATATAATACCCATGATACGAGCCATCAAGCAATGGGCCAGAATGCACCATATGATAGAGTGTTCATATTATGTGCCTTATATCCAATCCCCCCGATCCGCCACCTGGGGACGCGTCCGATAGGAGTAAATGTAGCAGAAAAACTCCCACGGAGTACTGAAGTAGATATTCTGTTAAAATTTAAATAATACATTTCTTTAAAAAAGTTTTTTAACACCTAAGAGTAATATATCTGTGTCAAATGAAATGTACATTTCTTCAGTAGTTTTGACGTGATGTTGTGGCAAATATGGCAAATAAATCCCACTATACGGCGGAAAAGGATGCTTGACATTTTATGAAAAATTTTAAACATGTATTACTTCATTACTATATGAGTGTCGTAAGCTGTATAATTTATTCCTTTCCGAACTATATAGTGTTTATAAACCGGTTAACCGAAAAACCGGGTTTCTCTTCAAATTTCGGTTATTTGTGAACCGGTTAATTCGGAATATTCAATTTCGGTAAACCGGTTTATCCTTTTTTTTTGTGTCGGTTAACCGGTTTTAAAAATTTGTTAAAAACATTGCTAAATTTCCTCCTATTGTTACTTTTTTCTGAATTTAAAATGTAAGATAATATTTTCAAACTACTTGCTGTTTGAGTTAACAAGTAGTCAGGTGATATATTTCCAAAATAAGAAAATAACATTAAGGCGCCCATAGACACATACTCCAGAGAGGTACTGCCGATGAACCCTACTGTACGTGTGTGCTTGATGATTTTCCTACACATTCATCAATCAAAATTTTATTTTTTAAATTTTCACTGAATATTTTTATTATATTTATTTGTTTTTTCTTTTAAATTAAAATATGGAATATAAACTTTCATAATTGACAAAAAAATAAATAAATTCATTCGTCACAAATGTCTGCAGTATGAGTTCATTTTAAAATCAAAACGATTTTGATTTTTCATACTGCATTATCGGTGTGACGCACACATTCAAAAGCTCTCTCAATTTTACTAATACATACTTTTAGCTTGAGCTTATGCAGTATGTGTCTATTAAACATCTGCATCAAATCATTTGCTTTTCAACTCACAGTAATGTTTTTTAATACATGCTCTCACATTACTGCTAAAATAAAAAACAAAACAATACAAAACAAACTACGCAAAAAAATATTATTTGAATTGAGTTGAATTGAAATGATAAAACAAAAACAAATCATGTTATGTTCTCTTTGAGAAATTGTTTGTCATAAGAAATTTTTTTCAAAAACAGTAATGTTTAATAAAAAACATAAAATCAAAACTGTGAATTACTGTCATTCCCTTACTTTAATATGAAAAAATGCATGGAAAGTAACAATTATTTATTTTTAAATAAAAAAAATAGATTATGATTACGTTGGCTTTAAATGTTTTTGCTCAGAAAATTTAATTATTTTTTATTTCAATTATAATTAATTATATCTTAAATGAAATAAAATTTATTTTATTTATGATATTTTTATTTACTTTTAATTACAAACCTATATTATTAAAATTTTTTCATTTAATATTTCCTTCACTTCAAATTTTGTAAACAAAAAACAAACAAATGACAGTATTGCATTTTATATTTAATTCAATTCAATTCAGTTGCAAATGATTTGTTGCTAAATTGTTTTTATGACTCCCTGCACAAATGATTTTGTTTGTTTTTGTTTTGTTTTCTTTGTCTTTTAAATACGTACGCACACACAGCGAATTGATTTTAAGTTTAAAAAACAATAACAGTCAACAATTGAAAAGAAAGGGAATCATTAAAAATGAGTTACAAATGAATTGATGCAGATGTTTAATAAGTAGTTAATCAAATGCTACAAAACTACAAATACTTCAAAACTACAAAATTGCTAAAAAAAAAAATAAAAACAAAATGTTGGCTCAACTGAGATTTGAACCTAGACAAAAACATTCGTTCATGTTTCAAAGACTACTGTCTTAGTCACTACGCCATGTATGTGTTAAAATTTGTGTGCGTTATTAATAGTTTCAACATACCAATACAAATTAAAATAATTTACTGAAAAAACGTTTGGGTTTAGTTCGGGGTTGAACCGATAACCATCTGAGTGCTACGCTGTCGCTCTAGCGAACTGAGCCATTGCAGAACTAAATGAAATTGTTGTTTACTGGTAACTAGTTATTCCACTACTCGAAGAAATGAGAAAAATAATGACAACTCATTACCTGGTAATGAGTCTAGTAAGTAGTAGTCATTACCTAAAGCCAACAAATTTTTGCTGGGATTATAGAAGATATTTTCACCATTAAAAAAAATATATTTTTTTTAATTTTTAAAAAGACCATTTTTCGAGATATTTACCCGCGAACGAAAAATCGTGAGATGTGGACCATTTTGATGTTGAGAAAAAAAGTAATTTCATACGTCATAATAATTTTGCAATTTTGACGCTTTTAATATGACATCTTAAGAAATCTTATATAATAAATACTTTGAAAGATATTTATAATTTTGTGTATACAACTTTGTACATATTTTGAGCTATTTTACATTTTCTAATCGCGATATCTAACCAATATTTAAGACACAAGAGTCACTTTTTAAAAAAGGTAATTTAAGTATTTAAATTTCTGTGTGTGGGTTCAAAGCCTTGTTTTCTGCCATAATATCTTAACATAAGAATGCCGTTAAAATGTCACCATCTTCGTCAATGGTGTCCTCATCATAATCATTTGTATCCTTTGTAGAAAATTTTTGTACTCTTTTTAAATATATTATAGTTCTTTCATTTTTATTGTTGGGAAGAGTTTAATGAAACCGTGGGTCCATATAAAGTGATGAAATTATCAGACCATCTTTTAGCAGGATTACTGAACGTTTTTCAAAATTTTTCAATGTCGACTTACCAAGTGTTTTACAAAAGAATTTTCAGGAGATTTTACCGTAATTTGAGCCAATTTGCATAGTAATCACTATCCAAATGCATGTGCGCACAACATTTTGTTCAATGTGCGAGCATGAAAAAGGCTCCTGTGGACGGCAAATTAAGGTCGCCTTCGTTTTCAATTTCGTCTAAAGGCCTTATATAATCTCCATTTTCTAAAAAGCTATCTTCTTCAAATTTAGCTTTTAACATATTGGCACCATTATCGGATGTTATAGCTAATACTAGCTTTAAACTTAACTCATATTTGTCTAAGGTTTTTATGATTTCCGTAGGTAAGTTTTTAGATTTAGCAGACCCAAGTCCATTAAGCTCCACCATTCCGATAATTCTCGATATAATGTTAATATCCTTACAATATTTAAGGCTAATACCGAATATACATATATCTGTCTAATATGGCCGCACTATATATTTTAATTGAAAATAACTGGTTACACAACTCCACTTTGATTAAACTTCGAAATTTCTCTACATTGGATTATATTTCATATCAGCATTTAAAGTAAACATTTGTTCGTTATACTTATAGCATTAGATATTGGTTTTAAAATGTTTCAGATATTGCTACTATTCAAAATGTCAAATAGCAATCCATTATCAGTTACTAATCCTATGTAAGATCTTATAATTTCATGTTTATTTATTTCTTTAACAATTTTAGATTTTTTAACAATTTTGGTATTTGATTTTACCGCACATTTTAATTCAATATGATGCACTTTTTGGAGATGAGCTTTCAAATTAAATTTTCTTGTGCTGTTGAATAATTTTTTACTCTTTTTACACACAACTCTGTCATTTAAGTCACCCTTATTAAAATAATTTTCTAGAAATACAACATATTACATACAGTTAGGGACAAAACTATTTGTACACACCATGCATTTCGTATATCTTCAATAATTTATAAAGAATAAAAAATTATTATATGTAGTTTTAATTCAGGTCCATTTTTATTGAATTATTTGATAAAAAATAAATTAATATATAACACATTGTTAAAAAAAAGTACAATTTAAGTAAAAATCTTTGGGACAAAAGTATTTGTACATCAGTACTTTGTACAATTATTTGTACGTTGGACTCTTGTATGATGATTTTTTTTAAATACCGTTATATTTTCTTCGTTAATCGAGTTTTATTTTACAAAAAAATATGTTGGAAAAATATTCTTGTGCGTGTACATCATTAGTAATGTATAAACAGAAATAAAATGAATTAGAATTTAAAACAGAAATAAACAAAAACAAAGATGTTTGTTTTTGGGTATTATGACATAGAAATATAATAACGATGATTATAATAATCTTAAAAATTTAAATAGGAGCTTAATAAAGTGTTAAGTAAGAAAAAATTGTTTTATACAAATTAACCAATGTATTTTTGCATGTATTGTTTATGTTGAAAAGGATAACAACATACAATTAAAATCAAAGTGATCGATTTAAGGTTTATAACGTGAGTGGAAAAAAATAAGGAAAAAGGAAAATTATAATGCAAACTTTGGGATGACAAATTTACCAACAACATCTTGTGTATGTTAGTATGGAAAACAAAGATGAAGCAAATAAATAACCACATTACAGTACGAATTGTGTTGAGAATAACAAAATGTTCAAAATAATTGTAGAATTACAAAATACTGCTGAATTTTTGTTGTTTCATATATCCTAGACTACGAATTTATAAATAATTTGTTTATATAAAAGTCCTGATTATAAATAGTTACTTATAACTTTTGTGAAGCCTTTTTGCTTTCTAATCACCTGTAATTTAATAATAAAATTCTTTCAGATAATTATTTCATTATTAATTCTGCACAAAATCAGCCACATTTAGAATGAAAATATATATTTTTCTATATTATTCACGGCTTTTGCGGAAGCCTCCGAAATTCTTAAAAAAATATTTATGTGAATAACATTTAAATATCTATGAAGTTAAAAATTTGAAGCTATTAGAACCTTATTTCATAATAATGATTAAAGTATTCTATTAGTAAACTTAAAAAAATATCTATTAGTTTTCTAGCACGAATAATTTTCTTCGTTCTCTGTGAGATTCAAATTGCTCTGGAGATGGAAAAATGCTTCGAAAATGATACGATCCACTTATTTCCGCACCTTGTAAGCACTTTTAAAATTTGCTTTTGCCAGAATTTGAAGGACGAAGAGTTTTTAAGTAAGTATAATTATTAACAACGTATTTCCGCCCTCCGATAAAAAATTTAAAACCCAGCTCCATTAGGATTAGGGTTACTAGATGGACTTAAATGAACTTGATTGTCAAGATATTTGTAAACTTAACTTTTCAAGTTATAAGTTCAAATGAAATTTGTCAAGTTGAAAGCAATTTATAGTTATGAAGATTTTTTATAGCGATAATTCCGAAGCATAAATATATGCTATATATTTTAGATAATAGAATGCCATCTGATTTATTATACCCTGAAAGTTAAATGTGCACAGAATTACACTGCATAATGGTTGAATTTTAAACAATCTTGAAATCATATCTATATGAGATATACGAATCATTTTAATTTTAAAAAATCTACAGAATAAACTGATTACTATATGTTATACATCGATCACGGGTTCCTCTAGGTTTGTTTAAAAACTTCTAAAACACATTCGCTTACAGCACTTGTTTAATGTTGTGAATAAATGTTGAAGAGCAATCGTAGAATTCATATATAAAGTAAAATATTATTGGCGAATTTCGATCGTCAAGTTTTTGTTTTATAAATCAAGTTTATGTTTCTAGAATATAAAGTTAGATCTCAATTCGAATCTGGCAACCGTAGCTAGGATTTGAGGTAGGCATAGCTTAATAAGAAGAGAGCTTAATTTTAATTTTCCACCAAGTCTGGAAGCTTCACAAATCTTTGGATAGATTAAACAAATTTTTGAAAATGACGCATAAATACGCTTATCTCCGATCACTGCCAAATATGGCTCCGTAAGCAAACCAAATTAAAATTTTCTATGTCGCCTAAGATAAAGTTGCTACGGAAATTATACTTATGTAGAAGATATAGATTGAAATTAAAATAAAATCAAACAATTTAAGTAAGATCTTTTTTCAATAAAATTTTTAATTCATTCAATCATCTTGACTTGATTTAATGATTTATTTATTTTTATTTTTTTTTGAAAACATAGTATTTCTGTTTTTAATTTTTTAAAATTTTTAATAACATAGAGTTGAAAATTAAAAGAAAAAATTATTGAATTAATTATTTACTAATATAGTGGCTTTTTTCTGTAAAAAAATGTGTCCATTAATTTCTCGCAGAAACAAATTCCACAATATAGTAATTGATTTATTTTAACTAACTCCGACTTAAATTATAATATATACATATGTACTTACATACATATGTAACTAAATTATGTTTTTATTATTTTAATTTTTTACTCTAATACCATGTATAAAACAGCAAGCAAGCGGTTTAAGTTAAATAGCGATAATTTTTGAAGATGTGTAGGAAAGAACAAACATATTATTTCATAATTATTGTTCATATTTATTTAGTTATTCTATTTCTATGTCACAATACCCAATACAGAAATACCCAAAAACAAACATCTTTGTTTTTGTTTATTTCTGTTTTAAATTCTAATTCATTTTATTTCTATTTATACATTACTAATGATGTCCACGCACAAGAATATTTTTCCAACATATTTTTTTGCATATTTTTTCAACATATTTTTTCACATATTTCGTACACATATATTCAACTTGTCAGCTTCGCAAGTCTTCGTTTATTCGTACACATTTACATCGCAGTAAAAAATGCACAAGCTGAAATATTTTACGCAGTTCGTACTGGTCATGTTGCATATTTTTTGTTTTGTATAATTTTTGTTCAACATATATTTTGAAAATAAAAATATGTAAATGTACAAGTGAAAACATATATGGCGCTCGTTGATTGTGGTATATTTTTAGTATTTTTATAATAAAAATTTTTGTTGATGAAATATTTTTTTGATTTGCTTTCAAGTAATATGAAAAATGATGCAATTTTTTTAATATTTTAGTAGTAATTTTAAACTCTGCTTAAAACTATTAATTTTTGCTTAAATCTAACAATCACTTCTTTTTTCACTATTTTTTTTATTACTTTAAAATTTTAACTTGTAATTATTTAATTTTCATAATCATTTTTTTTCTACACTCGCGATTCACTTAAAAGAAAACTAAAATTGTAATGCAAAAATCATTATAAACAAAAATGTTAGTAGTGAAAATATAGATAATTTCATACAAAACAAGTGTCAAAAATTTAAATATAATGAAATTGAAAAAAGATTCGGCTGTGCCGAATCTTTGATACCCTTCACCATATTACCATCTTACTATCTTATCGACATCATATTACCATATTACCGACAAATAATAAAATTTTCGCCTTAAGGTATGCTTTCATATTTTCACATATATAAATCTAAATTTTTTTCAAACTACGAAAATTTGAATATGAAAAAAAAAAAAACAATCATAGCAGGCTTTGCTTTTAAAAAATAAACAACAACAATTCCATATTTATTTATTTTTTTATGTGTGTATATACAAACTGACTGCATATACAAAGAACAAAAACAACACTGTTATTCATTATATTACTTCTGTTGCGATGAGTACACAAATGCACTGAAAAAAATTGTACATTATGTATGAAAACAATTTTGAATCTTTCCAGTTAAACATTGTTTTTATAAAATTGTATTAGATTTTCAACACATTAGATATAAATGATTGGACGAGGGAAAATATTTTAACAATACATGTTTATAATTAAGCCTTCAAAATAATATAATATACATTATATTTTGTTATATTAAATATAAAAATAATATTATTTATTGCCTTATTTTTGCAATTTAGCAATGAAGTTTCAATAAATATTATTTGTGTTATTTTCCGATTGTTTAGTATTTATTTTTTAACCATTAAAGTTGATGACATATTTTATTTAATTCACCCATTTTTTCTTTTAGTGTATTTTTTTTTTTAACTAACACAACTACATGTGTTGCGTTAGTATGCGTGGGCATCTATGTCTTATAGGCAAAAACGTCACTAATAGTCATTACAATGCTTAATATACATGTTTGTGTATGTATTTATGTATATTCTTAACAGATATGTTTTAGTTTTAAAAAATAAACAACAACAATTCCATATCTATTTATTTTTATGTTATTCATTATGTGACTGTTATTCATTATATGACTGCTGTTTCTAACTAAACTACTTGTCTACACAAAAAACAAAAAACGTCACTAATAGTCATTACAATGCTTAATATACATGTTTGTGTGTGTATTTATATTCTGATTTGTTTTTGGACCATAACTCTGTTGATTAAAAACGAATTTGGTTTATTAAACAAAACGAAATTTTATAAAAACATTTATGACTGATCTATATAAAAATAAAAATCTGTAGCTTGAACAAGGGCTTCAAAAATAAAAAATTCGTTTTCCCCGATATCTCAGTTATTACTGAACCGATTTATTTCATTTTTTCAGAACAAAAATTCAGAAAATAATTTCCGAGCCCCCTTTAAAAATTCGAAGTCCCTGGTATATGCAGAGGCTTCAGAAACTGAAAAACCGGTTCCAAAAACCGGTTTTTAAAGCATATCTCCGCCATTTACAAACCGATCCTGCTGATTCAAAAAACCGAAATTTTAAAAAAATATTTGTGACCGATCTGTATAAAAATAAAAATCTATAGCGTAAACCAGGGCTTCAAAAAATAAAAAATGCGTTTTGTCCGATATCTCAGTTATTATTGAACCGATTTATTTCATTTTTTCAGAACAAAAATTCAGAAAAAAATGTCCGAGACTTCTTTGTAAAAACGAAGTCCCTAGTATATACAGAGGCTTCAGAAACTGGAAAACCGGTTCTAAAAACCGGTTTTTTTAACATATCTCCGCATTGTATGAACCGATCTTGCTGAATTCCAATAGCAAAATTCTCGAAAGCATTTCCGATCGTTTGATATATATATTATATATGTCAGTTATCGGTGGGCTTCATAAACGCCATTTCAACCGACACAAGGACGGACATGGTCCTATCGTCATCATTTCTTACAAGGATCCCGAAAATGTAAACTTTTTTGCTCTCCGACGAAAATTGTGGGAATTACAAACGGAATGACAAACTTATATATACCCTTTACACCTGTGGTGAAGGGTATAAAAATGAAGCTCTAAGCGTCCTTTTATTGGTTCCTGGTAAACTAAACCGGATAGGGTAGTTTTTGGGATCATGCTAAAATTTCGCCTAGCATTCCTTGTATGATCATGGTTGGGAGGGGAAAACACTGTGTTACCATCTACACACAGTCCGTTCAACAAATCTAAATGTCCGTTTCCTTCTTCTTCTTTTTCCTGAGTCTGTTCGTGTTCTCTTTGTCCCTCTTTCTATCCTTTGCTCTCTTTCTTTTTCTCTAAAACTACAGCACGCACACAATAAAATAATATTCTGTGCATGTCAACTTGCAGTTCATTGGAGGTAACACCGAATCCCCCCGATTGCCGACGAGACTGGAGCCGGAAAACAGTTGCGTGCTCGCTGCTTTCATGGATCTAAAATTACTTTGACACATATGCAAATATGCAGAACGGTAATATGCTACAACATCTGGTCTTTGAGTAGGTTACTCTGAAATGTTTATTATTTCCTCAGCTATATATTTTTAATCAAATTCACCCTAATTTATAGGTAAAATCAACAAAAATTAAACAAAAACTTTTTGGAACTTTATATCTTTTAACAGATTAAGGTTAATCTGGGATTTTATTTTACCTTTGTGTACGAGTTTTTTTCCTATTTTATAAATAGAAATGTATTTCCAAACCTTAAGCCCTTTCTGCCGGACTTAAGTATTGGTTTTCTATACTTAAAAGATAAAGTCTAAACATTTTAGAGCTAAACGTACATATAGCCTACATTATATTTCATGCGAATCACAGGTTATTCAGAGACTTATTTTCTGGATTTTTCATATTTTTAGACATAATCTGCATAGAACGTCATACAATTTTTAAGATTTACTATACTTAAGTATAAAATTTTCCGTGCAGCTAGACCATGTTTTCCGTCTTCATATATTTTTATATATTTTTATAAATTCAGACCATAGTTTTCGCACTTCCGGAATAAGTTTTGATAAAAATTTTGGATCAGAAAGCATACAATTTTAAAGCTAAATTGATATGTATTCTTGTAATTGCGGTCAATGCGTTCATTATGTTTGAAGCATTTAACCACCTTGAGAATAAAGTGGCCGTTTTATTAATGATTTATTATACATTTCTATATGTTTCACATTTTGCGTATTATATGATAGTTACTCATAGTTCTCATACACTTAATTGTTCGCTATTTACCATCCTTTAGGTTGAAATTATGGTAAAATTAAAATTTTCTGATTTTATCAAATTTTCTAATATAATCGAAAAAGTGATTTTTTATTTAAAGCGAAACAGAAATGATAAGTTTGTTTACTTATGACACCCGCTGTATTTTTTCTAGATTTAATAAATTTAAAATTTTACATATGATGAAAATCTTGGTTCACTATACAGTTTTAATTTATAAATAAAATAAAAATTTTAATTTTTCTAGAAAAATCTTTAAAAAATGTTTATTGAAAATATTTATAATTTTGTGTTTAGAAACAACTTGTTTAAATAAAAACCATTAATTTAACATTTTCTTAAGAAAATATCTACCATTTTCGTAGAGGACGATGACAAAAATAATACTTTTCGGTTAATTTTCCCCAAATATTTTATTAAACCTTCTAAAATTTGTACTGAAGAAAATATATTGATTTTTCTTTTGCTTTCCTAAAGAATTGTTGTACTTTTTGTGGCACACCTAAAATTAATTTTTAAATACACTCTATAACATTGAAAAATTACTCGGGAAATGACATTCATATATTCAAACTTTTTTCTATATCAATCAAAAGTCAAGAAGACTTAAATAAATTGTTTATAAATAAAATTTATAAATTTTATTTAATATTTTCATTTGTAAAGAAATAATTGTAATTTTGTTTTTAAAATGTTTAGTTTTTAATTATTTTTAGCTACATAAATATGTATTAGGATCATTCAACGGAACAGAAACGCAGTTTTTCTTGTATAATTTGCCATTTATTTCCAATATTTTCTATTTTAACTACTTTTATTTGACATTTTCATTAGTATTTTATAAAAATAATTCAAAATTTAAGCAAATTTTTTTACAAAAATCCTAAAATTTTCATAAAGAACAATTTAATAATATCTATCAACAAAATTTTATTTTTTATGAAAAAAGTTTCGGAAAAAAATGTTATGTTCGATTCTTAATATTTATGAACAAAATTTTTATATATATGTACTTTTTTTTCTGTGTAAATAAGTTTTTTAAAAGCCTTTCAAAATTTGGACTTATGCTTAAATTTTTTTAGGTTCCTGTATTTTTTCTATTAAGCTTTTTTGAAAGTAGAATAATAAAGTTTGTTGTCGTATTTATTTCTTTGGTTTGGAATTTTTGGAGATTCAATGCATTAGAATTTTTTTGTAAAAGTCAACAAAAAATATGCAATCAATTCAAAAACATTTTTGTTGTGAATATAGCAAGATTTAGTTTTTAGTTAGATAAAAACTGAAGAACTTATTCGATTTTATATGAAATTCCCCAGAAGGTATGCCGCAAATAAAGCTCAAAATGAAATGATTTGCTTTAAATATATAAACAATTTGTTGACCAATTTTTTGAGTTTTTAAACGATTTTATTATATTGACATCTCATTTTATTGTAAACAAAATATCATCAAGACTTAAGAAAGAAATACGTATGTTCAGTATGTTCAGTATGTTCAGAAAAAATTACATCATTGTTGGAGTTTTAAAATAGAAAAATATTTTATTATAGTTAAAAGCTACGTTCATTCTAATCAATTAAAAAAATCTAAAATTTACCTAAAATTTAGGGAGTTCCGAGATTTTTAGTTCAGCAACAAATCTCAAAATTGTTTTTTCAAATTTTCTCGAAAATTGGTTGGTGATGTACTCAAGAAGATTGTTTTTCGAGTAAAACTACAAAAATATAAGCTTGTAGCAGAGATCAAATGAAAACAAAGTACTTATTTTGTTCATATAAAACAAATTTTATGAAATTTAAACATTTCAGACTGAAATAGTATGCAATTTTATAAAGTGATTTATTTACATAATTTTCAATAGATTTTCTCTTTGCAGAAAAAATTATTAGCGTATATTTTTCAATTAACATATAATATATTCCAGTGAAAATTAAATTTATTTAAATAAGATTTTATTTCATATTTATTTCAATCATCTACTTGATTAATTTAATAATTTTTTTAATTTAATTTTATTTATTTTTTTTTATTATTTTTCAGTTTTTGTGGTTTTAAGTAATTGATATAATAATTTTGGTGAGATTTGAAAGTTTAAAAAATTTTTTTTATTCAATGAGTTATTTACTAATACATTTGTTTATTTACTTTGAGTCTACATTAGACAAATTTTTATAAAGACAAACGTCAAAATTTTATCATGATAAAGATAAAGATTATTGCAGCGTTAAAAGAAAATTGTCAGCGCTCGAGCTCTGACAACTTTGACTTGATAATGCTTTGTAAAAGACGACATCTTGATTGTTTTTGGTACTTTTTACATGGTTTATTATGACATACGATTTCCCCTATAATTGACAGAGATAAAAAATTATCTGCAACTCAAACAAAAATTTGACGTTTGTCTTGATATAAATTTCTCTAATATAGACTCGACGTTACATCTAAATAAAAAAAAAAAAAAATTTAAAATTTTTCATATAACGAAGATATAGTTCAGTGTGCTTGACATCCTATCAAGATCTAAATAGCTTACCTTTTTGTGTTTTCAGGAGTAACATAAAAGAAAAAACACAGCTTTCATCATTAAACTCTATTCAATATTCCCTGAAAAATTTTTATTAAATACATATTTGTAATTTTGCATTTTTGTTTGTAATTAAAAATAATAATAATTATAAATAACCAGTTTTTCTGGCAAAAAAAAAATATATGATTGGTTAAATTTTCATAGTTCAAAAATTATATTTAAAAACATAATTTTTCCAGTGACGATAAAAAAAATTTCCCCCCCAAATGCTTTTGCTGGATCCGCGCCTGGAAAAGGGTGTTTTTCGAATTTTGGCACATGTCCCTGTTTTTACGCTATAGGTCAAATAGTTGTGTAAGTAACTTATTTTGATATAGTTTTTTGAAAATTTTGTTCGAACACATAGGGTTTCCCGCAAAAACCGAGTATGAGATAATGTAGCCAAAACTTTCTTCTAAAAAATGGTTTATTCTGATTTGTTGCACATGTCCCTGTTTTTACGCTGCAGGCCAAATATTAGTGTAAATAACTTATTTTGAAATAGTTTTTTGAAAATTTTGTTCAAACACATAGGTTTTCCCGCAAAAACCGAATATGAGATAATGTAGCCAAGACTTTCCTCTAAAAAATTATATATTCCGATTTTTGGCAAATGTCCCTCTTTTTACGCTTTAGACCAAATAGTGGTGTAAGTAACTTATTTTAAAATAATTTTTTTGAAAATTTTGTTCGAACACATAAGTTTACCCGCAAAAACCGAGTATGCGATGACTCTATAAGCACGAGATAGCGTTGAAAAGCGATTCAAGGGATCTTCGTACGTTGTAATTGTAGACGATTTTAAGCTTTTGACTTCTAAATTTGTTTCATTTGGCGTTATAGGTTTCGGCCATTGATTTTTTGGTAATTTAAGCCAGGAGAGTACAAACCACCAAAGGTTGTGGGTCTCTAGTTCTTGTGGAGAACATCCTCGGCTAGCAATGTCTGCAGGGTTTTCCTTAGAATCTACATGTTGCCAATTTTGATTTCCAACTTTATCTAATACAGTGAACTCGCGGTAATGTGAACATCCAATATAATGAACTATCCACTAATGTGAACACTCAGTTTTTTATATGGGCGCTCTATATAGTGAACAAAGTTTAATGGCTCTAAATAGTGAACAATTTTTTTTTTAATTTTTGGGATTTTTTAATTTGTAGAAGCATTTATTTTTAATGTTGGGAATCCCCGTATTAATAAATACCATAGTATGCCATTATTTTAAAGGTATTTAATGCTAGTCGCTTTATGTAACTTGTTGCGGTAGGTTCGTGAATTTATTTTTAAAATTAGTAATGTCTAAAAACAGTCGAAAGTTTTTATCCTTAAATGAAAAATGCGAAATTTTGGAATATTTAAAAAAAGGATCGAGTGTTACAGTGTTAAGAAAAAAGTATAAAGTTGCAAAATCAACGATATGTTCAATAAAAAATAAAAAAGACAATATTTTAAAATGTGTGAACAATACGTTTTATGAACCCGGAAAACGCAAAACATTACGATTCTTCCAAAAATGGAAAAATCGCTCTTTAAGTGGTTTATTTGCATGCGCAATAAAAACCTCCCTGTAAGTGGGTTGATGTTGAAAGAGAAAGCCAAACAAATTCACAAAAACATAAGTGAAAACGGAAATGGCTTCAATGCTAGCGATGGGTGGCTACAAAAATTTAAAAAGAGATACGGAATTCGGCTCCTTCAGATAAGCGGTGAAAAACTTTCTGCGCAATCTCAGTTCGTAAATCCTTTTAAAATTAAATTGAAAGCAAAGATAGAAGATTTGGGTTTATCCAATGATCAGTTGTATAATGCCGATGAGTCTGGTCTATATTGGAAACTTCTCCCACAAAAGACATATGTAACGTCATTGGAGAAAAGCGCTACAGGTGCAAAAATGAAAAAGCAAAGAATAACATTTTTATGCTGTGCAAATGCGTCAGGATCTCATAAAATAAAACTTTTAGTAATAGGAAAATCGAAAAATCCTCGCAGTTTTAAAAATTTTAATTGTCCCGTAAACTACAGAAATTCAAAGTCTGCTTGGATGACTTCTTCCATTTTTAAAGAATGGTTTCACAACTGTTTTGTGCCAGAGGTAAGTAAACATGTAAAAATAGTTCAATTGGGATTCTTACTGTTTTATTTTTCATTAAGGTGACAGATTTTTTAACGAAGAAAGGATTACCAGTAAAAGCTTTATTCCTAATAGATAATGCCCCATCCCATCCACCAGAATCCGACCTTAAATCCGAGGATGGTTCCATAGAAGCTATGTTCATGCCTCCAAATGTAACGGCTCTGATCCAGCCAATGGATCAAAATGCAATTAGAATCACCAAACTTCATTATAGGAACAGTCTTCTGGCAACAATTATTGCAAAAGAGGGGGATTTGCTTGAATCGATGAAAAAAATCACACTTAAAGAAGGAGTTTCTATTCTAGAGGCATCCTGGAACCGAGTTGCTAAAGAAACTTTATCTAACTGTTCGAAAAATATTTTGAATATGGTAAATGATGAAGACGATCCTGAATTTAATGTTCCTTTGAGCGTTTTAAAAGAAAAGTGGCAATCAGAGGTTAGATCTTTAGAAAATACCGCTGAAGATCTTCTACAGACATTGTGCCCTCAGGAAGTATTTACTGCTGTAAACATTAGAGATTGGATCAATAATCCTTGTGAGGAAGTCACTCCATTTGATGAAAATGATTTAATTGAAGAGTCTGACGATAATGACAACTGTTTTATTGAAGCGCCTGAAAACAACATTTAAGCCAAAGAAGCTGTCGAAATTTTTAACAAAGCTGTCCAATGGACTGAATTTCAAATGTTTGATCAAACTGACATTAAAGTATTGAAAAAAATCAGGGAATTGGCGTAAATAAGCTGGTCGAACAAAAGAAAAAACAGAAAATAATAACCGATTATTTCCATATTTAATTATATATGTATGTACCTATCTTTTTTCATTGTAAATTTTATTTATTTTTTTTTTTTTTTTGTCGTAATATTTTGTTTGTTTTTTATGTACATACTACGTATGTACTCTTTATAAAATGGATTTTTAAAAACCTTTTGTGTTCCAAATAAATTACAAAAAGTTTTTTTAGTAATCTTTGCATTTTCATTCCTTGCAGAAATGATTTTTAGAAAGAATAACTTAGTAATATAAATAAGAAAAATCACAATCGAAAATGTGTACAAATTCGAAAATATGAACTACCCCGACATTAATTAGTTCACATTATCGAGAGTTCACTGTATTTCTGATACACGATTTCCAACAAAAGTGTTCCAAGAGCAAGGATGTTTCTTTAACCAGGCTAGCACAATCGTTGAGTCAGTCCAAAAATATGTTTTGATATGCGTTTTACGATCTGGTATAATTTCATATTCTAAGTTTGCTAAAAAGACAGATCCACAGAGTTCTAGTCGGGGTAGTGATATTTGCTTAATCGGAGCAACACGCGTCTTTGTAGCCAGAAGATAAGTAAATATAGAATTTCCTGATTTTATTCGGACATATAGAGTCGCAGAACAAGCTTTTTCAGAGGAGTCACTGACACCGTGAATTTCCACATTAGAATTTGGGCTATATTGAATCCACCTTGGAATTTTAAGGTTATTTATTGTCGGACAGTTTTTTATAAATTTCTGTCATTTAAGACAATACAAGGGTTTCAATATATCGTCCCAGTCTATTTTGTCTAACCAAATCTGTTGCATAATTAATTTGGCATTTACGATTACTAATGAAAACTCTACGTTGGATTTTGTAGTGGCAATATCAACAATAATTTAAGTTTAGGTTAAGATTTTAATACTTATTGTAAAATCTAAAAAAAGAAAGATTCAATAAAAACTAATATATATGTAAAAAAAAAAAAAAAAACGATTACTGAAGCTATCCATCCACAAGGGTCAAATAATTTGACAATTGTAGATAAAAGTTCTCTTTTTGTGTATGTTTCTTTTAATTCAACATCTTGACCTGTGAATCTAAATTAATCCAAATGTCACTGTCAGGAGCTCGTAATCCTCAATAGGATCATATTCAGATTTTCGAAATAATATCCTTTGATATTGAATTTGAGTAGGATTTATAAGTATCTGTCGATACATTTTTGTGACATATGCGTTGCACACAAAACAGAAGAATCTCCACTTCAGTATTAGAAGCATTAAGTCCTGTTGAAGTATGGGTGCTGGAAGCAAAATGTCGTTCAAACTTTTCTATTTGAAGACGGGCTTGAGGCGTTGAAAACTGCTCTAACTATTGTAGTAAGCCTTTTAGGTTTAATTACTGCGTGATGCGGCAGGTAATAATTTGGAGTTTCGTCGATTTCCAGGGGAAAAATTTTCCTCATATGTCCTAATTCAAGATATTCAACAATAACTTGGTCGTATTATTTTTTGAGTTCTGGTTGTTGGTTAAGCATACGCTCCATTTTTAAAAATTGGGCCATAGCAATGTTTCTGAAAGTTCCTATTTCTTCGCAGTTTTTAAAAGGTAGGGTAACTATATACCTCCCTGAGTGCGTGATTGCTTTGAAATGATTTTCACAAAAGTTGTCCTCATCTGACCTCAAAATCAGTTTTGGGGTTTCCTCCACCTCCCAAAAGCGGTGAGGATTTGGCCAAGAGATGATGTGTTTAGTAGCGAAACTGTAGTTTTTCGTTCAGAGTTTGCCTGACTCGTATTTGTTTGGAAAGCATGGACTTCAGCATTTAGTGATGCTAAACAAGTTTTGTATTTTTAGAGAGTTTTCTTATAGCGATCACGAAGTTTTTCTTTATCGATAGGTTTTTTATCACCTTCCTGTTTTTTGTCCCTATACTCTTCATATGTCCTTTTGACTTGTGTCCAAAGTGAATAAAGTTCAATCTGAAGTATTTCCAAAGCATGAATATTGTCCTCGGCTGCTGATTGGCAATAAACGTTCTCAAAATCAAAAAGGTCGTTTGTACAATTAACAAATTTGTCGCGTGCCATGTTTTTATTTATGGGTCAAAAAACTAATCGATTTAGTGAAATATGTGAGATTAATTAAAAAAAGTCCCTGCTAGCGATTTTACAACAAGAAGTATCAAAAAGTATAATTAATTGTTAAGTTAATTACTCTGGTCAACAAAAAAATTCTCCCCCATAGACGAATAGTTGGACTTGATGTATTTTGATGTGCTAAACACGAATCTGCTTTCAGTTTTTTTTTCATCAGGTCTGAATTTTTTTTTTTATGGGCGTGTTTATTATTTCTCCCATAGCAAGGTCATTACTTTAGTATATTTCCTCATAACTCAAGAACAGTGTGAACGGTTGACATAAATGATACACTAAAAGATGCGTACTAAAAATATCTTCAAATCATCCAAACTTAATTTTTTTATGTGCTCAATAGTTTCAAAGTTATTTTGAAATAAGTGCCCAAAAAAATCATTTTTATGCAAAATTTTTGATTTTTTTGTTACTGAAATTTATTTTAATAAATTAAAACATCAAAAAAAACTACAGTTTATCATCTTAATTTTAATGCTGATAATGCTGCGAAAAAATAAGGTATATATCTTCAAAATTGATGCACAAATCGTGATTTTATTCACAGTTAAGTAAAAATACCACGGTGGGCAAAAAAAATATATTTTTTCTTGAAACAAAAATAGGTGGACTAGGTGGATGTTGACGAGTTAAACAATCTGCATTCACTTTTTTCTATCACGTACTGATTTTTTTAGGTGCATGACTAATATCATCACCTTATTCAGCGGTCACACTATAAAATTCGAGAATGGTTTGTCAAATTTAAACTATAACTCAAGAACCGTTTACACGATTTTGATAATACAATATTTTTAATTCGCTCAAGAATTTCAGAGTTATGGATCAAAATTTTCACGATTTTTCAAAAAAAAAAAAAAAAAAATATATTTTTCGCTACTAATTACCGAATAACTACGGAAATATTAACTGGATAGATCACTATCTACTGGAGTTTAATTTACGTGATAGAAAAAAAGTAAAAAAGCAAATTTAGCACATTAAATTCCATCTAATCCACCTATTTTTTTTTTATTTAAGACAAAAAAAATTTTTTTTGCCGACTAAGCTACATCCACTTAACTGTAGGTATGTATGGGTATCCCAACAACTGTGAATCCAATCAAGATTTGTGCATAAATTTTTATGATACGTGGCTTTATTTACTCATAGTTTTACCAGCTTTGAGATAAAGATGATAAACTGTCATTTTTCATGTTTTCACTTTTAAAAAATAGTTTTACTATAAAAAAGAAATCTTGAATTCAGCATGAAAAAAATTTTTTCAGACACTTATTTCGAAATATCTCCAAAACTATTGAGAGGATAAAAATTTGTTAGTAGAACGACTTAAAGTCAATTTTATTTCACATATTTTTGTGTATTAATTATATAAATCGTACATACCGTTCTCGAGTTATAGTGAAATATACTCCAGTAATCGGCTTATTTAGGTCTCCCATCTCGACCTGATGGGAGAAAACTGAAAGCAGATTCGAGTTTAGCATGTGGAATTCCATCTAGTTCATATATTTTTTTTTGAAGGAGCACGAAAAAAATTTTTTTTTTGGCCAGTGTTATTTGAAGAAATTATGTTTCCCCAGTAAATGTTCAAAAACGTATGTGGGTGGTAACCCTACTATTTATACCCTACACCACCATAGGTGTTGGGGTATTATGCGTTTGTGCTGATATTTGTAGCCCATATAAAACGTTATTCAATACCCACCTTAAAGTATACCAATCGACTCAGAATCACTTTTTAAATCGATCTAACGATGTCCGTCCGGCTGGTTGGCTGGCTGTCCATGTAAACCTTGTGCACAAAGTACAGGTCGCAATTTTGAAGATAATTGAATGAAATTTGGCAGGTGGGATTTTTATGATACAAGGACGGAGCCTATTGAAATTGGTTATGATCGGTCCATTATTTCACCTACCTCCCATACAAATGTCCCCCCGGAATTAAGTTTCAACACTAAAAAATGCCTTAGAAATAAGAATATTTTAATGAAATTCGGTACAAAGAAGTTTTGTATAAGTATCAATCTTTGTACCAAATTTTATGAAGATCGGTCTAAGATTAACCATAGCTCACATACAAACCCCTGTTCCTAAAATCACTTTAACGTGCATAAATCCCATACTAATGTTAGTATCAAGTTAATATTCGACACAAATAAGTTTTATATAAGTAGAAACAACATTGCCTGTTGATCCTCTGTTGCTGCCTTGTTGATTTTTAATTTTTTTTTGCTGATGTTACTTGCAAAAATGTGGTCCGTTATATATATTTATTTAAGAAAAAATTCCTTTTTGTTCATCTATATAGCCCAGCAGGAAAATATGTTAGTGCTTCCTCCGAACAAACTTTAAACATAATCCTTTTTGCCTTCTGTAAAAATTCCTTTAAGAATGCCTTGATTTCTTTTAAAAAGAAGTCCGGTATTAATTCTTGTTTCCATTTCATTAGATGCGAAGTAGAAGGTGTCACTCACCTACTAACTTTCTCATTACAAACAAAAAAATAGTAACTGCGAGACTTACAAAGCTCAAACACATATAGTCTTGTTTCAAGTGTCGATAAAGAAGATAGTCTATATGCCTTAATAAACTTTAAAGTGGCATAGTTTCGGTTCTGTAAAAGATATTGATTTCAATATTTTTTTGTATAACGAAGAATTATGTCAGCTAAGAAATGTATTTTAGATGAAAAAAAATCGAGTTTTTACCTTTTCTGATTTTTGCAATTAAAATAATATTTTTGTAAAAAAATGTTTTTTTGAGAAACTATAAATATTTTATCTGTAATAAAATCTTTGTTAGTAAAGATATCTGTTTAATGATGTCCCAAAACTGACGCAGCACCAGTTTTTTGCTAACGGTCCTTTTTTATGTTTTCTTTTATTTTATTTCTTTTTATTTACTTTGTATAAAATCTTTGTTGTTAACGATATCTAACGAAATTAGCGAATAAAATGAGAAAATGAAAACAACTTTCAAGTTTTTTGTAAAAGGAATCCCACAATTCCCAAAAAAAAAAAAAAAAAAAACGCCGAAAATTCCAAAAATGTTTTTTTTCACATTTTCGGCTATAAAATCCACATTTTTCCGAAGTCTCGTAGATTTTGATTGAAAGCTTTTAACAACATATTACAGATTCTTAAGTGTAGATACCTTTTCGGGCAAAAAAACACAAGTCGTCATTTTTGCAATTTTCAAATTCAAAATCGTTTATTTTTGGGCTCGGTAAAGATATCGACTTCAAATTTTTTTATTCTATAGATAGTAATTTAATTTTATAGATAATTTTGTTCTTTAATTAGCTAAAGAAAAACAAATGAAATCGGTCGGAAACACTAGGATATATGTGAAAAAACTGAACCAAGAACATGCAAAATTGAGGTACTTAAAAATTCAAATGCAAGCATATTTTTTGTAAGTCTTATCAGTGCCTACAATAATGTATAAAAATATTTTAAATTGATAGAGAAACAAAAATTTGGCAAGCGATTAAAAAATGTGTATGTCAGAAGTACCCAACTTTGAGCCCCTTTAGCTGCACCCCTAAGGGGTCTGTACGGTCCCACTTCCAAACTTAACATTGCACACTCCTCTGCTATACCTATACCAAATTTCTTGCAAATCCAACCAGTCGATCAGAAGTTACAGATTTATTTCCAAAAAATTTCGATTCTGCCCCACTGTGCACTGTAACTTTAATATTTTCAACATACAAATTGAAAAACTTGAAACATTTAATACAAAATCCGTAATATAAAAATTTTTTAAAACTAACATAGTCCTAGAAGTTGAAATTTAAAAATTCTTAAAAAATTCGTTGACTTTAGAGCAAGGACCGGAAACATTTTTTATTTTGTTTTTTTATAAAAAAATATTTTCATTGAAGTTCAAAAATTATTTTATAACATACTAAAACAAAAAATATTAAAAATGTTTTTAAAAGAAAATTTTTCTTCAAGTACAAAATAATAAAGTTTTCAAAATAAAATTTTTCCAAAGAAAACAAAACACAAAAAAACTTTTTTTTTTATACAATAATTTTTCATTTCAAAGTCACATTTATGAAATTGAAATATTGATAATAAATGTAAATTATAAGACAAATAATGGAAAATTTATTATTTTCAAATGATGTTTGTAATCCTTATCTAATGTTTTCACACAAACTAAGATAAATTCCTATGAATGTATACTAGAGTGGTCCCGTTTGTATGGAGATGAAATATGGTGTCGATGTTCCCATCTCAAGTGGAAGTTTACTTCATTTACTTCAAATTTTGGTATCGCAAGAAAGAACTTTGGGGCTCGCAATTAATAACGTATCAAAAATTTAGGACCAGGTACAAAAAAGTCCAAAGTTTTGCAATTTATCACAAAAAATTTATATACTGGAATTTTTTACACATAAATATTTAACGAAATTGGGACTAAAATTATACAATATACCGAAACGAGTTTTTTTGTTTTTAAATTTTTGAACTTGTTTTAATTTTATTAGAAATTTTAAAACCATTATTTCGTTCATATACAAATGTTTCTATATGAAAAAGACTTAAATAAATTGAGCATCGAAATATGCGTATTTTTCTAAGCTTTTCAATGATATAAATATTTAGGTTAAACAATTCAAATGTATAAATTTTTTGAGAAAAATTGCAAAATTTTGGACTTATTTAGATCTGAATTTTTGTTATATCATTAAATGCGCGCTCCAAAGTCTTTTCTTGCGGTATCAAAATTGCATGTTGTTCCTTTGACAGAAAAATGAAAAAAAAAACGAAAAACCCGAAAAAATTACCTATTTTGATCTAGCTCACGAAAGGATAATTTCAGGACCAAAATTTTGAGAAACAGTCCCTTAAATGAAGTAAATTTTCATTTGAGGTGAGAACATCGATACTTTTCATTTTGGGCGACCCTAATGTATACCATTTAAAACGTGAATTATATAATTGCTTTTTTTCTATAATTCGCAGCGACTTTGATCATTTATTGTGTCCAATAAGATTACTAAGCAACTATCGAATTTCCAGTTATTTATAACGAATTCATTTCTAAATTGATATTTCTAAATTATACAAAGAAAAAGTTTTTTCGTACATAAAAAACATTTTTTTAAAATACACAATTATTTTGTACTTCAGTTAAAATGTTTGTTTTAATTATTTTATTGTTTTGTTTTTGAACAGTAAAGAAAAATATTATATTTTGAACGAAAGTGTTTTTTATTTTTTCAATGAAAACTTAAAATTTAAAGTTTTTTGTTCGTAATTTCTGGTATCTGCTTTAAAGCTGTCCTATTTTATGCAGACTAATTGCATAATAAAATACGAAACATATCTTGAAAGTCTTAGCTATCATTACATGTAAATATTAAATTATAAAAAAAAAAGAAAGAAATTGACTTTTTTCCACTAAGACAGTCTGCAACATCTACCATGTACCCATAATTGGCGTGGGGGCATCATAATTCATAGTGCAGATGTTGGATCCGTTGATTTGTTCGGATAACGACGCATCCCTCTGGTCATTCCTAAGATTTGAGTGCCATAGTTGATTGGACGCGTTAAACTCTCCTAGGACCAATCGCCATCCAATATGACCCTGACGTCGCATAACCTGTGGGACAGCTGGCTACTGGCGGAAGGTAGACACTATATACTCTATCATGGTTCAGGATTTGTTTCATTTCCGGCTCTACTCCCTTTTTCTAACACCTTTGGATGCTTTGTGGAAATTTTAAAGCGAGTAAACAAACGAGTAAACAATTTTGCCGAAAACATATTACACACCAGTCAGTGTTTTCTTTGTTATGCTGGATATTCTATTTGAAAATTTGCGCTTTGATTTTTCTGCTATAGTAGGCAATTTAGCAGTCTTCGTATCGCAATCAGCTGTTTCAACCAGCTTTATGCAGATGTGTGTATGTAGCTATTGACACAAAGATTCTAGGTAGCGTATCGCAGAAATCTACAGAAAATAGATTTTTACGTAGCTGCGTGAGTTTTTAACAACCCTGTAATTAATTTTGCTCACAAAATAACCGAAAAACAGGGTTGTTTACACAATGAATGTTGAAAAACATATGTTACGTTTACTTTTGTTGACTGGTTGAACAAAATGTTTCACGCTACTTTTCTTCATTCTACGTTGCGATGGAAAGTTGACTGGTTGGGGTTTAAGAATAAAACACATAAGGGTTGAAATGTAGCGTAATGTTTTTAACTTTCACACAATAATGTCTAGCAGCAATGGAATTGTCAACAAAATGTCTGCTAAACATTTTAATGTAGCAGCAAAATCAAAACGAAAATAAATAATACTGCGCAAAATGATTTCAACACAATTGTGCGTGCGCAACTTTACAGAAATTTATTTTACTTCGTATGCAATGGTTTGTTTTTGCTGCTGCAAATTGCAGAGATGATTGACAATTTTAGTAGTATAACGAAGTTATGGTGTGGATATTTCTAGTTGTTGAGTATTGTATAAATGAAACATTTGTATTAAACACTTGCACAGTTACGCTCAAACCACACCAATTTCTTTATTTTTCAGTTTCAGTTTTTTAAGATTAAACAATCGTACTTGAATCTTCTAGGGAATTTTACTTAGCAATACGTCAGATAAAATCTAAATTTGATTTTAGTGATGATAATTTTACTCTTGTAGATATTGATAATCCCAAAATTGTAAAATTAAAAAAAAATCAAGATTTACAAAAGATAATTCAGATTATAATCTTACATCTTTCAAATGTAACAGCAGAAAAATATTTAGCAATCTGATTAATTTGAAAACAGAGTAAAGAAATAAAATGTCTATCGAAAAAGGAAGGAAAACTTGAAATGGAAAGTTTACATTTTAACTTTTTTATTTATTTTTTACATGTTACATTGTATGTAAAAAAAATTGTACGATACATTTTTTATGTTTAATGGCTTAATCTATGTTAAAATAAACCTAAAACAAATTTATGTGTAATTTTTCTTCAGATGTGTAATTTAGTCATCGGTTATGTTTAGGTAGTAACATTCTTGGTGGTAACACTGATTGGATGAGAATGAATAATTTGGAAAAGAGAGTAACATACTTTACTCTGTTTTAACAAAACAGGTAAAGTAGGTATTAGCTTATACCAGTAATACTCATTGTATGTTGAAAAAAAATATATTTATAAAAAAATAAATTTTTTTATTTATTTATTTGCCATTATTAAAGGTAATAAATAAATAAATAAATAAATAAATAAATAAATAAATAAATAAATAAACAAATACATTTTATTTGTTTATATTTTTTATTTTTATTAGAAACACATTTCTATTCTACAAAAATCACTTTTATACAGACAATATATTGTATGGCTTTTATTTAAAAACACACGGTACATACGTACGCACATATTTATATATTTTGCTTTTGAAACCTGTTTTTGGTGGTGGTTTCTGACAGAAGTACAAAATTTAGTTTGCTCTGAATTTACTTGTTGTACCAATAAACACTCAAAAATACTCATGGTACAACAGTTACTTGAGAAAAAGAAACAAATAAATTTGTTACTCAACGTAAAACCACTAATAACTTTAACTGTTTTTATGAATAGAGTGTGCAAAAACAAGATCATACAATATCTGTTACACTCGTTCTCTCATTTATATTATAAATTTTATAACAATATGCACAAGTATTTATTTGTTATATCTGTTTTGAGTGTACTTTCAGTTCTACTCTTGAACGTCTTTAATTTGTATATTTATTGCACAGTCGTAAGTGAAAAATTTTTTGCTGGAACTGAATATTTAAACCTTGGTTTTAAGTTAACTTTTCTTCTTTTAATCGTCATCTGAAAGCCATCACAAACACCGCTTGCAGAATAGAATTTTTAATAGTTTTACCTTCAACAATTCAATTATAAAAGATAATATGTTTTGTATAAAATAAAAATACGATTTTAATTTTTTAAACTAAATTTATTTCTCTTCAAACATTAATACAATGTGAAATTTCATTGAAATCGAGCTGTTGGAAAATGCAAATTTATTTTCATTTTATTTATTTATTTTTTTTTTTTTGACCATACACCGTGAAGCGATTGCAGTTTAGATACTATATGAAAATTTATAGTTTTACTAAAATTTTTGGAAAATGTATTAATTTTTTATTAATAAATAAATTATTTTTGTTGTTCTGGATTGGTTGCTCCAGATATAAATACTAAAAGAACAACAGGAACAATATACATCCACTGAAATTAAAAAGAAAAAATTATATGTTAATTATTTATTCTACATGTATTTTTAAAGCTATAAAGAAACAAGGTATAGTATTCGAAGCAGCTAATAGGTACTTTCAAATATTTATTGGCATGCATAATTAATTCCCCGAAAATATATTTTTTTTAATCTTATGCTACATTTTAATTTATAAATTTTTATTTTAAGAGTATTTTTTTTTTATCGATATGTAGTATAAAGACAACCCTCGGGAAGGGGTAGTCATCTTGACGTGAAGTGAGGCCTTAAGTGCAAGGAGGTTTAGGACCGGGCTGGCTGTGGTGACATTAGTCACCACCTGTAAGGTCGCCCATGCCAGAGTGATCTGTTTCGCATTGAGAGCGACTGATTGTCTGCGGATGACAAAACACCGTATTCATCTGTCAACGAAGACGTTGGCAGACCAATAAGGACGTTCTTGTTAGCTTCAGGCACGGAGGACCTTATATTTATCTAAGAACCTTGTTTTCATAAAGAGTATGTTTGCAGATTACATAAGGACGGTTATGGTAAAAAAAATCAAAACTTTTATTCTATCTAATTTTAGCGATAAGGACACGTGCACAATCGCTGTTGAAAACAAATCCAAACGATCATGGAGAAAACCCACCAAACTCCAGAAGGAAGAAGGTGATATCTTGTGCTAATAGAAGGAATATCCCTCTGATAATATGAGCAGACGCGAATGCACATTATACCATATGGGGAAGCTCAGACATCAACCAAAGGGGTGAGTCACTATTCAACTTCATTGTTCAAAACAAACTAACAGTAGTTAATAGGGGTGATGAACCCAACTTTATTGTTACTAACTGAAGGGAAGATCTTGATGTTACACTTATTAGAGACAAATTTTCAAACTTGATTAAAAATTGGAGTGTGTCGATGGACTGATCCTTTTCAGATCACATACATATATATCGACTTCGAAATTTCTTTAGAGGTAAACGATTTTTTTGGAAATAATTCTGTAACTTTAGAACTGCTGGATGAATTTGAATGAAATTTCGCATGGACAATCCTGAGCTGTATCTCAATTGATTTGGAGGAGCACAGATCCTTAGGGGGTCTGTGGGACGGGGAGTGGACCACCAAAATTGGTCACCTCGAATATGCAAATTTAAAAAAAAAAAATCGCCAAAATTTAATTTATGATTAGATTGAAAAAAAAAAAAATTTGCACATAGATAGTCCTTGTAATTCTCTACAAAAAATACGATTATATGTCTGGGATATATTTTTTACTTTAAAAGATATTTGGAACGAAGTCAAATTTTGACCCATTTTGGACATGTTGGTGGTAACATTTTTTCACTTTAAAATCCATTATTTTTCTCTGGACCATATTTTTTTTTTCAGATGGTCTGTGGGCAGGAGGAGAACCTCCGAAAGTGATCAACTCTTTTAATTATTTCTTATATAATATCCGAGGTGACCCATTTCGGAGGTCCTCCCCAATGTCCCAAGATCAGCTAGAAACTTGTGCTCCTCCAAAACAGTTGGAAAATACCTCAGTAATAACTATGTGAAATTTCATTGAAATATATTTAACAGTTCAAAAGTTACACAAAATTATTCAAAAAACACCATGAAACTGCTGTGCACTTATGTATATAGAATGCTGCAGCACACATTTACCATAGAAATGAAGGAAAATGTGCAAATTTTGCTGAAGGTTAGTTTTTAAACGATTGCGTAAAGTATTTATGCAAGTATTTGATATTATTGGATAGGTTATGACTTCAAAAATAATAATAATATATACATAATTAAGTATTACATATTATGCTAATATGCTTTTAATATGCTTTTAAAAATAGTCGTTAAAAAAACTGACTTTTAACATAAAATCTCCACTCCTGCATTCGTCTTTGGCCGGGCGGAAAGCAGTTTAGTGTTAAATCATTCTAAATCTATTTCTATAAAAAATATGGGTACCAAATTTAAAAAAGCTCGCGTGACATTTTTTTTATTAATCGATAAAAATGAAACTATTTTTTAAAATTGACAATTTTCGGCCAATGCTGGATGTAGGGTGCAAACTTAAATCAATTCAAAATTTCTTTATTAACCATTTATGAAGCCTTATCTTTTAAAATTAATAAGGAACAATTTTTTTTATTAACGGAACTTTGAGAAAAAAGTGAATGAATTGTACTCTATTTTTGTAAAAAAATAGCAATTTTTCATGCCAATTTCAGAGTGCTGACTTTGAATATTTTTCACGTCTAGACGAATTGAGATAATCCAAAAGTTCTTTCAGCATATTATTTTGAAATATGTAGCAAATTACAGAATATTTTTAAAAAATTTTTACCTCATATATCTCCGGACTTATTCCCGAAAGTCGAGCCAAAAAATCAAAAATTCAAGCGTAAATATCTTTTTAACTGTAAGAGATAACTTAGATGAGTAAGCTTATTTTTTCTTTATCTTGCCAAGCACTTTCCAGAAATATAAAAATCGGACTTCATTTGTACAAGTTATGATTTTTTTTAACTTTTACACACTCGAGGTAGTCAACTTTGACACCCTGTAGCTTATCTCGTGTTATCACAGGGTGACTACAAGATGATTTCTCTGAAAGCTTAGGTCCTCCTCTACAACTCTTCCATATATTTCAATTTGATCCGACCAGTAGTTTAGGAGATTCAGATTTATTACCAAAAAATTTGCGTTTGACCCCACTGTGCCGCGGTTTATTTAACGCCACGTTTGGTATACCTTTACCCCTATGTGTATAGTAGCTCAACAAATAAACAAAAATATTTTATTTATTTTGCCAAATAATAAAATATTTCCTTTCAAGAAAGGAAAAAAAATATTTAATTTACTTTACAATGGCGCCATTGTCAGATAAATCATTTATAATGGCAACGCTGCACATTTAACAGCAAAGTTTATCCGTCTGACGACGGATCTGGTAACTTTTGCCATACAACAACCTGCCAACAGTGTAAACTGACAATTTTTGTTGGCAGATAAATTTATTGTCTGGGTAAGGTTTTCTTACGATCGTCTAAACTGGCAATTTACCTGTTGCTAACAATTTTTCATTGTCAGTACATTGGCATTACATTGTCAGATCTGCCAACATTGTTAGATCTGACAACCGTGTATACATAGCTTAACTCCCATACAAATATATTCACGGAATAGAAGTTAAATGGTTATATATTATATATTTAAAGTCTGAATGTTTTCTCAAATTTATAATTTCCTTTTATGTTGAATAAACTTTTGAATCACAAAATTTTTGGCATGTATTTACACCTTTTTTTAATTATTGATTAATAAAAAATTTCTTATTCACCAAAGAATAAAATGAAGAAAATAAAAAAAAACTATGTATATTTTCATTATTTTTTCATTAATATTGTTCGGTGGGTTATAATATTAAAACATATTTAAAATCTAGAGAAATATATCTTTTCAACGATACCAATCACTAAAATACCGCGGTTTATTTAATACCTCGTTTGGTATACCCTTACCCCTATGTACAATGTAGAAAACTCCTCGGAAAGAAGTCTGACAATTCTTTTACATGTATATTCGCATTTCTCAACAAATATTAAACATTTTAATGTGTACTGTACCCGCCGCAGCGCCGCTGTCAAAACCAATAAGAGCTATTCCACAAAATATCAAGTAAGTAAGTAAGTAAATATTTATTGAGTCTTTTTTTCTTTCGATAACATGTGTTGTACTTAACTAAATGATAACATGTAAATATAAATAACATAGAACTATTGTTGTCTTATTCTATTACACGGTGTTTTATGAAAAAACGCTACTTGCTAAATTTTAAAGATTATATGTTAAATAACATAAAATGAATGGAGAACAAGGTTTGCTCAAGGCCTTTACTGTTTACAGACAGAGCATAAGAGTCTGTCAAAATTAAATAAATAAACTAAAACTACATAAATAAATAACTATTAAAAAAAAAAATAACAAACAAGAAACTGTTAAAAAATTGGCTAACAGAGTTAATTTTACGTGGACACATATGAAAATGAATATATGTATAAAGATATCACAGAATTGTAAAATTTGATCAAATTTGTCTATAAAGCGACAGTTCAGGTACATTTTATGAACTTAATAGTAACTTATATTACTTACATAATGTATGTATTTATAAAATTTATAATTCTTATTTAAATTTACTTTTGAAATGTAATAACATGATTTTTTTTTTTTTTCAGCCCCTGTGGGTGCCGGGCGCAGTTTTAGTGTAGATTTGAAGCAACATGTGTGGATCAGGGTCATTGTCGAAGACTTCATTAATAATACCTACTGGGGAGAGGTAAGCTGAGCCTGACCAAGCTCAGACATCAACCAAAGGGGTGAGTCACTATTCAACTTCATTGTTCAAAACAAACTAACAGTAGTTAATAGGGGTGATGAACCCAACTTTATTGTTACTAACTGAAGGGAAGATCTTGATGTTACACTTATTAGAGACAAATTTTCAAACTTGATTAAAAATTGGAGTGTGTCGATGGACTGATCCTTTTCAGATCACATACATATATATCGACTTCGAAATTTCTTTAGAGGTAAACGATTTTTTTGGAAATAATTCTGTAACTTTAGAACTGCTGGATGAATTTGAATGAAATTTCGCATGGACAATCCTGAGCTGTATCTCAATTGATTTGGAGGAGCACAGATCCTTAGGGGGTCTGTGGGACGGGGAGTGGACCACCAAAATTGGTCACCTCGAATATGCAAATTTAAAAAAAAAAAATCGCCAAAATTTAATTTATGATTAGATTGAAAAAAAAAAAAATTTGCACATAGATAGTCCTTGTAATTCTCTACAAAAAATACGATTATATGTCTGGGATATATTTTTTACTTTAAAAGATATTTGGAACGAAGTCAAATTTTGACCCATTTTGGACATGTTGGTGGTAACATTTTTTCACTTTAAAATCCATTATTTTTCTCTGGACCATATTTTTTTTTTCAGATGGTCTGTGGGCAGGAGGAGAACCTCCGAAAGTGATCAACTCTTTTAATTATTTCTTATATAATATCCGAGGTGACCCATTTCGGAGGTCCTCCCCAATGTCCCAAGATCAGCTAGAAACTTGTGCTCCTCCAAAACAGTTGGAAAATACCTCAGTAATAACTATGTGAAATTTCATTGAAATATATTTAACAGTTCAAAAGTTACACAAAATTATTCAAAAAACACCATGAAACTGCTGTGCACTTATGTATATAGAATGCTGCAGCACACATTTACCATAGAAATGAAGGAAAATGTGCAAATTTTGCTGAAGGTTAGTTTTTAAACGATTGCGTAAAGTATTTATGCAAGTATTTGATATTATTGGATAGGTTATGACTTCAAAAATAATAATAATATATACATAATTAAGTATTACATATTATGCTAATATGCTTTTAATATGCTTTTAAAAATAGTCGTTAAAAAAACTGACTTTTAACATAAAATCTCCACTCCTGCATTCGTCTTTGGCCGGGCGGAAAGCAGTTTAGTGTTAAATCATTCTAAATCTATTTCTATAAAAAATATGGGTACCAAATTTAAAAAAGCTCGCGTGACATTTTTTTTATTAATCGATAAAAATGAAACTATTTTTTAAAATTGACAATTTTCGGCCAATGCTGGATGTAGGGTGCAAACTTAAATCAATTCAAAATTTCTTTATTAACCATTTATGAAGCCTTATCTTTTAAAATTAATAAGGAACAATTTTTTTTATTAACGGAACTTTGAGAAAAAAGTGAATGAATTGTACTCTATTTTTGTAAAAAAATAGCAATTTTTCATGCCAATTTCAGAGTGCTGACTTTGAATATTTTTCACGTCTAGACGAATTGAGATAATCCAAAAGTTCTTTCAGCATATTATTTTGAAATATGTAGCAAATTACAGAATATTTTTAAAAAATTTTTACCTCATATATCTCCGGACTTATTCCCGAAAGTCGAGCCAAAAAATCAAAAATTCAAGCGTAAATATCTTTTTAACTGTAAGAGATAACTTAGATGAGTAAGCTTATTTTTTCTTTATCTTGCCAAGCACTTTCCAGAAATATAAAAATCGGACTTCATTTGTACAAGTTATGATTTTTTTTAACTTTTACACACTCGAGGTAGTCAACTTTGACACCCTGTAGCTTATCTCGTGTTATCACAGGGTGACTACAAGATGATTTCTCTGAAAGCTTAGGTCCTCCTCTACAACTCTTCCATATATTTCAATTTGATCCGACCAGTAGTTTAGGAGATTCAGATTTATTACCAAAAAATTTGCGTTTGACCCCACTGTGCCGCGGTTTATTTAACGCCACGTTTGGTATACCTTTACCCCTATGTGTATAGTAGCTCAACAAATAAACAAAAATATTTTATTTATTTTGCCAAATAATAAAATATTTCCTTTCAAGAAAGGAAAAAAAATATTTAATTTACTTTACAATGGCGCCATTGTCAGATAAATCATTTATAATGGCAACGCTGCACATTTAACAGCAAAGTTTATCCGTCTGACGACGGATCTGGTAACTTTTGCCATACAACAACCTGCCAACAGTGTAAACTGACAATTTTTGTTGGCAGATAAATTTATTGTCTGGGTAAGGTTTTCTTACGATCGTCTAAACTGGCAATTTACCTGTTGCTAACAATTTTTCATTGTCAGTACATTGGCATTACATTGTCAGATCTGCCAACATTGTTAGATCTGACAACCGTGTATACATAGCTTAACTCCCATACAAATATATTCACGGAATAGAAGTTAAATGGTTATATATTATATATTTAAAGTCTGAATGTTTTCTCAAATTTATAATTTCCTTTTATGTTGAATAAACTTTTGAATCACAAAATTTTTGGCATGTATTTACACCTTTTTTTAATTATTGATTAATAAAAAATTTCTTATTCACCAAAGAATAAAATGAAGAAAATAAAAAAAAACTATGTATATTTTCATTATTTTTTCATTAATATTGTTCGGTGGGTTATAATATTAAAACATATTTAAAATCTAGAGAAATATATCTTTTCAACGATACCAATCACTAAAATACCGCGGTTTATTTAATACCTCGTTTGGTATACCCTTACCCCTATGTACAATGTAGAAAACTCCTCGGAAAGAAGTCTGACAATTCTTTTACATGTATATTCGCATTTCTCAACAAATATTAAACATTTTAATGTGTACTGTACCCGCCGCAGCGCCGCTGTCAAAACCAATAAGAGCTATTCCACAAAATATCAAGTAAGTAAGTAAGTAAATATTTATTGAGTCTTTTTTTCTTTCGATAACATGTGTTGTACTTAACTAAATGATAACATGTAAATATAAATAACATAGAACTATTGTTGTCTTATTCTATTACACGGTGTTTTATGAAAAAACGCTACTTGCTAAATTTTAAAGATTATATGTTAAATAACATAAAATGAATGGAGAACAAGGTTTGCTCAAGGCCTTTACTGTTTACAGACAGAGCATAAGAGTCTGTCAAAATTAAATAAATAAACTAAAACTACATAAATAAATAACTATTAAAAAAAAAAATAACAAACAAGAAACTGTTAAAAAATTGGCTAACAGAGTTAATTTTACGTGGACACATATGAAAATGAATATATGTATAAAGATATCACAGAATTGTAAAATTTGATCAAATTTGTCTATAAAGCGACAGTTCAGGTACATTTTATGAACTTAATAGTAACTTATATTACTTACATAATGTATGTATTTATAAAATTTATAATTCTTATTTAAATTTACTTTTGAAATGTAATAACATGATTTTTTTTTTTTTTCAGCCCCTGTGGGTGCCGGGCGCAGTTTTAGTGTAGATTTGAAGCAACATGTGTGGATCAGGGTCATTGTCGAAGACTTCATTAATAATACCTACTGGGGAGAGGTAAGCTGAGCCTGACCAAGCTCAGACATCAACCAAAGGGGTGAGTCACTATTCAACTTCATTGTTCAAAACAAACTAACAGTAGTTAATAGGGGTGATGAACCCAACTTTATTGTTACTAACTGAAGGGAAGATCTTGATGTTACACTTATTAGAGACAAATTTTCAAACTTGATTAAAAATTGGAGTGTGTCGATGGACTGATCCTTTTCAGATCACATACATATATATCGACTTCGAAATTTCTTTAGAGGTAAACGATTTTTTTGGAAATAATTCTGTAACTTTAGAACTGCTGGATGAATTTGAATGAAATTTCGCATGGACAATCCTGAGCTGTATCTCAATTGATTTGGAGGAGCACAGATCCTTAGGGGGTCTGTGGGACGGGGAGTGGACCACCAAAATTGGTCACCTCGAATATGCAAATTTAAAAAAAAAAAATCGCCAAAATTTAATTTATGATTAGATTGAAAAAAAAAAAAATTTGCACATAGATAGTCCTTGTAATTCTCTACAAAAAATACGATTATATGTCTGGGATATATTTTTTACTTTAAAAGATATTTGGAACGAAGTCAAATTTTGACCCATTTTGGACATGTTGGTGGTAACATTTTTTCACTTTAAAATCCATTATTTTTCTCTGGACCATATTTTTTTTTTCAGATGGTCTGTGGGCAGGAGGAGAACCTCCGAAAGTGATCAACTCTTTTAATTATTTCTTATATAATATCCGAGGTGACCCATTTCGGAGGTCCTCCCCAATGTCCCAAGATCAGCTAGAAACTTGTGCTCCTCCAAAACAGTTGGAAAATACCTCAGTAATAACTATGTGAAATTTCATTGAAATATATTTAACAGTTCAAAAGTTACACAAAATTATTCAAAAAACACCATGAAACTGCTGTGCACTTATGTATATAGAATGCTGCAGCACACATTTACCATAGAAATGAAGGAAAATGTGCAAATTTTGCTGAAGGTTAGTTTTTAAACGATTGCGTAAAGTATTTATGCAAGTATTTGATATTATTGGATAGGTTATGACTTCAAAAATAATAATAATATATACATAATTAAGTATTACATATTATGCTAATATGCTTTTAATATGCTTTTAAAAATAGTCGTTAAAAAAACTGACTTTTAACATAAAATCTCCACTCCTGCATTCGTCTTTGGCCGGGCGGAAAGCAGTTTAGTGTTAAATCATTCTAAATCTATTTCTATAAAAAATATGGGTACCAAATTTAAAAAAGCTCGCGTGACATTTTTTTTATTAATCGATAAAAATGAAACTATTTTTTAAAATTGACAATTTTCGGCCAATGCTGGATGTAGGGTGCAAACTTAAATCAATTCAAAATTTCTTTATTAACCATTTATGAAGCCTTATCTTTTAAAATTAATAAGGAACAATTTTTTTTATTAACGGAACTTTGAGAAAAAAGTGAATGAATTGTACTCTATTTTTGTAAAAAAATAGCAATTTTTCATGCCAATTTCAGAGTGCTGACTTTGAATATTTTTCACGTCTAGACGAATTGAGATAATCCAAAAGTTCTTTCAGCATATTATTTTGAAATATGTAGCAAATTACAGAATATTTTTAAAAAATTTTTACCTCATATATCTCCGGACTTATTCCCGAAAGTCGAGCCAAAAAATCAAAAATTCAAGCGTAAATATCTTTTTAACTGTAAGAGATAACTTAGATGAGTAAGCTTATTTTTTCTTTATCTTGCCAAGCACTTTCCAGAAATATAAAAATCGGACTTCATTTGTACAAGTTATGATTTTTTTTAACTTTTACACACTCGAGGTAGTCAACTTTGACACCCTGTAGCTTATCTCGTGTTATCACAGGGTGACTACAAGATGATTTCTCTGAAAGCTTAGGTCCTCCTCTACAACTCTTCCATATATTTCAATTTGATCCGACCAGTAGTTTAGGAGATTCAGATTTATTACCAAAAAATTTGCGTTTGACCCCACTGTGCCGCGGTTTATTTAACGCCACGTTTGGTATACCTTTACCCCTATGTGTATAGTAGCTCAACAAATAAACAAAAATATTTTATTTATTTTGCCAAATAATAAAATATTTCCTTTCAAGAAAGGAAAAAAAATATTTAATTTACTTTACAATGGCGCCATTGTCAGATAAATCATTTATAATGGCAACGCTGCACATTTAACAGCAAAGTTTATCCGTCTGACGACGGATCTGGTAACTTTTGCCATACAACAACCTGCCAACAGTGTAAACTGACAATTTTTGTTGGCAGATAAATTTATTGTCTGGGTAAGGTTTTCTTACGATCGTCTAAACTGGCAATTTACCTGTTGCTAACAATTTTTCATTGTCAGTACATTGGCATTACATTGTCAGATCTGCCAACATTGTTAGATCTGACAACCGTGTATACATAGCTTAACTCCCATACAAATATATTCACGGAATAGAAGTTAAATGGTTATATATTATATATTTAAAGTCTGAATGTTTTCTCAAATTTATAATTTCCTTTTATGTTGAATAAACTTTTGAATCACAAAATTTTTGGCATGTATTTACACCTTTTTTTAATTATTGATTAATAAAAAATTTCTTATTCACCAAAGAATAAAATGAAGAAAATAAAAAAAAACTATGTATATTTTCATTATTTTTTCATTAATATTGTTCGGTGGGTTATAATATTAAAACATATTTAAAATCTAGAGAAATATATCTTTTCAACGATACCAATCACTAAAATACCGCGGTTTATTTAATACCTCGTTTGGTATACCCTTACCCCTATGTACAATGTAGAAAACTCCTCGGAAAGAAGTCTGACAATTCTTTTACATGTATATTCGCATTTCTCAACAAATATTAAACATTTTAATGTGTACTGTACCCGCCGCAGCGCCGCTGTCAAAACCAATAAGAGCTATTCCACAAAATATCAAGTAAGTAAGTAAGTAAATATTTATTGAGTCTTTTTTTCTTTCGATAACATGTGTTGTACTTAACTAAATGATAACATGTAAATATAAATAACATAGAACTATTGTTGTCTTATTCTATTACACGGTGTTTTATGAAAAAACGCTACTTGCTAAATTTTAAAGATTATATGTTAAATAACATAAAATGAATGGAGAACAAGGTTTGCTCAAGGCCTTTACTGTTTACAGACAGAGCATAAGAGTCTGTCAAAATTAAATAAATAAACTAAAACTACATAAATAAATAACTATTAAAAAAAAAAATAACAAACAAGAAACTGTTAAAAAATTGGCTAACAGAGTTAATTTTACGTGGACACATATGAAAATGAATATATGTATAAAGATATCACAGAATTGTAAAATTTGATCAAATTTGTCTATAAAGCGACAGTTCAGGTACATTTTATGAACTTAATAGTAACTTATATTACTTACATAATGTATGTATTTATAAAATTTATAATTCTTATTTAAATTTACTTTTGAAATGTAATAACATGATTTTTTTTTTTTTTCAGCCCCTGTGGGTGCCGGGCGCAGTTTTAGTGTAGATTTGAAGCAACATGTGTGGATCAGGGTCATTGTCGAAGACTTCATTAATAATACCTACTGGGGAGAGGTAAGCTGAGCCTGACCAAGACAGACTATTTTCCAATTCATAAATTTCATTCATCAGGGTGTTTTCATGTGTGGCAAGTATTTCAACAAACAGCCTTTGAAGACGAAGAGCATTTTTACAGAAGGGTTGGACGTCTGAGGTGTCATATATGTAAGAATTGGGGTATTTTCTAGTTATTAATACACTTCCGCAAAATTCTTCTTTCAAATATTTCCAGTTCTTTGGCCACTATTGGTGAAATAGTGAACCAGATTGGAAAACCGTATAGCAAGACTGATCTTATGGCCACCTTGTAGAGAAGCAGCTTGGTTGTTTGAGGTAGGTGTTTGTTATTAAATAAGTATGAAAACATCCCGGTTATTTGTTTTGCTTTTTGTAGTGTACAACGTGCATGTGCATTAAATTTCAACATCTTGTCGATGGAGATGCCTAGAAACTTAATGGTAGATTTAAATGGAATATCGACCCCGTCAAGAGCGATGCGTAACATTTTACTTTGTGGAACCACTGAGCGATGACATTTTCCGGAAGGATTCCTAATACAAATAGCCTCTGATTTATTCGCGTTGATTTTAATTCCCCATGTTTTGTAGAAATCATTTATCAACATGAGGTGAGCTTTGGCATTATCAAGCGCTTGATTTGGTGAGGCGCTGTGGGTATAAATTAAGCAATCATCTGCATATAAAATTGCTGTCGAATTTTGAGTGGTATGGGGGAAATCGTGAAGAAACAGGTTGAATAGGAACGGTGCAAGGACACTTCCTTGAGGTACTCCACTGTTTATATATCCCAATGATGAAGATGTGCTCTGAATATGGACGGAAAATTTTCGGTCAGACAGAAAACTCTTGATTAATTTAATCAGGTAAGGATCAATTCCCAATCCTATTAGTTTATATATAATTCCACTATGGCAGACGGAATCAAATGCTTTTTCAATATCCAAGGATATCGCAACTGTGCAAATTTGATTTCTCAAGTTATTGGTTATGTCACTGTGGAATTTTAAAAGTGCGTGCTGTGTGGAGTGGAATTTTTTAAAACCAAATTGGAAGTCTGGTATGGGGTTTATGATAAATTCTTTCTCAATTTTATCTTTCAGGACATGCTCAAATATTTTCCCTAGATTAGAGAGCAAGGATATAGGACGAAAATCGGATAAAGCCTCCCTGTTTACTTTCTTCTTTATTAGGATTATTGTCGCTAACTTCCAATCAGAGGGAAAATAACCATTGTTGATGCAATGATTCATAATATAGGTAAGTAATTGAATAGTCTTATCTGGAAATCTTTTAATGATGTAGTTTGAGACACCATCTAAGCCACACGATTTTTTGGTATTATTATTTTGAATTATGTTTCTAATTTTTACAGGGTCGGTGAAATGGTATCCATCAGGATTTGAAAGTGCGTTGAACCTGTCATTAAACGAGAAAATGTGATTTGGAATTACATCCAAGCAAGTTGAGATTCTTGAGTCAAGATCATCCAACGGCCGTTCTGGTGTTGTTTGGCGAAAAATTGAGGAATAGAATTGCTGGAAATTGACTGCAATTTCGGTTGGGTTCGTTATGATGTTGTCATTATGTCGCAGTTGTTGACAAAAAGGGCTTTTTCTTTTCCCAATAAATTGATACATTTCTTTAAATGCTGATGGTCCAGGTTTGATATTTTGCAATTTGTTATTAATTTTTTGAGCTTGTTCTATTCCAACAGATTCTTTAATAATTATTTTAAGAAGTTGAATTTGTTTAGATAATATTTTGTACTCACTACTGAGTCTGTTTCCCGAGCGGTGAAATATGTTCTTCAGGGCTTTTTGACATTGGTATTTTAATTTGAAGAGTTTTTTGGTTCTCTCACAGAGTGGAGTTTTCCCGTTCTCAATTGTAATTTTCTGAGAGTGAAGTTCATGAATTGAGGTAAATGAAGTATTAAGCTCTCTGATTAGTATATCAATGTCTTGATTTTCCAGATTATCGTTTGTTGATGGCATAATATGTTCACTTGCATTCCCTAAATCACGGCGAAATTGGTCCCAATTGGTGTTCTTGTAAGAGATGAATGAATGAGGTGGATTCAGAATTAAGCTTGAGGGATCTATTTTTAGTTTCAGTTTGATCGGAAAATGATCTGAAAATGTTGGCAGTGATGAGATGGAAAAATCTGGATTATTAATATCGATTAATTTTGTGCTGACAAGAAAGTGATCCAAAAAAGAAGATCCATTTGGGTAAGATGGGGTAGAATCGCAGATACGAACCACCTCTAATGAATTATCTTCTAACCATTTTTTCAGGACTTTTCCATTTGAATTATCTGTCACGTCACCCCAAGATGAGCATTTTGAATTAAGATCACCACCAAGGATGAAACCATCAAAGCCTAAGCAAGATTGAAGAATCATATTAAGATCCGACTCCAACTGCTGCGATGGATAGTTGCATGGAATATAAATAGAGCCAAGTATATATCTTTTACGTGTGTTGTTGTATGATGAATTTATTTGTATAAATGAAGTATTTATCCCCACATTATTTATGGAAAATCTGTTATGTTGTATAGAGTTTTTAATTACCACCGCTACACCAATATGAGAATTGTCGTATATAAAGTTATAACCCTTAATTTTTAATGACTTATGCTTTCTTAGATGGCACTCCTGAATGAATCCAATATCAATGTTGTTATGATGTAGTGTATTGCTTAAGTCAATTTGTCTGCTTTTTTCAATCAAAGATCGCACATTGAATGATAAAATAATTATATTGTGTTCTTACTTTGTTAAGGAGGCGCAAAAATTCTGATTTGGCCTCAGACTTTGACATGTTCTTAAATTCCTTTAGGAAGATGTTGATTTCTTGCTCCAGAGTTAATTCTTCTGGATCTAGGAAATAATTGGCGAGTTTTAGAAAGTCCTCAATTACCGATGGTTTTTGTTGACACATATTTTGCTGGGTGGTATCTGGTTGAAACAGATTCGCAAATGTTTTCCCTGGTAAACGCATTGACATGTTCACTGCTTTTTTAACATTTTCTTTCGCAATGGTCTTTTCTTCCACTACTTTTGTCAACTTTTTTTGCCTTGCAGCCAGATATTTTTTATATGTTGGGCAACCTCTCCAGTTAGCACAAAATATCAATGTGTCTAATACTATGTTCACATATAAAGGTTTTTTGAAAATTGAGTCGTTTTCTTAAAAAAACACAAAGAAATTGACTTGTTTTTTCATATATTTTTAAAGCCAGAAAACATCTCGATTCGAGTTGTTTAATTATTTAACACAATAAAAACATACTAAATTTTCATACAGGGAAGACATTTTTAGTATTTTTAGTACACAGAAAAAGGAATTTGTATAAGTTGTCAAATAGTTTATAAACAAAAAATTAAAAATTATGAATTAAATTTATATTTGTTCATAAATGTTATTTGTTTAAAAATTTTATTTTTTGAATTAGAAAGTGCTTGTGTGTTAAATTTTTATTTAAATAATAAATTTGTGAAAATATTTTGGAAAAAGAAAAACAGGCCAAAAGGAAAAACACAATAAAATTATATGTGAACAGTGATGTTAAAACTCTTTGTGTTTTTTAAAAAACAAGTCGAAAACTTATGTATGTGAACATAATATAAACAAAATATACCAGAAAAAAAAACTTAATCACGTAGTTTTGTCTGTACAGATGTTTTTTTTATCGATGCTACTATTATTTTGCACAGCTAATTTCTTGTGTATTCAATCTCTTTAAGTATTTTATCTGAATTACGATGTTTAATTTTAAGATTTACTTATTTTTTTTATAAAATTTGGGAAAAATATAATAAAATCCAATAACATTTCTAATTTTTCTTAAAAAACTAAGTACTTCAAGTACTGCTGAAAATATATAATTTTCCAAATTTTTCCAAAAAAATTTCATCAAAATGCCTTTAAGTCTTCTAGCGAAACAAAATCATATGGGAAAAATTTTTAAAATATTTTGTCTATAACCAGCATAAAATTACGAATTTTTTGATACTCATTTCGAATATATATATTTAGTGTTGAAAAAAAAAATAATAGGGACGACCCTTACTTTCGTAAACAGATGCAAACAGTTTCTTTATATTAAGTTTTTTTTTATGGGTCCCGTTATTTTACTGTTCCTAAAATTACGGAATTTCATTATTTGTATACTTTTTCTCTTTTGCGCTTTTATTTTATATTTATTTGAAAAAAAAATCAGTGAAGTTGTAAATTCAATTGGAAAAAATAATAGGGACGCATTACAAAAAATTACCATTAGTCAATAAAAATTATTATTTTTAACATAAACATATTAAAAATCCGTAAAACAAAGTTTATGTGATTAATTCGGTAAATAAATTTGAAAATGGGTCGTGGTGTTCATTGTACTAAATATGAAAAAAATGTTACTCTTAAATTAAATTCGGACGGGTTATCAATTAGAAAAATTGCACAGATAATGAAGTGTTCCAAAACTAAAGTATTCAATACCATTCATTCGAAAAAAAGTCATGAAACTAGAGGTAGAAAGCGTAAAACGTCAGCTCGTTTTGACCAACATTTAGTTAGACTTTCCAAAAATAACCCCTTTATGTCATCAAGTAGCCTTAAAAATGAATTGTGTGCTTCAGTGACAAGTCGAACAATAAGAAATACGCTGCAGGAAGTCGGATTAATGGGACGCAGTCCGAGAAAAGTACCACTGTTGAGTAAGAAAAACATACAAAAAAAGGTTGGAATTTGCCAGACGACACCTGTGCCGTAAAAACTGGAACAACGTACTATGGTCAGACGAAACAAAAGTCAATTTATTTGGATCTGACGGAAAATCATTTGTACATCGTCCTGCAAATGCTGAATTCGATCCAAAATATACAAAAAAAAAAAAAAAAAACAAAAAAACGTCAAACACGGTGGTGGTTCTATAATGCTATGGGGATGTTTTTCGGCCTCTAGAGTTGGTCCAATAGTTTGGATTCAGGGGAAAATGAATGCTGCTGACTATATAGACATTCTCCAGAATAAAATGCTTCCATTTGCTGAGGATGAAATGCCACTAAAATGGGAATTCATGCAGGATAATGATCCCAAGCATTCCGCTAGAAGCGTCAAAACGTGGTTTCAGCAGAATGAGGTGCCTGTAATGGAGTGGCCGTTCCAATCACCGGACTTAAACCCCATTGAGCATCTCTGGAGAGTCCTCAAAAATAAAATTGGTAGCTTTAAATCAGTGATCCCCACACTCATACATACACAATTGTGTTTGTGTATGTTTTGTATAACTCTCTCACTTTGAAATTACAGTAGCGAGCATTAAAAATGCAACGCTATGTGATATGATCTTTGTTCGCATATATTTTGCTTATAGCAAGTCCTAATGTAACAATACTATTGTGATTTTATTATTTGTAGTAATTGATACCTGTTGCATATAATTTTATTGAATATTTTTGTGCGTAACGAAAATTATTGAACGTTTAGTAAAAGCAGTTGAAAATGTGAGCGAGCAAAAAAAATGCAACTCTAAACAAATAAACATGATTTTTAAAATTTTAATAAAAATTTTGATTGGAAATGGTTGGAAAATAGTGTTGTTAAAAAACATGATTTTCTATCGTTGCATATTGTCTAAGATACATGAAATCTACAAATAATATAAATATTAGCAATAAATTTCAATTTTATTAAATTTTGATATTTTTCTGAACTATTTTGGATATTTTTCAATAGAGATTGATATTTTTAGAATTATTATTTATTTTGTTAGTTGTTTTAAAACCAACAACATTTTCTATAAATAAGCGATCAAATATTTATGATAGTTTAGCTTAACTTCATAATTTATAATTGAGTATGACCTTTCGACCGAAATAACGCAACCACTTTCGATCGTTATTGAGATGGAATCAACAGCTTAAAATATTTTGTTTCGCAATGATATGACATTATAGAATGCCCTGTATCGCTATAATGTTCAAATATCCCTTGATTTTGGTCCTGGAACAAATTCTAACATAAGGAAAAACAGTTAAGAAATATACCTATTTGGAACTCTTCATATTATTGGACTTGTTTACTATTGGAAATTAATATTTAAGTAAGTATGTCTACCTAGACCGTCTAAAATTGAAATATATGGGTTTAGAGTCAAATTAATTCTAGTTATCGTAATAGGCTCTTATTTCCATTATACAGTACTCGTAAAAATAATAAAGGACCTGCCTCTAAAAGTAAAGATGGTAGTTTTATATAAGTAAATAATATGTGTGTTGTTAGAAGGATATCCAGTTACCATATTTACATTATTAAATCAACCATTGCTGGCAATAGTAGCTTGAAAGGCCAAATGTGGTAATTCAGATAATATAAAATATCTACTGTTAAATGACTTGTATCAATTGTTACAGGCATGATCGTTTCAATATTGTTTGTGCACTTGACATTGCATAAAAATTTAAATAATAAAGCAAATCCAAATTTTTTTCTTAATTTTATTTTATTTTTAGTATTTAATAATATATTTTATAATTTTAAAACAAAAACATCCAGCCGTAAGAAAAAATGCAAAAATACGAAAACAACTCGCACATACTAAATTTTGCATTTGGGGATTTATAGTATTTTAAAATAATTTTTTACTACAATAAAAATATATTGGAATATAATAAAGTGTATACCATTTTTAGAATTTTAAATATACCTTCAAGATCGGGAGCTATATCCGAAAAACCGATTTTCCGGACTTCGCGGATTTAAAATATTATATATAAAATACCAGTTGACCAAATTAAATTTTTTTAAACTATATTAGAAAGACAAGAAATTATCCTTTTTAAAAAGTATATACGGATTTAAATTAACAGCAAAACTATGTTGAATATTTAAGACACAAATTCAGTTTTTGAATTTGTTCTTCTATTATTTTGAATTTACATCTATTTTTGACCCACACTTTATTAAAATACATAAATTTTTTAATACATAATCTAATTCTATACTTCATTGGAAAAACAAAAAGGTATCGCTTGATAAAATCGGACGAAAATTGTGGATCCTATGAATTTTTGAAAAACCCGTAAAATCTTCATGTATTACAAGTAGGGTTTGGGGTTTCCAATGATATTTTGTTTCCCGGGAAAATGGAATTAAAAATTCGATTTCCCGGGAATTCCCGGGATATTTAAATTTTAAGAAAAAGGCAACGATTTTTTATAAATAATGTAATATAATATAAACTTTATATAGAGTATAATGTATTAAGGAAAGTATTATGAAATGTCATATTTTTAATTTATTTTTTATAAAATTAAAAAAGAAAAATTGAAGTGAATTGACTACAAATACAAAAATGTGGCGAAAATTGATTTAAGAGATGCAATTACATTTCAAAAATTTAGAGACTTCAACATACAAATTAATGAAGGTATTTACAGCATAATACATTTAAAAATATTTTTGGTATTAATACAAATAGTGTAAAACCAATTAAAAATTTAAACAATTTTAAACATTTGATACAAATAAATTTGATACAAATAAAACATTTGGAACCTTTGCAAGCAAAGGTTCCAAATGTTTAATTCTTTAATTCACTTTTCAAAATCAAATTATATTTATTTTCCCAGTCATTTATTAAAAGCTTTCATAACAATTTAATTCATAGACTTAAATTCTTTGAATTCACAAGAATTAATTGCTTAAAGAATTCACTACAAATTATATAATTGAATCTTTAAAAATATTTTGAATGTGATAAAATCTGTGATATTTACAAATGTCGAATATAAGGACAGTTATGAAATAGCAAATCAATTTAATAAATATTTTGTAAATAGTATAAAAGAAATTATAGATAATATAGAATATGTGCAATATGTAAATTAAATATCTGTGATAAATTGTAAATTTAAATTTCGAGAAATAACAATAATAGAACTTAAAAATATTTGTAAGAGCATGAAAAATAAACCGAACTATAATAATGTTAATATAAATATGATATTAGACAATTGGAACTTGATTGGAGAAGTGTTGCTAAAAATTATAAATAAATCACTAATAACGGGTATATTTCCTGAAAATTTGAGAACTTCAATGGTGACGCCAATTGAAAAGGTTGCTAAAACAAATAAATGTGAAGAATTTAGGCCAATAAACTCACTAAAATTATGTGAAAAAATTCTTGAAAAAACTGTGAAAATTCAACTAGAAAATTATCTAGAATCGAACAATATTTTATCCAAATATCAATCTGGTTTCCGGAAAATATTTTCATGTGAAACAGCAGTAAATTACGTCATAAATAGATGGAAAAATAACAGCAAAAATAAAAAAATTATGGCAATTTTTCTCTATTTTAAAAGAGTTTTTGAAACAATAGATAGAAAAATACTACTACAAAAATTATATTACTACATAATACAAGATAAAGAATTAAATTTGAATCATACCTAACAAACAGAACCCAATTAACTAAAGTGAACTGCAAAAAATCAGAGACAATAAATAATGAATATGGAGTACCACAAGGATCAATTCTTGGAGCTCTACTAATTATAATTTATATAAATGATATATCAAATGTAATATATAGAAATGAAATAGTACTATATACGGACGATACCCTAATATTTAATATAGAGGATACAGATGAGCAGTGCCTGGAAAACTTATTGTACGATATGCGAAGCATAAATAATTGGTTAAAAATGAATAAATTAAAACTGAACGAAGATAAGACAAAAATTATGGAGATAAATATGAATATAGAATTTAAAATTAATAACAAAATCATAGAAAAAGTGGACAAAATAAAATATTTAGGGTTCATAATCGACAAAAACATGAATTTTAATGATCACATAGAATACATATGTAAAAAAATCGGCAAAAGATTGTCTTTTTTAGAAGAATCAGAAACAAAATATCAACAATCACTGCAATAAATATATACAACACAATAATTAAAACACATTTTGAATTCGGGTCAACCGTTTTATACACTTGCTGCACAAATACACAAATAGAAAGGTTACAAAAACTACAAAATAAAGCTATGCGATTAATTTTAATATGTAATAGATATACTTCGATACAATATATGCTAGATACATTGAAATGGATAAATATCAGACAAAGGCTACAGTTTAACACATGTATCCTTATCTTTAAAATGAAGATGGGATATGCGCCAGAATATTTGCTTCGAGAAATATCATATGTGAATGAAATCCAGCCATATAACTTGAGGAATGGAAATGATTTCCGAGTAGAAACTAACAAAATGAAGAGATGTCTGTTATACAAAGGCAATTATTTAACCAACTCCCAAAATATGTAAAAAATTAAACAAATATTAATGCTTTTAAAAGAAATTGTGTAAATTATATACAAAATGGTGTATATCAGAACTTATAAAAATGTTAAATTCTATGTATTATAGTCATAATAAAGTATTTAAAATACTACTAAATAAATAAATAAATCATTCAAAATTTCTTTTATTCAAATCTATTACGAATTAGCTTTAAAAAATATTTTTTGATTAATTTTGTAAAATATTAGCTTTGATTCCGTACTCTAAACTGGGACCAACGAAAAGTGTTCCCGTACTCGAAAATTGGGAACTGAGAGAGATTTTAAGAGAGTAATGTTCTACTTCTTGCACAAAACAGCCAAGAATATTTCTTTGGATAGATTTAGTAAATAGTCAAATAAACAAAAAATAAAAATATATAAATAAAAACTTTGAATGAAAATAAATAAAAAAATATTTTGTTTTTGTTTCTAAGAAGAAAGTTTCATATAAAAAAATTGAGAACGTTGATTTATGATTAAAAAAAATAACTTTCACATGTGAATTTCCAAATAGTTTGATGTATTCTTTCTGGCTAAAAATTGGTTTTTGTGTACTCGTATTTTTATACATTTTTGAGAGAAACATCAGCCTTTTCTCATTTTACCCAAAAAGTACGGGAACAAACTATTAAAAATCAAAATGAATTAAACGAAAGAAAAAAAATATATATAAAATATTAAAAACATACAAATATTTCTATTAAATTTTAAAAAGTTTTGAATTAACAAAAATTCAATGATTTCTTTATAAATTGATTCAGTAAAAGTTTGTTTTTGTGAATGGTGTTATGGAATAAAAAATTAGTAATTCTAATATTTAATTAAAGACTGTATACTTCAGATTTTTAGGTTATATAATTTTTTAGGTTTAAATAGTTTTTTTAATGAAGTTTTAAAATAGTACATTATCATTAAATGTTTAAAAAATTATAGAAATATGTAGTTAAAACTCGTGTACTCGAAATGTGAATGGACAAAATAAAACGTTATGTGAATGGACAAAATAAAACGTTTTTTTCCTAGGGAAAAATATTCAAATCAGCGCATCGATAAAATTTTTTCAATAATATAAAATATCACTTGCATCTAATTATATTTATATTATATTATTATATTTATACATCTAAAAATGCCTTTTGTAAGAAGTGCGTTTACATTAATGTAAAATTTTCACTGAGGCGATACGAACAGTAAAACTTTTTGCTATAGGATTATAAAACTACATGAATATTAAATTTCCCGTTTTCCCGGAAAAAATTGAAAAAATTCCCGGGAATTCCCGATAAAAAATTTCCGGGAACTCCCGGGAATTCTCGGACCCCAAACCCTAATCACAAGTAATGGAAAAAGCCATATAAAAGTAAAATAACAAGATTTTATGAGTTGTACACATTTTAAAAAATTCATAGGACACACAATTTTCGTCCGATTTATCAAACGATACCTTTTTGGTTTTCCAATGAAGTATAGAATTTGATTATGTATTAAAAAATGTATGCCTTTTGATAAAGTGTGTGTCAAAAATAGATGTAAATTCAAAATAATAGAAGAACAAATTAAAAAACTGAATTTGTGTCTTAAATATTCAACATAGTTTTGCTGTTAATTTAAATCCGTATATACTTTTTAAAAATAATAATTTCTTGTCTTTCTAATATAGTTTAAAAAAATTTAATTTGGTCAACTGGTATTTTATATATAACATTTTAAATCAGAGAAGTCCGGAAAATCGGTCTTTCGGATATAGCTCCCGATCTTGAAGGTATATTTAAAATTCTAAAAATGGTATAATAAAATGGTTTATAAAAAATATATTTTTAAAACTTTTTTGGAAAAAGTAAATTTTTAGGACACCCTATTTAGAACACGATGCATGTTTTAGGACACCCTATTTGGAACACGATGCATGTTAAGCGGGTTGTAGTTATTCTTACTAAAATTTTATGTAGAATTGATGTATACGATTTTTTAAATCAATTGGATTCGTCTCTGCGCAAAATGGCGCTCAAAATGTGCGTTTTTAGCCGAAGATATGCAGGGGAAGGAGTTGGAATTTTAAAAAACAAAATACGCCATTATTTTTACCTTTTTAGAAGGTTTTAGCAGCAGTAAAAATTATGACGTAATTTTTATTAAAAATTTTATTTAAAATAAAATTAAAAATATTGAATATTGTAAAAATAAAATACAAAGACTACTGTGAATTATAATGAGCATGTTTTAAAATTATGTAATAACAATTACATATTTTTTAAGACAATTATTTTTTATAGTTATTATTTGAAAATTTTGTAGTCTTATAACTCTAAAGCGAAAAATCTTAGATTAATTATTTTTGCGCCATTTTTTAAAGCTAATAGTATATTTTCACTGTGATTATAAAAAAAATATATTTTTAAAACTTTTTTGAAAAAATTCAATTTTTCGGATACCCTAATTGGGACACGATGCATTTTAAGCGGGTTGAATAGTGCTCATTCTTACTAAATTTTTACTAAAAATTGATGTATAAAAGATTTTTTTTATAAATCAATTGGATTCGTCTCTGCGCAAAATGGCGCTCAAAATTAGCGTTTTTAGCCGCAGATATGCAGGGGAAGGAGTTGGAATTTAAAAAAAATTATTACTCCATTATTTTTACTGCTGCAAATACCTTTTAAAAAGGTATGATATCCAAATATCAAAAGAAAATTTTCTTTTCGAAATAAACCCTAATATATATACAGTGGCGGCCATGAGGTTAGCACACTTGCTACTGCCTATCTTTAAAAGCAAATATTTCCTGTATTTCTTTATTTTTTTTTTATATATATTTCTTTTATATACGTGTAAAATGTCTTGCTAAGATCACGTCACAATATATTCATTGTCATTCCTATATACATCTTTGCTGTTTTTCTGTTCAGATAGAATAACCGTAAAAAAATACTGGAAAGTATTTTAGCACAAAATAAAAATAAAAAAATTATTCACATTTAAAAAAAGTAACAAAACAAAAAACTTATTTCACTATAAACTTAGTACTTAGTTGGGCATCTTTTTTTATTACAGCTGCCAATCTCCTTGGCATACTTTCCACAAGTCCCAGCGCTCCACTGAAATAGCATACCAAGCTTTTTCTATTTCTGTCCATAAATCGGCCAAATTTTTAGGTTTTGCTCTCATTACGTGCTGCTCCACATCATTCCATTGGGTCATTCGGCTGTGCCGAATCTTACCGACAAATAATTAAATTTTCGCCTTTATTACATGTAAATGTAGATTTATAAATTTCACATTTATAAATCTACATTTGAATATAAAAAAAAAAAAAAAAAAAAATGGCAAGCTTTGCTTTTAAAAAATAAACAACAACAATTCCATATTTATTTATTATTGTATGTGTGTATATACAAACTGACTGCATATACAAAGAACAACAACAACACTGTTATTCATTATATTACTGCTGTTGCTAATTAAACTACTTGCTTATACAAAAAAACATATATGTTTGTGTGTGTATTTATATTCTTAACAGATTTGTTTTTGGGCCATAACTCTGTTGATTACGAACGAATTTGGTTTATTAAAAAAATCGAAATTTTATAAAAATATTTATGACCGATCTGTATAAAAATAAAAATCTCTAGCTTAAACCAGGGCTTCAAAAAAAAAAATGCGTTTTGTCCGATATCTCAGTTATTATTGAACCGATTTATTTAATTTTTTCAGAAAAAAATTTCCGAGACTTTTTTGTAAAAACGAAGTCCCTAGTATATACAGAGGCTTCAGTAACTGGAATACCGGTTCTAAAAACCGGTTTTTTGAACATATATCCGCATTGTATGAACCGATCTTGCTGAATTCCAATAGCAAAATTCTCGAAAGCATTTCCGATCGTTTGATATATATATATATTATATATGTCAGTTATCGGGGCTTCATAAAGGCCATTTGAACCAATACACGGACGGACGGACATGGTCCTATCGTCATCGCTACTTACAAGGATCCCGAAAATATTAACTTTTTTGCTCTCCGACGAAAATTGTGGAAATTACAAACGGAATGACAAACTTATATATACCCTTTTACACCTGTGGTGAAGGGTATAAAAAGCGAATGGTTAACCCAAACACATTTGTGACGTCCACTAAGGCAAAATGCGTAAACTACTTTTTGACATCTCCAAAAACAAAATCTGTAAGCAAGATTCCAAAGGAAAGTCCCAACACTAAACTACAGACAGGTACGCAACCACCCTTATTTCGCAATACTTTACTCCGACTGGCCGCATATGGATATGGGACGAATGGGACAAGAAAATATGTGACGTGACAAAATAACAAATAATATGATACAAAATATATTCAAGTCCGCGGACGTCCGTCAAGCACTATGTTGGGAAAATCAACATTTGGGGGATGTTCTTCATATCAAGGTCCATAGTTTGGATAAGAAGTAATATGGATGCCCCAATGTATGTGGAAATAGTAAGAACAGTCATGTTGTCTTATTCAGAGAAGAATATGCCACTCAAATGGGTGTTTTTGCAGGAAAATTTTCTTAAGAAACGAGTAAATGTCAAAAAAAAACTTGTTTTCCGAAAATAAAAGTGATGTTTTGGAGTAATCGACTTAGTCTCCATATCTGATCTACATTGAAGATCTTTGGGGAGATGTCAAAGATGCTCTTTTTAAAAAGAAACCGGGAAATTTGCAGGAATTGTGGACGCCAGTGCAGTCAGCTTAGAAAATATTGACCAGGGGTTATTAGTGGTCTCAGCGCCCGTCGCTGCGCCGCCGTCAAAGCCAATAAGGGCTATTCCACGAAATATCGATGTGTATAAACCAAATATGCTAAAAAAAGAAAAACTTAATCACGTTGTTTTTTCTTTATAGGTGTTTTTTTTTAGCGATGCTACTATTATTTTGCACAGCCAATTTCTTATGTATTCAATCTCTTAAGTATTTTATCTGAATTACGATGTTTAATTTTAACATTTACTTATTTTTTATAAAATTTGGGAAATATATTATAAAATCCAACAACAAACATTTCTTGAAATCAAAAAAACATCTCAAGTTTTTTTAATGTAATAATGTTACATATGGCGCTACTATTATTTTGCACACAGCTGTATATATACATAGACTTTAAACTTATAGAGTATTAGACTTTCTTTTTAAAATCATGATTGTTCAAAGTTCAAGAACATAGAAAAACTGCTAAAAATTACTTAAGTTTTTCCCAGATAAATCCTGCACCATCTTTGTTCCAAACCGAATATAAAATTTGGGATAGGGATTGATACTTTTTGCAATTGTTCGTATTTTGCGCTATATCCCGTGATTTGCCCGAAATAGTCAACGTAGTAGATAGTCTCAAAGTTTGGAAAACCATAGCGAAAATTTGTCAAAAAGTCAGTTTTTCGCGAAGCACATTCACAGTTTCATATGCAATGGGATGGATTACTGTGTGAACTTAGTTTTTTGTTATTTTACAAAAAGGATCACAATATTAAATAACATTTCTTTGTAATAAACTCTAACAAAATATATTTTCATTCAATATATGAAGAAATAACTTAGATTCGATCCCAATTTTTCGCAAAATTTTTAAAAATCGAAATTTTTATTAAAAAGAAAAATTTTAAAATTTTAAATAAATATCATAAATTATATTTGAATAACTCAGAAGGTTTTGTTATTACGTATAATTTTGACCAGAATTATACATATGTACTTCTAGTTTGTAAAAATTTTTATATGATGAAATGATTAACGCGAACTGATTCTACATGCATTCGAGTTATTTTATATGTATACAAAAGGATTTTAATGTGCCATTGAAAAAATATATATATATTTTTTTAAGGGTCAAAATCAAAAATTTTTGATAATGGCCCATATATGTTTTTAAAAATGGTATTTTTTTATAGTTTTTCTTTTTATACCCTACACCACCATAGGTGGTGCTTGTGCTGATGTTTGCAACACATAGAAAAAGTAAAGTATACCAATCGACTCAGAATCACTTTTAAAGTCGATCTAACGATGTCCGTCCGTCTGGCTGGACGTTTGGCTGGCTGTCCATGTAAACCTTTTGTACAAAGTACAGGTCGCAATTTTGAAGATAATTCAATGAAATTTGGCAGGTGGAACTTTTATGATACAAGGAAGCATATTGAAATTTGTTATGATAGGTCCATTATTTCACCTACCCCCCAAACAAATGTCCCCCCAGAATAGAGTCTCCACACTCAAAAATAATAATATTTTTATGAAATTCGGTACAAAGACTTTTTGTACAAGTACCAATCTTTGTACCAAATTTTATGAAAATCGGTCCACGATTGACCATAGCTCACATATAAACCCCCCTTCCGAAAATCACTTTAACGTGCATAAAAAGCGTTAGTATCAAGTTAATATTCGACATAAATAAGTTTTATGTAGGTAGAAAATTTTATGAGAATCGGTCCATAATTTACCATAACTCCAATATAAACCCATTTCCGAAAATCGCCGTATAATGCATAAAATCATTAACACATTATTCTGTACTTGTATATTTTATTTTAGATATACTAAAAGTGTTGGTCTACAGGTCTAATGTAAATCCACTTCCCGAATTTTTATGCTCATACGGTATCATATAGTCAGTCTTGACCGTTTAATTTTTATTTGAAAATTCTTTCAATTACACGGTTAAAAAAAAAAAAATCAAAAAATACCTTTTTTTAAAAACGGTCCAGCTCACGAATGGTCAGCAGTAGAACCGAAATATTTTATTTTGTTCAAACATAAATAATTCATTCGAACTTAAATTTTTCTCATTCTCATCTTTTTGAATTCCTTTCTAAAATGACCAAAATAAAGAAAATTGAACAACCAATAATGTTATACTTATTAAAATAAATTTGAGTAAAATGCGTAATTTTCAACCAAATACACCCCAGTAAAATAAGATTTCAACCAAAATTTTAGGGAAACTCGGGATATGGTTTTGTCTAGGTATCTTAAACATCATGTGAACATTTTTTGATAATCACGTGTGATTTAAGTGAGATATTCACGATCAAATTTCATAAAAATCTCTTGTTTTGCATATAACTCACATATTTTTGGCTATTACAACAATTTTGGATCCTAAAATGATTCATAGGATCTATAAAACATCAATAGGAAACTACATGCCAAGTTTCGTTTCTCTCCCTCAAATTCTGGTTGAAATCTTATTTTTCGGGGTCTATTTGCCCGAAAAAAATACGTGTTTTACCGTCATTTTATTTTAATAATAATTATGTTTTTAATTATCCAATCTTCTTGATTTTAGGCATTTCAGGAAGCTCATAATCTGGATTTTAACAAGAAATAACAATTATAATTAATTATTTATGATCGATGATGAAAGGAAAACATTTTTAAAAAGTCATCATTTGATCGCTTTGATCCACCTCTAAATGTTCTTCAATGAGTTCAAAACTTGACATGTCTTAGTTTTTCGACTATTCGAACATTTCCAAGGGGTGAGAACCAAAATCAGGATACTTTTTATAATGAGGGCCACCCTAATATATATGAGGAAAATCAAAAAATTTTGAAATAGTTTGAAACCTACTTTAATGTCTTGTATTGCCAAAATTTGTTTTAAAATTAGAAAAAGTATTAATGGCTTTTTGTAGATCTTACAAAATAACTTCGAAATCCTAAATTTTAAATCATTCGCGAAAAATCTTACGGAAATACAGGCTAAAAAATGTAAAAAAACTGAGTTGAAACTATCGAGGATTTTTGGATTCATTTTAGTTTTGCACTGACAATTTGCAACTTTTTCACTTAAACCATTAACCAAACGAAAGACAAGACTAAGGAAATTCATTTCCTGTATAACAAGTATCTTGTTTACAATCGGTTGAAAAGTTATGCGGTGACAAAAAATGAAACAAAAAATTTACGATTTTTGAAATTTTGCAGTTTTTTGTAAAGAAAATTTGCGCCATTCAGTGAATTTAAATTTAGATGTCAGAATTTTAAAGATGTAGTAATAACCTACAGTTTAATGTATATCTCGTTGATGTCAGGAAACCATACATGGGACAGCAACTTCTCGAACTTTCACGTAATTGGCGTAAATATTTGAAAAAGTGTGTTTTTCTCTACTGACAAATTCCGCATTTATAGAAATTGTCCAAAATATCGAGTGAACCGGATTTATTAATACATTGCACGTTCGAGTCAAAATGACGTTAAAAAATTTTTAAATGTAAAAATATTATGCAATTTTCAAAATCTTCACTAAATTTCAAAATTTTGTTCTGAATTGTTTTAGTGTAAGATATTACTTTAGCTCATCAAAAAATATCTAAAGAATCATGTTAATTTAGTGTTTGATACCATTAAAATACTACAAAGTTTGTTGCTGCTGTTGTTTACCTGTGACTTGCATAAATTGTTGTTGTTTACATACATACATTTTACTGTCATTTTGTTGCTGTTGTTTTTATACTCACCATCAAAAAGATGGGGGGTATATTGATTTTGTCATTTCGCGTGTAACATGTCGAAAAAATAAAACGATCCAGATTCGTTATATCTCAGCCGATTTAACTGTAGGTTATCTCTTTTAATTTAAGAGATATTTGGCTTCAAAGATTTAAATTTTTATTTTAGGACCTATCTTGGTAAAGTTTTTTCGCTATAGCGGGTCCAAATTTCACTCGATTTTTTTGAAATATTTTTTATTTTATTAACAACAAATAACAAAATTGTGTAAAATAAATCTTTACGGAATCAAAAGTTATATGCATTTGAATTTTGAAAAAAAGTCGATTTTCGCCGTTTTTTTTGCGAAAAAGGTAGTTACGTTCTTTTTGAGTTATAAAACAAATTTCTTAAGTAACATATATAGTATTTATACTTTTCTGAAAGATTACTTTATAAAGAATTGTGAGAAGGAAGACAAAAATTAAAAACTTTAATACTGCGTGAACCAGGGTCTCTCAAAATTGACCCATTTTTTATGATTTTTAAATTTTTGCCTTAATTTTTCAAATCGCAAAGCTGGAATTAAAAAATAATTATATTTTTTACAAAGTTTGATGTGTCTTTAATTTTTTGGTAATATAAATTTTTGCTCCCCGATATCGGTTGGGAAGATATAGCCAAAAACTTAAAAAATCCCATTTTTGGAAATTTTCGAATGATTTTTTGGGATTTGCGGGATTTCTATTGAGAAATCCTAAAAAGTGACTAAAGATCCTAGTTAATCATCAAAAAATCTATCTAATTTAAAAATATTACCTAACAAAAATGTTATTCCACATTTAAAATTTAATAATTTGCACAAAAACCAATTTTACACTTTCTTTGCACATTTTCGCAAGAAATATGCAACGAATTTTTTTATTATAAATAATTTTGTATATTTTTGAAAAGAAGACATAATTTCCTAAATATTGGTGTATAACAAGTCTATATCGTCTTTTTGCGTATACATTTAAAGGATTCAAACTTAATAAATGATTGTGATTTGGTTAGTTTGCTTAACTTTGCTATGATTGATAATGCTGTTCCTGATAGTGCAGTATCAAGAAATATTGTAATAGAACTTTTTTTTTTTGAGCATAGTGCTTAATTCATATCCTCTTGTAATAAATTTTTTGAACACGCCTACACCTCTACTAACACTGTCTGAAATTTCATTGAAATCGGAGTAGCCGTTTGGAAATTCCAGATTTATTTCCATTTTATTTTTGAAACGGGACACTGTGCGATGGTGATATTGATCGTCGTGTGTCTATCTTACCGATAATTTTTCTCCTGCTGCTGATAATCTTAATTTATTGTGTCGTCGTTTGCTTCGCCTTAAAGCTTAAAGCAAAAATAACACTTTCTGATGGGGTGGAGGTGACATATTCAGCTAAAGATTGTGCTGAATATGTCACCATGTGGAGTCTTTACATGTTTAATCCCATCGGACGCGTCCCCAGGTTGCGGATAGGGGGGTTTGGATGTAAGGTTTCTGATCCGACTGTAGTCAGTGGATTGGAGATCACTTACCACTGGTTACAGATCCCCTTGCACTGACTATAGTCGGATCCTATGCATTACATCTAAACCTAGAGACTCATAGAAGTCCTCGCGGAACAAATAATTCAAATGCACTTTTCAGACCAAGGTTATAGGTAGCAGTGTCGAGGATCTGCATTTTTAGTTAGTGCTTAAATAAACTAATCGCTAACAGCTCTCCTCCAACGCCCATACACGGGTTGGTTATAATTTCTTTGAAAGCCTAGTCCGCGTATGCCGTCACTGCGCGAGATGGGTCTACTTAGAACGTGCATTTTCGTGGGACCGAAATTAGCTAGAAATCAGATAAAATTAAGGGTTGTGAAGAAGGATAAGGTAGATTCAGTAGGAGAAGAGGCATACATCTAGTACTCTGTTGCGATGCTAATGCACAGCACTACCAGAGGGGCAGCGCAGATATTAATGAGAGAGGTGAGTCAATATTATATTTTTTAACTACTAACAATCTTTTTATCTGTAACAAGGGCAATATGCCCACCTTCAGAACTAAGGATAGAGAGGCAGTTTTAGATATAACACTGACAAACTTTAGGAGCGATTATGTTATGAACTGGAGGGTAGATAGTGAATGTTCCTTTTCGGATCATAATAGGATATCCTTTAGTTTAAATTTCGCGGGGTCAAAAGGAGATCCATATAGGAACTCCAGGAGAACCGATTGGAACTCCTTTAGGGCCATTATGAATAGAGAACTGAACGCCGCTCCAGGATGGCAATTGTCATCAGAGGGAGTTGAAAGTTTAGTGTAGGATTTCACAGGGAATGTTAGGAATAGTTATGAACTAACTTTTCCAGTAATATTTCCGGGAAAGAGTTGTTCAATAGGGCATAACTGACACGTAAGCGTGAACATTGGAACAGCTATAGGGAAAGTTTCAATATGTATAAAGCAGACATAAAGAGAGCAAAGAGGAACTCATGGAGGAACTACTGTGAGTCCATCGACTTTGTAAATGAGTTATCCAGATTCAGGCGAATTTTATCCAAGAATCCAAGTGCTCCTAGATATATTCAGCGCGCGGATAACTCATGGACGGAGTCCAGCTCAGAGTCTCTGAGTTTACTTATGGAAACTCATTTTCCAGGTTGTATGAACTTAGAAGCGGATACACAGGCAGGGGGAATCTTTAGATTCTCAGAATGTATATCTTATAGGAAAATTAGTGAAGTAGTTAGTGACATAGTCTCGATGGATATGGTAGTATGGGCAGTGAATACCTTTGAACCTTACAAGTCACCTGGTCCAGACGGTATTTTTGCAGCCATGCTACAGAACATCAACGACACGGCATTAACACTTCCAAGGAGACCGATCAGCCTATCGTCTTTTCTATTGAAGACATTAGAGAGACTGATCGATCTTTATCTGAGGACGCCAATTGACGACCATATCATCAGCGGGGCTCAACAAGCTTATCTAAAGGCTAAATCTATTGAGAGTGCGCTGCATGATGTGTTGAATTATATTGAACGTGGCCTACAATATAGGGAGTATACCTTGGCAGTGTTCCTTGATATAGAAGGAACTTTTAATAATATTAAGATTGAGGCTATTAGAGAATCTCTAGAATCATTATGTGTTCAAAACTTCCTAATCGAATGGATTACCTTGAATCAATTCGAACTTTTGAGATGCATGCATAAGGAAGCAATTATTTAACCAACTCCCAAAATATGTAAAAAATTAAACAAATATTAATGCTTTTAAAAGAAATTGTGTAAATTATATACAAAATGGTGTATATCAGAACTTATAAAAATGTTAAATTCTATGTATTATAGTCATAATAAAGTATTTAAAATACTACTAAATAAATAAATAAATCATTCAAAATTTCTTTTATTCAAATCTATTACGAATTAGCTTTAAAAAATATTTTTTGATTAATTTTGTAAAATATTAGCTTTGATTCCGTACTCTAAACTGGGACCAACGAAAAGTGTTCCCGTACTCGAAAATTGGGAACTGAGAGAGATTTTAAGAGAGTAATGTTCTACTTCTTGCACAAAACAGCCAAGAATATTTCTTTGGATAGATTTAGTAAATAGTCAAATAAACAAAAAATAAAAATATATAAATAAAAACTTTGAATGAAAATAAATAAAAAAATATTTTGTTTTTGTTTCTAAGAAGAAAGTTTCATATAAAAAAATTGAGAACGTTGATTTATGATTAAAAAAAATAACTTTCACATGTGAATTTCCAAATAGTTTGATGTATTCTTTCTGGCTAAAAATTGGTTTTTGTGTACTCGTATTTTTATACATTTTTGAGAGAAACATCAGCCTTTTCTCATTTTACCCAAAAAGTACGGGAACAAACTATTAAAAATCAAAATGAATTAAACGAAAGAAAAAAAATATATATAAAATATTAAAAACATACAAATATTTCTATTAAATTTTAAAAAGTTTTGAATTAACAAAAATTCAATGATTTCTTTATAAATTGATTCAGTAAAAGTTTGTTTTTGTGAATGGTGTTATGGAATAAAAAATTAGTAATTCTAATATTTTATTAAAGACTGTATACTTCAGATTTTTAGGTTATATAATTTTTTAGGTTTAAATAGTTTTTTTAATGAAGTTTTAAAATAGTACATTATCATTAAATGTTTAAAAAATTATAGAAATATGTAGTTAAAACTCGTGTACTCGAAATGTGAATGGACAAAATAAAACGTTATGTGAATGGACAAAATAAAACGTTTTTTTCCTAGGGAAAAATATTCAAATCAGCGCATCGATAAAATTTTTTCAATAATATAAAATATCACTTGCATCTAATTATATTTATATTATATTATTATATTTATACATCTAAAAATGCCTTTTGTAAGAAGTGCGTTTACATTAATGTAAAATTTTCACTGAGGCGATACGAACAGTAAAACTTTTTGCTATAGGATTATAAAACTACATGAATATTAAATTTCCCGTTTTCCCGGAAAAAATTGAAAAAATTCCCGGGAATTCCCGATAAAAAATTTCCGGGAACTCCCGGGAATTCTCGGACCCCAAACCCTAATCACAAGTAATGGAAAAAGCCATATAAAAGTAAAATAACAAGATTTTATGAGTTGTACACATTTTAAAAAATTCATAGGACACACAATTTTCGTCCGATTTATCAAACGATACCTTTTTGGTTTTCCAATGAAGTATAGAATTTGATTATGTATTAAAAAATGTATGCCTTTTGATAAAGTGTGTGTCAAAAATAGATGTAAATTCAAAATAATAGAAGAACAAATTAAAAAACTGAATTTGTGTCTTAAATATTCAACATAGTTTTGCTGTTAATTTAAATCCGTATATACTTTTTAAAAATAATAATTTCTTGTCTTTCTAATATAGTTTAAAAAAATTTAATTTGGTCAACTGGTATTTTATATATAACATTTTAAATCAGAGAAGTCCGGAAAATCGGTCTTTCGGATATAGCTCCCGATCTTGAAGGTATATTTAAAATTCTAAAAATGGTATAATAAAATGGTTTATAAAAAATATATTTTTAAAACTTTTTTGGAAAAAGTAAATTTTTAGGACACCCTATTTAGAACACGATGCATGTTTTAGGACACCCTATTTGGAACACGATGCATGTTAAGCGGGTTGTAGTTATTCTTACTAAAATTTTATGCGCAAAATGGCGCTCAAAATGTGCGTTTTTAGCCGAAGATATGCAGGGGAAGGAGTTGGAATTTTAAAAAACAAAATACGCCATTATTTTTACCTTTTTAGAAGGTTTTAGCAGCAGTAAAAATTATGACGTAATTTTTATTAAAAATTTTATTTAAAATAAAATTAAAAATATTGAATATTGTAAAAATAAAATACAAAGACTACTGTGAATTATAATGAGCATGTTTTAAAATTATGTAATAACAATTACATATTTTTTAAGACAATTATTTTTTATAGTTATTATTTGAAAATTTTGTAGTCTTATAACTCTAAAGCGAAAAATCTTAGATTAATTATTTTTGCGCCATTTTTTAAAGCTAATAGTATATTTTCACTGTGATTATAAAAAAAATATATTTTTAAAACTTTTTTGAAAAAATTCAATTTTTCGGATACCCTAATTGGGACACGATGCATTTTAAGCGGGTTGAATAGTGCTCATTCTTACTAAATTTTTACTAAAAATTGATGTATAAAAGATTTTTTTTATAAATCAATTGGATTCGTCTCTGCGCAAAATGGCGCTCAAAATTAGCGTTTTTAGCCGCAGATATGCAGGGGAAGGAGTTGGAATTTAAAAAAAATTATTACTCCATTATTTTTACTGCTGCAAATACCTTTTAAAAAGGTATGATATCCAAATATCAAAAGAAAATTTTCTTTTCGAAATAAACCCTAATATATATACAGTGGCGGCCATGAGGTTAGCACACTTGCTACTGCCTATCTTTAAAAGCAAATATTTCCTGTATTTCTTTATTTTTTTTTTTATATATATTTCTTTTATATACGTGTAAAATGTCTTGCTAAGATCACGTCACAATATATTCATTGTCATTCCTATATACATCTTTGCTGTTTTTCTGTTCAGATAGAATAACCGTAAAAAAATACTGGAAAGTATTTTAGCACAAAATAAAAATAAAAAAATTATTCACATTTAAAAAAAGTAACAAAACAAAAAACTTATTTCACTATAAACTTAGTACTTAGTTGGGCATCTTTTTTTATTACAGCTGCCAATCTCCTTGGCATACTTTCCACAAGTCCCAGCGCTCCACTGAAATAGCATACCAAGCTTTTTCTATTTCTGTCCATAAATCGGCCAAATTTTTAGGTTTTGCTCTCATTACGTGCTGCTCCACATCATTCCATTGGGTCATTCGGCTGTGCCGAATCTTTGATACACTTCACCATCTTACCGACAAATAATTAAATTTTCGCCTTTATTACATGTAAATGTAGATTTATAAATTTCACATTTATAAATCTACATTTGAATATAAAAAAAAAAAAAAAAAATGGCAAGCTTTGCTTTTAAAAAATAAACAACAACAATTCCATATTTATTTATTATTGTATGTGTGTATATACAAACTGACTGCATATACAAAGAACAACAACAACACTGTTATTCATTATATTACTGCTGTTGCTAATTAAACTACTTGCTTATACAAAAAAACATATATGTTTGTGTGTGTATTTATATTCTTAACAGATTTGTTTTTGGGCCATAACTCTTTTGATTACGAACGAATTTGGTTTATTAAAAAAATCGAAATTTTATAAAAATATTTATGACCGATCTGTATAAAAATAAAAATCTCTAGCTTAAACCAGGGCTTCAAAAAAAAAAATGCGTTTTGTCCGATATCTCAGTTATTATTGAACCGATTTATTTAATTTTTTCAGAAAAAAATTTCCGAGACTTTTTTGTAAAAACGAAGTCCCTAGTATATACAGAGGCTTCAGTAACTGGAATACCGGTTCTAAAAACCGGTTTTTTGAACATATATCCGCATTGTATGAACCGATCTTGCTGAATTCCAATAGCAAAATTCTCGAAAGCATTTCCGATCGTTTGATATATATATATTATATATGTCAGTTATCGGGGCTTCATAAAGGCCATTTGAACCAATACACGGACGGACGGACATGGTCCTATCGTCATCGCTACTTACAAGGATCCCGAAAATATTAACTTTTTTGCTCTCCGACGAAAATTGTGGAAATTACAAACGGAATGACAAACTTATATATACCCTTTTACACCTGTGGTGAAGGGTATAAAAAGCGAATGGTTAACCCAAACACATTTGTGACGTCCACTAAGGCAAAATGCGTAAACTACTTTTTGACATCTCCAAAAACAAAATCTGTAAGCAAGATTCCAAAGGAAAGTCCCAACACTAAACTACAGACAGGTACGCAACCACCCTTATTTCGCAATACTTTACTCCGACTGGCCGCATATGGATATGGGACGAATGGGACAAGAAAATATGTGACGTGACAAAATAACAAATAATATGATACAAAATATATTCAAGTCCGCGGACGTCCGTCAAGCACTATGTTGGGAAAATCAACATTTGGGGGATGTTCTTCATATCAAGGTCCATAGTTTGGATAAGAAGTAATATGGATGCCCCAATGTATGTGGAAATAGTAAGAACAGTCATGTTGTCTTATTCAGAGAAGAATATGCCACTCAAATGGGTGTTTTTGCAGGAAAATTTTCTTAAGAAACGAGTAAATGTCAAAAAAAAACTTGTTTTCCGAAAATAAAAGTGATGTTTTGGAGTAATCGACTTAGTCTCCATATCTGATCTACATTGAAGATCTTTGGGGAGATGTCAAAGATGCTCTTTTTAAAAAGAAACCGGGAAATTTGCAGGAATTGTGGACGCCAGTGCAGTCAGCTTAGAAAATATTGACCAGGGGTTATTAGTGGTCTCAGCGCCCGTCGCTGCGCCGCCGTCAAAGCCAATAAGGGCTATTCCACGAAATATCGATGTGTATAAACCAAATATGCTAAAAAAAGAAAAACTTAATCACGTTGTTTTTTCTTTATAGGTGTTTTTTTTTAGCGATGCTACTATTATTTTGCACAGCCAATTTCTTATGTATTCAATCTCTTAAGTATTTTATCTGAATTACGATGTTTAATTTTAACATTTACTTATTTTTTATAAAATTTGGGAAATATATTATAAAATCCAACAACAAACATTTCTTGAAATCAAAAAAACATCTCAAGTTTTTTTAATGTAATAATGTTACATATGGCGCTACTATTATTTTGCACACAGCTGTATATATACATAGACTTTAAACTTATAGAGTATTAGACTTTCTTTTTAAAATCATGATTGTTCAAAGTTCAAGAACATAGAAAAACTGCTAAAAATTACTTAAGTTTTTCCCAGATAAATCCTGCACCATCTTTGTTCCAAACCGAATATAAAATTTGGGATAGGGATTGATACTTTTTGCAATTGTTCGTATTTTGCGCTATATCCCGTGATTTGCCCGAAATAGTCAACGTAGTAGATAGTCTCAAAGTTTGGAAAACCATAGCGAAAATTTGTCAAAAAGTCAGTTTTTCGCGAAGCACATTCACAGTTTCATATGCAATGGGATGGATTACTGTGTGAACTTAGTTTTTTGTTATTTTACAAAAAGGATCACAATATTAAATAACATTTCTTTGTAATAAACTCTAACAAAATATATTTTCATTCAATATATGAAGAAATAACTTAGATTCGATCCCAATTTTTCGCAAAATTTTTAAAAATCGAAATTTTTATTAAAAAGAAAAATTTTAAAATTTTAAATAAATATCATAAATTATATTTGAATAACTCAGAAGGTTTTGTTATTACGTATAATTTTGACCAGAATTATACATATGTACTTCTAGTTTGTAAAAATTTTTATATGATGAAATGATTAACGCGAACTGATTCTACATGCATTCGAGTTATTTTATATGTATACAAAAGGATTTTAATGTGCCATTGAAAAAATATATATATATTTTTTTAAGGGTCAAAATCAAAAATTTTTGATAATGGCCCATATATGTTTTTAAAAAGGTATTTTTTTATAGTTTTTCTTTTTATACCCTACACCACCATAGGTGGTGCTTGTGCTGATGTTTGCAACACATAGAAAAAGTAAAGTATACCAATCGACTCAGAATCACTTTTAAAGTCGATCTAACGATGTCCGTCCGTCTGGCTGGACGTTTGGCTGGCTGTCCATGTAAACCTTTTGTACAAAGTACAGGTCGCAATTTTGAAGATAATTCAATGAAATTTGGCAGGTGGAACTTTTATGATACAAGGAAGCATATTGAAATTTGTTATGATAGGTCCATTATTTCACCTACCCCCCAAACAAATGTCCCCCCAGAATAGAGTCTCCACACTCAAAAATAATAATATTTTTATGAAATTCGGTACAAAGACTTTTTGTACAAGTACCAATCTTTGTACCAAATTTTATGAAAATCGGTCCACGATTGACCATAGCTCACATATAAACCCCTCTTCCGAAAATCACTTTAACGTGCATAAAAAGCGTTAGTATCAAGTTAATATTCGACATAAATAAGTTTTATGTAGGTAGAAAATTTTATGAGAATCGGTCCATAATTTACCATAACTCCAATATAAACCCATTTCCGAAAATCGCCGTATAATGCATAAAATCATTAACACATTATTCTGTACTTGTATATTTTATTTTAGATATACTAAAAGTGTTGGTCTACAGGTCTAATGTAAATCCACTTCCCGAATTTTTATGCTCATACGGTATCATATAGTCAGTCTTGACCGTTTAATTTTTATTTGAAAATTCTTTCAATTACACGGTTAAAAAAAAAAAAAAATCAAAAAATACCTTTTTTTAAAAACGGTCCAGCTCACGAATGGTCAGCAGTAGAACCGAAATATTTTATTTTGTTCAAACATAAATAATTCATTCGAACTTAAATTTTTCTCATTCTCATCTTTTTGAATTCCTTTCTAAAATGACCAAAATAAAGAAAATTGAACAACCAATAATGTTATACTTATTAAAATAAATTTGAGTAAAATGCGTAATTTTCAACCAAATACACCCCAGTAAAATAAGATTTCAACCAAAATTTTAGGGAAACTCGGGATATGGTTTTGTCTAGGTATCTTAAACATCATGTGAACATTTTTTGATAATCACGTGTGATTTAAGTGAGATATTCACGATCAAATTTCATAAAAATCTCTTGTTTTGCATATAACTCACATATTTTTGGCTATTACAACAATTTTGGATCCTAAAATGATTCATAGGATCTATAAAACATCAATAGGAAACTACATGCCAAGTTTCGTTTCTCTCCCCAGTGCTGTTAGACTTTTTTCTCAAAAAATCGTCAAAATTAAGAAAAAATATCGTCAAAATCGTCAAAAAAATTTTAAAAAATCATCAAAAAAACGTCACTATCAAAAAATTTAAAAAATAAGTTTTTTTTTTCATAAATAAAGTTAAAATTTTGTTAAAAAAGACAATATTTAAAATAGTTTAAACAATAAAACTTATAATTTGACTTATATCAGTGAACTTTTGACAGAATTTCTTAAGTGCAGATTGTTTAACGATTAAATTAACATGCTAAAGTCGCATCGTTAAGACTAATAGGTATTTTCTTACTACTATTATATTTGGAAATATATGCAGTTGAATAATTATTATTTCCATGGAAATTTTTAATTCTTAAAATAGTTTTTTAGCTCTCCAGATTTTTTTTTGAGTTTAGTCAAAAGTCCACAGATATATGAGTTACAAAAACATAGTAGTTTATAATGTAATTATTATTAATATTCCCTGAAATAATTGTTCGAGTTTTGAAAAAAATTTAACGTAGTATATAATTAAATACAAAAAATTAAAACGGTAAAATTTTTTTAGTTATAAACTTTTCTTTGAATTATTTTTAAAATATTATTAAAACGTCATTGAATTATTTTAAATTATGAAATTCCTAAGGATTTTTTTAGTTTCGTTTGTTTGATAATTTTATAGATTTCCTTTTCCAAAAAAAAAATATATATATATTGATAAGAATACAAAATATTTTTGCCTAAATTTACAATTCTTTTATTTAATTTCTGTTACATCATATTATTCTTTATCAATCCAATTAAGAAAACTTTATAATAAAGAAATTAAAGTATTTCCTACAGTGATGTCAGATGGAGGGAATTTTTAAGGCAAATTTTAGCCGAAGGGAAAAAGGGAGGGAATTTTAATTTTTTTCAAAATAGAGAGAATTTTTAATACGTTTAAATTTATCTCAAAAAACGACAAAAATTTTAAATAAATAAGCAAAATATAAGTAAATAAATAAATTAAAATTATAAATAAGCAAAATATGCAACATTATCAAACACGCTCATTTAAATATAGAAATCTTAATTTGCCGAATGAATATTTTCAGTGTTCTGTTTCTTTGCTTAAAATATTTTTTGTATATTTTTTATTGAATTACAAATAAAATTGTAATTATTGAATTAAAAATTTCAATAGATTTTTTACTAAAAAAAAAAAAATTGTAGTTTTTGTTAAAAATAGCGATTTTAAGGAGGAGGGAAAAATGGAGGGAAATTTTTTTCTAAAAAAAGGGAAAAAAGGGAATTTTTCAACTAACCAGAGGGATTTTTTTTAAATTCTTTCTGGCATCACTGATTTTCTATTTATGAATCAAAAAGACATCCAAGTTATGTGTGTTAATTATGAATGAATTCCCAAAATTAAATATTTCCCTATATTAAAAGTACAAGAATATAGATTCTTACACAATTTGTCTGAAATTTATATAATCCTTAACACATTTATATAGTAAAAAGTATTTCATTTAAGAAAATCGTCACAATATTAGCCACTTACTATAAAAAATCGTCAATCGTCAAATTACTAAATTCATTTTAAAAAATCGTCAAAATGACGTAAAATCGTCACACCTAACACCACTGTCTCTCCCTCAAATTCTGGTTGAAATCTTATTTTTCGGGGTCTATTTGCCCGAAAAAAATACGTGTTTTACCGTCATTTTATTTTAATAATAATTATGTTTTTAATTATCCAATCTTCTTGATTTTAGGCATTTCAGGAAGCTCATAATCTGGATTTTAACAAGAAATAACAATTATAATTAATTATTTATGATCGATGATGAAAGGAAAACATTTTTAAAAAGTCATCATTTGATCGCTTTGATCCACCTCTAAATGTTCTTCAATGAGTTCAAAACTTGACATGTCTTAGTTTTTCGACTATTCGAACATTTCCAAGGGGTGAGAACCAAAATCAGGATACTTTTTATAATGAGGGCCACCCTAATATATATGAGGAAAATCAAAAAATTTTGAAATAGTTTGAAACCTACTTTAATGTCTTGTATTGCCAAAATTTGTTTTAAAATTAGAAAAAGTATTAATGGCTTTTTGTAGATCTTACAAAATAACTTCGAAATCCTAAATTTTAAATCATTCGCGAAAAATCTTACGGAAATACAGGCTAAAAAATGTAAAAAAACTGAGTTGAAACTATCGAGGATTTTTGGATTCATTTTAGTTTTGCACTGACAATTTGCAACTTTTTCACTTAAACCATTAACCAAACGAAAGACAAGACTAAGGAAATTCATTTCCTGTATAACAAGTATCTTGTTTACAATCGGTTGAAAAGTTATGCGGTGACAAAAAATGAAACAAAAAATTTACGATTTTTGAAATTTTGCAGTTTTTTGTAAAGAAAATTTGCGCCATTCAGTGAATTTAAATTTAGATGTCAGAATTTTAAAGATGTAGTAATAACCTACAGTTTAATGTATATCTCGTTGATGTCAGGAAACCATACATGGGACAGCAACTTCTCGAACTTTCACGTAATTGGCGTAAATATTTGAAAAAGTGTGTTTTTCTCTACTGACAAATTCCGCATTTATAGAAATTGTCCAAAATATCGAGTGAACCGGATTTATTAATACATTGCACGTTCGAGTCAAAATGACGTTAAAAAATTTTTAAATGTAAAAATATTATGCAATTTTCAAAATCTTCACTAAATTTCAAAATTTTGTTCTGAATTGTTTTAGTGTAAGATATTACTTTAGCTCATCAAAAAATATCTAAAGAATCATGTTAATTTAGTGTTTGATACCATTAAAATACTACAAAGTTTGTTGCTGCTGTTGTTTACCTGTGACTTGCATAAATTGTTGTTGTTTACATACATACATTTTACTGTCATTTTGTTGCTGTTGTTTTTATACTCACCATCAAAAAGATGGGGGGTATATTGATTTTGTCATTTCGCGTGTAACATGTCGAAAAAATAAAACGATCCAGATTCGTTATATCTCAGCCGATTTAACTGATTATTATATGAGTGGATTCTGCTAGTCGAGATCTACATCGAACATCGTCGTATACGTAGGTTATCTCTTTTAATTTAAGAGATATTTGGCTTCAAAGATTTAAATTTTTATTTTAGGACCTATCTTGGTAAAGTTTTTTCGCTATAGCGGGTCCAAATTTCACTCGATTTTTTTGAAATATTTTTTATTTTATTAACAACAAATAACAAAATTGTGTAAAATAAATCTTTACGGAATCAAAAGTTATATGCATTTGAATTTTGAAAAAAAGTCGATTTTCGCCGTTTTTTTTGCGAAAAAGGTAGTTACGTTCTTTTTGAGTTATAAAACAAATTTCTTAAGTAACATATATAGTATTTATACTTTTCTGAAAGATTACTTTATAAAGAATTGTGAGAAGGAAGACAAAAATTAAAAACTTTAATACTGCGTGAACCAGGGTCTCTCAAAATTGACCCATTTTTTATGATTTTTAAATTTTTGCCTTAATTTTTCAAATCGCAAAGCTGGAATTAAAAAATAATTATATTTTTTACAAAGTTTGATGTGTCTTTAATTTTTTGGTAATATAAATTTTTGCTCCCCGATATCGGTTGGGAAGATATAGCCAAAAACTTAAAAAATCCCATTTTTGGAAATTTTCGAATGATTTTTTGGGATTTGCGGGATTTCTATTGAGAAATCCTAAAAAGTGACTAAAGATCCTAGTTAATCATCAAAAAATCTATCTAATTTAAAAATATTACCTAACAAAAATGTTATTCCACATTTAAAATTTAATAATTTGCACAAAAACCAATTTTACACTTTCTTTGCACATTTTCGCAAGAAATATGCAACGAATTTTTTTATTATAAATAATTTTGTATATTTTTGAAAAGAAGACATAATTTCCTAAATATTGGTGTATAACAAGTCTATATCGTCTTTTTGCGTATACATTTAAAGGATTCAAACTTAATAAATGATTGTGATTTGGTTAGTTTGCTTAACTTTGCTATGATTGATAATGCTGTTCCTGATAGTGCAGTATCAAGAAATATTGTAATAGAACTTTTTTTTTTTGAGCATAGTGCTTAATTCATATCCTCTTGTAATAAATTTTTTGAACACGCCTACACCTCTACTAACACTGTCTGAAATTTCATTGAAATCGGAGTAGCCGTTTGGAAATTCCAGATTTATTTCCATTTTATTTTTGAAACGGGACACTGTGCGATGGTGATATTGATCGTCGTGTGTCTATCTTACCGATAATTTTTCTCCTGCTGCTGATAATCTTAATTTATTGTGTCGTCGTTTGCTTCGCCTTAAAGCTTAAAGCAAAAATAACACTTTCTGATGGGGTGGAGGTGACATATTCAGCTAAAGATTGTGCTGAATATGTCACCATGTGGAGTCTTTACATGTTTAATCCCATCGGACGCGTCCCCAGGTTGCGGATAGGGGGGTTTGGATGTAAGGTTTCTGATCCGACTGTAGTCAGTGGATTGGAGATCACTTACCACTGGTTACAGATCCCCTTGCACTGACTATAGTCGGATCCTATGCATTACATCTAAACCTAGAGACTCATAGAAGTCCTCGCGGAACAAATAATTCAAATGCACTTTTCAGACCAAGGTTATAGGTAGCAGTGTCGAGGATCTGCATTTTTAGTTAGTGCTTAAATAAACTAATCGCTAACAGCTCTCCTCCAACGCCCATACACGGGTTGGTTATAATTTCTTTGAAAGCCTAGTCCGCGTATGCCGTCACTGCGCGAGATGGGTCTACTTAGAACGTGCATTTTCGTGGGACCGAAATTAGCTAGAAATCAGATAAAATTAAGGGTTGTGAAGAAGGATAAGGTAGATTCAGTAGGAGAAGAGGCATACATCTAGTACTCTGTTGCGATGCTAATGCACAGCACTACCAGAGGGGCAGCGCAGATATTAATGAGAGAGGTGAGTCAATATTATATTTTTTAACTACTAACAATCTTTTTATCTGTAACAAGGGCAATATGCCCACCTTCAGAACTAAGGATAGAGAGGCAGTTTTAGATATAACACTGACAAACTTTAGGAGCGATTATGTTATGAACTGGAGGGTAGATAGTGAATGTTCCTTTTCGGATCATAATAGGATATCCTTTAGTTTAAATTTCGCGGGGTCAAAAGGAGATCCATATAGGAACTCCAGGAGAACCGATTGGAACTCCTTTAGGGCCATTATGAATAGAGAACTGAACGCCGCTCCAGGATGGCAATTGTCATCAGAGGGAGTTGAAAGTTTAGTGTAGGATTTCACAGGGAATGTTAGGAATAGTTATGAACTAACTTTTCCAGTAATATTTCCGGGAAAGAGTTGTTCAATAGGGCATAACTGACACGTAAGCGTGAACATTGGAACAGCTATAGGGAAAGTTTCAATATGTATAAAGCAGACATAAAGAGAGCAAAGAGGAACTCATGGAGGAACTACTGTGAGTCCATCGACTTTGTAAATGAGTTATCCAGATTCAGGCGAATTTTATCCAAGAATCCAAGTGCTCCTAGATATATTCAGCGCGCGGATAACTCATGGACGGAGTCCAGCTCAGAGTCTCTGAGTTTACTTATGGAAACTCATTTTCCAGGTTGTATGAACTTAGAAGCGGATACACAGGCAGGGGGAATCTTTAGATTTTCAGAATGTATATCTTATAGGAAAATTAGTGAAGTAGTTAGTGACATAGTCTCGATGGATATGGTAGTATGGGCAGTGAATACCTTTGAACCTTACAAGTCACCTGGTCCAGACGGTATTTTTGCAGCCATGCTACAGAACATCAACGACACGGCATTAACACTTCCAAGGAGACCGATCAGCCTATCGTCTTTTCTATTGAAGACATTAGAGAGACTGATCGATCTTTATCTGAGGACGCCAATTGACGACCATATCATCAGCGGGGCTCAACAAGCTTATCTAAAGGCTAAATCTGTTGAGAGTGCGCTGCATGATGTGTTGAATTATATTGAACGTGGCCTACAATATAGGGAGTATACCTTGGCAGTGTTCCTTGATATAGAAGGAACTTTTAATAATATTAAGATTGAGGCTATTAGAGAATCTCTAGAATCATTATGTGTTCAAAACTTCCTAATCGAATGGATTACCTTGAATCAATTCGAACTTTTGAGATGCATGCATAAGGAAGCTAGTGACTAGAGGAACTCCGTAAGGAGGAGTTCTTTCGTCTTTATTATGGCTCTTAGCCGTCAATGTCATTTTAAGACAATTTAACGCAAGAGGACGAAAAGTCGTTGCCTACGCTAATGACGTGGTTATACTGATCACAGGGAAGTTTCTTTCCACGATCAGCGACGCCATGCAGTCTGAACTCAACGAACTGTCCTCATGGGCTACTAGTAAAGGTTTAGGGGTTAACCCAGAGAAAACGGAGTTAGTTCTTTTCACCAGAAGGTACAAAATTGAGCAATTTAGGCTACCGGTACTAGGGGGAAGCTAAATATATTGGAGTGTTTCTTGATAGTAAACTATCTTGGAAGAAGAATACACAGGAAAGGCTCAAAAGAGGTATCAACGCCTACTACACATGCAGGAACTCCATAGGTAAGAATTGGGGCCTCAAACCAATGGTAGTAAATTGGATTTACACATCGGTAGTGAGAGCAATTCTTACGTATGGATGTCTCGTCTGGTGGGAGGCAATGAGAATAGGAAGTCGTAGGAATCTTCTGTCTAAAGCCCAGAGATGTGCTTCGATTGGCATCACAGGCAGCCTGAAGCAAGAGGTGTGCTTCAGGCGGCACTTGGCATTATTCTGCATCTGCTACCCATTGAGGAGTTCGTGATGGGAATGGCTGCAAGGAGTCTGCTTAGACTTAGTGAACTAGGGCTTATAGAGTCAATTAGAATGGGACATTCCTGACTTCTAAACGAAATCAACCTCGGTGAACATGCCCTTGCTCCCCAAATAGGGACCAATGGTCAGGAAAGGAGAAACTATTTAGTGGAGCATCGGTGCAGATGTTTATCTGTTTGAGGAGAACGTCAGGGAATCGTATAGGCTCTCAGATAGTTGTAGTGTGTTCCAGGCCGAAATTTTAGGTATTCTTAGGGCTACGGAAGCAAGGAACATTGAAAAGAATACGGAAGTAACTATGTATGTAGATAGCCAGGCGGCGCTAAAGGCCCTGAATGGACATTTTGTCAAGTCTAGGTTAGTTAGCGACTGTAAGAAGGCTCTTAGGATATCGATAAGCAATTATCATATTAGACTCTACTGGGTACAGGGTCATTGCGAGAAAACTGGCAATGAAGTAGCTGATTAATAAGCTAGGAACGGCTCAGCTTTGAATGGAGCTGTAAGTGAAAGTGGTGTGAGACCACCTCTAGGCTTTTACTTCAGGTTGATTAGATGGTGGATTCGGAATACCAATCATGCACAGAACCGTAGAACGAACTGCAGATTATCAAGGGTCCTATGTCCTAAACTTGATATAGCAGATACAAATCTACTATTAGGCATCAAAAGGGAAAACCTGATAGGTATTCTGACAGGACATTTTCCAATAGGGAAAATAACAGGGATTTGGGAGATAGATTCCTCCGTTCTTTGCAGAATGTGCGAAGATAATGGGGAAATAGAGACGGTGGAGCATGTTATATGTCACTGTCCATGTCTGCAAGTAAGTAGGCAGAAATGGCTAGGCATTCGATTCGTCGACGAATTGGATAGCATATCAAGGATCGATTTGGGTAACTTGATAGGATTCGTCATGGGAATAGGCTGGCTAAGAGAGTGTCGTTGGCTTAGAACGAACGAAAATAGGGCGGTAGTATTTTTCCTTCTATCCTAAGTTTTTCAACGAAAATAGGGCGGTAGTATTTTTCCTTCTATCCTAAGTTTTTCAATTCTTCTCTGTTCTTTTCTTGGTCTCTGCTTTCTAATCTTTCCTCTCCTTCCATCACTTTTACTACTACTACTACTACTTCTTTTCTATCACTTCTACGAAGGGACTCACAATGGACCTATAGGTCTCCGAGTGGACACACTGGAACTCTTCTGAGTACTGTGTAACCCTTCTTTACCTACCTACCTTGTGCTGAGCTGCCTACCTTTCTGCAATTATAATTTAATTACATTTTGATTTTGTTTTTATTATCTTAAAATGTATTTTTATTTCAAATTACTGATCTCATTAATATTAGACTGGTTGTTTATATGATAGTATGATAAATTTAATATACAGTGGTGGCCACGAATTTAAGACACGACATTTCACTTATATATTTCTGATAATTTTTACATCTTATCGAACAAATTTTAGATCCATGTTATTTTTTAAAGATCCTAGTAATGTTATGAAAAAAAATCAACAATAGTTTGTTACCTATATTTAGTTTCCAATTTTTATTTACATATTATACAGATTAATACAAGTTTAAGCCTGGTCATGAATTTAGGACATAGGCAAAATAAAAGTTAATTCACAAAAGTAAAGCTCAGCTTCATAAAACAATATTAGTATTTGGTGGGAAATCCTTTATTTTGAATCACAGCAGCGCATCTCCTGGGTAAACTTTCAACTAAGGCCATACAGCGCTCCTTTGGAATGGCATACCAAACCTTTTGAATTTCTTCCCATAAATCAGTCAAATTTTTTGGCTTTACTGCTCGTACATGCTCCTCAACATCATTCCACAAGTTCTCAATTGGATTGAGATCCGAGGATTGAGCTGGCCATTTCAGAACTGTGATATTATTTTCCTCTAAGCAACTCTTCACTAGGCGTGAAGTGTGCTTAGGGTCATTATCATGCATAAATTTCCACATTAGAGGCATGTTGTCTTCAGCGAATGGTATCATGATGCTTGTCAGTATGTTTTTGTAAATATGCTGGTCCATTTTATTGATAATCTTCTGAATGGGACCTACACCATGCCAGGAAAATGCTGCCCACACCATGACATTTCCACCACCATGCTTAACCGTTTTAAGGGTGTACTTTGGGTGATGCTCCAGGTTTGGAGGACGCCATACGTACTGTTTTCCATCAGAACCAAAGCGACAAAACTTCGACTCGTCGCTCCAAAGTATATTTTTCCAAAATGTCATCGGCTTATTGAGATTTTCTCTTGAAAACGCTAGTCGGGATTTAATTTTTTTTTTTTGACACAAGTGGTTTACGTTGTGCAATACACCCACGTAAGTTCTTCTCATTCAGACGTCTTCTTATTGTCCTGGACGATATATTAATACCAAAATCCGATGAAATCTCATTTTTAATTTTACTTGAGCTCTTGAAAGGATCTTTAGCAGCTGATTTATAAATTAAGCTATCCTCCATGGGTGTAGTTTTTCGGGCTCTAGGGTGCTGTTTGACATTTTTGGTAGTGCCATGTTGCTTGATGTGTTCCAGTGCATTGTAAATCTTGGATCTGGAACATTTTAGTAGCTTGGAAATTTCCATTACTGTTTTTCCATCAGTATTCATTTGTTGGATCAATTTTCGCTCGGCATCCGAACTCCAAGTACCTCTGGCCATTTCTAACTAAATATTTTGATGTATTCTAACATTAAATGGAATAAAACATTCATTACTTACCTTTTAGCTTCAAAAAACACCAAAAAATCACTTAAAAACCAAATATTTCTTATATGTTTTAAATTCGTGACCAGCTTCAAAAGCACGTTTTTACGAAAATATAATAAAAACAGCAACAAAATGTATACACAAACAAAACCAAATAACGGTAATTGATCTTAACATTACAGGGTACACTGAAAAATTAACAAAATCTAATTTTATATTGCAGGGTTGTAATAATTATCACAACTTAGTTCGTTACATGTCGTGTCTTAAATTCGTGGCCACCACTGTATTATTGTTTATAATGTATAATAACCTTTTATTATATTGTTTTCGGTTCCTCATCATAATGTTCTTTTTATACCCACCATCAAAAAGATGGGGGGTATATTGATTTTGTCATTCCGTGTGTAACATGTCGAAGGAATCATTTAAGACCCCACAAAGTATATATTTTCTGGGTCCTGGTTAGATTTTGAGTCGATCTAGCTATGTCCGTCCGTCTGTTGAAAACAGGATAAGGCTCGAACGGGACAACGTAGGAGGAAGAAATTTAGCACAAATATTTGTCTTATATAAGGTTTGTTTGGGATTGAAAATGGGATATCTGCTAATATCTCTTAAACAAACGCATGTACGACAACGAAATTTTGTATAAATAGTTTGAGGGTCAATATAAAATCGGAAACCAAAAGTGGGCGTGGTCCGCCCACTTTACCGCCCACCTCCCATTTAAGGTGAAATTGTGTTCAAATAGTTCAAGGACCAATGTAAACTCTTAAACAAAAAATAGGCGTGTTCCACCCACTTTGCCGCCCACCTCCCATATAACGTAAAATTTGAAAAAGTTGATAGTGGGTATATAGATTCGGCCGAGCCGAATATAACATTCGCGCATGTTCTACTTTGGCTAAAGCCCCATATTTCAAATCGTGCAGTTAGTGTACCTGGCTATACTTTTTGCCGGAATGATCGACAAGGTGCAAGAGGTGGAGGTGTTGGTGTTTTTGTTTCGAATTCTCTGAAATTTGAGGTGGTTCTTAAGACGTCTATTGCTAATGCATATGAATCCATGTTCATGGAAATTTATTTAGGTAATATTCTTATTTTGTTTTGTGTAGTTTATCTACCTCATGGAAATATTTCTTCATTTGAAATTGAGCATTATCAACTACTTCCTTCATACCCGCATGTAATTATTGTTGGTGATTTTAATTACAATCTTTCTGATGCTTCAAAATATGCAATTTTTCGATCATTGTGTACGAGATTGCATTTGAACATTATACACAATAGTAGACCTACTCATTTTGACGTAACACATGGTTCAACGTCACTTTATGTTGATTAGTGACTATTCTAACTTAAGTTTTTAAGAACAATATCAATATCCAGCTTTATCACGTCAAGCAATAATTTGTTCTTGCTTTAAATTTGAAACAACTTACTTCAGGGAATATATTGAGTATAGAGATTACAATAACTTGGATGTTGATGGAATTATTCGGTTTTTGTCGGACTTTAACGAATCTGTTATTTTTAATACAAGTGATGTCGACTTGTTATTCTTCAATATCTGTAATCTTTTTCAGGATCTAATGGTTTTCGTTCCCATTGTTAAGAAAATAGTTTGTTTTAGTGATTGGATAAAGTCAAGGGATATAACATTGGCTAGGTCTTTGAGGGATTTAGCTTTTCTGTCATACAAACATTAAAAGTCTTCCAGAAACTGGAGAGTGTTTTGTAAATATCGCAATAGGGAAGAAAGTATTTGATTTTCATGATTTAGATTTTTCTGGAAGTACTCTATTTTTCCAATGCATTTCAGAATGTGATCTACTGGTTGCTATGTAGAATTAGGTAAAATCTAATTCTATCGGAATTGATGATATCTATCGGAATTGATGATTTTCTATTTAATTTAATATTAATGACTTCGAAATTTCCTATAGGTTGCAAGACTGCTAGAATTGTCCCAATACCTAAGTCAAAAGTTGTAAATGGGCCTGAGGATCTGAGGCCGATTTCTTTACTTCCGGCGCTGTCGAAGGTGATGGAACACATCTTGAAAGATCAAATTATTGCTATAGCTTCAAAGTGAATTTATCAATCGCAGTATGGTTTTCGTCATAACATTACTTCACTTCTTATAGCCTGTTTCTCTATGTCGAACGAAAATCTAAGCGAACGAAAGCAAGTCGAACGAATTCGAATCAATTTGGGTTTCTGTATTTCCTACGTTTTCGTTCGCATGGAGTTAGGTCTTTTCGTATTGTTGTTTTATTTTTCTTTAAGAGTAACTTTTTTTCGTAAAAATATTAAAAATACTACTAAATTGTTTAAACATAGATACAACCAAGTAAATAAACAAGAAAAAATAAAATAATTTAAAAATATTAAAAAACAAAATTTTTTTTTAAATTTCTTTAGAAATTGTTTTTTAGATACAAAATTGTCATTTATCGATACAAAATTTATCAAAATGAATAATAAACGTGATTGAGGAATATCTGCAATGTCCTGGTAGGTATTTTTCCTATTTTTCATTAAAAAAATTCAACCAGTCGAAAGCAAAATAGCAAGTGACTGATTTTGACATTTTCGTTCTTATCGTTCGAAATACAGAAACCCAATTTTATATGAAAACACTTACGTTTTCTTTCGACTTGTCGTTCGAATCATTGTTCGCATAGAAGTGAGTTAGAGAAACCCAAATCAGTTTTCGTTCGCTTAGAGGGCGAAAGAAAGCATTCGTTCGACATAGAGAAACAGGCTATTAGTCTTACTGACTGTATTAGAGAGGATGTGAATTATGAATTCTCATTTCGCTTGATCTCTCAAAAGCTTTTAATAATGTTGACTTTAGAAGAATGATTGAAAAATTGTCAATTTTGGTTTTTCTATGTCTGCTTGCAAGTTAATATCATCATACTTACATGGAAGATATCAGTTTATGTGAGTAAATAATATAGTCTAATTTATTGCAGTTGCATTCAGGTGTTCCCCAGGGCTCTGTGCTAGGTCCTATTTTATTTATGTTTTATATTAATGATCCCCTGGCTTTACTATGTGTAAGGTTTTCGGTTTATCCGAAAAATCACATTTTAGAAAAAACCTGTTGGTCGGTTTTGGACTTTTGAAAAAACCGGTTAACCGGTTTTCAGTCAATTATATTTCTTATGAAGAAAATATTACTTTTTTAAGAAAAATATGATTTATATATGTGCATGTAAGCTTTAATCCGAATAAATAATAATTTCTGTGTGAATAATTTTAAAATGTTAGTTTTTTATTTCACATTATAACTTTTGAGAAATTATAAAGGTATATATATTAGGGTGGCCCCCTTAAATATGAAGGAAAATAAAAGTTTTTAAATTTTTAGTTTCACTCCCCAGAAATATAGAAATGAAACAGCCCAAAAACTATTATATACAAAATTTTATATTGATTGAAATAAATTTAAATGTGACTCAGAGATTGAAATATTAAAAACTTTAGTTTTTTTGTATTCTGTTCAACAATACCTAATTCATTACATTTTAAATTTTCCTCGTTTTCATTGAATTCCACAGTTTATCACCTTTCTAAAATAATTAGAATTGAATAACTAATAATATCATTGTTATTAAAATAAAATTACGTAAAACACGTAATTTTCGAATTTAAAATATACACGGTAAACATTTAAAAAAATCTCTTGTTTTGCATCTAACTAACCTACGTCTTTTTCGCTATTACAACAATTTTGGATAATAAAATCATTTACAGTATATATAAAATGTCAGTAGGGAACTACATGCCAAGTTTCGTTTCTATCATTTAATTATAAATGGAAGTTTTATTTTTCCGTGTCTATTTGCCCAAACGTGATTTTTGTTAGTAGCTTTATTTTAATAACTATTATGTTGATTCTAGGAATTTTAGAAAGCTCATAGTGTGTGGAATTCAGCAAGATATCAACCCTTTTAAAATTATTTTTTTATGATTGATGAAAAAAAAAAAAAAACATTTTAAAAAGTAATCATTTTCAAGGTCTGTATCGTTTTGAGCCACCTCAATTTTTTTTAATCAGTTCAAAACATGGCATGTATATTTCACTATCTTTCTTAGTAAAATTAAGTAAAAAGTTAAACAAAATGGGGTTTTTTAAAAACCGGTCAACCGCCCCTAAAAAAACGGTTTAGAAAAAAACCGAAAATTGCAAAAAACCGAAACCGACGCCACTTGCAAAAATCCGGAAACCGGTTTTCGGTTTCGGTTTTGGATACTCTAGTTGCATTGCTTTTTAGTTCAAATCGTAATTTTCCGGACGTTTTGCAAAATAACATTAATTATACTTTGAATATCGTATCGGATTGGGCGTTTCTAAATTCAATGTCTCTTAATGGGGAAAAAACAAAGGCAATTGTTTTTAACCCATTTGATGGTTTTGCTGTTGATTTGGTGTGCGTGTAGAGTTTTTAAATCGGATAAGGTGCTTAAGCACATATTGATCAGACTTTTTGTCGAGTACTGCAAACCTTGAGGAAAATACATTCTACAAATGTTAAACGGTTTCTGGGATATTCCTTTCCAAAATTTCCTCAAGCTACGATGCTTAATTCACTTTTACAGGGCCATGAGTACAGGTTTTCCATTACCCCTACTTAACAGTTTTACTTTTAGTCGTGCAGTTACGAATCCCCAAATTGTTATTCCCAGAATTGTTAACACTTTAGCTTCGTATTTTTTCGCACGCCTTTCGAAAAAAAAACTTTTAAATTTTTATTCAAATGAGTAAACATTTGATAGAATAAATGAAAAACACACACAGGTTTTATTTTGCATACAAACAGGCATTTGTATACATTTATTCACTTTTTTCCAATTAGTATTTTAATTGGAAATACAATTTTATAATTAATTAAACTGAACAAACAAAACTAATTTTTATTTTTTAATAAGCGCAATAAAAGTTTAATTTAATTATATAACTTCATCTTGAAAAGTTTTAACTGATTGAAAATGGAGTCATTTTCACATAGTTGTATTTTAACGGCAAAGAAAGAGGGTTGCTATTAATTTGGACCATTAACAAAATCTGCTTTTTTAAATAACTTATTTTTTATCTTTGTTTTGCATTATGGTTGAAGAACCATTACAAGAATTAAAACTTAATAATAATTGAATTGTTAAATTAAAATAAATTTTTAAATAATAAAATCAATTTTGGATATAAATTATATCATCAAACAAGAAACAAGTTAAAAATTTTGCTAAAATTCACTTTTAAAAAATTAAAATCGCGCTTATTGTAAGGAATTTTATTATGAGTACTAATGTTTAAACGGCTCTATTTACCAAACTAAAACCGATATTCACTTAATTTTTTCAGCAAATGATCTCAATATATGTCTTTTATTACTCATAATTTTGCAAAATTTTAAACCAATTTACGAAATTGTGCAAAAAATAAATTTAAAGATTTTTCTTTTCAGTGTATTTCGATAAACATTGAAGATTCTGTAGTAATTTTGACATGTGCTGATAGAACCATAAAATCGCGTTATTTTGATTTTAATAAAGCCAAAGCTCTATTTTTAAGATTTTTTTGAGTTTTATTCAAACCTCCACAACTTTTGCGCGCATTGATAAAAACAAACAGATAGACGTTAGTGTCAGAAGAAAAAAAAATTTTAAAATATTTTTACTTAAAATTTTAAAATTTTTTAATTTTCTCAAATTTTTAGTTTTTGAAAAAATTAAGTGACATAAGAAAATTAAAGAAATACGAAGATAATTTTTGATAAAAACATTGGTAAAACATTTTACTACACAAAAAAAGAATTGCCAACATTTAATTTGTTGCACGGTTTTTGCTTGGGTATTTACAAATAAAATTTAAAATATTAACTACTTCGATAATCATTGTTTATACCGTTAATATTATCATACAAGGTTTACTTACGTATTTTGCAAAGAATCCTCTGTTGTCTTTGTTTTCTCCTCGCTCCCTTGCTTCACGTTCTCTTTCTATTTTTTGAATAAAACTAGCAGTATCGGGTATTGGAGCTAGTTCAGCATGTTTGATTAACACTTCAGTATTAAAATCCCTTGTGTCTAAATTAGAAAAGTCCATCGTCAAGCAATCTTTAAAATCTCCCTCAGATGTTGATAAAAACAGCGCATTAACGTAACCGTTGGAATCAATAGAAATCCATAATTCATCATTCAATTGGCTACTAAGTAAATTGCAAGCTTTGTTAGCTGTAAAAAATGTTCGTTTCAATCCATTGGGATATTCCACTATAGCTTTTAAACGATAAAATCCACCAGAAAGCGATATACTCTACATATAGACATATAATTATTATAATTTACAATTATTATTATTTTAAAAAATATACATACACATACAGTGTCTTATACACACACTACATACATACTGCAATGGTCATACAAATAGGACACTTTTGGGTTTTTAGAAAACTAAATTTTTTGAAAGCTAAATTAAATAAGTTATTTACAGATTTTGTATTTACGGAGTGCTATGTATAAACCAATATTTATTTGAAGAAAATATAACAACTTCATATTGTTTAAAAAATTTATGTTGACTAATTTTGTTTGACATATTATTAGGACACATTATTTTATTTATTTAAAAAACGTATAAGAACACTAAAATTAATGTTTAATATTTATAATAAACTATGAACTAGAGCTTTGAAGAACATTTTTTGTTAATAACGAAAGCACCGTATCTGCGGTTCAAGCTTTCATCCAATGTTCTTCCTCATTTTTAAAATTCCTGGCCCACTGATAAGGGGTTCAGAGTGAATCCTGACAAGAATTCATCTCTTACCCATTGAACAGATCGTGAGAGGTATGGGGGAAAGAAATCTGCTGATACTTAAGGAACTTAGACTATTATATACAATTATTATATATTATATATGGTGATTATAATCTATGTCCCGCTGTCACATCATATTAAAGGGCCAGTGAAATACACTTTAGGCAGACGCCTCTCAGTGTGCGATTTCAAAAATGAAATGGAAATAATTATGGAACTTTGGATCGGCTGCTCCGATTTCCATGAAATTTCACATGGTGATAGTAGAGGTGTAGGCGAGTTTAAGTTTTGAGCTTGGACCATATAGACCTACAGAGGGCGAGTCCACAGGGTTCCAAAGTTGGACACCACGGGTAGACCATAAAAACTTGTGAACTTGCGTAACCGCCTCTATCTATCTATCTATCTATCTATCTATCTATCTATCTATCTATCTATCTATCTATCTATCTATCTATCTATCTATCTATCTATCTATCTATCTATCTATCTATCTATCTATCTATCTATCTATCTATCTATCTATCTATCTATCTATCTATCTATCTATCTATCTATCTATATATCTATCTATATATCTATCTATATATCTATCTATATATCTATCTATCTATCTATCTATCTATCTATCTATCTATCTATCTATCTATCTATCTATCTATCTATCTATCTATCTATCTATCTATCTATCTATCTATCTACAGTGGTGGCCACGAATTTAAGACACGACATTTCACTTATATATTTCTGATAATTTTTACATCTTATCGAACAAATTTTAGATCCATGTTATTTTTTAAAGATCCTAGTAATGTTATGAAAAAAAATCAACAATAGTTTGTTACCTATATTTAGTTTCCAATTTTTATTTACATATTATACAGATTAATACAAGTTTAAGCCTGGTCATGAATTTAGGACATAGGCAAAATAAAAGTTAATTCACAAAAGTAAAGCTCAGCTTCATAAAAAAATATTAGTATTTGGTGGGAAATCCTTTATTTTGAATCACAGCAGCGCATCTCCTGGGTAAACTTTCAACTAAGGCCATACAGCGCTCCTTTGGAATGGCATACCAAGCCTTTTGAATTTCTTCCCATAAATCAGTCAAATTTTTTGGCTTTACTGCTCGTACATGCTCCTCAACATCATTCCACAAGTTCTCAATTGGATTGAGATCCGGGGATTGAGCTGGCCATTTCAGAACTGTGATATTATTTTCCTCTAAGCAACTCTTCACTAGGCGTGAAGTGTGCTTAGGGTCATTATCATGCATAAATTTCCACATTAGAGGCATGTTGTCTTCAGCGAATGGTATCATGATGCTTGTCAGTATGTTTTTGTAAATATGCTGGTCCATTTTATTGATAATCTTCTGAATGGGACCTACACCATGCCAGGAAAATGCTGCCCACACCATGACATTTCCACCACCATGCTTAACCGTTTTAAGGGTGTACTTTGGGTGATGCTCCAGGTTTGGAGGACGCCATACGTACTGTTTTCCATCAGAACCAAAGCGACAAAACTTCGACTCGTCGCTCCAAAGTATATTTTTCCAAAATGTCATCGGCTTATTGAGATTTTCTCTTGAAAACGCTAGTCGGGATTTAATATTTTTTTTTGACACAAGTGGTTTACGTTGTGCAATACACCCACGTAAGTTCTTCTCATTCAGACGTCTTCTTATTGTCCTGGACGATATATTAATACCAAAATCCGATGAAATCTCATTTTTAATTTTACTTGAGCTCTTGAAAGGATCTTTAGCAGCTGATTTATAAATTAAGCTATCCTCCCTGGGTGTAGTTTTTCGGGCTCTAGGGTGCTGTTTGACATTTTTGGTAGTGCCATGTTGCTTGATGTGTTCCAGTGCATTGTAAATCTTGGATCTGGAACATTTTAGTAGCTTGGAAATTTCCATTACTGTTTTTCCATCAGTATTCATTTGTTGGATCAATTTTCGCTCGGCATCCGAACTCCAAGTACCTCTGGCCATTTCTAACTAAATATTTTGATGTATTCTAACATTAAATGGAATAAAACATTCATTACTTACCTTTTAGCTTCAAAAAACACCAAAAAATCACTTAAAAACCAAATATTTCTTATATGTTTTAAATTCGTGACCAGCTTCAAAAGCACGTTTTTACGAAAATATAATAAAAACAGCAACAAAATGTATACACAAACAAAACCAAATAACGGTAATTGATCTTAACATTACAGGGTACACTGAAAAATTAACAAAATCTAATTTTATATTGCAGGGTTGTAATAATTATCACAACTTAGTTCGTTACATGTCGTGTCTTAAATTCGTGGCCACCACTGTATCTATCTATCTATCTATCTATCTATCTATCTATCTATCTATCTATCTATCTATCTATCTATCTATCTATCTATCTATCTATCTATATATCTATATATCTATCTATCTATCTATCTATCTATCTATCTATCTATCTATCTATCTATCTATCTATCTATCTATCTATCTATCTATCTATCTATCTATCTATCTATCTATCTATATATCTATCTATCTATCTATCTATCTATCTATCTATCTATCTATCTATCTATCTATCTATCTATCTATCTATCTATCTATCTATCTATCTATCTATCTATCTATCTATCTATCTATCTATCAATCTATCTATCAATCTATCTATCTATCTATCTATCTATCTATCTATCTATCTATCTATCTATCTATCTATCTATCTATCTATCTATCTATCTATCTATCTATCTATCTATCTATCTATCTATCTATCTATCTATCTATCTATCTATCTATCTATCTATCTATCTATCTATCTATCTATCTATCTATCTATCTATCTATCTATCTATCTATCTATCTATCTATCTATCTATCTATCTATCTATCTATCTATCTATCTATCTATCTATCTATCTATCTATCTATCTATCTATCTATCTATCTATCTATCTATCTATCTATCTATCTATCTATCTATCTATCTATCTATCTATCTATCTATCTATCTATCTATCTATCTATCTATCTATCTATCTATCTATCTATCTATCTATCTATCTATCTATCTATCTATCTATCTATCTATCTATCTATCTATCTATCTATCTATCTATCTATCTATCTATCTATCTATCTATCTATCTATCTATCTATCTATCTATCTATCTATCTATCTATCTATCTATCTATCTATCTATCTATCTATCTATCTATCTATCTATCTATCTATCTATCTATCTATCTATCTATCTATCTATCTATCTATCTATCTATCTATCTATCTATCTATCTATCTATCTATCTATCTATCTATCTATCTATCTATCTATCTATCTATCTATCTATCTATCTATCTATCTATCTATCTATCTATCTATCTATCTATCTATCTATCTATCTATCTATCTATCTATCTATCTATCTATCTATCTATCTATCTATCTATCTATCTATCTATCTATCTATCTATCTATCTATCTATCTATCTATCTATCTATCTATCTATCTATCTATCTATCTATCTATCTATCTATCTATCTATCTATCTATCTATCTATCTATCTATCTATCTATCTATCTATCTATCTATCTATCTATCTATCTATCTATCTATCTATCTATCTATCTATCTATCTATCTATCTATCTATCTATCTATCTATCTATCTATCTATCTATCTATCTATCTATCTATCTATCTATCTATCTATCTATCTATCTATCTATCTATCTATCTATCTATCTATCTATCTATCTATCTATCTATCTATCTATCTATCTATCTATCTATCTATCTATCTATCTATCTATCTATCTATCTATCTATCTATCTATCTATCTATCTATCTATCTATCTATCTATCTATCTATCTATCTATCTATCTATCTATCTATCTATCTATCTATCTATCTATCTATCTATCTATCTATCTATCTATCTATCTATCTATCTATCTATCTATCTATCTATCTATCTATCTATCTATCTATCTATCTATCTATTTATCTATCTATCTATCTATCTATCTATCTATCTATCTATCTATCTATCTATCTATCTATCTATCTATCTATCTATCTATCTATCTATCTATCTATCTATCTATCTATCTATCTATCTATCTATCTATCTATCTATCTATCTATCTATCTATCTATCTATCTATCTATCTATCTATCTATCTATCTATCTATCTATCTATCTATCTATCTATCTATCTATCTATCTATCTATCTATCTATCTATCTATCTATCTATCTATCTATCTATCTATTTATCTATCTATCTATCTATCTATCTATCTATCTATCTATCTATCTATCTATCTATCTATCTATCTATCTATCTATCTATCTATCTATCTATCTATCTATCTATCTATCTATCTATCTATCTATCTATCTATCTATCTATCTATCTATCTATCTATCTATCTATCTATCTATCTATCTATCTATCTATCTATCTATCTATCTATCTATCTATCTATCTATCTATCTATCTATCTATCTATCTATCTATCTATCTATCTATCTATCTATCTATCTATCTATCTATCTATCTATCTATCTATCTATATATATATATATGATTCATATATGATTCCCAAAATATTACATCTCAATGTTAAAAATTACGTGAGCTGGACCATTTTCAAAACACCTATAAAATTGCGTATTTCTTTCAACATCATTATCAAAATTTTAGTTATAAGAAAATTAACTTCAAATTATAATAGAGGCTTACCACGAACTTGAATATTTATTTAAATAATTATTATGCCTCTTTTCAGTCGCGGAATATTAAGATTTTACTAAAATTTTTTATCACATTTTCATTGTTCAAACATGTAATTTTATATATTTCGGACATTTTTCAAAATATATTAGGTTTTAATGTACCATAGGAATGGTCTATCCTGCTGCTATTGAAGATAACACGTAATTAACCCATTAAGAGCAAGAGGGTCAATTTTGTGCATTTAGTTCCCAAAAGGTTAAATTAGCAATTTTTGCAAATAAGTCGCATGGAAGTACTCATTACACTTAAATATTGATAAATTTATGAAAAACATAATAAGTTCCTTTAAAACCGCGATAATCGAATAAAAAGGGAGGTTTTGAAATTTAGCCGCTAATTTACACGAATTGCAGCTTTTTTGATCAATTTACTCTTTCGGAGACATTTATATCCTTAATTAACCATTTATTTGCCGTTAAAATTAACTTAACCAATTATAGACCAGAAATCCCAAAATTTTATTTGTGCAACTAAAGGGTTAAATGAATGCATATATCAGTAGTATTTAATAAGACCTTTCCAATGATTCCCTAAAATATAATTTAAGATGGAAAATGTCCAAAATATTCAAACTTTAATAAAATAATGCTTAAGCTAAAATCATTAAACATTTTTACTAAAATTTTAATTTCGCGATAATGAAAACAAATTTTAAAATATGTTTAGCTCAACATGTATCAGACGTCGTTTTTCTATCTTATGTTGTAATTTTTTTTGACAAAAAGTTAAAAATGGTGTATACTGTTGATCGAAAACTATATTTTGAGGTTTTTTTAAAAATGGTCCAGCTCACGTAAATGAAATAATTGAACCGAAATATTTTGGGAGTGAGTTAAAAACATATCAATCTTTAATTTTTCCCCATACAAGTCAAGGCACTGTACTGTACATATGTGATCTAATATATTACAATTCCAATTGCCCTCGTCATCTTGATTTGTTCAAATTTTAATTTTAAGAGTGCTGGTAATCTTGATTTGTTTCTATTTTTCATACCTATCAGAACAGTTTGTGGAGCAAAAACAAAAAAGTACATACATCATATCGAGGGCATATGGGCAATTATTTTTTTACGTTTAATTTATGAAACCAACCTTCAACCTCAAATATTTTTAAATTCTGATTTTTTTAAATGACTTTTGACGCAATTATGTTAATGTTGGTTGTGTAACACAAAAAAAAATTCAAGACCTGAAATGGATCCATGTGGTACCAGCAAGCACTCAAAGTCAAAAAGTCCAGAAAAAGTGTTTGAAACAAGTTTTTTTTTCTTTTGCGTCGTTTCGTGTATCACAGAATATAGGATGGAGGTTTATTGCCTTTGTAATTATGCATAGTTTGAGATATATCTCGTTAATGTGCCCTCAATAGTAACGCTACAGGAGGTGCCCAAAACTTTGGGAGACAAAACGTGAATGGCTTTAGAAGGCGCCTTTTGCGCGAGGCACACTCACAGCATAATTTCAATGAAGCTAAGGTATCGCGTAATCAAAAAACGTTTTCAAAATATATTCTAAAATCATAGTGGCGCGAAAAAATATTAATTTGCTAAAATTTTATAACATTTTTATATTGATCTAAAATTTTGCGTATTTTATATTAGATTTTTTTCGCACTCTGCGTGAATTTAAAATTATAATAGGTACATCTAAGTTGTTTTAGTTAAGCGAAAAATGGGTTTTAACAAAAAAAAGTGCATAAAAAGTATTTATGATCTGAGACACCGAGTCTATAATATTTCATAAATCGCCGAGACACACCCAAGGCGCTAATTGAAATCGGCAAAAATATATACCAAACAGTAGCTGTTATCATAACTTACATTGGAAACAAGTGGCACTCAAAAATAATAACGCGTTTGAATTTAATGCAACTTTTAAAATTTTTGGGTGTGTATTTTTGTCACTGAAGGAATTATTTTATAGTAATATAATTAATATTTGCAACTTTTTTATTTATTAACATCATTTGAAGATTTTTTGTGGTAAGATATAAAAAATCATCAGTGAATTAAATGCAGTTAAAAAAAAATTCAAATCTACGCATACTTAGTTTTTTATTCGATATTATTATCTTATCGATTTCTAAAGTGCTAAATCTATAGATCCTTTGCGATACGAATTGTTCACGGAAATGAAGATCATCGATGATTCTCATCTTTTTTTTAGTATTTTATTTTATATATCATTATCGAGATTTAAAAAAGTTTCATAAAAATTTTTTAGGATGCATTTTTGAAAAATGTCTACCCTTTCGATTTTATTTTATTTTTGTAATATGTTAAAATGCAATCATCTTTACTATAAAATGCAAAAACAATAAAAACTACTATTTTTAATATTTTTTTTTAATTTCCATAAATTTTTTCATACAAAAATTAAAATTTTTCAAAATATTTTAATTTTTTATATTTTTGGTTATACTCTTTTAGTGTAAAATAAAACACTTATTTTATAATTTCTTAAAACTACCAAAAGTTTTTATTTGTTAATTTGTAAGGTTTTGTATACAGACTACTGAGATCATGAAAAATCACTGACGCCGTAAAATAATACGTTTTTATTCAAAAACCTGTCAAAACCTAAAGTTAAGTTAGAATGTCAGCGTTGCCGGATCATTATAAGATGGGCGTATACCCTACATCACCCCCCTTCCAGAATGATGGTATGACGAGTATGGAAGTTGTTCCAAAAACCTGACTTTATGCGGTTTGTAGTACGCCTTCTCCAACTCTGAAATTTCCATAGGTATATAAGCAGGTTTTAATCTGTCTATCGATACCGTTTTTGCTTTCGTTCCTACTTTTATCGTATACGTTTTGGGGTGCCTTTCGAGTACTTCATAGGGACCGTCGTATGGTGCTTTCAACGGAGCGTGTACTGTATCGTCTCTGAGGAAAACGTAATTGCAAAAACGTAGGTCCTTGGGTATGTAGACAACTTTCTTACCATGCTGAGTGGTTGCAGTTGGACGTAAGTTTTCAAAATATTGCTGAAGTCTTGTCACAAATTCGTTTTCACTGATGTTAACCATTGGTTCATCCATTAAGAAATCGCCGGGTAGTCTAATCGCCTGGCCATATACCATTTCAGCTATAGACACGCCTAAGTCTTCCTTCACTGCTGTTCTAAGGCCTAACATTACTATAGGCAGTATTTCGGTCCAATTTGCATCAGCCTCGTGACACTTTAACGCCGCTTTTAATACTCGATGCCAACGTTCTATAAGACCATTTGACTGCGGGTGATATGGGGTTGTCCGGATATGTTTTATGCCTAGAATTTGCGAGAGGTGACTAAATAGAGTGCTTTCAAACTGTCGGCCTTGATCAGTCGTTATGAATTTTGGCACACCGAATCGACTTATCCACCCACTCAATAGTGCTTTAGCCACAGTTTCAGCCGTGATGTCCGTAATCGGAATTACTTCTATCCATCTTGAATATCTATCCACACATGTTAGGCAGTATGTAAAGTTGTTCGAATACGGCAAGGGGCCGATCAAGTCAATATTTATGTGTTCAAATCTTTTATCTGGAACTGCAAACGTTTCTAGTTCACTTTTTGTGTGTCGTGTTATTTTGCTGCGTTGACATTGTTGACAATTTCTGACGAATGTTCTTATTTCTGCATTCATTTTATTCCAGACATAACTTTTCGAAACTAATTTAATTGTCGCCCTTATTCCCGGATGCGACATGCCATGTAATGACTCAAGAACAAGTGAACGTAGCTTGTCAGGGATATAAGGTCGTAATTTACGTGTTGATGTGTCACAAACGATTTCACCATCAAATCCTGGTACTTTTATTTTTTGTAACGTTAGCGAAGTCGATCTGGAATTAATGATGTTTTGCAATTCTGTGCATTTTGCCTGCTCCTCAGAAAGCAATTGATAGCTGATGGTTGACGGTATTTGTATCGTCTCTACCCTTGACAGGACATCTGCCACAATATTTTCAACGCCGCTTATGTGTTGGATGTTTACGGAGAATTGACTTATAAAATTCAGCTGCCTAGTCTGTCGTGGTGATAAGCGTTCCCATTTCTGTTCAAAGGCATGTACCAACGGCTTATGATCGGTGAAGATGATAAATTGTGTACCTTCCAAATAAAATCGAAAATATTTGATTGCCGCGTATATGGCCAGAAGTTCGCGGTCGTACGTGCTGTAACGTTGCTCAGTTGTGGTGAACTTTTTTGAAAAAAATCCCAACGGTTGCCAGCTGCCGTCTACTTTTTGTTGCAATGCTGCTCCCATCGCTTTATCAGACGCGTCTGTCATTAATGCAACAGTGGCACCCCTCCGGGGAAATGATAGCATAGCAGCATTCGCAAGTTCAGTTTTGATTTTCTCAAACGCTTCCTCAGTCTCCGCCGACCATTTCAGTTTTGTGCGGTCTCGTTTTTTACAAGGTCCCATCATTTTTTGTAGGGGTAGTTCTATTTCGGCTGCGTGCGGTAGCAATTTTCTATAAAAATTTACTGCTCCCAGGAAACTACGTAAGTCCTGTACTTCCGAAGGCTTTTTTCGACTCACTATAGCTTGCACTTTGTGAGGAAGTGGCTTGATACCATTTTTGTTGATTAAGTGTCCCAGAAACTCTACTTCGGATTGCCCCAATTGGCATTTATCGATATTTATCACTAAACCTTTTTCCCTGTAAACCTCAAAGAGTTGCCGCAAGTGGGATAAGTGTTCATCGAATGATGTTGATGCCACTAGTACGTCATCTAAATAAGGAAAAACAAAATCGAGTCCCTTTACCGTATCGTCCATAAATCGCTGGAATGTCTGTGCGGCGTTTCGTAGACCGAATGTCATATATTTAAATTCGAACAACCCAAACGGAGTTATTACCGCCGTTTTTTCCATGTCCTCTGGATTTACTGCGATATGGTGGTACGCCTTTTTGCAATCTATCACGGAAAAAACCGTTTTGCCATCTAATTCGCTCGCAAAATCTTGGATGTGCCTAACTGGATAACTGTCGTGAACCGTTCTTGCATTTAAAAATCGAAAATCGCCACATGGTCGCCACGATCCATTAGGTTTTTTCGCCAAGTGTAGGGGACTAGCCCATTGACTTTTAGAGCGTACGCATATACCACGGTCAAGTAAATAATCGAACTCTTTCTTCGCTACTTCTAACTTTTCGGGTGACAACCTTCGGACCTTCTGCGATATTGGGGGTCCTTTTGTTTCAATAAAATGCATAACTTTCGATAGTTTCTTGGCGAGCGAATGAGTGTCATCTGTTAGATCCATGAATTGAGTAAGAAGTTGGTGAAACGCATTGCTGGTTTTTCGTACCGTAACGATTGATAAAGGGCACTCTGTTAGTTGGCAAATACGACGCAGCTGCGTGGTGCCGTCCACTAATGATTTTCCTTTCATATCTACTAATATATTAAAATTTTGCAGGAAATCCGCCCCTATAATAGGGTGACTAACATCTGCGACGGTGAAAATCCACTTAAGTTCTCGCCTCAAACCAATATCCATTGAAAGGAGTTTTTTACCGTAGGTGTTGATTTCGGTACCGTTAGCTGCGAGTAGTTTCACCAAAGAGGGTTGTACTTGTGAGTTCGCAGGTTTAGGAATTACGGACAATTCGGCACCTGTATCTATCAAAAATTGTAAATTCGAATTTCTATCTTTAACATAAAGGCGGCGTGTGTTGATATTAAGACCCTCCCTGCTCGCCGCAGAAAACGGAGGGCTTACTAGTTTTCCGAAAGGTGAGGATGAAAATTGCAAGGTGGGCGGCATTTAGTTGCTCTATCTTTAAATGTACGATGATACCAAATCTCATTCGATGTTGAACGTGACGTGCGCGCGCGTGGAGAGGATCGTCGAAGTGGTCGTCGATATTGAAGTAGATCTCTAGGTGCTTGGGTGTCCTGGCGGTCTCGCTCTAGACGGTCAAATCTTTTCGTCAGCTCCATTATGGCCTTGTGTATGTCTGTATTTTCGTTTATCATGTCGACCTTTGGCTGATTCTGTACCTCTATCATACAATCAGCTTTTTTAGCTAAAGTTGTTAAATCGCCTTCAAGTGTCGTTAAAATTTGCTGTATATGCGTAGGCAGTTGGCGTAACCAAAACGATTTCAAAATTTCATTGTCCAACTTGTTTCCGGACAATTCCCTTAAATCACGTAGTAACGCTGAAGGTTTCTTTCCTTCTGTGGACAGATTATCAAATAAACGTTTGAACCGGCTGTCGTCTGATTCACTAAACTCGGCAATGAGTCTTGCTTTGAGGGTTTCATATTTTTCCGTCGTGGGCGGAGATAATATTATGTCCGATGCGCACTTTAAAATGGAAGAATCGATTTCGGCTACCAAGGTGTAGTACTTTGTGTCATCTGAGGTAATCCCTGCACGTATAAATTGCGCCTCAACCTGTAAGAACCACAGCTTTGGGTCTGGTTTCCAAAAAGGTGGTGGTTTTACGGCTACTTTGCACACTTGTGTAGTTGGGTCGTTGTCGCTTGGATTCAGCATCGTTGTCGTCGGTGGTCACCACTTTAGTGTAAAATAAAACACTTATTTTATAATTTCTTAAAACTACCAAAAGTTTTTATTTGTTAATTTGTAAGGTTTTGTATACAGACTACTGAGATCATGAAAAATCACTGACGCCGTAAAATAATACGTTTTTATTCAAAAACCTGTCAAAACCTAAAGTTAAGTTAGAATGTCAGCGTTGCCGGATCATTATAAGATGGGCGTATACCCTACACTCTTTTAGTTATATGTAACTTTAAATATTTATGCTAAAGATGCACTCACGAAAAGAATGCAGTTTTTGGATGTATTTTTAAGAAATGTCTACCCTTTTTATTTTAAATATTTTTGCTTAATATTGAAGGCAAATATGTTTATTATATAAAACATCAGCACTTAATTTTATACCCTGGACATCATTCTCCACTTACTTCCAATTGAGGAGTTCGTGAAGGGAATGGCTGTTCGTAGTCTATTTAGATTTAAGGAGCTAGGATTATTGAGGAACTTCAGAGCGGGGCATGCTAGCATACTCGATATGGTTCAATTTAATGGTCGGACACTATCCGTAACTGAAGCTACGGATCATGTCGGAACCATAATTGACTTCGGGACTACTGCCACTATTGAAATACCTGAAAGGGACTTCTGGGTTGGAGTAGAAAAGCTCCACGGAGGTTGTGCTGTCTTTACAGACGGCTCGAAGATGGATGTAGGCACCGGAGCAGGGGTTTACTTTCTGGGAACTGATATCAGACGGTCATATAAATTGTCTGACAGTTGTAGCGTTTTCCAAGCGGAAATTCTGGGCATTTATAAAGCCCTAGGGTACTTGGAGGAAAATGTAGAACGGAATTCTGAGATCATTATATACGTTGACAGTCAGGCAGCATTATTGGCCCTGAAAAGTCACTATGTTAGATCAAGATTGGTCTTTGAGTGTAAGAAGGAATTGAGAAGACTAATCAATGTTTATAAAATAAGACTCTGTTGGGTTCCGGGTCACTGCGACATTCTAGGCAATAAAATAGCTGATGAGCTGGCTCGCATTGGCTCGGGATTGGATAGGTCTTTCGTGGAGACATTCGTTAGAATTCCAATTGGGTCCTACTTTAGGGCCATAAGGGAATGGATTCTGGACAACACGAATCGTGCCTGGAGGAACAGAACGGACTGCAGGATATCTAGAGCATTATGGCCTAGTCTTAAACTGTCAGATTCGAAACATCTTCTGGGTATGAGACGTAGTAATATAAGAATCATAGTAGGAATTTTTACTGGTCACTTCTCACTAGGAAATATGATGAGTAAATGGGACATTGGCACGACAGATTTTTGCAGGTCGTGCGATGATGTAGACGATCTAGAGACAGTGGAGCACATTATCTGTCATTGCGTAGGACTTCAGCGGCGTAGGCTGAAGTGGTTTGGAAGCCACACACTGCATGAACTAAATGAGGTTACGAGCAACGGGCTTACTAATCTCATAGGGTTTGTAATGGGGATAAAATGGCTTAGGGGCAATCAAAACTAATTGCTTGGGTTTAGGTTCCACTCTTCTCTTCTTCTTCTTTATCTAAGTTTTCTATTCTCTTGTTCTGTTTTCAATTTCTCTCTATTTCTCAAAGGGATCACAATGGACCTTTTTGGTCTCTGGGTGGAGGCGTGAATACGCCACCCTTTTCAACCTAAACTTACGATTGACGCGGTTTTCCAACCGGTTTTAAAACCGGTTTTTTCAGTCAGTGTGATGTCGGTTTTTTCAAAATGTTCATTTTTCGAATGTCGAATAGACCGGTTTTTTTAAACACAAAAACCCGGTTTTAAAAATAGCATTTTATTTCAGAAAACTTGTACTAAATAGTGATATTTGAAAATTTAGGAATAATTTTTTAAATATTCATAAAGACTGATTTCTTATGTTTTTAAAATATAGTTTAAGTCTAAATTGGAATTTATTCTGTAATATTAAACAAATAAATAATTAATAATTATCCTGTATGACCCCATTTAATTTTTTTGATCCAATATTTCCTTTATTTTTTAAAGGTGTTGTGTTAAAAAAGTTTCACTTGCAGAATCGTTTCAATTGAGACAGGCTTCCATATTAAGCCATGGTTTCTGTTTATGCTATCTAAAATTTAGATGATTTTTTCTACAATTTTGAAACATAATTATCTTCTAGTCATCTAGATATAAAATTTTCTTAGCATTTTTTCTCTTTCCAGAGCTTTCTGAAGCTACCAAACGACGTAGAAAATTTAAATTTGGCTTAATTATAAAACTTTTTGTCCAACAAATCCTAACGGAGCCATATTTTGAAATTTTTATCAGGGAGCGGATATAAGAGGATTTATGTGTCTTTTTCTAAGAATTTTTTCTCTTTCCAGAGCTTTCTAAATATCCCAGAAGACATAAAAAATTAAAATTCAGCTTAATTATAACCCTATTCGTCCTACAAATCCTAACGGAGCCAGATTTTGAAATCTCTATCAGGGAGCGAAAATACGTGGATCTATATATATGGATTTAAATATATCTTTCCTAAGAATGTTTCCTTTCCAGAGCTTTCTGAAGCTCCCAGACGACGTAAGAAACTAAAAATCGGCATACTTATAAAACTATTCGTTCAACAAATTCTAACAGTGCCAGATGTTTCTATCAGGGACCAAAAAGTCTGTTTTGGTATTAAGAACTTTTGAGTTGCTATACTTATTGTTTGCTCTCCAAATCCTATAAAAAACTGATTCTGTATTTCGGCCAGGGAGCGAATTTGCGAAAATTTTTTTATTTTGAAAGGTTTACGAATTTAAAACTTTAATCAATATAATTCCAATGAATTTGAACGGCTTCAAATAATTGACTTCGATTAGGGAGGGGAAGGTGTCTAAATGTTGTTCATATTTTTTTCTTTTAATTTTCGGATTTGTTTGTGCATATTTTCATTATTATATTATTTTTCCTGACATTGTTAGGCTTTTACGCTTGTATTTAATAAATTTTAACTTAATTATAAGAATTGATTTTTTTAAAGAAATGTAGTCTTTTGATATAAATATTAACTTCTGCAAAAAACCGGTTAACCGGTTTTTTTCTGAATTTCAAAAAGTGCAACCTTTTTTTTTAAAATACCAACTATTCGAACTATTCGAAAACCGGTTTCTCAAAAAAGTTGAATAATCGATCACCCTAGTAGGTAGGTAAGCTCACAAAAATTAAAAAAATTTATGAAATAATTAGAAGAAATATTTTAATTTTTTTTTTAAATAGTGAACCATTTTGTCCCAGAACAATTTATATAGCAATTTTTAGCAAACATAATAATGTTTTTTATATCAGAAGAAGAAAAACATTTAAAGGGTAGTAATTTTTCAAAAATGCATCCTAAAATTTCATTTGCATTATGAATGCATTTTTTAATGTTAATATGATTTTTAAATGTCTAAATTTATAGGGGGCATATTGTACTTAAATATGCAATTTGAATCATTAACAACTTTAAGAGATATTGGTGTTTAAAGTTAGACATCTTTGCGATTTTTTTGACTTTTCGAAAAATCAAAATCGTGAATAAATTCGCGAAATTTTCAAAATTAAAAAAAAAATAAAAATGAAGATATTTAAATGGCTCCATAGGGTATGCGTATGACAAATATTATTAAAATCGGAAGACATAAAAAATATTTTTGGGCGTTCTCTCATGGAATGGACGATATATATTTCATTTTTGTTAGCTAATGAAGTGAAAATTGGTTATTTTTAACGCGATGAACACACATACACATTTCATTTGTGTTTTTTTTTTATATTTTAAAATATCAGACTATTCCTGTTTGTTTAAGAAATAGTGTCACTATTGTTTTAAATTTATTTGAAACATATTAAACATTTATACAAACAATAAACAAAATAATTGCTAACAATATTAAAAGAAGTATTGGATGTTTTTTGCATTTTCTTTTGTACTTACATTTGTTTACAGATTTACATATCTATTTTAGGAAAACTGTTATTTTTTCTTCTCGCCTTGTAATTAAGCACCCTACGTTCGGTCAGTTTGGCTATAATTTTATTTGCCAGATTCAATTGAACAAATTTTGTGATATTTTTGTTTTTCTTCGAACAATAGTTTATTGAAATATAAATTGTGACTTTTATTAAAAGTCTATAGACTTAAATTTTTGCAAATATTAGGGAAAAAGAAATAATGTCGATTACTCCTCTAAATAGATTCATTAGAGCCTCTGATTCCCTACCATTTTTAATTAAAGTTATAGAATAGAGTAAAGACAACATAGGAAAAATGTTTAAATTTTTTGGAAATCTTCGATGAAATAGAGCCTAGTGATATATACAGCGGGTGTCATAAATAAGTAAACAAAGTAGTATATTGAACTCAATTGGTTCTTTTTATACCCACCATCAAAAAGATGGGGGGTATATTGATTTTGTCATTCCGTGTGTAACATGTCGAAGGAATCATCTAAGACCCCACAAAGTATATATTTTCTGGGTCCTGGTTAGATTCTGAGTCGATCTGGCTATGTCCGTCCGTCTGTTGAAAGCAGGATAGGGCTCGAACGGGACAACGTAGGGGGAAATTTGGCACAAATGTTTGTCCTATATAAGGTTTGTTTTGGATTGAAAATGGACAAAATCAGTTAATAAACAAAAAAGTTATGGGCTAAAAACTAGAAACACAGGGTGTCCGTTTTTTACTTTCCTGCTGATATTTCTTCAACAAAAGCATGTACGACAGCGAAATCTTGTACGTATAGTTCGGGGATCGATATAAACTCGGAAAACAAAAATGGGCGTAGTCCGCCCACTTTACCGCCCACCTCCCATATAAGGTGAAAATCAACGAAATTGTGTTTAAATAGTTCAAGGACCAATGTAAACACGGAAACAAAAAATGGGCGTGGTCCGCCCACTTTACCGCCCCTCCCATATAACGTAGAATTTGAAAAAGTGATGGTGGGTATATATACATATTTCTGATATTTCTTCAACAAAAGCATGTACGACAACGAAATTATGTATGTATAGTTCGGGGATCGATATAAACTCGGAAACAAAAAATGGGCGTGGTCCGCCCACTTTACTGCCCCGTCTACCGCCCCCTCCCTTATAACGTAAATTTTGAAAAAGTTGATGGTGGGTATATAGATTCGGCCGAGCCGAATATAATTCGCGCTTGTTTAAGTTGTAGAGAGCTAAGTTTTTTTGCCGTATGCAAAAAAAAACTTAACTCAGCTTTACAAAGTATTGTTAAGCTAAATTCCTTAAAACTGTATGCAAAAACGTTTATTAACTTAAATATAACAAATGTAATCTAAATATTTTAAAGTAGGTATGAAGTTACATTAAACTTACTACAAGTGACATTATGATTAAATTCCTTTTTTTCTTGATGTTTTTCAAAAAATACTCGCTTGTTTCCCCTGTTCTAGTCGTATATATCTTCCTTCTTTTTTAGACCGTTATATTTATTCATTATAGGTCCTATTTGTTTATCCCAGACAAATATTTAGAGAAAAAATCTAAAAAATTCACATAACATCACATAAAAAATAATAAAAATATATAAAATATTTTAGTGATGTACGTTCAATCAAATAAATAAAATAAACTCGTTGTTCGAATACTTATTTTATCCGTTCCAAAAAATTTGTCATATTTTTGCTTTTTAACTTTTATTATTTCTTTTATTTTTTGTATTTCTACTAAGTTATAATAAAAATAGAAACAAAGAATCAATTTAATGTTTAAATAATGAAAAGCTTTTTTAAAAATTTGAATAACCGAATGTATTCATATTCGGTAGTGTACAACTTTAACTACAAAGAGGGGAAATAATACTAGTGTTGCCGTTACCAACGTTTAATAAACTATGTGTTTTAAAACAATGTTTTTGCATACGTTTTTTTAACAAACGTTTGTTAGCCTTTAAGTATTAGGTAACAAAAGTGTACTTGAACGCAAAGTTAATAATAGTTTTTGCATACGGCTGATAATGTCTTGTTAGAAAAATAAGCAGCAAAAGATTCAATTCAACAAATTACTTCTTAATGAATGTGACTGTTTTTAAAGAAGTGAAAAAAATCAATGTTCTATAAATAAGTTAACAAGGTTTTTAATAGCCCCGGTGACCGACTATATTTTGATACATTAGTACCAAACATGTTGGTATAGTGACTACATATATTCTGCATATCAAAATTAAGAGGTTACAGCTACATTATATTTCATGCGAATCATAGGTTATTCAATCCAGAGACTTATTTTCTAGATTTTTCATATTTTTAGACATAATCTGCATAGAAAGTCATCAATTTTTGGAGATTTATTATACTTAAGTATAACATTCTACTTACAGCTAGACCATGTTTTCCGTTTTCATATATTTTTCTGTGAGTTGTAAATTCAGACCATAGTTTTCGGACTTCCGGAATAAGTTTTCATAAAAATTTTGGAGCAGAAGCATACAATTTTAAAGCTAAATTGATATGTATTATTTTTGTAGTGATTCTTAAGCGTTTACGAGAGTAATTGTGGTCAGCGCGTTCATTGTATTTGAAGCATTTAACCATCTTGAGAATAAAGTGGCTGTTTTATTAAGATTTTTTATATATTTTTATATGTTTCATCTTTTGCGTATTGTTTGATAGTTACTCTTAGATTTTCTACACTTAATTGTGCGCTATTTTCAATCCTTTAGGTCGAAATTATGGTTAAATTAAAAATGTCTGTTTTTATAAAATTTTCTAATATAATCGAAAAAGCGATTTTTTATTTCTCTCATAATGTAACAAATAACTATCTCTGTTGTGCTAAAATCATTTTGCAACCATAAACTTCACATTGTTTTAACAAAAATTAAAGATATTAAGCCAAAAGTTGCTTGTTTACTTATTTATGACTCCCCCGAAAACGACTCCTTTTCAACTTTCTCAAGAAAGAAACTTAAAATGAAATATTTGAAAAATTTGTCATCTATGTAAAAGAAAATAAATTGACTTCATCAAAAACATGTAAATTTTTAAAAATGGACCGTTACATTTGCCACTTTTTAAAGCGAAACAGAAATGATAAGTTTGTTTACTTATTTATGACACCCGCTGTATGTTGCTTCTTCTAAATATAAGGTAACCTATATAACGTATCTTAAATGTATCGGGTTTATTAAACGTTAGTTTCAAAAGTTCTTTTCCTAATGAGACTTTGCCATCATGCAATGTGGACATAATTAGTGGCAATTATATAAGTAAATAAATCTCTTTCGGAGATTTATTTACTGCTTTATATTTAAACAATTCGCATCTTAGCATTAAGCGCAAGAAGAAAAATTGTTCGTGTGCTATACTGTCTAAAAGCCATATGCATTGGATCAATTCCCCAACAGTTTGGATTACAAATTCTTTATTTTATGTCTTTTTCTAATTAAATAAGAAAAACGGAACAAATCAAGATTATAAGCACACTTGATATTTTTTTTCAGCCTTAATAAAGGCCTGTCTGTGTAGCCGGCCTGCGGCCGGGTTCAAGAGCTTTCTCCTTTGGGTATGTCGAACACCGGCTTCGCTAAATAAGTTTATTTAGAATATCAAACATTTTTTTAAGTTCCGTCATTTTTATACAAAATGTCAATTTTGTTTCCAAGTATTTAATTAATAGGGTAGTTTTATATATCATTCAAAAGGTATTCATAAGTGCTTTTAAATGGCATCAATATAATTAAGATCCGACAATTATTAATAAAGATATTCAGGAAAATATGAAGGCCTATAACTCGTAAAACGTGCAAGAGCGGACAAAATTTTTTATTGCACTATAATCACAAGTAAAAGTACTATAAACTTTGAAGGCCTATAACTCGTAAACCGTGCAAGAGCGGACAAAAATTTTTATTGCACTATAATCACAAGTACTATAAAATCAGGTTCTCATTTACCTCCCTAACTCACTTAAAATTGTAAACATTTCTACACTATTTATCCGATTGCAAAGATTATAAGGTGTCAATTAAAAGCTCTTAAGGATGCATTTACAAAAAAAAAATAAAAATAATATAAAACTTTCATAAACAGAACGGTACTCATTTACCACGCTAATTCAATTCACTTAAAATCGTTAATATTTCCTATACTATTTATCCGAAAGCAACGATTAAGGTGTCAATTAAAAGCTCTTAAGGGTGCATTTACAAAAATAAAATAAAAATAATATAAAAGTTTCATAAACACAAATTTTTAAATATTTTGTAATTTCTTGTGCACAAGGTTGCCCCTCCGGAAGGCGCAACAAGAAAGGTAGTCGTGGTCCTAAACCAGGAGTCCTTGGCGCCACTTCGACAGAGGCAATGTCGAATATACTATGGTTTCGATAGTATTCGGCTTCGCATCTATCGGAGTGACGACAAGCCCGACACCGTGGACCCTAGTGCCAAGCTAGAGGATCCGCCAGGAGATGACGCATCCACTACAACTGCCGACGACACCACGCCTTCTGTCGTCACAGAAGCTCCTCAATCTGATCCCGAAAGGATTGGGGAACTCTTTGGTCGACTGGAGGTGGTGGAGGACGAAGACGCGCTTCTGGGCTCCGACTCAGAAGACGGCGACGTTACAGTCGTGTACGACCCGGATGGTGAAGGTAATTAATCTTCACCACTCCAAGGCAGCATCTGCTGCATTACTCCTCCGTCTCGCTGAGCGGGGCGAGGATGTCGCGCTGATCCAAGAACCGTGGACACATAACGGCAAAATTCTTGGACTCGGCGCAAAGGGCTACAAGCTTTTGTATGCAAACTGCACAGGTAACTTAAGATCTTGTATATTGGCTAAAAACCACCTTAATATCTTCATCTTAACTGATTACAGTGATGCAGATACGGTGACCACAGCATGTGAGACAGGAGAAACAGTGGTCTGGTTAACCTCCTGTTATATGGCGCACGACCACTTGGACCCTCCACCACACAAACTGGTCCATGACATGGTTAATGCAGCGAAAAACCAGCAGACTCCCATTATTATCGGAGCCGATGCCAACGCCCATCATCACATCTGGGGCAGCTCTGACACCAACACCAGAGGTGAGTGTATTTTAGACTTCTTACTTTGTAATAATCTAGTAGTAGTCAATAAGGGTACGGAACCTACTTTTGTAGTTGCAAACAGAAAGGAGGTTCTTGATATTACCATAATTAGCGCGGCACATCAGCAGCTCATCGGAAACTGGTGGGTATCAAATGATTGCTCTCTGTCCGATCACCGCTATATTGAATTCTCCATCCAGGGAATTACCATCTTAGCTAAACCATTCCTTAATAGGAGGAAAACTAGGTGGGAGGAGCAAAAACGAATCCTAACCAATCTACTTTCACAGCCCCCGGTCATTCATGACATTGGCGAACTGGACATGGCAGTGAATAGGCTTACGGCATCCTTCAAGGAAGCCACTGCACGCACGTGCAGACCATCTAGACATAGGAATAAGGTTAGACCGCCGTGGTGGTCACCAGAAATAGCAGAATCTCGTAAGAGATCTCGCAAGCTGTTCAACGACGCTAAGAGGACTGGTGTCTGGTCGCTCTATAAGGCATCTTTGAATATTTTCAAGAATCAGGTCAGGAATGCAAAACGCAAATCCTGGAGGGATTTCTGTAGTAGTATTGAAAATTCCTCCGAGACGAGCAGACTGCGCAAGATCCTGTCGAAATCCCCTGCTGTTCCAGGATACATTCAGAAAATGGACGGCAGCTGGACCACAAACAGCCATGAAACTCTGGAACTCCTGATGGATACGCATTTCCCGGGGAACCAAACATGCAACGATTCCATAAACGAAATCGTCGCAAACAATAGGACATATGTCCCAATACCCATTGACTCAGATAGCCTTCAATGGGCCATAGGAAGCTTCAGTCCCTTTAAATCACCGGGACCGGATGGCATTATACCGGCCGATCTACAACACAACATAGATGTGGTCTCACCGTGGCTATTGAATATATATCAGGCCTGTTTAACTTGGTCTTACGTACCAACGTTATGGACCATGGGAGAAGTTATCTTCTTACCTAAAGGAGGTAAGCCATCCCATACAAAGGCGAAGGATTACAGACCGATAAGTCTCACATCTTTTCTGCTCAAGACACTGGAGAGACTAATTGACATCCATATTAGAATGTCAACTAGTGAGAATCTCCTATCAAGCTCTCAACATGCCTATACAAAAGGCAAATCAGTTGACACTGCTCTTCACTCGATCGTGGGATATATAGAGAAATCTCTCGAATACGGCAACTATACACTGGCGGCCTTTCTGGATATAGAAGGTGCTTTTAATAATGTTGAACCGACATCTATAAGGCTGGCTCTGGAGGATCTGGGGCTGGACCAATCAGTGGTAGAGTTTGCATCAAACCTACTTAATTTTAGGATCATCAGATCCAGCATGGGTACTGCCACTATTAAAAGGCAAGCGACACGGGGCACTCCACAAGGAGGGGTACTATCACCTCTACTTTGGAATCTGGCTCTAAATAAACTGCTCACACAAATGGTTTTAAAACCATAGCCTACGCGGATGACTTGGCTGTGGTCATATCCGGAATCCATCTGGACACGCTATCTCAACGGATGGAGATGGCGCTTAAGACGATCAATGGTTGGTGTAACAACAGTGGCTTAAGCGTAAACCCCTCCAAAACGGAACTTGTACTTTTCTCAAGAAGATACAAAATACCATACTTTAGACTACCAAAATTGAATGGTACTGAACTTGCTCTGTCCACCAGTGCTAAATATCTGGGCATAATTCTGGATAACAAATTGTCTTGGAAGCCCAATATGCAGGCAAGAATATCAAAGGCTATAACGGCTATATATGTCTGTAGGAGGGCCATAGGGGCCAAATGGGTGTTAAATCCCGTCAACGGGAATTGGATTTACGAGACTTTCGTCAAACCAATACTATTCTACGGAGTGTCAGTATGGTGGAACTCACTTGATACTGCTTCGAATTGCTCCAAACTCGAAGGAGTCCTATGCAGAATGGGACTTCTCATTACCGGCGCAATACGCTCCACGTCTTCAAAAACGCTATTTGCGAGGCTGAACTGGATCCCAGTGGATCTTCTGGCCCGAAAGCTCGCCATGAATACGGCAACTAGGCTCAACGCCACAGGTGGTTGGCAATATAAGGCGTATGGTCACTCGAGCATACTAGGAACAACTAACGTTCTCCCCGTGCTGATAGACTACTGCGCTCCCAAACCGATCCTCTCGAGACGGTATACTTCCTCCATTTCTGAGGACTCAAACAACACACCCCCAGATGGAGTCCTATGCATATACACCGATGGCTCAAAGAATGCTCGTGGTGTTGGCGGTGGCATTTACATTGCTGAATTCGGGATAAGAAGATTCAGACTCCCTAACGAATGCAGTATTTTACAGGCCGAAATTATGGCCATTAAAGGAGCGGTTAATTGGCTAAGGTATTATCGGATATACGGTAGGGATATCGTAATGTTTAACCTACAGTCAAGCTGCTATCAAAACCCTGACAGGTGTATATACTACATCAAATCTAGTCCATGAATGCCGGACATCCCTAAATGAGATGGCGTCACATTCGAGAATTGCACTCAATTGGGTGCGTGGACACGGGGTCAACCAAGGCAATAACACTGCCGATGAGTTAGCAAGGCACGGTACTACCCTACAGGACGCTGACATAGATTGGTTCTGTGGTCTACCCCTGAATGCCTGTAAGAAGCGTATTGAAATCGCATTTTATGACATGGCACAACACAGATGGGAAATCGAACCCACATGTCAAATTACAAGGATGATATGGCCCAGGCTTGACGCAGCTAGATCATCTTTCCTTTTGCGTCTCTCGAGATCACACCTGAGAGATGTAGTATCAGCAGTCTCAGGACACTGCAGTTTTGGCATTCATGCCAACAGACTGGGAATCCAGTCATATGACTTTTGCAGAAGCTGTAACAACGAGGACGAGGAGGAATCTATCTTCCATCTCTTCTGTTCATGCCCTGCCCTGGAAAACCTTCGATCGCGTTATCTGGGACAAGGTTTGCTCGATAGCCTCACCGACTTATCGATCATCAGCATTAATGGCATTAACTCATTCGTGAGGGAATGCGGATGGTTCCGGGAATAGAATTCCAACACGAGGACTCTTTTGATGTCCATACAGCGACAGATTCTTCTACATTTTCTGTATGCAACTACTAATACTATTATCTCGCTAGACTACTTCTATGCATTCTCTTTGAACTATTGTTTCTCTTTTTCTCTAACTCTTAACTTTCAATCCTACCCCCCTTTTTTTTCTCTCTTCTCCTGCATCCTTCCACATCCTCTATCTTTTTCTCTTCTTCTTACAGGTAACACAAAGGGACCTCTCAGGACCCAAGTGAGCCGTAATCTAGTTTATTGGCGGCAACCTGAAGAACCTAACCTAACCTTGTGCACAAAAATTTTTTTTTGTGTAAATAATTTTTTTTAATAGCCGGCCTTCGGCCGGGCGGAAGGGTTTTAACTCTGTGGTATGTCCAATACCGGCTTCGCTAACGTAATTTTTCCTTTTTACCCAACTTTTTTTATAACGAAAATTTTTTGATACGAGTTTTTTAGGGAAATTCGATTTTCAAAGCCCTATAACTTCCAAAATATTTATTTGCGGTCAAAAATTTGTACATCATTATATTCACCGTTAAAAGTACTATCAATGGCAAAAAATCAAATCGGAGCCGAATCCGTGTGGTCTATTTACGCCTAGAATCACTATCAAAATTGTTTAAAAATCAACTGTGCCGATGATCTTGATTTACGCCGTAAATTAAATGTTTTGTTTATAAATTTTATTATTTCGCAGCTTAAAAGAGATTGCACTGTCACTATCAATGGCAAAAAAAATCAAATAAATCGGAGCTGAATCAGGGTGGGCTGAATCAGAACTTGGCGTAAATCAAGATCTTCGGCACAGTTGATTTTTAAAAAATTTTGATAGTGATTCTATAGTACTTTTACATGTGATTATAGTGCAATAAAAAATTTTGTTCGCTCTTGCTAGGTTTACGAGTTATAGCCCTTCAAAATTTCAATATATTTTCCTGAACATCTTTATTAATAATCTTCATTATATTGATGTCATTTAAAAGCCCTTATAAATACCTTTTCAATGATATATATCATCACCATATTAATTAATTACTTGGGAACAAAGTTGACATTTTGTATAAAAATGGCGAAACTTAAACAAATTTTTGATATTAGAAAAAAGCTTATTTAGCGAAGCCGGTGTTCGACATATCCAGAGGAGAAAGTCCTTAAGCCCGGCCGAAGGCCGGCTACACAAAAATACTTTTATTAAGGCGTAAAAAAAATATAATAATTTCAAGTGTGCTGAAGATCTTGATGAGTGCCCAGAACTTTTTAAATATTTTGTAATTTCTTGTGCAAAAAAAAAATTTTGTGGAAATAATTTTTCTTAATAGCCAGCCTTCGGCCGGGCGTAAGGGTTTTTAACTCTGTGGTATGTCCAAAAGAGCTTCGCTAACGTAATTCTTCCTTTTTACCCAACCTAGAATCACTATCAAAATTGTTTAAAAATCAACTGTGCCGATGATCTTGATTTACGCCGTAAATTAAATATTTTGTTTATAAATTTCATTATTTCGCAGCTTAAAAGAGATTGCACTGACAAATGATTTTGTCAGTGATTAAACTTTATGTGATTTGGTGTAAATTCTAATATTTTTTATCCCAAAGCAATAATATCAAAAGAACCTTTTTGACGATCCTTCTTTCCTTTATAATTTTCAATGCTCTGCTGTATGTATATGTACATTTTATTTTGCAATTCTTACATGATGAGGGGTTATATAGTAATTACATACCTTCAGATTATCCAAATCTTTAACTGTTAACTTTTTTTGAGCAATATTAGAAATTCCAGAATTCAAACTTGGAACAGTTATATTAGCGCGGTAAATAAAATTGTCCATCTCCTTGGGATTTATTGCATGGTGCAATTCAATATTAATCCAACCATCAAATTCTAAATAGGCCTTCAAACAAAATATACATTGCATAAAAAAAATATGTAAATATCTTATAATTTGTACTTACTATTGAGCTTTGAAAAAGTCCAATAAAAATTATTGATAAGGACAATAACATTAACTTTACGTTCATTTTATACAATTATCGACTTTTATTTAGGAATACCTAACTACAAAACTTAATTTAGTTGTTTAGGAGAATAATCAGAAAGCAAAGGCGATATTGAATTGCCAACGTCGCCGGTAGCAAAAAATTAAGCAGCGGATTACAACCGGTTCAGATGAGATAAATTTATATCGTAGTACAGGTTTACACTAGGCAGGGTACACTGAACAGGTATAATCGTAGGCCAAGCTGATTTTGTTTTTGTGTATGAGATCTGTCAAAGTTTGTTTACGTTTTATTGTTTACATATAGTACACCGAAAAAAGTCTATGACACATTTTACAAAAAAATATTCCGTAGCCAATTCATTCGTAAAATATAAGAAAATTTATTATATTTTACGAAAATAAATTTTATAAAGCATTTTAACATTTTACGAAATTCACGAAATCTTTCGTAGTGGTTTCTTTCGTAATATTTAAATATTTTCGTTTTATAACAAAATATAATTTGTAATATTATTTTTTATTTTTGAGAAAAACATATAACAAATTTTTATTTTAAATAACATATTCCCAGGAAAAATTTTGGAACATATTCTAAAATCATTAGTTCTAGAACTGGTGTAATTAGAACCACTTCTGATTCTTAAACAACATCCTCAGAACTAGTGGTATCACAACCAAATCTGACACTAATGGAGTAGAACCTTATTCTGATTCTAAATTCGTTTTAAGGAATGTTTAGGAGAATTAGTACTTAAGAACTACCTCTGTATGACTTCTACATCACTTTTGAGAACAAATTACTGGTTCTCGAATGACTTAATAGAACTGTTTAAAATACTTGTATAAAAAATTTCAAAAATTAAAAAAAGAGTACAAAATTAAATCGATTTCAAAAGTGGCCTTTAGGAAATAGCCCATTAGAATAAAAAATAAAAAAATAGGTTCTGAAACTATCCCCTAACGCTCCTATGGAACTAGTGACAATTGTGAACAAAAATCACTGATTAAAGAACTAGTTCTAGAACCATTCCATAGAATGGGTACTGATTAGCTTACACTTCCACAGAACTAGTTCTGGAGGTGACAATTTCAAACAAAAATCATTTATCGTAACGCTAAAGTAAAACAAGTACAGGCTATTTTCATGTGTTCTGGAACTAGTTGTAGAACTAATACAATTTTTCCTGGGATTATTATATTGTAATTTAAAACATTCTGATTTAAATATTTCTGTGTTGATATAAAATAATTTTCATATTATTTAATATTTGAATTTGATTATTTTTGCAAATATTGTAGACAAAAAATTAACATTTCCAAAAAATTGGAAAGCTGAGTTTGTCAAAAGTCCATGCCACAAATTTACATAGAACCTTACCTTATCAAGCGCACTTTCAAAGGGCAAAAATTAAAATAGGTTTATTTAAGAAATCTAATATTAGAAATCTAAATTTTCTATTTTTGGAGTATGATACATAAGACAGATCCCAATTTAATGTTGAATGAATGTTAATTTTGAAGAAATTAGTGAAGACTCCAATTATTTTGAGCTGCTCGTGTCCAAAAACTTGTTATCATTTTTAATAAGAATGAATTTAAGATTTTTACTTTTACTTAAAAATACATACATATATATGAATTAATATTCTAAATGTAAAAAACACGATTTTTTTTGTAAACTAATAAAAATCACGTTATATTAATATGAAATTATAAACTAAAAATATGATTTTTTTGTATATGTTACAACTAATTTTGTATTTATAGAAAAATATTCGTAAAAAATACAAAGTTTATTGTAAAACAATATAAAAATTTCGTAAAAAATAAGAAATATTTTCGTAAGCATTCGTTTATATTACACCATCCTTTCGTGGTCCAAAATCACGAATTATTTCGTACAATGTACGTTAGGTTTCGTTTATATAAGGCATGGATTTTTTTGGTGTAACAAAAAAATAAAATTGTATATTTTGCAATGTATTTTAATCAGTTGTTTTTTGACACATAAAGCCCAAATTACAATAGCGCGTAGTCAGCAGCAGTGTGTGCTGCCATAATCAGCTGATTATTTAGAATGCACTGTTTGCTATGGTGTTGATTACATTTGGTAAGCAGCAGTTTGCAGTGCTGTTTCATTTAGCCCTGTTTCTAAATTCACTGCGCTGCATTCAGATTGAGAGCGAGACAAAGAGAGTGAGCAAATAAATGAGAGGCTAAAATACACAAGTAGAAGAGTGAGCAAGTAAATGAGAGGCTAAAATACACAAGTAGAACAAAGCTAGATGGTGGTTGTAAATTGTGGCTGCCTACGCTGAATTGTAATTATAACGGCAGCAACATGTTGTGCTGACAGTGATCAGCTGATAATTTTTGCTGATACTGTTGCTGACTACGCGCTATTGTAATTTGGGCTTAATTATAACGGCAGCAACATGTTGTGCTGACAGTGATCAGCTGATAATTTTTGCTGATACTGTTGCTGACTACGCGCTATTGTAATTTGGGCTTAAGACAATTCTTTATCTTGATAAAATTTTGACGTTTGTCTTGATAAAAATTTGTCTTATGTAGACTCAGTTAGATTTTCTAATTCGCTGCATTGATTGTAGTTTAACCCACACTTTTCAAATATAAGAAATCGCACATACTAGGTAATACATTTGGGAAATCCCCATTATTTCTTACATAAAAAAAATAATAAAAAAATATTTCATTCACGATTTTGTCACTTAATATTATTATAAACCCATTTATAATACGTACTTGAAACCATAGATAAGGCATTATTAGTCTGTGCACAAACATCTGCATACATTCATAAAAAATTTAGTATTTATACCTGTAAAAAACTGAAAATTCTTTTGAAATTTATCGTTTAAAAATAATATATAAATTATTTTTCCTGTAATATGGTTTATATACAATAGATAGGAAAAGTTTGAATTTTTCCAAACAACTTCGAATTGTGAACATGTTTGCATATTAACAGTTAGTTTTTTACGTGAAACCTTCAACATTAATATCTAAAAATTAATATTATCTAAAAAAATTATGAAATTTTCAACAATATGTCAATGCGTAGATTATGTAAAGAAGTGTTAAAATGTACAATTCAAAACTACATTTGGAGAAAATTCATAAAGTGGTTTTTAATCAAAACAATAATACTCCTTAATACAAAATAACCAAAAACTTCTAAATAAAAAGTATGTTGTATATCGGATAAGTTTTAAATACAAAATACAAAAAAAAAGTTATAAGATATACACAATACAATCAATTTCGATGGAATGTAAATAAATTGATTGACTTTTTATTGAAATAAATATACATAATTATGCAATATGAATATATAATATAATGTATTTAAAATATAATGTGGTTTTCTTATAAATAATAAACCGTTCATTGCTTAAAAACGCTTATTTTCAGTTTTGATTACTCGTCGTCTTGACCTAACATAAAATATTTAACATTAACACTAATATCATGTTAATGATAAATTATGTAAATGTTAATTTTTCGATTTTTAAACATTGTGCAACATTTGCTTAAATTGTGATAAACACAAATTTCATTTATGCGTAGTCAGCAACAGTCTCAGCAAAAATTATAGCTGTTCAGAATAACATGTTGCTGCCGTTATAATTACATTTACATATGTAGATTTTTTTATATCATAATATGTAACAGAGAGTGTCAAATCCGCTCTCTGAGAGAATTATCTCACGTGTAGACTAAGTGGGGTTTTTCACTATGATTGTCCAGTCATGATGTTTTCTTTTATTTTCTTTTAAGCAATCTTTGTAAAATCTCGTACGTTTTGACAATGATTTTGAGCATGATTGTTTGAAATTTTATGTTAGTGTTGCCGTTGTCAATAGAATTTTATTTAAGAGGAAAAAAGTATTTTTAATTCAATAATTATTCCATTTTACTAAAAAAGCATATTATTTACATAATTTATTATTTTATTAAATTATAAAATAAAAATTATTTTCCTTCATATTTGGGATAAAATTTTATTTCAATAATTATTTCTTTTTATTGCCTTTATGAATGATTAAAAAAAAACAAAATTACACTTTTTTTTAATTTTGTGTATAAAATAGAAATTTTACTTGTTAAATTTTGTATATCACAATTTTTCCATATGGTAACACATAGTAAAATAATAAAGTACTCGCACATCTACAAAAACAAAAATTGCTTGTATTTTGTTAGTGTAAAACTACTGCCCACAATGTCAAAATGCTTTGAACGGAAAAATGAAAGAACGAAAGAGAGCAAGAGAAAAAAAACTAAAAAAAAAAATTACATGTGAATACAAAAACAATTTGACAGTACCGCGAGGTTTGCCAATGAAAAAATTGTAAAACAGCTGTTCTTACGAGTATACTTTATAATTATACTATGATGGTAACACTTATATAAGTTTAAGCATCATAGCCATAGTAAAATAATAAAGTACTCGCACATCTACAAAAACAAAAATTGCTTGTATTTTGTTATTGTAAAAGGACTGCCCACAATGTCAGAATGCTTTGAACGGAAAAATGAGAGAACGAAAGAGAGCAAGAGAAAAAAACTCGAAAAATATTTTACATGTGAATACAAAAACAATTTGACAGTACCGCGAGGTTTGCCAATGAAAAAATTGTAAAACAGCTGGTCTTACGAGTATACTTTATTATTATACTATGCATCATAGCATAGTAAAATAATAAAGTACTCGCACATCTACAAAAACAAAAATTGCTTGTATTTTGTTAGTGTAAAACTACTGCCCACAATGTCAGAATGCTTTGAACATAGAGTAGCATATAGAGACGAAATTCTCGATTGACAATTAAACAAAATTGTTGTTTTGTAAACAAAAATGTGTTTTTATTTTCTTTTGGCAACAACAAAATGTATTTGATTACATGTATTTTGTTGTTGCATGAGTTAGGTTTTTGACAACCGACTTAGGTTTTTGACAATTAGTTTCGTCTCTTGTTACTCTTTGGCTTTGAACGGAAAAATGAGAGAACGAAAGAGAGCAATAGAAAAAAAACTCAAAAAAAAATTTACATGTGAATACAAAAACAATTTGACAGTACCGCGAGGTTTGCCAATGAAAAAATTGTAAAACAGCTGGTCTTAGGAGTATACTTTATTATTATACTATGCATCATAGCGACGAACTTTACACTCTGAAAAGCGAAAATAAATAAAGCAACATAAGAAAAGAGCGAATGCTGTAAATAAGAAACATAAAAAACACACACGAAATCACGATTCGTGCTTGTTTTCTTACCCGTCTTGCTTCTTTACACCTCTTGCCTACAAACTAAAGCCATCAGATGCAAAACCATCATCGTCAAAATTGGGCCTAAAATATTAGTATTATAAGAAATATTATGAGACTGTTGTGATAAGATTTTTCTACACAACTATCTTATAAGATTTGCTCTCAAAAAATACACATATACGAAAGTTTGTGTGTGTGAATGTGTATTTTTAAAAGTACTTAAAAACAATGTTTTTTTGTAAAATTGTTTTATTTTAATGATTATTCTACATTCAGAAATATATTTTCATTAAAATTGTGCTAAAAAATTTAGAATTTCTTAAATAAAAATTACATGTTTACTCTGTGAATAGGGTATTCACTCGAATATTATTTGTTCGATTAATCGACAAATTAAAATCAAACAACTGTTCGATTAAATTAAAATCCAGAATTTCGAGTAACAATTTATTCGAGCAAATTATGCCGATTAATCGAATAATTCGAGTAAAAAATATTTTAAATATTTTCTTTCTTAACTAGTTTTTAGGATGTTCTAATTTTAGTTTTCTAGAAAATTTAGCTTAAAACAATGTTTCAAAATTTGTATAGAATGTTTCGAATCTAAAAGTGGTACCACAAACTATAATTTTAAATAAAATGAACCAAATATATGTCTAAATTACAACACATATTTAAAGGTCGTTTTTTAATTAATTTTTAATTAAATAAAAATATAAACGTCATTAATTATAAAGTAAAATTCAAATAATTTTATATAAATTTAATAACCCAGCAAAAACTTTGCTTTCCTGGTAAGCTAGCAGGTATAATTGGAAATAAAAATAAACTACTTATTTTTTGTCTCAATAACTAGTTATTTTTGTTCGAGTTGTCCATGACTTCTAGTAGTTATTTTTAGACTCTACTGATACTAAAAAATATGTACCTAAACAAAAATAAAAATAAAAAAAAAACGAAAAAATGTTGCCGTCAGTGAGGTTTGAACTTGGGACCCCAATTACTAGTCGTTTTTAATGACTAACGTCAAAAAATATACAACATATAGAAAGCGCATGTCAATGAAAACTGAAATATTTTTTAAAAGTATTTCATGATGCGGGAGGGAAGACAAAAGGAAAAGAAGCTTGCGTGTCTTTTATCTCTTTTGTTATGCTCTTGAAATGAATAAAAAATACACAAGAAAGTCAGTCTCGCACAAGCATTCAAGTAGGAGTGTTGTGTTACTGCTTGTTGCTTGAGATACACTCATGAAAAATATTTAATATTAAGTAGGATTAATTAATATGATTTATTATTAAATAACTATCTGTTTTTTTAATTAATAATTTACTACATTTAATTTTTATTTTTTATTATAAAATACAAATTTGAAATAATCGTTCGTGCTGAATTATTCGATATTTTTTAATAAGAAATTAAAATCCTAAATTAATAATTTATCGTTATATTTTTTAATCAAAGAATAGAAAAAATAAACATTAAATCGTAATTTTTATGATTACTATGGTAATCGTTGCGCTCCCTGGTTATTACTATTCAAATTATAAACTAGTAACGTGTATTTCCACTTACAAGTCTTGAATTGACAAAGAAACTTTCAAATTAAGTTACTATAAAAATGATGTTATTTTTTTGGTGTATAATTTCATAATGGGACAGAAAAACAAAACATACACAAACATAATTGTGAATGTATGAGAGTGGCGATCGTTGGTGTAGTGCCTATAAAAAAGAAGAAATAAGAAATTGTTATTTTATTTACTTAAGGAGATAAATACGATCGCGTATGTTAGTGTAGGGCATAGCATATGTGTTTTGTTGTTTTAAAAGTAGAAATACTTCAATCAGCACCGAACTAGTTATGCCTTTTTTAACGTCATATGAACTTATGTAAATATAATTTCAGAATATCAAATTTATATTTTAAAATTTGATTTGTGTAGTTTTGTTACTTATGTATTCAAAGTAACAGATGTTAAAGTTAAGTATATTAATTAAATAAATAAAAACAAAAATATAAAATTATATCCACTTGAAAAAAAATATAAACAAATATTTTAATTTTTTTATTCATATCGGATTTGTCACCACAAAAATTAGATTTTTATTTAATAATTTTGTTTTATTCTGTGAAAAAGGTGGTATTCTATTGAAAAAAGATATTTTGTAAAAAATATTTAATTTGTATATACCTACTATATAAAAAATTGTTATGACAAAAATAAATAAATGAATAAATAAATAAATAAAAGATAACTTTTATTTCCTGCCAAAAAATAACTCATATATTAAAAAAAAAAACAGTATTTTTGTTTATAAAAAATTTAAGTCTATAAATTGAAAGATTGCTATATGAATATTTTTTTCTTTTTATATAAAAATAATAATTACTTTTTGCTTAGAAAAAATAAATCAAAAAACTTCTTTATTTTTCAAAATAAATATTATTTCTGCCCAAGAATTCAAAACAACTTTTTTACTAAAATAAAATATATATAATTTAAAAACGAGAGAAGAAGATATAGTCGGTCAAGCCCGACTATATGATACCCTACACCATTTCGATCCACATAATTTTTTTTTTACACATTTGTACAACTTACTTGTGTTAAATATTAACATAATACTAACATTTGTATGGGATTTATGCACGTTAGTGATTTTCGGGAGAGGAGTTTGTATGGGAGCTATGGTCAGTTATGGACCGATCTTCATGAAATTTGGCAGACGGATTTTTGCTGATATAAAACTTATATGTACTAAATTTCATTAAAATATTCCTATTTTTAAGGCATCTATAAGTGTTAAAACTCTATTCCGGGAGGACATTTGTATGGGGGCTAGGTGAAATAATGGGCCGATCATAACCAAATTCAATAGGCTTCGTCCTTATGCTGAAAAAAGCATATGTACCAAATTTCATCAAATTATCTTCAAAATTGCGATCTGTACTTTGCGCACAAGCTTTACATGGACAGCCAGCCAGCCGACCAGACGGACGGACGGACGGACATCGTTAAATCGACTCAGAAAGTGATTCTGAGTCGAACGGTATACTTTAAGGTGGGGGTCCGAAGATTTTTTCTCTGCGTTACAACTTCTGCACAAACACATAATACCCCAACCACCTTTGGTGGTGTAGGGTATAATAAGTTTTAAAATTAAAAACATTAATATTATTTATTTCTATATTAAATATATATTTTAATAACAATTTCTTGTTTCAAAAACTTGGAAAAAATCACAATATATATATATATATATATATATATATATATATATATATATATATATATATATATATATATATATATATATTATATATATTTTTTTTTTTTTTTTTTTTTCAAAAAAAGGAAAAACTTTTATTTACTATTTTTTTTTCTAAAAATCAAAAAAATAGAAAAAATATGTACTTAAAAAAATGAAAAAATTTGTGAAATATATAAATGAAAATAATTTTTTAAATAAAAATTTCTAAAATTACAAATTCTCAATAAAAACATTTTTTTAATTGCAATTTTTTTTTAAATAATAGTAAAATAACACAAAAAGCAAATTATCTGCAAATTTTATGAAATATATAAAAATATAATATATAAAAGTAAAAAATAACAATTATTACTTTATCAAAAATATAACTATCAAATATAAATTGACAAAATTTGTCACGTCACTAAGAAAGGTATAAGCACGTCGGTGCAGATCAAAGTATTTCTACTTGTAAAACAACAAAACATGTATGCTATGCCCTACAGTAATATTAACGTTCATATCTTTTCCATTAGTAAATAAACAACTAAAATTTCTGTTGGCACTTTTTATTTAAAAATAAAATAAACAAATATTTGTTTCTTTCAATTTGAAATAAAGATCTTTATAACATGTACAAACTTATACATGTGTGTGCATTTCTTATGAAATGCACACACATGTACTTTTCACACACAAAGTACTTTTCAGGAAAGTACTTTAATAAGTAGTCGTCATTATCGAAAACCAAAAAGTTTTTGCTGGGAAATAATAAGAATTAAATTAAAGGATTTTAAACTTTATTTGGAAAAACATTATTGGTTCTACGAATGAAAGTACATAGTTTATATAGCAATAAATGATCAGTCTTAAGTTTAGCATGTAAACTTGTTCTTTATGTTAAGAATCGCTGAACTACGTTATCTGAAAAGAATAGTTCATAGTGCTTATTCTTCATTTCTTCTTTAAAATAAGAAGAAATGAGAAATAAAATATTTTACGTTTCGGTAGAAATTGTGGTTTAATTCAAAATAGAGCCAATTATATCGAACATAATTGAACGATGAATTATAAAAAATTCTAAAAATAAATCTGGGTTTAGTAGATCTTTCCATATTTAAAAATATTGTACAAAAATTTTGAATATAACTGCAAACCAACCTCTGTTGTACATAGTGTGTGTCCAAATTAAAAAGTGAGGTTATGAGACAAAATCGCAGTTCGGACTACCCTTAATATAAAATTTGGTTCGACTATTTATTTAACTATCAATGAATATATTAAATATAGAGAAACAACAGCATTATCAAACCAAAAAGACAAATATTCATAAATATTTACGGAAATTTTAATTTTGGAATGACTATTTCTTATTTTAAGCTATATATATAGCTATATATAAAACATTATTGGTTCTACGAATGAAAGTACATAGTTTATATAGCAATAAATGATCAGTCTGGTGTAGAGGATATTATGGTGATGGTTTGAATGAAATTTGTTATTTTTCTGTTCCTTATTTGACAGTATCTAAGTAATATACACGCGTTTCATAATTCAATACATCTTTATTCAACGAGCTTAAAATTAAGACTAACAATAGAAAAAGGAATGCAATAACTATTATTTGCATTCAGTGTTGCCATATTTATATAATACCAACAATGGGTCATAACAATCTCCCACGCTTAATAGGATCTTGTCATTTTGAAAAAAAGGTACATTAATAATTAATTTTAAAAAATTCAATTCGAAAATAAATTAATAAAATAGTACATAAATTATTCTGGAACGTAATCTTGAAGATATGTTGGCCTATTGCGTAATCTTGCAGATCTACGAATAGTTTGTTCTTCTTGAGGATTCTGCGCTTCCTGTACCGTTGTAGGATCTTGAGGTGCAGCATGACTAGTAGTTTCTTGAATTTCCTGAGATTCTGGATTTGATAGATTTTGAAGATTTGGAGCTTCCAATATATACTGGTTATAGTCATGAGCCTGTTGATTTTGACGATTAGTAGAATCAGTATTGTTTCCATCAATGCTTGGGGCAAAGTGTACTTTTCGTTTCTGGACATTTGTAACTTTCAGTTGGTCTATGTGGCGTTTAAGCGTATAGCCATCATCCAATTTCACTAAATAATGTAGGTTTCCAAACTTCCTGATTACGCTGCCCATTTTCCATACAGTTTTGTTGTTTCGAATGTGTAGAACTTGTACTCTTTCTCCCACGCTTATTTGACGAACGCCTGGAATAGGTTTTGGAGAAAAAATTTTCCTTGTAGGTTTTAAAGCATCCAATTTAATTCGAATACGCCTTTTAAAATAGAGTTCAGCTGGACTCTTTCCACAGTTCAGGGGTGTTGCTCGATATCTTTGAAGAATTTCGTTAACCTTTTTCTGTATTGAAGCCGGATCGGAAGACATTGCTTTCAATTTACGCTTCAGTGTTTGAACATTTCGCTCTGCTAATCCATTTGTACTTGGATGTCCTGGAGCAATTAGTTTCTGGAAAATACCATTCTGCTTACAATATGATTTGAATTGTTCGCTGGTGAAGATTGTAGCGTTGTCGGATACAATAATTGAAGGGAAACCATGGGTAGTAAAAATTTCAGATAACAAACTTATAGTGTTTTGCGTTGTAGGTGCATCACGTATGACTCTAAATTCGGTCCATTTTGATTTAGCGTCGACGACAATTAAAAAATTGTGATTCTGAAAAGGACCTGCATAATCTATGTGGATTCTCTCCCAGTTTTCCTCTGGTTCTTCCCATTGGTGTAGTGGGGCTTTTGATGGTCGATTTTGAACTTCCACACAAGATTCACATGATCTTACCATTCTCTCTATATCACGGTCAATTCCTTTCCAAAAACAGTATATTCTTGCAAGTTGTTTCATTTTTGTAATACCCGGATGTGTGTGATGTAATTCTTGGAGAATTATAGATTGAAGACTTTTTGGTATAAGTACTCTTTGACCTTTAAAGATCACTCCATTATCGAGGGTATATTTTCCTTCGTCGTCATCACCACTTAGCAGATTTGACAAAATTTTCGAAAGTTCTGGATCTTTTGCTGTTTCAATGGCTAATATTTCGGCATTCACGTGTTCATTAGAAATATTGAAAATTGATTCAAAACACAATTCATTAACTTCTTCATTAATGAGCTTATCTGTAAATAGCTTTCCTTGAGGCTGCGTAGCACGAGAGAGGCAATCAGCATTAATATGTTCAGAGCCCTTTTTGAAAACAATTTCATAATTGAAACTTGATAAAAATTCTGCGTATCGTAGCAATCTGGCAGATGTAATAGCTGGCATCTTATTGTGTTGATGAAAAATGCGTGTCAATGGTCGATTGTCCGTAATAAGTTGAAACTTCCTTCCGTAGAGGTAATTAAAAAAAGTGATTCAATGTAAATACAATTGAAAGTGCTTCACGATCTATATGGCTATAGTTTCGTTCAGCTGTAGACAATGATCTAGATGCATATGCAACTGGACGTTCTGTACCATTTACTATATGTGAAAGTACACCTGCTATACCTGTAGGACTGGCATCACATGCTACTATAACTGGAAGTTCTGGATCGAATGGCATAAGTACTTGATCACTGGAGATTATATTCTTAAGTTTTATAAACGATGCTTCACAATTTGAAGACCAATAAAATGTTGAATTTTTCTGAAGCAATTGACGTAACGGATAAGTTATTGAAGACATATCTGGAATAAATCTGGAATAATACGTTATCATGCCTAAAAATCTTCTAACATCATCGACATTAGCTGGGCGAGGCATATTAACTATTGCATTAATTTTTCCTGGTGACTTTGAGATTTCATTATATTTTACAATATGTCCAAGATATTCGATTTGAGTTTGAAAAAATGAGCATTTGCTTCTATTCAGGTGTAAGTCGTGTTGTTGTAGTCGCTTGAGGCACAATATTAAATTTCGTTTACATTCGGCTTCTGTAGATCCATGTATTATAATGTCATCGAAATATGACATGGTTTTGTCCAAGCCAGATAAAATTTGTTCAATAATACGATTAAATTCTGATGGTGCTGTTTTTATACCAAAAGAAAGGCGGTTGACTCTGTAGGTCCCCTTATGTGTTGACATTGTCTGTATCTCACTGGATTCTGGATTAACTCGTAGATGAAGATACGCTTTATAGAGGTCTAGTCGACAAAAATATTTTGACCCTTTTAGGTTATTTAAAATATCGTCAATACGACGAATAGGATAATTCGACGAAACAAGTTGTGGATTAACTCCTGGTTTGTAATCGACGCATAGTCGAATTCCTCCATCTGGTTTTGGAATAATCACGAGAGGTGATCCCCAATCACTTCTTTCACATTTTGATATAATCCCGGCAGATTCTAATTCATTTAGTTCCTTTTCAACACGTTCTCGTAGAGCGTATGGTACTTCTCGTTCCTTGTAGAATACCGGTTTGGAACCCTGCCGTAGTTGTAAAGTAACTTCATAGTTGTTAACACATCCTATTTTCTCTGTAAATACATCGTTAAATTCATTAAATATATCAGAAATTGAATCTAATTTATATATTTCCACTGTATTAATATTGTGAATGTGTTGTTTGTCTACTTGCTGTAAATTTATCTTCAAATGGCGAATCCATACTCGACCCATGAGGGCATCATGACCGCTCGGAACGACATATAACTCCTCATCTGTTGTTAAGTTGTTGTATTTTACTCTTACATTGACCTTACCATCCGGAATTATTATATTTTTAGTGTAGGAACGAAAAGCAATTGTTGAAGGCTGCAATGGTTCTTTTTTTTTTTTTTTTTTGAACTTTAAAATTTAAATGGCGGAGGTACGTAACCAAAATGCCAGGGTATCCCACGTTGGTCCAAGTGGATTCCTAGTCGACCTATATCTTCATATAGGAAGCTGGAACGCTTGGATCATTTAGTAAAGTCTTGAGTTTATATGGTCTCCACCAGGGTAAATCCAATTAAAAGCACGCGGTCAATATAAACGACGCATAACTTTTACAGTTATGCGTGGTAATACACTGCACCGGTGTGAGCGAGACGCAAAATTCTCGAAGGCCGAACAACAAAAACCCGCCTGGCTGTACTTAAGAAATAATTACCGCGACGCGAGAGTTGTTCCCCAACCCAGAGCTACTTTACGACTGGCTGCAATGGTTCCTTTACTTGCAGTTTCTCGTATTCATTTCTTGGTATTAGTGTAAATCCAACACCAGTGTCGACTTCAAATTTTTGACGGCGTCCATTTATATCTACCTCGACGTAGTATTTATCGATATCATTTACCTTGAATTCATTTGAAAATATATCCACTATTTGGTTGATACCATAAATCTGGTGGATTGTCTCATCATTCTCATGATTTATATTTTCCCTTGAAGATTTGATTAAGGTTTTTATGCACACACGCTGGAGATGTCCTCTTTTTCCACATGAGTTGCATTTGAGGTTATGTTTGTTTGTGCGGCAGTCATTTGTTTTGTGGTTGTCTCTTCCACAACGTAAACACAAATTATCAATTCCCAATTTCCTATAATCTAATCTCTATTTAGAATTGTGTTGTGTTGTATGAGAACGATGTTTTGATCGACTTCTACGGCGACTTGAGGTACCGGCTTGAATTTTGTTGATGTCACTACAGATGGTCTGCTTTGTATTAATTTCACGGCTATCTATCTTTGATGCTTCGAGGGTAAGTGCTCTTTGTATAATTTTTTCGAATTCTGCTTCCTCGGATTGAAGTAATTGCTCTCGAATTGTATTATCCTTAAGGCCACGTATAAATTGTGCTCGTAGAAAAATATTTGAAATATCTGCATTACAATTACATGTTGATCTGAACTCACATTCAATAATGTCCCGACGTAATAGTGCGACATAATCAGCAATTGTTTGATCCTCACTTTGATATGTTGACAAAAATCTGTGTTGACTTACTAGAAAATTCTTCTTCGGGCATAAATGTGTTTCTAAGATTTTTATTATGTCGTCATATTCGACATCATTAATTGTCTTGGGGGCAATAAGCGAAACTAACAACTTGAAGTGTGTAGAACCTATTGAGTTTACCAACATTTGATGACAAAGTGTTTTATTTGCAAAAACACCCTTCATAGTTAAATAATTCTCGAATCGCTGTCGGTATAATTTGAAATTTTCATTTTTCTCGTCAAAGTTCTCAAATGGCGGCAACAGCACTTGTAATGGCTGCGTACTTTGATTTTGTTGTTGTTGCTGTGATTGCAGGTTAGAACTTGCATTTAATTGTTGTAGCAGGTCACGTTGTGTCTTATTGAAGGCTTCCAATAATTGGGCAAATTGAACCGCATCCATCTTGAAGTTTTCCTATTAATTCTGGTTAACACCTTTTTATTATCGATACATTAATATTTTACTCGTCGCCACTTTTCTGTTCCTTATTTGACAGTATCTAAGTAATATACACGCGTTTCATAATTCAATACATCTTCATTCAACGAGCTTAAAATTAAGACTAACAATAGAAAAAGGAATGCAATAACTATTATTTGCATTCAGTGTTGCCATATTTATATAATACCAACAATGGGTCATAACAGTTATATAGAAGGAATTTGAACTTAAAATTAAGTTTAGCATGTAAACTTGTTCTTTATGTTAAGAATCGCTGAACTACGTTATCTGAAAAGAATAGTTCATAGTGCTTATTCTTCATTTCTTCTTTAAAATAAGAAGAAATGAGAAATAAAATATTTTACGTTTCGGTAGAAATTGTGGTTTAATTCAAAATAGAGCCAATTATATCGAACATAATTGAACGATGAATTATAAAAAATTCTAAAAATAAATCTGGGTTTAGTAGATCTTTCCATATTTAAAAATATTGTACAAAAATTTTGAATATAACTGCAAACCAACCTCTGTTGTACATAGTGTGTGTCCAAATTAAAAAGTGAGGTTATGAGACAAAATCGCAGTTCGGACTACCCTTAATATAAAATTTGGTTCGACTATTTATTTAACTATCAATGAATATATTAAATATAGAGAAACAACAGCATTATCAAACCAAAAAGACAAATATTCATAAATATTTACGGAAATTTTAATTTTGGAATGACTATTTCTTATTTTAAGCTATATATATAGCTATATATAAAACATTATTGGTTCTACGAATGAAAGTACATATTTTATATAGCAATAAATGATCAGTCTGGTGTAGAGGATATTATGGTGATGGTTTGAATGAAATTTGTTATATAGAAGGAATTTGAACTTAAAATTAAGTTTAGCATGTAAACTTGTTCTTTATGTTAAGAATCGCTGAACTACGTTATCTGAAAAGAATAGTTCATAGTGCTTATTCTTCATTTCTTCTTTAAAATAAGAAGAAATGAGAAATAAAATATTTTACGTTTCGGTAGAAATTGTGGTTTAATTCAAAATAGAGCCAATTATATCGAACATAATTGAACGATGAATTATAAAAAATTCTAAAAATAAATCTGGGTTTAGTAGATCTTTCCATATTTAAAAATATTGTACAAAAATTTTGAATAAAACTGCAAACCAACCTCTGTTGTACATAGTGTGTGTCCAAATTAAAAAGTGAGGTTATGAGACAAAATCGCAGTTCGGACTACCCTTAATATAAAATTTGGTTCGACTATTTATTTAACTATCAATGAATATATTAAATATAGAGAAACAACAGCATTATCAAACAAAAAAAAAAAAAAAATAAATATTATATCAATGTGAAGACAGTATGTTAAGAGTAAGCAGCGACAACTTATTTATTCTACTTGTATATTTGTGTCTCTCATTTCTTTGCTCATTCTCTTTGTCTCGCTCTCAATCTGAAAGCAGCGTAGTGAATTTAGAAACTTGCTATTTTCACGTAAAAAATATATTTTTTGTTTCTTTTTTTATTATAACTCCGAAACTACTGAGCCCATGAAATGCAATATATGAAGGGATTAAAGGTTATGAAAATATAAATTTTTCTAAATTTATTTCAATAATATCGGACTAAAACTTTTTGAGTTATCATTAATTAATTTGTAATTTTACAAAAAAAAGAAAAAAAAAAACTCTCCATAGAATTTAAAATTTGGCCCATTTTTGGACTACTGGAACCATAATACATCAAATCTATATAGTAGTTATTCAAGCCTTTTTTTGCTGTTGACCTGTGTAATTTTTTAAATATTAATATATGTTGTATTTCATATATGTTTATAGCTACTCACATTTCTATACATCCTCAAAAATTTTATATTCGATTTTCTTTTTATCTGTAAATATAAAAAATAAAGTTATTATTATTATTATTTTTTTTAAATTTAATTTATTTTATTAAAAAAAAATGTGAAAAAGAAGGAACTAATCAAGATTGCCGGAACTATGTAAATGGAAATATAATTTTTTTTGGAACTCATCAAGATCTTCGGCACACTTGAAATTATTATATTTTTTAATTGTCTTATTTTGTTCTACATTTAGTCTACTTTCATAATTTATATCGTTTATACCGTGCCAATCCTTAGTTTCAGTGCTAGAGGCCAGAAACGATTTTAAGGGCCATTTTGGAGGAACCCATTTTTCTCTGGAACGGCTCGTAGGATTTTTTGCACGATTGTCTTATTTTATTCTAAATTTGGTCTACTTTCATAATCTATATCGTTTATACCGTGCCAGTCTTTAGTTTCAGTGCTGTACGCTAGCAACCATTTGGGGTCATTAAAAGGAAGCTTTATTTTCAGTCCATTTTGTTGCAATTATTATATAACTAATTTATTGTTACATAAAGAATTCATATTTTTTAATAATAAACTATTTAATTTTTTTTCAATATTGGAGATCTTTCATGATAATTCCAAAAAATGGGGTATTTTTGACTTCCCGGTTTTTGAATTCTTATTTTGTTTTCAATTTTCGCAGATTTTTCATAAAAATCCCCAAAATTGGGTATTTTTGACTTCCCGGTTTTTGAATACCCATTTTCGACGCTAATACATCGATGCTATCTTGGCACACGTAAATTGAAAGCAGCAAAAAATAATCAGCTGTTTTTATACTGTTAGCTGTATTATTGTACCAGTGCTGTTTCATTTAGCCCTGTTTCTAAATTCACTGCGCTGCATTCAGATTGGGAGCGAGACAAAGAGAGTGAGTAAATAAATGAGAGGCTAAAATACACAAGTAGAACAAAGTAGGGAATGGTAAACAATGCCAAAAATCGATTTTCGATTTTACGATCAACTTTTTTCATTTCGATTTTCAAAATCGATTAATCGGTCCCCAAAATCGATTATATTTTGAAATCGATTTTATATTGATAATGTGAAATAAAATGTATGTATATCAAAAACAACTAAAAAATAAACCTATGAAATGACCTCAAATATGCAGGTCACAAATAATACATGTATAAAAGTTATGTATATAAAATAGAAATCTGAATATTTAATTTACATCAAATCCATCTTCAGTAAGGCGTTGTAAAAAAGCCTTACATTTAAATCAATGCTCACTACTAAGCCTATTCTTTGTTGGGCTATTATAAGAATAGACGTTTACACATTACTGATATTGCGAGTATTTCCAAAAATTTTCGAGCTATTTCTTTAATATTTGGATAAAATGTTTTAATTTTTTAATACTTCGGAGGATTTAGACGATTGTTTTTTTTTTTTTTTTAATTTTGATTCGTCATAGAACTGATTTAACATAACTTTATTATTACAAAAAAAATTGTTAATATATAAGATTTTTATAATTGTACATATTTTTCTAAACTTTTTAAAACAAAATCGATTTTTAAAACTAAATAATCGATTTCAGTATAAAATCGTTGACATAAAATCGATTGCAAAACAACCGATTTTTTTCTCCTGAAAATCGATTTTCGACTAAAATCGAAATCGATTTACCATTCCCTAGAACAAAGCTAGATGGTGGTTGTAAATTGTGGCTGCCTACGCTGAATTGTAATTATAATGGCAGCAACATGTTGTGCTGACAGTGATCAGCTGATTATTTTTGCTGATACTGTTGCTGACTACGCGCTATTGTAATTTGGGCTTTAATTAATTGAGCAGTACTCAGTACTGAGTATTGACTACCCAAGTACCCAATGATTTTACTAACGTATTTTACCAAATTTACAACACTAGTTGGTGCACATTATTATTATTGAAGATATTTATATTGTTATTCAACATGTTAAATTTAATAGTTCGTAGAAATAATGCGAAAATTGTTTTTATAAGCCAACGGAAGCTCTCTGGTGTAGACAAATATTCAAAAGAAACTAATGATAATTCCGAGAGTTTTATTTCAAATAATGCAGTAAACTGCAACAAGTCTGGCCTATTAAATCAACATCAAAATATACTTCACAATAAGCATCCATACCTAGAGCCAAATTCATGGATTCATTTAACGGAAAAATATCAGCGAAAAATGTTCGGACGTTATGGTTCTGATAGTGGTGTCAATGCACGCATATGCTTCAGTCCAAAGTCTGAAAAATCAAAATCTGCATACGATGTAATAGACGGGACTGAAACAATAACGTCTATGATTAATAAATATAAGATTCAACAGAAGTGCAAAATTGATGAAATACTTAAGCGCGAAGAGGAAATTAATAAAAAACTTGAAAAGCTTGATCAGTGGAAAGAAGAACTTAATGCAAGAATATTGAAGAAAGAAGCAGACGCACTTGCTGCTAAAGAAAAGAAAGAACGCCTAATAGAGGAAGTTCGGAGGCATTTTGGATATAAAGTAGATCCCAGGGATGAACGATTTAAAGAGGTCCTGGAGCAGAAGGAACGCGAAGATAAAAAGAAACAAAAAGAAGAGAAACGTAAAGCCAAAGAACAAAAGTTAATGTCTAAACTAGTTGGAAATTCTGTTAATACATAATTATATATTGCCAGTATATGCCAATACAGAAATATATAATAAAACGAATAAAAAACAATTTAAAAGTTACTTTGTTGTAAAATATGCTTTATGGTAATGTAGGAGAAAACATTTTGAAACGTTTTGGATTAGGTGGAACTACCGTCTTTTTCTTAAGACGTTATAGATTGAAAAAAAATCTTATGGTACTCATTGAAACCACTAACTCACATAACATCGTAAATATTTCATATACTATTCATTAGGGTGATCCATTATTTGACTTTTTGGAGAAACCGGTTTTCGAAAATTTGGTATTTTGAAAAAACTTTTTGAAATTCAGAAAAAAAACGTTTTTTTTTTTTGCAAAAGTTAATATTTATATCAAAAACTACATTTCTTAAAAAGAAAAATCTTATAATATTGAAATTAAAATTTAATAAATATAATTATTTTTGAAAATAACTACTAAATTGTAGGAAAATAATCAAGAAAAATTCGATTAAATTTTACTTAGCATAAAGAGAAACCATAGCTTAATATGGAAGCCTGTCTCAATTGAAACGATTCTGAAGGTGAAACATTTTTAATATAACATCTTTAAAAAAACGGAGAAAATATTGGATAGAAAAACATTTAAAAAAATTTAATTGGGTGTAAAAATATTACAGGTGTTACAAGAGATAAAACAAACTTCATTCAAGATATTAATTACACATTTATTTGTTCAATTTTACTATAATTTCAATTTTACCTTAAACTACATTTTTAAAACAAAAGAAATCAGTATGAATATTTAAAAAAATTATTCTTAAATTTCGCTACAAACATCACTATTTAGTACATGTTTCCTGAAATAAAATGTTTTTTTTTTAACCGGTCTATTCGACATTCGAAAAGTGAACATTTTGAAAAAAACCGACAGCAAATTGACTGAAAAAACGGTTTTAAAACCGGTTGGAAAACCGAGTCGATCCCCCTACTATTCATCCGATTATAAATATTAAGATATCAATTAAAAACTTTTGATAGTGCATTTATATTTTTTAATAACGGTTTTATTAACTCAAATTTTTTAAATGTTTCCCAGGAAAAAATGTATTAGTTCTACAACATGAAAATAGCCTGTAGTTGTTCTACTTTGGCGTAAATACTCACTTTTTAATTTTTGAAACTTTATACAAGTATTTTAAACAGTTCTAGGAAGTCATTCGAGAACCCGTAATTTGTTCCCAGAAGTGATGTAGAAGTCATAAGCAGTAGCAGTAGAATCATAATAAGGTTTTACTACATCAGTGTCAGAATTGGTTGTGATACCACTAGATCTGAGGATGCTATTAAAGAATCTGAAGTGGTTCTGATTACATTTTTTTTCTGGGAATTATTTTTTTTTACAATGTAACAATGTTATGAGGATTTACTTAAAAGTATTACAACAATTAACATCTATATTATTAAATATGAAAACTACTAATATCACAATATTAAGGAAAAGTTGTTTAAAAAACCTTGTACATACTTAAGAAAGTTATAAGAAATTTTAAAAAGAACCACTAAATTAGGGTTTTATAGTTTGAACAAAAACTCGATTTTCGATTTTTCGACTTTTTTTCAATTTTTAAATAGTAGATTTTTCGACTATTTTAATTTTGGAATAGTCGACTTTTCGACTTTTTCTGACTATTTTCGACTTTTGAATTTTTCAGACTATTCTCAACTTTTCGAACATTTTCGATTTTTTCCGACTTTTTTGATTCTTGACTATTTTTTGTTATTTGTCTTATAAAAACTCTAAAAATAAAAATGAATATAACGCAATCAAATTTATTGATTAATTAACATACAAATCTATCTAATGAAAGTGCTGGTTACACAAAAAATATGTATTTACGAACGGTTTGATGGTATATAAATATCGTCCATTCCATAAGAGAAAGCTCAAAAATATTTTTTATGTCTTCCGATTTTAATAATATTTGGCATACGCATAGCCTATGGAGCCATTTAAATATCTCCATTTTATTTTTTTTTTTAATTTTGAAAATTTCGCGAATTTATTCACGATTTTGATTTTTCGAAAAGTCAAAAAAATTGTAAAAGTAATCTAACTTTAAACACCAATATCTCTAAAAGTTTTAATATTAACTAAGAAATTCGTATTAAAAAAAAAAAAAAAAAAATACATTTGCTAAAAATTATGTAATTTGTTTAAGCCAAACTTGTTTTCTTTTAATGTAAAAACATTTTCTTGACATACTGTATATAAAGGGTCATTCCGGTACGAAGAACCGGTTTATATGGGAGCTATGTTCAATTGTGGACCGATTTTACTCATACGAAACTTCTCAACGAATTTCATTAAAATATTATTATTTTTAAGACATTTTTGAGTGTTGAAACTCTATTCTGGGGGACATTTGTATGGGAGCTAGGTGAAATAATGGATCGATCACATTTCAATAGGCTTCGTCCTTGTATCATAAAAGTTCCACGTACCAAATTTCATTGAAATATCTTCAAAATTGCGACCTGTACTTTGTGCATAAGGTTTACATCATACATTAAAACATAGATATGAAGTTCCGTTGTCCGAAACCTAAGTCGGTTGTAAAAAAAAACTAAGTCTAAGAATGTGCTAGTAAAAAATTTCATTGAAAATAAAAACAATTGTAGTACATGTGCCTTTTTGAGTATTTTTTTTTTTTTTTTTTTTTCAATTAAGTTTTTTTTTAAGATTCATATCTATGTCAATAATCTATGGTTACATGGACAGACAGCCAGCCAGACGGACGGACATCGATTTAAAAAGTGATTCTGAGTCGATTGGTATGGTGGAGGTTGGATAACTTTTTCTATGCGTTACAAACATCAGCACAAACGCTGATGGAAATAAATTTCTAATTTCTAAACGGCTATTCCGATTTTAATGATATATAATAGTAAAAGTGTAGGCGAGTTTAAGTTTTGAGATTGGATCATATAGACAGGGGCGGGTCCACTGGGTCCCAATGTTGGACATCTCGTGTATGTACATTTTTAAAAACAATTCTGATTCCTTATATCAAAATCGATTTCGAAGATTTTTACATGAGAGGGTTCTACTAGTCGAGATCTACAAAATCTGATCCCTTTTAGTTTATGAAATATTGGGCTTCAAAGATTAAAATTTTTACATTTTTGCCTACCTTGGTGAAGGGTTTTCGCTATATCTCTTTTAGTTTACGATATATTGGGCTTCAAAGATTAAATTTTTTATATTTTTGCCTACCTTGGTGAAGGGTTTTCGCTATAGCGGGTCCAAATTTCACTCGATTTCCTGGAAATGTTTTTTATTTTATTAACAACAAATAACAAAATTATGTAAATAAAAAGTTATATGCGCTTGAATTTGAATTAAAAAAAAAAATAGTTTTTCGCCATTTATTTGTAAAAAAAAGTAATTTCGTTATTTTTATGCCCTTCATCACAGGTGTAAAGGGAATAATAAGTTTGTCATTTGTTTGTCGGTTTTCCAATTTCAGAAGCTTCAGTATATTACTAGGGACTTCGTTTTTGCATTTTTTTCTGAATTTTTGTGCTCAAAAAATGAAATAAATCAGTTCAATAATAAATGGTACATGTTTAATCGATAAAATACTTATCCGTTTCAGAATAAATAAATAATTTTGGTATCGATTTGTTAGTGCATATTTTACCCTTTACGGCATATTTTTGCATTTGGCGATTTTAAGTGCATATTTATAATAAATCTTGTTATTTTTAGGGCATATTTAACCTTTTTGTAGCATATTTTGTAATGTTTTTCAAATTATAAAAAAATCTTTGTTTTTTAAGTTTATATTTTCGCTTTTTTGAGCGTATTTTTCGTTTTTTACTGCATACTTAATGCGCATAAAACCCATTTTTTAGAGCATATTGTGGTTTACCAGATAATGACTATTAGTGATGTTGTTGTTTTTTGTATAGGCAAGCAGTGTTTAAAATCAATGATTTGCTAAGGCTTTTTTTAAATTTGCTTTTCCTTTTCAATAGGCTTCGTCCTTGTGTTGAAAAAAGCATATGTACCAAATTTCATCAAATTATCTTCAAAATTGCGACCTGTACTTTGCGCACAAGCTTTACATGGACAGCCAGCCAGCCAGCCGACCAGACGGACGGACGGACGGACATCGTTAAATCGACTCAGAAAGTGATTCTGAGTCGAACGGTATACTTTAAGGTGGGTGTCCGAAGATTTTTTCTCTGCGTTACAATTTCTGCACAAACACATAATACCCCAACCACCTTTGGTGGTGTAGGGTATAAAAAGCAAAAGGAAAAATTACAAAAAATGCTTTTTCAAAAAAGGCATCATAAGAAGTGCTCTAGCAGGCTAGTGAGAACACAATCAGTGCTGATAGAAAAACGACAAGGGTTAGTGGACACATGAACATGTGCTAGAAGCCGCACGAACATTTGCTAAAAGCCGCACAGACAAGAGCTATTAGCCGCACGAACATGAGCTAAAAGCCACACAACCAAATATACAGTTAGGGACAAAACTATTTGTACACCCATGCATTTCGTATATCTTCAACAATTTATAAAGAATAAAAAATTATTATATGTAGTTTTAATTCAGGTCCATTTTTATTGAATTATTTGATAAAAAATAAATTAATATATAACACATTGTTAAAAAAAAGTACAATTTAAGTAAAAATCTTTGGGACAAAAGTATTTGTACATCAGTACTTTGTACAATTATTTGTACGTTGGACTCTTGTATGATGATTTTTTTAAATACCGTTATATTTTCTTCGTTAATCGAGTTTTATTTTACAAAATAAGAAGTTGGTTTTAACGTTTTGAATAATAAGCACATCAAAAATGGGAAAGCGAAAAGAGTTGAGTTTGGATATTAAAAATGTAATTATTGATGAACATAAAAAAGGAAAATCTCTCCGGAATATAAGTAATTTAGTGAATTTGCAACATTCCACAGTACAATACATTGTAAGCAAGTTTAAAAACAGCGGATCTGTTGAAAATGTGTGTGAAGGTATACGAAATATATGAGGTGTACAAATAGTTTTGTCCCTAACTGTAGGTAGCCGGCTGAAAGGCACAGAATGAATTTACATTACTTTGAGTATACATTAGACAAATTTTTATCAAGACAATTGTCAAAATTTTATCAAGATAAAGATTTGTCTAATGTAGACTGAATTTGTCAGTGTTATTGCAGCGTTAAAAGAAAATTGTCAGCGCTCGAGCTCTGACAACTTTGTTTTGATAATGCTTAGTAAAGACGCCATCTTGATTGTTGTTGGTACTTTTTGCATGGCTTATTATGACATACGTTTTCCCCTATAATTGACAGAGATAAAAAATTATCTGCAACTCAAACAAAAATTTGACGTTTGTCTTGATAGAAATTTCTCTAATATAGACTCGACGTTATATGTGCATAATGAATGCGATAAGAAATTTAAGAGAATTGAGAAAACAAAAATTCTTATGGTTTGGTACCTGCAATGCGTAAAAAAGATTTGTAAAACATTTGTATGTTGAAGTTTTCTGTCAGAAGAAAAGAAGGAAATTCTTCTAAAAAATTATTTTTTTACACTTATTTGAAAGTTGTTAATAATTTCTTCTTCAAAAGTGAGAACAAGTGTTTTAGCTAAAAACCGTACATTGTTTTTAAAAAAACTACAATATATTTTGTAAACATATTCATATCTATTTCAATAAAAAAGTTAACAAAAAAAAAAAAAAAAACAAAAAAAACGAATAATTAAAAAATATTGTCAAAACATTTAATAAAAAAATAGATATAAAATGTTCTTATTGGTTTGCACAATCATCTTCACTAGTAAAATATTCTCCAATGTATCTTGTTTGAGACGATTTCTGTTATCGGCCAATACTATCTTTAATGTTGAAAATGCTCGTTCGACAGAAACCTGAAAATAGAGAATATAAAATAAAAATTAAGAGAATATTTAAACAAGAAATTCAAAGTATAAAATTTTTGTTTCCAAAATTTAACTTTTACCTGTGTTGGAGGAATTCCAAAGCAAATATTGCTCAGTGCATATAGCTCACTATATTTTCTTTTCTTCCAAAATTCTAAAACATTTGTCTTCAATTTTGTGTATGGAAGATTTAATTTTTCAATTTTTCTTATAATATTGTCGTTTTCTACATTATTTGCGTTAAATATATTGTCCAGGAAATCATTTAAAATGTCATCATCTTCATGGTTTTCTTGCGTTGTTATGTGCGTTGAGTTCGATTTTACATATAGATGTCAATTTGTCCCATAGCAATTTAAGGTATTCCACAGCGTCTTTTCTTTGGGTATCAATTAACATATGATGAAACCTTGGATCGATGTAAAGACATGCTGCCAGAGCGTTATTAGAAAAAAGAGTGGTGGTTCGTTTTTCCATATTGTCTAATAGAAGTTTACTTATTTTGTATGATGATGCACTAACAGTGTAATATGAGGCCACAAAGTTCCAAAAGTCTTCATTTATTTCATTCTCTTCAGATGATTTATTTGTTATTGATTCCACTGTTTCGACTATCTCTTTCGAATTTAGTATACACGAAATCATTAAATATGTATATTGATCCCCAACGCGTAGGACAATCCAGCTGAGGAATTTTTAAGGACTTTAATTCAAATAAGTCTTCGTAACCATTTGAATTTTTTCTCAAAAACTTTACTAAATTTCTACACTGTCGAATATAACGCTTCATTTCAAAGTCTTTTGTTGCATCCACTGCCACCAACTGTGCTGTGTGAGCTGCACATCTACAAACTATTATGTTTCCGACGCGTAGATCCATATTATTTTCAATTAAGGTAATGTTTTGAAAGTAGGTTTCATTGTTACAGTTTTCTTCATATTCTTCATCTTCAGAACATAAATGTGATAAAATTTTTGTACATTTCACTATATTGCTGCCGTTATCACTTGTAATTGTTACAATTTGTTGTAAATTAATATCATATTTGTTCAATACGTTTAAAATTTCTGTTGCTAAATTTTTTGAAGTGCTTGAATTTTGGTCTTTTAACTCCACCATTCCAAGTATTCTAGATTCAATTTTATCACTTTTTATATATTGAGCTGAAATTCCAAAAATATTTCTTGATAATCTTGTTCAGAGTTTAAAAATTAGTAAATAGTTTTTTCTTTTCTACGACAGCCCATTTTGAAAATATGCATAATTAACATTTTTTGATGTGAAACATACTAAAAATATACCACAATCAACGAGCGCCATATATGTTTTCACTTGTACATTTACATATTTTTATTTTCAAAATATATGTTGAACAAAAATTATACAAAACAAAAAATATGCAACATGACCAGTACGAACTGCGTAAAATATTTCAGCTTGTGCATTCTTTACTGCGAAGTAAATGTGTACGAATAAACGAAGACTTGCGAAGCTGACAAGTTGAATATATGTGTACGAAATATGTGAAAAAATATGTTGGAAAAATATTCTTGTGCGTGGACATCATTAGTAATGTATAAACAGAAATAAAATGAATTAGAATTTAAAACAGAAATAAACAAAAACAAAGATGTTTGTTTTTGGGTATTTCTGTATTGGGTATTATGACATAGAAATATAATAACGATGATTATAATAATCTTAAAAATTTAAATAGGAGCTCAATAAAGTGTTAAGTAGGAAAAAATTGTTTTATACAAATTAACCAATGTATTTTTGCATGTATTGTTTATGTTGAAAAGGATAACAACATACAATTAAAATCAAAGTGATCGATTTAAGGTTTATAACGTGAGTGGAAAAAAATAAGGAAAAAGGAAAATTATAATGCAAACTTTGGGATGACAAATTTACCAACAACATCATGTGTATGTTAGTATGGAAAACAAAGATGAAGCAAATAAATAACCACATTACAGTACGAATTGTGTTGAGAATAACAAAATGTTCAAAATAATTGTAGAATTACAAAATACTGCTGAATTTTTGTTGTTTCATATATCCTAGACTACGAATTTATAAATAATTTGTTTATATAAAAGTCCTAATTATAAATAGTTACTTATAACTTTTGTGAAGCCTTTTTGCTTTCTGGTCACCTGTAATTTAATAATAAAATTCTTTCAGATAATTATTTCATTATTAATTCTGCACAAAATCAGCCACATTTAGAATGAAAATATATATTTTTCTATATTATTCACGGTTTTGCTTTGGGTAATTTTTCGGAAGCCTCCGAAATTCTTAAAAAAATATTTATGTGAATAAATATTTTTTTTTTACTCTATTAGTAAACTTAAAAAAATATCTATTAGTGAGATTCTATCTGTGAGATTCAAAATGCTCTGGAGATGGAAAAATGCTTCGAAAATGATACGATCCACTTATTTCCGCACCTTGTAAGCACTTTTAAAATTTGCTTTTGCCAGAATTTGAAGGACGAAGAGTTTTTTAGTAAGTATAATTATTAACAACGTATTTCCGCCCTCCGATAAAAAATTTAAAACCCAGCTCCATTAGGATTAGGGTTACTAGATGGACTTAAATGAACTTGATTGTCAAGATATTTGTAAACTTAACTTTTCAAGTTATAAGTTCAAATGAAATTTGTCAAGTTGAAAACAATTTATAGTTATGAAGATTTTTTATAGCGATAATTCCGAAGCATAAATATATGCTATATATTTTAGATAATAGAATGCCATCTGATTTATTATACCCTGAAAGTTAAATGTGCACAGAATTACACTGCATAATGGTTGAATTTTAAACAATCTTGAAATCATATCTATATGAGATATACGAATCATTTTAATTTTAAAAAATCTACAGAATAAACTGATTACTATATGTTATACATCGATCACGGGTTCCTCTAGGCTTGTTTAGAAACTTCTAAAACACAAGTGCTTACAGCACTTGTTTAATGTTGTGAATAAATGTTCAAGAACAATCGTAGAATTCATATATAAAGTAAAATATTATTGGCGAATTTCGATCGTCAAGTTTTTGTTTTATAAAACAAGTTTATTTTTCTAGAATGTAAAGTTAGATCACAATTCGAATCTGGCAACCGTAGCTAGGATTTGAGGTAGGCATAACTTAATAAGAAGAGAGCTTAATTTTAATTTTCCACCAAGTCTGGAAGCTTCACAAATCTTTGGATAGATTAAACAAATTTTTGAAAATGACGCATAAATACGCTTATCTCCGCTCACTGCCAAAAATTTTCAAATATGGCTCCGTAAGCAAACCAAATTAAAATTGTCTATGTCGCCTAAGATAAAGTTGCTACGGAAATTATACTTATGTAGAAGATATAGATTGAAATTAAAATAAAATCAAACAATTTAAGTAAGATCTTTTTTCAATAAAATTTTTAATTCATTCAATCATCTTGACTTGATTTAATGATTTATTTATTTTTATTTTTTTTGAAAACATAGTATTTCTGTTTTTAATTTTTTAAAATTTTTAATAACATAGAGTTGAAAAGTAAAAGAAAAATTATTGAATTAATTATTTACTAATATAGTGGCTTTTTTCTGTGAAAAAATTTGTCCATTAATTTCTCGCAAAAACAAATTTCACAATATAGTAATTGATTTATTTTAACTAATAACTCCGACTTAAATTATAATATATACATATGTACTTACATACATATGTAACTAAATTATGTTTTTATTATTTTAATTTTTTACTCTAATTCCATGTATAAACCAGCGAGCAAGCGGTTTAAGTTAAATAGCGATCATTTTTGAAGATGTGTAGGAAAGAACAAACATATTATTTCATAATTATTGTTCATATTTATTTAGTTATTCTATTTCAATGTCACAATACCCAATACAGAAATACCCAAAAACAAACATCTTTGTTTTTGTTTATTTCTGTTTTAAATTATAATTCATTTTATTTCTGTTTATACATTACTAATGATGTCCACGCACAAGAATATTTTTCCAACATATTTTTTTGCATATTTTTTCATATATTTCGTACACATATATTCAACTTGTCAGCTTCGCAAGTCTTCGTTTATTCGTACACATTTACTTCGCAGTAAAAAATGCACAAGCTGAAATATTTTACGCAGTTCGTACTGGTCATGTTGCATATTTTTTGTTTTGTATAATTTTTGTTCAACATATATTTTGAAAATAAAAATATGTAAATGTACAAGTGAAAACATATATGGCGCTCGTTGATTGTGGTATATTTTTAGTATTTTTATAATAAAAATTTTTGTTGATGAAATATTTTTTTTATTTGCTTTCAAGTAATATGGAAAATTATGCAATTTTTTGAATATTTTAGTAGTAATTTTAAACTCTGATCTTGTTGCACTGTCCACTTTAAGTGAGATCAATTTATTTTTACATTCAATTGAAATTGCATTTATTATATTTTTTGTCACTTCAGCAAGTGTTTTTTTGCAGTTATTTGCATTCAAACAAAATTTTTCTCCACTTTCTTTTTCGATGCCTTTACATATTGGATTTATTATATTTCTCATGTTATCCGACTTTAAAACATTAAATGGCACGGCATCCTCCGTTACCAATCCGATATATGATTTAATTAAAAGTTTTTTACTTATTTCGCACTTTATATTTTTCTGTATTTTTGCAAAGATGTATTATTCTTTTGATTAAAACCCACTTTATGAATTTTCTCCATATGTAATTTTAAATTATACATTTTAACACTTTTAAATTCTTTTTTGCACAATTTGCACACTGACATATTGTTGAAATTTTCATACGTTCCTCGTACTTAAAACAACGCATTTTTAAATATTTTTAATGTTAAAGGTTTTAAGTAAAAAACGAACTATTATTATTCAAACAAGTGCTCTATATCAAGTGGCTTCAAAAAAGTCAAACTTTTACCTAACTATTGTATAACAACCCATATTACAGGAAAACTATTTTTATATTATTTTTATGTGATCAATTTCAAAAGAATTTCAAGTTTTTACAGGTATATATTAAATATTTTTATGAATGGATGCAGATGTTTTCGTATCATAAAAGGGTTTCTAATGATTTTAAATGACAAAATCATGAATAAAAAATTTTTTATTCTTTTTATTGATATACAAATGTGTAATGTAATTTTCCAAATTTGCATGGAATTACCTAGTATGTGCGATTTGACATTATATTTATTACCTGTAAAGTGTGCGTGAAACTATCAAGAAAGTGTATGCAGCGAATCAGAAAATCGATCAGGTAAATACATATGTTAAGATCTAATAAAAAACAGTTTTTTATGATTCAAACAAAAATTGGTTCTATTTCTATTTTTTCCTTCATGATTCAAACAAAAATTGATTATATTTCTATTATTAACTTCGAGGCTAAAACTTACCATTTTCAAACAGAATTATTCTTGGATATTAATTGTGATTTTCAAATGCTAGAATTTTGTTTAACAAATGGCTTTTCATCAAACATATATTCAGGATACTGTTTATCATATTTGTTTTTATGTCGCAATTGCTAACATAAATTATTATTTTTATTAAAAATTCTAAGTTTTAATTCAATTTTATTAAAACAATTGAACGATTTTTCAAAATATTCAGATATTTAACTTATGGAATTTTTTACGTCTTAAAAAAAAAACACATACGGTTGTGTTAACATTTCTTATAATAATTCTACCTACATTTTGACATTCGCCTAATAGATCACGTTCATGTGGCTTTTAGCACTTGCTCGTGCGGCTATTAGCTCATGGTCGAACTGCTTTTAGCAAATTTTCGTTTTTCTGTGTGTGCTTTTTTTGTCCGTCTGCTTTTGCTTTTTGTTTTACTTGAGTGGGTTTTCGTAATCACAAAAAATGAGTGCTGCAGCTTTTGCTTCGTTTCTAAAATTTTCCATTAAGGCTAGTGACCGGTCTCAGTTCCGGAACTTTATATGAGAAGAACCTGTCACTTTTACATGGGGTTGTCATTGGAGGTGGTTAATTAGCCCCTTGGTATAGGTCACAGGATAGGTCCTAGGACTGGTCCCAGAGGACAGGTTCAGTAACGATTATTGTAATAAAAATTTGGTTATTTGTTTATTTTTTAAACATTATTTTTATTATTAATCTTTATTAAATTATGATTATTTCAATTTTATAATTTTTCGTTAACGTCGATGGCGGCACCCCGGCTCGAACTCATGTTCATCCCACGTATGTTATGTTTTATAGTCTTCAACGCTTACCACTCAGCCACTGATTGTTATTGCGCGCGAGTTGCTAATTGAACACTTAACGAACATGTTATAAATTAACTCTCAACTGTTAAATAGTGAGTGTGTTTGTGTCAACTGGTTCTCAATTGGAACATTGGTGACGAATTAGGTGTCAATTGGTACTCAACTGGTACAGAGGAACCGGACCATTACTACAATTGCCACAAATTTCCCGGAGGGTATTAAAGATTTGGCACAGCCGAATCTTTTTTAATTTTATTTTAGTTTGACTTTCGATTTTACATATCTTATTACATAACAGAAGGAGCATGGCTTAGAAATGCTTAATTTTAATATTTTACTCATTTAATTCTATTAAAATTGTTATTACTTTCGAAAAATAAGGCTATATCCGCTCATTTTAGTATGAAGTCTTCGACCATAATCCAGAAAGATTTCTTGATTCCAGATCGGTAAAATGAAGTCAAATAGATACAATTTTCTTTAATATACAAAAGTTCAGAATTTGTTATTACAAAATAACAATTTCTGTTGAAAATGAGAAGAAGTTGAGGGTCAGAAACACTAAGACTATGAAGTAAAATCGTAACCATATCGCCAAAATAAACTTATTTTGGTAAGCGCAGATATAAAGGAAGAAACAATTTAAATATTTACTACCCTAACTATACAGACAAAGTTAAAAAAATGAGTTCATGATGTACCAATGATAAGAATATGCTACTTATAAGAGCTGCTATTATGAAAATTTAAAATTTGGAACTTCTCCATTGCATATTTCAAATTATTTTCGGTTTTTATATTTTTTTTTAATCAAATGTTGATTTATTCTTCCAATCAATTACATTTTACAATGATTCTGGTACTTTAATGATTATTTTTCCATTACAAGTCACAAGCAGCATGTAGAAGTGACTGTAACTATACATAAAACATTTTTACATTTCTGGAACGATTTTTTACATAAACTATATTATAAGTATAAAATTTTACATATAATGAAGGTGAACATGGCTTAACTTGTTTTGTTTATAAGAACATGAAATGATTTCGATACTTAAATTACTTCATGGTTTTATTTAAATTTTTATTTTATTTAAAAAATCTGAAAATCATAAAAAATAAAAAATTTCTTAAACAAAATTTCAAACATGTGAAAATGAAATAAAAATATAAATCATAGTATAAGAACATATAAATGAAAATATTATATTATATTATTTTCTTCAAGCCATCTAGATTTTTTAAAATTTAAATACTAATGAAATAAATACATAAAATGTGTTCAACTTTTTATAATTATTAAGTATTGAATGCAATGAAAAAGGATTTATATTATTTATGTAAACATGTTTTCTGTGTAAGCATAGCTACATTTAAATTTTAATTTTTCTCCTCACAGTAAGAGAGAAAATAATTATAAATATATCTTTCTTTATCTTTTTGTAAGATGAAACTCATTCGCTTTTGGCGAGAATTGCGATATAGTTACGATTTTACTCATAGTCTTAAGGCCGGGTTAGTTGGTTGTTTATGTAATGTTGATGTCCCATTTATTTGCGGGAAGAATTTTGTGCAATTATCCAAAATTAATAATGTGACATATGTTTTTGGCATTTGCTAGAAAAACGCAGAGTTACCATAAATTATTTACTAGAAAAAAAAACTAAAAATACAACTCTGATTGAAATTAAACATGCCAAATATTTATCTATTTAATTGTTTGTGTATTTAATTATTTTTGTTAATTTATTTCTTTGTTTATTTAGTGGCTTTTCCTTTTTATTTCGTTAAATATTTGTTTAATTGTAAGGAAAAAGTGATTGTTTGGAAACACTGCTAACAACAGTCACGGAACAACGCAAGAAAGTTCTGTTTTCAACAGAATCAGACATCATATCACATCAACGTCAAGTTTCAATAATTGTTAGCATTACAATACAAGCAATATAAACGATCAGCTGTTTCCTTCGCGAGAGGAAACGTCACATAAACAACCAACTAATTCACGTTTTAGGGTTTCTGCCCCGCATTTTTTTCCAATTTTCAACTTAAGTTGTTATTTTGTAATAACTAAATGGTTTCTTAGCCGCATATTTTGAATTTTTGTATATTAAAGACAATTGTATCTACTTCACTTCATTTTTCCGATCTGGCATCAAGAAATCTTGTGGTTGAAGACTTAATAATAATAATGAGCGAATATATCCTTATTTTTCGAAAATAACAGCAATTTTAATAGAATTAAATGAGATTAATATTAAAATTTCTAAACCATGCTCCTTCTGTTTTGTGATAATAAAAAAAGGAAAATAGGAAGTTAAACTAAAAAAATTAGTAAGGTGTCATTTTAATTGTCGCACAAAATCCACGACTAACCCAACTCTTTTATCCCAAACACGAAATAAATATCAATAATTATGAATTAAATTGCAAGAGCACAAAACCGCACTTTATTTTGTCCGACAGTGTATTTCTTATAATTGTATTATTTATTTAGTTTATACTAGAAACTGTTGACTATACTATAATATAGTATAGTATTTGAACTATATATATAAAATTTGATAAAATATTCTAATACATAAACTAATTTACTTCAACTTAAATTAAATAAAATGAGGTAGTAAAAATAAATAAAAAATTCTTCAATATGATTAAAAAATTTGTAAATTTTACTAAAAAAATGTAAAATTGAAGAAATTTTGTTTATACCCACCATCAAAAAGATGGGGGGTATATTGTTTTGTCATTCCGTGTGTAACATGTCGAAGGAATCATCTAAGACCCCACAAAGTATATATTTTCTGGGTCCTGGTTAGATCCTGAGTCGATCTAGCTATGTCCGTCTGTTGAATAGGACTCGAACGGGACAACGTAGGTGGACGAAATTTGGCACAAATATTTGTCTTATATAAGGTTTGTTTGGGATTGAAAATGGGCAAAATCGGTTAATAAACAAAAAAAGTTATGGGCTAAAAACTAGAAGCACAGGGTGTCCGACAATGAAATTTTGTACGTATAGTTCGGGGATCGATATAAACTCGGAAACCAAAAATGGGCGTGGTCCGACCACTTTACCGCCCACCTTCCATATAAGGTGAAAATCAACAAAATTGTTCAAGGACCAATGTAAACTCGGAAACAAAAAATGGGCGTGGTCCGCCCACTTTACTGCCTACTTCACCGCCCCCTCCCATAAAATTTTAAAAAGTTGAAGGTGGGTATATAGATTTGGCCGGGCCGAATATAACATTCACTCTTGTTAAAATTAACAATTTTATTTTAGTCAAATTTAATAATATTCTTCAAATTTATTAAATACATATCTTCAAATATATACTTCAAGAACAAGCAAGTTTCGATCAATATATAATTCTCCTGCAAAAAATTTTAACTTATGTGCAAATCCGTGGATGGCACAAAATGCAACCATAGAACTAAATCACTGTTAAACGTATGGACATTTGGAAGACTTTTTAATATTTTTTACGGTAATGTTAAACATTTTAATATTTTAGGTAAGTATATTTACTTATTTTATAAATCATTTCGATAGGAAATATAAAAAAAAAATTAATTAATCTACTGCTATACCACGGTCAACATCATCTCAAGGAGCCGTTTTGGATTATGGAGAACTGCACGCGAAAAATTTTCTTGGAAAACCTCAAAACAAACCTACAACAAGTGACCACAATAAGTGAAAATTAATTAATATAAGCAATTTCGTAATTAAATTTCATTTCTAACTTTTTTCTGTACATTTAAGAATATCTGAGAAAAATATATATCGTCCATTCCATGAAAGAACGCCCAAAAATATACCAAGTGTCTTCCGATTTTTATAAAATTTTACACGTATAAGGTAGGGTGATCGATTATTCGACTTTTTTGAGAAACCGGTTTTCGAATAGTTCGAATAGTTGGTATTTTAAAAAAACCGGTTGCACTTTTTGAAATTCAGAAAAAACCGGTTAACCGGTTTTTTGTAGAAGTTAATATTTATATCAAAAGGCTACATTTCTTTAAAAAAAATCAATAATTCTTATAATATTCAAGTTAAAATTTATTAAATACAAGCGTATAAGCCTGACAATGCCAGGAAAAAATAATATTATATGCACAAACAAATCCGAATATTAAAAGAAAAAAATATGAACAACATATGGACACCTTCCTCTCACTAATCGAAGTCAATTATTTGAATTTATTGGGATAATATTTATTAAAGTTTTAAATTCGTAAACCTTTCAAAATAAAAAAATCGTCGTAAATGCGCTCCCTGGCCGAAATACAGAATCAGTTTTTTATAGGATTTGGAGAGCAAACAATAAGTATAGCAACTCAAAAGTTCTTAATACCAAAGACAGACTATTCGGTCCCTGATAGAAACATCTGGATTCGTTAGAATTTGTAGAATGAACAGTTTTATAAGTAAGCCGATTTTTAGTTTCATATATCGTTTGGGAGCTTCAGAAAGCTCTGGAGAGAAAACAATGCTTAGGAATGATATATATAAATCCATATATATAGATCCACGTGTTTTCGCTCCCTGATAGAGATTTCAAAATCTGGCTCCGTTAGGATTTGTAGGACGAATAGGGTTATAAGTAAGCCGAATTTTAATTGTCTACGTCTTCTGTGAGCTTTAGAAAGCTCTAGAAAGAGAAAAATTTTTTAGAAAAAGACACATAAATCCTCTTATATCCGCTTCCTGATAAAAATTTCAAAATATGGCTCCGTTAGGATTTGTTGGACGAAAAGTTTTATAATTAAGCCAAATTTTAATTTTCTACGTCGTTTGGGAGCTTTAGAAAGCTCTGGAAAGAGAAAAAATGCTAAAAAAATTATATATCTAGATGACTAGAAGATAATTATGTTTCAAAATTGTAGAAAAAAAATCATCAAAAATTATACTAAATTTTAGTTTGCATAAACAGAAACCATTAATTGAAATTATTCTGCAGGTGAAACTTTTTTAACACAACACCTTTAAAAAATAAAGGAAATATTGGATCATAAAAAATTAAAGTGGGTGTAAAAATATTACAGATATTACAATAGATTAAAAAATTCATACAGGATAATTGTTATTTATTTATTTGTTTAATATTACAGAATAAATTCCAATTTAGACTTAAACTATATTTTTAAAACATAAGAAATCAGTCTTTATGAATATTTAAAAAATTATTCCTAAATTTCGATTCAAATATCATTATTTAGTACATGTTTTCTGAAATAAAATGATATTTTTAAAACCGGTTTTTTGTGTTTAAAAAACCGATCTATTCGACATTCGAAAAATGAATGCAATTACTAGTGCGCCAAATTGTGTAGAATATAGCACAAAAGAAAATCAGAAATATAAACAAACAACTAGTTTAATGGTTGATGAAAAAAGTAGTACACAATTGAATGACAATTCAAGCAATAATTATTATGATATTAACACTGTTAATACCATTAGCGGTAACAAAAGTGATATGGCAAAAGATAATAGTGAAATAATTTCTCCATCACGGCAATCAATGAAAAATACTGGTGCCATACCAAAGAATAATAATAATTTAGTGAACTCAGGACATAACAAAATTCCAACAGGGATGGACCGTTATATTACCATCACTAAACGTAAGTCCAGCCCTAGGACATTAAAACTTGAACTAAATCCAAAGCAACAGAAAAAAAATGATGTAAGTTAAAATCGGTTCTCGATACTGGATAACCAAGAAAGTGAAGTTGAATCTGCAAAGAGTACCAAAAATTATAAGCCTCCTCCACTCTACTTGCGCGAGCCTACTACTAACGCTCTAGTAAAAAAGTTGTCCCAACTTGTAGGCAAAGAAAATTTCTACGTAGTTTCTCTACGAAAAGGGAATGTTTCTGAAACTAAAATTCAGACATTCACAGAAAAAAACTATAGAATTATAGTTGACTGTTTTGATAGTGAAAAAAGAAACTACTATATATATCAACTAAAGAGCGCAAAAGGCTTATTGGTTGTCATTAAAGGTATTGACAGTTCTGTACCGGCTGATGAGATTAAAGAAGCTCTTGAATCTGAAAGCTATGAAGTGAAGTCCGTTCACAATATAATTAATAAAAATAAGGTACCTCAACCAATTTTTAGACTTGAAATATCTTATAATTCTTCCCGATTGAAGAAAAAGAGTGATACACATCCCATATACGGTTTAAGATACCTTCTAAATCGCAAGATAGTTGTGGAAGAACCAATTAAACGCAAAGGTCCCCCACAGTGATTAAATTGTCAGGAATATGGACACACTAAGTCCTTCTGCAAATTGCCATCAGTTTGTGTTAGATGTGGAGATATCCATAAAAGTCTGGAATGTCCCTATTCAAAAACAGACATCAGTGCAAGAAAGTGTAGCAATTGTGGTCAGAATCACACTGCAAACTACCGTGGTTGCCCTGTGTATATTCAAATTAAAGGGACTTCAAAGGCAAGAAGACCTGTATATGCTCAATATAAGGATTATAATTTTCCAAGCCTCCCTAATGGACCTACTTCTAGTGCACAACATAGAAGTAACCTGAACACGAATCATCAATTGTCGTATGCTCATACGGTAAAAGAAGGTTCTACTACACAAATGAAATTAAACGTAGAAGGAAATGCTCAATTTCCAAATACTTTCAATAAGGGTTCAGTAATTCCCAACCAAACTCATAAAAATAATGAAAATAATGGTCCATTATTTTCATATGCTCACGCTTTAAAAGAGGGTTCAGTAATTCCCAACATAAATTCTCAAAGCTCTATTGAGAAACTAATTGAAACCATGAACAGTTTTATGTCAAATATGCAAAATATGTTACAGCAATTAATGCAAAATCAAAGCATGCTCATGCAGATTTTGCTAAGTAAAAAATGAATTCCTTAAGAATATGTTACTGGAATGCTAACGGCCTTAGCCAACATAAACACGAAGTCCAACAATTTTTAACGTTGCAAGATATTGATCTGCTATTGGTATCTGAAACTCACTTTACTCAAAAGATCTGCTTCAGAATAAATGGCTACTATACCTATGACACAAAGCAGCCTAACGGTAGGGCATGCGGAGGGACAGCAATATTAGTTGGTAAAGATATAAAGCATTTTCCAATGCCAGAATACAGAACGGATCATATTCAGGCCACTTCAATAAATATTCCCGATAACAATATAACAATATCTATATATTGTCCTCCGAGATATTCTATTAATCGTAATCAATTTCTTGATTATTTTGCAACCTTAGGCCCAAGATTTATAGCAGCAGGAGACTATATTGCAAAACATACCTTTTGGGGCTCTCGTCTAACAACTCCCAGAGGTAGGCAGTTATTTGAAGCAATATCATCCAGCAAACTAGATTCCATATCTTGTGGCCAACCTACTTACTGGCCTACAGACCTCAATAAGGTTCCCGATCTTATCGACTTTGCTGTAATTAGAAATGTAAACGTGAATGTATATCAGTGATTCCTTCACTTGATCTTTCGTCAGACCATACACCAACGATCCTGACACTGATTAATAGTCCAAGCCACTTTGAAACACAAAGCTCTTGTTTCCCAAACAAGAAAATAAACTGGTTAAAATACAAAATGTACATAAGCTCCCACTTACCACAAAATATTCCACTGAAAAGCGAAAACGAAATACAATCTGCAGTTAATATCTTCACGGATATCATGACTAATGCACACCTTCGCGTTTCTCACGAAGGTCGAAAAATATTAAATGTTGCTCAAATGTTGAATCTCTTATTAGGGAAAAAAGGCAACTAAGACGTCAATGGCAAGATTCTCGATCACCAGCCGTCATAACTAGACTTAATCAATGTATCAAAAGATTACGCTTCGCTCTGAAGAATCAAAAAGAATCCAAATTGAAAACATATCTGCAAAACTTAGACCCTACTAAGGAAACTGATTATAGTCTATGGAAGGTGGTGAAAAATATGCAATGTCCTATTGCATATGAGTCTCCCATACGCCTCCAAAATGGCCAATGGGCAAAAAGTTCTAATGAAAAAGTTGAAGCATTCGCTAGTCATTTAGAACACGTTTTCACTCCAAATAATACAGGTTCAACTCTAAGACCTTTTGTAGTTAGCGACCATATTCTCTCTCCATTAAAGTTCCGGCTCTCTGCCGTGAAATTAGCAGTAAAAGGTCTGAAGGCAAGAAAATCTCCTGGAACGGACAAAATTACCAGCACAATGATTTGTTTCTTGCCAAACTCGGCTCTAAAATTTATTTTATTCATTTTCAATGCCATTTTACGTACTGGCTACTTTCCAAGTACTTGGAAGTTGTCAGAGATAGTAATGATACCCAAACCTGGAAAAGACGTCACTCAAGTAACATCTTACCGTCCAATAAGCTTATTATCAATTTTTTCGAAATTGTTTGAGAAATTGCTCCTTGAGAGCCTATAATAATAATAACAGTATACTTAACCATCAGTTTGGTTTTAGGAGAAAACATGGTACTATTGAACAAGTGCATCGAATTACAACTCTCATCAGAAGAGGTTTCGAGAGCAAGCAGTATTGCTCTACGTTATTTATTGACATATCTCAAGCTTTCGATAAAGTCTGGCACGACGGACTAATACATAAAATGACCACATTACTTCCACAGAACGTTCATAAGTTACTAAAAAACTATATAATAAATAGATCTTTTCAAATAAGATCGAAAGATGTGATTTCTTCACACAGAAAAATTTCCGCAGGAGTACCTCAAGGAAGTATTTTAGGGCCACTTCTTTATATACTATATACGGCAGATATGCCCACGAGCCCTATGATTCATACATCAACTTTTGCAGATGATACTGCTTTTGTAAGTATGCATACAAATCCGGTGATTGCATCCGAAAAACTCCAATCCCATATCACTGAGCTGGAAAAATGGCTATATAAATGGAAGATCAATGTGAATGCTTCGAAATGTGTCCATATAACATTTACCTTACGCAGGGAAAGTTGTCCCCTCATTCGAATAAACAATGTCCAAATACCTGAACAGAATAAAGTAAGATATCTTGGTATTCACCTAGACCGGCGTTTAACATGGACTCGTCATATAGAATCCAAAGTTACTCAAATAAAACTAAAATTTGCCCAAATTCATTGGTTAATTGGTCCAAAGTCAGCCCTAGACTTGGACTATAAAGTTCTGTTATATAAAGCAGTAATAAAACCTATATGGTTATATGGCATACAGCTCTGGGGAACAGCCTCCTCATCAAACATTGAAAAATTACAGAGAAGACAGTCCAAACTCCTAAGAATAATAACAGGTGCACCATGGTACGTCAGAAATAGCAACATCCACAAGGATCTCAATATTCCTACAATTCGTGAGGAGATAAAGAACAGTAGCATCAAATATATGAAAAAGTTATCTGAACACCCAAACCCTCTTGCTAGGGATCTGCTAACTTTTGAGGGTCACGTACGCCTAAGAAGAATGGAAACACTGGATCTTGGAAGATAACACTACTAATGAAAACTCTACGTTGGATTTTGCAGTGGCAATATCAACAATAATTAAGTTTAGGTTAAGATTTTAATACTTATTGTAAATTTCTGAAAAAGAAAGATTCATTAAAAACTAATATATATATATATATATATATATATATATATATATATATATATATATATATATATATATATATATATATATATATATATATATATATATATATATATATATATATATATATATATATATATATATATATATATATATATATATATATATATATATATATATTGTATAAGCATTTTTTGTCAAATTCTTTTGAAATATGCAAATGCTTACTTTCCAAGCGAAAAGTTTGAAAAACTTGCCCAGTTATTACTATTCAAATCTACACTAGTAATGTGTATTTCCATTTACCAGTCTTGAATGAATGAAGAAACTTTTAGAATTAAATTACTATAAAATAAAGTTATTTTTTTGGTATAGAATTTCAAAGTGGGAGAGGAAAGCAAAACATACACAAACATAATTGTAAATGTGTGTGTGTGCCGATTGCGGGTTTAGTACCTGCAACCAGGGCTGTCGGATTTTTTTGAGCCTCTGTCGCCAAATTGTTAATCAGAAATCGCCAAAAATCGCCAAAATTAAATTTTATATATATTTTTTAAGAAAAACTAAAAACAACTAAAATATTTAGTGCTTCAAATTTTATATAATTTTAAAATGTAAATTCAGCACCAACAAAGTCAATGATAATTTCAGTAGCTAATTATAATTGAATAAAAAAAAGGAATTAATTTCAATACACTTTTCTGACATACATAGCTCAATTTTAGGTCAACAATTTTAAAAAATTATTATATTTTTTGACAGAATAATTCTTAAATTATATAATTATAATATTATATCATGTTTCTCTATGTCGAACGAAAGCTTTCTTTCGCCTTCTAAGCGAAAGAAAACTGATTTAGGTTTCTCTAACTCGCTTCTATGCGAACAATGAGTCGAACGACAAATCGAAAGAAAACGTGTTTTCATATAAAATTGGGTTTCTGTATTTCGAACGATAAGAACAAAAATGTCAAAATCAGTCACTTGCTATTTTGCTTTCGACTGGTTGAATTTTTTAAAGAAAATTAGGAAAAATACTCTCAAGGACATTGCAAATGTTTCTTAATCATGTTTATTATTCATTTTGATGTATTTGGTATCCATAAATGACGATTTTGTGTCTTAAAAACAATTTCTAAAAAAAAATCAAAAAAAATTTTTATTTTCAAATTATTTTAATTTTATTTGCTTATTTACTTTGTTGTATATACGTTAAAACAATTTAGTAGTACTTTTAATATTTTTACGAAAAAAAGTTACTCTGAAAGAAAAATAAAACAAAAACAATACGAAAAGACGTAATTCTATGCGAACGAAAGCGTAGGAAATACAGAAACCCAAATTGATTCGAATTCGTTCGACTTGGTTTCGTTCGCTTTGATTTTCGTTCGACATAGAGAAACAGGCTATTAAACTTATAAATTGTTTCGAAGAATTAATTTATTCATGAACATTTACTTTTCATTATGGCCCATAAAATCTGAATATTCATATTTGAAAGATGATGGAAAACAAATTGTCACACATTTATTCAAGATATTTATAAATTAAGGATCTTTATTTTGTTAGTAGGCGTTAATAAACAGAAATTTTTCTTGCTGCAATTCGTAGACGAGAGAGGAAAATTGAATGTAAACCAGTGATCCCCACACTTATACATTCACATTTTGTTAATGTGTGTTCTGTATCCCTGCAAACATTTTTTATTGCGAAAGTGGCTAAGAAGAGTCTTCCAGAAGTTGAAACTCATCGCCACGACTATTGCCAAAGTATCATTAAAATCATCTTCCGTCGGGAAGAACTGTTCCTCGTGGAAGTGTCTTCCAGACGACTCGAAGAAGACACTTCTGAAAGTGTCGAAGAAGACTCTTCTTGACGCCACCCGGAAGATGATCAGAGAAGTGTCGTCTTAGTCTCTTCTAGAAGATGATTTTTAGTTTTTTTATTTCTGTATTTATAATTAAAATTATTTTTTTATATTTCATTATTATCTTTATTTCACAATTATTATACATATAAAACTACAAAATAAATAATTTACATATAAATTAATTTAACATTTAAAATAAAATCTCCATGGGAAACTTCTGGTCAAATCCGGTACCTTTAAAAGAAGAAAAGAAGATTAGTAATAATTTTAATTGTTAAATTGTATTTAGATCACCTTTTGTATGAAGAATTCGGCAAGGCACTATTACAGGCAAAGTTTTGGACTTTAAAAATGTAAATACTTGTTCGTTCGATGAAATTTTTCCTAAAATTAATATAAATTGTGAGTAAAATCTGATATTACTAAATAAAAGTTTAAGAAGATTTACTTACCTTTTAAAAATGTCCTTTATTAATAATTTCCAAATTATTAACAATAAAAAAACACTTATGTAATTATCAGGAACACTTTTTTTTATATTTATTATTGCTGCCGAACTGTACCAAAGATAAATTGTTACTGAAAACATGATTCTATCTGCTTCTTTATTGTGTTATTTTCTTTTCATAAATTATCCAACAATCTTCCCAACACACGTCCAGAAGATTATTGCGCAATAGTAATGTATTTTGTTTTTGTTAAATTCGAATTATCATCTTATTATCTTCCAGAAGTGACTTCAAAGTATACTTCTGGAAGATCAAAGGACGATAGTAATGTATTTTGTTTTTGTGAATATCGTACACACTTCTCACAATCATCTGGAAGTCACTAAGAAGTGACGTCTGGACGATTAATGCGCAATAGCAATGTATTTTGTTTTTGTATTTTTCGAAAAATCTTCCGACAATCTTCTAGAAGACACTAAGAAGTGGCGTCTGGAAGATTAGCAACAAATTTATCTTCCAAATGTTTGAAGGGATAACTCTCCCGCTCTGAAATTATACACCAAAAAAATATCTTCCTTTTTATAGTAAAATTATTTATAATAAAATGGAAATGAAAATAAAAGATCTTGTTTTTTGTATAAAAAATAAAAATTTATAATTCTTTCAAATTAACCATAAAATTTTGATTAATAAATGATATTATTTTTACTAAAAATTAAAAATATTCATATTTTGATTCTTATGTACCTCACTAACACATAACATTAAACATTTTTTATGAGGGTATATCAAGCAACAAGCGATAACACAACCTGCTTCGTTGAATGCTAGTGCTAGACTGAATTGATATGTGTGTTTTTTATTCATATCAAGATAATAACACAAGAGACAAAACGCACCTTTAGTATTCAATTCTCTTCCCTCTCCTACGAACACAGAATTGTAGCAGGAAAAATTGCGTGTGTGATCCCCGACTTAGATCAGGGGTTTTTACAAACTCTTGCCTCGTGCTTTTAAATTTGATAATTTAAAGGTATTTCTGAAAATACCTATGTTGAATTTCAAGTTTGAATATTCATTTAAAAAAATGATATTTCCTCATTTTCATATCAAATGTTATTCCTAAATAATTCTTAATCAAAAAATAAATTAATACTTAAAGATAAAAATTAATGGCATATTCTCAATTTGATACCAAATGCTTTTGTTGAATTAGGCTATATTTAAGAAAATAGTAAAAACATTTGATTTCAATTAATTATAAATTTAAGATAAAACCTTTGTATTTAAAAATGGATCTTAAAATTGCTAATAAATGTTTTAGAATTTTTACTCTATATTTTTTGCAACTTTATTTTATAAGTATGGAGAAATTAATGTGTGTTATCTGTTTAAAGAAATACTTTTAATTTTATATTCAAGCAAATGGTCTTAGCGACCACCTTGTTAACAACCGCCGTTTTGGATAGAAAAATACTATAAATTAACGTTAGCTAGTAAGAAAACGTAATAGTTTTACTATGTGAATACCTATTTAATAAAATGCTAAAAATTAGCCAAATAAATCGTTAAAAAATTCGTCATATCGCAAAACGGAAAATTCAGTCGCCAAGAGCAATTAAAAATCGACACTTTTGGCGATTTAGTTTAGTTTGCACTTATGTTATTAATAATTTCTTAATCATATGCAAGCATCTGAACTTGTTATTTTGAACTGATTTAGGCTTTCACCCTACATCCAGCATTGGTCGAAAAGGTGAAGTTTAGAAAAAAAATGAATTTTTATCGATTAATACGCGAGCTTTTTTAAATTTATTGACGATATTTCATCAAAAAATAGATTTAGAACGAACTAAACTGCTTCCTGCCCGGCCAAAAACAAATGCAGAAGTGCAGATTTTATGAAAAAAGTGAATCTTTTAAGACTTTTTTTAATTGCATAAAAATGCATATTTGCATAATATTTTGGCCATTATTTCTTATGTAATGTATTTAATATATATCAATATTTCACTCCTTCAAAAATCATTTAAAAAAGTTACTAAGCTATTTTTCAAAAATTAAAAATGTAAAAAAGATATAAAACAAAAAAATAAATTTTTTTGTAAAAAGCAAAACTCCGCCTACTTTTCAAAAATTTATAAAATATTACAAGAATACAAAAATATACTTATTTACCAATTCCTTGATGTATAATCTGTATATATAGATCGTTTTAAAAGCATTATATCATGGTCTCAAAGCTGACGACTTAAGTAAACTCTCACCAAATGCACTGTTTTACAATATTTCCACACAGAAAAAATTATTACCGTCTTTTTTACAATTAACTCAGTTGTTTAATTTTGCATCGAAATTTAATAAATATGTTCAAGAAAAAATAAAATAAAAAGTAAATGTTGGTATGATTTTTTTCCTATACACATTTTTAATTCATTCAATCACCTACTTGATTGATTTAATTAATCTATTAATTGGGAATTTTTTTCTGTTTTGTATTTTTTATAGTTTTTAGTAATTGATATAATCATTTTGGTGAGAGGTGCAAATTTAAACAAGTTTATAATTGAATGAATTATTTTCATATATATTTGTTAATTGGTGACTTTTTTCTGTGCATATGTGCGTATACGTAACTCACAACTGTATTGGCGCGTTTTGGTTGTTGAATGAGATAATATTCGTAATAATCGCTTATATTTATTAAATATTGTTTATTTTTGAAAATTTGATTTCTAAAGCTTTTTAAATAATTTTTGCAGGAGTGAAAGATTGTTTTTTTTTTTTTACAAATAATTTTGTGTAACTTTTGAAGCGTTAAATATTTATTTACATACATACATACATACATAAGTGCACAGAAATTTCAACGTGTTTTTTCTTATACCCACCATCAAAAAGATGGGAGCATATTGATTTTGTCATTTCGTGTGTAACATGTCGAAGGAATCATTTAAGAATCCACAAAGTATATATTTTCTGGGTCCTGGTTAGATTCTGAGTCGATCTAGCTATGCCCGTCCGTCTGTCCGTCTGTTGAAAGCCGGATAGGGCTCGAACGGGACAAAGCAGGGGACGAAATTTTGCACAAATATTTATCTTATATAAGGTTTGTTTGGGATTGATGGACAAAATCGGTTAATAAACAAAAAAGTTATGGACTCAAAACTAGAAACACAGGGTGTTCATTTCATACTTTTCTGCTGATATTTCTTAAACAAAAGCATGTACGATAACGAAATTTTGTATAAATAGTTTGAGGATCGATATAAACTTGGAAACTAAAAATAGGCGTGGTCCGCCCATTTTACCGCCCACCTCCCATATAAGGTGAAACTTCAAAGAAATTGTCTTTAAATAGTTCAAGGACCAATGTAAAGTCGGAAACAAAAAATGGGCGTGGTCCTCCCATATAACGTAAAATTTTAAAAAGTTTAAGGTGGATATTTATATTCGGCCGGGCCGAATATAATATTCGCGCTTGTTTTTTAATAATTTTGTGTAACTTTTGAACCGTTAAATATTTCAATGAAATTTCACATGAGGTATTTTCCAACTGTTTTGGGGGAGCACAAGTTTCTAGCCAGTCTGGGGGCGGGAGGAGGACCTCCGAAAGTGGACAACTCATTTAATTATTTCTTATATAATATCCGAGTTTACATATTTTGGAGGTACTTCCTCCCTGCCCCGAGACCAGCTAGAATCTTGAGCTCCTCCAGAACAGTTGGAAAATATATCAGCAATAACAATATGAAGTTTTATTAAAATATATTTGACGGTTCAAAAGTTACACAAAATTATTAAAAAAAACGAGAGAAAAAGATATAGTCGGTCAAGCCCGACCATATGATACCCTACACCATTGTGTACATTATAATTCCGGGAGGGGTATTTTATTAGAATTGGAGTCAAATGTGGACCGATACTCATAAGTGTAAAATAAAACATACGAATACAGAATATTACGTTGATGCTGATATTTATATGAATTTATTCACTTTTGGGTGATTCCCAAAAGAGGGCCTTATATGAGAGCTATGGTAAATTGTAAATGGACCGAACTTTGCAAAATTTGGCATGTCATTTATGTTCATATAAAACTTATTTGTGTCGAATACTAACTTGATACTAACATTTTAATAGGATTTATGCCCGTTAAAGTGATTTTCTGAAAGAGGTTTATATGGGAGCTATGGTTAATTATGGACCGATCTTTTTAAAAATCGGCACACTTATTTAGACTTATATGAAACTTATATGTGCCAAATTCTTTCAAAATATTGCTATATTTAAGGGATTTCTGATCGTTAAACCCTTTTCCGGTAGGACATTTGTATGGGGGCTAGGTGAAATAATGGACCGATCATAACCAATTTCTATAGGCTTCGTCCCTGGGCTATAAGAAATCTGTGTACCAAATTTCATTAATTTTGGTTCAAAATTACACCCCTCAAACGATGCGTAAAAATAAGCTGAATATGGAAAAAATATTAAAAAAAATTTTAAATTGATCTTCAGTTCCCTACCAGCGATTTTAAAATCATTGGTCCCATACATTTTGGTAAAAAAAAGTTTCGATTTTTTAATCGAAATGGGTATCAAAAAATTCGTAATTTTATGCTGGTTATGGAAAAAATATTTTTTAAATATTTTTTGGGATTTTCGTTCGCTAGAAGACTTTTTAAAGTATTTTGATGAATAATTTTTTTTTTTTTAAATCTGTAAAATTACATATTATCAACAGTTTTTGCTACAATGCAATTTTTTAAAATTTTAGCCTTAAAGGAAAAAATTATAAAAGTCTTATCTATTTTTTTAAGAAAAATATTGAAATTTTTTTTTGCATGATGTACTAAAATGACGGCATATGGACCAACATTTTTGCGAACATTTTTTAAAATATTTTTTCTATAATTGGCTTAAAATTACGAATTTTTTGATACCCATTTCAAGACTAAACTCAATATTATTTTTTGGACGAAATGTTCTAGACCCGTGACATTCAATCGCTGCACGTTGGGGTAAAAGGGGTCGAAAGTGGCGTTTAATTGAATTTTGAAAATTAACTTTTTTAAATAAAATTGAGTGCCGAATAAAAATAGACAAAATTATGTATCAATAACGATAAAAGTCATTAACGTAGGTTGCGTGGTTTTTGAGTACTGAGCTGTCAAAGTTAAAAATTTTTTTATATTTTAAGAAAAGAACAAAAAATAAAATTTTCATGAACTTTCGGTGAATTTTTCTTTAATAAAAAGTGCTTTAAAGAAAAATTTTAAAATGGAACCATCAACTACAGGTATTTGAGTTTACTTTTATGCAAGAATTTGTAAATTATTTTTTGTCCTGGTATTTTTTGTTATTTTTTTGAAAATAGTCCAAAAATGCACTAATTTTCAAATTTCATGGAATGTAACTAAAAATATAACAAGACTTTTGTTCTGAAAAATTGTCTGAAAAATATTACATATTGTCTACTTAAATATTCTGAAATAAAATCGTGCGCATATTTTGCCCGATTTTAGAAATTTACAGTTTTGTTCTAAAAAACTCAAGTTGCTCCAAACCAAAAACAGGTTAAGTGCAGTTTTTTTTATTTTTTTTCTTTGTTTTATTTTTCGTTATTTCACTATTGTTTTTTGTTATTGTTTTGTACAATTATTTTAAATAAACAAAATAATTTTACTGCTTAATACAGTCGAACTCAGTTAAAGTGAACATGATTTCATGTAATGTTTTTATATTCTACAAAGTGATGTGTCTTATATTGGTACTTGGTATTTAATATTGAAAAATTCAGGAACTATGCGAACAATACAGCCAGATACTACGTTGATAAATATCCATGGTATTGTATGTCTCCTATCCTCCACAAGTTTTTTATTCACGGCCCAGAAATTATAAAACATGCTCTTTTACGAAATGGCCAACTTTCTGAGACACCCAAGAAGCAAGAAAACAAGATTTCAAAAATTACCGGAAACATTTTTCACGAAAATGTAGTAGACAAAAATCAAACGAAGATATATTTAATATACTTTTGATAAGTTCCGATCCAATCAAGTATGGGGAAAAAGTATAAAATAAAACATATAGACCTACCACAATCCGCAGTTGATTATTCTCACTGATAACGATTTTTTTTTTATGAAAACATTACCATTCTGCAAAGAAAGCCTTAGAATTCTAAAAATGAATTTTTTTACTTACTAATAAATAATAAAGTCAAAAGTGATCACTAAAGTACTGATATCACTTTTTCTGAAGTATGCTAAGTTTTTGACGGACGGACATTACATATCAGGCAGAAAAAATTTGTAAGATTCTTGTAATGCATTTTTTTACTAACTAGTAAAAATCAAACAAGTTGTGATTATAAAAATATCGATTTCACTTTTCCTTGAAGTAAGTGGCCATTTTAGATCCATTTTTTCACAATGTACAGACAGATGGACGGATGTTGTCATTTAGCCAAAAAAAGATCGTAGAGATATAGTGGTACATTTTTTTACTAACTAGTAAAGAACAAAACAAGTTGTAGTTATTAAAATATTCATATCGCCCTTCCTTGAATTATGCGGCTTTCTTCTAGCCAATTAATCCAAATGTATAGACACACGGACGGACATTACCATTCTGCCAAAAAAATCGGAGTATTTATAAAGTTTATATTTTTTAACTAACTAATAAAAAACAAAACATGTTGTGATTATTAAAATATTGATATCGCCTTTTCTTGAACTATGCGGCCATTTTAGACCCATATTTTCCAATGTATAGACAGACGGACGGACATTACTATTCTGCCAAAACAAATTCAAGGGTTCTAAAAATATCTTTTTTTACTAACTAATTGATAAAATATTAAATCATGTTCATTTAAATATTCATATCACCTTTCTCTGAATAATGCGGCGATTTTAGACCCATTTAATCCTAAGGTATAGACGGACGGACAGACATTACCATTCTGCCAAAAAAAATCCTAAAATTCAAAAAATAAATTTTTTTACCTAATAAGAAATATAAAAATAGATCCTCATCCTTAAAATATTGATATTATCTCTCCCTGAATTAAGCGCCATTTTCGACCCCTTTTACCCCAACGTGTCACAGTGGGGTCAAACGCAAATTTTTTGGTAATAAATCTGAATCTCCTAAACTACTGGTTAGATTAAATTGAAATGTATGGAAGAGTTGCAGAGGAGGACCTAAGCTTTGAGAAAAACTATCTTGCAGTCACCCTGTGATAACACAAGAAAATCTACAGGGTGTCAAAATTGACTACCTCGAGTATGTAAAAGTTTAAAATAATCGTAACTTATAAAAATGAAGTCCGATTTTAAAGATTTTTATATTTCTGTAAAGTGCTTGGCAAGATAAAGAAAAAATAAGCTTACTCACCTAAGTTATCTCTTACAGTTAAAAAGATATTTAGACTTGAATTTTTGATTTTTTGCCTCGACTTTCTTTCGTTTTTCGGGAATAAGTCCTGGGATATATGAGGTAAAAATTTTTTAAAAATATTTTGTAATTTGCTATATATTTTAAAATAACATGCTGAAAGAATTTTTGGATTATCTCAATGCGTCTAGACGTGAAAAATATTCAAAGTCAGCACTCTGAAATTGGTATGAAAAACGGCTATTTTTTACAAAAATATAGTACAATTCTTTCACTTTTTTCTCAAAGTTCTGTTAAAGAAAAAAAATTTTCTTTACATATTTCAAAAGACAAGGCTTCACAAATGGCTAATGTAGAAATTTTGAACTGATTTAGGCTTGCACCCTACATCAGGCATTGGTCGAAAATGGTGAATTTTGGAAAAAGTTAGATTTTTATCGATTAATAAAAAAAAATGTCACGCTAGCTTTTTACAATTTTTTGACGATATTTCATCAAAAAATAGATTTAGAATGATTTGACACTAAACTGCTTCCCGCCCGGCCAAAAACGAATGCAGGAGAGCAGATTTCATGAAAAAAGTCAATTTTTTAAACGACTTTTTTTAATAGCATAAAAAAGCATATTAACATAATATTTTCGCCATCATTTCTTATGTAGTGTATAAAATATATATTGATCTTTCACTCCTGTAAAAATCATTAAAAAAACTTTACAAATAAATTTTTGGCAATTTTTCAAAAATAAACAATATTTAATAAATATAAGCGATTATTACGAATATTATCTCGTTCAGCAACCAAAACGTGCCAATACAATTGTGTGTTACGTATACGCACATATGGAAATATTGTATAACAATGAATTTTGTGAAAGTTGACCTAAGTTGTCAGATTTGAGACCATGATATAATGCTTTTAAAATGATCTATATATACATATTATACATCAATGAATTGGTAAATAAGTATTTTTATATTCTTGTAATATTTTATTAGTTTTTGGAAAATAGGCGGAGTTTTGTTTTACAAAAGATTATTTTTTTGGTTTTTATATCTTTTTTATATTTTTTAATTTTGAAAAATTGGCAAAAATTGATTTGTAAAGCTTTTCTAATAATTTTTTCAGGAGTGAAAGATCAATATATATTTTATACACTACTTAAGAAATAATGGCGAAAATATTATGATAATATGCTTTTTTATGCAATTACAAAAGGTCGTTTAAAAAATTTACTTTTTTCATGAAATCTGCTCTCCTGCATTCGTTTTTGGCCGGGCGGGAAGTAGTTTAATGTCAAATTGTTTTAAATCTATTTTTGGATGAAATATCGTCAAAAAATTAAAAAAAACTTTCGTGACATTGTTTTTATTAATCGACAAAAATTTAACTTTTTCCAAAATTCAGCATTTTCGACCAATGCCTGATGTAGGGTGCAAGCCTAAATCAGTTCAAAATTTCTTCATTAACCATTTATGAAGCCTTGTCTTTTGAAATATTTAAAGAACAAAATTTTTTCTTTAACGGAACTTTGAGAAAAAAGTGAAAGAATTGTACTATATTTTTGTAAAAAGTAGCCGTTTTTCATACCAATTTCAGAGTGCTGACTTTGAATATTTTTCACGTCTAGACGCATTGAGATAATCCAAAAATTCTTTCAGCATGTTATTTTAAAATATATAACAAATTACAAAATATTTCTAAAAAAATCTTACCTCATATATCCCAGGACTTATTCCCGAAAAACGAAAGAAAGTCGAGGCAAAAAATCAAAAATTCAAAATTCAAGTCTAAATATCTTTTTAACTGTAAGATATAACTTAGGTGAGTAAGCTTATTTTTTCTTTATCTTGCCAAGCACTTTACAGAAATATAAAAATCTTTAAAATCGGACTTCATTTTTATAAGTTACGATTTTTTTAAACTTTTACATACTCGAGGTAGTCAATTTTGACACCCTGTAGATTTTCTTGTGTTATCACAGGGTGACTGCAAGATAGTTTTTCTCAAAGCTTAGATCCTCTTCTGCAACTCTTCCATACATTTCAATTTAATCTAACCAGTAGTTTAGGAGATACAGATTTATTACCAAAAAATATGCGTTTGACCCCACTGTGCGTGCGCTGGTAGGGAACTGAAGATCAATTTAAAACATTTTTTTTAATATTTTCCCATATTCAGCTAATTTTTACGCATCTTTTGAGGGGTGTTCCTACAAAATTTTTGTCTACGGGACACTCTAATGTATACTAAATCAGACAGATAATTAATAGCCTGTTTCTCTATGTCGAACGAAAATCTAAGCGAACGAAAGCAAGTCGAACGAATTCGAATCATTTTTTCTGTATTTCCAACGCTTTCGTTCGCATGGAGTTACGTCTTTTCGTATTGTTTTTGTTTTATTTTTCTTTCAGAGTAACTTTATTTCGTAAAAATATTAAAAATAATACTAAATTGTTTAAACGTAGGTACAACCAAGAAAATAAACAAGCAAACACAGCTGAAAATGTTCATACAGTTTTATATATAACTCATGTATGATGATATATTGTTATATATGGGTCTATATATGAAAGTGTGTTAATTCATAAATGAACTATTATGCAATATATGGAAACATATATAGTAAAATATATGAACTATTTTGTCATATATGGAAATATGCTTGTGAAATTTTTACCATATATAGTTTCATATATGAAATTAATTTTCATATATGAATTCATATATCAAATATTTAAACAAACATTAAATGCAATATAACTCTTAAACCAATGAAGGTACACAAAAATGTACTTCAGGAAATTTATTGGAAATTTTATTATCTTTAAATGTTGTATTAACATTAAAACACGTACCATGATTTATAAGCAAGTTATATGCAAACAACTATTATTTTTATTTAATTTTACTGTCTTAAATCTATTCTGAACAAGAAATTCATTTATTGACATTTTAAAATAAATTGAAATATAACAAAATATTAAAATTTTATAAAAAATTAAACAATTTAGGAATTTTTTACAATTAAGAAGTCACTTTATCAACAAACAGCACCAGGAAAGGTAAGTGTGCGAATATTATTGATAAACATAATCTAAATTTTAATTTTCATATTTTCCAGCAGATTTTGTTAAATTAATTCAAGGAATTTCTTCAATGCAACATTCTAAATGGCACATATTAGCAGGAGAGTCTAAAAGAACAACTTCACTGCTGTTTCGGCGGAAATGTAAGTTGTTTTAACTTTAAGTCTTTTTTACATTAAAGTTTATATTGTATGCATATTTTTTTGCGATTTAATAAAATTAATAAAAAACAAAAAAAAAAAAAAAAAAAAATATATAGTTTTATTATCAATCACAATAGGGTTTATATATATGTATGAATATATATGGTTATATATGTCCATAGACCCTCAATTTTCGGATCCAAACATATATGCAACATAATATATGTTGTATATATGATCCATACATATTTTTTTTTTAGCTGGGAAAATAAAATAATTAAAAGAAAATTAAAAAATTTATGGCTACAAAATATACCAAAACGATGATTAGGGAATATTTGCAATGTCCTGGTAAGTATTTTTCCTATTTTTCTTTAAAAAAATCAACCAGTCGAAAGCAAAATAGCAAGTGACTTATTTTGATATTTTTGTTCTTATCGTTCGAAATACAGAAACCCAATTTTATATGAAAACACTTACGTTTTCTTTCAACTTTTCGTTCGACCCATTGTTCGCTTAGAAGTGAGTTAGAGAAACCCAAATCAGTTTTCTTTCGCTTAGAAGGCGAAAGAAAGCATTCGTTCGACATAGAGAAACAGGCTATAAGTATTCAGTTTACAAAAACTTTAATTTCATGTGAATAAAATTTTCCAAAAGAAGAAAATATGCAACATTACACCTATCAATATATGGCTTAAGAGAAAAATAAGATTTTATATGGGATAATAGGAATAAAGACTTCAAAAGTAGTAATAAAGAATTGCAGAAAATTTACTTTTAAATGATTAATAATCTTCTAAAAATTAAAAACAAATCTCTTTTTAGCAGAAAAAATTTTAATTATTTTTCCAATTTTATGCAGATATTTTTATTACATTTTTTTATAAAAATTATATAAACTTTTTCTTGAGAGAAAAACTTTAAAAGCGGTGAATATAAATTATAATATAAAGTACATTATCTTAGGTCTAAAGCTTCCTTTTTGTAAAATTTCGATAATTTAATTTTATTTTTAACATAGAAAAATTAAAAATAAAACTAAAAAACAAATACTTTATAGAATAATTTTAGATCATTATAAAGCTTCAAAAACTGTGCTAAAAGATACCAAAAAAGTTGTTTTTATAAATTATATTAAAACTAGTCTAAAGGCTGAAAAAAATATTATAAATTTTCGATGTAAATCAATCGCAATTTATAAAGAACGCTGCAGTGCACTGTTTATTAGAGCCCTGCAAACTGTGTCTTATAAGGCTGTACAAGCCACTTGATATTTTTCAAGTGTTGTTATCAGTGTGTGTGCGGAGTAATAAATACTGTTCTGCAGGCACTTAAAACCATACAAATACTGCGTGTGTGCTTCAACTTTATGAACAAATCATGAGTGTGCTATGATAGCGACCAAACAAGCCTCTCAAAGGCTTGTATAAAAAAATACAAGCCTTTTGACCACTTGTTTGCTTCAATAAGGAAAAAAATTGTGTTTTCTTTTTTATTAAAATTATATGTGTGTGTGTGCGTTCATAACTGTATAAAGTAATTTCGTAAGTAAAACAGTCGTTTAAAAGTATTGTTTATAAACTTATTGTTATTTACGATCAAATAAATTATTAATGTTACTAGTTATAACAATTTAAAGAAACATGCATTAAGTTTTATTAGTAAACAGATTTTATTAAATATTTAAAGTTGTTTACAAGGTTTTTTTATATTATTACTTAAAACAAATATATACTTAATTACTTATATACTACTTTCTTATACATATGTATATAAATACTTAAACTATATCACAGATAATAATGTTGTCTGTATTCATGTGAAGAAACATAATCTGTGAAAAGATGGTTGAGTTGGAGGAAAGATTCATTCTTTTTTCCGACAACAATTGTCTAGCAATTGAAAAAACTCTTTCGGAACTTGCACTACTTGCTGGAGTAGCCAATAGTTTGCAGCTTAATTTATACAACAAAGGCAACTGTGTTCGATGTAAATACCACCAACTGATGACATTAAAGTTTTCTTCGAAGGGAACATCCAGGTTTTGGTATGTTTGAATTTCTCTAGCTATTTTATCATCCCATGTTAGATTTGATGTTGGCGATACAAAATTCTTGAAATATGATGATATTACTGATGTTTTAGTTGATGTTGGTGATTCCATGATTTCTTCACCTTCATTTTGCCAGAGAATTTTTAACTCCTCTGCACATTTTGATTTTATATTATCCATTTCGTCTTTTGAAAATTGTAACAGTTTATTCGCGGGTGGAAAAAGGAAATGTGCAATTTTATGCGTCATGGATATATTTAAAAATACAGTTGTCTGTATATTTTCAAATAATGCTTCCTTAAATTTTTTTACGAGTTCAATATCATAATCTTCTGATATGCAAGTGTCCCTCAATCCATTGATGTATGCATAAACTAGATGTAATGTAGCATATTTTTCTCCTTCTAAAGTTTTGGACGCCTGTTCAAATTGTCTCATGACGTTCACAATTCCTTTAATGTGGCTTATGTTTATTTTTTCGACTTTTTGAAGCTCATTTTTTTTGCTGCAATATATTATTGACATCCATCCAATTTTTTTCCACAGATTCCAAAAGGTAATACATTGTGTTCCACCGTGTAGGACAATGACTTTTTAATGTTTGGCTTAATTTGCAATTATCGCCAGATTTCTTGAAATATTTAACCAATTTCGAGCATAAATTACACAGTTCATTTAGTTCCTCTACATTTTTAAAAGCCTTTTCGATTACATTATTAAGTAAATGGTTAATTCAATATATGTGTGGAAAACAATTGAACGCAGCAACCATGTTGGAACCTCTGTCTGTTACCATAACTCCATCTTCCAGTTTGCAATCATATCTTCCTAGTAAAGTTTGAGCTTTTAATCTAATGGCATCATCTAAAATAAATAATTATTAAAGATATGTGGTTCATTTGGTATTCATTTTTTCATTTATGTAATAGTAATATAACTGTTTAAATTTACTTACGCGTACATCTTTCCCCATTCATTGAATTAAGACCTATCAACCTGGAAATCAACTTTTCCGTAAATAGTTGTCCGTCCATATATCTGAAGTTAATCCAAAACCATTTTTGCAAACAGCATTGATTTCATGTTTAACATTTAGGAATGTTGCTTCATATATTTTTTCAATATTCCGCGATATTGTGGTAGGATGTGGCAATAATTTTTCTACATCAACATTTGGTCCATACTTCGCTCCAATTGAAATCAAGAACTCCGAAATCTGCATTAGACCGGTATCTTGAACAAATTGAAAAGGCCGACAATTTTTTATACACCATTCGGAAAATAATCGCGTTGCTTTTTTTTTCGTCTCGTTGTTAACCTCTACTTTTTCTGTATTAGTTTCCTTCGTGGTGTAGTAGCACTTATGTCTCACCAAGTTCGATGTGGTTCTCGAATCATATTTTAAAACAGTAAAACACTTTATGCAGGCAACTTTGTTTGCTATTTCGGCTCCTTCCTGGTTTACAATCTTTCCAAATGTGTCCCAAATCTTGCTTCTGCCTCTTTTCGTAGTTATTTTGAATGTTCCTGACAGGATATTTTGTTTGATGCTGGCAGCGTCCATTGATTCAGTAGGAGTTGAATTCTATATACATAAATATGATATATTTTGTTTAGTAAAGTAACTTTAAAAAATAATTTTATTTCTTACCATTACTTCTGCCATTATAAGTATACGAAGATATGTATATTTTAACACGATTGTGAAAACAAATAATTTGTTGGAGCACAAAAAATTCAATTCTGAACACGAGTACACTTTTGAAATAACTGTTGAAAGATTTTCATTCATAACTTCATTTATAGCATATATGAAATATATTAGGTAATAATATTATAATTTTATTTATAAACTCATTTTTACATTAGGTAATAATATGTATAAGCCTTTTCTAAAAATAACTTTAGTCCAATAAAAACAGGTATATTTCTTAGTGTAAAAAATTTATTTAAAACAGCAAGAATTTGGCAATAAAATCTGTAGAAGCACCTAAATAGATCAATAAGAAACAGGTACATATGTTCTGCACTGTAAAAAATGTAAATTTATTTTTTATAAAACCACGAATTGAGTTCGCTTACAATCAGGTAAAACAGCATCCTTTACTTGATTATATATTGAACATGTACATATGACGGGACACACAATTTAGGTAAACGTCTTAAATATTTCATTTATAATTTTATTACAGTGCAGATGTTCCATCGTATTCTTAACATCTGGGAAAATTTATTAGTCAAGGAGTAAACGTATATGGAATCGAATTTGAAAAATGAAAAGACATTGTTCTATATTATTTCCTTTTAGTTTTAAAATAGAATGATTACTTAGTAAATATAAATTAAATGCAATAAAATCTATCATAATATAAATAAGTACAATTTTAAAATTTTTATAAACATACAATTAATTATAAGACTAACTTTATTTAAAATATAAATAAATACTAAAGATAAAAATTTTCTAACTTACATATGTAACTGACAGTTTCAAATGTCAACTTTAATTTTTTTACTTTTTTAACTCTTAATAAAGAGTATTTTTTAATAACTTTATGAATTCACCCTTTTACATTTATTTAGAAAAGAAGAACCAAAAATAAAATATAGACATACTGTATATATGTGAGTGTATGCAAGAATATTTATAAACAACCACTTTTTACACATTATGAAGATTTTTTGCCACACACAGCAACTACGTATTACAAAAAACAAACAAATCATTAAGCCCACTTGAAATCTTTAAATCATTTCTCAACGTCTTGTATGATTTGCTTTTTTTTGCCACACCACTTGCACCACTTGTTTACGATAAATGATTTGAACGCACGGATTTGCTGTCGCTCATACACAGTACACACTTGCTTTGCTTCGGGCAGCGAACAGTACGAACAGTATTTATTGTTGTTTTTGCACATGTTGGCTATGAAACACACACTTGAAATTCAAGTGTGTTTGCTTTTCAAATCATCTTGCGCAGGAGACTAATAGACAAGTAGTTTAGTTAGAAACAGCAGTAATATAATGAATAACAGTGTTGTTGTTGTTCTTTGTATATGCAGTCTGTACAAAAATAAATAGATATGGAATTGTTGTTGTTTATTTTTAAAAACTACAACATATATGTTAAGAATATACATAAATACATACTAGTCTCCTGCGCAAGATGATTTGAAAAGCAAACACACTTGAATTTCAAGTGTGTGTTTCATAGCCAACATGTGCAAAAACAACAATAAATACTGTTCGTACTGTTCGCTGCCCGAAGCAAAGCAAGTGTGTACTGTGTATGAGCGACTGCAAATCCGTGCGTTCAAATCATTTATCGTAAACAAGTGGTGCAAGTGGTGTGGCAAAAAAAAGCAAATCATACAAGACGTTGAGAAATGATTTAAAGATTTCAAGTGGGCTTAATGATTTGTTTGTTTTTTGTAATACGTAGTTGCTGTGTGTGTAAAAAGTGGTTGTTTATAAATATTCTTGCATACACACACATATATACAGTATGTCTATATTTTATTGTTGGTTCTTCTTTTCTAAATAAATGTAAAAGGGTGAATTCATAAAGTTATTAAAAAATACTCTTTATTAAGAGTTAAAAAAGTAAAAAAATTAAAGTTGACATTTGAAACTGTCAGTTACATATGTAAGTTAGAAAATTTTTATCTTTAGTATTTATTTATATTTCAAATAAAGTTAGTCTTATAATTAATTGTATGTTTATAAAAAATTTTAAAATTGTACTTATTTATATTATGATAGATTTTATTGCATTTAATTTATATTTACTAAGTAATCATTCTATTTTAAAACTAAAAGGAAATTATATAGAACAATGTCTTTTCATTTTTCAAATTCGTTTCCATATACATACGTTTACTCCTTGACTAATAAATTTTCCCAAATGTTAAGAATACGATGGAACATCTGCACTGTAATAAAATTATAAATGAAATATTTAAGACGTTTACCTAAATTGTGTGTCCCATCATATGTACATGTTCAATATATAATCAAGTAAAGGATGCTGTTTTACCTGATTGTAAGCGAACTCAATTCGTGGTTTTATAAAAAATAAATTTACATTTTTTACAGTGCAGAACATATGTACCTGTTTCTTATTGATCTATTTAGGTGCTTCTACAGATTTTATTGCCAAATTCTTGCTGTTTTAAATAAATTTTTTACACTAAGAAATATACCTGTTTTTATTGGACTAAAGTTATTTTTAGAAAAGGCTTATACATATTATTACCTAATGTAAAAATGAGTTTATAAATAAAATTATAATATTATTACCTAATATATTTCATATATGCTATAAATGAAGTTATGAATGAAAATCTTTCAACAGTTATTTCAAAAGTGTACTCGTGTTCAGAATTGAATTTTTTGTGCTCCAACAAATTATTTGTTTTCACAATCGTGTTAAAATATACATATCTTCGTATACTTATAATGGCAGAAGTAATGGTAAGAAATAAAATTATTTTTTAAAGTTACTTTACTAAACAAAATATATCATATTTATGTATATAGAATTCAACTCCTACTGAATCAATGGACGCTGCCAGCATCAAACAAAATATCCTGTCAGGAACATTCAAAATAACTACGAAAAGAGGCAGAAGCAAGATTTGGGACACATTTGGAAAGATTGTAAACCAGGAAGGAGCCGAAATAGCAAACAAAGTTGCCTGCATAAAGTGTTTTACTGTTTTAAAATATGATTCGAGAACCACATCGAACTTGGTGAGACATAAGTGCTACTACACCACGAAGGAAACTAATACAGAAAAAGTAGAGGTTAACAACGAGACGAAAAAAAAAGCAACGCGATTATTTTCCGAATGGTGTATAAAAAATTGTCGGCCTTTTCAATTTGTTCAAGATACCGGTCTAATGCAGATTTCGGAGTTCTTGATTTCAATTGGAGCGAAGTATGGACCAAATGTTGATGTAGAAAAATTATTGCCACATCCTACCACAATATCGCGGAATATTGAAAAAATATATGAAGCAACATTCCTAAATGTTAAACATGAAATCAATGCTGTTTGCAAAAATGGTTTTGGATTAACTTCAGATATATGGACGGACAACTATTTACGGAAAAGTTGATTTCCAGGTTGATAGGTCTTAATTCAATGAATGGGGAAAGATGTACGCGTAAGTAAATTTAAACAGTTATATTACTATTACATAAATGAAAAAATGAATACCAAATGAACCACATATCTTTAATAATTATTTATTTTAGATGATGCCATTAGATTAAAAGCTCAAACTTTACTAGGAAGATATGATTGCAAACTGGAAGATGGAGTTATGGTAACAGACAGAGGTTCCAACATGGTTGCTGCGTTCAATTGTTTTCCACACATATATTGAATTAACCATTTACTTAATAATGTAATCGAAAAGGCTTTTAAAAATGTAGAGGAACTAAATGAACTGTGTAATTTATGCTCGAAATTGGTTAAATATTTCAAGAAATCTGGCGATAATTGCAAATTAAGCCAAACATTAAAAAGTCATTGTCCTACACGGTGGAACACAATGTATTACCTTTTGGAATCTGTGGAAAAAAATTGGATGGATGTCAATAATATATTGCAGCAAAAAAATGAGCTTCAAAAAGTCGAAAAAATAAACATAAGCCACATTAAAGGAATTGTGAACGTCATGAGACAATTTGAACAGGCGTCCAAAACTTTAGAAGGAGAAAAATATGCTACATTACATCTAGTTTATGCATACATCAATGGATTGAGGGACACTTGCATATCAGAAGATTATGATATTGAACTCGTAAAAAAATTTAAGGAAGCATTATTTGAAAATATACAGACAACTGTATTTTTAAATATATCCATGACGCATAAAATTGCACATTTCCTTTTTCCACCCGCGAATAAACTGTTACAATTTTCAAAAGACGAAATGGATAATATAAAATCAAAATGTGCAGAGGAGTTAAAAATTCTCTGGCAAAATGAAGGTGAAGAAATCATGGAATCACCAACATCAACTAAAACATCAGTAATATCATCATATTTCAAGAATTTTGTATCGCCAACATCAAATCTAACATGGGATGATAAAATAGCTAGAGAAATTCAAACATACCAAAACCTGGATGTTCCCTTCGAAGAAAACTTTAATGTCATCAGTTGGTGGTATTTACATCGAACACAGTTGCCTTTGTTGTATAAATTAAGCTGCAAACTATTGGCTACTCCAGCAAGTAGTGCAAGTTCCGAAAGAGTTTTTTCAATTGCTAGACAATTGTTGTCGGAAAAAAGAATGAATCTTTCCTCCAACTCAACCATCTTTTCACAGATTATGTTTCTTCACATGAATACAGACAACATTATTATCTGTGATATAGTTTAAGTATTTATATACATATGTATAAGAAAGTAGTATATAAGTAATTAAGTATATATTTGTTTTAAGTAATAATATAAAAAAACCTTGTAAACAACTTTAAATATTTAATAAAATCTGTTTACTAATAAAACTTAATGCATGTTTCTTTAAATTGTTATAACTAGTAACATTAATAATTTATTTGATCGTAAATAACAATAAGTTTATAAACAATACTTTTAAACGACTGTCTTACTTACGAAATTACTTTATACAGTCATGAACGCACACACATATAATTTTAATAAAAAAGAAAACACAATTTTTTTCCTTATTGAAGCAAACAAGTGGTCAAAAGGCTTGTATTTTTTTATACAAGCCTTTGAGAGGCTTGTTTGGTCGCTATCATAGCACACTCATGATTTGTTCATAAAGTTGAAGCACACACGCAGTATTTGTATGGTTTTAAGTGCCTGCAGAACAGTATTTATTACTCCGCACACACACTGATAACAACACTTGAAAAATATCAAGTGGCTTGTACAGCCTTATAAGACACAGTTTGCAGGGCTCTAATACATACACAAACATGTATATTAAGCATTGTAATGACTATTAGTGACGTTTTTGCCTATAAGAAAAGTAGTTTAGTTAGCAACAGAAGTAATATAATGAATAACAGTGTTGTTGTTGTTCTTTGTATATGCAGCCAGTTTGTATATACACACATAAAAAAAATAAATAAATATGGAATTATTGTTGTTGTTTATTTTTTAAAAACAAAGCCTGCTGTGATTGTTTTTGTTTATATATTCAAATTTTCGTAGTTTGAAAAAAATTTAGATTTATATATGTGAAAATATGAAAGCATACGTTAAGGCGAAAATTGTATTATTTGTCGGTAATATGGTAATATGATGTCGATAAGATAGTAAGATGGTAATATGGTAATATGGTGAAGGGTATCAAATAATTCGGCACAGCCGAATCTTTTTTCAATTTCATCTTAATAATGAAGGAAAACCCAATTTAAAAACGAGAGAAGAAGATATAGTCGGTCAAGCCCGACTATATGATACCCTACACCATTACCATCCACATAATTTTGTTTTTATTTATATACAACTTACTTGTGTTAAATATTAACATAATCCTAACATTTGTATTGGATTTATGCACATTAGTGATTTTCAGGAGATGAGTTTATATGGGAGCTATGATCAATTATGGACCGATCTTCATGAAATTTGGTAGACGGATTTTTGCTGATATAAAACTTATACGTACTAAATTTCATTAAAATATTCCTATTTTTAAGGCATCTATAAGTGTTAAAACTCTATTCCGGGAGGACATTTGTATGGGGGCTAGGTGAAATAATGGGCCGATCATAACCAAATTCAATAGGCTTCGTCCTTGTGCTGAAAAAAGCATATGTACCAAATTTCATCAATTTATCTTTAAAATTGCGACCTGTACTTTGCGCACAAGCTTTACATGGACAGCCAGCCAGCCAGCCGACCAGACGGACGGACGGACATCGTTAAATCGACTCAGAAAGTGATTCTGAGTCGAACGGTATACTTTAAGGTGGGGGTCCGAAGATTTTTTCTCTGCGTTACAACTTCTGCACAAACACATAATACCCCAACCACCTTTGGTGGTGTAGGGTATAATTATTTGTGTGCGTTACAAACATCAGCACAAACGCATTATACCCCAACCACCTATGGTGGTGTAGGGTATAATGAAATGAAATACGGCCCAATTTTGAAATTTTCCGAATTTTTTTTTAAATATATTTAATTTTCTTAATTGTGCATTAATTCATATCGTCATTTATTACCATTTAAATATACATATGCCAGTACACGCTACTGTACTTAGTTAATATATTTACATTCTTTCATGAAAATAATGAATGTTGTTTTAGCTTTCATACATATGTACATACATAATAAGTTTTAAAACGAAAATTAAATATTGTTTTACTACGAAATATTTTGATGTTTAAATTTGGTAACGCAAAGGGTTGTTTATGCTGGAGTTTGCGCATTAGGAGCAGAAATAAAAGTAAGGATAAACAGTATTTATCTATCTTGTCAAAAAAAAATTAAAATAAAATATTAAGTGGTTCTTGAAGGCATTAATTAAATAATTAAAATATTCTTCATATCTTATAGCATATCAATCTTTAAAAGAGTAAGTATGGCATGAAAGTGATGTTTTAAAATAATCAATGTGGCTTTTATACATTTTGATACGGAAAATTAATGTCTACAGTTAAATGCTAATATGTATGTATGTAACCTAAATTCCTATACTCATAAGCTGTATTTACTATGAAAAAACTGTATAAGATGGAAAATTGAGTGAATATCTAATATTTTGTGATAGTCATTAAATTCTTTAAGGATACAAATTTTTTAAATTTGTATTCTAAAAAATTTCTTTAAAAGTATGTGTGATATGATTTTTTTTTTTAATTTTTCCGGACTATTATATACATAAGTCAAATTTTATTGTTCTTTTGGATGTGTTTATATACCACAAAAGCTTGATAATAAAAAGTTGTACATATATACACGCCCCAAAAAATGTCTAATACGATTATTATTTTTTATATTATTCTGGAACTATTGAACCAATATTACCATTATCATGCATAAGCATTATATACATATGTACATTAGAGTGTCTTGATTTATAAGATGCTGTAAATGTTCCAAATATAACCATGTTGGGAATGTTAGAAGAATTCCCAACATATTTCTACTCAAATTTTATTTTATTTTAAAAATGCTCCAGCATTTTTAAAGCAACTCAAAAGCTTGGGTTTCTATTGACAGTGTACATAAAATTTTGTTTGTGACAAAAATAAATTTTCAAAAATTAAAAAAAAAAAACACAAATCCTGATATTGGGCACATATTACATTATGCTAAACGTTTTGAGATCGAGATTGATAACACGGTGATACAGTGAAAAAACACTTGGAATAAAACAAAATGTAGTTTGTGGATTTAGTTGAGTAGATTATTATACAATTTTTAGAATTTTCGATATAACTAAAAAACCAATATATTGGATTTCGCAGCTTTAAATTTTTTTATCTAGAATACTTATTAACCAATTTAAGTTTTAAAACTACATTAGAAAGAAAATACCTAACCCTTTTTAAAAAGTAATTATACACTTTTGTATTCGTAGCAAAACTGCGTAGGAAATTAAGGACACAAAATCCATTTTCAATTTTTTTATGTAATTTTCGGACTTTTTCTTTTCTTATACATATTTTTCGTATTTTTTCCTAATATCATATTTTGTGATGAAGAACAAAATACTCGTAAAACAAAAGGATTTTATGATTCTGAAAAGTTGATTACACTTGTAATGTAATATACCCAGTAGATTCAAGCATTGCACATAAAGGCAGCTATAAGGAGACCTTTGGCAAATAAATCAAAATTCAAAAATGCGTTTTATAATAAAATTTCTATATAACTTTAGAGGAAATTTTTCTACACAAAGCAAAGTAGGTAGAACGCTAATTTTTTGATTCGTTCGGAACATAATTTTTATCAGCGAATTTAATCCTAATTTTTAGAACGAATTTAATTTTTTTGTTTGCAAATTTAATTTTTAAATTTGTTCGAAGATCAAAAATTTTATTTTCGAAAATAAAAATATTATTCAGGAATTAACCCGAAAGGAATCAATCGAATCGAAGTCGTGTAAGGTATAGAAATGTGTTGATTTATTTTGAATGAAAGATGTGTGGTGGATGTTTAAAACATTTGTACATGTGCATGAGTGTTTAAGAAAGCTGCAATTTTTTGTTTTTTGTTATTGCTGAATTGTTTAAAATAAAACAAAAACACAATGTTTATGGCAGTAGTTAATTGAGTGTGTGTTTTCTATTTGCATATGAATGCATGTAAATATGTATGTAAATACATGATTTCAATTAGAGATATGGGAAAATTAAAACTTATTAAACATTTATGTATTTACATACAAGTAAACATGTATGTATGTATGTATGTATGTATGTAATTCAATTTTAAAATTTTAAAAAAGATGCAATGATTTCTTATAAGGAATGTAATTTTTTGTATTCAATACTATAAAACATCATTATAAATTAAATGTATGATTATTGAAGGTGGTTTTACACTATAATACTATATATTCATACCAGATTTTCATTTTCTATAATAAATATCCAAAAATATATTATGGAAAGTATTATTAAATGTCATATTTTTAATTTTCTTTATTATAATATTTAAAAAAAAATTAAAAACAAAAACAACAGAATTGACTACAAATAAAACTATAAATAAAAAATGTGCAGAAATTGGCTTTAAGAGATGCGATTACATTTCAAAATTTTAAAGACTTCAACATACAAAGTATTGAAAGTGTTTACAGCATAATACATTTTAAAATATTTTTGGTATTAATACAAAATATTATAGTGTAAAACCAATTAAAAATTTAAACAATTTTAAATATTTCATACAAATAAAATAAGTGCATATTGTAAGCAAGGTTCCAAAGGTTAAACAGCCGTATTAAAAAAACTTAACACAGCTTTACTAACCATTTATAAGCAAAGTTCCTTAAAGTTGTATTCAAAAACGTTGATTTACTGACTATACCTTTAGTAAAGCCATGTAAAATAATGTTAAAATATGTAATAAAATAAAAAATGTTTCAGAATATCTATTTAAAAACGTATTAAATGAATTCCGGGACAGAATAATATTTTCTGTAATTATTTTTAAACTATATACATATTTTTAACTATTGCAATTAAAATCATACACATAAACAAAAAGTATATTTTGTGTGCTTTTGGATTAAAATATCATCGTTCCGGCTGCCGGCATGTCAACTCAATGTTCGCCACAATCGAATATGTTTAACATTTTCATTATTTGTTGTTTTCACGTAATTCTAAATAGTACATTAATATATACACGTCTTAGATTAAGTTGTAATTAATCTATCATATCAACTCCGGGTTAAAATTTATGAATTTTAACAGAAAAAACGATAAAAATAGTAAAATTTTATCAAAATTTCAACAAAAATGATGTAAACAGAACAAAATATGAAATAGTGATGCTGATTTTATCACAGAATATTCGTTATTCGGATACATATAATTACATCAAACAAAAATTAAATATTATTTCTTTTATACATGAGTATATTTATACAAGCAAAAGAAAAGTTTTTCTCAAAATAAAAAAACTTATTTATCATCAAAACCATACTAGAACATCAAAAATAATAATAAAATAAAACAGTTAAAAAATAATTTATTCTTACTGCTAACGACACTCACAATAAAGCCCAAATTACAATAGCGCGTAGTCAGCAGCAGTGTGTGCTGCCATAATCAGCTGATTATTTAGAATGCACCGTTTGTTATGGTGTTGATTACATTTAGTCAGCAGCAGTTTGCAGTGCTGTTTCATTTAGTCCTGTTTCTAAATTCACTGCGCTGCATTCAGATTGAGAGCGAGATAAAGAGAGTGAGAAAATAAATGAGAGGCTAAAATACACATGTAGAACAAAGCTAGATGGTGGTTGTAAATTGTGGCTGCCTATGCTGAATTGTAATTATAACGGCAGCAACATGTTGTGCTGACAGTGATCAGCTGATAATTTTTGCTGATACTGTTGCTGACTACGCGCTATTGTAATTTGGGCTTAAGAATGGGAGGGAAACTGAGAAGGGTTGCCTACATAAACAAAAAACTGTTGATTAGTTAATTTAGATAGTAAATAGTTTTTTGAATACGATTTTCTTAATAAATACATTAAGAGCCAAATTGTGTAATAGATATGTATATAAAACATAAATTAAAAAAAATTTTTGAATACGGCTGTAATTCTTTAATTCACTTTTCAAAATCGAATTAAACTTATTTTCCCAGTCATTTTATTAAAGCTTAGACTTAAATTCTTTGACTTCACAAGAATTAATTGCTTAAAAAATTCACTACCAATTACACAATTCAAGCTTAAAAAATATTGAATCATTAAATTTGTTTTCTATTCAAATCTATTACGAATTAGCTTTAGAAAATATTTTTGATTAATTTGGTAAAATGTTAGCTTTATTCCCGTGTTTTTGTTACTAAGAAAGTTTCAATTAAAAAAATTAAGAACGTTGATATATGCTAAAAAAATAACATTCACATATGAATTTCTAAGTACAAAATTTTAGTAATAATTTCCGTATTTTTGAACATTTTTGAGAGAAACCTCAGCCTTTTCTCATTTTACACAAAAAGTACAGGAACAAACCTATTAAAAAACATAATATAATGAATTCAATGAAAGAAAAAATATATATAAAATATTTAAAAAATATAAATATAAAGATTTGAATTAACAAAAATTCAGTAATTCCTTTATAAATTGATTCAATAGAAGTATGATTTGGTGAATGGTGTTATGGAATGAAAAATGAGTATTTAAATGAAGTTTAAAAATGACTTTAGTAAGTAGTTTGTTTATAATAATGTAAAATTGTCACTGAAGCGATACAAACAGTAAAACTTTCCATTATAGGATTATAAAACTACATGAATATTAAATTTCCCGTTTTGAAAAAATTCCCGGGAATTCCCGACGAAAAAATCACGGAAATTGCCGGGATTTCCCGCCCGTGAATTCTCGAACCCCAAACCCTAGTTCATACCGCTAAACATTATTTTTTTCTTATACATATCTTGCAGCTCACAATTTTGAAAATAAAGAATGAAATTTGGTTAAATGTCTTTTTTTTCACACAATAAAAATTATTACTAAAATTTTGTTTGGTCGGTCCATATTTTCACCTGGATCCCATACAAAAATAATTCCGGAATAGAAGTTAAATAATTATATATGACATATTTAGAGCCAGATTTTGATGAAATTTTGCAAAAAATTTTTGGTAACAATAAATTACTCTACCAAATTTCAAACTAATTGGTTCATACCAGACTACAGTGTCCATATAAAGTACTTCCCGAATTTTACTTAAAGTGCAGAAACCACATAATAATTTTAACGTTAGGTTCAAATTTGGCCCAACTAGGTTTAGGTTAGATTAGGCTATATTGGCTACCGCTATAATTGGCAATACTTCTAAAAATAAAGATTTGTTTTATTTTAGTTTTATTCTTAATTTATGTAAAATTAAAAGCAATTTTAATTGTTAAATTAGTTTTCTATTTCAATTTTAATTCAATACATCGTCACCTAAAAAGCCAGAGGTCCTAACCAGATTTTTTTACGCAAAAACAAAGTGAGTGATTAATGACTTTAGCATTTTAAGTGACGATATGTGGTACATTTCGATTCACAAGAAATTATTTTTGATACCACCTGGTTTGTTTTATGATGCCTCCAACAATTTTTTGGGTTTAATGAGCTGGACCATTTTTAAAAAATGCATTTTATTTTTGTTTTTGGGTTTTTTTTTTTTTTTTTTCAAAAACCAAAAACCTCTTAAAACCTTTGCAGTCCATACACCATATTCTTATATTTCTGAACTGAATTAATGAAACGTAAGCCATCGGTAAGCTGACCAAAGTTTTCCACGTCAAAAATATTTATGAACTTCTGTTAAAAGTTATTTAACTTCTACATTTAACTTATCCTTTTTATACTCTTCAGCACAGATATCAAGTATATATGTATACGTAGAGAAAATAGATTAGTTGTGAATATCGATTTTTTTGCAGATCGAATTTAGGAGGTTCCAAGAACTATCTCATAATTCGATTGGAATAACTGAATTTTATGGTGCATATAAAACCAACTCGGTAGAGAGTATTTCATCTATTGTGAATAAATGTAATTTATTAATTTATTAAATAATTTGACGTTTTTAATTAATTAATTTTTTTAATGAAAAATACAGCTACATATTTCGTATTTAACAATTTCAAAGCGGATTAACAGTTCCATGGTTATTACTAATTATCTTCTTAGTTCTTAGTATTTAACGAATATCACTTGATTTCCAGAAGTATCTTTGCCCTGAAAAGAGTTGTTAAACAAGAAAATACCATTTAGTAGAAAGACTACAAGCGAAAATTAGTTTTTATGAAAATCAAAATTACATGGAAGCCATTTGCATATAGGCGCTAGTTTTTAATACATGTCCATTTGCGTTAAAATTTTCCTGTAAAGTTTAAGCTGAGCTGGATGTAGCGTTTGGTACATTCATGTGAGCAACGTAGATAAGACGAATCTCTAATATATAAAATTATATTGGTTTTAACGGAACCACCAGCAATTCTGATCATTCAGTTTTCCTATGAACAAATTTTTAATGAAAAAATATAAGAACACGCAAAGAAAAAAACATGGTTCGTCAAATCATAATCGGTAACTATCATTAATGTTTGGTTTTACGAATTTAATTTTAAGTTTTTATTCGCTCTTATAAATATTATTCGTAAATTTAAAAATAAAATTCACTTTTTGGATTAAATTTGTATTTTTTTACTTTTTTTAATTTGAGTTACAAAAATAATCTAAAAAAAACTTTTTTTAATTTGAATGGGAAGATCGTCATTTTGCGCAAAAAAAGTGGTTGAAAAAAAAAGTAAAAAAAAGGTTCGTTGTGAGGATGTACATTTATACATGCATGTGGATATGTATAAAAAAATAATTTTTAGCGGTATGAACTGTCGAAAAAACAAACATGACTATAAAAACTCCAATGATATTTTTATTTTAAATTTGTAAGTTTGTATGTATGCAAGTATATCAACTGATTTTTTTGGCTGTCATGCAAATAATTATTTAAAAAGTAGAGATCGTAAAAAAGAATGTTATTGTTTGTGTGATATTGATCAATTTTTGATTTACATACATACATATATACATACACACATACATACATACATACTTACATACATACATACATACATACATACATACATACATACATACATACATACTTATATACATACATATATACATGTACATTAGAGTGTCCCGTAGACAAAAATTTTGTAGGAAGACCCCTCAAACGATGCGTAAAAATTAGCTGAATATGGGAAATGGGTATCAAAAAATTCGTAATTTTAAGCCAATTATAGACAAAATATTTTAAAAATTTTTCGCATTTTAGTACATCGTGCAAAGGCTAAAATATTAAAAATTTGCATTGTAGTAAGAACTGTTAGTAGTATGTTTGGGTAGGTTCTGGCGCTTTTTTTCCCTATGGGAGCAATTTTGAAGAGGAAATTATTGTTATGAAAATGTATTTTAGAATTTTATGAAATTGGAAACCAATGAATTTATTTTTGTCAATAGTTGTTTTTGTTTTCAATGAAGATCAATTTTAAAGAGCAATTTTTGAAAAGCAATTTTTGTTTGCATGAAATTGTAAACCAATGAATTTATTTTTGTAATTTTTTTATTTTCTTGTACATGCATTAATAGGAGGAAAAATTTGTTTTGCATTTTATGAAATTGGAAACCAATCAATTTATTTTTGTCAACATTTTTTTATTTTTATTTTATTTTTTTTTTTTGTATAATAATATGTATGTAATTATGTTAAAGTACATACAAACAAATTAATAAGGAGACAATTTTTTTTGCATTTAATTGTATGAAATTAAAAACTGATGACTTGGATAAATAGTGTTTTAGTATTTTTGGTTTATTCATATGGTTATTTTTGTTTTTGTAAAGTGTAAAATTTAACTTGAGATTTTTTTTTCATATGCATAAAATAACCTTGTAAAAGGTTTTTGACTTTGATGAAAAATATGTTTTATTTTGTTGGGAAAGGTTATGTATTATTTGTTCTAATATTATATATGAGAGAAAGTGTTGCAGACATTTGGGTTTGAAAGAATTAATTGTTTAATTAACTTTTTATATGTATAAGAAATTTAGGAAAAATTAATAATTCTCATAATTTGTTAATGATTTCAACCAAACTTTTTAATTCATAATACATTTAATTGCCTAGTTTAAGGCGTTTATATGTACAAGATATGCAGGAAAAATTGATATTTCTATTCTTTAAGAATATATCATAAATTGCATGATTTTTTTACATTTGATGGCAGTTACATAAAGTGATGACAAGTGTACTTTTTATTAAATTCTATAATATTTTTGTAACACGGTCAAATGCATTTTGTGAAATTGGAAACCAATGTATTTATTTGTATAAATGTATAATAAATAATATGTATGTAATAAAATAGTAGAGGGTAATTTTTATGCTTTTAATTGTGGTGAAATTAAAAAGTGATGACTTGGATATAAAAATAAACTTGAGATTTTTTTTTTTTGTTTTTTCATATGCATAAAATAACTTTGTAAAAGGTTTTTGACTTTGATGAAAAATACCGTTCTCGAGTTATAAAAAAATATACTCGGGTAATCGGCTTATTTAGGACGCAATATTAGACAAGCCCATAAAAAAATCTCGACCTGATGAGAAAAAACTGAAAGCAGATTTGAGTTTAGCATGCGGAATTTCATCTAGTCCATATATATATATTTTTTTTTTTTGAAGGAGCACAAAAAAAATTTTTCGACCAGTGTTATTAATAACTTCCAAAAAGAGTCAAAATATGCTCTCAGTTTTGCTAAATTCCCTTTCGGAAGTACTGGCTGGAAATCATAATTTTTATTTCAGCTGCTGTTGAAATCTTGCATCGTGCTTTCGAGCCTAATTTTTTTTTGAAATTTACTTTTTCATTCGCACAAAATTGTTAAAATCTCTAAATTTTAACAATTTTGTACAAAAAATATGCATTAGAAGCTTTTTGTGATCTGTTAATTTACTAATTCGTGAAATGAAGTTCCATTGAGATTACATAGAAATTTCATTATCCAAAAATAATTCAAATAATTTAAGATTGTCCCATTTTTGGATAATTACACAAAAATCGGCAACACAGGCCTGTTCTTATGCTCTTTATTTAATCGTTGCTGAGAGTGCAAAGAGTACGAAATGCACTGGAAAAAAATTATGGAATGAACTGTTTGGTAAACAATTTCTTTGATGTTAATTTCAAAAAAAAATAAGGCTCGAAAGCACATGCAAGATTTCAACAGCAGCTGAAATAAAAATTATGATTTCCAGCCAGTACTTCCGAAAGGGAATTTAGCAAAACTGAGAGCATATTTTGAATCTTTTTGGAAGTTATTAATAACACTGGTCGAAAAAAATTTTTTTTGTGCTCCTTCAAAAAAAAAAAATATATATATATGGACTAGATGAAATTCCGCATGCTAAACTCAAATCTGCTTTCAGTTTTTTCTCATCAGGTCGAGATTTTTTTATGGGCTTGTCTAATATTGCGTCCTAAATAAGCCGATTACTCGAGTATACTTTTTTATAACTCGAGAACGGTATTTTTCATCAAAGTCAAAAACCTTTTACAAAGTTATTTTATGCATATGAAAAAACAAAAAAAAAAATCTCAAGTTTATTTTTATATCCAAGTCATCACTTTTTAATTTCACCACAATTAAAAGCATAAAAATTACCCTCTACTATTTTATTACATACATATTATTTATTATACATTTATACAAATAAATACATTGGTTTCCAATTTCACAAAATGCATTTGACCGTGTTACAAAAATATTATAGAATTTAATAAAAAGTACACTTGTCCTCACTTTATGTAACTGTCATCAAATGTAAAAAAATCATGCAAATTATGATATATTCTTAAAGAATAGAATTATCAATTAAACTAGGCAATTAAATGTAATATGAATTAAAAAGTTTGGTTGAAATCATTAACAAATTATGAGAATTATTAATTTTTCCTAAATTTCTTATACATATAAACGCCTTAAAGTAGGCAATGAAATGTAACATGAATTCAAACATTCGATTTTTATAATTCTTTTTAAAATATTTGTAAAGATGTTGGTTTTCAACTTCATAAAAATATAAAAATTATCCACTGAATATTTGCTTTCAAAAAGTTAATTAAACAATTAATTCTTTCAAACCCAAATGTCTGCAACACTTTCCTCTAATATAATATTAGAACAAATAATACATAACCTTTCCCAACAAAATAAAACATATTTTTCATCAAAGTCAAAAACCTTTTACAAGGTTATTTTATGCATATGGAAAAAAAATAAATCTCAAGTTAAATTTTACACTTTAGAAAAACAAAAATAACCAAATGAATAAACCAAAAATACTAAAACACTATTTATCCAAGTCATCAGTTTTTAATTTCATACAATTAAATGCAAAAAAATTGTCTCCTTAATAAATTGTTTGTATGTACTTTAACATAATTACATACATATTATTATACAAAAAAAAAAAAAAAATGTTGACAAAAATAAATTCATTGGTTTCCAATTTCATAAAATGCAAAACAATTTTTTCCTCCTATTAATGCATGTACAAGAAAATAAAAAAATTACAAAAATAAATTCATTGGTTTACAATTTCATAAAATTCTAAAATACTTTTTCATAACAATAATTTCCTCTTCAAAATTCCTCCCATAGCGAGCAAAAAAAAAGCGCCAGTTTTTTGTAACAATAATTTCCTCTTCAAAATTGCTCCCATAGCACCAGAACCTACCCAAACATACTACTACTTTCTAGAGAAGAAGCTAGAAAACAATGTGTTTTGCTAATGGATGAAATACGGATGGTCTATGGTCCATAATGTATTAAATTTATTAACCTTTAATGTTAGATCACTTATTGAAGTGAGTCGTAGAATTGACTTGTTAAATTTATTAAAGCTTAATTATATTGATGTTGCATTTACTCAGGAGACTCACCTAAAAGAGCAACATAAAATTATTTTAGAAGACTATACTTTTTTTAAAGACTGTAGTACTCAAGGTATTGGTATTGTTATAAGAGATAAATACAAATGCTCAAAAATTGAAATTCCGGATATCGAGTTTCCTAATATATTTTTAGATGTAGAAATTTTAGCCAACAATGTAGTGAAGTACTTTTTATTTGGTTCGATTTATTTACCATGTAATTTTAGTCATATTAAAATATAAAACGGCTTATCAGCATTAGCTAGATTTTCTCAAAATTTTGATGGTACCTTTGTCGGTGGAGACTTTTTTTTAACTTTTTATTTATTTATTGAATCTGCCTTTTATAGGCCTCACAATAAGTAATTAAATCTTAAAACTAAATTAAAGCTGTTTCTCTCCAGCGAGAGCCTAATTTTAATGCCAAAAATATGTATTGGGGGGACAACATGAATAATTCTAACGGTAATATATTTTGTAATTAGCTTCAATATTTTTGTACAAATTTCGTTCAAATTTGTAACACTTTTCCATCTTTTCCAAATGGTTTTTCTTTTCTAGACCATTTTCTTATAAGTTCAAACTTAATTGATAATGTTACTCCAAATTACAAAATATTTACGCATTCAACATTTTCTGACCATTTTCCTCTTAAGCTTGAATTTTTATTAAGAGATTTTGAGTTTATTTTGAATCCACCCTCCACGTTTACTTCTTTCAAAAATACTAACTATGATAAGTTTAGAAATGATATCATCTTTTAAATCATTTTCCATCATCAAACAAAAACTTGACTAACTCTGAAATTGATTTTTAAGTTGATAAATTTTCAATTTTTCAAATTTTCAATTAACTATGCAACAATGATGGACTCAGAGAAAATTGATTTAAAAATAAAAAATTTTGTTTCTGAGAATGTAAAGAAATTATACAAAATTAAATACAAATGGCAGAAAGAATTAAAGAAGATATATAAAAGCTCTCTAAAATCAATGATTCAGATTAACATTATTTTTAAAAGACAGGTAGAAATTGAACAAGCAGAAATATTTAATGCGAAGTTAAAACAAATAAAACCTGAGTATCTACTAATAGTTTTCAACAACTGCATTAACAATTCCTGTTTTCCTGATACTTGGAAAATCTCCAATAAAGAAAAAACAAACTGTAACGAAATCAATAATTTAAGACCAATTTCCATGGTTTCAAATATTGGAAAACTGTTTGAAAAAGTTTTAAGTCAGAAAATGGACTTCGGAATTTCAGAACAGTACATTCCGGATTTACAATTTGGTTTTAAAAAGGGTCATTCCACAGCTGATGCAATGCTTAAATTTCAAGATGATGTTCTTAAAAATTTTCGTAACAAACATTGCACAGTGGGGCAGAATCGATTTTTTGGAATGAAATCTTCCGATCGGCTGATTGGATTTGCACGAAATCTGGTATAGGCGTGGCAGAGGAGTGTTTGGAAGGGGGACCGTACAGACCCCTCAGGGGCGGAGCAAAAGGGGCTCAAAGTTATGTACCTCTGACATACAAATTTTTTAATCGCTTGCCAAATTTTGTTTCTCGTCCAATTTCAAATATTTTTATACATTATTGTAGGCACTGATAAGATCTACAAAAAACATGCATGTTACTTGCATTTCAATTTTTAAGTACCTCAATTTTGCATGTATGTATATCCTGTATATCTGTAATAAAATCTTTTGTATTAAAGATATCTTAACGAAATTTTCGGTGGATGTAAAGTTTATCGTATAAAATAAGAAAGTGAAAAAAACTTTAAGATTTTTGTAAAGGAATCCTATAATTCCCAAAAACATACCGAAAATCCCAAAAATGGGGTTTTTCACATTTTCGGCTATAAAATCCACATTTTTCCGAAGTCCCATAGATTTTAAGTGAAATCTTTTAACAACATATCAAAGATTGTTAAAATGCATTGCGTTTTCCGATTCGTGCTTTGAGAAAATATAGATTAAAGTCAAAACTATCATATAAAATGGAACAAATTCGGAAGAGTGTGTACCATGACCACTTGAGTTATTAGACTTACTTTTCATTTTAAAGTCTTCTCTGTGACGATACCTTTCAGAAGTATAAAATAATTAGATCTTGTTAAAGAAAATTTTATTTTAGAGAAAAAATACTTTTTCGGAAAAAAAAAACACAAAAAGTCATTTTTGCAATTTTTAAATTCAAAATCATTTATTTTTGAACTGAGTAAAGATATTTTTTAATAGATAATTTTGTTCTTTAATCAGCTAAATAAAAAACAAAACAAAAAAAAAAAAAAAAAAAAAAAACTGAACCAAGAATATGAAAAATTGAGGTATTTAAAAATTCAAATGCAAATAACTCAAAAACTATAAGAGATAAATAGGGCATGCAAGCATGTTTTTGTAGGTCTTAAAATATTTGAAATTGGACGAAAAACAAAAATTTGGTAAGCGATATAAAAATTTGTATGTCAGAGGTACCCAACTTTCAGCCCCTTTAGCTCCGCCCCTGAGGGGTCTGTACGGTCCCCCTTCCAAACACTCCTCTGCTACGATTCTGCCCCCTGTGCATTGCACAATTTCGTTAGATGTTGAAAAGGCTTTTGATCATGCATATCACGATGGTATTCTCTATAAAATTATTCTAATAGGTGTTGATTCATCTATTATTAAAATAGAAGCATTTTCTCTAATAGAATATTTTGTGTTCAATTTATTCAGAATGTTACTAGTTTCGGGAATATGAACTGTAAGGTTCCTCAGGGCTCAATTTTGGCTTCTCATCTTTATAACATTTTTATTTCTGATTTCCCTCACTTTAATAACTCAACAGGACTGTTGTACGCTGATGATTCATTGCTGTATTCCCACAATGAATCACCAAAAACTGCTATAAAAAATTTCTCAGATTATTTGCACATTGTTAAAAATTATTACGATTATTGGGGAATTAAGCTCAATACTTCAAAATGTGAAGCCATTTGTATACATAACGCTTCTGGTAAAAGTAAATGCTTTGTGGTTCCCGAGAGTAAACGATTAAAAATTTTCGTTGATAATATTGAAATTTCATTTAAAGAAAAAATAAAATATCTTGGTATCAGTTTCGATAAGCTTTTTAAATATAATAAAAATGCAAGACTTGTTAAGGAGAAATCATAAAATAATGGGGTCTTTTGATAAAATTCTTAATAATAAACATTTATCGCAAAACACTAAGCTTTTATTATACAAAACTTGTATTAGATCTGTTCTTTTATATGGATTTCCTATTTGGTTTACCATTTCCCCAACAGCAATTAAAGAATTCGAAATGTTAAGATGATGTATTGGAAAACACTGAATCTTTTTCAAAACGTTATTCAAATTTGTTCATTTATAATAACTCTAAGGTTACGCCTAGAGTTTGGGGTCCGAGAATTCCCGGGAATTTTTTTAAATTTTCCCGGGAAAAACGGGAAATTTAATATTTATGTAGTTTTATAATCCTATAGGAAAAAATTTTACTGTTTGTATCGCCTAAGTGAAAATTTTACATTTACTAAAGGAATTTTTAGATGCTAATACGAAATATAAATAAAATTAGATACAAGTGATATTTTAGATTATTGAAAAACATTTCATCGGTGCGCTGATGAAAAGTCCTATTTGACTACTTTTCACTAGGAAAAAACGTTTTATTTTGTCCAATCACATTCCGAATACACGAGTTTTTAACTTTATATTTCTACAATCTTTTAAACATTTAATGATGATGTACCATTTTAAAATTTCATTTAAATACTAATTTTTCACTCCATAACACCATTCACAAAAGTGAATGGGTGAAAAGGGTAGACATTTTTCAAAAATGCATCCAAAAATTGCATTTGCATTATAAATGAATTTTTAAATTGTAATATTATTTCTTAACTACTATATTCAAAGAGGACATATTCATCTTCTACATGCAGTTTAAATCATTAAAATCATTCAAAAATCATTAAAAACAACTTTTAGAGTTATTGATGTTTAAAGTTACACACTTTTCCGATTATTTTGACTTTTCGAAAAATTAAAATCGTGAATAAATACGCGAATTTTTTAAAATTCAAAAAAAATAAAAATGGGGATATTTTAATGGCTTCATAGGAAATATGCGTGCCAAATATGAACAATATCGAATGACCCTCCGTCAAAAAATTGGCATTTTTTATAAATATTTCATGAAATGGACGATATATATATATATATATATATATATATATATATATATATATATATATATATATATATATATATATATATTTTAGTTTTCAATAAGTTTGTGCTGATATTTCTTAAAAAAATGTACAAAAATACGGAAACACGAAAAATAATTTATTTAGAAGGTAAACATCAAACTATCTGGAAATTCATGTGTGAATGTTATTTTATTTTTTAGCATATATCAACGTTCTTAATTTTTTTTTAATTGAAACTTTCTTCTTAGTACCAAAAACTAAATATTTATTATTTATTTTCATTCAAAATTTTTATTTGTATATTTTTATTTTTTGTTTATTTGACTATTTACTAAGTCTATCCAAAGATATAGTCAGGGCTGTTTCGTGCAAGAAGTAGAACATTATTCTCTTAAAATCTCTATCATTTCCCAATTTTGGAGTACGGGAACACTTTTCGGTAAAATAGGGATCCCGCATGGTCCAATTTAGGTACGGAAACAAAGCTAATATTTTAAGAAATGAACCAAAAAATATTTTCTAAATCTAATATTATGTTCACATATAAATGTTTTCTGGAAAACGAGTCGTTTTCTTAAAAAACACAAACAAATTGATTTGTTTTTCCACACATTTCAAAACCAAAAAACATCTCGATTCGAATTGTTTAATTATTTAACACACAAAAAACTTACTAAATTTCCATATAGGGAAGAAATTTTTAATATTTTTAGTACATAGAAATTTGTTGAAAAAAGAAATTGTAAAAATTGTAAAACAATTTAAAAAGAAAAAATTAAAAATTATGAATGAATTTTATATTTGTTCATAAATTTTATTTGTTTACAAATTAAATTTTTTTTTAATTAGAAGTTGTTTGCGTGTGAAATTTTTAATTAAATCAAAGATTTGAGAAAATATTTTGGCTAACGAAAAACAGCCCAAAAGGAAAAATATCATAAAATGATATGTGAACAGTGATGCTTAAATTTATTGTGTTTTAAAAAAACAAGTAAGAAACTAATGTATGTGAACATAGTATAATTCGTAATAGATTTGAATAGAAGAAAATTTGAATGATTCAAAATATTTTTTAAGCTTGAATTGTAATATTGGTAGTGGATTCTTCAAGCAATTAATTCTTGTGAAGTTAAAGAATTTAAGTCTATGAATTAAATATGAAAGCTTTAAAGAAATTACTGGGAAAATAAATTTTATTCGATTTTTAAAAGTGAATTAAACAATTAAACCTTATTTTTTTTTTTTTTTTTGTGAAATATTTAAGATTGTTTAAATTTTTAATTGCCAAAAATATTTTCAAATGTATTATGGTGTAAATACTTTCAGTACTTTGTATGTTGAAGTCTTTAAATTTTTTTAAATATAATTGCATCTCTTAAAGCAAATTTCGGCACATTTTTTTATTTGTAGTCAACTCTGTTCAATTTTTCGTTTTTAATGGTATTAATACAAAATATTATAGTGTAAAACCACCTTAACTAATCATAAATTTTATTTATAATGATGTTTTATAGTATTGAATAGAAAAAATTACATTCTTTATAAAAAAATCATTGCTTTTTTTCTTAAAATTTAGATTTCCCGGGATTCCCGGGAAATCGAATTTTTTATTCTCGTTTCCCGGGAAACAAAATATCACGGGAAACCCCAAACCCTAATTACGCCTCATAGTGGGGTCAAACGCAAATTATTTGGCAATAAATCTGTATCTCCTAAACTACTGGTTAGATTAAATTGAAATGTATTAAAGAGTTGTAGAGGAGGACCTCAGCTTTAAGAAAAATCATCTTGTAGTCACCCTGTGATAACACAAAATAATCTACAGGGTGTCAAAATTGACTACCTCGAGTGTGTAAAAGTTTAAAAAAATCTTAACTTATACAAATGAAGTCCGATTTTAAAGACTTTTATATTTCTGTAAAGTGCTTGGCAAGATAAAGAAAAAATAAGCTTACTCACCTAAGTTATCTTCTTCGGGAATAAGTCCTGAGGTGTATGAAGTAAAATTTTGTCATTTGCTATATATTCCAAAATTACATACTGAAAGACGTGAAAAATATTCAAAGTCAGCACTCTGAAATTGATATGAAAAATGGCTATTTTTTACAAAACTATAGTACAATTCTTTGACTTTTTACTCAAAGTTCCGTTTAAGAAAAAAAATTTTCTTTATATATTTCAAAAGACAAGGTTTACAAATGGCTAATATAGAAATTTTGAATTGATTTAGGCTTGCACCCTACATCAGGCATTGGTCGAAAATGGTGAATTTGGAAAAAGTTACATTTTTTATCGATTAATAAAAAAATGTCACGAGAGCTTTTTTAAATTTCCGCCCGGCCAAAAACGAATGCAGGAGAGCAGTTTTCATGAAAAAGTCAATTTTTTAAATAACTTTTTTTTAACTGCATAAAAAAGCATATTAGCAAAATATTTTCACCTTTATTTCTTATGTAGTACATAAAATGCATACCGATCTTTTTTTCCTGCAAAAATCATTAACAAAGCTTTACAAATAAATTTATTGCAATTTTTCAAAAATAAAAACTATAAAAAATATATAAAAACCAAAAAAAATAATGTTTTGTAAAGCAAAACTCCACTTACTTTCCAAAAGCTAATAAAATATTACAAGAATATAAAAATAGACTTAATTACCAATTCATTGATGTATAATATGTGTATATAGACTGTTTTGAAAGCACTATATCATGTTCTCAAAACTGACACCTTAGGTCAACTTTCACCAAATTCACAGTTTTACAATATTTTCATATGTGCGTATACGTAATAAACAATTGTATTGGCACGTTTTGGTTGTTGAACGAGATAATATTCGCAATAATCGTTTATATTTATTACATATTGTTTATTTTTGAAAAATTGCCAAAAATTTATTTGTAAAGGTTTTTTAATGATTTTTGCAGGAGTGAAAGATCGAAATATATTTTATACACTACATAATAAATAATGCGAAAATATTATGAAAATATGCTTTTTATGCAATTAAAAAAAGTCGCTTAAAAAATTGACTTTTTTCATGTAATCTGCTCTCCTGCATTCGTTTTTGGCCGGGCGGGAAGCAGTTTAGTGTCAAATCGTTCTAAATGTATTTTTTTATGAAATCTCGTTAAAAAATTTAAAAAAGCTTGCGTGATATTTTTTTATTAATCGATAAAAAATTTAACTTTTTCTAAAATTCACCATTTTCTACCAATGCCTGATGTAGGGTGCAAGCCTAAATCAGTTCAAAATATATATAATATATAAAAAATATATATATAAAAAAAATTTTTTTCTGAAATATCTTCTTGAGCAAAAAGTTAAAGAATTGTACTATATTTTTGTAAAAAATAGCCATTTTTCATATTAATTTCAGAGTGCTGACTTTGAATATTTTTCACGTCTAGGTGCATTAAGATAATTCAAAAATTCTTTCAGTATGTAATTTTGAGATATATAGCAAATGACAGTATATTTTTATTCCCGAAAAGCCAAAAAATCAATAATTCAAAATTCAAGTGCAAATATCTTTTTAACTGTAAGAGATAACTTAGGTGAGTAAGCTTATTTTTTCTTTATCTTGCCAAGCACTTTATAGAAATATAAAAATCTTTAAAATCGGGCTTCATTTGTATAAGTTAAGATTGTGATTTTTTAAGTAAATTCGCAATCAGAACAAGCTTTCATGAAAATAAATTTATTTCAAATATTTTTAATGGCTCCATGAAATAACTCCCCAAATCAATAATGAAATAAGTCTTCAAAATTGGGGATTTATTTCATATGAAACAATTCCCCATGAAATAAAGCCCCAAACGAAATGAAATAAAACCCTAAACTAAAATGAAATAACACCCTATTTTTGGGGATTAATTTCATAATGAAATAAGCACCCAATTTAAAAATGAAATAAGTCCCTAATTAAAAATCCTACATCTTGAAATATTGAACCCCGTATTCTGAACTTTATGATTAATAACAAAGCCATAACAAAAAACAATTTTTGACATTTTTTCATGTAAATTGTTTTTGTAATTATTTTGTTTTTGTTGTCAGAATACGGGGAATTAAGTAACAATTCATTCAAAATAAATCATATCTTTTTTGAACCTTTCAAATGTGTATAATGCAAATACTAGCAATTGTTACTCTCATTTGTTATTAATTAATTTTGGTTTTAGATTTTAAATGCAGCAACTCGAGCATCGTTACTTTTATTTAGATGAATTTTTAAGTCAAGTTATTAGCTGAGAACAACTTAAGCAGGAATAAATCTAGTTAGAAAAACATATAGAGATTTTGAAGCTAGTTTTCATATTCTAATATTAGAAATACTTCATGTATGTATATATAATAATTATCTGGTTCTGAGAACTACAGATTGTACTTTATGCTGAAAAATTATTTGTATTTGTTAATTTATTTTATAAATGTGTGAAATAAGCGCCGCGGCAAACAATTTTGTTAAATATAAAAAAATCGCGTGATTTTTTATAATTTATAGTTTATAGTTTATCCAAGTAATAATGATATATAATTAAAAATAAAATGTCAACTTCTTAAGATATGTTCAGACTAGTCAAATAAACTAAATAAAATATTTTCTCATTTCACCATTCTAATTGGAAAATATTATTAATTTAGGGATTTATTTCATATGAAATAACTCCCCAAATAAAAGATTGAAATAAAGCCCTAAAAAATGAAATAACACCCCAAATACCGTTGTTGTTGCGTTCTGTACAAAATTTTGGGGACTTTCATTTTATTTTTGGGGAGTTATTTCATGGAGTCATTTTTAATAATCAGAAAAATTTTAATTGAACAAATACAAATTATTTATCGCCGATGAAATTCCTTCATTCGATTTAAATTTGTCAATAAGACATAACTTCTATTCTAAAAGCACCAATGGCACTTATAAGGGTTAATTACTTATTTATTTTTCTCTTTTTTTGATAGTTGCAAGTTAGATTTAAGATAGTTTTAAATTAGTTATAAGATAGTTTTAAGTTAATAATTTAGTTTTAGGAGATTTTCTCTCATGCTACTTAGAGCATCGTGACAAAGGGCGAACATCTTTTTTTTTTTATTAAAAACTAAACTTAATATAGAAAGAATATTGCTATATATCTTTTTCATATTTTAAGATATATCATTATAATCTTAAGTTAGCTTTGTTAAAAATTATCATTTTATTATAACGATCTTAAAAAAGGTTCAATAAAAATTTACTTTAAACTTTTAATGCAATCTGAAGTTATTCTTAATGTACCCAAAAAAATACCTTAAAAAATACATGTGTTGTGTACATAGATGTTAATTAATTATTTTTTGCTAGTGAACATCTTAGAATTTAAATCTTTAAAATTTTTTGAGAAAAAAATTAAACTATTTTTTTTATATATAGAATAATTCGAGTTTTAATGTAACGAAAATCTTGAACTTAATCAGTTGACCGGCAGTGTATATTCACATACCCATATTTAAAATCTCTATTTAATTGCAGATGTGGAAGACCTGGTGTTTTAATCAACTCTCAACATGCACATTTTTGCTGTTTATGTTAATGGTAACATACATACCACAATCAGGTAAATTTTAAAACAATTTATACCATATAACCTTTTTATAGCTTTAGAGTGCACAGTTGAGTAGAATCGAAAATTTTTGGAAATAAATCTGTAACTTCTAATTGGCTGATTGGATTTACATTAAATTTCACATAAGCATAGCAGAGGACTGTACAATTTTAAATTTGGAAGGGAGATCCCAGTGTTGTATTTCATTAGAAGACGTTTTTATTATGTAATATAAATTCAATCTACATCTGAAGCTTATTACTAACTTAAGTAACTAGTGTAGTTAAACATAGTACCGATTATTGCAAATAACCAATTACGGCATTGCCATAAAGGACATACTTAACCCTATAACATCTCCCTTTTATAACAAGAAAGATAAAATTACAATTAAATAAATAAAAGATTTTTACAGATTTAATCTTTCAGGAGGTACAATTTTCCTTCCTGATTTGGATATGTATATTTCTTTACTATTTTTATTGTTGTCTTCATTAGAAGTATCATTTTTATTTTCAATATTAACAATTTCATTATTTTCGTTTTCCCGATTTATATTTGCATAATTTGTATTTTCAATGTTTACAATTTCATTATTTTCATGTTCATTATTATTAGGATTTTCACCACTAACATTACTATTAGTATTATTTTAATTATATTGTACACCATGCTGTACTCCGGTCACATCGGTTATATTCCGATCATTTAGTTTCAATAAAAACTGCCTATTTCTCCTGTGAATTACACCCGCTTCATTCTTTGCTAAGAAAGATCTAGGCTCCTTACATCTTCTGACTATTACACAAGGAAACCATAACGATGTTGGATTTTTCTTGAAGAATATTTTTTCACCAACATCAACAGGTTTCAGATTAACTGTATTTCTGTTGAAATACTTTGAAGACTTTAATTTTCGTTTTGAAAATAAATCTTCGATATTTTTTAAATCTAATATGTTTGGCTTTAACTCATCAACTAGACAACTTTGTACGTAACTTGCGACTCATAAGTATTTCAGAAGGACTAGGCATGTCACTTCTAGGTGTAGTACGATACTGTAGAAGAGCTATATAGGGATCAGTACCAGAGTCCCTACATTTATATAAAATATTTTTAATTGTCTGAATACATCTTTCAGCAACTCCATTGGACCGAGGTAAATAAGGACTATATGTTATATTTTCAATACCCCAGTCACTACAAAAACTTTTGAAATCTATTGAATTAAACGGAAGCCCATTATCGGATAACAAAATTGTGGGGATACCATGTCTCGCAAAGATGGATTTCAATTTTGTAATAACCTGTAAAGATGTTTAACCTGAATTCAAATACACGACCTCAAAAAATCCAGAATAATAATCAACTACAATCAAATATATATTTTTCTCAAATTCAAACAAGTCACAACCTAATTTGTATCAAGGTAAACACAAAATCTCATGACTTTCCAAATTTTCCTTAGGATTTGAATTTCTGTAACTTAAGCAAAAGTCGCATTTTGACACTACATTGTATATATAGTTGTTTATGTTTGGCCAGTAAACTGAATTCCTTGCCATAGCCTGTGACCCTTGAATACCCATATGACCCACGTGTATGTATCTCAAAAATCTTGAGCGTAACGATTTTGGTATTAAAATCCGTTTATTCTTAAATAATAAACCATTTATATCAATGATATCATTTCCACATGTAAAGAATGGTCGAACCTCAGTATCCACCTTATTTTTGTTTTCTGGCCAACCATCTTGTAAATACTGTCTCAGTTTTTTGAAAACTACATCCTTTTCCGATTCATTTCTAATGTTTTCAATTTCACAAGATGGTAGCGCTACTTGACAAACTAAGGAATTGCATTGCAAATCAATATCTCTATCAAAATTTGGAAGAGCCTTATCTCTTAAAGGTGCTCTAGACAGTGTGTCTGCAATGAACAAATCCTTAACGGGCTTATATACAACTGTTAAGTTATAAGACAACAATCTTAGCACAAATCTTTGTAGACGAATTGGAATATTATAAAGTGGCTTATTAAATAATGGAACAAAAGGTTTATGATCTGTTTCCACTGTAACTTCTCTACCATAGATATATTGATTGAAACGTGTGCAGCCAAACAAAATGGCGAACAATTCTTTCTCGATTTGGGCGTAATTCATTTCACAATTGGTCAATGAAGCGTAAGCATATGCTAGAGGATCTTTTCCATGCATGATTACAGTGCCCACCGAAAATTTGGAGCCATCGGCTGACAATGTCAATGGTTTATTAGTATCATAATATGTTAAAACTGGCATTTTTGTGATTTCTTTTTTAAATTATCGAATTCAACCTGTTGTTCAGTATTCCAAACCCACTCCACATCTTTCTTTAAAAGTTCCCCTCAAATGTTTATTTTTAGATAAAAGATTCTCAATAAATGGCCCTAAATATGTATCATTCCTAAAAACCTCTGTAAATCTTGCCTATTTTTGGGTACAGGAATTCCTAAAATGGAATAAATTCTCTTCCCATCCGGTTTTATGCCACTTTCGGTAAAAATTAAAATATTCGACTTTGTGCGATTAAATTTAAGCCCAACTTTTTTGGCTCTCTCAAGTACCATACTCAAAATTTTGTTGTGTCTATCAGCTGTCGGGGCATGGATCAAAAAGTCATCCATGTATATTACTAAACCGGGTATGTCTCCAAAATACTTTACCATTTCCCTATGAAATATCTCGGGTGCTGAACTGATACCGAATGGTAGCCGCAAAAACATATACCTTCCAAATGGGGTGTTAAAAGTGCATAGCCTAGACGATTCATCGTCAAGCTGCAGCATCCAAAAACCACAATTCGCGTCTAATAACGTAAAAACTTTAGAACCACTTAAACGAGATTTGCATTCCTCAATAGTAGGAAAATCAAACCTCGGCCTAATTATTGCCTTATTTAAGTTGCGTGGATCCAAACATAACTTTAAGCTCCCATTAGATTTTGTTACCAATACAATAGAGTTTACCCAATCTGTAGGTTCATTTACCTCAGTTATAACATTAAGATTTATCATCCTTTCAATCTTCTCTTTCAAAGGTTGATGAAGACTGAAAGGTACACGACGCGGTGGATCAATGACGAACTGACAGTTATAGTATGTCAAGAAAATGTTTTTACATTAAAAGAAAACATGAATTGGACGAAGTTAGGCTTTAAAAAACTATATAATTTTTTTGCTAATGTATAAATTTTTAATACGATTTTTATACCCTTCACCAAAGGTGTAAAGGGTATATATAAGTTTGTCATTCCGTTTGTAATTCCCACAATTTTCGTCGGAGAGCAAAAAAGTTGACATTTTCGGGGTCCTTGTAAGAAATGATGACGATAGGACCATGTCCGTCCGTGTGTCGGTTGAAATGGCGTTTATGAAGCCCACCGATAACTGACATATATAATATATATATATCAAACGATCGGAAATGCTTTCGAGAATTTTGCTATTGGAATCCAGCAAGATCGGTTCATACAATGCGGAGATATGTTAAAAAACCGGTTTTTAGAACCGGTTTTCCAGTTTTTGAAGCCTCTGTATACACTAGGGACTTCGTTTTTACAAAGAAGTCTCGGACAATTTTTCTGAATTTTTGTTCTGAAAAAATGAAATAAATCGGTTGAATAATAACTGAGATATCGGACAAAACGCATTTTTTATTTTTTGAAGCCCTGGTTTAGCTATAGATTTTTATTTTTATACAGATCGGTCACAAATATTTTTTTAAAATTTCGGTTTTTTGAATCAGCAGGATCGGTTTATAAATGGCGGAGATATGCTTTAAAAACCGGTTTTTAGAACCGGTTTTTCAGTTTCTGAAGCCTCTGCATATACCAGGTACTTCGAATTTTTAAAGGGGGCTCGGAAATTATTTTCTGAATTTTTGTTCTGAAAAAATTAAATAAATCGGTTCAGTAATAACTGAGATATCGGGGAAAACGAATTTTTTATTTTTGAAGCCCTTGTTCAAGCTACAGATTTTTATTTTTATATAGATCAGTCATAAATATTTTTATAAAATTTCGGTTTTTTTAATAAACCAAATTCGTTCATAATCAACAGAGTTATGGCCCAAAAACAAATCTGTTAAGAATATAAATACACACACAAACATGTATATTAAGCATTGTGATGACTATTAGCAAAGAATATTCATATATAGAAGGCGCATGATGTAGAAACAAAATTTCTTATGGCGGGTTCTAATCATAGAACCCGCTCTCATGTAATTCTCGCTCTCAACATTTTGCATTGATGAGGGGGATAAGTAACAAGTGAAAACAAAATCCACCAACATAACAGAGAGAGAGAGAAAGAGTTTAAATAAATGTGTTTGTACATGTGTGTATGCAAATAAAAACACACAGCCATATATATATTTGTACAATGTACATGTATAAAGATGTCTGTTTCAAATTGAAAGAAACAAATAATATTTGTTTCTTTTATTTTGAAATAAAAAGTGCCAACAGATATTTTAGTTGTTTATTTACTAATGGAAAAGATATGAACGTTAACATTACGGTAGGGCATAGCATACATGTTTTGTTGTTTTACAAGTAGAAATACTTTGATCTGCACCGACGTACTTATACCTTTCTTAGTGACGTGACAAATTTTTGTATGATTTCGAAGTTGTTAATTTATATTTTATAGTTATATTTTTGATAAACTAATAATTGTTATATTATACTTTTATATATTATATTTTTATATATTTCATAAGATGTGCATATAATTTGTTTTTTTTTTTTTTTATTATTATTAAAAAAAAAAAATGTTTTTATAGAGAATTTTTAATTTTAGAAATTAGTATTTAAAAAAATATTTAAATTTTTTAATTTTTAAAAGTACATATTTTTTCCATCTTTTGGATTTTTTAGAAAGAAAAATAAAAATAAAGTAAATAGTAAATAAAAGTTTATCATTTTTTTTCGGAAAAGAATTATTTTGTGATTTTTTTCAAGCTTTTGAGTTATATTTTATTTGAAACAAGAAATTGTTATTAAAATATATATTTTTTATAGAAATAAATAATATTAATATTTTAAATTTTAAAACTTATTTTTAAATTATATATGTATTTTGAAAAATTAAGAAGTTTTTTGATTTCCTTTTTCTAAGCAAAAAGTTATTATTCTTTTTTTATACAAAAAGAAAAAAATATTCATACAGTAATGTTTTCATACTGAATTTTTTTTTTATACCCTTCACCACAGGTGTAAAGGGTATATATAAGTTTGTCATTCCGTTTGTAATTTCCACAATTTTCGTCGGAGAGCAAAAAAGTTTATATTTTCGGAATCCTTGTAAGAAGCGATGACGATAGGACCATGTCCGTCCGTCCGTCCGTCCGTGTGTCGGTTGAAATGGCGTTTATGAAGCCCACCGATAACTGACATATATAATATATATGTCAAACGATCGGAAATGCTTTCGAGAATTTTGCTATTGGAATTCAGCAAGATAGGTTCATACAATGCGGAGATATGTTCAAAAAACCGGTTTTTTGAACCGGTTTTCCAGTTTCTGAAGCCTCTGTATACACTACGGACTTTGTTTTTACAAAGAATTCTCGGACATTTTTTTCTGAATTTTTGTTCTGAAAAAATGAAATAAATCGGTTCAGTAATAACTGAGATATCGGACAAAACGCATTTTTTATTTTTTGAAGCCTTGGTTTAAGCTATAGATTTTTATTTTTATACAGATCGGTCACAAATATTTTTATAAAATTTCAGTTTTTTGAATCAGGAAGATCGGTTTATAAATGGTGGAGATATGCTTTAAAAACCGATTTTTAGAACCGGTTTTTTAGTTTCTGAAGCCTCTGCATATACCAGGGACTTCGAATTTTTAAAGGGGGCTCGAAAATTATTTTCTGAATTTTTGTTCTGAAAAAATTAAATAAATCGGTTCAGTAATAACTGAGATATCGGGGAAAACGAATTTTTTATTTTTGAAGCCCTTGTTCAAGCTATAGATTTTTATTTTTATATAGATCAGTCATAAATATTTTTATAAAATTTCGGTTTTTTTAATAAACCAAATTCGTTCATAATCAACAGAGTTATGGCCCAAAAACAAATCTGTTAAGAATATAAATACACCAACAAACATGTATATTAAGCATTGTAATGACTATTAGTGACGTTTTTTGTTTTTTGTATAGACAAGTAGTTTAGTTAGAAACAGCAGTAATATTATGAATAACAGTGTTGTTGTTGTTGTTCTTTGTATATGCAGTCTGTACAAAAATAAATAGATATGGAATTGTAGTTGTTTATTTTTAAAAACTAAAACATATCTGTTAAGAATATACATAAATACATACACAAACATGTATATTAAGCATTGTAATGACTATTAGTGACGTTTTTTGTTTTTTGTATAGACAAGTAGTTTAGTTAGCAACAGCAGTAATATAATGAATAACAGTGTTGTTGTTGTTCTTTGTGTATTCAGTCAGTTTGTACATACAAAAATAAATATATATGGAATTGTTGTTGTTTCTTTTTTAAAAGCAAAGCCTGTTATGATTGTTTTTTTTTCATATTCAAATTTTCGTAGTTTGAAAAAAATTTAGATTTAGAAAATATGCAAGCATACGTTAAGGCGAAAATTTTATTAATTGTCGGTAATATGGTAATATGATGTCGATAAGATGGTAAGATGGTAATATGGTGAGGGGTATCAAAGATTCGGCACAGCCGAATCTTTTTTCAATTTCATTTAATATATAAAAGTTATTTTTTGGCAGGAAAAATAATAGTTATTTTTTATTTATTAATTTATTTATTTTTGTCATAACAATTTTTTTTATATAGTATTAAATTAAATTTTTATATAGTATTAAATTACTATATATACAAATTAAATATTTTTTACAATAGATCTTATTTCAAAATAATTCCATTTTCTTTACAGAATAAAACAAAATTATTAAAGAAAAATCTAATTTTTTTGGCGACAAATTTGATACGAATAAAAAAAATAAAAATATTTTTTTATATTTTTTTCAAGTGGATATAATTTTATATTTTTGTTATTATTTATTTAATTAATATACTTAACTTTAACATCTGTTACTTTGAATACATAAGTAACAAAACTACGCAAATCATTTTTTAAAATTTAAATTTGATATTCTGAAAGTATATAAACTCATATGATGTTAAAAAAGGTATAACTAGTTCGGTGCTGATTAAAGTAATTCTACTTTTAAAACAACAAAACACATATGCTATGCCCTACACTAATATACGCGATCGTATTTGATCTCCTTTAGTAAATAGACAACCAATTTCTTGTTTCTACTTTTTTATAGACATTACACCAGCGATCGCCACATTTATACATTCACAATTATGTTTGTGTATGTTTTGTTTTTCTGTCCCATTATGAAATTATACACCAAAAAAATAACATAATTTTTATAGTAATTTAATTTTAAAAGTTTCTTGGTCAATTCAAGACTTGTAAGTGGTAATACACGTTACTAGTTTAGAATTTGAATAGTAATAACCAGGGATCGCAACGATTACCAAGTAATCATAAAAATTACGATTTAATGTTTATTTTTTCTACTCTTTGATTAAAAAAAAAAAATAACGATATATTAATAATTTAGGATTTTAATTTCTTATTAAAAAATATCAAATAATACTAAATTTAATTCAGCACGAACGATTATTTCAAATTTGTATTTTATAATAAAAATTAATTGTATTAAATTATTATTTCTTAATTAAAAAAAAATAGTTGTTTAATTAAGAGATAAAAAATCATATTAATATTTTTCATGAGTGTATCTCAAGCAACAAGCAGTAATACAACATTCTTGCTTGAATGCTCGTGCGAGACTGACTTTTTTGTGTGTTTTTTATTATTTCAAGAGCATAACAAAAGAGATAAAAAAACGCAAGCTTCTTTTCCTTTTGTCTTCCCTCCCGCATCGTGAAATACTTTTAAAAAATATTTCAGTTTTCATTGACATGCGTTTTCTATATATTGTATATTCTTTGCTATTAGCAAAGAATATTCATATATAGAATGCGCATCATGTAGAAACAAAATTTCTTATGGCGGGTTCTAATCATAGTACCTGCTCTCATGTAATTCTCGCTCTCAACATTTTGCGATGATGAGGGGGATAAGTAACAAGGGAAAACTAAATCCACCACCAAAACAGAGAGAGAGAAAGAGTTTAAGTATATGTGCCCTTCAAACATTTGGAAGATAAATTTGTTGCTAATCTTCCAGACGCCACTTCTTAGTGTCTTCTAGAAGATTGTCGGAAGATTTTTCGAAAAATACAAAAACAAAATACATTGCTATTGCACATTAATCGTCCAGACGTCACTTCTTAGTGACTTCCAGATGATTGTGAGAAGTGTGTACGAAATTCACAAAAACAAAATACATTACTATCGTCCTTTGATCTTCCAGAAGTATACTTTGAAGTCACTTCTGGAAGATAATAAGATGATAATTCGAATTTAACAAAAACAAAATACATTACTATTGCGCAATAATCTTCTGGACGTGTGTTGGGAAAATTGTTGGATAATTTATGAAAAGAAAATAACACAATAAAGAAGCAGATAGAATCATGTTTTCAGTAACAATTTATCTTTGGTACAGTTCGGCAGCAATAATAAATATAAAAAAAGTGTTCCTGATAATTACGTGTTTTTTTATTGTTAATAATTTGGAAATTATTAATAAAGGACATTTTTAAAAGGTAAGTAAATCTTCTTAAACTTTTATTTAGTAATATCAGATTTTACTCACAATTTATATTAATTTTAGGAAAAATTTCATCGAACGAACAAGTATTTGCATTTTTAAAGAAGTCCAAAACTTTGCCTGTAATAGTGCCTTGCCGAATTCTTCATACAAAAGGTAATCTAAATACAATTTAACAATTAAAATTATTACTAATCTTCTTTTCTTCTTTTAAAGGTACCGGATTTGACCAGAAGTTTCCCATGGAGATTTTATTTTAAATGTTAAATTAATTTATATGTAAATTATTTATTTTGTAGTTTTATATGTATAATAATTGTGAAATAAAGATAATAATGAAATATAAAAAAATAATTTTAATTATAAATACAGAAATAAAAAAACTAAAAATCATCTTCTAGAAGAGACTAAGACGACACTTCTCTGATCATCTTCCGGGTGGCGTCAAGAAGAGTCTTCTTCGACACTTTCAGAAGTGTCTTCTTCGAGTCGTCTGGAAGACACTTCCACGAGGAACAGTTCTTCCCGACGGAAGATGATTTTAATGATACTTTGGCAATAGTCGTGGCGATGAGTTTCAACTTCTGGAAGACTCTTCTTAGCCACTTCCGCAATAAAAAATGTTTGCAGGGTGTTTGTACATGTGTGTATTCCTTATAAAGAATTGCAAATAAAAACACGCACACATATATATAAGATTGTACATGTATAACCCCTGCAAACATTTTTTATTGCGGAAGTGGCTAAGAAGAGTCTTCCAGAAGTTGAAACTCATCGCCACGACTATTGCCAAAGTATCATTAAAATCATCTTCCGTCGGGAAGAACTGTTCCTCGTGGAAGTGTCTTCCAGACGACTCGAAGAAGACACTTCTGAAAGTGTCGAAGAAGACTCTTCTTGACGCCACCCGGAAGATGATCAGAGAAGTGTCGTCTTAGTCTCTTCTAGAAGATGATTTTTAGTTTTTTTATTTCTGTATTTATAATTAAAATTATTTTTTTATATTTCATTATTATCTTTATTTCACAATTATTATACATATAAAACTACAAAATAAATAATTTACATATAAATTAATTTAACATTTAAAATAAAATCTCCATGGGAAACTTCTGGTCAAATCCGGTACCTTTAAAAGAAGAAAAGAAGATTAGTAATAATTTTAATTGTTAAATTGTATTTAGATTACCTTTTGTATGAAGAATTCGGCAAGGCACTATTACAGGCAAAGTTTTGGACTTCTTTAAAAATGCAAATACTTGTTCGTTCGATGAAATTTTTCCTAAAATTAATATAAATTGTGAGTAAAATCTGATATTACTAAATAAAAGTTTAAGAAGATTTACTTACCTTTTAAAAATGTCCTTTATTAATAATTTCCAAATTATTAACAATAAAAAAACACGTAATTATCAGGAACACTTTTTTTATATTTATTATTGCTGCCGAACTGTACCAAAGATAAATTGTTACTGAAAACATGATTCTATCTGCTTCTTTATTGTGTTATTTTCTTTTCATAAATTATCCAACAATTTTCCCAACACACGTCCAGAAGATTATTGCGCAATAGTAATGTATTTTGTTTTTGTTAAATTCGAATTATCATCTTATTATCTTCCAGAAGTGACTTCAAAGTATACTTCTGGAAGATCAAAGGACGATAGTAATGTATTTTGTTTTTGTGAATTTCGTACACACTTCTCACAATCATCTGGAAGTCACTAAGAAGTGACGTCTGGACGATTAATGTGCAATAGCAATGTATTTTGTTTTTGTATTTTTCGAAAAATCTTCCGACAATCTTCTAGAAGACACTAAGAAGTGGCGTCTGGAAGATTAGCAACAAATTTATCTTCCAAATGTTTGAAGGGACATAGATGCCCACGCACACTAACACAACACATGTAGTTGTGTTAGTAAAATAAAAAAAAAAAATGCACTAAAAGAAAAAATGGGTGAATTAAATAAAATATGTCATCAAGTTTAATGGTTAAAAAATAAATACTAAACAATAGAAAAATAACACAAATAATATTTATTGAAACTTCATTGCTAAATTTAAAAAATAAGTAAATAAATGATGTTATTTTTATATTTAATATAACCAAATATAATGTAAGTAGTAACCTTATATTATTTAGAAGGCTTAATTATAAACATGTATTGTTAAAATATTTTTCCTTGTACAGTCATTTATATCTAATGTGTGGAAAATCTAATACAATTTTATAAAAACAATGTTTAACTGGAAATATTCAAAATTGTTTTCATACATAATGTACAATTTTTTTCAGTGCATTTGTGTACTCATCGCTCTCTCAGCGAAGAATAAATGAAAGAGAATAAGAATGTGTGTGAAGCTCTCAGCACAAATGTGCTTGAAGTGGGCATCTATGATGTATAAAGATCTTTATTTCAAATTGAAAGAAACAATTTGTTTCTTGTATTTTGAAAAAAGTGCCAACAGAATTTTTAGTTGTTTATTTACTAATGGAAAGATATAAACGTTAATAATACAGTAGGGCATAGCATACATGTTTTGTTGTTTTACAAGTAGAAATACTTTGATTTGCACCGACGTGCTTATACCTTTCATAGTGACGTGACAAATTTTTGTATGATTTCGAAGATGTCAATTTATATTTTATAGTTATATTTTTGATAAACTAATAATTGTTATATTTTACTTTTATATATTATATTTTTATATATTTCATAAAATGTGCATATAATTTGTTTTTGGTGTTTTTTTTTTATTATTATTAAAAAAAGTTTTTATAGAGAATTTTTAGTTTTTGAAATTATTATTTAAAAAAAATATTTAAATTTTTTAATTTTTAAAAGTATATATTTTTCCATTTTTTGGATTTTTTAGAAAGAAAAATAAAAATAAAGTAAATAGTAAATAAAAGTTTTTCCTTTTTTTCGGAAAAAAAATTATTTTGTGATTTTTTCCATGTTTTTGAGTTGTATTTTATTTGAATCAAGAAATTGTTATTAAAATATACATTTTTTTAGAAATAAATAATATTAATATTTTCATTTTTAAAACTTATTTTTAAATAATATATATTTTATTTAGTAAAAAAATAGTTTTGAATAAAAAAAGTATTTCATTTCTTTTATTTTTGGGCAGAAATAACATTTATTTTGAAAAATAAAGAAATTTTTTTGATTTCCTTTTTCTAAGCAAAAAGTTATTATTTTTTTTTATACAAAAAGAAATAAATATTCATACAGCAAAGATTCAATTTATAGACCTTAATTTTTTTATAAACAAAAATACTGATTTTTTTTAATATATAAGTTATTTTTTTTGGCAGGAAATAAGTTATTTTTTATTTATTCATTTATTTATTTTTGTCATAATAATTTTTTTATATAGAAGGTATATATACAAATTAAATATTTTTTCAAAAGATCTTTTTTCAATATAATTCCACCTTCTTTACAGAATAAAACAAAATTATTAAAGAAAAATCTAATTTTTTTGGTGACAAATTTGTTATGAATAAAAAAAAATAAAAATATTTTTTTATATTTTTTTTCAAGTGGATATAATTTTATATTTTTGTTTTTATTTATTTAATTAATTAATATACTTAACTTTAACATCTGTTACTTTGAATACATAAGTAACAAAACTACACAAATCAAATTTTAAAATACAAATTTGATATTCTGAAAGTATATTTACATAAGCTCATATGACGTTTAAAAAGGTATAAGTAGTTCGATGACGATTAAAGTATTTCTATTTTTAAAACAACAAAACACATATGCTATGCCCTACACTAACATACACGATCGTATTTTATCTCCTTTAGTAAATAAACGACCAATTCCTTGTTTCTACTTTTTTATAGGCACTACACCAGCGATCGCCACACTCATACATTCACAATTATGTTTGTGTATGTTTTGTTTTTCCCATTATGAAATTATACACCAAAAAAATAACATCATTTTTATAGTAATTTTATTTTGAAAGTTTCTTCGTCAATTCAAGACTTGTAAGTGGAAATACACTTTACTAGTTTAGAATTTTAATAGTAATAACCAGGGATCGCAACGATTACCATAGTAATCATAAAAATTAAGATTTAATGTTTATTTTTTCTATTATTTGATTAAAAAAATATAACGATAAATTATTAATTTAGGATTTTAATTTCTTATTAAAAAATATCGAATAATTCAGCACGAACGATTATTTCAGATTTGTATTTTATAATAAAAAATTAATTGTAGTACATTATTAATTAAAAAAAGATAGTTATATAATTAAAAAATCATATTAATTAATCCTACTTAATATTAAATATTTTTCATGAGTGTATCTCAAGCAACAAGCAATAACACAACATTCTTGCTTGAATGCTCGTGCGAGACTGACTTTCTTGTGTGTTTTTTATTCATTTCAAGAGCATAACAAAAGAGATAAAAAATACGCAAGCTTCTTTTCCTTTTGCCTTCCCTCCCGCATCATGAAATACTTTTAAAAAATATTTCAGTTTTCATTGACATGCGCCTTCTATATGTTGTATATTCTTTGCTATTAGTGACGTTTTTTGTTTTTTGTATAGACAAGTAGTTTAGTTAGAAACAGCAGTCATATAATGAATAACAGTGTTGTTGTTGTTCTTTGTATATGCAGTCTGTACAAAAATAAATAGATATGGAATTGTTGTTGTTTATTTTTTAAAACTAAAACATATCTGTTAAGAATATACATAAATACATACACAAACATGTATATTAAGCATTGTAATGACTATTAGCAAATAATATACAACATATAGAAAGCGCATGTCAATGAAAACTGAAATATTTTTAAAAAGTATTTCATGATGCGGGAGGGAAGACAAAAGGAAAAGAAGCTTGCGTGTTTTTTATCTCTTTTGTTATGCTCTTGCAATTAATAAAAAACACACAAAAAAGTCAGTCTCGCACACAAAGTAGAACAGAGTCGTCATATCGAGACTTCAAATTTGCCAAAATCAGTTTTTTAGAATATGGCGGGAGAAAGAGATAGAAATGTTGCATGAAAATAAAATTTACGAATGTAAAAGTTATACGCTATGTTGGTTGGAATTTTGAAATGAAGCAGAAAACCAAAACAAACAAAAATCACATTCTACATAAAAAATTATTTAACAAGAAAATCTTTAATATTTACATTTATGTGGATTAAAACAATATTTCCACAAATGAAATTTGTTTTCAACACGTAATAGCTCAAATCAAATTAGTTTTTAGCACATAAATAATAACTTTTAATTTAATAAATAGATCATTTTATATTAATTCTGTGGCCAAAAGGTAGAATTAAAATAAAAGAAACTCGACAAAATCGAGAATGAATGAAATTGAAAAAAGATTCGGCTGTGCCGAATCTTTGATACCCTTCACCATATTACCATCTTACCATCTTATCGACATCATATTACCATATTACCGACAATTAATAAAATTTTCGCCTTAACGTATGCTTGCATATTTTCTAAATCTAAATTTTTTTCAAACTACGAAAATTTGAATATGAAAAAAAAACAATCATAACAGGCTTTGCTTTTAAAAAAGAAACAACAACAATTCCATATATATTTATTTTTGTATGTACAAACTGACTGAATACACAAAGAACAACAACAACACTGTTATTCATTATATTACTGCTGTTGCTAACTAAACTACTTGTCTATACAAAAAACAAAAAACGTCACTAATAGTCATTACAATGCTTAATATACATGTTTGTGTATGTATTTATGTATATTCTTAACAGATATGTTTTAGTTTTTAAAAATAAACAACTACAATTCCATATCTATTTATTTTTGTACAGACTGCATATACAAAGAACAACAACAACAACACTGTTATTCATAATATTACTGCTGTTTCTAACTAAACTACTTGTCTATACAAAAAACAAAAAACGTCACTAATAGTCATTACAATGCTTAATATACATGTTTGTTGGTGTATTTATATTCTTAACAGATTTGTTTTTGGGCCATAACTCTGTTGATTATGAACGAATTTGGTTTATTAAAAAAACCGAAATTTTATAAAAATATTTATGACTGATCTATATAAAAATAAAAATCTATAGCTTGAACAAGGGCTTCAAAAATAAAAAATTCGTTTTCCCCGATATCTCAGTTATTACTGAACCGATTTATTTAATTTTTTCAGAACAAAAATTCAGAAAATAATTTTCGAGCCCCCTTTAAAAATTCGAAGTCCCTGGTATATGCAGAGGCTTCAGAAACTAAAAAACCGGTTCTAAAAACCGGTTTTTAAAGCATATCTCCACCATTTATAAACCGATCTTCCTGATTCAAAAAACTGAAATTTTATAAAAATATTTGTGACCGATCTGTATAAAAATAAAAATCTATAGCTTAAACCAAGGCTTCAAAAAATAAAAAATGCGTTTTGTCCGATATCTCAGTTATTACTGAACCGATTTATTTCATTTTTTCAGAACAAAAATTCAGAAAAAAATGTCCGAGAATTCTTTGTAAAAACAAAGTCCGTAGTGTATACAGAGGCTTCAGAAACTGGAAAACCGGTTCAAAAAACCGGTTTTTTGAACATATCTCCGCATTGTATGAACCTATCTTGCTGAATTCCAATAGCAAAATTCTCGAAAGCATTTCCGATCGTTTGACATATATATTATATATGTCAGTTATCGGTGGGCTTCATAAACGCCATTTCAACCGACACACGGACGGACGGACGGACGGACGGACATGGTCCTATCGTCATCGCTTCTTACAAGGATTCCGAAAATATAAACTTTTTTGCTCTCCGACGAAAATTGTGGAAATTACAAACGGAATGACAAACTTATATATACCCTTTACACCTGTGGTGAAGGGTATAAAAATCAAAACAAAAACAAGTTAGAGAATTTTGTGTGAGTGATAGGCAATAGTACACACTTTCTGTCTCTGTTTTCTTACACTACTGTATGTATACTGTGGTCTCGCACGAGCATTTAAGCAAGAATGTTGTTTTACTGCTTGTTGCTTGAGATACACTCATGAAAAATATTAATATGATTTTTTATCTCTTAATTAAACAACTATCTTTTTTTTTTAATTAAGAAATAATAATTTAATACAATTAATTTTCATTTTTTATTAAAAAATACAAATTTGAAATAATCGTTCGTGCTGAATTAAATTTAGTATTATTTGATATTTTTTAATAAGAAATTAAAATCATTAATTATTTATATGTCGTTATTTTTTTTAATCAAAGAGTAAAAAAAATAAACATTAAATCGTAATTTTTATGATTACTATGGTAATCGTTGCAATCCCTGGTTATTACTATTCAAATTCTAAACTAGTAACGTGTATTTCCACTTACAAGTCTTGAATTGACGAAGAAACTTTCAAAATAAAATTACTATAAAAATTATGTTATTTTTTTGGTGTATAATTTCATAATGGGAAAAACAAAACATACACAAACATAATTGTGAATGTATGAGTGCGGCGATCGCTGGTGTAGTGCCTATAAAAAAGTAGAAACAAGGAATTGGTCGTTTATTTACTAAAGGAGATAAAATACGATCATGTATGTTAGTGTAGGGCATAGCATATGTGTTTTGTTGTTTTATTACTTTAATCATCACCGAACTACTTATACCTTTTTTAACGTCATATGAGCTTATGTAAATATACTTTCAGAATATCAAATTTGTATTTTAAAATTTGATTTGTGTAGTTTTGTTACTTATGTATTCAAAGTAACAGATGTTAAAGTTAAGTATATTAATTAATTAAATAAATAAAAACAAAAATATAAAATTATATCCACTTGAAAAAAATATAAAAAAATATTTTTATTTTTTTTATTCATAACAAATTTGTCACCAAAAAAATTAGATTTTTCTTTAATAATTTAGTTTTATTCTGTAAAGAAGGTGGAATTATATTGAAAAAAGATCTTTTGAAAAAATATTTAATTTGTATATACCTTCTATATAAAAAAATTATTGTGACAAAAATACATAAATGAATAAATAAAAAATAACTTATTTCCTGCCAAAAAAATAACTTATATATTAAAAAAAATCAGTATTTTTGTTTATAAAAAATTTAAGGTCTATAAATTGAAACTTTGCTGTATGAATATTTATTTCTTTTTGTATAAAAAAAAAAAAAATTACTTTTTGCTTAGAAAAAGGAAATCAAAAAAACTTCTTTATTTTTCAAAATAAATGTTATTTCTGCCCAAAAATAAAAGAAATGAAATACTTTTTTTATTCAAAACTATTTTTTTACTAAATAAAATATATATATAATTTAAAAATAAGTTTTAAAATTGAAAATATTAATATTATTTATTTCTAAAAAAATGTATATTTTAATAACAATTTCTTGTTTCAAATAAAATACAACTCAAAAACATGGAAAAAATCACAAAATAATTTTTTTTCCGAAAAAAAGGAAAAACTTTTATTTACTTTTTACTATATTTTTATTTTTCTTTCTAAAAAATCCAAAAAATGGAAAAATATATACTTTTAAAAATGAAAAAATTTAAATATTTTTTTAAATAATAATTTCAAAAACTAAAAATTCTCTATAAAAACTTTTTTTAATAATAATAATAATAATAATAATAATAATAATAATAATAATAATAATAATAATAATAATAATAATAATAATAATAATAATAAAACACCAAAAACAAATTATATGCACATTTTATGAAATATATAAAAATATAATATATAAAAGTAAAATATAACAACTATTAGTTTATCAAAAATATAACTATAAAATATAAATTGACATCTTCGAAATCATACAAAAATTTGTCACGTCACTATGAAAGGTATAAGCACGTCGGTGCAGATCAAAGTATTTCTACTTGTAAAACAACAAAACATGTATGCTATGCCCTACTGTATTATTAACGTTCATATCTTTCCATTAGTAAACAACTAAAAATTCTGTTGGCACTTTTTTCAAAATACAAGAAACAAATTGTTTCTTTCAATTTGAAATAAAGATCTTTATACATGTACAATCTTATATATATGTGTGCGTGTTTTTATTTGCAATTCTTTATAAGGAATACACACATGTACAAACACATATATTTAAACTCTTTCTTTCTCTCTCTGTTTTGGTGGTGGATTTAGCTTTCCCTTGTTACTTATCCCCCTCATCAATGCAAAATGTTGAGAGCGAGAATTACATGAGAGCAGGTTCTATGATTAGAACCCGCCATAAGAAATTTTGTTTCTACATGATGCGCCTTCTATATATGAATATTCTTTGCTATTAGTGACGTTTTTGCCTATAAGACAAGTAGTTTAGTTAGCAACAGAAGTAATATAATGAATAACAGTGTTGTTGTTGTTCTTTGTATATGCAGTCAGTTTGTATATACACACATAAAAAAATAAATAAATATGGAATTGTTGTTGTTTATTTTTTAAACGCAAAGCCTGCTATGATTTTTTTTTTTTCATATTCAAATTTTCGTAGTTTGAAAAAAATTTAGATTTAAATATGTGAAAATATGAAAGCATACGTTAAGGCGAAAATTTTATTATTTGTCGGTAATATGGTAATATGATGTCGATAAGATAGTATGATGGTAATATGGTGAAGGGTATCAAATATTCGGCACAGCCGAATCTTTTTCAATTTCATTCATAATGTATTTGACTCGAAAAAAAAACAAAGCAATTCGAAGTATTTTATTTTTATTTTGTTTATCTCACTCTGTTTGCAACTCTCGCAATTAAAAGTGTAAAAATAACACTGTTGTTACTTCATTACAACTTGTCCAGTTTGTTTTTGTAAAAAAAAAATACAACAATGAGAGCCCAAACACAAGCAAGCGGATTTTTTATATGAAGATTTGGCAACTAAATCAACACAGCACAGTGGTCCCAAAACGGATTTTTTTTTTGGAAATAATTCTGTAACTAGAACTGCAAGATAAATTTGAATGAAATTTCGCATGGACCATCCTGAGATGTATTCCAATTGACTTGCAGCACAGGGCCTTAGGGGGTCTGGAGGACGGGGGTGGACCTCCATAGAAATTTCATTGAAATATATTTAACGATTCAAAAGTTACACAAAGTTATTTAAAAAAACACGTTGAAACTGAAAATGCTTCAGCACACATTTACCATAGAAATGAAGGCAAATGTGCAAATTTTGCCGAGGGGGTCAAGTTTCAGTTAGTTTTTAAATGATCGTGTAAAGTATTTATGCAAGCATATCGTTGGAGAGGTTGTTACTTGAAAAATAATAATATATAAATAGTAAAGTATTCGAGCAAAATTTTTTCATTAAATTAATCAAAAAACCTAAAACTTGTGTGTTTAGTGTTATTTTGCAAAAAAAAAATATGTATATATTTGAATTTATATAAAATCTATATTAATAAAGATCTATACTTTTTTATTCCAAAATACCCAAAATTCTAGTTTGGGGAAAGCTTGTTTAAAAAATTTACTTTTTTCAGTAAAATGGTCACCATGTCCTTATAGGAGGCGTGGCTTATTAAATACTTTTTGTATGTTTAGCTAACATATGTAGGTAAGTTTTCAAGGTATTTTTTTAATTTCAGCTATGACATTTTTGAGCTGCACAAAAAACTAAACCACATAACTTTTTATCTAAACCACATAGGTATATGATCCTTGCACGAAAATTTTTAAGAATTTTATACAGAATCCAGGAATCCATGCGAAGTTTCAATTTATCAAGCTGTTCTAAAGTTGCAGAATTATTTCCAAAAAAAAATAAGTTTTGGGACCACTGTGCACAGCGGAATCTGTTGAAAATAAAAATCTATTTTATTTTTACAACGGATTCTCAAAAGCTTTCACTACCCTCTCTGTCGATGCTACAAAATGAATCACATAGTTTTACATTAAATTTATATAAGAAGAAAATAGATAGAAAGATTTGATTTATATTTTTCATGTATGGAATTTAAGATAGAAAAAAAATTTTTTATACATGTAGTTTTGTTGTTGCCATATACAAAAATATAAAAATACAAAAACATAATGTTTGTGAAATCCGCTGCTGGAAGCCGTCTTAATTTTTTTCATTTAAGTGTGTACATCCAACAGAAGCATCCTTCATCCACTCGATCTATACCTCCGTATAGAAAGCTAGAGTTTTTGAATTCAGCTCCCTGAGTTTAATGATCTCCACCAATATCAATCCTTCGAGTTTAATCTGGTCCTCCACCAATCATCAAATATAAAAGTTAGGTTATCAAAATCGATTGCATGTGACAAATGTAAGTTTCGAAAAACCGTTACGCGATACAGTTAGCCTACTACAAACATTTAATCAGTGCGGGGTGAGACGCAAAATTCCCGAAGGTCAAGCAACAAAAGCCCGCCTGGCTGAACTTATGAAATATTTACAACGACGCGAAAGTTACTCCGTCTTCATTTAATTTGTATTTTTCTTTTAGAGCTGAAAATAATATCCGCCACCAGTGTTGTCAGATTAGGGAATTTATTCCCAAATTGGGGATTTATTTTTGAAAATGGGGATGAAAAATTTGGTTTGGGGATTAGAGGATTTGTTGGGGATATTTTTAAAGGCTTGGGGATTTTTTAAATACTATTTTTGGAGTCTTTTATTTTACTTTTCAAAACGTTCCTTTTTAACTTAAAGACAATAGAAAAAAAAAACATAATTTTCCGCTGGATATGAAGTTTTTGTTAATATAAAACTATATTCAACAACAGTGCACTGAAGACAATAAAAAGTAACTGTAATATTGAATTGGTACTATAAAGAAAAAAAAAAAATGATTAAAATCTCTGAAACTAAATGTTTATTGTACGAATTGGCTATGAAGGTAATTTTTGAGTAATTAACTTTCATTTTTGTTATTGTAATAATACACAAGAGTTTTAATAATATAATCTTCAGTCTTCAAAAAGTAGTTGTTTAAAAGTAAAAGAGAGTGTATTAAAAATAAATGAAGCAATTAAATTTGAATTATCATATTTTCATACCTTCGAATAGTGTTTATAAAAAACCGACTTTTCAAAAAACCGGTTTGACGGTTAACCGAAAATTGGGTAAAATTAAACACCGGGTTCTCGGTTAACCGTCTACTTAAAAACCGGTTAAACCGGATAACCGACATTTTAATAATTTCTCTAATTTGAAGCTTAATAAAAATATTTTTGGTTAAAAATAGTGTTTTTCAACCATTCACCAAATAATAAACACTTTTCTTTATAAATAGCGACTGATTTACATCGAAAGATTATAAAGCTATGTATACACGGTTGCCAGATCTAACAATGTTGGTAGAAAAATGTTCAGAAAATGTCTAACAACCGTGTAAACTTACAATTTATGTCTTGCAACGTTGTTAGAAAAAGCATTGTCAGTAAATTGTTACCCAATAATATTGTTAGACATCTGGCAATCGTGTAAACACATAACGTGGCCATTGCCTGACTTTGAGTCTACATTAGAGAAATTTGTATCAAGACAAACGTCAAATTTTTGTTTGAGTTGCAGATAATTTTTTTTCTCTATCAATTATAGGGGAAAACGTATGTCATAATAAACCATGCAAAAAGTACCAACAACAATCAAGATGGCGTCTTTTACTAAGCATTATCAAGACAAAGTTGTCAGAGCTCGAGCGCTGACAATTTTCTTTTAACGCTGCAATAATACTGACAAATTCAGTCTACATTAGACAAATCTTTATCTTGATAAAATTTTGACGTTTGTCTTGATAAAAATTTGTCTAATGTAGACTCAAAGTGATAATTGTCTGACAATTTTTATTGTCAGCTGTGCGAATTTTGTGCATCTGACAATGGCGCCATTGTCAGATAAATCATTTATACTTTATACATTTATATGGAGTCACTAATTTAAGCAGATTATCAAATTGCTCGGAGTCCATTCGTAAAAAATTACGATACAACTCCGGCTCTTCACTTCGTAATTGGATGAGCAATTTAGCGTGAAATCCCTCCTGCTGGCGGTGAAGCACCCAATCCTTTACCCACACTTTGCGGCGCTTTTTTGTTTTTTTGTCTTCGTCCTCGCTGCTTTTGAGAACATATGCTGCTAAAATAGTTGCAATATATTTTTTTTTGTTCCATTGTTTTTAATTTAAGAAAAACACACAAATTTTTAATTAAATTAAATTAATTTAACACACAATTTTCGTTTAACAGTTCTGACAATGTCTGACCACGGATCTGGCAACTTTTGCCATACAACAACCTGCCAACAGTGTAAACTGACAATTTTTGTTGGCTGATAAATTTATTGTCTGACAATTGTCTGGCAAAAAATTGTAAGGTTTTCTTACTTTGAGTCTAATTTTTATAAAGACAAACGTCAAAATGAACTCGAATTTATGGAAGGTGGCAACAATTGTGCAAAAACAACAATATGGCGAATTCATTAATGTTTTTTATGTATACAGTTTGACTGCTGTAACAACCAAAAATAATAATCAGCAGTTTAACTGAGGCTACCTTATATAGATTTCCACCGATTTTGACGTTTGTCTTGATAAAAATTTGTCTAATGTAGACTCAAAGTTACAGTCGTCTAAACTGGCAATTTACCTGTTGCTAACAATTTTTCTTTGTCAGTACATTGCCAGATCTGCCAACATTGTTAGATCTGACAACCGTGTATACATAGCTTAATACTTTTTTTTTCAGCTTTTAGACTAGTTTTAATATAATTTATAAAAACAATTTTTTGTCATCTTTTAGCACAGCTTTTGAAGCTTTATAATGATCTAAAATTATTCTAAAAAGTATTTTTAATATTAGTTTTTTTTTCAACATTTCTAATTTAAAGTTAAATTAAATTATCGAAATTTTAAGCATCTCAACAAAAGGGAAGCTACGATTTATATTTACCGCTTCTGAAGTTTTTCTCTTAAAGAAAAAAATGTAATTAATAAAAATATCTGTATAAAATTGGTAAAATAATTAACATTTTTTCTGCTAAAAAGAGATTTGTTTTTAATTTTTGGAAGAATTATTAATAATTTAAAAGTACATTTTCTGCACTTATTTAGTTCTATTTTTGAAGTCTTTATTTTTACCTATTATCCTATATAAAATCTTATTTTTCTCTTAAGCTGTACATTAGAAGGATTAATGTAATTTTCTTCTTTTGGAAAATTTCATTCGCATAAAATTAAAGTTTTTGTAAATGGAAGTTTAATTATCTATCTGATTTTATTATACATACAGTTTTAAACTCAAACACCAAGCATTTTTAGTAGTTTGAAAATAGTTTCTTAGATTTTAAATTCAGAAAAAGGTAACAAATGAAGGAAATTCAGTAATATTTTTATCAAATTTTTAAATTTTTTTAAAGTATTAAGTTATTTCAACTTAATACTTAAGAATTTAGAATATGTAAAGTGATGAAGTTACATATTCTAATTCTTCAAAAGTGTGAGTTAAAGGAAAGATCTTTACAATTAGCACTAAAGACACAATGGATGCTGATGAAGAACGTTGCGGATCAGAAAATGCATTCCATCCTGTTATAGTATCTAATAAATTTTTTTTCTGTATTCTACAAAAATTATTACATTAAAGAACTTGAGCCTAAATAAAAAAATTCAAAAATTATTAATTAAAACAAAAAAAAAAAAAAAAAAAAAAAAATATTCATCAATTACAAAAATTTATTTATATTATATGTAAAAATTCAGTTATTTTTGAAATATTGATATTTAGGTAATTAGATAAACTTTTCATTGTAAAACAACTCATCCGAAATTCGAATAATTAGTTCGACTGTCATATTATCCTAAGGGTAAAACCACTCTCTATATATTTAAGAAAGCACAAAGAAATTTTACAGATTTCTTAAACCATATTCTTTCCAGATTTATAACCCATTTCTATAAACAAGTTTTTTTTTTCATATAAAAATATAATTAAGTTCTAGAGTCCGACCGAATATTCGGTTTCGGATTAGGCCAAAAAATCGGTTTCAGCCAATAGATAAATACGTTGAAATCTTTCTAAATTAATAAAGTGGCAGAACTTATTTTTTCATGTTTCTTACGACTTGAATAATTTATAAAAATTGATGAAAAGTATTTAATAATTTTGGTTTGAGTAAAAACCAAAAGATACTATAATTTAAGTCAGTCGGGTTTCACACATAGCAATTATTATTGCCGTAATTCTGACTTAGTAGGCGAGGAAGGATGAAGATGTAAAAGTTTTGTATTCATTTCTCCAACCTCTTCTATAAATTCAGAATTAAGACAAAAATTGCTGTGTGTGAAACTTATCTTACAATCAGAGAGTTTCTTTTATCGGTTCAGTTTCGGCCTTAAAAAATCGGTTTCGGTCGGACTCTATTAAGTACCTTTCATTTTTATGCTACACTATTAAACTATAGCTAAGAAAAACCTAAACTCAAAAATTTATCTTAATCATGTCTTATTAATGAACATTTTGTAATTTATCTGATAAGAAATTCATATAAGTTAAAAGTGTGAATAATTTTAGTCCCACGTTTTCGCTGGTGCTTTAAAAATGTAAGTTTTTGTTTGTGGATTCCACACATTTTAGAGATTCCTTCTTACAATTTTAACATGCGTGCAAATTACATCTTCAAATCGTAATATACTTTTCAAATGTCGAATTTTACTTCCTACCAGTACTTTTAGAAAATATTTTTATGACCACAGTGAACAAAATTGCAGAATATATATGTTTTTTATTAATTATTCAGCAAAAGTAGAATAATTTTATTTTCATGATGGATTCAGCGACTATCAAATATATTTAAATATTAAATTCGTAACAAAATCCAATTAAATTCCCGCATAATTTCTCGGGATTACGGGATTGAAAATTTTGGGGAAAAAAAAAAAACTCTTTTGTTTAGACATCTAATTTGAAAAGTAATAATACCGTAGACTGAAATATTTTTCACTATTCATTGTTTTAAAAAAATATTGTTTAAATTCTGATAAGTATACAAATTATGCAATGTATTTCTTTTCACACACAATATGTTTTTATAAATTTTGCAAAAATTTTTGAAAATATTGGTTTATTTGTCTGGTCATAAAATTCTATTTTTGGTAAATTTATTTGTATCATAACAACAATTTAAACCCAAACTTAAATGGACCAGAAATTGTTTTCAATAGTTTTCAGAGGTTGAGTCTAAAAAGGAGAGTATACTCCTAAGTGTCCTGATTTAGTATCTAAAAAAATCAGCTGCTACTATCTGCTATCCTTCTTTTCACAACATTTCTATCAAGTAATTGCACAGAAAAAATATTTTAAATTATTTTTTAATAAAATTATTAACTAATTTTATATTGGAATTTAATTATATTTTTTATTAATATAATTAATTTTATAATTGGTTTAAATTTTTTTTTAAATAAATTAATAATAATAAAATATAAAGAAAAATAAAAAATTTGACTATAAATATATAGAAATAAAATCAAAAAATTTCTAACAATTTTCATTTCATTATATCTATTTTAACCTTGTAGTAAACAAAGTCGTTCTTGAACTCAGGGAAAATTTCTCTCTACGATAAGTTAACTCATGGAATCAGCTTTGATGATATAGGCTTTTTTACTGTCTAGCAGATTACCGAACTCGTGTACAGTTTTCCAGGCCGAAATATACGCAATAAATGTGACAGCTAGGCGGAGATAAACTCCCGTATAGGGTAATCGATTATTCAACTTTTTGGAGAAACCGGTTTTCGAATAGTTCGAATTGTTGGTATTTAGCAAAAACCGGTTGGACTTTTTTAAATTCAGAAAAAACCGGTTAACGGGTTTTTTGTAGAAGTTAATATTTCCATCAAAAAACTACATTTCTTAAAGAAAAATCAATAAATCTTATAGTGTGCAAGTCGAAATTTATTGAACATAATTATTTTTGGAAATAACTATTGACCCATTAAGAAGGAGAAAGAAAGATATAGTCGTTCAAGGCCGACAATACCCTACACCATTGCGTGTATCAAAATTCGGAGAAGGACATTCCTTTCTAGACCTGTGGAATTGTGGACCAATACCCTAAACTTATATGGAACTTACATGTGCAAAAATTCTTGCTACATTTAATGGATTTATGGTCGTTAAACCACTTCTCCGGTAGCTTAAACTCTTCATTCTTGGACTTTAAGAAACCTGTGTGCCAAATTTCATTAATACATATATGTTCAAAATTGCTACCTGTATTTTGATTACAAGGTTTACATGGACAGACAGACGGACGGACATCGTTAAATCGACTTAAAGACGATTGGTACAAATTATGGTGGTGTAGGGTATACAAATTGTATGAAAATAATCATCAAAAATGATATTTAACTTTTACTTAGCATAAACAGAAACCATGGGTTAATAAGAAAAAAGCCAGAATCAATTTTACTGAAACTTTTCTGCAGGTGAAACTTTTATTAAAACAAAATCTTTGAAAAATAAAGAAAATATTGAATAAATAAAAATTAGGTGTAAAAATATTACAGGTGTTACAATAGATTAAACAAATTTCATTCAGCATAATTATTACTAATTTATTAATTTTACCTTACAGAATTAATTTCGATTTAACCTTAAACTATATTTAGAAATAATACTTTATGAATTTTTAAACTATATTCATAAATTTCGATTCAAATATCAGTATTTCGTACATGTTTTTTTAAATAAAAAAGTATTTTAAAAACCGGTTTTTTGTGTTTAAAAAACCGGTCTATTCGGCATTCGAAAAATGAGCATTTTGAAAAAACCGACAGCACATTGACTGAAAAAACCGGTTTAAAAACCGATTGGAAAACCGAATAGGGTATTCAGGGCAACGAAAGGGCCGACAAATGAGCAGTAAATGCGTCGTCCTTGGACGTTAGCGCAACTTGCGATGACATTCTCATCCCCTTCGTCTCCTTATCTAATACTCTCGATGAATGGTCAATTGGCGAAATGACACTCAGATGGTCTTCAATCACCAACTGTAGAATATCAAGGACATTATGAGCTCAATGGTCACGAAATAGAACTAGGGCACTATTATCCTTTGATAGAACTTTGATAAGGCTTCTCACAGGGCACTGTATGATTGGACGTATGTCGGAACATATGGGCTAGCTATTGTGGAAGCTGCCTGAATGAAGAAGAGGAAGAATCCGTACAGCATCTGTTATGTGAATGTCCAGCACTACAAGAGCGTAGCAGTCTGGACTGTCTTAACGACATCCCATTAACAAACCTGAATAAGTTTGTTAGAAGTACGAGCTGGTTTCAATATGATCCAATCGAATAGTATATCGTTGATATTTTTAGATGGGGTGTTATGATACAATGTATCAATTAATTAATGTAAGCAATTTCTTAATTAAAGTTTAATTTTAAATTTAGAAAACTAATTAATAATAATAATGATATAATAAGTATTTGATCGGACAAAAAATATATTTTAAGTTTTTTAAATATGCATTCTTGGAAATTTGAGGCAATTTTTAATATAAAAATAAAATTTGAATACCTGTAATTTACATTCTCTCAATTGTTGGTCCTCATAACTAACGCTATGTAACAGTATTTTAGGGGCGGAATCAATCCATCAGCAATTGATAGTTCTTGATAAGTGTAATAAACTCTCCAAATGATTTTTCGCTGGTAGGCAAAATTTGTGTTTATGACCCTCTAAACTTTTATATTTTTGCACCAAAGTAGTCTCAGATAAATCGAAAAAAGTAATATACATATAGGTCGAAGCTCAATTACTTTCTCATAAATATTTAGAGCATTTAACGGGGAATAATTCATTAGAACTTTCAGTTCATATATCTCCCATCATAAGAGGTCGTTTCTAATGCGTTTTTAGGAAATGACATGAAAGTCAATTAAAACTTGGGTGAATGAGTTAAAATATTCTTGATATAATCTTCGTTGAATTTTACTATTATCAATTATACCATATGATTTTAAAAGTTTTTTTGATGAAGTCGTTAACAAAATTACTAACAATTTTATTAATTAAATTTTTTGGATAAAAATTCAACGTAGAAAATATCTGTAGAACATTTCAACTGAAGTTTAAATCTTATTTCATTTTAAACTTTTATTTCATAAAAAAAAATAAATAAATGAGCGAAGAATACTTTAGAGAGTTTATTAATCTTATCAAGAGCTATAAACTGGAGATGGAATGTTTTTGCCCCACGCGATGATCCTCAATTTGTCGCATTGCGTAAGTTAAATAACTCATTTCGCGTAATTTTTGAAGCAAAATTACATAATTTATTAATTTATGTTAATAATTTTAAGTAACTTATCCCATAAATAATATCCATAGGCAACTTTACAACTAATTAAAATGTTTAAGTCTTTTTAATAAAATACTGTACATATACAAATAATTCCATTTTCAGAATCCCATGCTGACGGATCGTATATTGGAACAGACAGTGAAACCCCTTCTGTTGCTCCAAAATTTTTATCCCGAGGGCATTTATATAAAGTGATTGTTGGTGAAACAATTGAACTTCCATGTAAAGTTCAAAACTTGGGATCATTTGTTCTATTGTGGAGAAAAGGATCATCAGTCTTAACAGCTGGCCATTTGAAAATAACAAGAGATGTTAGATTTAAAATAGTTGGAGATTATAACCTTCAAATTAACGGTGTAAAAACCCAAGATGCCGGTGACTATATTTGTCAACTAGGAGATCAAGAAAATAGAGATCAAGTTCATACCGTAGAAATATTAGGTAAGTATTGAAATAAAAATAATGTTATAATAATTTCAAATACAAATGTATCTCAACTTTCACATACGTAAGTAGTATGTTCCATACAAAAGTATGCTTAATGGGCGTGGCATATTTGTTGCCGCTAATTCACCTATTCACCTAACAGAAGCGAGGGGGTCCCGCCCACTTATTGTATTGATCAATCAATCAAAACCAAGGTTAAGGTAGATAAAGTGTTGGAAATGTGTGTCATATATTGTAATAGGATATGTTTGTTTATTGTGTGTAGAGTATACAAAACCGAAAACGGGTTTCCAATATTTTTTGCAAATGCTATCGATTTTGGTTTATTTCTAATTTCCGTCTTTTTTTTAACCGGTTTTTTTGTAAACAGCATTTTATTTAACTTTTTATGTAATTTTACACAGAAAAAGAGTTCAAAAAAGTAAAATTGTATGACTAAAAATAAGAAGCATAGAATACAACTAGAAGTTTGTGTGATAGGCACTTCGAACTAAATTAAAAAAAGTATTACTCATTTTTTTCAAAACACAAAAACAAAATATATGTGACTATATGAATTTTTTATACATACATACATATGTATGCATTCTTCAACTTTCTTGTCAAATGACAGTTTGACAAGTGCCACATCAACCAAATTGTCTCAAAATCCAATCAGTTAAAATGTATTTCAAGCAGCGAAAGGCAAAAAGAGAAACATAAAAATTTAAATGTGTTTGTGTATTTTATTTGTTTTCGCTCTTTGTTACGTATGGGTTTGTTATATTTAGCACACAAAAAATAATAATTTTTTCTTGCGCTCTTTGTTATGTGTTTTGTTTTTATTTTGGCTTTATCATGCGACATGAACCTGTCTTGTTGAAAGCTAAAACAAAACTAAATGATTTTTTGTTTGTTATTCGCTCTCAATTGTTTATGTTCGCTAAACTTCGTGTTGTGTATGTGAAAATGCCGAAAACACTCGGCTTCTGAGTGCTATGGGTGCCTTCCCTTGATTTAATGTATATTAAAAGCTTATAAGTACACACATTGCAGCAAAATTTGTCGAATACACAGCAAAAGTTTTGCAGAAAATCTTACAAGTTTTATTAAAATCAATAAGAAATTATTTAAAATTTTAAACTTTCTTTCATAAAAGAGACCAATAAATGGTTCTACTGTTATCATTTTTATAACAAGAATTGCATTCACTAGTTTTATCGTGCTCACTTATAAATATTTCAATCACAAAATATGTTTTATTTTGGAAAAATATATTTTAAAATAACAGGATTAAAAATAAAATACATATTAAAGAAAGTTTATAAAATAAGGAATCAAAACTGAAAGAATAATTTCAAATAAAAAAAGAAAAATAATGATAATTTAGTTTGAAATTATGCACATTAAAAATTATTATTTTTGCAGACTGAACCAATATTATTTTCTTTTCTAAAAAATGTATATTATTGGAAACCTGGTTTTTCAAGAATTTAAAACCAGGTAACCGGTTTTTTCTAAAATTAGATTTTTCTGTTAAAATAGAAACCGATTTTCAAAAAAAAGTCGGTTTTTGGATACTCTAATTGTGTGCTTTTTAATAAATACTGCAATATTTTTGTATATACGGCCAAATGAATTTTGTGATTTTGAAAAACCAATGAATTTATTTTTGTCAATTTTTTTTTTTTTGTATAATAATATTTTATTATGTTAAAGTACATACAAACAATTTAATAGGAAGAATAATTTTTTTTGCACTTTTAATTGTGATGAAATTAAAAACCAGCTTTTAATATTAAGCACACAAATATTTTTTCTCAACTGGCGACTGCGCTGAAAAAAGTTTAAGTTTTGATTTTCGATCACATACATACATGCTTACTAGACTGCTGCGTAAGATGATTTGAAAAGCAAATCCACTTGAATTTCAAGTGTGTGTTTCATAGCCAACATGTGCAAAAACAACAATAAATACTGTTCGTACTGTTCGCTGCCCGAAGCAAAGCAAGTGTTTACTGTGTATCAGCGACTGCAAATCCGTGCGTTCAAATCATTTATCGTAAACAAGTGGTGCAAGTGGTATGGCAAAAAAAAAAAGCAAATCATACAAGACGTTGAGAAATGATTTAAAGCATTCAAGTGGTCTTGATGATTTGTTTGTTTTTTGTAATACGAAGTTGCTGTGTGTACCAAAAAATGTGTGCAAAGGGGTTGTTTATAAATGTTCTTGCATACACACATATATATTTATATATATGTACATTTTATTGTTGGTTTTTCTTTTTCACAGTAATGATCGCACACACACATACATACATACATATGTTGTTCATAGAAGAACATGCAAAGAAAACAAAAAAAAATCTTTCTTTTTTTTTTCTTATTGAAGCAAACAAGTGGTCAAAAGGCTTGTATTTTTTTAGCGTCGCACTCTCATTTTTTTAGCGTCGCACACGTAGTAAGACGAAATTTGGCAAAAATATTTATCCTATATAATGTTTGTTTGATATTAAAAATGATCAAAATCGGTTAATAAATAAATTTTATGGGCTAAAAACTAGAAACACAGGGTTTCCGTTTCATACTCTTCTGCTAATATTTCTGAAACATAAGCATGTACGACAATGACATTTTGTATAAATAGTATGAGGGTCGATGTAAACTTGGAAACCAAAAATGGGCGTTGTCCGCCCACTTTATCGCCCACCTCCCATATAAGGTGAAATGTCAATGAAATTTGTACAAATAGTTCAAGTATCAATGTAAACTCGGAAACAAAAAATGGGCGTGGTCACCTACCTTACCGCCCACCTCCTATATAAAAAGTTGATGGTTGGTATATAGATTCGGCCAAGCCGAATATAACATTCTCACTTGTTCTTTTTAAGTTTTTTTACTATGTTTATATTTTTTGCCTAACAATTTTTTTCATAACTTTGAAACTATTGATTAGTTTAACGAAATCGGACAAGTTGTTTTTGAGTTATGACAACATAGGTGGAGAAATTAAAAAAAAAACTAAAATTTTGTGAAAATGAGCGAATTCACTTAATTGCGAATAAATTCGAAAATAATCAATAGATTTTTATGATCTATATCTCATTTTGTTGCTATTACATGTGGCTTTGCGATAAAGCAATAAATCTGAACAGTTTTTGCAGTCTTCGATTTTTAATGATTTTTTAAAACAAAAAAAACTTGATATTTTCGCGTAAAAAATATATTTTTTGTTTAATTTTTTTATTATAACTCCGAAACTACTGAGCCTATTGAAACGCAATATATAAAGGGATTAAATGCTATGTAAATAGAAATTTTTCTATTTGCATGAATAATATCGGACTAGCACTTTTGGAGTTATCATTAATTATGTGGAAAAACGTCTAAAAAAATGTATAATTTTACATAAAATTAAAAAAAAAAACTCTCCATAGAATTTAAAATTTGGAGCATATTTGGACTACTGGAACCATAATACGTCAAATCTATATAGTAGTTATTCAAGCCTCTTTTTTGCTGTTGACCTGTGTTATTTCAGTTTTGTCTGTGAGAAGTAACATTTGTTCAGTTGGTATGAGGCAGAAAACTAAATCAAGTCATCTTGTTTCAGCAAGATGCTGTAAAAAAGTAGCTGTTTATTAAACTGCGACTGCTTTAAGCAGCCAGTCGAAACACTGTTAGAAACTAAGTTTTGAGTATTTTTGGATTATATACCTACTTTTATATAGTTATTATTGTTTATGTAAAGTTCAAAAATAAACTTGATAATTGTTTTGTTTACATAGAAAAAAATAACCTTGTATAAGGTTTTTGACATTACTGGGGAGTTATTGTGTATTTCGATTCGAAAAGAAATTCATTCGAAATTGTATTTTGACTTTCAAAAACGTTTTCTTTCGAATCGAATTACACAATAACCCCCCTGAAGATATACTTTATTTTGTTAGTTATGGTACTGATCAATTTTTGATATTCTTGTTAATTAATCAAATAATTAAGAGGAAGTATTTCGTTCTATTCATATTTAATATTTTTATAAATATAAAATAACATTAATATAAAACTCCTCAGAACAATGTAATACAATATACAAACATACATGTATTCAAATTTAGGTTAGTAGCCAAAGATGCATTCACATATGTATGTTTTGAGCGCGTGTACTGTGTCAGCAAGAATATTTAAAATATTATTTGATATTTTTATACTCACCATCAAAAAGATGGGGGGTATATTGATTTTGTCATTCCGTGTGTAACATGTAGAAGGAATCATCTAATACCCCACAAAGTATATATATTCTGGGTCCTGGTTAGATTATGAGTCGATCTAGCTATGTCCGTCCGTCTGTTGAAAGCAGGATAGGGCTCGAACGGGACAACGTAGGGAGATGAAATTTGGCACAAATATTTGTCCTATATAAGGTTTGTTTGGGATTGAAAATGGGCAAAATCGGTTAATAAACAAAAAAGTTATGGGCTAAAAACTAGAAATACAGGGTGTCCGTTTTTTTATTTGCTGCTGATATTTCTTCAACAAAAGCATGTACGACAACGAAATTTTGTACGTATAGTTCGTGGATCAATATAAACTAGGAAGCCAAAAATGGGTGTGGTCCGCCCACTTTACCGCCCACCTCCCATATAAGGTGAAAATCAACGAAATTGTGTTTTAATAGTTCAAGGACCAATGTAAACTCGGAAACAAAAAATGGGCGTGGTCCGCCCACTTTACTGCCCACTTTATCTCCCCCTCCCATATAACGTAGAATTTGAAAAAGTTGATGGTGGGTATATAGATTCGGCCGGGTCGAATATAATATTCGCGCTTGTTCTTTATAATTTTGTTGCAGTTGTTTTTCATATTTATGTCTTAATTTACATGACCACACTCTTCATTTTAAAGTTGAAATTTATACTTGTATCAATACAGAATGCATTTCATTCTTGTCAAACTTACAAATTAACATGTCGATATTTATTTGTGAATATTGCCAAAAAGGATACTATCATAATGTATCCTTAAAACGAAATGTGAGATTAAATCATAAAAATTCTTCCATGAAATGTTCTACGTGCGACTTAAAAGTTTCAAACCGTAAATACTATCTAAAACATTTCCATTAAATTGACCATAGCAGAAAATAAGAAAATAAGTGTTTAAATAAAACACTGCGTGTTCAATTCTTATTGAAAATTGGCACCAAGTTGAAACCATTTCGGTATCAAATTGTTAAATTACATATGTTAACGAAAGGTATTAAAAAGCTGTTACCGTAAATTACCAATGTGAGCACAACCGTTGTTGATTTTGAATCGAATTTTTTCCCTTAGTGTACCCTACACCACCATAGGTGGTTGGGGTATTATGGTTTTGTGCTGATGTTTGTAACGCATAGAAAAAGTTATCCAACACCCACCTTAAGATATACCAATTGACTTAGAATCACTTTTTAAATCCATCTAACTATGTCCGTTCCTTCCAGCCACCCAGCCTGTCTATGTAAACATTGCGCACAAAGTATAGGTCGCAATTTTGAAGATATTTCAATGAATTTTGTTAGGTGGGACTTTTATGATACAAGAACGAAGCCTATTGAAATTGGTTATGATCGGTCCATTATTTCACCTACCCTCATACAAATGTCCTCTTAAGTATCAAGTTAATATTCGACACAAATATGTTTTATTCGTCAAAAATATGTTTTATGTAGTTTATAAACTGGTTAACCAATTAACCGAAAAACCGGTTTTTTTTTTCTTAAAATTTCGGTTATTTGCGAACCGGTTAATTTAAAATATTCAACTTCGGTTAACCGGTTTATCCGGTTTTTTATTTGCTAAAAATATCATTAAATTTCCTCCTTTTGTTACTTTTTCTGAATTTAAAATATAAGAAAATATTTTCAAACTACTAAAAATGTTTGCTGTTTGAGACAAGAAGTCAGGTGATATATTTATTTGTTGGAAGTTAAATATTTTTTTAAAACTGTATGTATAATAAAATCGGATAGATAATTATGCATTCCATTTATAAAAACTTTAATTTCATGCGAATGAAATTTTCCAAAAGAAGAAATTAACATTACACCTACTATTGTACAGCTTAAGAGAAAAATAGGATTTTATATAGGAGAATAGGAAAAAAATAAAGACTTCAAAAGTAGAACTAAATAAGTGCAGAAAATATAGTTTTAAATGATTAATAATTCTTCTAAACATTAAAAACAAATCTCTTTTTAGAAGAAAAAATGTTAATTATTTTCCAATTTTATACAGATATTTTTATTAATTACATTTTTTTATAAAAATTATAAAAACATTTTTTTAAGAGAAAAATTTGTTTAAGAGATATCAGCAGAAATGTATGAAACGGACACCCTGTGTTTTTTTAGCCCATAACATTGTTTAATAACCGATTTTGTCCATTTTCAATCCCAAACAAACATTATATAAGACAAATATTTGTGCCAAATTTCGTCCTCCTACGTTGTCCCGTTCGAGCCCTATCCTGCTTTCAACAGACGGACATAGCTAGATCAACTCAGAATCTAACCAGGACCCAGAAAATATATACTTTGCGGGGTCTTAAATGATTCCTTCGACATATTACACACGGAATGACAAAATCAATATACCCCCCATCTTTTTGATGGTGGGTATAAAAATACTTTATAGAATAATTTTAGATCATTATAAAGCATCAAAAGCTGTGCTAAAAGATGCAAATAAATTTGTTTTTATAAATTATATTAAAACTAATATAAAGGCTGAAGAAAAATATTATAAACTTTCGATGTTAATCAGTCGCTTTTTATAAAGAACAATGTTTATTATTTGGTGCATGGTTAAACCATATTTTTTAACCAAAAATATTTTTATTGAGCTTCAAATTAGAGAAATTATTAAAATGTCGGTTAACCGGTTTAAAAGGTTTTTAAGTAGACGGTTAACCGAAAACCCGGTTTTTTAATTTTACCCGATTTTCGGTTAACCGTCAAACCGGTTTTTTGAAAAGTCGGTTTTTAATAAACACTAGTTTTATGTAAGTAGAAACAACATTGCATAATTTTATGAGAATCGGTCCATAATTTGCCATAGCTCCAAGAAAACCACTTCCGGGAATCGCCCTAAAGTGCATAAAATCAACTAGATGTTATTATTAACGCACTATTCTGTACTTGTATATTTTATTTTAGATTTCGTAAAAGTGTTGGTGTACAGGTCTAATATAAATCCACTTTCTGAATTTTTATACTCATACGCAATGGTGTAGGGTATCATATAGTCGGTCTTGACCGACTTTTCATTTTAGTTTCTAGCTTTATTTTAAGCCTTTTTGATTCTTGACATTTTCTAACTTAATTTTACAGAACCATCATTTAAACATTGTTGTGTATTAATCCGCACAAAAAAAAAATCGAAATTATTTATATTTAACGAAATATATATTCTTAAATAATACTATTATTATTTTTGAAAATAACTATATTACCCATAAAAACTATTTATGTTATATTTATAAATTCACTAAAATATCTTTCAGAAATACCAAAAACTAATGACAAAAAATGCGTTTTTAAATAAAGCAATAAATTGCTTCTTTCTGGCTTTATTTTTTTGGGAATTTAGCCTTTTCTGACATTTTTTATGACTAATTTAGCTTCTTGTTTTCTCAAATCCTAGCAAATTTAGGCTGCACCAAATTTTACCAACTTTCCAGTTTTTACCGTAACTCCCCCTAGAATTGTTCTTTGGGTTGCAAAAACATACTGTGAAATCGGATATCGTCAACCCGTGCCGCATCGGACCTGATGTTTGTAGGGTGCGTTTATATGGTAAAAAAGTTGGTCCTTTTACAGTTTTTAGAAAAATATTGCTATTAATTACTTTGTTTTGCACCATTATCAAAGAACATAAAGAAAAAAAAGAGAAAATCGATTAAAAAATGTTAAAGTAACTTTAAATTCCCCAGACCATTATGTGTTTTAGAACACTTGTGTGTACAGCGAAATGTTTATTTTTTTTTTATAAATCTTTAAATTAAATGCTATTTTCAGTTCAATTTGAATGGAGTATCCTAAACCGTAACCGAAAACCGGTTTCCGGTTTTTAACATACGCTGTCGGTTTCGGTTTTTTTCTTCTAATATTCGGTTTTTGTTAAAACCGGTTTTTTAATGACGGTTAACAGGTTTTTTTAAAGCATTTTATTTAGTTTTTTTATGTAATTTTAATCACAAAAAGAGTTCAAAAAAGGAATGAAGTTTATACACCATCATGTATGTGAATCAAAATTCGGGGAAAGGTCATATCAAAGACTATAAATATATAAAGATGTTGCACACAGTGTATTTAAAATTGACAAAAATTTTTGCTTCTTTATGATGAGGGGGCTAGGTAACAGGGAAAGCTAAATCTTCGTGCTCACTCTCATGTTAACTGAGAGAATTAAAGAGAGAAAAAGCAACATCCACATGTATATGGTACATTCCCATAAACATATGTGTACATTGTTATTGTTTTTGTTTTCGTGAAACACATTCAGTTTAAATAATATCAAAAACTAAAAGAAGTTTTGTTTTCATACAATTTATGTGCAAATAACCTGCGGAAAAAAATGTTACCGATTGTGTAATTGTAGGGTAAGAAATCGTGTTTTATTGTTGTAGAAATAAAATTATATCGATTCGCACCGAATTATAATGTTATTTTTTAGACAATTCAATTATGTATGTACATACTTACCATATGTAATTTTTTAGACAGTTCAATTATGTACTTCTGTATCTACATATGTTTGTATAGAATGAAGTTGTAATATTAGAGCGATGCACAATTTTTAAATTCACACTTTTTTATTTTATATCAACCACTACCTACGTGTAACTCAATTTTACTATAATACTAAAATAAAGAATTTTTTGAACAGTTTCAAATATAAACACAAAATGTGATGAGTTAAAATAACGGTAAATCAAAATCTGTATGTATTTTTTCTATATTTTCAGCATAGTAACCAAATGTAATTATAATTTGTTTTAAAATAATGCTTAAAAATTACTACTAAATTTTAACATTTAATTATGGTATTTAATTAATGTATGTAATAATTAAGCGATTATTTTCATAAATAAATAAAAAATAAATATGTAATTCTAAAAATTTATATAATAAGGTTTTTTATTTCGGTGCGAATCGATATAGTTTCATTTCTACAACAATAAAACACGTATTCTTACCCTACAATAACACAAACGGTAACAATTTCTTTTCCACAGGTTATTTGCACATAAATTTTGTGAAAACAAGACTTCTTTTAGTTTGTTTTTTGATTCGGCAATGTATGTATACCAGCGATCGCCACACTCATACATTCACAATTATTTTTATGTATGTTTTGTTTTACTCTCCCATTAAGAAATTGTACACCAAAAAAATAACTTAATTTTTATAGTAATTTACTTTTGAAAGTTTCTACGTGAATTCAAAATTTAATTCGAAATACATGTTACTAGTTTAGAATTTGAATAGTAATAACCAGGAATCGCAATGATTATCATAAAAATTATGATTTAATCATTATTTTTATATTCCTTGATTAAAATATAACGATTGACATTTATTTTTTGTCCAAAATATGTAAAACTATTATTTTAGGATTTTAATTTTTTTAAAAAGTATCGCTTAATAAAAATTTCAACTCAACACGAACGATTATTTAAAATTTTTATATTTGGTTTATAATAAAAAAATAATTTTAGTTAATTATAACCGAAATTTCTTAGTATAAATATAATAAAAAATAATAGTTTTTTCTTAATTAAGAAATAAAAAAATCATTTTAAACAAACAAAAATCTTTAAGTTAGTCTTACTTGATATGAAACATTTTTCATGAGTGTATCTCAAGCAACAAGCGTAACAGAACCCCCTTGTTTGAATGCTCGTGCGAGACTGACTTGTTTTGTGTGTTTTTTATTATTATCAAGAGCATAACAAAAGAGATAAAAAGCACGCGAGCTTGTGTTTTGGCGATCGCTGATGTATACATACATGCACACACGTATACACGTATACACGCATATAAGAATGAATTGCTGAGAGATGAGAATAATAGGTACTCTGAGTACAATAAGTGGCAGTAGCCGTACTGCCATCTACAAATTTGGCACTGGCAGTACAATATATGGCAGTGCAACATCTTTATATATTTATAGTCTTTGGTCATATATTAGACCTGTGGTTCGATATTTTTACTAAATGTTAAATAAAATATTTATACAAATACAGAATATTACGTTGATACTAACATTTGTATGATTTTATGCATTTTAGGGCGATTCCCGGAAATAGAGCTATTATAAATTATTGACCGAACCTCACAAAATTTTGCTCTGTGATTTCTTCTTAAATAAAACTTATTTGTGAATATTAACTTGATACTGACATTTTTATGAGATTTAGGCATGTTAAAGTGATTTTCGGAAGAGGGGTTTATATGGGAGATATGGTCAATCTAAACCTCTATTCCGGGAGGACATTTGTATGAAAGCTAGGTGAAATAATGGACCGATCATAACCAATTTCAATAGGCTTCAAAATTCATAATTGCGACCTGTACTTTGTTCACAAGGTTTACATACACGGTCAGACAGCCAGCCCAACAGACGGACGGACGGACATCGTTAATTCGATTCAGAAAGTGATTCTGAGTCGATCGGTATACTTTAAGGGGTCCGAAGATTTTTTCTGTGCGCTACAAACATCAACGCATAATACTCCAATCACATTTGGTGGTGTAGGGTATAATGACAAATAGCTTATTTCAGTTGGCCATTTTTTTTTTTTTTTTTTTTTTTGTTAAAATTTAAAATAAATCGAAATATTGAGAGCGCACAAAAACATTTGCTTTAAAACGCTTGATGTGTGTGTATACATTAAGAATCAAATACATTTATCATTATTAATCATGATGTTGTAAATGTTTCAAATGAACCCTATCAACTAGATTCCCCAAAACTCCGATCAGTTAAAATGTATTGGGCCTTATTCAAAAAATAATTAAAGGATTTTAAAACCTTAACAGCCTTATGCATAATCATTTTGAACAATTTGTAAAAGGTTTTATTAAAGGTTAATAAGAAATTTTGAAAATGTATTATTCATAATCACTTTTTTGTTTTATAATTTAATAAAACTGTATAAAATTTAAAAATTTTATTGTTGGTGAGAACCTACTTTAACAGTTTGATAAAACAATTTTTTAGAAACATATTACTTTTTTAGCAAATTGAATGCATTTATAAAAAAGTTTTGCATAGTTTTAAACATATTTCTTTATATTTAGGTCTTATTGCACAGTTCCATAAAGTAGAATTTATAACTGCATAAAATCTTTTACACAGAATCTGGAGAGTAATTAGAATATTGTTTCAAATATAACTGCTATTTCTTTCAGTTTCATAAAATACATATAGAAAGATATTTTCCAAACAAATTTAAAGTATATCTGCACATTATATTTGTGCGAACAAGGCATCAATGTTCTTTTCCCTTATTAAGAGTAATACCAAATGGATTTGTACTTTGTTTGTTGTTAAAGCCAAAAAAGTTCGTATAATTTTAAACCTACCATCAAAAAAAAAAAAAAAAAAAAAAAATACTTATCTACTATCTGGCCAAATACTAGAAAAACTAGGGTCCGTCGTAACTCTTTTTACGCCGATATCTCTTAAACAAAAGCCATCGAAATTTTCTATAAATAGTCAAGGATCAATGTAATCATGAAAATATAATTCCATATAATTCTTCATTGTATTCTCCTACTTGTTATTGGATCTAATAAAAGAGCATATATTAATTAATAAAATATTAGTAAAGGTGCTTACACTTTAAATAAACCCGTAATAAAATATTCAATGAGCTTCTATCAATTTTGAAGATGTTTGTTATTTGCCACTAATGAAAAAGTGTTAATAACTCCATCTGCAAAGTGGAATGTGTGAGTGTTTCGTTTAATGAAATAATTGCATTAGCAATAATTTCCTAATTGCAATCACTGTTCCTTTTTTTTTAAAATACTGTACTTGAAAATATATATATATATATATATATATATATATATATATATATATATATATATATATATATATATATATATATATATATATATATATATATATATATATATATATATATATATATATATATATATATATATATATATATATATATATATATATATATATATATATATATATATATCAGCAATGCAATTCGTTGATTTAAATTGGCGCATTTTATTTAAACATGTGTAAAATTCCCGTTTTTTTTTTCAAAGACATGACGCTTTATATATTAAATTTCAGAATTCAGGCATTGAATCATCCCATTTCCTTTCATTATGATACATCCGGTGGTCAGTAGATATTCTAAGAAGGGTTTTTTTTAAATAATTAAAAAAATATGAAAAAAAATAATTAAAAACAAAATAGGAAATTGGTGATGTACATAAAACCAAAACAAACTAATTATTCAAATATTTAAAATATTTTCAAATTAATATTTCAAAAAGCCATAAATCCTTTGCCTCCATAAGCTGTTAAATTGTTAAAGCATTGGACACGTTTTCTAATAAAAATTAATATATTTTTTGTAAAAAAAAGACATAAAATAAAAGAAAAACTAAAATGTTTTTTTAATTTCGAATAAATTTTCAATATTTTATTTATCACTAATAGAAAATTGAGAGAAAATAAACATAGTATTGCCAGAACAAAACAAAAACTGTTTAATAGCACAGGTCAACAGCAAAAAATGGCTTGAATAACTACTATATAGATTTGATGTATTATGGTTCCAGAAGTCCAAAAATGGACCGAATTCTAAATTCTATGGAGAGGTTTTTTGTAAATTTTATTATTTTTTTTTTTTTTGTAAAATTACTATGTTTTTTAGGCGTTTTTCCACATAATTAATGATAACTCAAAAAGTTTTAGTCCGATATTATTAAAATAAATTTAGAAAAATTTATATTTTCATAACCTAAGTTTTGGAGTTATATACTTTATCGGCCACTTCCCATATAAGGTGAAATGTCAACGAAATTTTGTACAAGTAGTTCAAGCATCAATGTAAAATCGTAAACAAAAAGTGGGCGTGGTCACCCATCTTACCGCCCACCTCCTATATAAAAAGGTGATGGTGGGTATATAGATTCGGTAAAGCCGAATATAACATTCTCGCTTGTTTCTTTAATTTTTTTTCTAAGTTTATATTTTTGCCTAATCATTTTTTTTTTATAACTTTGAAACTATTGATCGCATCAAAAACAATTGTATGCATCATTTAAAGATATTGTTATCCCAAATTTTTATAAATTTAGTTTAACAAAATCGGACAAGTTGTTTTTGAGTTATGACAACATAACTGGAGAAATTTTTCAAAAAACTAAAATTTTGTGAAAATGAGCGAATTCACTTAATTGCGATTAAATTCGAAACAAATCAATCGATTTTTATGATCGATATTTCATTTTGTTGCTATTAGATGTGGCTTTACGATAAAGCAATAAACCAGAATAGTTTTTGTCGCATTCGATTTTTAATGATTTTTTTTAAAACAAAAAAACTTGCTATTTTCACGAAAAAGATATATTTTTTGTTTAATTTTTTTATTATAACTCCGAAACTACCGAGCCGATTGAAACGCAATATATGAAGGGATTAAAGGTTATGTAAATATAAATTTTTTATATATAAAATTTTTTCAATAATATCGGACTTTTTGAGTTATCATTAATTATTTGGAAAAACACCTAAAAAAATTTGTAATTTTACAAAAAAAAAAAAACCTCTCCACAGAATTTAAAATTTGGACCATATTTGTACTACTGGAACCACAATACATCAAAATTGTATAGTGGTTTTTAAGCCTCCAAAATTTTTTTGATTTTGTTGCCTTGTGTAGTTATTGAACGGTTTTTAATACATTATGAATAATGTTTTTTTATAAGAAGTTAATAAGGGAAAACAGTTTAATACCTATTTTGAACAATAAACGTAAAATAAGAATTTATTATGATTAAGTCCGTAAATGTATACACAGTTCAGCATAAAAGTTGTCGAATTTACAATAAAAGTTTTCAGGAAAAGCTTGCACGTTTTATTAAACTCCAATAAGAAATAAAATATTATTTAAAGTTTAAAACTTATAGTTTTTGTAGCCAGAATTTTATGCAATATTTTTTCATGCTTATTACTAAGTATTTCAATTACAAAATAAATTTTATTTCACTACGGAAAGACATACAGTGGTGGCCACGAATTTAAGACACGACATGTAACGAACTAAGTTGTGATAATTATTACAACCCTGCAATATAAAATTAGATTTTGTTAATTTTTCAGTGTACCCTGTAATGTTAAGATCAATTACCGTTATTTGGTTTTGTTTGTGTATACATTTTGTTGCTGTTTTTATTATATTTTCGTAAAAACGTGCTTTTGAAGCTGGTCACGAATTTAAAACATATAAGAAATATTTGGTTTTTAAGTGATTTTTTGGTGTTTTTTGAAGCTAAGATGTAAGTAATGAATGTTTTATTCCATTTAATGTTAGAATACATCAAAATATTTAGTTAGAAATGGCCAGAGGTACTTGGAGTTCGGATGCCGAGCGAAAATTGATCCAACAAATGAATACTGATGGAAAAACAGTAATGGAAATTTCCAAGCTACTAAAATGTTCCAGATCCAAGATTTACAATGCACTGGAACACATCAAGCAACATGGCACTACCAAAAATGTCAAACAGCACCCTAGAGCCCGAAAAACTACACCCAGGGAGGATAGCTTAATTTATAAATCAGCTGCTAAAGATCCTTTCAAGAGCTCAAGTAAAATTAAAAATGAGATTTCATCGGATTTTGGTATTAATATATCGTCCAGGACAATAAGAAGACGTCTGAATGAGAAGAACTTACGTGGGTGTATTGCACAACGTAAACCACTTGTGTCAAAAAAAATATTAAATCCCGACTAGCGTTTTCAAGAGAAAATCTCAATAAGCCGATGACATTTTGGAAAAATATACTTTGGAGCGACGAGTCGAAGTTTTGTCGCTTTGGTTCTGATGGAAAACAGTACGTATGGCGTCCTCCAAACCTGGAGCATCACCCAAAGTACACCCTTAAAACGGTTAAGCATGGTGGTGGAAATGTCATGGTGTGGGCAGCATTTTCCTGGCATGGTGTAGGTCCCATTCAGAAGATTATCAATAAAATGGACCAGCATATTTACAAAAACATACTGACAAGCATCATGATACCATTCGCTGAAGACAACATGCCTCTAATGTGGAAATTTATGCATGATAATGACCCTAAGCACACTTCACGCCTAGTGAAGAGTTGCTTAGAGGAAAATAATATCACAGTTCTGAAATGGCCAGCTCAATCCCCGGATCTCAATCCAATTGAGAACTTGTGGAATGATGTTGAGGAGCATGTACGAGCAGTAAAGCCAAAAAATTTGACTGATTTATGGGAAGAAATTCAAAAGGCTTGGTATGCCATTCCAAAGGAGCGCTGTATGGCCTTAGTTGAAAGTTTACCCAGGAGATGCGCTGCTGTGATTCAAAATAAAGGATTTCCCACCAAATACTAATATTGTTTTATGAAGCTGAGCTTTACTTTTGTGAATTAACTTTTATTTTGCCTATGTCCTAAATTCATGACCAGGCTTAAACTTGTATTAATCTGTATAATATGTAAATAAAAATTGGAAACTAAATATAGGTAACAAACTATTGTTGATTTTTTTTCATAACATTACTAGGATCTTTAAAAAATAACATGGATCTAAAATTTGTTCGATAAGATGTAAAAATTATCAGAAATATATAAGTGAAATGTCGTGTCTTAAATTCGTGGCCACCACTGTAATTTCAAATACTTGGATTAAGAATAAAATAAAATAAAGAAAGGTAATTAACTAAAATAAATAGAAATAATAAAAAAACAATTTCTCGAAAGTTTTAGCGTGAATAAAAAACTTTAATTTTGAATAATTTTGCATACCAAAAATTATTATTTTTGTAGAGTAAAAACAGAGCTTTGAAAGAATTAATTAAATCTTAGCTTAATTTCCTTAAATCTTAATTCTGAATTAACAATGATTAGTTTTTCATTTCATAATATCATTCCCAGAAACATAATGCTTTAGCTTCATTCAAAGGCTTTATTGAATTAATTCAATAAAGAATTCATTAATTCTTGTTATTTCAAATCTTCTCCAAATTGAATGGAAATATTTTTTGTTCATTGAATTTTAAATATTTTGTTTTCTAAACTTTTTCAAAATGAATTAAAAACTATTTTCTAAAGGTAGTTTGTAATAGATTTGAATTGAAGAAAATTTGAATGATTCAATTTATTTTCCAAGCTTGAATTGTATAATTGACGAATTAATTCTTTACAGAAATAATGTAATTCATATGAGTACAAAGAATTGAAGTCTATGAATTAAATTAATATGGATGCTTTAAAGGAATGACTAGGATAGTACATTGAATTAGATTTTGAAAGTTATTAAAGAATTAAGCCTTTCGAACCTTTTAGTGAACGTATAATTTTTTTTTTTTTTTTTTATTTTATTATAAAATATAATAACAAAAAATTTCATATTATTATGTTAAAAAATTTTAATGATTGAAAGCCGGTTAACCGGTTTTTTTTAAGAGTCCAAAAAACGGACAACCAGTTTTTTCAAAATGAGATTTTTCGGTTTAACCGAAAACCGGTTTTCTGAAAAAAGTCGTTTTTTTGGATACTCTAAATTTGAATCACAATTACTGAAAAATGCATCTTTGTTTCCGCAGAATAATCCAAACACCTTTCCATGCTCGGTTACATTTTTTAAAATTTTTTTAACACCGTTTCAAAACTCCATTTTCAAACTTTAAAAAGGTTTGCTTAACAAATTTCAGAAAAGTTCGAAAAAAACTTTGCAGGTTTATAAAAACACTATAGAAAATAAAATTAAAAACGAATTAGGTCAATACCATATATGACTTAGCCGTACCTACGATTTGAATTCAGCGGATTTCGGCAAAAAGGCATTTTTTGCAGTTTTTAAGATATAAAGTAAATTTTTCTTAAACTGATATTTAAACAAAACAAAATAATTATGTAATAAGGTAAAACATATATAAAGAAATACATTCTAAAATTGGACAAGGATAAACATTAAAATACGGAGGTAAAAGATTAAAATAGAACAAAAATTAATTTGTAAGGAAAACATAACGAAATATAGTTTATTGTGATTTCTATATTTAATTATGATAGTTTGTCATCATGACAGAATGATCTAATTGTCATTTTATTTGTTCAAGATATTAATTAATAAAATTTTCTTTTAACATTGTTTATGAATAAGGGCGTTTAAAAAAAGCAGACCCCAGGCTTAGTTAAGGGTTAAATTCGCATTTTTAATGTTATATAACCTTCAATTATATTTCCATTAAATTTAATAGAAATCCATGCAAAAATAATGTTTTCTTTAAAAATTGTGATTTTTTCTAATTTTTACCTTCGTATTTTAGAGGTTATCCTTGTCCAATTTTTTTTAAAACTTCAGAATGTATTTCGACATACATATGTTTTAATTTATAACATAATAATTTTGTTTAGTTTGAACATCTGTTCAAAAGAAAAAAAAAATACTTTTTATCTTAAAAACTGCAAAAAATGCTTTTTTGCCGAAATCCGCAAAATACAAATCGCAGTACGTTGGGTTGAACAGTACCCAAAACGAGGATTATTTCAAAAAATAAAGTCAGAGTATTGCAATCAATTTTTATACCGAGTAATAGAAAACGAACTGAATTATCATTGTCTGTGAAGTTCAATAGCAAATTTAAAAAATCCAAGTGTGAGTTTTGTTAGTTTTTGTAAAACTACAATACTTTTTTTAACCTGGTAGATTAAGTTCAGATAGTGGACTGTATTGTAAAATAACATTTATTTGGATATATGTTGTATAAATATTTTTAATAATTTTTCGAAAATAATATTTTTAATAATTTTTCGAAAATAAATTTTTGAGTATATGTAGAGTTTTAAAGATTTATTGGGTAGAATTGGGAAATAATTTTATATAGTGATAAAATATAGAATATTAGCTTGTGTAACAAAGAAAAACATTTTGCCAATATTTGCCTAAACGAAAAATATTTAATTAATCACAATATATTATACTACCAGAGGAAACCCTGGAAGTACAAAGTGGCAATTTCAGACAACTGTAGCCATTAAAAGTGTAATAAACACACTTTTAATAAATTTCTTGTAAGTTTGGGTCTGTTAATTGCCCAAAATATATCTTACATTAAATAAATCGAAATTTTTTGATTTCTTGCATTATTTTTCCGTTAAATAAAAAATTTGCTTAATTTTTTATAATTTCAATAACATTAATTCTGATTAGGGATCGCAATTTCCCGGACTTTTCGAGTTCCCGGGATCCCGGATTAAAAACTATTAGTAATATTACTCTCATTAGTTGAACAACTTAGACCAAAAGGGAAATGTATTTTTGCATTAGCAGATATAAAACAGAATTGTAAATTTACTTAGAAAAAGGAATTTGATCAATTTATTAATCCACTGATTAATTAACTCCAGTGAATGCTGTGGTGAAAGAGCTTTGTGGATATCGACACAATATTAAGCAGATCGTGTTTTCCGAAAACCTTTGGGGTAGTTCAAATGTGTGTTAAAACTATATTAAATTGTTTGTAGCTTTAATGGGTGATCCAACACTATATGAAAATATCAAAAATATATCTTCATAAAGTTTTGAACCTCATATATAATATCTGGAACTAATTTCAATATCCTACATGGTCATCGAAATAAAATTAAATTTTATTACAATGTGTTTTTTTTTTTGTGATTTCCAAAATGCAATAACTCAGAAACTAATAAAAATATTTTTACAGATCTTTCACAACCTATATAAGTCTATATAAAATTTGTGTAAAATATTATGCTGGTCGGAGTCGGAAGTACTATGTTATAAAAAAAATAAAAATAAGAAAAGACAATTTTTTGACATAGTCTATTAAATCGAGAAAAGTAGTTAGTTCTAACTGATTGTATTTTTGACTTATGGAATATACAAATTTATAGAATTTATGAAGAATTTCTTCTATTTTTCGCCGATATTGTTAGCAAAGTAAGAGTTTCGAAATATTTTCGCACAAAATTGAATTAAAACATAATCACGAGATCATTATAATACAAATAAGAGTAAATTATCTTAAAAACTGTATACATTTGTATAATAAATGATGATTTGAATGCCTTCTAAATATTGAACATAATTAAGCAATGTATTAAAATTTGATACTAATGTTGAGATATGTTTTCCCTATAACTAACCATATAAAGACATTTTATGCTCCAAACAAATCAGACTTAAGTAGATCTCTGATACTTAAAAATATTGTAAAGGCATTTTGAATATATCTTAAAACCTCAGTGCAACACATAGATTAATACGTATCCAAAGTAAAATGTGATTTTAGGAGAAAAAAAACCGCAAATTATTCCAAAGTGGATAAGAACTCAACATTAATTTTTATTTGGGTCAAAAGTAAAGATAATCACCTTTAATTGGGTTTCCTTATAGTTTCCTTAGTGTGAAAACCTGTTATTTTATAACGTTTCAGAAATGACAAAAAACACTTCGGACTCACTACATACTTTTTATATTAACTTTCTTAAAATTTTGTAAAATTTTTATAAGATAAATTCCGCATGTTTTTAATATTACTGACTAATTTATAATATGTGTTTAAGATGTCTACATGATTGTTTCAAACAGATATACTTTTTCAGTTACTGGGTTTTAGTACTAATATTTTATTAAGATAATAAATTGAATTCATGCTATAGATTCATTCCATATAAATTATGTAATGAATTATATATAAAACCTTATTATTGACATTGTGGTTAAGATATAGTTCCCACCTGGATTTTTAGCCTAATCTTTTTAAAAACATTATTCAAATATATAAGTTCTTGTTAAAATTAATGCTGTTTTCTTCCATATAAGTGATTTTAAAATTCCCGGGAATTTCGAACGGGATTCTCGGGAAGGCGGGACAAAAACGCATTTTTTGTATTTTCATAAAATTATCTCATATATACTTTAATTTACAGATTGATATGTTAATTTATAGCTTTTAGTTCAAAAGTTACAACAAAATGTCTAAACTGTAGTGTTTATAAACCGGTTAACCTAAAGACCGGTTTTTTCTTCAAATTTCGGTTTTTTGCGAACCGGTTAATTTGAAATATTTAATTTCCGTTAACCGGTTTATTCGGTTTTTTTGTGTCGGTTAACCGGTTTTAAAATTTTACTAAAAATGTCACTAAATTTCCTCCTTTTGTTGCCTTTTTCTGAATTTTAAATATAAGAAAATTTTTTGAAGCCACTAAAAATAATTGCTATTTGAGTTAACAAGTAGTCAGATGACATATTTATTTGTTGCAAGTTCAATATATTTTAAAATTTTATGTATAATAATAGATAATTGAGCATTCCATTTACAAAAACTTTAATTCATACGAATGAAATTTCACAAAAGATGAAAATAACATTACACTTACTAATGTATAGCTTAACCGAGCATAAAAAGGTGTTTGGATTATGCTGCGGAAATAAAAATTTATTTTTCAGTAATTATGGTTAATTTTGAATTGAAAACAGCTTTTTATTTAAACATTTATCAAAAAGTTAAAAATTTCGTTGTACACTCTTTACACAAGTGTTCTAAAACACATTAATAATCTGGGGAATTTGTAAAAACTTTAAACTTTTTAATGTACAGATAACAATTTTTTAACATTTAGGTGCAAAACAAGGTATTTAATATTCAAATTCTAAACTAGTAACGTGTATTTCCACTTACAAGTCTTTAATTGACGAAGAAACGTTCAAAATTAAATTACTATAAAAATTATGTTATTTTTTTTGGTGTATAATTTCATAATGGGATAGAAAAACAAAACATACACAAACATAATTGTAAATGTATGAGTGAGGCGATCGCTGGTGTTGTGCCTATAAAAAGTAGAAACAAGAAATTGGTTGTTTATTTACTAAAGGAGATAAAATACGTTCACGTATGTTAGTGTAGAGCATAGCATATGTGTTTTGTTGTTTTAAAAGTAGAATTACTTTAATCAGCACCGAACTAGTTACACCTTTTTTAACGTCATATGAGCTTATATACTTTCAGAATATCACATTTATATTTTAAAAAATGATTTGTGTAGTTTTGTTACTTATGTATTCAAAGTAACAGATGTTAAAGTTAAGTATATTAATTAAATAAAAACAAAAATATAAAATTATATCCACTTGAAAAAAATATAAAAAAAAAAGTATTTTTATTTTTTTTATTCATATCAAATTTGTCACCAAAAAAATTAGATTTTTCTTTAATAATTTTGTTTTATTCTGTAAAGAAAATGGAATTATATTGAAAAAAGATCTTTTGTAAAAAATATTTAATTTGTATATACCTACTATATAAAAAAATTGTTATGACAAAAATAAATAAATGAATAAATAAAAAATAACTTTTATTTTCTGCCAAAAAATAACATATATTAAAAAAAATAAACATCAGTATTTTTGTTTATAAAAAATTTAAGTCTATAAATTGAAACATTACTGTATGAATATTTTTTTCTTTTTGTATAAAAAAAAAAAAAAAAAATAATAATAACTTTTTGCTTAGAAAAAGAAAATCAAAAAACTTCTTTATTTTTCAAAATACATATATAATTTAAAAATAAGTTTTAAAATTTAAAATATTAATATTATTTATTTCTATAAAAAATATTTATTTTAATAACAATTTCTTGTTTCAAATAAAATACAACTCAAAAGCTTGGAAAAAATCACAAAATAATTTTTTTCTGAAAAAAAGGAAAAACTTTTATTTACTATTTATTTTATTTTTATTTTTCTTTCTAAAAAATCCAAAAGATGGAAAAATGTACTTTTAAAAATTAAAAAATGTAAATATTTTTTTAAATACTAATTTCTAAAATTAAAAATTCTCTATAAAAACATTTTCTTTAATAATAATAAAAAAACAAATTATATGCACATTTTATGAAATATATAAAAATATAATATATAAAAGTAAAATATAACAATTATTAGTTTATCAAAAATATAACTATAAAATATAAATTGACAACTTCGACATCATACAAAAATTTGTCACGTCACTAAGAAAGGTATAAGCACGTCGGTGCAGATCAAAGTATTTCTACTTGTAAAACAACAAAACATGTATGCTATGCCCTACAGTAATTTTTTTTATTTATTTATTTATTTATTTATTTATTTAATTTGCCAATGAAATATAATTTCTTACAGGCTAAGGTACAATACATATATTAATTTAAAATTCATATAGGATTACAAATTTTATAAAAACGAAAACTTAGAACTAAAAAGAACTCATAGGTTCAAAAAGTTACGAATTTTTTCTTTGATAGCATTTACATCATAGGAGAAATCAATATGATCGTATAACATATTAAAATCTTTACACATTCTACGAAACGGATCAAAATTGGAATAATTGTTACGAAAGTATTGTAGTTTAAGCGGGATGTAGTTCCTTGTTGGACGAAATGGGATATGGAATTCAAGTTTATGAACAAGAAACTCAGAAACTGTGACCCCATTTATTAAATTTATAATGAATGAAGTGTTAAGATAAATTCGTCTATTCTTAAGTGTGGGAAGTTTAATTAATGCTAAACGACTTTCATACGGGGGAAGATTTATGTTTGGATTCCAAGGAAGTGATCGTAGACAAAACAGCATAAATTGCTTCTGGACTGATTCAGTTTTCTTTACGTGAACATCATATTGAGGATCCCAAACAACAGATGCATATTCCAGGATAGGTCTTACAAGGGATACATAAAGCTGTCTTGTAATATAAGGATCTTCAAATTCCTTTCCCCAACGTTTTATGAAACCTAAAACTCCTCTTGCTTTATTAACTGTTTGCGATATGTGAGAGTTAAAACTTAATTTGTTATCAAGGAGAACCCCAAGATCAAGAAATGATTCAACTTTCTCTAACTGATGATTATTAAAGGTGTAACTACAGAGTACTGGACTTCGTCTGTAAAATGACATATATTTACATTTATTCAAATTCAAATCCATCAAATTGATATTGCACCAATTAAGGAAATTATTTAAATCCACTTGAAGTAGGGAGCATTGACTGGGGTCTTTAAAGCTAAGAAAAAGCTTTACTTCATCAGCATACATTAATATTTTTGAGTATTTGATGCAGGATGGTAAATCATTAATAAAAATAAGGAATAGTACTGGTCCTAAGTGGCTACCTTGAGGCACTCCGGACGGAACTGGAATAGATTTGGATTTATGATTCCTGAACAGAACGCATTGTTGTCTATTTATAAGGTAGGTTTTAATCCACTTTAGAAATAATGGAGATAATCCTAAAGTATGTAGCTTATATACAAGAAGATCATGATTCACTTTATCGAAGGCCTTGCTGAAATCAGTGTAAATGTGTCAGTTTGCATATGATGATTGAAAGAACTTATAATATTACTTGTGTATTCCAAAAGGTTTGTAGTGGCGGAGCATCCTTTTCTAAATCCGTGTTGGGCAGGAGAAAGGGAAGATGATATTTGGTGTGATAAAATATCTGTTATTATTTTTTCAAAAAGTTTGGGAATGACGCTTAATTTCGCTATACCCCTATAATTAGAGATATTGGACTTACTTCCAGATTTAAACAGGGGAATAATAAATGACTTCTTCCAAATCTCTGGAAAATAGCCATTGGAAAGGGACATATTAAATAAGTATGTTAAAGTTGAACTTAATGGGGCTATGCATTTGATTAACACGCAGCTTGGAATACCATCGGGACCATATTTTTCGGAGAATTTTAGATTTTTTATTTCATTCATAATAGTGGATATATGTAATACCGGACAAATAATTGGAGTCGATTCTGTAATTTTATATGGGTAGTTTGAGAATTTACAAAATTTTTTATTAGAATATGAGGAGGAGAAAAAGTCTGCAAACATGTCACAAATTTTAGTATCCTGTGATGACTCGTTATTTTCATATTTCATCATAGGTGGATAACCTGAAACTCTGCGTTTTGAGTTGACAAAATTGTAGAACGACTTCGGATTGAGTCTAAAATTTCGTTTTATTCTGGAGAGATAATTATTATAGCATTGGTTATTTGTGGAGTTATAGATAGATCTTGAGACAGAATATCTAGAATAGTCAGTAGTTAAGCCAGTTCTTCTATATATCTTATAATGTTTATTTTTTAAGTTTTTGAGCTTGGATAGATATTTAGTATTCCATGGAGGATCCTTAAGAACAGTTTTCTTCACCATTGGGATTGATTGTCTAAAACAATTAAATAAACCATCATAAAATTGTATAATAATTGAGTCAATTTCATATGGTTGTAGATTGTTAGTTGGATAATGCTGGAACCAATTATTTGTTGAAAGAAGTTGTGTTAGTTTTAAATAATCAGCTTTCTTAAAGTCGAACACAAATTCATCGCTTATGGAAGTTTTTTGAGCAAGGTGTGAATTAACCAGAATATTGATTTCAAGTGTTGGATGATAATTATCTTCTGGAGTAGATACAGGACTACAGCGGTGAATACTAGTATCTGAGGGTTGATCAACAAATATTAGGTCTAAAAATTTTCCCAATGAGTTTGCTACTCTATTAACTTGGAAGAGTCCTAGATCAGCGATAGAATCTAATAACTGTATGTTCGTGTCTGTTGAAGGATTTAAATAATTTGAGTCTGGAGTTCTGATCCATGAAACATTTGGAAGATTGAAATCACCGAGTACAATAATCATATCATTTGGTTTAGATTTCTTTACTACAAATTGTATAGCTTCTAAATGAGATTCATAAATATCCATGCTTGATGCTGGAGGAATATAGGAGCATGTTATAAATATTTTAATATTTATAAGTTTAACACAAGTAGCAATGAATTCAATATTTCGAAATTCATTTGTCACAATTTCTTCCGATGGTAAAAGAGTCGAAATTGCTATCAAAACACCACCACCATATTTTTCCACTCTATCTCGCCTGTATATTTGAAATTTATCACACATTGTCTCGGAATTGTGGATCTTCTTTGCTGGTTTATCACGGAGCCATGTTTCAGTCAGAACTATTATATTTTGTTCAAGGCCAAAACTTTGGAGATAAAAAGATTTCAATTTCGTATTCATACCTCGAACATTTTGATACACAATGGATATTGTGCAGATATTTTTATTAAAAGAATGACAAATTGGATAAACATGATTGGATTCAGAATGCTTATTTAAAGAATTTAGTTTTTTGGATTCAGATCACCGGCTTTTGGAAGTGTAACATTTGTGTCTTCATGGTAAATAAATTCCCGAACTATAGTATTTTTTGGCCAGAAATTTGGATTTACAATGTGGTCAAAGATAGCTTCAGGTACTATTATTTTAAAGGATGCTCTATTACGTGCATTTATTCTATAAATTTGCACATCTTTATACAGTTCTACGCCAAGGTTTGTTTTGATATGATGTTCTACATCGTTTACTGATGTGTCATAAGCAAAGCGTGTGGCAAATATTGTTTTTCGAGGAGAAATAATCCTAAGGGGTTTAGGAGTTAAAACAGCACCAACAGGGTTTGAATTCTGAACCACAACCGGATTAATGTTAGTTGAAGTATTCATGGATGAAGATGGAGTAACATTTATTGGAATCGGAAAAGAAGTTTGTAAGTTGGTAAGAGTCGTATTAGAATATTGTTCACGAACTGCATTTGCGTAGGACACAACATTCGACGGTAATAAAGGACTAACAGAACTAGTTTTTTTAGAATTCGAATTTTGAATTTCAACAGCTGGAGGATTAGTATTCGACAAATCAAATTCTTTGGAAGGAGGTATGTTTAAATCTTTTGGATAAGAAGGAGAAATCGAATTTGATTTAGAAGTTCTTTTACGTTTCGGTTTAGGAGAGGATGCAAAATTGTCCAAATTAGTGAATTTAGTGAAAAGTTCACCATATTTTGTTAACTTCTTTTGCAAGACTATGAAATCATTCTTTATGTCATCAAATTCTGATTTATATCCTTTAAAGAAGTTATAAAACACTACGCTTATTGTTCTACAATTTGGACAAGTCCACTGAAGATATTTGATTTTATCAGCTAGAGCATCAGCATCTCTTGGTTTGAGACCACTACATTTTAAATGATAATGTCCCAAGCATAACCAGCAGCACACCATACGCTCATCACCGGAAATTGAACAATTTGTACTTAAGCAATCCATTTAGTACGAAGAAAGGAAACAGTTGTAAATAGTAAATACACAAACCGAAATAATTTCACAAGAAGAAGTGATAACTTAAATGGTTTAGTAATCTGTACTAAAACAAAACTGTTAACAGCAATGACACAAACCAATTTCTTAAAAGGTTATTGTGGCAACTTTGTGGATAAAATATAAAAATATGGCAATAAAGTATATTCAAACAAAAAGATATTATTGTGGCAACGTTAACAGATTGACAGTAATATAAAAAGTAAAGCCAAATTGAAATTATGTTTACACAAACAATTGTTTGGATAAAAAATATTATTGTTTTGTTGTTTTATCACAATAAAAAGAATTTGCAAAAAATTTAAATGAAAAATAAATCACTATTATTTTAGTTTATAATACAATTTTAGTATTCACTTATCGCAAATTAATTGTGGAATACTTATCTGAGTGAAGAAAATTTTTAGCAATACAGCGAAAACAATAAAATCACTTGCAAATTTTAATGAACACAAGAATTACGACCGAACTTTAACAGGGCTGAATATTAACGTTCATATCTTTTCCATTAGTAAATAAACAACTAAAATTTCTGTTGGCACTTTTTATTTCAAAATAAAAGAAATAAATATTATTTGTTTCCTTCAATTTGAAATAAACATCTTTATACATGTACAATATGGCTGTGTGTTTTTATTTTCATTTCTTTATAAGGAATACACACATGTACAAACACATATATTTAAACTCTTTCTCTCTCTGTTTTGGTGGTGGATTTTGTTTTCCCTTGTTACTTATCCCTCTCATCAATGCAAAATGTTGAGAGCGAGAATTACATGAGAGCGGGTTCTATGATTAGAACCCGCCATAAGAAATTTTGTTTCTATGCCTTCTATATATGAATATTCTTTGACAATACATAAAGGTTTTATTTTACGCAGTTTCTTTAAAAAAAATCATATGATGTTGTTTGTTTTTTCTTTTTCAAATTCCTATTTTCGTTAACTAGCTTTTCATGAATGGAGTAAACTTGGATTTTACCTTGCTCTGACTCATCTTATTCATGATGGAATAAGTTTAAGAAGGTGTATGCATAAAGGCAACAACTACAACAATGCAATAATAACAGCATTTTTTGTGCGTATGAAACAAGACTGAAACGTCAAGTAAAAGAAACGAAAAAAAAAAAACACGTGCAAATTGTAAACAATAAGAATGAATTGTATTTTATTATTTCTTTGGGACAATAAGATATGTTACATCTCCATTGTATACTTCCTTTTTATAAATAGCGCAATAACGCATTTTTTTCTTATTAATATTACAAATTTCATCACCGAAAATATTTGCTTTTGATTGTAAACAAACCAATACATGCAAACATATTTTTTGTTTTATTCACACTGTGTTTGGTTGTTCAAAAGCAATCGAAAAAAATTATAATAGAGGTAATCACGGTTAATCGATGCAAAAATAATTAAATGGATGGAAAAAAAGAAAACAACAAATTTTCTTTCCCGGATAATCGACATTACCGGTTAATCGAGGTAATGTTAATGTTTTGCCAAGATTCGGCAAAACATTTTTTTTTCAAATTTTAATTAAAAATGCGGTAGATATTTATAATAGTTTTTTAAGTAAAACTAAACCAATGAATTTCTTAACACCAACGGAAATGACAAAACGAAAATATGATCATTGTCACTTAACGGTTGAATATAGAGTTAAATGCAATTTACAATATAAAATTGCGAATTTTATTCCTTTTGGCATATGATTGTCATCTGTTTGTAAGAGAACTTTCATCTGTATAGGGTGATATAAATATCATTCTATTAAATAAGGTATTTTCTGATAAATGCAGTGATGCCAATTTAGCCATTTTCAATCTTGTTTAGCCACCAAAAAATGAATTTAGCCATTAGCCATTTTTATTTGCATTTAGCCATTTTTACATTTTTTCAAGAATACTCACCCTTATTACGAGTGTCGTTATCGCAGTCGTAGTCGTTTAAAACGACAAAATCAATGTTAATTGCATGTATTTTTTTGTTGTTTTCGACAATCATAATACGAAATTAGAGAAAACGACAGGTTTTCGTCACGACTACGACACTCGTAATAAGGGTGATTGTGTCAAAATATTTGAATGCTATAATAATGATCCAACACGATTACCACAAGATGTCACACTTCTTAAATTTTGTATCTGATTTTGATGACAACATAATATACACATGCAGCCTCGGACATGAATTCGTGTTTTATGGTTGGTAAAGCAATTAAAACAAAGGTACGCATTTATAATATGTATAGAATATAATAAAATTGCATTAAGGGACTGTGAATTCTATTTTATCAATCACATAAAATTTATTTGCTATATACATATATAATATTTTAATTTTAACTTTTACTTACTGGTCTAATAAAATGTGACATATGTTGCGACAATTATGGTGTACCCAGAAATTATTTGAATCTCATAGTCACAAATGAATTCTACGATAAAAATATCATCGATATTGACTTTATGGATGACTTAATTTTTTAAATTATTACTTTTATTATTTGTATGCCAAAAAGTTTAGAAACTAAAAAATATGATATCTACGTTATAAAAATAAGTAAATGAACTGTTTTTGTTTTTTATTACTAATTTTGTGGTGTTTATATATGTTTATTTTATTTAGCCATTTTTTAGCCATTTTTTGTTGAAAATTTAGCCATTTTTGGTCTCAAGGAATTGGCAACACTGGACAAATGCTAAAGACACTATTGGACTTCGTTTCTCAGATTCATTTAGATTCATCCATCAAGTTTAGAAAAACTAGCTGCCTATTTTCTCGATTCTGATTTAACAGTAAAATTACATTTAATTGTAGATCATAGATGTCCACTTCAAGCACATTTGTGCTGAGAGCTTCACACATATTCTTATTCTCTTTCATTTATTCTTCGCTGAGAGAATGATGAGTACACAAATGCACTGAAAAAAATTGTACATTATGTATGACAACAATTGAATCTTTCCAGTTAAACATTGTTTTTATAAAATTGTATTAGAACACATTAGATATAAATGACTGGACAAGGGAAAATATTTTAACAATACATGTTTATAATTAAGCCTTCCAAATAATATAAGGTTATTACTTACATTATATTTTGTTATATTAAATATAAAAATAACATTATTTATTTCTTTATTTTTTAAATTTAGCAATGAAGTTTCAACAAATATTATTTGTATTATTTTCCGATTGTTTAGTATTTATTTTTTAACCATTAAAGTTGATGACATATTTTATTTATTTCACCCATTTTTTATTTTAGTGCATTTTTTTTTTTACTAACACAACTACATGTGTTGTGTTAGTATGCGTGGGCATCTACCCTTCAAACCCCTGCAAACATTTTCTATTGCGGAAGTGGCTAAGAAGAGTCTTCCAGAAGTTGAAACTCATCGCCACGACTATTGCCAAAGTATCATTAAAATCATCTTCCGTCGGGAAGAACTGTTCCTCGTGGAAGTGTCTTCCAGACGACTCGAAGAAGACACTTCTGAAAGTGTCGAAGAAGACTCTTCTTGACGCCACCCGGAAGATGATCAGAGAAGTGTCGTCTTAGTCTCTTCTAGAAGGTGATTTTTAGTTTTTTTATTTCTGTACTTATAATTAAAATTATTTTTTTATATTTCGTTATTATCTTTATTTCACAATTATTATACATATAAAACTACAAAATAAATAATTTACATATAAATTAATTTAACATTTAAAATTAAATCTCCATGTAAAACTTCTGGTCAAATCCGGTACCTTTAAAAGAAGAAAAGAAGATTAGTAATAATTTTAATTGTTAAATTGTATTTAGATTACCTTTTGTATGAAGAATTCGGCAAGGCACTATTACAGGCAAAGTTTTTGACTTCTTTAAAAATGCAAATACTTGTTCGTTCGATGAAATTTTTCCTAAAATTAATATAAATTGTGAGTAAAATCTGATATTACTAAATAAAAGTTTAAGAAGATTTACTTACCTTTTAAAAATGTCCTTTATTAATAATTTCCAAATTATTAAAAATAAAAAAACACTTATGTAATTATCAGGAAAACTTTTTTTTTATATTTATTATTGCTGCCGAACTGTACCAAAGATAAATTGTTACTGAAAACATGATTCTATCTGCTTCTTTATTGTGTTATTTTCTTTTCATAAATTATCCAACAATCTTCCCAACACACGTCCAGAAGATTATTGCGTAATAGTAATGTATTTTGTTTTTATTAAATTCGAATTATCATCTTATTATCTTCCAGAAGTGACTTCAAAGTATACTTCTGGAAGATCAAGGGACGATAGTAATGTATTTTGTTTTTGTGAATTTCATACACACTTCTCACAATCATCTGGAAGTCACTAAGAAGTGACGTTTGGACGATTAATGCGCAATAGCAATGTATTTTGTTTTTGTATTTTTCGAAAAATCTTCCGACAATCTTCTAGAAGACACTAAGAAGTGGCGTCTGGAAGATTAGCAGCAAATTTATCTTCCAAATGTTTGAAGGGAAATGTCCCTTCTTAGTGTCTTCTAGAAGATTGTCGGAAGATTTTTCGAAAAATACAAAAACAAAATACATTGCTATTGCGCATTAATCGTCCAGACGTCACTTCTTAGTGACTTCCAGATGATTGTGAGAAGTGTGTACGAAATTCACAAAAACAAAATACATTACTATCGTTCTTTGATCTTCCAGAAGTATACTTTGAAGTCACTTCTGGAAGATAATAAGATGATAATTCGAATTTAACAAAAACAAAATACATTACTATTACGCAATAATCTTCTGGACGTGTGTTGGGAAGATTGTTGGATAATTTATGAAAAGAAAATAACACAATAAAGAAGCAGATAGAATCATGTTTTCAGTAACAATTTATCTTTGGTACAGTTCGGCAGCAATAATAAATATAAAAAAAAGTTTTCCTGATAATTACATAAGTGTTTTTTTATTTTTAATAATTTGGAAATTATTAATAAAGGACATTTTTAAAAGGTAAGTAAATCTTCTTAAACTTTTATTTAGTAATATCAGATTTTACTCACAATTTATATTAATTTTAGGAAAAATTTCATCGAACGAACAAGTATTTGCATTTTTAAAGAAGTCAAAAACTTTGCCTGTAATAGTGCCTTGCCGAATTCTTCATACAAAAGGTAATCTAAATACAATTTAACAATTAAAATTATTACTAATCTTCTTTTCTTCTTTTAAAGGTACCGGATTTGACCAGAAGTTTTACATGGAGATTTAATTTTAAATGTTAAATTAATTTATATGTAAATTATTTATTTTGTAGTTTTATATGTATAATAATTGTGAAATAAAGATAATAACGAAATATAAAAAAATAATTTTAATTATAAGTACAGAAATAAAAAAACTAAAAATCACCTTCTAGAAGAGACTAAGACGACACTTCTCTGATCATCTTCCGGGTGGCGTCAAGAAGAGTCTTCTTCGACACTTTCAGAAGTGTCTTCTTCGAGTCGTCTGGAAGACACTTCCACGAGGAACAGTTCTTCCCGACGGAAGATGATTTTAATGATACTTTGGCAATAGTCGTGGCGATGAGTTTCAACTTCTGGAAGACTCTTCTTAGCCACTTCCGCAATAGAAAATGTTTGCAGGGTATACATACAGTGGTGGCCACGAATTTAAGACACGACATTTCACTTATATATTTCTGATAATTTTTACATCTTATCGAACAAATTTTAGATCCATGTTATTTTTTAAAGATCCTAGTAATGTTATGAAAAAAAATCAACAATAGTTTGTTACCTATATTTAGTTTCCAATTTTTATTTACATATTATACAGACTAATACAAGTTTAAGCCTGGTCATGAATTTAGGACATAGGCAAAATAAAAGTTAATTCACAAAAGTAAAGCTCAGCTTCATAAAACAATATTAGTATTTGGTGGGAAATCCTTTATTTTGAATCACAGCAGCGCATCTCCTGGGTAAACTTTCAACTAAGGCCATACAGCGCTTCTTTGGAATGGCATACCAAGCCTTTTGAATTTCTTCCCATAAATCAGTCAAATTTTTTGGCTTTACTGCTCGTACATGCTCCTCAACATCATTCCACAAGTTCTCAATTGGATTGAGATCCGGGGATTGAGCTGGCCATTTCAGAACTGTGATATTATTTTCCTCTAAGCAACTCTTCACTAGGCGTGAAGTGTGCTTAGGGTCATTATCATGCATAAATTTCCACATTAGAGGCATGTTGTCTTCAGCGAATGGTATCATGATGCTTGTCAGTATGTTTTTGTAAATATGCTGGTCCATTTTATTGATAATCTTCTGAATGGGACCTACACCATGCCAGGAAAATGCTGCCCACACCATGACATTTCCACCACCATGCTTAACCGTTTTAAGGGTGTACTTTGGGTGATGCTCCAGGTTTGGAGGACGCCATACGTACTGTTTTCCATCAGAACCAAAGCGACAAAACTTCGACTCGTCGCTCCAAAGTATATTTTTCCAAAATGTCATCGGCTTATTGAGATTTTCTCTTGAAAACGCTAGTCGGGATTTAATATTTTTTTTTGACACAAGTGGTTTACGTTGTGCAATACACCCACGTAAGTTCTTCTCATTCAGACGTCTTCTTGTTGTCCTGGACGATATATTAATACCAAAATCCGATGAAATCTCATTTTTAATTTTACTTGAGCTCTTGAAAGGATCTTTAGCAGCTGATTTATAAATTAAGCTATCCTCCCTGGGTGTAGTTTTTCGGGCTCTAGGGTGCTGTTTGACATTTTTGGTAGTGCCATGTTGCTTGATGTGTTCCAGTGCATTGTAAATCTTGGATCTGGAACATTTTAGTAGCTTGGAAATTTCCATTACTGTTTTTCCATCAGTATTCATTTGTTGGATCAATTTTCGCTCGGCATCCGAACTCCAAGTACCTCTGGCCATTTCTAACTAAATATTTTGATGTATTCTAACATTAAATGGAATAAAACATTCATTACTTACCTTTTAGCTTCAAAAAACACCAAAAAATCACTTAAAAACCAAATATTTCTTATATGTTTTAAATTCGTGACCAGCTTCAAAAGCACGTTTTTACGAAAATATAATAAAAACAGCAACAAAATGTATACACAAACAAAACCAAATAACGGTAATTGATCTTAACATTACAGGGTACACTGAAAAATTAACAAAATCTAATTTTATATTGCAGGGTTGTAATAATTATCACAACTTAGTTCGTTACATGTCGTGTCTTAAATTCGTGGCCACCACTGTATATGAGACTATATACCATCCATTCGCTCAGAAACAAAAAATTATTCTCTTTACACATATAAATTTGTTCTGTAGAAAATTTTACTAACACATACAAAGAGTTAGGTTTTTTGACAATTGAGTTAGGGGTCTTTTGTTAGCAAGTTGGAGTTCTAGTTGTTTTCTATGCTATATACTTTTATATTTGAAGACTGATGTTCTTTTACTTTGAGATATTTTTGAAAACTTTTGAAAAGTTTGTAAAAATATTTATAATTTAGATCCGTGACAGAATAAGAATTATTAACAGATATCAATATGTAAAATTTTGTTGAAAAAAAAAAAAAAAAAGAAAATGAGTAGGGTTCGAGCTGAATATTCTAAACCAATTTCCATTGGGTTTTCTGTTTTAGAATAAAAAAAATTTTAAATGTAAAATATTCATTACGATTATATGAAACTCAAATATCAGGAAAATCTTAACTTAAACTATATGGGAACAGATCTATCCTAATAAATATTATAAAAATTAAGTGTAAGTTTGTTTGTTTGTGCGTCAATCACGTCTAAACAGCTAAACCGAAATTTGACATGCAGATAGTACCAGAGCTGGTGGTTGTTATAGGATATGTAAGAACTGGGTTGGATATCATGGATTTCACGAAATTTTACATACAGATAGTGTCAGTGCCGGTGATGGTTATAGACTATGTAAGTTCTCTATTGGATGTCACGCCAACTTTTTAACTCATAAACGGCTGCACCGATTTTTACGAAATTTGACATACAGATAGTACCAATGCCGATGGTCGTTATAGGCTATGTAAGAACTGTAAATATTTCATATCGCCTAATAAGGGGTAGAGAAACGCACCGGGTACGCTCATTTATTTAATATTAAAAAAAATGATTTATATGATGATATTTAAAATGATATAAAATCACATTTTGATACGTGAAAATTTATTTATTTCTTAAATATTAATTTTTGTTAATTTTTTCATATTATTTTTTTTTATTAAAATAAAGTAAAATCCATCATATATAAGAAAACGTTTCTGCCCACATCACTTGGCGAATTTACCTCTTGGGTGGGTTAGTTCCTCCGCTTTTAATTACATCCGAAATTTATAAAAAAATAAAAGTAACGGTGAGATAATCAGAATAAAAATGGAGCAAACATATCTAAGTTTTAATTACTAAAGAAAATTTGCTGATATAGTTTGCCGTTTTTAATAGACATCACTTGAGACAAAAAAGTGACGAATGATCCTATGCTTAGGAACACTATAAAATAAAAAAGTAATGTAAAATAAAACATTTTTAATTATTAATATATTTATAGTTATAAATTGATATACATAGCTATTTATTAAATTTTAATTTATTTATACAAAAAATAGTGTAAAATATACAAATAAAAGGCGATTTACACTATTATACTTTGTATTAATACCAGAGTTTAATTTTCTTTAAGGAAAGTATTATCATATGTCATATTTTTTATTTTCTTTATTAAAATATTTTTCAAAAAATTAAAAACGGAAATTTTGTAAAAAAATAAAATTTTTTTTTAGGAAAGAAAAGTTTTCTGTATTGAAGAACAAAAACAATGCTTGGCTTCCCATTTCCATACTACTGAGTAAATAAATAAAAGACTGCCAGCCGTATTCAAAAAACTTAATACTGCTTTACTAACCACTGTTATGCAAAATTCCTTAAAGATGTATTCAAAAGCGATAATTAACTTACTTACTATACCTTTGTTTACTGTTGCCACGTAATTCCAATTAGTATAGTAATATACACCCGTCTTAGATTGAGATGTAATTAATCATAACAGAAAAAATGATTAAAATAGTTAAGTTTTATCCAAATTTCAACAAAAATTATGTAAACAAAACACATTTTGAAATAGTGATGCTGATTTTATCACAGAAAATTCGTTATTCTGTTATATAAAATTACATCCAACAAAAATTAAATAAAATTATTATTATTTTATACATAAGTACGAGGGGTGCCTTTTATATTTTGCGAAACGCCAACACTACACCACTTATGTTAGATATGTCAACGGAATCATAAAATATTATGATTTTAGATCTTATGTTCTCAGACAATTTTTTTTATACGAGGTCTATTTCTGTATCTTAAAGTTACTTAAAAAATTGCCTTCGACAAAAAATTTCATTTTATAATAAAAAATTAAAAGGCAATATCTTTTTAAACTCCAATTAACTTCAAAGGAGGCCATCTTATGTCGCTGGTATGCGGAGTCCATATATGGATACTGTCGGCTCAAGAATAAATTTTGTAAAGGTCTTCTAAAAACGGTTGTTTTATTAAAAAACACTGATGCTGTGGATTATGTAACACCAACATATGAGATGTCATGTAATCGAAAAATTTCTAGGTATTAATTCCACTAAAAAGTATTCAATATTTCATAAATATTTAGTCGTCCAGAACAGTTTTTATCTTTTAACCCCGTATAAGTCTAAAATTATATAAAAAAGATGTGTGTTGATTTTTGCAAGAAAGGAAAGAAAAAATTCAAAATTCCTGTGTCCTTGAAGTCGTGTTTATGAGTTTGTTATAAATAACAAATTTGTATCTATGAGAAAGATTCCAAAAGAATGTATCAGTCAACAGTATTACTCCTTCATATTTTGACCAACCCTATAAATGTTCCACCCAGACAAAGCATTCGAAATAAACGGTTATTTGTTTCTTGAGAAGTCAGAACACCGTGGTAGTGTACGTTTGTAGTATAAAAGAACTATTAGTTGCGAATATTATGCCATCATTTGTTTCAGAAAAGCCTTCCAAGATGTAAGCAAAATTATCTGCCAAACCCGGATAATTCTCCACTACTAGCTTTTACAAAGTGTTTGAAAAAACCGCCAATATCATCTCTACAAACATCGAATTGTGGGATTTCCCGTAATGTAACTCTGCTTTATTATCCAATTATTTCATTGCATTACCTAGTGTCAAAATAAATTGTAAGGATAACATATTTTGACATTTGGAAAATTGTAATTGTAATTGTATTGTAACAAAAATACATGTTTTTGAGGTCGTTCAATGAAGGTGGAAAAGTGTCTTAAGACTTGATTCAAACTAGGGATGCCAAACGGGACTGGATTTTGCGAATTCCTGGAATTCGGGATTTTATAATTTCAAATCCCGGGATCCCGGGATTTTTCGAGATCCCGAGATTTTTCGGGATTTCGGGATAGGGATTTATATTTCATATGAAAACACATTTTAAACATATGGAAAAAATTAATTTTTTATATTCGAATTTGTAAAAATAAATCATAAGATTTGTTCGTTCGAAATTTTAGTAAAACTAGTTAAATAAAAGAGATATTTAAAAAATAAATCTAAAAACCAAGCTTTTACTTGAAAAAGTTAGAAAACCGAAAATAATAAAATAAATTTTAGGGTAAATAAAAAGTAAAATTTGTATTATTCTTTTCTTACTTGTATTAAACGGAAACTTGGAAATATCTCAAAAATACGGGCATATGTTCCTTTGCTGATATTTTTTCTTATAAAATTTCTTTAGCTAATGATATGTATGATTTTTAGCTTTGTTGAATATCATCAATAATTAATGTCCATCCATTTTGGAAGATGATTTAACGCAATTTGGTCCTAGAACTTGTATAATCCAACATTTGTTCATTATTTCATCTTCCATACAAATTTCTTTCCAGAATAGAGTTTGACATTTATAAATTTCCTAAATGTGGTAGAGTTCAAAACAAATAAAATCGTTTGTAATCTTAAACTACCAAATCAATTTTTTAACATTAGACTATAATTAACCATAAGCCCCATACAAGGACCTCCATTAATTTACTTAAACGTTCATTAATCAGGAATAAACGTCAATGTGTAAACGAATTGGCACATATTATTTAATACAAATCAATATGAAAAGCACCGTATACCAATTTTTAGAAGGATCCGTCCATAATTGACCACAGCTCCTATAACAAGGCCCTTTCGAAAGATCATATAAAGGTGTATAAATTAGAATCACAATACAATTTTGTATACGTAAGTTTTATAAAAGTATAAATTATAAATCCAACCAAAATTTTTTTAAAAAATTAAACGTATTTTTTATTAGTCCGTTTCAAATTAAAATTCAATAGGAAATTGAGAATAAAATATTTTATTTTAATCTTCGTAATCGATTTTTAATATATTTTTGAAAATTTCCTGTTAATATTTTGATTCGGGATTTTGTAATCCCGAAAAATCCCGGGATTTTCGAGATCGGGATTGGCATCCCTAATTCCAACGCATCAGAAAAGGCATTGACTATCATTAACACTACTCTAGGAAACAATAATGTCCTTTTCAAAAAGAAATATCGTTTTATACGTTTTTCGCAAAATATAAAAGGCACCCCTCGTATATTTACATAAGCAAAATAAAGGTTTTTTCCAAATAAAAAAAAAAAACTTATTTATCATCAAAAACGTACCAGAACATCAAAAATAATAATAAAACAATTAACGAATAATTTATTCTTACTGCTAACAACACTGACAATGAGAATGATAAATTGTCCTACAGCAGCAAATAATAAATTGTCTACAAAGAAAATTCATATTTTCATTCATTTTGTTTCTTGTAAAATTGAGTACTAATGACAACATTTAAACAATTTTTCTTCAGAATTATTTTTAATGTTGGAAATTAAAATAAAAAAGGGCCAATATTTTAATAATTACAACTAATACCGTTATACTTACTATGGAATTTTTTAAAAATTGTAATTTTATTATATTATAAAATACTGTAAAAATGTGCTGAAAAAATATGCTAAATGATATTTTTAGGAAATTTCAATTCATTTTAACTTTTTCACGTGTTAAATCTACCACTGAAAGTTCTGAAATGGCAACACAGGCCGAATAAAAATATATTTCTGTATTTATGAAAAATTATAAAAAAAATGATATCTTATTACCAGCGAAAGCTTAAATAAACACGAAAAGAAAAATTAAAGTATGTGGTTCGAAAGCGCGAAAACATGGGATATTTTTTGGTAAAAAGTCCAATTTTGATGTAGGGAAAATTTATACATTTGTAATCTAGAGACTTTAAATTTGTTTCTATAAATTTTAATATAAATAGCAAGAAGTTAAAGTTAAAATTTCATGTTTCATTGAATTGTTTTATTTATTATTAAATAAATAAATAGATAAAAGGTATTCTAAATGGTCTCAGGTTATTAAATATTAAATAAAATAAAAAATCATGATATCATAAGGCTACTATGTAAATATATATTACTTTTCCCCCAAAACAATTAGTTTTAAATGGGATATTTTCATATTATTCGTATGTATATTTACACACATACATATACAAATAAAAAAAAAAAAATTCAATTATTTATATACAATAAGAATATTATGAAAAAATCTGTCTTTCATAAAATTCATGATATCTAAAATAAATTTCATAAAATTTATGAAATTATTAAGCATCAATAAATCAAAATATTTTGATATTATAATATTGACGCATTTACTTCAATAATTTTAAATAACTATGTATGATAATACCTAACAAAATCGGACAATGTATTTCATCATTAAAGGCAAAAACCTTACACATTTTCCTACTTAATATTAAAACATAAAATACAAATACAGTGAACTCGCGGTAATGTGAACATTCAATATAATGAACTATCCACTAATGTGAACACTCAGTTTTTTATATGGGCGGTCTAAATAGTGAACAATTTTTTTTTTAAATTTTTGGGGATTTTTTTCATTTGTAGAAGCATTTATTTTTAATGTTGGGAATCCCCGAATTAATAAATACCATAGTATGAAATTATTTTAAAGGTATTTAATGCTAGTCGCTTTATGTAACTTGTTGCGGTAGGTTCGTGAATTTATTTTTAAAATTAGTAATGTCTAAAAACAGTCGAAAGTTTTTATCCTTAAATGAAAAATGCGAAATTTTGGAATATTTAAAAAAAGGATCGAGTGTTACAATGTTAAGTAAAAAGTATAAAGTTGCAAAATTAACGATATGTTCAATAAAAAATACAATATTTTAAAATGTGTGAACAATACGTTTTATGGACCCGGAAAACGCAAAACATTACGATCTTCAGAGCTTCCAAAAATGGAAAAATCGCTCTATAAGTGGTTTATTTGCATGCGGAATAAAAACCTCCCTGTAAGTGGGTTGATGTTGAAAGAGAAAGCGATGGGTGGCTACAAAAATTTAAAAAGAGATACGGAATTCGGCTCCTTCAGATAAGCGGTGAAAAACTTTCTGCGCAATCTCAGTTCGTAAATCCTTTTAAAATTAAATTGAAAGCAAAGATAGAAGATTTGGGTTTATCCAATGATCAGTTGTATAATGCCGATGAGTCTGGTCTATATTGGAAACTTCTCCCACAAAAGATATATGTAACGTCATTGGAAAAAAGCGCTCCAGGTGCAAAAATGGAAAAGCAAAGGATAACATTTTTATGCTGTGCAAATGCGTCAGGATCTCATAAAATAAAACTTTTAGTAATAGGAAAATCGAAAAATCCTCGCAGTTTTAAAAATTTTATCTGTCCCGTAAACTACAGAAATTCAAAGTCTGCTTGGATGACTTCTTCCATTTTTAAAGAATGGTTTCACAACTATTTTGTGCCAGAGGTAAGTAAACATGTAAAAATAGTTCAATTGGGATTCTTACTGTTTTATTTTTCATTAAGGTGACAGATTTTTTAACGAAGAAAGGATTACCAGTAAAAGCTTTACTCCTAATAGATAATGCCCCATCCCATCCACCAGAATCCGACCTTAAATCCGAGGATGGTTCCATAGAAGCTATGTTCATGCCTCCAAATGTAACGTCTCTGATCCAGCCAATGGATCAAAATGCAATTAGAATCACCAAACTTCATTATAGGAACAGTCTTCTGGCAACAATTATTGCAAAAGAGGGGAATTTGCTTGAATCGATGAAAAAAATCACACTTAAAGAAGGAGTTTCTATTCTAGAGGCATCCTGGAACCGAGTTGATAAAGAAACTTTATCTAACTGTTGGAAAAATATTTTGAATATGGTAAATGATGAAGACGATCCTGAATTTAATGTTCCTTTGAGCGTTTTAAAAGAAAAGTGGCAATCAGAGGTTAGATCTTTAGAAAATACTGCTGCAGATCTTCTACAGACATTGTGCCCTCAGGAAGTATTTACTGCTGTAAACATTAGAGATTGGATCAATAATCCTTGTGAGTATTGGAAAAACTCAGGGAATTGGCGGTAAATAAGCTGGTCGAACAAAAGAAAAAACAGAAAATAATAACCGATTATTTCCATATTTAATTATATATGTATGTACCTATCTTTTTTCATTGTAAATTTTATTTATTTTTTTGTCGTAATATTTTGTTTGTTTTTTATGTACATACTACGTATGTACTCTTTATAAAATGGATTTTTAAAAACTTTTTGTGTTCCAAATAAATTACAAAAAGTTTTTTTAGTAATCTTTGCATTTTCATTCCTTGCAGAAATGATTTTTAGAAAGAATAACTTAGTAATAAATAAAAAAATAACAATCGAAAATATGAACAAAAAAAAACACAATCGAAAATATGAACAAATTCGAAAATATGAACTACCCCGACATTAATTAGTTCACATTGTCGAGAGTTCACTGTATACAGCCAATCACATAAATATTTATATGACACGTATATTTTTTTAAAGATCGATTTTTTGTAATATTTGTATAATATGAGTGATATGAGATATGAGTTTTCAAATTTGTAAAAATATAAAAAATATCCCACTGAACATTTTCTTTCAAAAAGTTAATTAAAAAATTAATCCTTTAAACCTAAATGTCTACATAATTTTCCTCTAATATAACATTAAGAATAAATTATCCATAACCATACATAAAAAGATCAAAAATATTTTTCATTAAAGTCAAAAACCTTATACAAAGTTATTTTATGCATATTAAAAAAAAAACACTCAAATACTTTAAAAAACCTCATTTGCATCTTCATAATTAACAATATTAAAACATAAGAACAATTACATGATGATTCACATAATCTACAACTCCAACAAAACTATAAACAAAAATATTAAATTTCATTTGAAATTTTTTCGCTGACACAGCACACGTTCTCACAACTCGTGGAAACGAGATTCAGCAATTTGGCTACTAATGTAGCTTATTCACATGAACTGCTTACCTAACCACTTACCTGGAAACAAAATAAACAAACATATCCTATTAGAATATATGAAACACACACTTTCCTCAATTTATCTACCTAGTAATTATCTAACAGAACTATCTATTCTGATTGGTACAAATACAAATTTTGCGATTTCCCATCCCTGACTTTTATAAGAAAAAAGTTACCGACTTCCCACACCCGATAGAACATATTTTTGTATGGAACTAAAAATACTCAAATACTACATATCCAAGTCATCAGTTTTTAATTTCATCATAATTAAAAGTGCAAAAATTAACATTAAAAAACAAAAACAACTATTGCCTTCCTATTTTTTTCCCTGTTAAATTGTTTGTATGTACTTTTAACATAATTACATACATATTGTTATACAAAATAAATATATTGGTTTTCAATTTCATAAAATGCATTTGTCTGTGTATACAAAAATATTGTAGCATTTATTAACCCATGTATATCCACTGTACCTAATTGAGTACAGCAGAATAATCGACTATTTTTATGGAGTCTAAAGAACCCTAGCATTTTTATCTTTTTAATTAAAATAATTGACAAATACTGTCTTATAATAACAACAAATTTGGCAGATATTTCGATTACATATGTCAGAGTTTTGACAATAACTTTTCACTATAGAGAAAAAAATGAAAACACGTCATTTGGTGATGTTTTAATTTTTTAATTTTTCGTAATATTTTTTTTCAAATTAATTTTTTTGATATAGTTTTTTGTTTCTAAAGTATAAAAATTCCTTCTGGAAATACTACGCTCCTAATTACACATTTCCCTGCGAGAGCCTAATATACGTTTATAAGATTTGTTTAAATTTTTTATGCTTATTTTATATGTAAACAATAGGAAAATACAAGTTTTGCATTTGATATTGTCGCGGATTTTAATGGGTTAAAAAGCATACAATAAACCAACATACATACATATATTAATATTATATATGATCAATACAAACATACATACATACATACATACACACATCCATATATTATTACAATAAATGAAACACACACTTCCCCTCTTTACCTAAAGCTTGCTTCTGATTGTTCAATACAAAAAAGTGGGCGGGAACTTAGGTAGCAATTATGCCATGCCCATTGAACATACTTTTGTATGGAAAAAGTGATCCCGAACATACATAAACATACTACTTATGTTGCTCTTAGTTTATGGTCACCCGAACCATTTTTGCCGAACACGGTGTATCATATTACCCGCCATTTTTTTGAAAGTGTTATTTGTGTTTTTTTTTTTTTTAATTTTCTTAAATATTTTTAAAATTATGCTTTCAAACCATTTTGAATATTACTTTATGTGAGTCTAACAGGTGTGAGATATTACAGAATAAATTATATTGTAATCGATTAAAGTTTCTAAATTTTACACCGAAAATAAAAATAGGTATACCATATTACCCGAAGTTACTCTATTATCGACTTTTCGGTTTTATATGACATGATCGAGATTTTTCGACTCATTTTATTATTTGGATTATAATGTTCAATTATTCGAAAGTCAATTTAGAGAACCCTGATAACTAGTGATTTACAGCCGTATTCACAAAAATTAATGTAGGTTTGATAACGAGTTACTAACTTTTTCTTATGTAAATTTACATACAAAAAGTTAGTAACTCGTTATCAAGTATACATTATTTTTTTGTGAATATGGCTGTTAGTTTCTATTAATTTTTTCATAAATCTGTATAAATATTTGTGTTATTTCGGTAATTTCTTAAAATTATATTATATTTTAGTCCCACCTACACTCCGAGCTCTTCCACATAATGGACAAATTACCGCCAGGAAGGGTAGTACTGTTACACTTGAATGTAAAGCATCTGGTAATCCTGTGCCAACTATATATTGGTTTAAAAAAGACATGTTTTCTGGGCCAACACATCTGTCAGATAGCTCAACTTTAATATTGGAAAATGTTGACAGACATCATGCAGGTATATATCAATGCTCAGCAGATAACGGGGTAAAGGAAAGAGTTTCGATGGATATTCAGCTCACAATATTATGTAAGTTATACTAATATTATTTTCAAAATGTAATGAACAATAGCTTCAAATAAAGTTGGATAAGTATTAAGAAGGATATTTATTAGGGTATACAAATTGTTCGATTTTTCCATTGTTCGAATAAAACGAATAATTCGAATAAGCCATTTTGATTTATTCGAATTATTCCATCGCGCATTTAAAATTATTCGAATTGTTCGAATAATTCAAAATATAAAATGAAAATTTAAAATTTTTCAAATATTTTATGGTAAGAGTAAAACAAAAAAACTTAACAGTTAACAATTCATTGTAATATACATATATACACAAAAAGTCTAAATAACAAATATTAGAAGCGATTCCTTTTATTTTTAATTGTTCAAGTCTGAAATTAAAATGTTTAAAGGATTTGTTTTTAGGATTATATCTTCTTGCTGTAACGTTTATGTATTTATAAAAAATGTTATCTAACCACTCATCTAGTGTTATTGAAAGGCGACCTTTATTTTCAATAATTTGTCGAATTTCCGTAATATTACTTTTCTTTTCAGAATAAAAACAGTTGAGAGTTGCCAGACTCCTAATTTCTTAAAGCTCATACTGACACGTATACGTATTATCTTTTGCTACACTTTTGCATATAATTTCTTCAAGAGTAAAAGTGACATACGTGTTGAAAACGATACCATTCTGTGTCAATAGTGAATCTGCATTGTATGCGTTCAATTCTTATCGAAAATCAAAACCTAATTGGTACCAAGTTGAAACCATTCCGGTATCAAATTATTTAATTACATTATGTTTTCTATTAAATTTGTTAAAAAAAAGCTGTTACAGTAAATTACCAATGTGACCACAACAGTGGTGGATTTTGATCCGAATTTTTTCCCTTAGTGTAGTTCCTCTTCATGATTTTCTATTTTAATATTGTGGGACGTACGGAGATGGTAATTACCGCTCTTGATAAAGTATCTCCATACAAAGCTCATTGTAAAAAATATATATTTTATATACAAAGATGTTTTTAATCATACACTGCTAATTTTATGTACAACTTACATTTTTTAAAATTTTGCTGATCTCTAAATTTAAACGTTTTAATCTATTAATCAATCATCAAAAACCTTTCTTTTATTTTCAAAGAAATTGTTGAAAAAAATATTATTTATACTTATTTTTCTTCTTCTTCTTCTATAATTTCAATATGGTGTGATATGTTAGGTGAAAAAGCTACTGGAGACAAGAAGTCCCTGTTACAGCTTTTAGTTGAGTTAATAACAATTTAAATAATTAAAATTTGTGTAATTTTATATTTATACAAATTGTTAAAAAAAGCTAAAAGAATTATAATAATAAAAAATAAAATTATTCGCTTTATTCGAATATTCGACATAAAAATATTCGAATTATTCGTTATTCGAAAAGTAGCATTTTTAAATTCTTCGAACAATTATTCGTAAAAATTATTCGAATTATTCGAATAGATACCCTAATATTTATACCCTACACCATCATAGCACAGTGTCCCGTTTCAAAAATAAAATGGAAATAAATCTGGAATTTCCAAACGGCTGGTCCGATTTCAATGAAATTTCAGACAGTGTTAGTAGAGGTGTAGGCGAGTTCAAGTTTTGAGTTATAAACGTAACGGGGGCGGGTCCAGAGGGTCCTAAGTTGGACACCTCGGGTGTTAAAAAAATTGAAAACGATCCAGCCGATTTAAAAGATTTTTATATGAGTGGAATTTACTAATTGAGATCTACAAAAAACATTGTCGTATGCGTAGGTTATCTCTTTTAGTTTTAGAAATAGAGTGATTTCATGTGAAAACGGATAGCAATCGGATTTGACATCGCCGATTTCAATGAATTCACTACAAGCATTGACCATTGGAAGTGTTTCCGAAAACATGAAATTTCAGAACCATGTTTCTTTTCGGTTCGGAAATATGACGGTTTAAAAAACGAAAAAATGTTAAAAACTTTACAAATGAACACATATTTTACTTTTAATAACTTCTTAAATATACATGGTAGATCTCTAGTCGTTGCTGCATACTAAGGAAAAGATATTACCTTCATAACGACATATACAAAGTTTTTTACATCAAAAGTTCAAAGGTCAAAGTTGGAGATAAAAAAATTCAAACTATTATATCTCAAAAACCGGTATTTTTAAAATTCTTAAAAAATTATATATTGTTGACATAATCTTTCTCCACATGAATATAAAATTTCAAGTTGGAGCCTTATTTAGTTTAGGAGTTATGGACAAAAATAAAATCCAATTATTAATAACTCCTAAGCTATAGAAAATAAAAATTTAATTTTCGTGTAATTTTAAAAACAGGGACATGACCTTAAAGATGATATATATAGTGAGTTACTTTAGATCGAAAGTTCAAAGGTCAAATTAAGACTTACAAAAAATAAACCATTATATCTCCGAAAACGATGTTTTTAAAATGCTAAACAAATTATATAATATACAATACAACTCCACTTTATACTTGTGCAAAATTTCATGTTGGACACTCATTTAGTTCAGAAGTTATGTAACAAAATATAAACTTGAAAGTCAACATAGTTGTTGATGACAATAATATCTAAAATTCAGCGGTGGTGCTTGACTATCGCATTTTTTGTTTACGAGAAAATTTGGAAAATGTTGAGAAAAAAAAAATCGAAAAAATTGAAAAAAAAAAAAAAAAATCGTTTTTTTTCACCTTCATTCATATATAACTTGCAATGCAATCTCCAAGCACCACCGCAGAATTTTAGATATTATTATCATCAACAACTACGTTGACTTTTAAGGCATAACATTCAGTCCAATTTGTGCCGTACAAAAAAACAATAAAGCCTATTTTCGGAAAATTTTACTCATTAATTTAAAAAATATATTGCATATTTAAAAAACGGGAGTTTATGTTACTGAAATGAATTATACAGTAGTAATTAAGTCGATATAGCTATGTCCGTCTGTTGAAAGCAGGATAGGGCTCGAACGTTTGATATTGAAAATGAGTTAAATCTGTAAATAAACAAAAAAGTTATGAGTAAAATACTAAAAACACAGGGTGTCCGTTGTAGCTTAATTTCATACTTTTCTGCTATATCTCTCTTAAATAAAAGCAACATTTTCATGGGTCGATATAAATTTGGAAACAAAAAATGGACGCCCATTTTACCGCCCACCTCCCAAATAATGTGAAAGATCAAAGAAATTTTGTACAAATACTTCATGGACAAATGTAAACACGGAAACAAAAATAGGCGTGGTTCGCCCACTTTACCGCCCACCTCTTTTACAACATTTAGTTTTTTGTTGTTTTTCTTTGTATCACTGTTTTTGTTTAGAAATTTTTTTACTGATTTCCGGTTATTTTTCAACCGATTTTCTTTTTTTGCTATTCAAGCTATTAAAATTACCTTTCTAATTGCTGAACATATTTAGTACAAATTATTGCCGCTAGATGGCGCAAAATTCATTTTTTATCAAGGACCCAAAATAATTATTATCATAATTTTTGAAATCCAAAAAATTGGCACTTTTTAAGAGTTATTACAAAAAATTGATATTTAATAATTAACTATTACTTTTTAACTACATAATATTTTAAAAATTAATTAAAATAATTATTGATGAACAAAAAAAATATAAATTTTAAATAATTATTATTCTTTGATATATTTTTAATAACAATTATAATAATAATTTTTTATAATAAATAATTGCGAATATCATTGAAATTTCATAATCTCATGCCTCACATGATATTGGAAACCTAATTGAACATAATATACGTATGTTTTTTATCAAATTTCAAAGAAAAAATATCCAAATAAAATATGCATGAATTTAAAAATTATACATAATTTTAACTATTATGGATTATATTTTTCAATAACTATTAAAAAATTATTTTTAAATAAAAATTAACTATTATAAATAATATATATTATTTTTCTCAATCATAATTATTATTATTTCGATAAAAATATATTAATTGAAAGCAAATAGTTACTAATAAGGAAAAAAATAAAAATTGCATGTAATAGTTACAATTTAAGAAATTCGACATAAAAATTGTAATAATTAAGACCTTGTTTTTTATTAAAATTGAGTTCATATGTTCATTAAAAATACTCGCCAAAGGATTTTGTACAAAGATGCCAAACATCATTTGGTCGAATTCTGGAAATTTAAAGGTAAAAATTGTGATTTTCTTCAGTAACTTAAAAATAACGGTAATTTTGTAAATAACGGAATTATGAAAAAGTCACAGAACAAGAGCTACTGCTGAAGCCCTAAAGAACCATTTTCAACAATAAAAAAAATTCTTTTTCGCAAAAAGCCGTTTTTGGCATATTGCTAAATATAATTAAAAAATAATTATATTTTTTACAAAGTCTGATGTGTTTTTAATTTTTTGGTAATAGAAATTTTTGCTCCCCGATATCGGTTGGGAAGATATAGCAAAAAACTTAAAAAATACCATTTTTGGAAATTTTTGAAAGTTTTTTGGGATTTCTATTGAGAAATCCAAAAAAGTGACTAAAGGTTCAAATTATGCATAAAAAATCTACTCAGGTGCAAAATTTCATTTAAAAATATTACCTAACAAAAATGTTATTCCAAAATTAAAAATGAATAATATGTTCAAAATCCAAAATCAGTCCTTTCTCGGTGTTTTATGCAAAAATTCTTCAATAAATTTTCGTATTATAAAAATGTTTATATATATTTGAAAAGAAGACAACGGTTTATAAAATGTGTTGTCAGCCTGATGGCTATAATAAAAGGGTATGAATTAAGCACTATGCTTAAAAAAACGTAAATGTTAAGCTTTATTATAATACAGTAGGGCCTCGATTATCCGTGATTCGATTATCCGGATTACCTCTACTATCCGGGATTCTAAGCATAATTTTTTTTCGATTGCTTTTGAACACCCAAACAGAATGTAAATAAAAACAAGCGCGAATGTTATATTCGACCCGGCCGAATCTATATACCCACCATCAACTTTTTCAAATTCTACGTTATATGGGAGGGGGCGGTAAAGTGGGCGGACCACGCCCATTTTTTCTTTCCGAGTTTACATTGGTCGTTGAACAATTTGAACACATTTTCGGTGATTTTCACCTTATATGGGAGGTGGTTTGTCATACATGCTTTTGTTGAAGAAATATCAGCAGAAAAGTATAAAACGGACACCCTGTGTTTCTAATTTTTAGCCTATAACTTTTTTGTTTATTAACCGATTTTGCCTATTTCCCAATCAATCCCAAACAAACCTTATATAAGACAAATATTTGTGCCAAATTTCGTCCCCCTACGTTGTCTCCCATCTTTTTGATGGTGGGTATAAAAAGGGGAATTCCCTTGTTTGAGTAAAATGAGTCAAAGCAAGGTAAAATGTAAGTTTTCTACATGCATGGAAAGCTAGATAACGAAAATATTTATTATAAAAAAAAATTTTCAAATACATATTATATTTAAAAAATACTACTCAAAACTTTTACTCAATTAACCGGGAAAATTGATTACTCGGAATGCTTCCGGTCCCGACCGTTACGTATAATCAAAGTCCTACTGTATTTCTTGATACTGCATTATCAGGAACGGCATTACCAATCATTGAAAAATTAACCAAATTACATGCAATTATTAAGTTTGAATCAAAGACTCTATATTTATAAAGATGTTGCACACAGAGTTTAAAAATTAGTAAATAGTTTTTTCTTTTCTACGACAGCCCATTTTGAAAATATGCATAATTAACATTTTTTGATGTGAAACATACTAAAAATATACCACAATCAACGAGCGCCATATATATTTTCACTTGTACATTTACATATTTTTATTTTCAAAATATATGTTGAACAAAAATTATACAAAACAAAAAATATGCAACATGACCAGTACGAACTGCGTAAAATATTTCAGCTTGTGCATTTTTTACTGCGAAGTAAATGTGTACAAATAAACGAAGACTTGCGAAGCTGACAAGTTGAATATATGCGTACGAAATATGTGAAAAAATATGTTGAAAAAATATGCAAAAAAATATGTTGGAAAAATATTCTTGTGCGTGGACATCATTAGTAATGTATAAACAGAAATAAAATGAATTAGAATTTAAAACAGAAATAAACAAAAACAAAGATGTTTGTTTTTGGGTATTTCTGTATTGGGTATTATGACATAGAAATAGAATAACTAAATAAATATGAACAATAATTATGAAATAATATGTTTGTTCTTTCCTACACGTCTTCAAAAATTATCGCAATTTAACTTAAACCGCTTGCTTGCTGGTTTATACATAGAATTAGAGTAAAAAATTAAAATAATAAAAACATAATTTAGTTACATATATATGTAAGTATGTATATATTATAATTTAAGTCGGAGTTATTAGTTAAAATAAATCAATTACTTTATTGTGAAATTTGTTTCTGCGAGAAATTAATGGAGAAATTGTTTCACAGAAAAAAGCCACTATATTAGTAAATAATTAATAAATTCAATAATTTGTTGTTTTAATTTTCAACTCTAAGTTATTAAAAATTTTAAAAAATTAAAAACAGAAATACTATGTTTTCAAAAAAAAAAAAAAAAAAAAAAAAAAATAAATAATTAAATAAAAAATAAATCATTAAATCAAGTCAAGATGATTTAATGAATTAAAAATTTTATTGAAAAAAGATCTTACTTAAATTGTTTGATTTTATTTTCAATCTATATCTTCTACATAAGTATACTTTCCGTAGCAACTTTATCTTAGGCGACATTGAAAATTTAAATTTGGTTTACTTACGGAGCCATATTTGGAAATTTTTGGCAGTGAGCGGAGATAAGCGTATTTATGCGTCATTTTCAAAAATTTGTTTAATCTATCAGAGATTTGTGAAGCTTCCAGACTTGGTGCAAAATTAAAATTAAGATCTCTTCTTATTAAGCTATGCCTACTTCAAATCCTATAGCTACGGTTGCCAGATTCGAATTGTGATCTAACTTTACATTCTAGAAAAATAAACTTGATTTATAAAACAAAAACTTGACGATCGAAATTCGCCAATAATATTTTATTTTATATATGAATTCTAGGATTGCTCTTGAACATTTAATCACGGCATTAAACAAGTGCTATAAGCGAATGTGTTTTAGAAGTTTCTAAACAAGCCTAGAGGAAACCGTGATCGATGTATAACATATAGTAATCAGTTTATTCTGTAGATTTTTTAAAATTAAAATGATTCGTATATCTCATATAGATATGATTTCAAGATTATTTAAAATTCAACCATTATGCTGTGTAATTCTGTGCACATTTAACTTTCAGGATATAATAAATGAGATGGCATTCTATTCTCTAAAATATATAGCATATATTTATGCTTCGGAATTATCGCTACAAAAAAGCTTCATAACTATAAATTGTTTTCAACTTGACAAATTTCATTTGAACTTATAACTTGAAAAGTTAAGTTTACAAATTATATTTAAATATTTAAATGTTATTCACATAAATATTTTTTTAAGAATTTCGGAGGCTTCCGAAAAATGACCCAAAGCAAAACCCTGAATAATATACAAAAATATATATTTTCATTCTAAATGTGGCTGATTTTGTGCAGAATTAATAATGAAATAATTATCTGAAAGAATTTTATTAATAAATTACAGGTGACCAGAAAGCAAAAAGGCTTCACAAAAGTTATATTACTATTTATAATTAGGACTTTTATATAAACAAATTATTTATAAATTCGTATATGAAACAACAAAAATTCAGCAGTATTTTGTAATTCTACAATTATTTTGAACATTTTATTATTCTCAACACAATTCGTACTGTAATGTGGTTATTTATTTGTTTCATCTTTGTTTTCCATACTAACATACACATGATGTTGTTGGTAAATTTGTCATCCCAAAGTTTGCATTATAAACCTTATCGATCACTTTGATTTTAATTGTATGTTGTTATTAGGGTTTGCGGTTTCCCGTGATTTTTTGTTTCCCGGGAAACGGGAATAAAAAATTCGATTTCCCGGGAAATTTAATTAAAAAAAAAAGCAATGATTTCTTATAAAGAATGTAATTTTTTCTATTCAATACTATAAAACAACATTATAAATCAAATTTATGATTAGTTAAGGTGGTTTTACACTATAATACTTTGTGTTAATACCAGATTTTCATTTTCTATAATAATATCAAAAAATGTATTAAGGAAAGTATTATTAAATGTCATTAAATTACACATTTATTAAAATATTTTTCAAAAAATTAAAAACGAAAAATTTTAAAAAAATTACTATAAATAAAACTACAAATAAAAATTACATTTCAAAAACCTAAAGACTTCAACATACAAAGTATTGAAGGTTTTACATTTACAGCATAATATATATGAAAATATTTTTGGTATTAATGCAAAGTATACTGTAAACCAATTAAAAATTTAAACTATTTTAAGCATTTCATACGAGTAAAATAAGTGCCTATTGTAAGCAAAGATTCCAAAGGTTTAATTCTTTAATTCACTTCTCAAAATCGGATTAAATTTATTTTCTCAGTCATTTCTTTAAAGCTTTCATAACAATTTAATTCATAGACTTAAATTCTTTGACTTCACAAGAATTAATTGCTTAAAGAATTCACTACCAATTATACAATTCAAGCTTAAAAAATATTTTGAATCATTTAAATTTTCTTCTATTCAAATCTGTTAAGAATTAGCTTAGAAAATATTTTTTGATTAATTTTGTAAAATATTAGCTTTGTTCCCGTACTCTAAATTGGGACCATGCGGGATCCCTATTTTACCGAAAAGTGTTCCCGTAAACGAAAAATGGGAAATGAGAGAGAAAGCTTCAATTAAAAATTAAGAACGTTGATATATGTTAAAAAAAATAACATTCACATATGAATTTTAAATAGTTTGATGTTTTCTTTCTGGCCAAAAATTGGTTTTTGTGTTCCCGTATTTTTGTACATTTTTGAGAGAAACATCAGCCTTTTCTCATTTTACCTAAAAAGTACGGGAACAAACCTATTTAAAAACAAAATATAATGAATTCAATAAAAGAAAAAATGTATATAAAATATTTAAAAAATATAAATATTTCCATTCAAAATAAAATGTTTTTTCTTAGTGAAAGTAGTCAAATAGGACTTTTCATCAGCGCGCCGATGAAATGTTTTTCAATAATGTAAAATATCACTTGTATCGAATTTTATATATTTTAACATCTAAATATGTCTTTAGTTAGTAGTAATTAATTCATTAATGTAAAATTTTCACTGGGGCGATACAAATAGTAAAACTTTTTGATATAGGATTATAAAACTACATGACTATTAAATTTCCCGTTTTCCCGGGAAAAATTGAAAACATTCCCGGGAATTCCCGGAAATTTTTCGTCGGGAATTCCCGGGATTTCCCGCCCGGGAATTCTCAGACCCCAAACCCTAGTTGTTATCCTTTTCAACATAAACAATACATGCAAAAATACATTGGTTAATTTGTATAAAACAATTTTTTCTTACTTAACACTTTATTGAGCTCCTATTTAAATTTTTAAGATTATTATAATCATCGTTATTATCAGGGCAAGTTTTTCAAGCTTTTCGCTTGAAAAGTAAGCATTTGCATATTTCAAAAGAATTTAACAAAAAATGCTTATATTTTAAATCTTTGCATAAATTTGCATATAATTGATACAAAAGTTAGTTTTCTTAACAAAAACACAATTTTTTGGTGATTTTTTAGAGTTCAGTCAAATGATTCCTAAAAAATTTTTGGTGAGCATTTTGAGTACATTGTAAATATTGTAAAGCAAAAAAATTCCAATACAGAAGTACCCAAAAACAAACATCTTTGTTTTTGTTTATTTCTGTTTTAAATTCTAATTCATTTTATTTCTGTTTATACATTACTAATGATGTCCACGCACAAGAATATTTTTCCAACATATTTTTTTGCATATTTTTTCAACATATTTTTTCACATATTTCGTACGCATATATTCAACTTGTCAGCTTCGCAAGTCTTCGTTTATTCGTACACATTTACTTCGCATTTTATTTCTGTTTAAACATTACTAATGATGTCCACGCACAAGAATATTTTTCCAACATATTTTTTTGCATATTTTTTCACATATTTCGTACGCATATATTCAACTTGTCAGCTTCGCAAGTCTTCGTTTATTCGTACACATTTACTTCGCAGTAAAAAATGCACAAGCTGAAATATTTTACGCAGTTCGTACTGGTCATGTTGCATATTTTTTGTTTTGTATAATTTTTGTTCAACATTTATTTTGAAAATAAAAATATGTAAATGTACAAGTGAAAACATATATGGCGCTCGTTGATTGTGGTATATTTTTAGTATTTTTATAATAAAAATTTTTGTTGATGAAATATTTTTTTGATTTGCTTTCAAGTAATATGAAAAATGATGCAATTTTTTGAATATTTTAGTAGTAATTTTAAACTCTGGTTTGAATTAAATTCTCAATTGAGCTTTGAGAATTCGTATTGGGAATTGCTGAACCCTCTTTCAATGCATGAGCATATGAAAATAATGGGGCATTATTTTCATTATTGTATTTTATTTGGGTAACTGAACACATTTTCTGAGATTGGTTGGTTATTTACGAAAACACTTTTTTCGGGTCATTTTTGAATAAAAACCTCACCCATAAAAACGACTCCAAAAAAAAAAATCACATATATTTTAAGTAAAAAATTTTAAATATTTTGTTAATAAAGTAAAATAGTAAAGTGAAAAATGTTGTTTTTAATTATTAAAAAAAACATAAACTTCAAATTTAATGTGGACATAGTACTGCATATTAGAAAATGTTTTGTACTACTTTAATACTACGTTGTGTGCATGTGTTGCTTCGCTGTTACATTGAAATTATTGATTTCCAAACTTTACCGCGTTTTTGTGGGTGAACTTTTTTGACAACCGCGAAAAAGTAATACAATTTTTTAAAATAATTTTCGATGGTCTATTCGACCATGCTAGGGCCATTTTGATATTTGCAAAAGTTATAGCCCTAATGTGGATACGATAATTGTTGATCATTTATATATATATTACTTCTATATTGTGCACTAGAAGTGGGTAGACTTGGGAAATTAGATTCCTGATATTGAGCATATACTGGTCTTCTTGTTTTTGATGTTTCTTTGATTCGTATGTAAACTGGACAACCACGGTAATTTGTAACTTGTAAATGAGTATTTTTACTCAAAACTAAGACATTGATTTTAATGAAATGTGTCTTGTTTTATTTGCAACAAATTTATCTCTATGAATAATAAATAAAGATTTGAGCTTTTGACACTTTCAAATTTTTATGATTTTTTAAAATTTTTTTCTTGACATTTTTTATAAAATTTAATTTTTTCTTAGAAGATGGGCTTAGACTGTTGACCGTATTAAAAATTAATATAGGAACGACTTAAAGATAATTTTAATTACAATTTTTTTTAAATTTTTTAAACAAAATAAGACAAGTCGTTTTCGAGATATGCTTCAATATATAGTGCAACCTCCTTAATTTTACAAATCGCGATTTATCGTGAGAAATAGAGTCAATTCAAAAAAAGTGGATGGAGGCTTAGTACTTATTAATACCGTGTATCCGAATTGACTGAGAAACTCCGTGCCGCAGAAATTTTGTGTCATTTTGTAACTGTGTGTAATTGTTTCCACTAAGTTTCGGGACTTTCAGTATAACTCACAGGACCATAAGGTTCAAAGTAATAATTTTAAATATTTAGGAATATTTATTAAATGATTTAAACCATGTTTTCAAATCAAAATATGAAAAAAAGTAATAATTTTAACTATTTAGGGCCGTTATTTTAACTTACCTATAAGGTATCAGATAGTTAAAGGTAAGATAAACTAAAGTGAACGATAAAGTGAGATTTATCAACTTTTGGTTATTACAACTTGGTTTTAAGGTAAATTTTGATAATACGGTAATATCAAAGAAAAAACCGATTACTTTTGGCTACTTTACGTAGTGGCAACATGTACTATTTGAACGTAATTGCAAATAAAAAACAAAGAAATTTTTAAAATAAATGAGTTTAAGCTAACTAAAACATAACGCCATAGCTAATATAAATACAGACAGACAAATTACTAAAAACTACAGCGGAATAAATATGATTTTATTTATTTCTTTTATAAAGCAGAAAATATGGCAGCTCTGAATACATAAACCTTCCGATAAAAGTTAATGGTCAGAAGTTCTTACATTTAGCTTATTGGTCACTTTTGGCTTAACTTATACTTATAACAACCAAAAACAGTTAAAGTGAACGATAACATCCTAACTTTAGTTATTGGAAAGTTATAATAATGGGCCTTAGGAATATTTACTAAGTGATTTAAGCTATGTTTTCAATTCAAAATATGAAAATTTATTTAGGTTAAAAGAAGAATATTTTTCATCCAATTTAATGGAGTAATTCCAGAAAACCGTGAGTGCTTTTAATGTTAGGCTTTCTTAAAATTTCCCAATATCTATTTAAATGCAGTGAATAATTGATCGGAAATGTAATTATAACGGGTAAAAGTAGTGATATCCACTTAAACTAAGTTTTATTTTAATGTTTTTTTTTTATATCGAAAACCTGGGCAGTTATTTAATAATATTAAAAAAAATAATATCGTCACCCTAAACAAAAAGATAAAATTATATGTAACAAAGAATATAATTATCCAACTACAGATGTAATAAAAATAAATAAAACTCACATTACGTTGTTGCTTCCACAGCGAAAGATCTCGATGAACTGCAACCACGGATGGAAAATATGGTACAATTTTTCTTTTTTTGATAAATTTTTACATCGTTTGGTTCCATGGTACTACCACGACTCATTTGGTACAATCTGATCTTATTTATATTTTATTCAATTAAAATCAAAAATTATTTTTATAGAACAGTGGTTTTGAGGCAGAGACTTTTCCAAATTATTGAATGTTAACATCATTATTTTTAGCATTAAAAGTACTATCAATGATTAACAAATTCAAAAAATCGGAGCTGAGTCAGAGTTTTCAATTTATGCCAAAAAAATTAACAGTATGTACTTTGAAAGCAACTTTTATGACTTTACATTTCTATTTTGAGTCATTCCATTTAAAACCAACCAGCTGATTTTCTCACCTCTTCCGAATTTGATAATATTCGGTACAATCATTATTCTAGTTAAAACTAAGACTAATTAAAAATTTCAGATAATTTAATAAAGTGGTTTGCGAAATATCGCGGTTTGAAAGTGTAAAATAGCTCAAAATGTGTACAAAGTTGTATACACAAAATTACAAATATCTTTTAAAGTATTTGTGGTATAAGATTTATTAAGATGTCATATTAAAGGAAAACGGGAAATTTAATATTCATGTATTTTTATAATCCTATAGTAAAAAGTTTTACTGTTTGCATCGCCTCAATGAACATTTTACATTTATGTAAACACACTGCTTACTAATGGCATTTTTAGATTTTAATACAAAATATAAATAAAATTAGATACAAGTGTTATTTTTTATTATTCACAAGCATTTCATCGGTGCGCTGATGAAAAATCCTATATGATTACTTTTCACTAAGAAAAAAGCATTTTATTTTTTCCTTTCACATTTCGAATACTCGAGTTTTTAACTACATATGTATTTCTATAATCTTTTAAGCATTTAATGATGATGTACCATTTTAAAACTTCATTTAAATACTAATTTTTCATTCCATAACACCATTCACGACAGCATACTTATACTGAATCAATTTACAAAGAAATCATTGAATTTTTGTTAATTCAAATCTTCTGTAAATTGAATGGAAATATTTATATTTTTTTTAAATATTTTATATATAATTTTATATCTTTCATTAAATTCATTATATTTTGTTTTTAATAGTTTTGTTCTCGTACTTTTTGGGTAAAATAAGTAAAAGCTGATATTTAAAAAACACAATTTATTTTTAGCCGGAAAGGAAAAATCAAACTATTTGGAAATTCATTTGTGAATGTTACTTTTTTAGGATATATCAACATTCTTAATCTTTATACCCTTCACCACAGGTGTAAAAGGGTATATATAAGTTTGTCATTCCGTTTGTTATTTCCACAATTTTCGTCGGAGAGCAAAAAAGTTAATATTTTCGGGATCCTTGTAAGTAGCGATGACGATAGGACAATGTCCGTCCGTCCGTGTGTCGTTTGAAATGGCGTTTATGAAGCCCACCAATAACTGACATATATAATATAATATATATATATATATATATATATATATATATATATATATATATATATATATATATATATATATATATATCAAACGATCGGAAATCCTTTCGAGAATTTTGCTATTGGAATTCAGCAAGATCGGTTCATACAATGCGGAGATATGTTAAAAAAAACAGTTTTTTAGAACCTGTTTTCCAGTTTTCGAAGCCTCTGTATATACTAGGGATTTCGTTTTCACAAAGAAGGCTCGGACATTTTTTTCTGAATTTTTGTTCTGAAAAAATGAATCGGTTCAATAATAACAGATCGGTTAAAAATAATTTTATAAAATTTCGGTTTTTTGAATCAGCAAGATCGGTTTGTAAATAGCAGAGATATGCTTTAAAAACCGGTTTTTTGAACCGGTTTTTCAGTTTCTGAAGCCTCTGCATATACCAGGGACTTCGAATTTTTAAAGGAGGCTCGGAAATTATTTTCTTAATTTTTGTTCTGAAAAAATGAAATAAATCGGTTCAGTAATAACTGAGATATCGGGGAAAACGATTTTTTTATTTTTGAAACCCTTGTTCAAGCTACCGATTTTTATTTTTATATAGATCAGTCATAAATATTTTTATAAAATTTCAGTTTTTTTAATAAACCAAATTCGTTCATAATCAACAGAGTTATGGTCCAAAAACAAATCTGTTAAGAATATAAATACACACACAAACATGTATATTAAGCACTGTAATGACTAGGGCAAGTTTTTCAAGCTTTTCGCTTGGAAAGTAAGCATTTGCATATTTCAAAAGAATTTAACAAAAAATGCTTATATTTTAAATCTTTGCATAAATTTGCATATAATGGATACACAAGTTAGTTTTCTTAACAAAAACACAATTTTTTGGTGATTTTTTGGAGTTCAATCAAATGGCGTGATGTCCTCACAAGGATTATTGATCCAATCTCTAATGTTTACAGAAGTAAATACTTTCTGAGGGCACAATGTCTGTAGAAGATCTGCAGCAGTATTTTCTAAAGATCTAACCTCTGATTGCCACTTTTCTTTTAAAACGCTCAAAGGAACATTAAATTCAGGATCGTCTTCATCATTTACCATATTCAAAATATTTTTCCAACAGTTAGATAAAGTTTCTTTAGCAACTCGGTTCCAGGATGCCTCTAGAATAGAAACTCCTTCTTTAAGTGTGATTTTTTTCATCGATTCAAGCAAATTCCCCTCTTTTGCAATAATTGTTGCCAGAAGACTGTTCCTATAATGTAGTTTGGTGATTCTAATTGCATTTTGATCCATTGGCTGGATCAGAGACGTTACATTTGGAGGCATGAACATAGCTTCTATGGAACCATCCTCGGATTTAAGGTCGGATTCTGGTGGATGGGATGGAGCATTATCTATTAGGAGTAAAGCTTTTACTGGTAATCCTTTCTTCGTTAAAAAATCTGTCACCTTAATGAAAAATAAAACAGTAAGAATCCCAATTGAACTATTTTTACATGTTTACTTACCTCTGGCACAAAATAGTTGTGAAACCATTCTTTAAAAATGGAAGAAGTCATCCAAGCAGACTTTGAATTTCTGTAGTTTACGGGACAGATAAAATTTTTAAAACTGCGAGGATTTTTCGATTTTTCTATTACTAAAAGTTTTATTTTATGAGATCCTGACGCATTTGCACAGCATAAAAATGTTATCCTTTGCTTTTCCATTTTTGCACCTGGAGCGCTTTTTTCCAATGACATTGCATATGTCTTTTGTAAGAGAAGTTTCCAATATAGACCAGACTCATCAGCATTATACAACTGATCATTGGATAAACCCAAATCTTCTTTCATTGCTTTCAATTTCATTTTAAAAGGATTTACGAACTGAGATTGCGCAGAAAGTTTTTCACCGCTTATCTGAAGGAGCCGAATTCCGTACCTCTTTTTAAATTTTTGTAGCCACCCATCGCTAGCATTGAAGTCATTTCCGTTTTCACTTAAGTTTTTGTGAATTTGTTTGGCTTTCTCTTTCAACATCAACCTACTTACAGGGAGGTTTTTATTCCGCATGCAAATAAACCACTTATAGAGCGATTTTTCCATTTTTGGATGCTCTGAAGATCGTAATGTTTTGCGTTTTCCGGGTCCATAAAACGTATTGTTCACACATTTTAAAATATTGTCTTTTTTATTTTTTATTGAACATATCGTTGATTTTGCAACTTTATACTTTTTACTTAACACTGTAACACTCGAGCATTTTTTGAAATATTCCAAAATTTCGCATTTTTCATTTAAGGATAAAAACTTTCGACTGTTTTTAGACATTACTAATTTTAAAAATAAATTCACGAACCTACCGCAACAAGTTACATAAAGCGACTAGCATTAAATACCTCTAAAATAATGGCATACTATGGTATTTATTAATTCGGGGATTCCCAACATTAAAAATAAATGCTTCTACAAATTAAAAAATCCCCAAAAATTAAAAAAAAAAAATTTTTTCACTATTTAGAGCTATTAAACTTTGTTCACTATTTAGAGCGCCCATATAAAAAACTGAGTGTTCACATTAGTGGATAGTTCATTATATTGGATGTTCACATTACCGAGAGTTCACTGTATACATAAATACATACACAAACATGTATATTAAGCATTATAATGACTATTAGTGACGTTTTTACCTATAAGACAAGTAGTTTAGTTAGCAACAGTAGTAATATAATGAATAACAGTCTTGTTGTTGTTCTTTGTATATGTTTGTATATACACACATAAAAAAATAAATAAATGTGGAATTGTTGTTGTTGTTTATTTTTTAAAAGCAAAGCATGTTATGATGAAAATATGAAAGCATACGTTAAGCCGAAAATTTTATTATTTGTCTGTAATATGGTAAAATGATCTCGATAAGATGGTAATATGGTGAAGGGTATCAAAGATTCGGCACAGCCAAATCTTTTTCCAATTTTGGCACAATTTTTTTTATTTGGATTCAATTCTGTTCAATTTTTCGTTTTTATTTTTAAATTAGGCTCCGGCATTTTAATAAAAACCCGTATCAAACACTACTTAATGTGTGATCATCGTGAAGATTATCTTCAAGCTACAACAATCTGTATTGATGATTGTTATAGAAACTTAGTGATTTCATCGATATATTCACTCCCCAGGTTTTCAATTTCAGAAAATCAATATGAAAATTTTTATAAATCACTAGGACCCCGTTTCCTGGCAGCTGGCGATTATAACGCTAAGCATACATTCTGGGGATCACGACTTATAACCCCTAAAGGTCGTGCATTGTTTAATACAATTTCTAAAATGGGTTTGAATGTTATTTCGAGCGAAGAACCAACATACTGGCCTTCTGACCCAAATAAAATACCGGATGTTATCGATTTCGCTGTCACGAGGAATTTACCAAGGGAATTAATTCATGTTAAATCTTCATTAGAATTATCTTCAGATCATTCACCCAATTTTGTTACTATATTGAACCCCCGAGAAATTGTAAACCCCACTGGTATCTCAGCGATATCTAACACAAGAATAAACTGGTTGAAATATAAAAAATATATTAGCACTCATTGCACGGAAAATATATCGCTGAGAACACCAGAAGATATCGATCTCTCTCTCAATAATTTTGAAAAAAGTTTAAAACTTGCTGCTGAACATGCTACCCGAACCCCCCGACAAAACAGATATAATAGAATTTGTTCTGTGGATGTCGAACGGCTCTTGACTGAAAAAAGAAGAGTTCGAAGAGAGTGGCAACTGCACAGATCCTCTCAACTCAAATCGAAGCTAAGAGAATGCCAAAAGCGCCTTAATAAGCTACTAGAGTATCAAAAAACTGAATGAATATTTGGAAAACCTAGATGCCACCCCGTATTCGAATTACTCACTATGGCGAGCTACGAAGAAGTTAAAAAGACCAGTTACAAGTAGGCCCCCTCTACGAAATACAAATGGAGGCTGGTAAAGAAATGATACCGAAAAGGGGAATCTGTTTGTTAGTCATCTAAAGAACGTGTTTTCCCCAAATTTATCAGATGACATAATGGAGTTGCCTCTTGTTGTACCCCGTTTTAGAGTAGTTGAACCCCTTTGTTTTGAGATTAGAGAGATCGACAAGGCTATTGTTGATTTAAACTCCAAAAAAGCACCTGGTATTGACAATATCAGTAACAAAATGCTTTTGGAGCTACCCCGGGTAGCAATAAGAATAATACTTTTTATTTTTAATGCTATATTACGCCTTGAATATTATCCACCAGAATGGAAGGTTTCATTGGTTACAATGATATCTAAGCCCGGAAAAGATCACACTTAAGTAGAATCGTATAGGCCTATTAGCCTGTTGTCGAATATATCAAAGCTATTTGAGAAGCTATTAATGAAAAAATTGTAACCGATAGTGAATCGTTTCGATTGTATTCCAACACATCAATTTGGTTTTAGAGAAAAACATAGCACCATAGAACAAACTCACAGGCTTATAAATGTTATATCTAAGACATTTGAAGAAAAGAAATATTGCTCTGCTCTCTTCATTGACGTTTCTCAAGCCTTCGATAAAGTATGGCACGAAGGATTATTATTTAAAATTAAACAACATTTACCCACAAATACGCATAAGCTGCTAGAAAGCTATTTAACTCATCGAAAGTTTGTTCTTAAAGAGGGAGACTTTATAAGCCCACCGCAGTCCATTGAAGCAGGTGTACCCCAAGGAAGTATACTGGGTCCCTTTTTATATTTAATATACACTTCTGATATGCCAACTAATAGTCGAACCCATATATCAACATTTGCAGATGACACAGCTATACTAGGCGTTCATGAAAACCCCCAAGAAGCATCTAAACTCTTGCAGGATCATATACTATTTTTAGAAAAATGGTTGAAGCAATGGAATGAACAGAAATGAGTGCTCTCTGTAAGTATCGTGCTGGGACTATAAATGGCTTCTGAATTATTGCAAAAAATATAACGCAGTGTAAAACGAAAAAATAATTATTTTGAAAGAAATTTCAAGCATAATTTTGTTCACTTTATTCGGCGCGACTTTTTTTTAATAACTCATAAACTATCATATAGATTGGTTCCATCCTCTAAATATACATTTTTCACGAATTTAAAAATACCACTTTTTGAAATACGCGGCCGCGAAATTTAATTCGCGAATTATCCACCAATAAAATTCAACATAAAAACATGTTTCAGGTATCATTTTAAAGGCAATTTCATTCAATTACGTTAATGCAAACAAAACAATACCAGTTGCAACAAATATGTCGTATTTATTATGACATTTGTTGTAATAGTTCGTAAAATATTGCGAGTCCCAGAATGCAACTTACCACGATTATATAAGACATTTTAACCATTAACATATATTTTTTTAAAAATTTTTAAAAAGACCATTTTTCGAGATATTTACCCGCGAATGAAAAATTGCGACATATGGACCATTTTGATGTTGAGATGTTATGCATCATATTAAAGGTAATTTTGATACCTTTAATATGACATCTTAATAAATCTTATACCACAAATACTTTAAAAGATATTTGTAATTTTGTGTACAACTTTGTACATATCTTGAGCTATTTTACACTTTCAAACCACGATATTTCGCGAACCATTTAATGAAATTATCTGAAATAAAAAAGCGTTAGTCTTAGTTTTGACAAGAATAATGATTGTACCAAATATCATTAAATTCGGAGAGGTAAAGTCAAAAATTTTAATTTTTCGTGTTGGTTTTAAATGGAATGACTCTTTTACAAATTCATAAATAAATAAACCAAGTCTGAAAATTGAAATTATAATCTTATGATGTAAAAATACATGTATGTATCTACTAAGACAAACTTTTTGTCAAATGAAAACACATTGAGCAGTACACGAAAAGCTCAAAAGTTTACTATTTCTGCTCTTAAATCTCGTAAAAGAAAAATTAACTATATTCACATTCGGTAGCGAACGCTTTCTACCAAAATATAAATATACTACGACATTTCTCTTCTGTGTTGAGTTTAATCCAATTAAGCTAAAATTTTCAGATCATATTTTTACAAAAATATTTCATGCAAATTTCTTTATAATTGATACGTAAATTTTTATAATTATTTCGACCCTCAGGGTCGAAAAAGTACATTTTATTTTTATCATTGATACAAAATTTAAGAGAGTTATTCTCTGCTGCGTCGTTCTCTATAATTTATTTGGGGTTGTTATTTGCCTATAGAGTCATTCCATTTAAAATCGACACGAAAAATTACAATTTTTAACCTTAACTCTTTTGATGATTTCATTATGCTCGTCAAAACTAAGAATGCCGCAAATTTAAATTTTATCATGAGATGTCATATTAATCAGTGCTCGCAGTTCTTTATTATTTATTAATAAAGATATACATTATAAAAACTGAAAAAAACTTAAATTTTATTAACTTGGTCTATATGTAAAATGGCTTTAAATAGATCACGTCCAAAAATAACTTTAAAGTTGATACCTACGGGTACCCGAGTACCCTCATATCATTTTTGTATTTTGCACTATAATTAACTTTTCTTTGCAGTATTTATTATTAAAAATCTAATTTTTATTGTCCTTTGATTCATATAAAGTTAAAATTTAACTTATTTTTTGCTTAAACTAGTGAATAAGCATGTCCATGATAGTCAAAATTGCCAAATTATAAGTAATGGCTCCTTTGGAATTTTAAGGAAAACTAATTTCAAAAGTAATATTTTCTTTAAATTTTATTTAGGAACTTCAGAAAGAGTAATAAAGGATAATATGTGACGAGTTAAAAACTTTTCGAATTATCACGTTTTGAGCCAGCATTTATGAATATGACAATGATAACTTTTTTGTAATGTTTAAAATTCCATTTTATACTTTTTACAATTTCACAAAAAACGTAATGTCTACCAATACTAATTAATGCACTTTATGATGATTTTCGGAAATGGACCATATATGGGAGCTATGGATTTTTGAGGTGCGAACCTGATAAAAAAATGTGTAGATTAGTTTTTACGTTTATAAAAATTATTTTATAAAATTAAATAAGGTTTCTAACGTTCATAAAAGTTTTATATGTACTAAATTATGCAATACTAAACAAATATATGAGCGTCAAAATTTATCCAATTATTTCAAAAATAATTGTATAAAATTATATTATTTTTTTAATAAAATCAACGAAACTTACACTATGGTACCAGGGTACCGCGGGTATTGACTAACTTTAATTTTTTGGGTATATAAGGTAGGGTTAAAGGTATCATATGAGTTGTCATATTAAAGCAGAGGTAAGCAATTTTCAAATTTCCTAACTCGCGAGATTAGATTACAAATGCTGCTTACGCAACGCTGCTTCACACGTACACTATAAACTACTTCGTTCGACTGCTGCTCTCTCATTAATGTCAATGCAAATCAAGTCAAGTTTTTTGCAGCTTCACACACACAAGCGCATAGTAGTGTGTGTGCATCACTTTAATAATTAAAGGTATTAATTAACATTAATGTAATAAAATTTTCTCAATGTCAAAATGGTCTATATCTCTCGGTTTTTTATTTATTTATTTACTTATTTATTTATTTATTTATTTATTTATTTATTTATTTATTTATTTATTTATTTATTTATTTATTTATTTATTTAATTATTTTTGTATTTAAAAATGAAGGTTTTGTTCAAATCTACCAAAATTCTATTCAGACTACCATCCTACCAAAGAAAAACAACATTCTACCAAATTTGGTAGAAAGCTACCAAAACGGCAACGCTGCAGACAATGTTAAATTAAAAAAACCCTTTTGCTTAAAATCTCCAAACAGTTAAGTAAATGCAAACGAATATTAATTTCTCTTCCTGTTATTTTTTATTTTTTAATATTTTCTTGATTATCCCTAGGTTAGCGGAGACACACAGCCTATAAGTCCTTGATATGATATTATACCGTTATTATTATATAATTATTATTTAATTTAATTGTCAAATAACCGTGAACGCTTCTAAAATTATTGATTTAGGTATATAAGATTTTAGGTACTTGACTTTCCGAATGATTCAAGTCGTTATCCTTTCAAACTCTCTATAAGAGTGGAATATTTTACTTAGATTAAGGTCCCACGATTATTTCCAATAAATTCTAGCACAAAAATTTCACTTTTTTTCATTACAATGTTTCAGACATACCCATTCCGACCTCACATACAACGATTTATTACCTTAATGCCTTTTGTTCATATAATATGGAGATTTCTTCTTTTAAATTATCTTTAATCGCTTTTTATATATTTTTTTGTAATTTTAAAACACAACACAACTATTTTATTGATCAAAGAAAAATATGGGTTTTCATTAAAACTTCTTCCGATCTCCAAAATTATTTTTTATTCCTTGGATAGTTGCATCTAATGAATAAAACATAAATATAAGTTTAAAAAATTTGTAAATATAAAATTTTAAATTTTCTTCATTTAAAGGGACTCACACCTTTTTTTTACTGTTTATATGGGAAATTCTCATTTTACGCTTGCCTTTATGAAACCGACCTAAAATATTTTTTTAATTTCTGATCTTTTTAAATAACTTGATGCAATTATGTTAACAACACTTGATGGTGTAACAGAACAAAAATTCCAGACCTGAAATGGTTCCATGTAATGCAAGCACTTTTGATTGCTGTAATCGCGGGTTTTAGCATAAGTTTTGAATTCGTCTAATGTAGGCTATAAACACTTGTAGAAAAAGACCAGCATGGATTTAATTAGCATGCCATTAACCAGTGTCAAATAGTGTTGTGCAAATATCTTGAAACCAGTTGTTTTCACTAGGGTTTCGGGTATCGCAAAATTCAAAATAAAGCCAAATAGCTTTTGAAGTTATGCATCGTTAATGTGCCCTCAAGAGAAATGCTGTAGGAAGTACACAAACTTGGAGAGATAAAATGTGAAAATGTGAAATGTGAAGGTGCCTTTTCGCGAGGCACATTATTTCAATGAACTTAAGTATTGCGTTATCAAAGAAGGTTTCCAAATTACATTTTATAATCATTGTGGCATTTTAAAATATTAATTTGCTAAAAGTATATAGTTATTTTAAAAAAATCATAAATTTTGCATATTTTGTTGTAGCGGATTTTGGCATCATAACTCAATTTTAATCTGAAATAAGTTCTTGTGTTAAGTTTTACTTACTCAGAAAATATAATTTCACTAAAAATATTCAACATCGGTTTTCATGGGCTAAGAACGTGATGTTTTTAGTTTAATTTTAATCGTCGAGGCACACCCAAGGCGCTAATTATTTGTCAATCTGCAGCTGCTTTAATAGCCTATATCAAAATCAATATGGCGTTCGAATAAAAAGTACGATTTTGAATTTAATGCAACTTTAGAGATTTGAGTAAGTGCAATAAAAAAATTTATATAAATTATTTTAAAAAAAGATGAATTTTTCAAGAAATGGATGAATATGAACAAGACTACATCACTGAAAACTGAACTTTGCAAATTTTATAAGAAGGTTTAATAATTATTTAATCGCTAATATATTCACCCATACTTAACATGTTGCGATATTTTTAATTTGTATTTAAGATAAACCATTGTAGAGTACATAAATGCAGAAATTTTTGATTTAGGACTAAAAATAGAATTTTGGCAATTTTTTTTTATACATTTTTATCTTAAACCTCCATAACATTGACGCCATTCGGTAAAACTCATTCACACTCATTGGTACTAAATACCGTTGATGTGCCATTAAAAAATTTTCTTTATTTTTTTAACACCAAAAGTAAACAAGTTTGACCAATGATTTTTGTTTGAAATTGTCACCTCCAGAACTAGTTCTGTGGAAGTGTTAGCTAGCCAGTACCCATTCTATGGTACGGTTCTAGAACTAGTTCTTTAATCAATGATTTTTGTTCAAAATTGTCACATTCAGAACAATTTCCATAGAAGCGTTAGGTAATGGTTTCAGAACCTGTTTTTTTTATCATTCTAATGGGCTTTTTCCTAAAGGCCACTTTTGAAATCAATTTAATTTTGTAAATACTCTTTTTTAAATTTTTGAAACTTTTTATACAAGTATTTTAAACAGTTCTAGGAAGTCATTCGAGAACCAGCAATTTGTTCTCAGAAGTGATGTAGAAGTCATACAGAATTAGTTCTTAAGCAGTATTTCTCTAAAACATTCCTTAAAACGAATTTAGAATCGGAATAAGGTTCTACTACATTAGTGGTTGTGATACCACTAGATCTGAGGATGTTATTAAAGAATCTGAAGTGGTTCTGATTACACCAGTTCTAAAACTAATGATTTTAGAATATGTTCTAAAAATTTTCCTGGGTGTTTTCTTTTTTTTTTTCCATCTATTTATTTTTGTTTGCATCGACTAACCGTGATTACCTTTATTATCCGGGATTCTAATCATATTTTTTTTTCGATTGATTTTGAACGATCAAACACAATGTTAATAAAACGAAAAAGGGAAATTACCTCGTTTGAATAAGCAAGATAAAATCTAAGTTTATCGAATTCATGAAAAGCTAGTTAACAAAAATATGAATTTGAAAAAGAAGAAACAAAACATGATTTTTTAAGAAACTACGTAAAATATAATCCTTATGTATTGTTCTCTGCTTTTTTTTCCAAAATTATTAATTTTTCTTTATAACATTTATATTAAATCCTTGAATAACTGAATTATATAAATAAAAAATGTGAAAATACTACTCAAAATGTTTACTTAATTAACCGGAAAAATTGGTTATCCAGAATGCTTCCGGTCCCGACCATAACGGATAAACGAGATCTCACTGTATTTTAATTTAAATGTATGTATGGCTTGAAAAATATAATACAACTTATGACGTAAGAGTTGATTTTAATTAAATTTATTAATTTTCAGTTAAGTATTATTCCAAATTTTTTCACTGAAAGAAGTATCAAGAAATATGGAACGTTATTAGACGAAAAGTTTGGATTATTATTTAAGTACTTTTTTTTAAACAAAAGTGCACCAGAAAAAAAACCTCGATAATCCGATAATACGGATTGGGGTCTGTAATCTATTATCCGGATTATCGAATTTATACAGTTTTAATTTTATCTACGTACACTCCTACATCAGGATAGCAGCAAAAATTTTAAAAATTAAAAAGATTTTATAAAGAGTCCACTAAATATAAATTTATTATTTTTTAAGACGGATAAAGAACATACTACCCCTTCTTAAAAAAAAAAAAAAAAAACTATTCCACATGCGGAACAACGGTTCAATTTTAAGTATAAACTAATAAATAAACTAAGCAAATTAGCTTAATCCAATACTTTTTAAATTGAATCTAACATTCGACGACCCTAACTAATTTATTTTGCTTAACATAAAAAGACGTGGAATCTGCAATTTTTAGGAGGAAAAAGAGTAATAATTTTTGTTGATTTTTTTTTTTTTTGTTCGCTAGATAATTATAAATTGGACAATATAATTTATACAAATATTCTACCTTTGTGTGATTAATATTACAAAAGTAATTAATTTTTTTTTTTTTTATCATTAAAGCACCTCCTGAAATAACTGTGGAAAAATCATGGGTTCATGCGGCTGAGGGTTATGATGTTGAATTGGTATGCATAGTGCATGGAGATGTTAATTCAGAAGTATGATTCATATTTGTTACTTGATAAATAAATATATTAATTGAATATCTTTTTAATAATTTCAGATGCTCTGGTATCAGAATTCCTTTTTGCTTGATCAGACCGATAGACGTTCTATGTATCCGAGAGATGACAGATATAGCCTTATTATTAAAAATTTTCAATCTTCTGATTTTGGAAACTACAGTTGTGTGGCTGACAATGCCCTTGGTCGCACGAAAAAATACATTGAAGTATCAGGTCGACCTGGTCCTGCTGATTTCATATCACCAGCTTTAAGCGGATCATTGGACCATTATAATCTTACATGGACTATTGAATCAATTCCCTCGCTTGAAGAAATAAAGCTTTTATACAGACGTCTACTGGTTAGATTTTTTATTTTATTTTAGTATTAAGCCAACTAATAGCTCTATTTTTCAGATGAACGAAACTTATCAGCATCCTGGCAAGTGGCATGAATATCATATCAAACCTACAGCAGTACGTACAGACAGTACACATTACATAATGTCATATGTCATAAAAAATCTTGAACACAATGCGGTTTATGAGGCCATTGTACAAGCTAGAAATAAATATGGCTGGAATGAGGTAAGAAATAGAACAGAGTTGTATAATGTACTTAAAATCGGTTTAAAAGTAAAAAAAAGAAAAACATAAAATCACTTTTCCATTACCCAAGAAATTGGACTTCGTATATCTTATGTAATTATGCACACTAAGCACATTTTAAAAACTCTGCTAAATTTTTACGTTTTGATTATATTATTTTTAAAAATATTTTAAATATTTAGTTGCGTGTCGATAATATTATGTTCACACACAATAGTTTTTTACTTGTTTTTTGAAAAACACAATACATTTAAACATCACTGCTCACACTGATGGTTTTTTTTTTTCTCTACCTAAAATATTTTCAAAAATTTTTTATTTAAAAATTTCACTAATAAAAAAAAAAAAAAAAAAAAAAAATTAAATTAAAAAAAAAAAATAACAAATAAAATTTATCACAAATATACATTATTTAAAAATTTCACTAATAAAAAAAAAAAATTTAATTAAATAAAAAAAGAAAAAACAAATCAAATAAAATTTATCAACAAATATACATACATTTCATTCATAATTTTTAATTTTTGTTTTTAACTGATAATTTTTACAAATGCTTTGTTTAACAAATTTAGTATGTTTTTTTGTGTGTTAAGAGTGTGTGCCAAACGGTAGCAAAGTATGCACAGTGGGGCATAATCGAAATTTTTTGGAAATAAATCTGTAACTTCTGATCGGCTAGTTGGATTTGCATGAAATTTGGTATATGTATAGCAGAGGAGTGTACAATGTTAAGTTTGGAAGGGGAACGGAACAGACCCCTCAGGGGCGGAGCTAAAAGGGCTCAAAGTTGGGTATCTCTGACATAGAAATTTTTTAATCTCTTGCCAAATTTTTGTTTCTCATCCAAATTCAAATATACATATATACATGTTTCAGTTCTATAAAAGTTATTGATTTCAATTTTTTTCTGTTTAACAAAGAATTATGTCAGATATGCAATGTAATTTAGATGAAAAAAATCGAGTCTATACTTTTTCTGATTTTTGAAATTAAAGTAAAATTTTTGTGAAAAAGTGGTTTTTTGAGAAACTCCAAATATTTTCTCTGTAATAAAATCTTTGTTATTAGAGATATCTTAACGAAATTTTCGATGGATGTAGACTTTATCGTGAAAAATGAGAAAGTGAAAAAAAAATTCCCAACAGAACGCTAAAAATCCCAAAAATTGTTTTTTTCACATTTTTGGCTATAAAATCCATATTTTTCCGAAATCCCGTAGATTTTGATTGAAAATTTCTAAAAACATATTGCGGATTCTTAAACTATATTCCGTTTGCCGATTCGTGCTTTGGGATTTGAGAAAATATAGTCTAAAGTCAAAACTTTCATATAAAGTGGGTCGAATTCGGGAGGGTGTGTACCTTGAGCACTTGAGTTAGTTGGCTTGTTTTTTATCTTATAGTCTTCTTTGTGAAGATAACTTTCAGAAAATAGTAAAATTATTATATGTTGTTTAAGAAAATTTTATTGTAGAGAAAAAAAACTGTAGATACTTTTTCGGTCAAAAAAAACACAAAAAGTCGTCGTTTTTGCAATTTTCAAATTCAAAATCGTTTATCTTTGGACTCGGTAAAGATATCGACTTTTTTTTATTCGATAGATAATTTTGTTCTTTAATTCTTTAATTAGTGAATGAAAAAACGAATGAAATCAGTCATAAACATTAGGATATATATGAATAAAACTAGACCAAGAACATGCAAAATTGAGGTGCTTAAAAATTCAAATGGAAATAACTCAAAAACTATAAGAGATAAATAGGACATTTAAGCATGTTTTTTGTAGCTCTTATCAGTGCCTATCATAGTGTATAAGAATATTTGAAATTGGACGAGAAACAAAAATTTGGAGATACCCAATTTTGAGCCCTTTTAGCTCCGTCCCTGAGGGATCGGTTCCGTCCCCCTTCTAAACTTAACTGCTATACATATACCAAATTTCACAACCAACCGATCAGAAGTTACAGATTTATTTCCAAAAAATTTCGATTCTGCCCCACTGTGGTATGTAGAAAAGTAAAATTTTGGAGTACATAAATTTTTGAGAATAGAATAGAAAAATTTTAAAGTCGTAAAATAAAAAATAAATTAAAATAATTTGAAATTGTTTGAGATTTTTAATGTTTATTTTATAAAATTGTATTTTTTCTCTTTAAAACGAATAATTTTTAAAAATATATTAATTTTATTTAGTTTTGTAAAATTTTGTTAACGATTTTGTCAAAATGTATAACGGGAAGAAGCTTTTATTTGGCACATCAAAACTATAAAATTTTTTCACCACAGGAAAATTTAAAATTTCCACAGAACTTTGCTACCGTTTGGCACACGCTCTGAATAAAAAACGAGATGTTTTTTGGCTTTGAAATATATGAAAAAAAATCAATTTGTGTTTGTGATGAACATACACTCAACCATAACTAGTAAATTTGACGAAGATATTTGTTACAACAACCTCTGCTATACATATACCAAATTTCATGCAAATGCAACAAGCCGATCAGAAGTTACAGATTTATTTCCAAAAAATTTCGATTCTGCCCCACTGTGGTATGTAGAAAAGTAAAATTTTGGAGTACATAAATTTTTGACAATAGAATAGAAAAATTTTAAAGTCGTAAAATAAATAATAAATTAAAATAATTTGAAATTGTTTGAGATTTTTAATGTTTATTTTATAAAATTGTATTTTTTTCTCTTTAAAACGAATAATTTTTAAAAATATATTAATTTTATTTAGTTTTGTAAAATTTTGTTAACGATTTTGTCAAAATGTATAACGGGAAGAAGCTTTTATTTGGCACAGCAAAACTATAAAATTTTTTCACCAAAGGAAAATTTAAAGTTTCCACAGAACTTTGCTACCGTTTGGCACACGCTATGAATAAATAAAAAACGAGATGTTTTTTGGCTTTGAAATATATGAAAAAAAAAAAAATCAATTTGAGTTTGTGATGAACATACACTCAACCATAGAATAGAACTAGAAGTTTATGTGAGAGCCACCCTATACTAAATTTTCAAAAAATTTACTCATTTTTTTGAAAATACAAAAACAAAATATATGTGACTACATGTATTTTGTTTTTGTTTGAATTAGGTTTCTGACAATTGAATTAGGTTTTTTTCTCTCACATAAATATCTAGTTTTGATCTATGCACTCAAGCAGAAATAACGGTTATTTTTTTGAGCAGTTATATTGCGATTTTTAGTTTTTGAGCAGAAATAAATGTAATTTTCTGATACTTCAAATGTGGTTAATTTTTTGTTTATAATAATGGTGTACTGTTTTAGTGTTTTTAATAAATAATTTTTATTGTGTTTTTTTTTTAATTTTGATTTCTTAAATTTTTTGCGTTTATTTCATTTCGGAATATATTTTTTTCGCTTTTCGTCTTTGTATTTTTCTTTTTGTATTATTTTTTTAATTTTTGTATTTTTATTTTGGTAATTTTGTTTTGTGGTAAAAGTCAAAAAATAACTTTTATTTCTACTTGCAAAATAAAAATAAAACAATCGCGAATGTTATATTCGGCCCGGCCGAATCTATATACCCACCATCAACTTTTTCTAATTTTACGTTATATGGGAGGGGGTGGTAAAGTGGGCGGACCACGCCCATTTTTGGTTTCAGAGTTTATATCGACCCCCGAACTATACGTACAAAATTTCGTTGTCGTACATGCTTTTATTGAAGAAAAAAGTATGAAACGGACACCCTGTGTTTCTAGTTTTTAGCCCATAACTTTTTTCTTTATTAACCGATTGTGCCCATTTCTTTATTAACCGATTTTGTCCATATATAAGACAAATATTTGTGCCAAATTTCTTTCAAATTGCTTTCAACAGACAGACAGACGGACAGAAATAGCTAGATCGACTCAGAATCTAACTAGGACCCAGAAAATATATACTTTGTGGGGTCTTAGATGATTCCTTCGACACGTTACACACGGAATGACAAAATCAATATACCCCTTCACTCATCTTTTTGATGGTGGGTATAAAAAGACCGCGAGATATGGACCATTTTGATGTTGAGAAAAAAGTCATGTTATACGTCATATTAAAGGTAATTTTGATACCTTTAATGTGACATCTGTTGAAAGCAGGATAGGGATCCAACGGGACAACGTAGATTGACGATTTTTTTTTTTTTTATCAGTAATTTTATTTATTGAATCTTCACAAAAGTTAAGTGAACTAACAATAATTAATCAAATCTTAAATCTAAATCCTAATATCTATTTAGTCCAACCAACGTCGGACTAAAAGCGATTTTAATGCATATGGTTTAACTTCGGCTCAGTTCTGCGGTGTTTCTTCTTCTCAATCGGATGTGTCCATTATTTCTTAGTATATTTCGTGCTAGTGGGTTAGGGTGTATTTCCAATCTCTTCAAGTATGCTCCTGCATGTTCTTTTATTACATCTCTTACCAAAGGAACGTTTAGATCCTTATGTATGTTGGTATTTCTTACATACCAAGGGACTGCGGTTATAGTTCGCAATATTTTGTTTTGTATTTTCTCAACATTTGTTGCTGAGGCCTTACCCTATAACTGAATCCCATAAGTCCATATTGGCTTTAAAACTGAGTTATAGAGGAGTAGTTTACAATCTAGACTGAGCATAGAATTTCTGCTAATTAGCCAATTTATTTGGAGTGCTTTCAATTTCATTTGGGTCAACTTTGCATCAATATGGAATTTCCAAGTAAGGCGTCGATCGAGATGTATTCCGAGGTATTTAACCTCCGATATTACTTGGTTATTTATTAGGATAGGAGGGCATGATTCCCTACGCAAGGTAAATGTTATATTTTTGTTCATTTATTTTTATTTTCCATTTTTTTTAGCCATCCCTCAATATCAAATATATGGTCCTGCAAAATTCGAGATGCCTCCTGTGGGCGTTCATGGGTGCTTAAAATGGCTGTATCATCTGCAAATGTTGATGTATGGGTATGACTATTAGTTGGCATATCGGAGGTATATATCAGGTACAACACTGGACCCAGTACACTACCTTGGGGCACACCTGCTTCAATAGGCTGAGGTGTACTAAAAAAGTCACCTTCTTTAAGAATAAATTTACGACCAGTTATATAGCTTTTCAATAATTTATGTATATTTATTGGTAAATTTTGTTCTATTTTATATAGCAAGCCATCATGCCACACTTTGTCAAAGGCTTGGGATACGTCAATGAAGAGAGCGGAACAATATTTCTTTTCTTCAAACGTTTTGTTTATAACATTTACAAGTCTGTGTGTTTGTTGGATAGTACTGTGTTTTCTTCTAAATCCGAATTGATGATTGGGTATACATTGGCTTATTAGCGGGTATAGCTTGTTCATTAGGAGCTTCTCAAATAGCTTAGACATATTAGATAATAGACTTATGGGTCTATACGATTATACTTTTGTATGATCTTTTCCTGGCTTAGGTATCATGGTAATCAGTGATACCTTCCATTCTAGTGGATAATATTCAAGGCGTAATATAGCGTTAAAAATATAAAGTATTATTTTTAATGCTATCCGGGGTAGCTCCAAAAGCATCTGGTTACTGATTTGATCAATACCAGTAGTGCGATTCAGTAACTTATTTTAACGATAATCGAATCGTTTAAAAAATTAAACAACAAAATTGTCGATTTTTCTATTCTGTAACACTTTTTAATGACATTCGTTGTTTACTTATGTCGTTAACTAAACCACAATATTTTTTGTGTTGTTTATTTTATCGACAAAAACATGTTTAACATACAAAAGCAGTAAGTATACATGTGCACAGTTTACAAATAATTCCCATATTATTTTTTATTTTTACTCCTATTTAAGTCTTCTGTTTATTTTAACAGAGATGCCACACGAAAACAAAAGTTGTCTACTGTTGTTTAAATGTACATAGTGAATCATATAATCGTTATTACAAACAACAAAAGGCATCGACATATTTGTCGATTGTCGAATCGTTAAAAGTTACTGAATTGCACTACAGGTGTCTTTTTGGAGTGTAAATCAACAATAGCCTTGTCGATCTCTGGAATCTCAAAGTAAAGGGGTTCAACTGCTCTGAAATTGGGCACAACAGGTGGCAACTCAATTATATCATTTGATTCGTTCGGGGTGAATATCTGTTTTGTCGGGGGGGTTGGGTAGCATGTTCAGCAGCAAGTTTTAGATTTCTATCAAAATTATTGAAAGAGAGATCGATTTCTTCTGGTGAACCTAGGGATATGTTCTCTGTGCAGTGAGTACTAAGGTATTTCTTATATTTTAGCCAATTTATCCTTTTTCCTGATATCGCTAGGTTACCAGTCGGGGATACAATTTCTTGGGGGCTCAATAGCATAACAATAGTGGGTGTGTGATCTGATGACAATTCTAGAGATGATTCAGCTTTACTTAGTTCCATTGGGATATTTTTTATAACACCAAAATCGATGACGTTCGGTATTTTGTGTGGATCAGTGAGCCAATATGTGGGGTTTCCGCTCGAAATTGTATCAAACAAAACACGACCTTTCGGGGTAGTCAATCGTGATCCCCAGAATGTATGCTTAGCGTTATAATCACCAGCTGCCAGGAAACGGGGGCCAGGAAATGCGGGTTTTTATGAGAATAGCTGAACCTCCACATGCTCTTCCTCTGGGGTCTTTTGTATCATAAAACACATATCCATTTATTTGGAATATGCTTCTGGACGTCAAATGTGTTTCGGAAACTAGCATTATATCTACTTATTGTTTTCTTTTAGAAAATATTCGAGTTCGTTCTTATGTTGGCGTATGCCGTTTGCATTCCGAAATTTGTCTCAAATATTTATCTTATAAAAGGTTATAGTTATGGGATAAAATAATTTGGAAAATATTCGAGTTTTTAAAAATACAATTTTCTCATTTTTAAGATATTATAAATCGCGATTTTTGGGTCCATGTTATTTAAGTCGAAAAATGGCTGCTATTATTGCATTGTTGTATTTGTTGCCTTTGCGCATATAAATTATTGTACCATGTGCAGTTCCTTGATACATAAGGCCTGGTTAGTTGGTTGTTCGTATGATATTTATGGACGTTTCACGTACGTAAAAATTTTTGTACATTTATCCAAGTTAATTAACGTGACATATGTTTTTGACCTACGTAAACAAAACCACAGAGTTACCAAATGTTACAAAAAAAAATTCTAAACATCCGATATTTATTTATTTAACGTAAAATTTGAAAAATATTAAATATTACATTCGCGCTTGTTTTTTTTTTTTATTTATTTATTTATTTCGTAGGGGGTCGAAATTTGGCACAAATATTTGTCTTATGTAAAGTTTGTTTGGGATTAAGAATGGGCAAAATCGGTTAATAAACAATAAAGTTATGACCTAAAAACTATAAACACAGAGTGTCCGTTTCATACTTTTCTGCTGATATCTCTTAAAAAAAGCATGTACGACAACGAAATTTTGTATAGTTTGTGGGTCGATATAAACTCGGAAACCAAAAATGGGCTTGGTCCGCCCACCTCCTATATAAGGTGAAATTGTGTTCAAATAGTTCAAGGACCAATGTAAACTCGGAAAAAAAAAATAGGCGTGGTCCGCCCACTTTGCATACATACATACATTTATGTATGTATGTATGTATGTATGTATGTATGTATGTATGTATGTATGTATGTATGTATGTATGTATGTATGTATGTATGTATGTATGTATGTATATATGTATGTATTTGTTTACACACAAATCAAAAATTGATCGATATTGCACAAACAATAAATACTGTTATTATTTTTTAGGATCGCTAGTTTTTAAATAATTATTCGCATGACAGCCAAAAAATCAATTGATATACTTACATGTATGTATACAAACTTACAAATTTAAAATAACAAATATCTTTAGTTTTTATAGTCAGATTTTTTTAATTCGACAACCCATACCGCTAAAAAGTATTTTTTATACATATTTACATGATTTATACAAAATAAAAAATTAAACTGGTCAACACAATTTTTGTTTCCTTTAATATTTTTCTGTTTGGGTATTTTTATGGCCCTGACTATAAAAAAAAAATACTGGGAGATTGCTTACAGCTTTACTGTGTTGAAATATGTATACATTTTTAATATTTTGGGAAAAATTTATATGTATATATGTTAACAAAAGTTCTATCGAACACTATCTAATGATCTTTTATACGATTTCCTTGAATGAACGACTTTAGGTACGACTCCAGCAGTAGTTTGAGATCATTAACTAGTCCCAGCTTCCCTATTCTGCTCCTCACTAAAATCACCCCGATTTAGTGGAAATCAGTATTTTTACTCATAACCAAAACAAATGAATTCCAAGCTTTGAATACGACTTCAGTCATTGATTTGATAAAATTACAATCTTTCCAGAGTTGCCTAATCTGTCATTTCGTTCTTTCGGATTAAATCGTTGAGGTTCTGAAATACCGGATCAGTCTGGATCAGAGTCTTCACAAGTATTTCGTTGGGATTCACAATTATTTAAATTATCAGAAGATTTAGATGTGCTGGCTTGCACCTCTCTTGATTTTAATTGAGGTCATTAAGCAGAAGATAAGTTAGGATATGACCATTAACTTCGGTTATTTTCACAATGCAGAAGTAGCAGTTGTCATGATGGTTTCGAGGTTCTCCCTAAATAATGGATATTACGAACATTATTGCATCTTTTTTTCAACTGGACCATAACTGTAGACATACCACACATTACTGGCATATAATATGAGGAACCCATGGCTTGACCTGATTACACAATTTTATTTTAAAATAAAACAATATCTTCTTGATGAAGGCATATCAAAAAACAACAGAAAAATATATTTTTAGTGTCCAATAAAAAAACGATGACAGTTAGATATAACTCCAAAAACAAGGGCTGTTAGGGAAAAACTTATTTTAAAAATACGCGCCAATTTGAGATAGAAAAAAAATTAAATTAAAAAAAAATTTGATTTTTTTGTGCAAAAATTGAAGTCGCTAGCTTGTTTTGGAGCCTAGAAATGCCGACAATAAATACGATTTATATCCGATAACTGGGGCTTTCTAAAAACTGATTTCAAAAGACTGCCCTATATCGACTCCCCTATCAATAATGATACAGATTATATACTTTTTGCGGTCTTAGATGAATATTGTAGAAATTACAAATGGAATGACATACTTATATGTCACCTTTACACCTGTGATGTTTTTTTTTTTTTTTTACTAGTGTTATTTTTTCAAATAACCCAGTTGTCCATGTCTTCAAGACAACATCGACGACGCGTATAAGACCTATAGTAAATTCTAGACGACATGTTGACGACAGCCCATACAATTCGTCGACGACTTTTTCAAACAAATGTCCGCTAAATCGTTAACAACATTATCAACAACAATGTCTTACAAATTGTCATCGATGATTTTACGGAGGACAATAAACGACACATTTAAATCGTAGATGACCATAATAAGAATAAATTATATAGAATAAAACAAGCTGTGTGTGGGAAATTATTAAAATTATTTACACTGAACCAAATCTCGTAGGTAATATTGACAAAAATTTTTCGTAGAACTTTAACAAAAAAAATATTTAAATTAACAGATTTTTTTTTTTTTTTTTTCAAATCAATAGAATTTTTTTTCGAATCAAAAAATTTTCTTGAAATCTACTAAAAAATTTTTTGTCAAAAACTTTTTTTTTTTTTTGTAAATATGTTGAAAATTTAGTTAAATTGGCAGTAACTATTAAACAATTGGCAGTAAGAAACACATCACACAATTTTATTCAATTTAACATCCAAAAAAGAAGTTAATTTGAAGAAATTATCTGTAAATTTAACTAATATTCCCAGCAAAAACTTGGTAATGACATGTAGTTACGGATGTAGTTACTTTGTAATGACAACAACATACTGTCTGCATTACATAGAAGTTGTTTAGTAACTAATTATTTATAACCCGAAAGTAAATAATTGTTTATGATGAAATTTTTAAAAATATTAATTTTTATTGATTAAATTTGAAAAATAAAAAAAAAATATTTTATATCATTTATAACCTAAAATATAACTAGTTCCTATTGTTATTACTAATCATGACTTCAATAATGCTTTAAAATCAATGCACTGTTTAACAGCTTGGAAGTAATTAGTTATTGTAATGACATCTAAGTAATGTTTAGGGTAAGTAGTTGCCTCTAATGTCATCACCGTGTTAAAATAATGAGTTATTCAGCTGATGTGTAAGTAGTGGAGAGCCATTATATTAGCTTCTTAACTCATTACATGGCAACCAAAGTTTTTGCTGGGTTTTTCATAAATTTTAAAATTTACTCATATTTTTAAGTCAATTTGAATATAATTCTTCAACTTGACTAAAAATTTGTCAATCGACTAAAAGCATACACATTTTAAGAAACTAAATAATTTATTTTATTCAAATTGAATAAAATTCTTCAAATTGAAAAAATTTCTTCAAATTTACTAAAGACATGTAGAAATGAAGAAAATTCTTCAAAATAAGTCTGAACGTCTTTACATAAAATTACAGTTTTTGATAATATGTAAAAAATATAAAAATATATATTATTTATTTAGTTTTTACTAGAAATTATTGACTGTACTATATATGTATGTATATGAACGATATTTAAAACATTTTATAAAATATACTAATAAATAAACTAATTTATATTTACTAAAATTAAATAAAATTAAATAGTAAAAATAAATAAAAATTCTTCAACATGATTAAAAAATTTAGTAAAGTTTACTAAAGAGATGTAAAATTGAAGAAATTTTGTTAAAATTAAAAATTTTATTTTAGTCAAATTTAATAAAATTCTTCAATTTGACGAAATTTCTTCAAATTTACTAAAGGCGTGTAGAATTGAATAAATTTCGTTAATTTAAATAATTCCTTTCAGTCAAATTGAAAAAACATGTGTAGAACTGAAGAAATTTCTTCAATACAGAAAACGCATAGTGAAGAAGATCAGTTGAATGACAAACAATAAAGCTTGTGCACGTGTTTTTGTGTCAATAGATTTAAATTTCGTTTAAATTTTTTATATACAAAAATGATCAAATTATTGAATAAATAAAACATAGTGAAAAATAAGTGTGAATTTGTTTTAAATCAGATATACTCCAAGAACAAGCAAGATTCGATCAATAAATATATAATTCTCCTTCAAAGAATGTTAATTTATGTGCAAACTCATGGATGGCACAAAATGCAACCAACTAAAGCACTGTTAATCGTAAGGACATTTAAAGAACTTTTTCATAGTTTTCACGGTAATGTTAAACATTTAAAATTTTTAATATTTTAGGTATATTTACTTATTTTATAAATTATTTCGATAGCAAATATAAACAAATTAAATTAATCAACTGCCAGACCACGGTCATCATTATCTCAAGAAGGCGTTTTGGATTATGGAGAACTGCACGACAAAAATTTCCTTGGAAAACCTAAAAACAAACCTACTACAAGTAAGCACAAATGATTTGCAAATGTAGGTAAATATTTTTTGTCATATGTATATAAACTTTTTTATTTATATTTTCGTTTTCTTTACATTTTTTATATGTTGCTATAGATCATCCAGAAATAAACTTTAAAATATTAAGTTACTAGCTAATACCCGATGTACTTCGCCATCCCCCGAAATGAAATACATAGTAATTAAAGGATTAAAAAAATATATTTATTTAGTAATTAAAATTTTTCTTAAAAATTAGTTCTTATTATAAATTCTTTTGATGTACAATATATATAGCTTTCATACTTTACCTTATTGTAATAAAATATAAGCATTTAACATATAACATTTTTCTTATTAAATAATTCTTATTCTAATGCCTTGGGATACACAATATTTTTTGTTTTTCTTTCTGGTGCGTATACATATAAATCTGCGGGTTTTCCCACTCGCGAACATGCGACGTAAAGTTGTCCGTGTGAGAAACATGGATTTTCTAAATTTAGGCCACAAACTTGCAAAGACTGACCTTGAGCTTTATTAATAGTCATTGCAAATGCTAAGCGAATAGGAAATTGCAAGCTCTTGAAATCGAATGGCATTTCCGATGTTGTCATCGGAATACGTGGCAGCAATACATCTGTTCCCTTAAACAAATACAATCAAATACAAATTTGAGCATTCCAACTCCAATAGTTTCCCAGATATACGAATTTTTGCATTTGATTCATATGTGAGGTACCATGCCCCTACTTCTAGTCCGCCCATATTTTTCTTATATATTAATATTGATACCAAAGTGGCTCCGACAACATTTTAGAACTCTAACTGTTATATTTTTTCAGATATGATAATTTAATATTTTCTTTATATGGGAGGTGCCACGTCCACTATTGCTAGTGTACCAATTTTTGTCCAAAATATTCATATTGAAGCTAATGCTAGTCGTACAAAATTTGAGCTATCTAACTTTTATAGTTTCCCAGATATAAAAATTTTGGTATTAACTTTATATGAGAGATGACACGCCCACTATTTCTTTTCCGCCCATTTTTGCACAAAATGTTCACATTGAAAAAAATTTACGGCATTTGGTATTGGCAGCAATATTAGGCGTGGGATGTGCCACACCCCCTATTGCTAGTTCGCCTATTTTTTTCCAGAATGTTCATATAGGTGTCAAAGTTATTCGTGCAAAATTTGAGGTATTGGCAGCAATATTAGGCGTGGGATGTGCCACACCCCCTATTGCTAGTTCGCCTATTTTTTTCCAGAATGTTCATATAGCTGTCAAAGTTATTCGTGCAAAATTTGAGGACTCTATTACCAATTTCCGAGATATATTACTTAAGTTTTTTAGTAAGTGGGCGTGGCATCTCGCCCACATGGAATTTTAAAATAAAAAGTAGCCTATTTTTCCTTCCAGGCATATAGGAACACACTGTGAAAAATTCAAGAAAATCGGTTTAGCCGTTTAGGCGGCTATAGACTTCAAACAAACATACATACAAACAAACACACATTAATTTTTATATATATTAAGTTATAAGTTATAAATCTGTATGGGCTGAAATTGAATGCAGTGCACTATTTGTTGATTACTGAGTGAGTGCACATCTAATGTACTTAAATAACGGTACAAAAATAGTTTGTTAAGTTAAATAAAAATTTTAAATTCTTTAATTTCTCAGGCCTATATCGATTAAACACTTGTACTAAAATGTGGGTTGTTTCCATTCGAATTATAAAGAATTTTCATAAAACATCATCTTATATAGCGATCATATCAAGGATCCAGCATACAAGTTTTTGTAACAAAATATGTAAAAAATAGATAAAATAATAGAATTTCTTATTTCTCAAATATGTTTTTGATATTTCAGACGGTAGTATAATTGGTTTATTTTACATTTTTGAAAGGGTCTAACCTTTATCATAAAATTACTTTAATTAAAACTTTTTCTACGTAAGTTTATGTTAAATTTTATTAAAAAAATTTAATTATTTCTAACATGAATTATATTTTTTTACACAATAAATATTATTAAACTTTTTAAAATTTCTTATTTGTTTTATTTTGATGATTTTAATTTATAGTAAATTTTCCTACAGGGGTTAAGCAGCACTTTGGAATTGACAAAATTTTGTCAATTTGAATAAAATTCAAATGTTAAATTGAATAAACATTCTTCAATTTGAAGAAAAAATTAATTAATTTGAATAAATTTTTTATTCAATTTGACTAAAATTTAGTAGAATTAAATAAAATAATTTAGTTAAATTGAATAAAAATTCTTCAATATGAATAAAATTTTTAAGTTAATTTGAATAATATTTTCTTCAATTTGACTAAAAATTTGTCAAATTAACTACCTTTTAATTAACTAATTGAATACTGACGAATTTTCGTCGATTTAACTAACTTACGAAAAATTAAAAAAATTCTGTTGAATTGAATAACGATATTGTTGGTTGATATTTAACCTACTTTTCTTCAATTCTGTAGCCCATTTTACCGTAAAATGAGCAGTAACATTTTTGGTTCAGTGTACTTTTATTATATAGACCCATGAAAGTAATTATGTAAGATATACAGTTAGAATAAAAAATTATTATATGTAGTTTTAATTCAGGTCCATTTTTATTGAATTATTTGATAAAAAATAAATTAATATATAACACATTGTTAAAAAAAAGTACAATTTAAGTAAAAATCTTTGGGACAAAAGTATTTGTACATCAGTACTTTGTACAATTATTTGTACGTTGGACTCTTGTATGATGATTTTTTTTAAAAAAAGAAGTTGGTTTTAACGTTTTGAATAATAAGCACATCAAAAATGGGAAAGCGAAAAGAGTTGAGTTTGGATATTAAAAATTTAATTATTGATGAACATAAAAAAGGAAAATCTCTCCGGAATATAAGTAATTTAGTAAATTTGCAACATTCCACAGTACAATACATTGTAAACAAGTATAAAAACAGCGGATCTGTTGAAAATGTGCAAAGAACTGGACGGCCAAAAAAGGTTTACAGACGGGAAGCGAACTTGGTGATAAAAGAAGTGGCAAGAAATCCAAGAGTAACTCGGGCAATATTAGCGGAACAAATCGCAAATACTACCGGAACAATTGTTCATCCAAAAACAGTAGGGAGGATCTTACATTCTGCGGGATATGCAAGTAGAATTCCCCGCAAGAAACCGCTGATTAGTAAAAAAAAAACAGCATTTGCGTTTAGAGTTTGCCAAATGATACATTGATAAGGACGAAGAATTTTGGAATAGGGTTTTGTTTACTGATGAAACCAAAGTCAATCTTTTCGAAATGATAGCAGGGGAAAAGTGTGGCGCAAAAAAAAAAAAAATACAGCGTTAGATGTTAACAATTTGACCCCAACAGTGAAACATGGTGGGGGAAGTGTTATGGTATGGGGGGCAATAGCAGCCAGTGGGGTAGGGCGAATGGTATTTATAGATGGTGTAATGGACCAGCATCAATATAAACGTGTATTGGAAGACAATTTGAAGGATTCCGTAGATGGTTTGGGTCTTGGCCAAAGTTGGATATTCCAACAGGACAATGACCCAAAACATACAGCGCGTTCATTGAAGGAGTGGTTGCTTTACCATGCACCAAGACAACTTAATTCTCCTCCCCAATCACCTAACTTAAACCCCATCGAGCACTGTTGGGATATTTTGAAACGTAAAGTCGCTACAAAGCACGTCCGAAGCAGGGATGAACTTAAAATTGCTTTGGAGGAAGCCTGGAAGGAAATATCTCCAGATGAAACGAGAAATTTGGTCCGATCGATGCCCAGAAGATTACAGGCCGTGATAGATGCAAAAGGAGGATCCACAAAATATTAAATTTTTCCAATATAAGTATTATAAGTAGGTGTAGATTATATATTTGTCCCAATGAATTTTCATTATTTTGTATTTTTTTAAATAATGTGTTGGATATTAATTTTGTTTTTATAACTTAATTAAATAAAAATATATTAAAAATAATACTGCATACGACAATTTTAAATTCTTTATAAACTATTGAAGGTATACGAAATATATGAGGTGTACAAATAGTTTTGTCCCTAACTGTATACTTTTTTTTTCTACATTTTCGCGCTATTTCACATGGTGGGATATATGTGGAATATCACTGTCGCTGCTGCACACCTCCGTCAGAATATGTACGGCGTCTTATGTTGATTTTTCAGAATTTTTTTAGTAACATCTTTCTCCATCCTGTTGGAACCAATATCGTCTATTTCCATTTCATTTAATATCTTGAAAGCAGTACGCACAAATGATGCCGCCGACGAAAAATCGACGCCAAAAGAATGCAGAACCGAAATCCGCAGAACCGCTAATCCATATATAAACGTGCAAAGTTTTTTTCGAACTTTTTTGAAATTAATTTAACAAACTTTTTTAAAGTTTCAAAATGGAGTTTTGAAACGGTCTTAAGGGTGTTTGGATTATCCTGCGGAAAGAGAAATGTATTTTTCAGTAAATATGGTTCAAATTGAATTGAAAATAGCTTTTCATTTAAACATTTATCAAAAAATTAAAAATTTCGCTGTACAGTCCTTACACAAGTGTTCTAAAACATATTAATGATCTGGGGAATTTGTAATCTTTAAAATTTTTAATTGATTTTCTCTTTTTAAATCTTATTTGATACATACCCAGCAAAAACTTTGGTTGCCATGTAATGAGTTAAGAAGCTAATATAATGGCTCTTCACTACATACACATTAGCTGAATGACTCATTATTTTAACACGGTGATGACATTAGAGGCAACTACTTACCCTATACATTACTTATATGTCATTACAATAACTAATTACTTTCAAATTGTTAAATAGCGCATTGATTTTAAAGCATTATTGAAGTCATGATTAGTAATAAAAATAGGAACTAGTTACAATTAAGGTTATAAATAAGTAATGAAATGTCAGGATATAAAATATTTTTTTAGTTATTGTAAAAAGATTTTTTAAATTTTAATTTAAAAAACTTAACAACAGAAAATGTAATTAAAATAAATGTAATACAAATAAACTATTTTAGATTACAAATTAATTCATATGCAAATTTTGCCTTTCATTTATGTATCCCTTCTTCAAACATATGAATTGGTAACTGCATTATAAAAATCAATAAAAATTAATATTTAAAAAAATGTGATCATAAATAATTATTTACATTCGGGTTATAAATAACTAGTTACTAAACAACTTCTATGTAATGCAGACAGTATGTTGTTGTCATTACAAAGTAACTACATCCGTAACTACATAGCATTACCAAGTTTTTGCTGGTTAATTATGTGTAGATTTTAATTTTCATATAATTTTCATTTTCAATATAACATTCAGGTACAAAGCAAAGTATTTAATATCAAAGTTTTTCTAAAAACTGCCAAAAGACCCACTTTTTCCCATATAAACGCACCTTAAAAACTTCAGGTCCGATGCTACAAGGGTTAACGATATCCGATTTTTCTAATATTTCCCACAGTATCAAAAGAACAATCCAAGGAACTAATCAACTTTGGCAAATATCCACTTATTTTATAATAAATGCATAATATTTATTCAAATTATTTTATAACTTTACTTATTCCTTTTTAAAAAAAAGTTTTTTAAAATATTTTTTTATGAGATGAAAATATAGCTTTCTTATATTTACGTCGCGCAGTGTGCGATTCAAAAAATGAAATGGAAATAATTATGCAACTTCGGAACGGCACATGGTGAAGGCGAGTTTAAGTTTAGAACTTGGACAATACAGGCCTACAGGGGGCGAGTCCACAGGGTCCCAAAGTTGGACACGTCGGGTATAAACTTTTTTACTAATGATCCCGATTCCTTATATCTGAACCAATTTGAAATATATAGGAGCATTCTGCTAGTAGAGATCTACAAAAAACATCGTCGTATGCTAGGGTTGCCAGACGGGCTTGAATGAGCTTGATTGTCAAGATATTTTAGGTCTTGTCAAGTTTCAAGCTAAAATACAATTTGTCAAGCTAAAAATATTCTATACTACTTTAAATTATTCCACAATTTAAATTTCTTAAAAAATATAATAAATTTAGTCAAATACAAAAAGTATGGTTTTCTCCGTTACAGATTGTATGCATTTTTGCCCATCACTGACAATAAATTCAAGAAATGATTTTAAAACTTAATTTTATTGTGAAATTTGTGAGTACTCAACATCAAATATATTTGTGAGAAAAAATTAAAATTAAAAGCCGCATAGTTTCAAAAAATTTCTAAATCCGTTTGAAATTTTGTAGTACCGGCAGTATTAAAGAATGAATCACTTGTTTCAAAGGCTGAATTATTACTTGTTTTTCATAATATAATACATGGATTTACATTTACGGTAGAGTAACGGAGCCTTTAGTTATAACAGTTTAGATTGTCAAGTTAAATTATGTTGACATTTATACTGCGATAGTAAAACTGCTAACAAAATTACTTGTGGTCATACTAAAGTAGCAGCAATTACAAGAAACGTATTGGCTCCATATTCACAAGAAAAAGTTTCTAGTGCCTTAAAAGGAAGTTTATTTTTGGGAATCTGGAGTGACGCATCAAATATTGGAAATACAAAAACGTATTCATATGCAGTGCAATATTTTAGTATTAAAAATGGTATTCGTAGACAAATTCCGGATTTCTATGAAGGTCCGAATGAAAATTCAACAAATATTTTCAAAAATAGAAAAAGAACTATAGAAAATAAAAATTACTTTATACAGTACCAATAATGCAACTGTAAATTATGGTGTTCATAATTCCGTGTTTCAACAATAAAAAAAAATTAAAACAATAAAATAATAAAAAATAATTGCAACTGCAATGTGATAAACAATTGTGTAAAAAGTGCTTTATCACTTTTTATCAGTCGACGTGCGCAGAAAAAAGTTTGTACATAAATATAAAAATTTTGTTTCACAGATTTTAGTTCACCATACTTAAGAATAATTTCTTAAATACTAAAACTTTTTTCTATATGAATCAAGTCAAAAAGACTTAAATAAATTGTTTAAATTTTATTTAATATTTCCATTTGTAATGAAATGTTGGAAATTTACTTTGGAAAATTTTTAGTTTTTAATTATTTTTAGCTACACATGTATTGGGATGATTCAACAGAACAGAAGCGCTGTTTAATAAAATTATGCTGCAGAATTGTATCGAATTTGTGCAATTTCTAAACATTGTTTTCTAGCAAATTTTTCTTGGTAAATTACCATTTATTGCTAATATTTTCTATTTAAACTATTTTTATTTAACATATGCATTAGAATCTTATAAAAATAAATCAAAATTTTTGCAAAATTCCTAAAATGTTCATAAAGAACAATTTAATAATATCTATGAAAAAATTTTTATTTTTTATGAATAAAGTTTGGGAAAAAAAAAGTCATGTTCGATTCATAATATTTATGTACAAAATGATTAAATATATGTACTTTTTTTTCTGTGTGGAAAATATCGTAATAAAAGCATTTATATTACTCTGAATTTTATATATTTTTTGTTTAAATAAATTATTTAGTTCCTAATAATTTTTTTTTTTTTTGAAAAAATTAAAAATTGTTTGCATATACATAATTGATGCGTCTACAATTTTCTTCATGTTTTAGTTTTTTTAACATTTGTGGTTATGTCAAGTTGGTTTGTTTAAAATCAAGCTGAATTTTTCCAAATGTCAAGTTAAACTACCAAAAAATTCTGGCAATCCTATCGTATGCATATATTTTCTCTTTTAGTTTAAGTTTCAAAGATTTTTATTTTTAAGACTATCTTGGTGAAGTTTTTTCTCTACAGCAGATCCAATTTCCACCAGATTTTTCTTAAATTTTTTTTATTTCATTAACAACAAAGAGAAAAAATTTGAATTTTGAAAAAATATTTACGGAGTCAAAATTTACAGGCATTTAAAGTTGAACTTTTTCGTTATATAAAAATTTTCTTAAGTAACATATCGAGGGCTTATATTCAAATCGGGTCTCATGCTGATTTAGGATTTTTTTTTTTATATATATATGGTGTTAATTTTGTTTTTCACGTTTTTTTTTTTGGCTATCTACAAACAGTATATTTTTTTTAAGGCAAAACGGGCTATGTGAAAGTTTTTGTTTGATTTTCAAAGAAATGTTAAAATAAAAATTGATAAATAATGATAATTTTCTTTGCGGTTTGAACTTTTCTTAAACATTTTGAATTATAATCTTAATATATCTCATAAAAATGTTGTTATTCTCAATGCAGTCTGGAGAAAAAAGCCATTGAAGTTAGATTTTTAGCCTTTTTTAGATGCTTATAGATCATACGCGGGTACACCTATCAACATTTTATGAAGCTAAGTGGGAGCACTATATGCTAGATTTAAAGACAGGAATGAAAAAATTTTAATAAAATTCATAATTATAAGCAAAACATCTTAGATACCAAAATCAGTTTCTTAAAAAAATTATAATTAAATAAAAAGTGCAATAAACATCGTCTTTAAAAGGTTTTAATAATTTTTGAGTAGTTGATATGCAATTTAATATAACTTTAATTGGTTTAAAATTTTTTTTGGCAAAAAATTTTTTTGCAAATTTTTTTTCAAAATTTAATTTATAATTTTAATTTTGAACACATTTTCGTCCTTTTAGTAAACATTCCTGTTATTTGAAATTTCAAACGATTAAAAATGGTCCATCCAACCAGAGAAACAAGCCGAGGCAAAATTTTCGGCGGCGGCGGTGCTGAACTTTTTAATCGGCGGCGGCGGCGCAAATTAATCTAATTCGGCGGCGGCTAAATTTTCGGCTTGGATTTAATAAATATTACATTGTGCCGCCCAGGTGCTCCTCATCTACAAAAAACGTAAAGTAGTTGAAAAAGAAATGAGGATTTCATGATTTATTAATTATTAATTCACTTTTATACGTTTTATTATCCTTTATCCTAATAAATTTATCGTATGAAAGTAAAATTATAATAATAGATGGATCCACTGCATTAACTTCTTCGTATAAGATAGAAAGATATGTTTTTGAATTTGAATAAAAATTTAAAAATTACAGCGGCTGATTTTGAGCCGTTGTGAGCCGATGAAAAAGGCGGCGGTGCACGACTTAGAAAATTACACGGCGGCGGCTCAAAACCGGCTTGGAGCCGATTGGCTTGTTTCTCTGCATCCAACCACAAAATTTCGCTTTTTTTAATCTCCTGATTGGTAGGATATCATAAATAATTTAACATATTGCCAATTTCTTTTCCAAAAATATTACGTTTTACTTTTTTAATTTCCAATAAACAAAACGGGCTATGTGAACATTTTATAACAAACATTAAAAATAATTAAGACAAAACGGGCTAACTACCTTAACTTCGCGAATAATGGAGTTAAAAGATTTATTTTTCAGTGTGAGGTTTAGTAGACATAATATTAATAAATCGTAGAAGAACGGATTGCAAAATATTGAAAAATGAGGGAAATAAACAGTTTTTATGTTCTCCTGAAAAATGCTGTTTTGCATATAATATTTATATTTTTCTGAAAGACAACTAAACACAAAATACTTTAAAGGAAAAATAAAAACATTTTGAAATTGATTTTTGCGATAACCAGGGTTTCCCAAATTTGACCTATTTTGCCAACAAATTTCGAATTTTCTCCTTAATTTCTCAAATCGCAAAACTGGAATAAAAAAAGTTGTACTTTTTATATAGTCTATAGTTTTTAATTTTTTTTTTAAAGAAATTTTTGCTTCCCGATATCGGTTGGAAAGATAAAGCAAAAAAAGTTAAAAAAATCTCATTTTTGAAAATTTTTTAAAGTTTTTTGAGAATTACGGGATTTTCTTACACAAATCTAAAAAAAAAGCTAATAGCGTTTTGAATTAAGCATCTAAAAATCTACTTGTAAAATATCACTCAAAGCTAATAACTAACAACACTGAACCAAAAATGAGCGGTAAATACGGTAAAATGGGGTGTAGAATTGAAGAAAAGTAGGTTAAATATCAACCAACAAAATCGTTATTCAATTCAAAGAATTTTTTGTTAATTTTTCGTAAGTTAGTTAAATCGACGAAAATTCGACAATATGACTAATTCAATTAGTTAATTAAAAGGTAGTTAATTTGACAAACTTTTAGTCAAATTGAAGAAAATATTATTCAAATTAACTAAAAATTTTATTCATATTGAAGAATTTTTATTCAATTTAACTAAATTATTTTATTTAATTCTACCAAATTTTAGTTAAATTGAATAAAAAATTTATTCAAATTAACTAATTTTTCTCTTCAAATTTAAGAATGTTTATTCAATTTAACATTCGAATTTTATTCAAATTGACAAAATTTAGTCAATTCCAAAGTACTGTTTAACCCCTATAGGAAAATTTACTATAAATTAAAATCATCAAAATAAAACAAATAAGAAATTTTAAAAAGTTTAATAATATTTATTGTGTAAAAAAATATAATTCATGTTATAAATAAGCATTTTAAAATTTATATAGAAAATTATTTGATTAAATTTAATAAAAACTTATGTAGCAAAAGTTTTAATTAAAGTAATTTTATGATAAAGGTTAGACCGTTTCTAAAATGTAAAATAAACCAAATATACTACCGTCTGAAATATAAAAAATATATTTAACATAACAAACTATTTTTGTACCATTTATTAAGTACATTAGATGTGCACTCACCCAGTAATCAACAACCAGTGTACTGCATTCAATTTCAGCCCATACAGATTTATAACTAAATATGTTTAAAGTTTATTTTTGGATGATCTATAGCAACATATAAAAAATGTAAAGAAAACGAAAATATATATAAAAAAGTTTATATACAAAGTACAAAAAATATTTACCTACGTTTGCAAATCATTTGTGCTTACTTGTAGTAGGTTTGTTTTTAGGTTTTCCAAGGAAATTTTTGTCGTATAATCCAAAACGGCTCCTTGAGATAATGATGACCGTGGTCTGGCAGTTGATTAATTTAATTTGTTTATATTTGCTATCGAAATAATTTATAAAATAAGTAAATATACCTAAAATATTAAACATTTTAAATGTATAACATAGCCGTGAAAAGTATGAAAAAGTCCTCCAAATGTCCATTCTCATAACAATGCTTTAGTTCTGTCGTTGCATTCTGTTTATCGTTTTTAATTTCCCGACCTTTTTAAACTCCCGGGAATCGGGATTTTATTTTAGGCATTCCCGGGAATTCCCGCGTATTCGGGAAAAATACTGTATTGTTCAAAAAGAATCGAAACTGAACACAAAAAACTATGTTTTTCGCATAATTTGTACGCAAATATATGAATCTACTTCTAAATTAAAAACCACTTCTTTGTTATAAAATTGCGTTAAAAGAATTTCCAATTTATATTGAAACTTATTTTTAATAAATACTTCTGTTGGATAACATTATGCAAGAGTATTTTGGAAGCGCATTCATTCCGATTGCAAATGATAGCTCTTGATATGTGTAATAAACCTTCCAAAAGATTTTTCGCTGGTAGGCAAAACTTTCGTTTTATGATCACTTAAAGTTTTCTATTTTTGCACCAAGGCACAGAGGGCCAGATAGATAGATTTTTGGCCATAAGTCGTTTTTAAGAATTTGAAAATAACGAATATGGCAATTTATTAGGTACATTTAAAGGCATGTTTTCCGATTTTTTTTTTTGTTATCCATCTACACCATTTCTTTCTGTATCGATCCAAAGTTAAAAAAGTTGTCATAAATTAATTTTATTAAAGGGCCATTTTTGGTGTTTGGTACTTATTTTTATGACAAAAGCAGAATTTTTTTATCGCATTAATTAACATCTGAATCGGCAATTATAACAAAAAAAAACCCGAATTTAAATTATTTACATACAGTATATTTTTTTAAATTTTAATCAAATAAGTTAAATTTTTTTTGATATTAACCTTCTTCCAAAGAAATCCACACAAATCCTCAGTCCGATAAAAGCAATTTTTTTCTATTTTTATATCTAATAGAATGTTAGTTTTTGAAAAAGGTTGCCCAATTTATAATGGTGTTCCTAGATATCAAAATAACATAAATTTAAAAAAAACATTTAAATATTTTTTCAAACAAATAATTATCCAGTGTATTTACACAAACATTGATACCTTCGATATAATTATAGATGCAGTTAAATCTCTATTTAAAAGAAGAAAAACAGTATGGAAATTGGTCGTGATTCGTCAATTATTTCAACTCGCTCCCATATAAATACTAATAGGGTTTTCACGCTTAGAAATTCCTTATTTATATCACTATTTCAATAAAATTCAGTTCAAATATGTTTAACACATTATTAAATCGGAGTACAAAATATCAGGAAGATCGGTCCACAATTAGGCACAGCTTCCATATAAAGCCCACTTTCGAAAATCACTTTAACTACCGAAATCGAACATAAATTACAGTGTAATGGTAATATTTGACACAATTAACTTTAAAATCAGTAAAAATCATATAAACTAATTTCATATTAGGTCCATTTTCGAAAATTTCGGAAATCATTTTAATGTACAAGCGCAATGGTTTAGGGTGTTATATTGTCGGAATAGGCCGACTATAACTTTCTTACTTGATTTTTTAATATTTGTTCTTGAATTCAGTAACATCAAAAACAAACAGAAAACTTAATTTTAGAAAGATACGCCAACAAAAAATTTTGGACGCCATATTGTTTCCGCCATTTTGCATTTTTTTAATATTTTTGATAATTTTATAGAATACAGATTTCAAAGTTTGCTTGGTTTTTGATACATTTATTGATTATAAAATTAACATAACTTGCAGAAATTAACATAACTTAAAGAAACATGTTGAGACCGCCATTTTGTTTTTTAAAATTCTGATTTCAGTTTCAAATTAAGTAACTCTAAAACTGCCTATGCACAAAATTTTAGGTGGATCAGAAAATATTTAAAAAATTTTGGCAGCAATTTTGGTTCCGCCATTTTAAATTTTTTAGTTTTTAGTTCATTTTTGGAATCAGCAAGTCCAATAACATTGAAATGTGAATTTTTTGCCATATCCGACAACGATAAAGGGTTTTGGCCAAAAATCGATCTCCCTGGCCCTCTGTGCAAGGTAGTTACAGATGAAACGAAAAAAAAATAATATCAATATAGTTCGAAGATAAAATAATTTTCCATAAATGTTTAGAGCATTATCATCATATTTCATTAGAACTTTAATTCATTTATCTGTCTTTATAAGGGGTCATTTCTAGTCCATTTTAAGGAAATGATATGAAAGTCGATTTTAACTTGAGTTTAATGGTTAAAATATTCTACAGAAATTTTCTACGTCGTCCCATTAAATATTTACATTATTTTTTATATTTATCTGAAACTACTTTGGTGCAAAAATAGAAAAGTTTAAGTGGTCATAAAACAAAAATTTTGCCTACCAGCGAAAAATCCTTTGGAGGGTTTATTACACATATCAAGAGTTATCAATTGCAATTGGAATGATTCCGCCCCCACGCGATAATCATCAATTTGTTGCATAGTGTAATTAATAAATTTAATATTTTCAAACCCCACAAATATAGTACCGAGTACTCGGATTTGTAATCGGTTTTGTGTACATAATTTTTTATTGCTTAAGACTTGTTTTGTATAGAAAAATATTTATTTGGGTTGAAAGAAAATTGTACTTTTTTTTTTTTTTTTAATTTTTATACATTTGTTGATTTGTGTAATTTATCTCTTGATTTTTGCTTCATTTTTTTTTCTAGAAATTATAACTCTAGTATTATATAAAGTATTTCTTCAGCTACTCTTTTTAATTAAATGCCTTATTTTAAACCTCCATCAATTTTTTTCATATACATTTTTGAAAATTAACAACATTATGTATAAAAATATTTTCGAAGCGAGATGAAATGACGATTTAAAACAACCAATACATTAATTGCATTATCAGATGATCGATTTCTGACTTTACTACAATAGAAATACATGTTCGCATTTGAGGATTTTGGGCTTAAAGTCAATAATGCACTGGCGAAGTTTTCTATAATAGAGAATTCCATGCTGTCAAACCGATTCGGATTTATTAAATATTTAGGAAGTGTTGTAGTATTTATATACATCGAACTGAATGCCCGTCAATATTATATTTGCTTAATTATGATAAATGAACTTTTATATAGAATTTTTGATTTTAAAAAATGGTAAAGTTTCACATTTTAGTAGGTCTTAATTCCCGAGACTCCCGACAAAAAATCCAGTGAATCGAGAAGTGAAAAATTGCCAAAATTCCCGGGAAATTCGTCCCGGTAATTCTCGGGATAAAAACCCTAATTTTGTTTCATCTATGGTGTACATGAGTTAACATTTTTTGCAGGAGAATTATATAGTTATTGATCGAAACTATTGACACAAAAACACGTGCACAAGCTTTATTGTTTGTCATTCAACTGATCTTCTTCACTATGCGTTTTCTGTATTGAAGAAATTTCTTCAGTTCTACACATGTTTTTTCAATTTGACTGAAAGGAATTATTTAAATTAACGAAATTTATTCAATTCTACATGTAAAGTCAAAGAAATTTCGTCAAATTGAATAATATTCTTCAATTTGACTAAAATAAAATTGTTAATTTTAACAAAATTTCTTAAATTTTACATCTCTTTAGTAATTTTTACTACTTCATTTTATTTAATTTTAGTAAATGTAAATTAGTTTATTTATTAGTATATTTTATAAATTTTTTTAAATATCGTTCATATACATACATATATAGTACAGTCAATAATTTCTAGTAAAAACTAAATAAATAATACAATTATAAGAAATATATATTTTTATATTTTTTACATATTATCAAAAACTGTAATTTTATGTAAAGACGTTCAGACTTATTTTGAAGAATTTTCTTCAATTCTACATGTCTTTAGTAAATTTGAAGAAATTTCTTCAATTTGAAGAATGTTATTCAATTTGAATAAAATAAATTATTTAGTTTCTTAAAATGTGTATGCTTTTAGTCGATTTGCAAATTTTTAGTCAAGTTGAAGAATTTTATTCAAATTGACTAAAAAATATTAGTCATTTTTAAAATTTACGAAAAATATTAGTTAAATTAACAGATAATTTCTTCAAATTAACTTCTTTTTGGGATGTTAAATTGAATGAAATTGTGTGATGTTTTTCTTACTGCCAATTGTTTTAGAGTTACAGCCAATTTAACTAAATTTTCGTCGATTTAACAGATTTTCGTCAATTTTTTAACGAAATTTTATTTAAATCAACATATTTTACAAAAAAAAAAAAAAAAAAAAAACGTTTTGACAAACATTTTTTAGTAGATTTGAAGAAAATGTGTTGATTTGAAGAAAAATTCTATTGATTTGAAGAAAAAAATCTGTAATTTTAAATATTTTTTTTCGTTAAAATTCTACCAAAAATTTTCGTCAATATTACCTACGAGATTTGGTTTAGTGTAGCGAACTTTTTTTATAACGAACACATTTTTATGGTCCCAAGAAAAATTTTTCATACAAAAAACTACGGTTATAACGAACACCAACAAATATTTGTTTTAGATAAATAAAATTACACACTTCAAAATGTTTCAAAAAATTAAAAACTAACAGGAATAACTTTTATTTATTTAAATTATTGGCAAATAACAGAATTTTGTGTTTATAGTTCTTCACCTTTTTAACATAACAAACATACATTTTTTTTTACACAAGAATATTATTTTATTGAATTTGCCTTTTAGGCCTTACAATAAGTATATAAATCTTAAAACTAAAGTTAAATCTGATTAATCTCTAACGAGAATATAGATGGCATAAATTGACCCTCCTATTAGCGGGGTGGTAGATTATTTCTACGAAGCCTTGAATATGTTCGGGCTTCTGCTAGTTGTCTTGCAAGTGGGTTTGGATGACTATGCAACTTTGCTATATATTTCGCCTTAAATTTGCTGAACTCGTCCCTGACAAGCGGTACATCTAAATCCTTATGGATGTTCTCGTTTCTTATATACCATGAAATATGTAAACATTTCTGCCGTTTATACTGAGTCGTCTCTCATCTTGAGAACTCATAGACTCTTTTAAGTTAATTATAACTGGTTATTATAACACTTTTTATCACAAATTTTTTTTCTTTTGTTTATTTATTTACACGGTTTGTTTATTTGATTATTCTTTAAATTTTCAATACAATATCTGTTGCACTGGCAAAATAATATTTATAGCGTCCAATCGCTTATTATTTTAAATAAATTTTTCACTATTACACGATCAATTATTAACAAATCGCGGAGCGAACAAAAAATACGTCTTGTTTGACGATTAAACACTAAATATTAAAAAAATCGCTATTCCTCAAAAAGTAAATATCTCAGAAAATCTGTATTATTAGAAATTCATAATTATTTAAAATTCAAAAAGTACCATTAGAAGAACAAAATAAGTACCACGAAGGCCCCTCTTGTGAATTCTTTCTCACATAGGACTATGCATATTTAATTTCATGTTTCTACTTTAAATATTATAAAAAGTTCAAAAAGTACCATTAGAAGAACAAAAAAGTACCACAAAGTCCTCTCTTATGGATTCTCATTCACTTAGCACCACATGTTCTTAATTTCATGTTTCCAGGTTCACAACTATAGAAAATTAAAAAAGTACCATAGGAAGAACAAAAAAGTAACACAAAGTCACTTCATATGGATTCACATTCACTTAGCACCACATGTTCTTAATTTCATGTTTCCAGGTTCATATTTATAGAAAATTCAAAAAGTACCATTAGAAGAACAAAAAAGTACCACAAAAACCTCTCTTATGGATTCTTATTCATTTAAGACCACATATCTTTAATTTCATGTTTCTGAGTTATATATTATAGAAAATTCAAAAAGTTCCATTAGAAGAACAAAAAAGTACCACAAAGTCCCCTCTAATGAATTCTCACTCATTTAGGGCCAAATATCTTTAATTTTATGTTTCTATATTAAATATTATAGAAAATTCAAAAAGTACCATTAAAATAACAAAAAAGTACCACAACGTCCCCTCTTATGGATTCTCATTAACTAAGGACCAGATATCCCTAATTTCATGTTTCTTGGTTCATAATTATAGAAAATTCAAAAAGTGCCATTAGAAAAACGAAAAAGTACCACAAAGTCCCCCTTGTGAATTCTTTCCAACATCGGACCATGCGTATTTAATTTCATGTTTCTAGGTTAAATATTACAGAAAATGCAAAAAAGTACCAATAGAAGAAGAAAAAAGTACCACAAAGTCCATCCTCTTGAATTCTTACCCACAGAACCTTTAAGTACCACAAATTCCACTGTTGTGAATTTTTATCTACATTTTCTTAATTTCATGTTTCTATGTTTAATGTAATTGAAAATTCATTATTAAGTTTGAATAAAATGTAATTTCCCGCCTATAATCCTTTTTTGGTACTTTTTTTCACCCATAGAAGTATCAGAAATTATATTCCAGTGAGTTTCTAAATTATAGTGAGATCCCATATTAAAATACGCATATGGTTATGTCAATAAAAATAAAAAAATGTTTTATGAAAAAAGTACCAAAAATAGGTACGATTTTTACCCCTTAAACGTTTGAATTTCTAAAAAGTACCAAATTTATATTTCTCATTTTTTGATAAGTTATGAATACGACATAAATTTTATCTGTATGTTGATTGGTTTCAAAGATGCATATGGTGTCAAAAAAGTACCAAAATAGAGTTTACCCGTTCTCTCCCTAAAACGGCCGACTTTCAAAAAAGTACCAGACACCTGTCCAATTATTTTTTAAATGAATAACGATAACTATTCAACTTTTTTTGTATCATTATTAGTTTGCGAGTTATAAGGTTAACGATTTTACCCGTTTTTACCCTTTTTTACCCCCTAAACATTCGAATTTCCAAAAATCCCGTTTTAGTGGATCTATATGGAGGGAGACCTACCCACGTTTCAAATTTCGTCTCTTAAGCTTCATCCGTTTGGGCTGTGGGATGATGAATCAGTCAGTCAGTCAGTCAGTAACGTTTATATATATGTATAGATAATTAATCTCAATTTGACATTTGTGAAATGAATGATGAATGCCTACTAAAATATTTCTCTTATTACATCTGCACGTTAAGTTAATATTTGGTCGGTCGGTCTTGATCGACTATAGTTTCTCTTTCGTTTTTTATGCAATAGATAATTTTTTTTAATTAGCTAAAGAAAAAATAAATAAAATCGGTCGGAAATATTAGGATATACATGATAAAAACTGGAACAAGAATACAGTGCTTTTCATATTTATAACGTCAATTTATTTTATAGCATATCTTTTTGAAATATTTAATAAAAATGTTAGATCCTTTGGAGAAATTTAGGCCCTTGGATTTATTATCGATCGTTGCCACTTGGAACGTCAATGTTATTATTGTTGTTGTTTTAGCAGCAAATATTTTATTATTGCTTGTTTCATAATTATAACGTATTTTTTTAGTTTTCTTTAAATTTATGAAAATTTAATGAGAAATTTGTCAGCCATTTTTTTAAGTATCATTGAAAATTGTATGAATGGTGTTTTCCAGAGCGATTTTCCTTGAATTTAAATTTTCTTTTGTGTATTTTTTGAATAATTACGTTACAAAATATTTTGTCTTAGAATTTTTAAATTTGCATTACTCTATGTATTGTAAATTATATGCCAAAATTCTGTATTTTTTCCTCTATAGAATAAGTATTAAATTGTAAATATTTTTTTTCATTATAATTCTATGAATTTGGATCAAGTTGGTAAGGAAATTTTTTTATTTTTTAAATTTGGCTGCATGAGAGAAACTAAATTATACTTTTTTAATTTTAATACCACAATGGTCATTCATTACAATTGAATTTTTATACTTTCCTTGCTGCGAAATGACTAAATGGCGTCATGCAGTTTCCAGTAGTATCGATTATCATCTGCGACATTTAAATTTAATTTATTTTGCTCAACAATCGATATTTAATCCAAAATATTTATATGTTTTACAAACTTTTTTAACGGTTTTAGTGAACATTTTCTGTGTGTTTCTTTCCAATTAGGTTTCATTTTATAATATGAATTCCAAATCTTATTCAATATATAGTTCAGGAATATGGTCAGTAAATTAATTTGAGATACACCTGTTATATAACTAAATAACACTGGTCGAAAAAAAAATCTTCTTCCATAGACTAATAGTTAAACTTGATGTATTTTGATGTGCTAAACACGAATCTGCTTTCAGTTTTTTTCCATCAGGTTTGAATTTGTTTTATGGGCGAGTCTAATATTTCGCCCATAGTATATTTCCTCATAACTCAAGAATGGTGTGTACGATTGACCAAATGATACACCAAAAGATGCGTACTAAAAATTTTTTCAAATCAGCGGAACTTAATTTTTTTATGTGCTCAATAGTTTCCAAGTAGGGTTTGGGGTTTCCCGTGATACTTCGTTTCCCGGGAAACGGGAATGAAAAACTCAGTTTCCCGGGATTCCCGGGAATTTTTTTAAACTTAAATTATAAGAAAAAGAAATGATTTTTTATGAAGAAGATTATTTTTTTCTATTCAATGCTGTAACAAAACATTATAAATAATAATAAATTAACAGAAAATAAAATAATATTAAGCAATTTTAAATATTTCATACAAATAAAATACATAAAATTAAAATTAAATTTATTATCCCAGTCATTCTTTTAATTAAAAGTATTTACAATAATTTAATTCATAGACTTAAATTCTTTGACTTTGCATGAATTTATTACATAAAGGATAAATTATTTAAACAATTCATAACCAATTAGATAATTCAAGCCTAAAAATATATTGAATCATTCAAATATTCTTTCATTCAAATCTATTACGAATTAGTTTAAGAAAATATATGTATTAATTAATTTTGTAAAAGATTAAAAATTAAATGAAAGAAAAACAGTTTCCTTCAATATGGAGAAGATTTCAATTAACAAAAATTTAATTAATTCAATAAAGAATTAATTACATTTAAACAATAGTCTTTATCTAAGTCTAAATCTCATATTTTTAGGTTAATTTTTCATGCTAAAAATTAAAATAAAAAAAAAGGTAAACCTTAATCTATGGTATAAATTTCATTATAAATAGTTTTTCTTATCATTTTAATTCGTTCTGATTTAGTGATGAAAACCACAAAACTCGAAAATTTTTAAAATTGGTTCTCAATTGTATCTGATAAAAATTAGTTATCATTTAAGATAGTTTATAATCTTCCGGAGCCAAGGTGGGATTTAAATGGTAGATCATCATGAAAATTTTTAAAATAGTATAGAAATATGTAATTAAAAAAAATATTTGAAATGTTGCGAATTGACTAAACAAACATTTTTTTCATGAATAACGTATGCGGAATAAAACTGCGACAAATTTAAAAATGTTTTTCCAAGTTAATCTAGATTTTACAAACTCTTCTTTATTTAAATTGGTATAAAACTTATTAGTCGATTTTAATTTAGAACTATTTGGAGTTTTCGAAATTTTACAATTTCATAAAATTTAGTGTACCTTGACATTTGATTTTGTGAAATCAATCAACTTTGTTATACAAAAATAAGTATATTAAACAAAAAATTCAATCATAAAATTTATTTTTAATGCAATTTCACATAGTTATTTCTAAGGTATTTACCAATAAAAGCAACATTTATGCATAGATTTGTATATAATAAGTATTATTTTATTTGTAACAAATTTATCTTTGTGACTAAAGGAAAAAAATCTTAATTATTAAATTTTAGAATTTTTCAGTGGATTCTTATCTATCGAAAAAAAAGATTTTTTTATCTGATCCTCATTACTACCTGAATTAAAATACTAATCATTTTCTATAGGGTAAATATAAAAATAATGGAAAAAATTAAAAATTTTTTTCGAAGCAGTTTTGTCAATATTTTGAAAGAACTAAAAGTCCGATTTCCAATATTGATGATAAAAGCTCTTTATAATAAGTAAAATGCTTTTAACAAGCTCCGAAAATTTTGTTGCAATTTTATTCCGCATACGTTATTAGTCAACGCACCAACGATATGTTTTTTAATAATTAAAAATATTACTTGTATCGGATTTTTAATATTCAATATTAACATCTAAACATGTCTTTAGTAAGTAGTGTGTTTACATTAATGTAAATTCTTCATTGAGACGTCAAAAATAGAAAACCCTATTTCCAAGTTATTTTGAAATAAGTGTCCAAAAAAAATCATTTTCATGTAAAATTTTAGATTTTTTTGTTACTAAAATTATTTTAATATCTTTATCTTAAAGCTAATAATGCTGCTAATAAAATAAGGTATATATCTTCAAAATTGATACACAAATCTTAATTTTATTCAAAGTAAAAATACCCATGTTACATACAATTTTTTTTTCTTGAAACAAAAATAGGTGGACTATGCACAGTGGTCCCAAAACGTAATTTTTTGGAAATAATTCTGTAACTTTAGAACTGCTAGATGTATTTGAATGAAATTTCACATGAGTAATCCTGAGGTGTATGGCAATTGATTTGGAGGAGGACAGATTCGTAGCGGGTCTGGAGGAGGAGGGGTGGACCTCCAAAGTTGGTCACCTCGGGTATGAAAATTAAAAAAATCGCCAAAATTTCATTTATGATTTGATTGAGAAAAAACAATTTGCAATTTGTTAAACAAGAATCTGCATTCACTTTTTTTTCTATCACGTACTGATTTCTTTTTATGGGCATGACTAATATCATCACCTTATTCAGCGGTCACACAATAAAATTCGAGAATGGTTTGTCAAACTTAAACTATAACTTAAGAACCGTTTACCGTTTGATAAATGATACATCAAAAGATGCAAAATTGTTTTCAAGGTATGTCAACAATATTTTTCATTCGTTCAAGAATTTCAGAGTTATGGATCAAAATTTTCACCATTTTTCACAAAAAAAAAAAGAAATTTTAATTGTTTCGGCACTTATTACCGAATAACTACGGAAATATTAACTGGACAAAAAACTATGTAAATTCAGCTCAAAGACAATTTAGGTCGCTATATATTGAAGTTTAATTTATCTTAATTGGACAAACTGTTCTCGAGTTATAACAGTGTGACTACCTAAAGGCGGGGTCATAGAAGTCATGCCCATAAAAAAAAATCAATGCGTGATAGAAAAAAAAAAAAATAAAAGCTGATTCTTATTTAGCACGTTGAATTCCACCTAGTCCATCTATTTTTTTTTTTTTTTTATTTAAGACGAAAAAAAAAAAATATTTTTCTTCACTAGCGCATTTCCACTTAACTACAGATATAGATTTGTGCATACATTTTTATGATACGTAATTTTGCTTACTTACTCGTAATTTTGCCAGCTTTGAGATAAAGGTGATAAACTGAAACATTTTTAATGCTTACGCTTTTAAAAAGAAGTTTTAATAAAAAAAAATCTTGAATTTAGCATGAACAAATTTTTTTTGGCCACTTATTTCGAAATATCTCCTAAACTATTGATCGGATAAAAATTTGTTTGAAGAACGACTTAACCCTACGGCACATACCCGGGTACCATTTTTAACTTTAAAGTGCTCGCATTTCTTTATTAATAAAGATATAGCCACGAAACTTCAGATCGTTGTGATTAAAGTGTTTATACAGCATAAAAACTGAAAAAAACTGAATTTTGTTAACTTGGTCTATATGTAAAATGGCTTTTAACTAAACCTACGGGAGTTAATACCCATGGTACCCGGGTACCCCCATATAATTTCCGTATTTTGCACTACAATTAATATTTTTTTTACTATTTATTATTAAAACTCTTATTTTTATTGTCCTTTGATTCATATAAAGCTAAAATTTTAATAATTTTTTGTTTAAACTAGGGAATAAGCATGTCCATGACAGCCAAAATTACCAAATTATAAGTAGTGAATCCATTAAGATTTGAAGGAGAACTAATTTGAGAAATAAGATTTTTTTGATATTTAGGAGCTTCAGAAAAAGAAATAAAGAATAATATGTGACAAGTTAAAAAATTTTCGAATTATCGCCGTTTTGAGCCAGTATTTATGAATATGCAAATGATAGCGCACATTTTAGCCGTTTTTACATATTTCACCGCATTGACTTTGGTTTTTGTGAATTCCTTTAAGTTTCTCAATATCATGTAGTAATTTCCACCACCTTTAATCCAAAATATCATGCAAGTGCTCAAGATATTGAAATTATTTCCTATATTCGTTCTAAGGAACGTAAGCTTTTTATATTGCAACTCCAAACATGATAAGACGCTATGACAACACTGACAACATTCCTCAGTCTTGTAAAAAAGGTTATTTTTAGACATGACCTATTTTCGGTCAGAATAATTTATGGATCCTGTGCTTAATTGTGGATGAAGTCAGTGCTAATATTCTTTAGGACTGTAAGAACGTTATAGTCTTTCTTGACCGATTTTCTCAGAGAGTTTGTATGGAATGTGTGTTTTTAATTTAGTTCAAGTCTTGTTGTAAAGTTTAAAATTTAAATTTATACTTTTTACAATCTTTTGTTAAAAAAAACGTGATGTTTACCAATACTAATTTATGCACTTTATGATGATTTTCGGAAATGGGCCACATATGGGAGCTATGGATTTTGAGGTGCTAACCTGATAAAAGATGTTATAGATTAGTTTTTACGTTAATACAATTTTTTTTTATAAAATTAAATAGGGTTTCTAACGTCCATAAAACTTTTATATGTACTAAATTATGCAATTATTAAATTTACAAATTTATGGACGTAAAAACCCGATTTTAGTAGAAAAATTGTATGGGGACTTGGTTGTAATATGTAACCATTATAAACTAATTTTAACAGAGCACGTGACTGCATCATATAAAGCCAAAATTCATACAATTATTTCAAAAACTGCAATTTGTAGCTTCATTAAAAGTTTATTATGGACTGCAAGACGGACGGACATAGCTTAAATACTAAAACATGTCTTTCTACATGTTTTTATCGATTTACTTTAAGATCTGGGACCAATTAAATGGTCGTAATAAATAATTTGTATAAAGTTATATATTTTTTGAATAAAATCAACAAAAATTACACTATGGTACCCGGGTACCACGGGTATTAACTAACGTTAATTTTTTTGGGTATGTACCCTAGGGCTAAAGCCAATTTTATTCCACACATTTTGGTGTATTATTTATATAGATCGTGCATACCGTTCTCAAGTTATGGTGAAATATACTCGAGTAATCGGCTTATTTAGGGCGCAATATTAGACACGCCCATAAAAAAATCTCGACCTGATGGAAAAAAACTGAAAGCAGATTCGAGTTTAGCACGCGGAAATCCATCTAGTCCACATATTCTTTTTTGGAGGAGCACGAAAAAAAATTTTTTGTCGACCAGTGTAATTTAGTTTCAGTTTTTGTTATATTAGAAGAGATTGTTGTGAATTGACTAAAGTATTTAATCGGAAACCAGATGTACTAATATATCGGACTAGTAAAACAACCTTTTTTGAAAAGAACGTTTGGAATGCATAGATAAGTAATATAAAATATAGAACTTGGATAAAAAATTACATTTACATTACCTCGCTATTAAAAAATATACTAATTTTATGTGATTTCTTCGAAATTCGTATTTTTTATACTTCATTCAGATTCTGCAAACAACATTAGTTGCTGACGTTATAATTATGAAACACTGAGATTTTAATTATTTGTTAATAAACATGCAATAACAGTAACAATAATTTTCAAAATTATATCAATCAATAGAAAACCTCATTTGGAAACATAATATTAAAAAAAATATAAACAATTTAAAGAATATTAACAGAGATATTAATAAATAAAATGACGCACAGTGTGCGATCCAAAAAATGAAATGGAAATAATTTTGGAACTTTGGAACGGCTGCTCCGATTTCCATGAAATTTCACATGGTGATAGTAGAGGTGTGAGTTTTGAGCCTGGACCATATAGACCTACATGGGGCGAGTCCACAGGTCCCAAATTTGGACACCTCGGGTATAAATTTTATTAAAAACGATTCTGATTCCTTATATCTGAACCGATTTCAAAGATTTTTTTATATGGGAGGATTCTGCTAGTCGATATCTACAAAAAACATTGTCGCATGCCTATATTATCTCTTTTTGTTTAAGAGATATTAAGCTTAAAAAATTATTTTTTTTTACTTTTAGCCTATCTTAGTGAAGTTTTTTCGCTACAGCGGGTCCAATTTAAGCCCTATTGTTTTAAAATTTTTCTTATTTCATTAAAAACATTAATATTTACGGAGTCAAAAGTTACGAGCATATAAATTTAAACTTTCAAAAAAAGTTGATTTTTTCCCGTTTTTTTTTTTTTTTTTTTTTTTTTTTTACAAAAAAGTGGTAACATTCTTTTTATGTTATATAAAAATTTTCTTAAGTAACATATATAGTGTATATATTTTTCTGAAAGATAACTAAACACAAAATACTTTAAAGGAGAACTAGGGTTTCCCAAATTTGACCTATTTTTCGAACTAATTTCGAATTTTCGGCTTAATTTCTCAAATAGCAAATCAAATATAAAAAAATAGAATCAAAAAAAAGTTATACTCTTTATTTAGTCTAAAGCATTTTAATGTTTTTCGCAATAGAAATTTTTGCTTCCCGTTATCGGTTGGAAAGATATAGCAAAAAAATTAAAAAATCCCATATTTTTTAGGAATTACGGGATTTTTGTAGATAAATCTAAAAAAGTGAATAGAGCTTTGAATTAAGCATAAAAAAATCTACTTATGTGTGAAATTTCATACAAAAATATTCACTAACAAGAATTTTATTGCATAATTAAAAATGAAAAATATGCAAAAAATCACAAATCCATCCTTTCTCAGTGTTTTTTGCAAAAGGTCTTTTAACAAATTTTCGTATTGTAAAACTTTTTATACATATCTGAAAAGAAGACAAAATTTTCTAAACATTGATGTACAACAAGTATATATTGGTAGTTTTGCGTTTGCAATTGAAGGATTATAAATTTATGACTTCAAGTAATTTGGCCAATTTTTAGTCATTTTTATATGAATGGTAATGCCGCTCATAATAATGCAGTGACAAAAAATCAGAGTTTAAAAATTAGTAAATAGTTTTTTCTTTTCTACGACAGCCCATTTTGAAAATATGCATAATTAACATTTTTTGATGTGAAACATACTAAAAATATACCACAATCAACGAGCGCCATATATATTTTCACTTGTACATTTACATATTTTTATTTTCAAAATATATGTTGAACAAAAATTATACAAAACAAAAAATATGCAACATGACCAGTACGAACTGCGTAAAATATTTCAGCTTGTGCATTTTTTACTGCGAAGTAAATGTGTACAAATAAACGAAGACTTGCGAAGCTGACAAGTTGAATATATGCGTACGAAATATGTGAAAAAATATGTTGAAAAAATATGCAAAAAAATATGTTGGAAAAATATTCTTGTGCGTGGACATCATTAGTAATGTATAAACAGAAATAAAATGAATTAGAATTTAAAACAGAAATAAACAAAAACAAAGATGTTTGTTTTTGGGTATTTCTGTATTGGGTATTATGACATAGAAATAGAATAACTAAATAAATATGAACAATAATTATGAAATAATATGTTTGTTCTTTCCTACACGTCTTCAAAAATTATCGCAATTTAACTTAAACCGCTTGCTTGCTGGTTTATACATAGAATTAGAGTAAAAAATTAAAATAATAAAAACATAATTTAGTTACATATATATGTAAGTATGTATATATTATAATTTAAGTCGGAGTTATTAGTTAAAATAAATCAATTACTTTATTGTGAAATTTGTTTCTGCGAGAAATTAATGGAGAAATTGTTTCACAGAAAAAAGCCACTATATTAGTAAATAATTAATAAATTCAATAATTTGTTGTTTTAATTTTCAACTCTAAGTTATTAAAAATTTTAAAAAATTAAAAACAGAAATACTATGTTTTCAAAAAAAAAAAAATAAATAAATAAATAAATAAAAAATAAATCATTAAATCAAGTCAAGATGATTTAATGAATTAAAAATTTTATTGAAAAAAGATCTTACTTAAATTGTTTGATTTTATTTTCAATCTATATCTTCTACATAAGTATACTTTCCGTAGCAACTTTATCTTAGGCGACATTGAAAATTTAAATTTGGTTTACTTACGGAGCCATATTTGGAAATTTTTGGCAGTGAGCGGAGATAAGCGTATTTATGCGTCATTTTCAAAAATTTGTTTAATCTATCCAGAGATTTGTGAAGCTTCCAGACTTGGTGCAAAATTAAAATTAAGATCTCTTCTTATTAAGCTATGCCTACTTCAAATCCTATAGCTACGGTTGCCAGATTCGAATTGTGATCTAACTTTACATTCTAGAAAAATAAACTTGATTTATAAAACAAAAACTTGACGATCGAAATTCGCCAATAATATTTTATTTTATATATGAATTCTAGGATTAGTCTTGAACATTTAATCACGGCATTAAACAAGTGCTATAAGCGAATGTGTTTTAGAAGTTTCTAAACAAGCCTAGAGGAAACCGTGATCGATGTATAACATATAGTAATCAGTTTATTCTGTAGATTTTTTAAAATTAAAATGATTCGTATATCTCATATAGATATGATTTCAAGATTATTTAAAATTCAACCATTATGCTGTGTAATTCTGTCCATATTTAACTTTCAGGATATAATAAATCAGATGGCATTCTATTCTCTAAAATATATAGCATATATTTATGCTTCGGAATTATCGCTACAAAAAAGCTTCATAACTATAAATTGTTTTCAACTTGACAAATTTCATTTGAACTTATAACTTGAAAAGTTAAGTTTACAAATTATATTTAAATATTTAAATGTTATTCACATAAATATTTTTTTAAGAATTTCGGAGGCTTCCGAAAAATGACCCAAAGCAAAACCCTGAATAATATACAAAAATATATATTTTCATTCTAAATGTGGCTGATTTTGTGCAGAATTAATAATGAAATAATTATCTGAAAGAATTTTATTAATAAATTACAGGTGACCAGAAAACAAAAAGAATTAGCTTAGAAAATATTTTTTGATTAATTTTGTAAAATATTAGCTTTGTTCCCGTACTCTAAATTGGGACCATGCGGGATCCCTATTTTACCGAAAAGTGTTCCCGTAAACGAAAAATGGGAAATGAGAGAGAAAGCTTCAATTAAAAATTAAGAACGTTGATATATGTTAAAAAAATAACATTCACATATGAATTTTAAATAGTTTGATGTTTTCTTTCTGGCCAAAAATTGGTTTTTGTGTTCCCGTATTTTTGTACATTTTTGAGAGAAACATCAGCCTTTTCTCATTTTACCTAAAAAGTACGGGAACAAACCTATTTAAAAACAAAATATAATGAATTCAATAAAAGAAAAAATATATATAAAATATTTAAAAAATATAAATATTTCCATTCAAAATAAAATGTTTTTTCTTAGTGAAAGTAGTCAAATAGGACTTTTCATCAGCGCGCCGATGAAATGTTTTTCAATAATGTAAAATATCACTTGTATCGAATTTTATATATTTTAACATCTAAATATGTCTTTAGTTAGTAGTAATTAATTCATTAATGTAAAATTTTCACTGGGGCGATACAAATAGTAAAACTTTTTGATATAGGATTATAAAACTACATGACTATTAAATTTCCCGTTTTCCCGGGAAAAATTGAAAACATTCCCGGGAATTCCCGGAAATTTTTCGTCGGGAATTCCCGGGATTTCCCGCCCGGGAATTCTCAGACCCCAAACCCTAGTTGTTATCCTTTTCAACATAAACAATACATGCAAAAATACATTGGTTAATTTGTATAAAACAATTTTTTCTTACTTAACACTTTATTGAGCTCCTATTTAAATTTTTAAGATTATTATAATCATCGTTATTATCAGGGCAAGTTTTTCAAGCTTTTCACTTGAAAAGTAAGCATTTGCATATTTCAAAAGAATTTAACAAAAAATGCTTATATTTTAAATCTTTGCATAAATTTGCATATAATTGATACAAAAGTTAGTTTTCTTAACAAAAACACAATTTTTTGGTGATTTTTTAGAGTTCAGTCAAATGATTCCTAAAAAATTTTTGGTGAGCATTTTGAGTACATTGTAAATATTGTAAAGCAAAAAAATTCGGAAGCGTCTAATAAGATACTTAAAATTAAAATAGTTATATTTTTATAAACATCGAAATCTATTAGAGATTGAAAGTTAAAAAATGCATATTTGTGCATATTTTCTACACATTAATATATAAGAATGCATAAATTCGTCGGTTTTTATATACATATTCATGCTATTTTTGCATATTTCTGTGCATATAACACCATTTTTTCGTGCTTTTTCAAGCGCATATTTAAAATTTTTTTGTGCATATAAAAACTTGCCCTGGTTATTATATTTCTATGTCATAATACCCAATACAGAAGTACCCAAAAACAAACATCTTTGTTTTTGTTTATTTCTGTTTTAAATTCTAATTCATTTTATTTCTGTTTATACATTACTAATGATGTCCACGCACAAGAATATTTTTCCAACATATTTTTTTGCATATTTTTTCAACATATTTTTTCACATATTTCGTACGCATATATTCAACTTGTCAGCTTCGCAAGTCTTCGTTTATTTGTACACATTTACTTCGCAGTAAAAAATGCACAAGCTGAAATATTTTACGCAGTTCGTACTGGTCATGTTGCATATTTTTTGTTTTGTATAATTTTTGTTCAACATATATTTTGAAAATAAAAATATGTAAATGTACAAGTGAAAACATATATGGCGCTCGTTGATTGTGGTATATTTTTAGTATTTTTATAATAAAAATTTTTGTTGATGAAATATTTTTTTGATTTGCTTTCAAGTAATATGAAAAATGATGCAATTTTTTGAATATTTTAGTAGTAATTTTAAACTCTGCAAAAAATATTTTAATAAAGCCCAACCAAAGACTATAAATATATAAAGATGTTGCACACAGTGTATTTAAAATTGACAAAAATTTTTGCTTCTTTATGATGAGGGGGCTAGGTAACAGGGAAAGCTAAATCTTCGTGCTCACTCTCATGTTAACTGAGAGAATTAAAGAGAGAAAAAGCAACATCCACATGTATATGGTACATTCCCATAAACATATGTGTACATTGTTATTGTTTTTGTTTTCGTGAAACACATTCAGTTTAAATAATATCAAAAACTAAAAGAAGTTTTGTTTTCATACAATTTATGTGCAAATAACCTGCGGAAAAAAATGTTACCGATTGTGTAATTGTAGGGTAAGAAATCGTGTTTTATTGTTGTAGAAATAAAATTATATCGATTCGCACCGAATTATAATGTTATTTTTTAGACAATTCAATTATGTATGTACATACTTACCATATGTAATTTTTTAGACAGTTCAATTATGTACTTCTGTATCTACATATGTTTGTATAGAATGAAGTTGTAATATTAGAGCGATGCACAATTTTTAAATTCACACTTTTTTATTTTATATCAACCACTACCTACGTGTAACTCAATTTTACTATAATACTAAAATAAAGAATTTTTTGAACAGTTTCAAATATAAACACAAAATGTGATGAGTTAAAATAACGGTAAATCAAAATCTGTATGTATTTTTTCTATATTTTCAGCATAGTAACCAAATGTAAATATAATTTGTTTTAAAATAATGCTTAAAAATTACTACTAAATTTTAACATTTAATTATGGTATTTAATTAATGTATGTAATAATTAAGCGATTATTTTCATAAATAAATAAAAAATAAATATGTAATTCTAAAAATTTATATAATAAAGGTTTTTTATTTCGGTGCGAATCGATATAGTTTCATTTCTACAACAATAAAACACGTATTCTTACCCTACAATAACACAAACGGTAACAATTTCTTTTCCACAGGTTATTTGCACATAAATTTTGTGAAAACAAGACTTCTTTTAGTTTGTTTTTTGATTCGGCAATGTATACCAGCGATCGCCACACTCATACATTGACAATTATTTTTATGTATGTTTTGTTTTACTCTCCCATTAAGAAATTGTACACCAAAAAAATAACTTAATTTTTATAGTAATTTACTTTTGAAAGTTTCTACGTGAATTCAAAATTTAATTCGAAATACATGTTACTAGTTTAGAATTTGAATAGTAATAACCAGGAATCGCAATGATTATCATAAAAATTATGATTTAATCATTATTTTTATATTCCTTGATTAAAATATAACGATTGACATTTATTTTTTGTCCAAAATATGTAAAACTATTATTTTAGGATTTTAATTTTTTTAAAAAGTATCGCTTAATAAAAATTTCAACTCAACACGAACGATTATTTAAAATTTTTATGTTTGGTTTATAATAAAAAAATAATTTTAGTTAATTATAACCGTAATTTCTTAGTATAAATATAATAAAAAATAATAGTTTTTTCTTAATTAAGAAATAAAAAAATCATTTTAAACAAACAAAAATCTTTAAGTTAGTCTTACTTGATATGAAACATTTTTCATGAGTGTATCTCAAGCAACAAGCGTAACAGAACCTCCTTGTTTGAATGCTCGTGCGAGACTGACTTGTTTTGTGTGTTTTTTATTATTATCAAGAGCATAACAAAAGAGATAAAAAGCACGCGAGCTTGTGTTTTGGCGATCGCTGATGTATACATACATGCACACACGTATACACGCATATAAGAATGAATTGCTGAGAGATGAGAATAATATGTTCTCTGAGTACAATAAGTGGCAGTAGCCGTACTGCAGTGATCCCCACACTTATACATTCACATTTTGTTAATGTGTGTTCTGTATAACTCTCCCGCTCTGAAATTATACACCAAAAAAATATATTCCTTTTTATAGTAAAATTATTTATAATAAAATGGAAATGAAAACAAAAGATCTTGTTTTTTGTATAAAAAATAAAAATTTATAATTCTTTTAAATTAACCATAAAATTTTGATTAATAAATGATACTATTTTTAGTAAAAATTAAAAATATTCATATTTTGATTCTTATGTACCTCACTAACACATAACATTAAACATTTTTTATGAGTGTATATCAAGCAACAAGCGATAACACAACCTACTTCGTGGAATGCTAGTGCTAGACTGAATTGATATGTGTGTTTTTTATTAATATCAAGAGAATAACACAAGAGACAAAACGCACGCGTGCATTGGTTTTGGGGAACACTGCCGTACTGCCATCTACAAATTTGGCACTGGCAGTACAATATATGGCAGTGCAACATCTTTATATATTTATAGTCTTTGGCCCAACGTTTTAATTTTTTCAGCATAGTGCTAAATATATATCCTTCTGTTATATCCGTAAAACAGATAACAAATACATATTATATATCATTGTTTAGGAAATTTTGTCTTCTTTTCAAATATATATAAACATTTTTACAATACAAAAATTTTTTTCAGACGTTTTGCAAAAAGCACTTAAAAGGGATGGATTTGTAATTTTTTGCATATTTTTCATTTTTAATTATGCAATAAAATTCTTGTTAGAGAATATTTTTGTATGAAATTTCACATATAAGTAGATTTTTTGATGCTTAATTGACTTTTTTAGATTTATCTACAAAAATCCCGTAATTTTCAAAAAACTTTAAAAATTTCCAAAAATGGGATTTTTTAATTTTTTTGCTATATCAAAAATTTCTATTGCGAAAAATATTAAAACACTTTAGACTAAATAAAAAGCATAACTTTTTTTTGATTCTAGCTTTGTAATTTGAGAAATTAAGCCGAAAATTCGAAAGTAGTTGGAAAAATAGGTCAAATTTGGGAAACCCTGGTTCTCGCAAAAATTGATTTTTAAAAGCTTTTTTTCCTTTATCTTTCAGAAAAATATATACACTATATATGTTACTTAAGAAAATTTTTATATAACAGAAAAAGAATGTTATCACTTTTTTGGCAAAAAAACGGGAAAAAATCAACTTTTTTTGAAAGTTTAAATTTATATGCTTGTAACTTTTGACTTCGTAAATATTTTTTCAAAATTCCTTCTTTACACAACTTTTCTTTAAAATGAATTTTAAAACAATAGGGCTAAAATTGAACCCGCTGTAGCGAAAAAACTTCACCAAGACAGGCTAAAAAGTAAAAAAATTTAATTTTTTAAGCTTAATATCTTTTAAACAAAAAGAGATATAAAGGCATGCGGTGATGTTTTTTGTAGATATCGACTAGCAGAATCCTCCCACATAAAAATCGTTTAAATCGGTTCAGATATAAGGAATCAGGATCGTTTTTAATAAATTTTATACCCGAGGTGTCCAAATTTGGGACCCTGTGGACTCGCCCCCTGTAGGTCTATATGGTCCAGACTCAAAACTCATACCTCTACTATAACCATGTGAAATTTCATGTAAATCGGTGCAGCCGTTTCAAAGTTCCATAATTATTTCCTAAAAACTATAAGGGATAAATAGGACATGCAAGCATGTTTTTTGTAGGTCTTATCAGTTCTTACAATAATGTGTACAAATATTTGAAATCCGACGAGAAACAAAAATTTGGCAAGCGATTAAAAAATTTTTATGTCAGAGGTACCCAAATTTGAGCCCTTTTAGCTCCGGCCCTGAGGGTCTGTTCGGTCCCCCTTCCAAACTAAACATACACTACTCTGCTACGCCTATACCAAATTTCATCCAAATCAAACCAGCTGATCAGAGGTTAAAGATTTATTTCCAAAAAATTCGATTCTGCCCCACTGTGCATGATGCCGTAGTTATTATCCGCAAAATCTTGTTTTGACGTCTCTGAATTTTTTTTTATATTTGACGCCGAGGCCGTGACCCATAACTGAATACCATAACTCCATATTGGCTTCAAAATTGAGTTATATGCAAGTAGTTTACAATCCAAAGTAAGTGTTGAGTTTTTGCCGATAAGCCAATTTATTTGAAGTGCTTTCAGTTTCATTTGTGTTAACTTTGCATCAATATGGGATTTCCATGTAAGACGTCGATCAAGATGGATACCGAGGTATTTGACCTCTGATTGCTGGGGAATAACTTGGTTATTAATAAGGATGGGTGGGCATGTTTCTCTACGCAATGTAAATGTCATGTGAATGCATTTTTGTCATTTACCTTTATTTTCCATTTACGTAACCATCTTTCAATGTCTAATTTATGGACTTGCAAGTGCCTAGATGCTTCTTGGGGGCTATCATGTGTGCTTAAAATAGCTGTGTCATCAGCAAATATTGATGTATGGGTTCGATTATTAGTTGGCATATCAGAGGTGTATATTAAGTACAATAAAGAACATAGTATACTACCTTGGGATACTCCTGCGTCAATGGGCTGTGGATTACTTAAGAAGTCTCCCTCTTTACCAATAAATTTTCGATCAGTTAAATAGCTTTCCAATAATTTATGTGTATTAGTGGGTAAATTGTGCTTTATCTTGTATATCATGCCATACTTTGTAGAGTTGCCCCTCTCTTCGAGCTCTTCTTTTTTCAGTCAAGAGTCGTTCGACATCCACATAACATATTCTATTATATCTGTTTTGTTGAAGGGTTAAGGTAGCATGTTCAGCAGTAAGTTTTAAATTTATATCAAAATTATTGAGAGAGTGATCGATTTCTTCTGGTGTACTTAGCGACATGTTTTCGCTGCAGTGTGTACTAAGGTATTTCCTATATTTCAGCTAATTTATCCTTGTTCCTGATGTCGTCAAGTTATCAGACGGGGATTTAATTTTTCGCTGGCTTAATAGCATAACGAAAGTGAGTGAATGATCCGAGGACAATTCCAGTGAAGATTCAAGTCGTATTAGATCCAAAGCAATGATTTTTATAACTCCAAGGTCAATCACATCGGGTATCTTATTTGGATCAGACGGCCAGAAAGTAGGTTTTCTGCTCGAAATCACATTCAAACTCATTTTAGAAATTGTATCAAACAAAACATGACCTTTCGGGATTATTAGTCGTGATCCCCAGCATGTATGCTTAGCATTATAATCGCCAGCTGCAAGGAAACGGGGTCCAAGTGATTTAAGCAAGTGTTTACATTGATTTTCTGAAATTGAAAACCTGGGGTTGAATATGTCGATGAAATCACTAAGTTTCTATAACAATCTTCAATACAGATTGTTGTAGCTTGAAGATAATCTTCACAAAGATCACACATTAAGTAGTGTTTAATTCGTGTCTTTATTAGAATAACCGAGCCTCCACATGCTCTTCTTCGGGGATCCTTTGTATCATAAAAAGCATATCATATTAAAAAAATTAAAAAAAAAAAAATTAAAAAACACATTATTTGGAATATATGTACTTCGAGATGTCAGATGAGTTTCAGAAACTAACATTATATCAACTTGTTGGTTTTTCAGAAAATATTCAAGTTAATTTTTATGTTGGCGTATGCCGTTTGCATTCCAAAAACATAACTTGAGACAATTCATGGTTTATTTAGGATAGCTTGTAAAAGCATCGTTTGCATCTTGAGCATTTCCTGCATCATATTGCTCATAGAGTTTGTAAAAATGTTTACCGATTGCACGAGCGTCTCTATTGTAATTTCCAGCCTTGTAGGCAGAGAATTAGCTGGTGGTTTGGTTGATTCTAAGAACATTTTTTAAAAAGTAAAAAAATTTAATTTTTTAAGCTTAATATCTTTTAAACAAAAAGAGATATAAAGGCATGCGGTGATGTTTTTTGTAGATATCGACTAGCAGAATCCTCCCACATAAAAATCGTTTAAATCGGTTCAGATATAAGGAATCAGGATCGTTTTTAATAAATTTTATACCCGAGGTGTCCAAATTTGGGACCCTGTGGACTCGCCCCCTGTAGGTCTATATGGTCCAGACTCAAAACTCATACCTCTACTATAACCATGTGAAATTTCATGTAAATCGGTGCAGCCGTTTCAAAGTTCCATAATTATTTCCTAAAAACTATAAGGGATAAATAGGACATGCAAGCATGTTTTTTGTAGGTCTTATCAGTTCTTACAATAATGTGTACAAATATTTGAAATCCGACGAGAAACAAAAATTTGGCAAGCGATTAAAAAATTTTTATGTCAGAGGTACCCAAATTTGAGCCCTTTTAGCTCCGGCCCTGAGGGTCTGTTCGGTCCCCCTTCCAAACTAAACATACACTACTCTGCTACGCCTATACCAAATTTCATCCAAATCAAACCAGCTGATCAGAGGTTAAAGATTTATTTCCAAAAAATTCGATTCTGCCCCACTGTGCATGATGCCGTAGTTATTATCCGCAAAATCTTGTTTTGACGTCTCTGAATTTTTTTTATATTTGACGCCGAGGCCGTGACCCATAACTGAATACCATAACTCCATATTGGCTTCAAAATTGAGTTATATGCAAGTAGTTTACAATCCAAAGTAAGTGTTGAGTTTTTGCCGATAAGCCAATTTATTTGAAGTGCTTTCAGTTTCATTTGTGTTAACTTTGCATCAATATGGGATTTCCATGTAAGACGTCGATCAAGATGGATACCGAGGTATTTGACCTCTGATTGCTGGGGAATAACTTGGTTATTAATAAGGATGGGTGGGCATGTTTCTCTACGCAATGTAAATGTAATGTGAATGCATTTTGGTCATTTACCTTTATTTTCCATTTACGTAACCATCTTTCAATGTCTAATTTATGGACTTGCAAGTGCCTAGATGCTTCTTGGGGGCTATCATGTGTGCTTAAAATAGCTGTGTCATCAGCAAATATTGATGTATGGGTTCGATTATTAGTTGGCATGTCAGAGGTGTATATTAAGTACAATAAAGAACATAGTATACTACCTTGGGATACTCCTGCGTCAATGGGCTGTGGATTACTTAAGAAGTCTCCCTCTTTACCAATAAATTTTCGATCAGTTAAATAGCTTTCCAATAATTTATGTGTATTAGTGGGTAAATTGTGCTTTATCTTGTATATCATGCCATACTTTGTAGAGTTGCCCCTCTCTTCGAGCTCTTCTTTTTTCAGTCAAGAGTCGTTCGACATCCACATAACATATTCTATTATATCTGTTTTGTTGAAGGGTTAAGGTAGCATGTTCAGCAGTAAGTTTTAAATTTATATCAAAATTATTGAGAGAGTGATCGATTTCTTCTGGTGTACTTAGCGACATGTTTTCGCTGCAGTGTGTACTAAGGTATTTCCTATATTTCAGCTAATTTATCCTTGTTCCTGATGTCGTCAAGTTATCAGACGGGGATTTAATTTTTCGCTGGCTTAATAGCATAACGAAAGTGAGTGAATGATCCGAGGACAATTCCAGTGAAGATTCAAGTCGTATTAGATCCAAAGCAATGATTTTTATAACTCCAAGGTCAATCACATCGGGTATCTTATTTGGATCAGACGGCCAGAAAGTAGGTTTTCTGCTCGAAATCACATTCAAACTCATTTTAGAAATTGTATCAAACAAAACATGACCTTTCGGGATTATTAGTCGTGATCCCCAGCATGTATGCTTAGCATTATAATCGCCAGCTGCAAGGAAACGGGGTCCAAGTGATTTAAGCAAGTGTTTACATTGATTTTCTGAAATTGAAAACCTGGGGTTGAATATGTCGATGAAATCACTAAGTTTCTATAACAATCTTCAATACAGATTGTTGTAGCTTGAAGATAATCTTCACAAAGATCACACATTAAGTAGTGTTTAATTCGTGTCTTTATTAGAATAACCGAGCCTCCACATGCTCTTCTTCGGGGATCCTTTGTATCATAAAAAGCATATCATATTAAAAAAATTAAAAAAAAAAAAATTAAAAAACACATTATTTGGAATATACAGTGGTGGCCACGAATTTAAGACACGACATGTAACGAACTAAGTTGTGATAATTATTACAACCCTGCAATATAAAATTAGATTTTGTTAATTTTTCAGTGTACCCTGTAATGTTAAGATCAATTACCGTTATTTGGTTTTGTTTGTGTATACATTTTGTTGCTGTTTTTATTATATTTTCGTAAAAACGTGCTTTTGAAGCTGGTCACGAATTTAAAACATATAAGAAATATTTGGTTTTTAAGTGATTTTTTGGTGTTTTTTGAAGCTAAAAGGTAAGTAATGAATGTTTTATTCCATTTAATGTTAGAATACATCAAAATATTTAGTTAGAAATGGCCAGAGGTACTTGGAGTTCGGATGCCGAGCGAAAATTGATCCAACAAATGAATACTGATGGAAAAACAGTAATGGAAATTTCCAAGCTACTAAAATGTTCCAGATCCAAGATTTACAATGCACTGGAACACATCAAGCAACATGGCACTACCAAAAATGTCAAACAGCACCCTAGAGCCCGAAAAACTACACCCAGGGAGGATAGCTTAATTTATAAATCAGCTGCTAAAGATCCTTTCAAGAGCTCAAGTAAAATTAAAAATGAGATTTCATCGGATTTTGGTATTAATATATCGTCCAGGACAATAAGAAGACGTCTGAATGAGAAGAACTTACGTGGGTGTATTGCACAACGTAAACCACTTGTGTCAAAAAAAAATATTAAATCCCGACTAGCGTTTTCAAGAGAAAATCTCAATAAGCCGATGACATTTTGGAAAAATATACTTTGGAGCGACGAGTCGAAGTTTTGTCGCTTTGGTTCTGATGGAAAACAGTACGTATGGCGTCCTCCAAACCTGGAGCATCACCCAAAGTACACCCTTAAAACGGTTAAGCATGGTGGTGGAAATGTCATGGTGTGGGCAGCATTTTCCTGGCATGGTGTAGGTCCCATTCAGAAGATTATCAATAAAATGGACCAGCATATTTACAAAAACATACTGACAAGCATCATGATACCATTCGCTGAAGACAACATGCCTCTAATGTGGAAATTTATGCATGATAATGACCCTAAGCACACTTCACGCCTAGTGAAGAGTTGCTTAGAGGAAAATAATATCACAGTTCTGAAATGGCCAGCTCAATCCCCGGATCTCAATCCAATTGAGAACTTGTGGAATGATGTTGAGGAGCATGTACGAGCAGTAAAGCCAAAAAATTTGACTGATTTATGGGAAGAAATTCAAAAGGCTTGGTATGCCATTCCAAAGGAGCGCTGTATGGCCTTAGTTGAAAGTTTACCCAGGAGATGCGCTGCTGTGATTCAAAATAAAGGATTTCCCACCAAATACTAATATTGTTTTATGAAGCTGAGCTTTACTTTTGTGAATTAACTTTTATTTTGCCTGTGTCCTAAATTCATGACCAGGCTTAAACTTGTATTAATCTGTATAATATGTAAATAAAAATTGGAAACTAAATATAGGTAACAAACTATTGTTGATTTTTTTTCATAACATTACTAGGATCTTTAAAAAATAACATGGATCTAAAATTTGTTCGATAAGATGTAAAAATTATCAGAAATATATAAGTGAAATGTCGTGTCTTAAATTCGTGGCCACCACTGTATGTACTTCGAGATGTCAGATGAGTTTCAGAAACTAACATTATATCAACTTGTTGGTTTTTCAGAAAATATTCAAGTTAATTTTTATGTTGGCGTATGCCGTTTGCATTCCAAAAACATAACTTGAGACAATTCATGGTTTATTTAGGATAGCTTGTAAAAGCATCGTTTGCATCTTGAGCATTTCCTGCATCATATTGCTCATAGAGTTTGTAAAAATGTTTACCGATTGCACGAGCGTCTCTATTGTAATTTCCAGCCTTGTAGGCAGAGAATTAGCTGGTGGTTTGGTTGATTCTAAGAACATTTGCGTATGATTTTCCAATATTGGTGGTTGAGTGGGAGAAATCCTAGTTTTCTGTCCTAGTGATCGTTTGACGATGGAATACACTGGACAACCTCTGTAGTTTGCTGTATGCTTTCCACTAGAATTACTACATTTCTTTATGTTAGAGTCTGCCTTCAGTTTATCACATTGAGACGAGTTGTGTAAATCGCCACATGCAACACAAACTGGAGGTAATCTACAGTAAGCTTTAATGTGACCATATTCCTGACAGTATACGCATTGTACTGGACCTGATCGTTTATGTGACTCTACTATTGATATTTTTCGGTGCAATAAATACTTAAAATCATATATTGGGTGGGTTTCGCCTTTTTTCAATTTAATATCGCCGGGTTCTAATTCAACTTTAAAAAGTGGCTGGGGTATTTTCTCACGGTTACGCAGATTCATAAAATTTTTTATCTTAAATCCTTTATATTCCAAACTGTATTTTATTTCGATTGGTTCTACATTATTCTTTTATAACAACATGAAGGCCCTTACTACTTTTCAACTGATATTATGTATAAACATTTTTCTTATGGGTTTCAAAATATGACACAATTTTATGATATTTATTTTCGTGATTAACTTGTATTTTAGTCTCATTTATATTTCCTCGTTTTATAGGAACTACGTAAAAAGAATTGTCACCGATAAACGAAATTAGATCACGATCCTATACATTAGTATTTCGTTCCCGCATATAAATTGGGGGTAGTTTAGACGATTTGGGTACATTAGAGGGTTCAATAGATTCATTTTGTAATATTCCAAAGCGATTTTCTGTATTGAGGTTACCACAAATTCTCGATAATTTAGCAAATAAATTGGGGGTAGTTTAGACGATTTGGGTACATTAGAGGGTTCAATAGATTCATTTTGTAATATTCCAAAGCGATTTTCTGTATTGAGGTTACCACAAATTCTCGATAATTTAGCCTCAGACGCTAATTTTGAGGATTTAGAACTTCTTCCTCGTTTTAGGACCGTAATATACCGATCCATATCTACTTGGATTTGGGGTTTCTTATCACTTTTTAATGATAGGCCAGATTTGGGTATCGCTCCAGTTGAAGGGTTAATTGATACTGTACTTACCAGGGTACACTAAACAGGTATAATCGTCGCGGCAACAAATACAACAACCCAACTTTTTCCCTCTCTTTCGTGTAGTTTATGTGTCAAAAACAACTGATTAAAATACATTGCAAAATATACAATTTTATTTTTTTCTTTCTATATGTAAACAATAAAACGTAAACAAACTTTGACAGATCTCATACACAAAAACAAAATCAGCTGGGCCGACGATTATACCTGTTCAGTGTACCCTGGTACTTACTGTGAATGAAATTTCTTTAGAAGGTGAATTATAAAGCATACCTTCAGGCGCAACTAAAATCTTACTATCTGTCAGTTGTTGAATAACAAATTTTTTATTTTGTTTTGTTTCTTTTGTTCAACAATCTATTGTTGTTAACAAAACGGGGGAACAAGAACGAGCGCGGTTGTTGCGTTTCGCGGTCAAATACAAACTATCAATTCTTTTATTTGTTATATTCACAGAATTTTCTTTAGCATTCATATTAAATATGTATTTCTGTTGTTTCCACTAAGCCTTCGCTCATTATAATTAGCGCTCATAAAGAGTAGTTTCAATAATTTTTTCTTTCCACTTGTTCTCCTTATGTTTAGAAAGAACAAACACACAGAGATTTACAAAATTTTCACAAATATAACAAATTTTATTATTTTATTTTTTGTAATTATCGCGTCCATTCACGTAAAATATATTTTTGGGGTTTTAACTATACTTTTTTTTAACCGATATTATCATTTAAATAACGAAATAATACGGAGCAAAAAAATAACACGTCTACTTCACTCTGACGAATATTATTAAAAATTCTTTATTTACACAATTTTTCTATTTGTTGTTAATGAAATAAAAAAAATTTAAGAAAAATCAGGTGAAAGTTGGACCCGCTATAGCGAAAAAACTTCACCAAGATAGGCTAAAAAGCAATAATTTTAATCTTTGAAGCTTATTTCTTAAACTAAAAGAGATAATATATGCCTACACCTCCACTATCACCATGTGTAATTTCATGGAAATCAGAACAGTCATTCTGAAGTACCATAATTACTTCCATTTCATTTTTTGAATCGCACACTGTGTGTCGTTATCTAATTTCTATAAGAAACAAAGGACTGCGCACGAAACTTTTGATGTAGTGAAAACTAAATAATTATGTTAACTGTTTACATTTGTCATTATGCTCACTAGCCATGTGGTATGTTTCATGGTTATAGCAAAATTAATTTTTCTTAAAATGGAAATTGAACAAAAAACACCAAAACACATAATTGAACTTTTTCATGAAATCTTACATCGGTCATATAAAACAAATGCTAGGAAGGCAGTTGTGTCAAAAAATACAGTTTCTTGGTTCATAATATTATACAAAGAAGTCATGGTCACTGAATGGAAACCTGGTGATGGAAGAAAAATAGTGTCATCAGGCTGTAGGACTGAGACAAAATAGAAAGGATTTCAGAGAAAATCCCCTAATCTCTGGAAGAAAAGTGTCACAAAAAGTTAATTGCTTTAAGGTTTTATCAGAAAAGTTGAAAGGAAATCTAGCCTGAAGACATATACAATCCTAAAAAATCCTAACAAAAACGCAAAACAAGATTTTAGAGGTAAAAAAATAACTCGAAAGTTCTTCAGACGAATTTTTTCATAATTATTATTTTTGTATAATAAACGATGAAACGTTCGTGCAGACTAACTTTTTTAAACTTCTTGATCAGGAATTCTATATTGCAGATGCTAGAGCGAATATGACAGAAAAATATCGTGTTTCAAAGAAATGAAAATTCCCAAGAAAATTTTAGTTTTGGGAAGCCATATGCATATGCGGAAAAAAAGCACTTCATTCGTAAAAAATGGTTCCATTAACACAGAAATATACGTGAATGGGAGCCTTTGGAAAGGACTTCTCCCTTTCCTAAGGAAATACAGTGTATCCACTTTTTTTCTGGACTGTTCTTGCTTCTTCTCATAACAGCAACAAAACGATGGAGTGGTAATAAAGAAGTTGTGAGTGTTTGTACCGAAAGATGCTAATCCATCAAATTGTCCGGAACTCCGAGCAATTGAAAAATATTGGGCTCTAGTAAAAAATAATTTAAAGAACATTAAAAGCTCAGCCTAAAATGAAGCGGAGTTTAAAAATAAGTGGACTTATTCGAGCAAAAAAATTACCGAAACACAATAAAACCTTTAATTGGAAAAATTCTAAATAATATAAAATATTTCCTTAAAAACCAACATAAAATAATTTATTCTTTTATGTTTAGAATTTGAACATAACAGTCATTAATGAAAAAATTCGTCCATTGGTTTGGTTTCTATAAGCAGATTTGTATGCACGGATTTTTTTGTGCGCAGTCCTTATTTTCAAACGTACTAAAGATTTTATATTATACGAGCTGTTAACCCGCTACTTCGTTAGCGGAAATTTTTTTTAGAACCATACTATAAAATAAATCTAAAATAGGATTTTCGAAAAGTACAAAAGGCATGTATGATAAGGTGCCAGTAAAGTACCAATTTTTTACATCTTTAACATTCGAAATTTAAAAAAAAACTACAAAAGTATTTCTATTATTATTTTTTAGTATAGAGGAATGTGACTAATAGACCTTGAGAATTCTCATTTATAAATAACAATATCTCTTTAATATTAGATTTTTAATATTAGAATAACGAAAAATAAATATTAGAATAACGAAAAAGTATTTTAGAATAAGGAATTAAGAACCACAAAATCACTTTTGAGGATTCTGATTCATTTAGTACCTTACATCTTCAATTTTATGTTTCTAGGATGTATATTAAAGAACATTCAAAAAGTATTGTTAGAAGATCGAAAAAGTGCCACAAAATCCCTTCTTATGGATACTCACTAACTTAGGGCCACATAACTTTAACTTCACATTTCTAGGTTAAATATTATAGAAAATTAAAAAAAAAACACATGTCCTTAATTTCATGTTTCTAGGTTCATAACTATAAAAAATTCAAAAAGTACCATTAGAAGAACAAAAAAGTACCACAAAGTCCCCTCTTATGGATTCTCATTCACTTAGCATCACATGTCCTTAATATCATGTTTCTGGATTCATAATTATAGAAAATTCAAAAAGTACCATTAGAAGAACAAAAAAAGTACCACAAATCAAACATGGTGGATTGTCATTCATTTAGGACCATAAATCTTTAATTTCATGTTTCTGGGTTAAACATTACCGAAAATTCAAAAAGTACCATTGGAATAACAGAAAAAAAAAAGTACCACAAAGTCCACTCATATAGATTCTTATTCATTTAGGACCACATGTCCTTAATTTCATATTTCTAAATTCATAATTATAGAAAATTCAAAAAGTACCATTAGAGGAACGAAACAGTACCACAAAATCCCTTCTTATGGATTCCCATTCATTTAGGACCACATATCTTTAATTTCTTGTTTCTGGATTAAATATTATAAAAAATTCAAAAAGTACCATTAGAAGAACGAAAAAGTACCACAAAAACCTCTCTTATAGATTCTCATTCATTTAGGACCACATATTCTTAATTTCATGTTTCTACGTTAAGTATTATAGAAAATTCAAAAAGTACTATCAGAAGAACAAAAAAAGTACCACAAAATCCCCTCTTATGGATGCACATTCACTTAGGACCAAATATCTTTAATTTTTTGTTTCTATGTTAAATATTATAGAAAATTCAAAAAGTACCATTAGAAGAACAAAAAAGTACCACAAAAACCTCACTTATGGATTCTTATTCATTTAAGACCACATATATTTAATTTCATGTTTCTGGGTTAAATATTATAGAAAATTCAAAAAGTACCATTAGAAGAACAAAAAAGTACAACAAAGTCCCCTCTAATGAATTCTCATTCATTTAGGACCAAATATCTTTAATTTTATGTTTCTATGTTAAATATTATAGAAAATTCAATAAGTCCCATTAAAAGAACGAAAAAGTACCACAAAGTTCTCTCTTATGGACTATCATTCACTTAGCACTTCATGTCCTTAATTTCATATTTCTAGGTTAAATATTATGGAAAGTTCAAAAAATACCATTAAAATAACAAAAAAGTACCACAACGTCCCCTCTTATGGATTCTCATTAACTAAGGACCATATATTCCTAATTTTATGTTTCTAGGTTCATAATTATAGAAAATTCAAAAAGTACCATTAGAAGAACGAAAAAGTACCACAAAGTCCCCCTTGTGAATTCTTTCCAACATCGGACCATGCGTATTTAATTTCATGTGTCTAGGTTAAATATTACAGAAAATGCAAAAAAGTACCAATAGAAGTAGAAAAAAGTACCAATAGAAGTAGAAAAAAGTACCACAAAGTCCATCCTCTTGAATTCTTACCCACAGGACCATGTATCTTTAAGTACCACAAATTCCACTCTTGAGAGTTCTTGTCTACATTTTCTTAATTTCATGTTTCTATGTTTAATGTAATTGAAAATTCATTATTAAGTTTGAATAAAATGTAATTTCCCGCATTTACCCCTTTTTTTGGTACTTTTTTTTGACCCATCGAAGTATTAAAAATTGTATTCCAATAAATTTCTAAATTGTAGTGGTATCCCGTATTAAAATACTCATATGAATATTTCAATAAATATAAAAAAAGGTTTTATGAAAAAAGTACCAAAAATAGGTACGATTTTTACCCCTTAAACGTTTGAATTTCTAAAAAGTATTTGTATTTCTCATTTTTTGATATGTTGTGAATACGACATACATTTTATCTGTATGTTGATTGGTTTCAAAGATACATATGGTGCCAAAAAAGTACCAAAATACAGTTTTTACCCGTTTTCTCCCTAAAACGGCCGATTTTCAAAAAAGTACTAGACACCTGTCCAATTATTTTTTAAACGAATAACGATAACTATTCAACTTTTTTTGTATTATTATTAGTTTGCGAGTTATAAGGTTACCGATTTTTCCCGTTTTTACCCTTTTTTACTTCCTAAACATTCGAATTTCCAAAAATCCCGTCTTAGTGGATCTATATGGAGGGAGACCTACCTACGTTCCAAATTTCGTCTCTCTAGCTTCAGCCGTTTGGGCTGTGGGATGATGAATCAGTCAGTCAGTCAGTAACGTTACTCTTTTATATATATAGATGAATATATTTCGCATATACATTAAAGTGCCTCACGAAAAAAAATTTCAATTGTACCCCTCTAAAAATGAAGATTAGTTTGTTCTTATAAGATTCTCAAAATATTACATCTCAATGTTAAGATTTACGTGAGCTGGACCATTTTCAAAACACCTCTAAAATTACGTATTTCTTTCAATGTCATTATCAAAATTTTAGTTATAAGAAAATTAACTTCAACTTATAATAGAGGCATACTACGACCCTCAATATTCATTTAAATAATTATTATATTTCTTTTCATTCGTGAAATATTAAGATTTTACTAAAATTTTTTATCACATTTTCAATATTAAAACATGTAATTTTATATATTTCGGAAATTTTTCAAAATATATTAGGTTTTAATGTACCATAGAATTGGTCTATCCTACTGCTATTGAAGATAACAAGTAATTAACCCACTAAGAGCTAAATGGTCAATTTTATGCATTTAGTTCCCAAAAGGTTAAATTTGCAATTTTTGCAAATAAGTCGCATGGAAGTATTCATTACACTTAAATATTGATAAATTTATGAAAAACATAGTTAGTTCATTTAAAACCGCGATAATAATCGAGTAAAAGTAAGTTTTTGAAATTTAACCGCTATTTTGCACGAATTTACATTTATATCCTTAACAAACCATTTATTTGCCATTAAAATTAACTCACCAATTATGGACCGGAAATCCTAAAATTGTATTTGTGCAACTAAAGGGTGAAATCAATCCATATTTCAATAGTATTTAATGAGACCTTTCCAATGATGCCCTAAAATATATAAAAATATTTAAGATGGAAAATGTCCAAAATATTCAAACTTTAATAAAATACTGTTTACAATAAAATCATTGAAAATTTTACTTAAATTTTAATTTAGCGAGAATGAAAACAAATTTTAAAATATTTTTTGCTCAATATGCATTAGACGTCGTTTTTCTATCATATGTTGTAATTTTTTTTACAAAAAGTTAAAAATTGTGTATACTGTTGATCGAAAACCATATTTTTGGAGGTTTTTTTAAAATGGTCCAGCTCACGTAAATGGAATAATTGAACCGAAATATTTTGGGAATGAGTTAAAAACATATCAATATTTAATTTTAGTGGGGTACATTTACAACTTTTTTTGTCACCATACAAATCAAGGCACTGTAATATACATATTACTACGTAAACACCTTTGCAATATCTTTTAATTTTACGAAGAAAGTTTATATAATAATATTGATAATTTTGGTTCGTTTTGATAGTTTTTCGAGAAATTCTTGGTAGGAAAAATAATTTCCTTGTGGCAAAGCAGAACAGTGGGTCAGAATCGACATATTTTGGAAATAATCTTCAGATCGGATGGTTGAATTTGCATGAAATTTGGTACAGGCATAAAAGAGGAGTGTACAATATTAAGTGGGTTTTTTCACATTTTCGGCTATAAAATCCACATTTTTCCGAAGTCCCGTAGATTTTGATTAAAAACTTTTAACAACATATTACAGATTCTTAAACTGCATTCCGTTTGTCGATTCGTGCTTAGGGATTTAAGAAAATATAGACTAAAGTCAAAACTTTCATATAAAATGGGTCGAATTCGTGACCATTTCAGTTATTGGGCTTGCTTTTTATTTTAAAGTCTTCTCTGTGAAGATACCTTTCAGAAAAGTATAAAATTATTATATGTTGTTAAAGAAAATTAAATTTTAGAGAAAAAAGAGTGTAGACACTTTTTCGGCCAAAAAAACACAAAAAGTCGTAATTTTTGCAATTTTCAACTTCAAAATCTTTTATTTTTTGACTCGGCAAAGATATCGACTTACATTTTTTTATTCAATAGATAATTTTGTTCTTTAACTAGTGAAAGTAAAATAAAATCGTTCGGAAATACTAGGATATATATGAAAAAAACTGGTCCAAGAACATGCAAAATTGAAGTACTTAAAAATTCAAATGCAAATAACTCAAAAACTATAAGAGATAAATGGGACATGCAAGCAGGTTTTTTGTAGGTCTTATCAGTGCCTAAAATAGTGTATATTTAATTGGACGAGAAATAAAAATTTAGCAAGCTATTAAAAAATTAGTGTGTCAGAGGTATCAGAGGTACCCAACTTTTTTAAAACACATCTAAAAAATCGGATTTTTTTCAATAGTACATATTAGCTGTGTTTTGTAACTAACTTTCATAGTCAATTTCATACAAAATTAAAATTTATATACATTAGGAGTTAACGTGAAGAATTTTACATGTTAACTTTAACGTCGATAAATTTATGAAAAAAAATACAATTATGAATATTTTAATGTCAATAAATGCCAAAAATCTAAAAATACAATAAAATATAACTAAAACAAAATTAATTTTTTAGTTTTTTTAAATTAAATATAAGGATTTATTTGTGCAATTTTGTTTTGCATATCAAGTAATACCAAATCGGGGGAGCATCGTGTTTTAACGGTAGCAACAAAACACAGCTATTATCAAAATTGTCTTTATAAGCAAATTAAGTTCAAAACATAATAGGCATGCTAACACTAAGAATATCCATTGAAATAATATTTATATCTCTTTACATTCACGGAATATTAATATTTTATTACCATTTTAATAATTTTAACAAAAATTTAGTTCATGATATACTAATCAACATTTGTCTATTATGTGTTATAATCTTTCACAAAAAGTATAAAACGAGTACACCATAGATGGATATCTTATTATTTGGCTATTACATGAATATATTTCACCAAGAACGGTGAGTTCGGTTGACATAAATAATATACCAAAAGATGCGAATAAAAATGCCGCCCTAACATTATTTTTTTCATATGCTAAATATTTTAGCAGTTATTAAGAAATTAGTGAAAAAAACGCTTTTTGCAAAATTTAAGATTTTTTTCTTAAGAGCTTTTTTAAAAAGTGAAAACGCCAAAAAGGTTAACATAAAACTGCTATTGATACAAATAAAATGTATCATCAAAAATGCACAAATCTTGATTTTATTCAGTTAAGTGAAAATACCCATGTATACCTACAATTAAGATACACTCGTGAGGAAAAAAAATGTTTTTCTTCTAAGTAGGTGAACTAGATGGAATTTGATGAACTGAACAAAAATCTGCTTTCACTTTTTTTCTACCACTTTTTTATGGACCTTATTCAGCGGTTGCACTAGTAAAACTCGAGAACGGTTTGTCATATAACTCAATAACCGATTGTATGATTTACATTAATGATACACCAAAAAGAGACAGACGTCAAGTCAACATTATTTTTATTCGCTCAAGATTTTCAGAGTTAATGATCAAAATTCAAAATGTTTATCTTTTTTCGATAAATTGTGAATTCAGATCTATGCATCAATCATGATGAAACAATGGACCGATCTGTATTTTGCGCACAATCTTTACATGGACAGCCTACGACGAAGTCTCAATAGAATTGATTATTATCGGTCCAGGGTATTATATTATTGGGCTTGACCGACTTGACACTCTCACTTGTTTCATTTTGTATAAGGAATATATGCGCTATATTAGGATATTTGTTATTTTGGCCGATTAAGTTTTTTATACCCACCATCAAAAAGATGGGGGGTATATTGATTTTGTCATTCCTTGTGTAACATGTCGAAAGAATCATTTAAGACCCCCGTCCGTCTGGCACAAATATTTATCTTATATAAGGTTTGTTTGGTATTGAAAATGGGCAAAATCAGTTAATAAACAAAAGAATTATGGACTAAAAAGTAGAATCACAGGGTGTCCGTTGTAGCTTCATTTCATACTTTTCTGTTGATATCTCTTAAGCAAAAGCATGTACGACAACGAAATTTTGTACAAATAGTTTAAGGGTCAATATAAGCTTGGTAACCAAAAATGGCCGTGGTCCGCCTACTCCCATATAAGGTGAAACGTCAACGAAATTTTGTACAAATAGTTCAAGGAAACTCGGAAACAAAAAATGGGCGTGGTCCCATTCATAAAACGTAAAATTTAAAAAAGTTGATGGTGGGTATATAGATTCAGCTGAGCCGAATATAACATTCCCGCTTGTTTTATAACAACAATAACCGACAACATTTTCGAAATTCGCGTTTTGATGGAAATCTATAATTTAGAATCATTAAGATCATCTGTCAAAATTTCATCGACATATTGTTTTAACAACATTAACTTCAATCATAATCTTGTTGCTACAAGACAGGAACCTCAATGATAAAATTGTATCCATTAAAGTTAATTTTAAAATGTATTTATTTATTTATTTTTTTTTTGTTTCCTTTTTTTTTATAAAATCAAATTTGAAAAACATTTTATAATGTCAAAATATACTCTAAAAGGATTAAATATTTTATAAAAATAACAAAATATGCTATAAATATGCACTAAAAATCGCCAAATGCAAAAATATGCCGTTAAGGGTAAAATATGCAAAAATATGCACTAACAAATAGATGCCAAAATGATTTATTTATTCTGAAAGGGATAAATATTTTATCGATGGCTTCATTAAACGTCCAGGAAAAAACATGCAATTACATATTTGTGGTTTCCCTGTTTATTACTATAATTAAAAATAATTATTGAACTAACCTAATAAAAATTATTACTTTTCTTTTTTTCTTTTAGATAAGTGACATTCACCAATTTTATACTAGGAATCACGATTTGCTGCTTGATCTAGATATGGAATATAAAATGGGTATAACGAACGGTGTAAATTCTAGAATTTGTTTTTGCAAACTTCTCGTATGTTTCTTCTATTTAACTCAAAATTTATTATATTTTTAAGATTAATTGTAATGTATTTTATATATATATACTTTTACTTTAATTATACAATGTGCCTTACATTAAGCATTAAGTTTTTGTTTATTTTCGTATAAATCTATTTTCGCAAATTATCGGAAAATTTTCCGATAAAATTATCGTAATTATTAGACAACAACTATTCCTTTTTTTGATTACTTGTTAAACATTTGTTTCTTCTTGTTTATTGTTCACACAATTATACCTTCGGTATATGACCCAAACCAATATTTATATAGAAAATTAAAAATAGTATAATATACTACAACATACAGTCTTTATAACATATTCAAATTTTTTACTTTTATTTATTTTACTTTTTATTGTTTCGCGTAACTATTATTATATGTATAAGGGGTACATTTGTATTTTTCACAAATTAATATTATATTTTAACATACTTTATTATTTACACATTTATACCTGCGGTATACATATGTGCCCAGCAAAAAACTATGAAGTTCTTCCAAAAATAATAATAATAAATTTCATCACTTCAAAAGTGTAACAAGTGCATATTTTAAACTTTTTGGAAATTCTTTATAATTACTTCCGAAAAACTTATAGCCTGTTTCTGTATGTCGAACGAATGCTTTCTTTCGCCTTCTAAAATTTGGGTTTCTCTAAATTACTTCTATGCGAACAATGAGTCGAACGACAAGTCAAAAGAAAACGTAAGCGTTTTCATATAAAATTGGGTTTCTGTATTTCGAACGATAAGAACAAAAATGTCAAAATCAGTCACTTGCTATTTTGCTTTCGACTGGTTGAATTTTTTAAAGAAAAATAGGAAAAATACTCACAAGGACATTGCAAATGTTCCTTAATCATGTTTATTATTCATTTTGATGTATTTGGTATCAATAAATAACGATTTTGTGTTTAAAAAACAATTTCTAAAAAAAAAAAAATCAAAAAAATTTTTGTTTTTTAATTATTTTAATTTTGTTTGCTTATTAACTTGGCTGTATATACGTTTAAACAATTTAGTAGTATTTTTAATATTTTTACGAAAAAAAGTTACTCTGTAAGAAAAATAAAACAAAAACAATAGGAAAAGACGTAACTCCATGCGAACGAAAGCGTAGGAAATACAGAAACCCAAAATTATTCGAATTCGTTCGACTTGCTTTCGTTCGCTTTGATTTTCGTTCGTCATAGAGAAACAGGCTATTAAAATCAAGGTTTAAATATGCAGTTTTAGCTAAAAAATACGACTGTGCAATAAATATACAAATGTTTCATTTATACAATACACAACAACTAGAAATATCCATACTATGACATCGTTATACTACTGAATTTGTGACTCGTCTCTGCAATTTTCAGCAGCAAAAGCAAACCATTGCACACAAAGTAAAATATATTTCTGTAGAGTTGCGCACGCACAATTTTGTTGAACCCATATTGCACAGTATTATTTATTTTCGTTTTGATTTTACTGCTATAGTATAATGTATAGCAGCCTTTTTGATGACAATTTCATTGCTGCTAGACATTCTTGTGTGAAAGATAAAAAACATAAACATACTTACGAACATACGCACTACATATATACAAACGCAGATACCAACATACAATATGTATATTAGGTTACATTTCAACCCTTGTGTGTTTTATTTTACACACAAAGCAACGAAAGTGCAAAAACAAGACTGCTAAAATACCTACTATAGCAGTAAAATCAAAGCGCAAATTTTCAAATAGAGAAAAATATCCATCATAACAAAGAAAACACTGACTGGTGTGTAATATGTTTTCGGCAAAATTCTACGAGCACACTGCAACACGAGGTTGTAGTTTATATATTTGACAAACAAGTTGAATACTGTTTAAGTATGTGGCTTTAAATTGTAAACAAACGCTGCAATTTTTAGTATACCACATGAAAATAATGCTGCAGTTTGTAGTAGTATGGAACACAAAATGTTAAAGAGTGAATATATTTTTTTGTATGGCGTTTGTTAGTAGTTGATATTTATAATAAATGAGAGCTACTATAGTAGAAAAATTAAACCTTGATTAAAATAAATGAATTTTTAGCGGAAAAAATTTTAATAATTTCTAACAAAATTTAAATTTTTAAAATTTTATAAAAAAAAAAATATAAACATAGTTTTAATAGAAGTACTTCAAAAGCACTGAACAAAAAGTATAAAAGAAGAACATCCTACCAATGACAAAAAATAAAAAAAAACTTCTGCAGTTCTTTTTCACTACTAAGTACTTTCTAAAATGACAGCGCAATGTTAGAATCATGACTTTTTCAGTTCTTTTTTTTGCTGGGTATATATGTCTCAAATCAATCTTCATACAGAAAAAGAAGTATATGTATGTATATCTAGTATAATTTGTCAAGTCCTATTATGTTAAACCAAAGAATATAAATCATATAAATTGTGCATCTTAACTAAAACTAAAGTGTAGGGCATATCATATGTGTTTTTTTTGCTTTAAAAGTAGAAAAACTTTAATCCGCACCGAACTAATTATGGATTTTTTAACGTCATATGAACTTATGTAAATATACATAATTTCAAAGTAGCAAATTTATATTTTAAAATTTGATTTGTGTAGTTTTGTTACTTATGTATTTCAAAGTTGCAGATGTTAAAGTTAATTATTTAAGTAAATAAATCAAAACAAAAAATAAAGTTATATCCACTTGAAAAATATATTAATTTTTTTATTAAAATCGAGTTTAGATTTTCGTTTCAAAGTTTTGATTTTTTCTGTAAAAAAAAGGTAGAATTCTATTGAAAAAATACCTAAATTGTGTAAATTATTTTCACTAATTTGTGAATAAAATCAAAACTTATGAATTGATTTTAATGAGATATTTCTTGTTTTGTTTGCAACAAATTTAAGAAAGGTATAATTACGTCGATGCAGATCAAAGTATTTCTACTTTTAAAATAACAAATCACGTATGCTACATGCTACATTAATATAAATGGTCGTATTTTATCCACTAGTATATAAACAACCAAAATTTCTGTTATCACTTTTTATAGACGCAATACAATTTGTTTCTTGTTTTTCCAAATAAAGATCTTTGTAAGCAATACACACACGTACAAACACATGTATTGCATTTAAACTCTCTCTCTCTCTGTGTTGGTGGTGAATTTTGCTTTCCCTTGTTACTTATCCCCCTTATCTTTGTAAAAATTTTTTGCTTAATATTTTTTCTTGATATTTTATTCAGATGTTTTGAATGTACTACATTTGTGTATTATTATTTATGTCAAATTTATTTGTGCCGGATGAATTCATATATTCAGATCACTTAAAAAGAAGACAGAAAAGAAGAATGAAATATGAAAGAAATGTGAAAAGAGAAACATAAATACGATAGATTGTCAACTGTTTCATATCTTTCATTTTACTGATTAGTTCAATTGAAATATTTTATTTTCATGAACGACACAACTCTATATTATGAAGAGGCCATCTCAATCTCCGGACTTAAGTTCAAATGAGCTCTGGTAGTCCTAAAATAAAAAATAATGTTTCAAATCTAAAAATAAGCAAGAAATGTGAAAAAAATTAAGCAAACTTAGTATGTATTTCATTTCACCTGAGTTTCTTCGAATCTTGTGAGTTCTATGAAAAGATGAAAGGAGCATCTACTAAGTATTGAAAAAGTATATAGAACTATGTTATTTAATACTTGTTTAGAAATGTTTACTGATTACATTTTATACTTTATTTTTTTGTTTTTAAAACTTTCAAGTTCATTTGAAAATTGTATCAGAAAATTTTTATTAGTTAAAAACTTTTGAGAGAATGACACACAAAATTGTAAGTTAATTAAGTTTTTAAATATTTACAAAATTGTAACAATTATTATTTTGCAGTGAATAAACATTTGCCGAATTATTTAAATCAATTTAAATATAGTTTATTCAATAACGTCTAGTTTTCAACATTTTTATTAAAATTTTGTTTAATTTGGAATAATTTTGGTGTCCTCCTTCTTGATATTTCTTGGAGAACTAAATTGGATAATTGGAAAATTGCTTAATTTGTTCAAGACGCCTTTAAGAGAATTGAAATCCGCAACAAATTGTACTGAAAATAATATCTTGTTTCATGAGAAAGAGCAGAAGACTTCAAGGTTTATCTCCCACAATGCCAATGATAAGATCACCAAATGCAAGTAACACCACAATGCTTGCAAATCCTACTGAAAGTGAATCAGAAAATGTGTTTGTATATTCCAATCCTGAATGTATATGTCAGACCCAAAAGGGTCAAGAACAGGTAACAAATCAATTTAATAAACGCTTAGAAGAAATGCAGAATCTTTTATTAAATCAAATAAGTTCAATGCATTTATTGCTGGAGTCAAATAATATTAATATTCAAAATTCAATAACTGCCATTAGAGATGATTTACGAATTGTCGAATCAAATGTAACACGTTTAAACATTCCTAATGTGTCGGAAACACCGGTTAGCAATTTAAATACATCATCAGCTCATAATATACCCATAAATGTATTATCTATGCCTAGTAATCATACTAATATATCTTCCATTAATAATAATAATAATACTCCCATGCCAACATCTAGTTGTAATATATATAATAATACTTCTACGACTACAAGTTCACTACCTACTTCCTATGCAAGTACTCAAATATTTGATTAAATTCCTTTTTTTGCCTCTCAACCTATAGCTCAAACTTCATTCTATCTTACACCCCATGCATTCAAATTTGTAGCAATCGGTCAATAATCACCGACAAAAGAATATTTACCCACTTCCGAAATTTTCGGAATTGCCAGAAGATTGGCAAACTTTTTATGAGTCTTTCAGGTCTTCAACCCAAGAATTCGAATATTCAGAACTTTTTAATATAATGCGTCTTAGAGAAAGTCTCGAAGGTGAAGCACGAGAGACAGTTGAATCACTTGTAGCAAGTTCAAAAAATGTTAATGCAATAATTGAAACATTGTCACAAATGTTTGGCAGACCAGAACAATTAATAAAATCACAAATTCAAAAGGTTCGATCCTTACCATCTGTTAATGAGTCAGATTTAAATTCTCTTATTATTTTAGCAAATAAAGTCGTGAATATGATTACATTCTTGGAATCTGTTGGAGGAAGTTATCATTTGACAAATCCATTACTTTTAAGTGAACTTCATTCAAAATTACCTGTCTCTAGACGACTTCAATGGGCAGAAAAATGTTTGAATCTAAATCGAATGCCGACAATAACAGATTTTTCAAATTGGTTATCTAATTTGAGGAAAATTTCTAATATGGTTATCGATTCTCTTCCATTAATGGATATATCTAAAGAAAGCAAAAAATTTGCGGGTGTAGTTGTAAATAGAAAATGTAAACTATGTGAAAATGAGTGCAAGTCATTAGCAGTCTGCAAAAGTTTTATAGATTTATCAATTGATTCTAGATGGCAAACAGTTAAATACTTAAAAATTGTTTTTCTTGCTTGAAGTTTTGTCATCATGCAAACAATTGCTATTCAAAAAAGAAATGTGAAATTAATAATTGTAGCAATACTCATCATATACTTTTACATAAGGATGTTCCTTTAACTCAAAGTTCCAATTCTCAAAATATTCCAATTTCAATGCAACAACAGGCTCGAAATTGTCTTGTAGATATTAATTCTGAAACCGTACTGTTCCAAATAATTTCTGTCATATTGTATGGACCAAAAGGTTTTTAAAAAATTTATGCCTTTATCGATGATAAAGTGTCTATTATTGATTCTGAAATCGTTCAGACTATAGGTATATCAGGCCGGAAAGACGCTTTGGAATTGCAATGGATTAATCAACAAGTTTCTCAAGAACAAACTGAAATAATTAATGTTGAGTTAAGCAATTTAGAAAATAATGAGAGGTATGTAATGAAAAATGTATATGTTTCAACCAAGTTAGACCTTCCTAGACAAAGCCTAAACGCGTCAGACATTAAAAACAATGATTCGAATATTGACATTTCACATTTTAGTTATAACCAAATAAAACCTAAAATTTTTATAAGCTTAGCACATGCTTATTTAACTGTTCCAATTGAAACTCCACAATTACTATCTCCATGTGGACCTATAGTTACAAAAACAAGATTAGGTTCGGTAATTTATGGAAATGTTAATAGTAATAAGAATGATGGAAAATGTAATTCATGTCATTTCAAGAAACTTGATAGAGAATTAAAAAATTATGATGATTTGGAAAATTTAATGAAAAGTTATTTTGGAATGGAAACGTTTGGAATCCGTCATTGTGAACCATTAATTTCAATAGAAGGTAAAACCGCTCTAGAAACATTAAAAAATACAACAAAGAGAAAAGAAAAAAGATTTGAAGCTGAATTACTTTGGCGAAAAGATTTTACGTCATTTCCTGAAACATATAGTATGGCATTAAAAGATTAATTTTTGTTGAACGAAAAATGTTATTAGATCCGAAATATGCTGAAGAATATTGTAATAAAATTGAGGAATATCTAGAAAAAGGTTATGCCCGAATACCTTCTGAAGAAGAAGCTTAAAGACACTCAAACAAAACATTTTATTTACCACATCTCGGAGTTAAGAATCCTAATAAAAATAAACTTCGTTTTGTTTTTGATGCTGCAGCAGAAGTTAAAAATATGTCACTAAACAAAGCTCTTCTTTCAGGCCTCGACCTAAACCAACCACTCCAATTGGTTTTATATAAATTTAGGCAAGTCCCTATAGCTATTTGTGGAGATCTTAAAGAAATGTTTCATCAAGTATTATTATTCCTGAAGATCAAGATGCACTTCGATTTTTTTGGAGAAATGGCAATACTTCTCAGCCACCTAAAACTTATATTATGCAAAGAATGATTTTCGGAGCAGCGTGTTCTCCCACTACTGCCCAATTTGTTAAGAATCGGAATGCAGAAGATTTTATGGACATTTTTCCTCAAGCTGCTACTAGTATAATAGAGAAACACTATGTTGATGATTATGTTGATTGTTTTAATTCTGTACAAGAAGCCATCAAGGTATTTAAAGTAGTGAAGCATATTCATGAGTGCGGAGGTTTCGAAATGCATAATATTATTACAAATTCAAAAGTTGTAGCTGAAGAACTCGATATTTCAAGCGATGATGAAATAAATATTGAGAATGACAAAATAGAGCGAATTTTAGGAATGCATTGGGCCTCAAATTGGTGGTGGATTAGAAAATTCTGACTGTTTTATTTTCGTTTTAAAATTTCACAAGGTTCCGAAGAGTATTCTCGAATTAATAGAAATACCAACAAAACGACAGCTTTCCCAGATTTTATTTTGAAGAATGTAACGATATTAAAAAAATTGAACTACATTTATTTTGTGATGCCAGTGAAGAGGCATTAGCAGCAGACGGTTATTGGCGTATTGTAAAAGATTCAAGTGCGAAATTAGTTTTTATAACAGTAAAAACAACTTGTGCTTCAATGCGTTATCAATCTATACCAAAATTAGAATTACAAGCAGCTGTAATGGCAGCACGTTTAAAAGATACAATAGTTAAAAGTCATGATCAAATTAAAGCTAAACAAATTGTTTTTTGGACCGATTCTCATACTGTTATTCGCTGGATTAGATCGGATTACGGAAATTTAAACAATATGTTGCAAATCGTGTATCCGAAATATTAGACAATTCTGATATTTGTAATTGGCGATGGTGTCCAACCTTAGAAAATCCAGCAGATGTTGCAACAAGAGCAAAATTTCCTATAACATATAACCCAGAAGGACGTTGGAAAAATGGTCCAGATTTTCTTTTACGTGGGGAGGTTAAGTGGTCTGATGAAAATAATATGGGGAATAGAGAGGACAAGAGTGATGAGTTTTTAAAACTAAAACATGTTGTTATGATAACACAAGATTTAGGTGTAATTGAATATATTATACGTCGCTCTTCAAGATATATAAAGGTTCTACGAGTTATAGCATGGGTGACACGATTTTATAGAAATCTTAAATTACAAATAAATGGTAACAACAAAGTTATGGGAGAACTAAGTACAGAAGAGTTTTTATCTGCTGAGAATAAAGTGATAAAACATATACAAAAGAAGCATTTTGACAATGAGTACAAAAGATTAATATAAAAAAAAAATATTGATATATTCAGTGATATAAGAACATTGAACCCACCATATTTAGAGAGTTGGTGGTGGATTAGAAAATGCTTCAGTGCTGCCTTACAATGCAAAACGTCCAATAATACTCCCAAAAAAAGATCGTTTTTCGTGTTTGTTAGTAGAATTTTATCATCAAAGGAATTGTCTTCAGAATACCAGTAATGTAATGGGAGATATACGTCAGAAGTATTGGATTCCTTCTTTAAGAAGTTTGGTTCGTTCTATCGAAAATAAATGTAGAGTTTGCAAAATTAGGAAAGCCAAACCCATTCAACCCCAGATGGGAATCTTACCAGTTGATAGAGTTACACCATTTGTAAGACCTTTCACATACACAGGAGTGGATCTTTTCGGACCGTTTAATATTAAAATACGTCGTTGTCAAGAAAAGAGATGGGTTGCGTTATTTACATGTATGACTGTCAGAGCCATACATCTTGAAATTGTAACCGATTTATCAACCGATTCATTTCTGTTAAGTTTAAGAAACTTTATTAATAGACGTGGAGTACCAATACAAATTCGAAGCGATAATGGAAGAAATTTTGTCGGCGTTAATAAGGAAATCAAAAACTAATTTTTCTTTATGGATTAGAACAAATTAGCTAAAAATTCAACGTCATTAGGTATAGAATGGATTTTTAATACACCCTTTGATCCCAGTTCTGGTGGCGCTTGGGAACGATTGATACAATCTGTAAAGAAATCGCTATCTGTGCTATTAGGAAATGTTACGCCCAGATTGGATGTTTTTATGAGTCTTTTAATAGAGCGTGAAAACATAGTAAATTCACGACCTTTAACACATATTCCTGTATCCCCATATGGACCTGAACCAATAACACCAAATCATTTTTTGTTGGGCTGTATTAATTCCACACAAACTCCTAGCAATTTCGATCCAAAACTTAATTGTTTAAGAAAACAGTGGCGAATTTTGCAAAATTTAAAAAACGGTTTTTGGATACGTTGGATTAAAGAATGTCTTCCGGAATTAACAATAAGAACTAAATGGTGTTTACCAAAAGCTTCGTTAAAAGTTAGCGCTTTAGTATTTATTTGTGATGATACTGCACCTAGGTCTAAGTGGAGGCGTGGTCGTGTAGTTGGCATTTATAACGATAAATATGGAACATCAAGATCAGCTGATGTGAAAACGTGTGATGGAATTTTAAAAAGGCCAATATCGAAACTTGCAGTTTTGGATGTTACAAACGAGTGAATTTTTCCAGATAAATTCACGGGGGCAGAATTGTTATTTAATACTTGTTTAGAAATGCTTACTGAATACTTTTTATACTTTATTTATTTTTTTGTTTTTAAAACTTTCAAGTTCATTTGAAAATTGTATCAGAAAATTTTTATTAGTTGAAAACTTTTGAGAGAAAGACACACAAATCATTATTTTGTAATTTTTAGTGCAAAAAAATAATTTTTTGTGGAAATATTTTTTCATAATAGCCGGCCTTCGGCCGGGCGGAAGGACTTTTAACTCTGTGGTATGTCCAAAAGCGGCTTCGCTAACGTAATTCTTCCTTTTTACTCAACTTTTTTTATAACAAAAATTTTTTTAATGCGAGTTTCTTAGGGAAATTCGATTTTCAAAGCCCTATAATTTCCGAAATATTTAATTGCGCTGAAAAATTTTTACATCATTATTTTCACCGATAAAAGTACTATCAATGGCGAAGAAATCAAATAAATCGGAGCTGAGTTAGGGAGGTCTATTTATGCCCCCAATTTTATATGAAAACACTTACGTTTTCTTTCGACTTGTCGTACGATATATACCTTATGCCGTTTTCACACTTGCGTACATCTTAAAGGAATGCATGGAAATTGTTAAAATGTGAAACATTTGTTCGCACTTGCAACATCTACCATTAATCATAAATGAAAAAGTCACATGCAACGTAGATTAAGAAGGTAACTACAACTTACAACAACTGCAACACCAAAAAAATCCAATGTATTTGGTTTTCGCATTAACATCTGTTATGTATACTTTAATTTTGGCATTTCACATGTTTGTTTACAAAAAACAAAAATACATTTGACATTTCATGTAATAAAAAAGGGAAGAAAGGCGCAGCAACACAAAAGGAAACAAAAAATTCAACAAAATGTAAACATAAACAACAATTTGACACTTTAAATTCTAAAACACAAGCCGCCATATTGATTTCAAAAAGCAAAAAAATTCTCAGCTGTTTTAATGTCGTTGCCTTCTTAATCTACCTTGGTCACATGGTTGAGGAAAAATGCTTGAGGAAAAAAAAATAAAGTTTATAAGATCAAGGAAAATAATCAATAATTTTATAAAATATTTCAATTAAACAATAAAAACAATTATTAATACGTCAATTTATATGATATTTTTTAATATTTGTATTTTAATTAAAGTTTTAATACATATTTTGTTGTTGTTGTGTTCCTATAATGTTTTTGTTTGCATTTTTTCTTGATTTTTTCAGTTTCATGTCATTTTTCTACTAATGGCATTAAGATAATCGAAAGATGTTAGGTGAAACAAAATGAAATAGGAACATCTTTTAAAGATGTTGAGTTCTGAGACCTATTATGAAAAAATATTTCCACAAAAAATTATTTTTTTGCACTAAAAATTACAAAATAATGATTTGTGTGTCTTTCTCTCAAAAGTTTTCAACTAATAAAAATTTTCTGATACAATTTTCAAATGAACTTGAAAGTTTTAAAAACAAAAAAATAAATAAAGTATAAAAAGTATTCAGTAAGCATTTCTAAACAAGTATTAAATAACAATTCTGCCCCCGTGAATTTATCAGGAAAAATTCACTCGTTTGTAACATCCAAAACTGCAAGTTTCGATATTGGCCTTTTTAAAATTCCATCACACGTTTTCACATCAGCTGATCTTGATGTTCCATATTTATCGTTATAAATGCCAACTACACGACCACGCCTCCACTTAGACCTAGGTGCAGCATCATCACAAATAAATACTAAAGCGCTAACTTTTAACGAAGCTTTTGGTAAACACCATTTAGTTCTTATTGTTAATTCCGGAAGACATTCTTTAATCCAACGTATCCAAAAACCGTTTTTTAAATTTTGCAAAATTCGCCACTGTTTTCTTAAGAATGGGAAGACGTTAACATCTTGTAAAATTTATGGTAGATGTTAGATGTGAGCAATTGTGAATACCACATTAGGAGTTAACGTGTAGAATTTTACATGTTAACTTAAACGTCGATAAAAGTGCTGCCAATTTATGAACAAAAATGCAATTATGAATATTTGAATGTCAATAAATGCAAAAAAATATAAAAATACAATAAAATATAACTAGAACAAATTTTAATTTGTTACCGTTAAGTGTTAATCAACGATAACACTTAACGGTAGCAACAAAACAAAGCTAATGTACAAAAGTACGGGAACAAAATATTAATACTAATAATCTTTTTCGTTTCTGTACATTAACAGAAAGAAGTAAAATAATATAGAATAAGGATAACAATAATTAAACTATATATGAGTCATTCCATTTAAAACCAACCAGCTTATTTTCTCACCTCTTCCGAATTTGATAATACTTGGTACAATTATTATTATTGTCAAAACTAAGACTAATTCAAAATTTCAGATAATTTCATCAAGTGGTTCGCGAAATATCGCGATTTGAAAGTGCAAAATAGCTCAAAATGTGTACAAAGTTGCATACACAAAATTACAAATATCTTTCAATGTATGTATTATATAAGATTTATTGATATGTCATATTAAAGGTATCAAAATTACCTTTAATATGGTTATTTGAAATTTTGAATTAGTCTTAGTTTTGACAAGAACAATGATTGTGCCAAATATCATTAAATTCGGAGAGGAAAAGTCAAAAATTGTAATTTTTCGTGTTGGTTTTAAATGGAATGACTCATATTTCTTATATCTCAAAAAAAAAAAAAAAAAAAAAAAATTTAAATTCTTAAAAAATTATATAATGTTAACCAGTGCTGCCACTTCATGTGTAATAACACATGTCGTGTGTAATTTTTATTTACATGTGTAGCCCATGTGTAATTAGTTTCATGTGTGATCTATGTGTAATTTTAAGTCTCATTGTAGTGAAGTTAATTTTTTCTTTTTAAACACTTTTAGTTTAATGTTTAAGTACATTATCCGATTTTAACAAAAATGTTGTCAACGGAAAGGACTTTTATTTCTCCTTATCATAAAAGTTACGTTACGTTACGAAAAAAAAAAAAATATTCTTTATTCATGGATATCCTGAAAAAGGGTCTTTTTATTTTTATTTCTTTTTCACATAATGTTTGCAATAATATTGTCCTTATAGTTCATAAATTTCACAATGGAATCTCATTGGGATCAGAAGTTACAACAATTTATCTTTACTAACTAAAACATTTTCTATTAGAAATTAAGTGTTTTTCAGACATATTGTTACTTATTCAAATTTTAATGTAATAGATAATCATTTGTTTAAATAGGACGTGTATATTGCAGTGTTATTTTGTAAAAAAATGCATATTTGAACTTAAATAAAATCTATATTAATTAAGGTATCATTATAAAATGTTAGTATAATCTAAAAAAAGTAGTACTTAAAACATTACTATAAATAGATTTCCACTTTTTTTATTCCGAAATACCCAAAATTCCAGTACGGAAAAGCTTGCTTCAAAAATTTTGTTTTTTTTCAGTAAAATGTAGGTATTTTTTTTTTTTAAATTCAGCTTTGACATTTTTGAGCTCCACAAAAAACTAAAAAAATAAAATTAACGAAATTCTGATAGGGCTTGTGGGGAGACTGTTACCCCATCTGCCCTCGGATTTATTTACATGGAAAAATGTATGGTCCAATGAAAAATAATGTTTCTTAAAGTGAAAAAATGTTACCAACTTTTTGAAAAAATCAATTTTTTTTTCAAATTTTCTGTTTAAAAATAATATAACTTTTTATCTAAATCACATAGGCATATGATTCTTGCACGAAAATTATTTAGAATTTTGTACAGAATCCAGAGAATATTTTAGAAAAATTTTAGGATTCAAACAAAGAACGCCAAATTAAAAAAAACATGTAAAATGAAATTTTACATTCGGCTGTGCCGAATCTTTGATACCCTTCACCATATTACCATCTTATCGACATCATATTACCATATTACCGACAATTAATAAAATTTTCGCCTTAACGTATGCTTGCATATTTTCACATATATAAATGTAAATTTTTTTCAAGCTACGAAAATTTGAATATGAAAAAAAAAAACAATCCTAGCAGGCTTTGCTTTTAAAAAATAAACAACAACAATTCCATATTTATTTATTTTTGTATGTGTGTATATACAAACTGACTGCATATACAAAGAACAACAACAACACTGTTATTCATTATATTATTGCTGTTGATAACTAAACTACTTGTCTATACAAAAAAACAAAAAACGTCACTAATAGTCATTACAATGCTTAATATACATCTTTGTGTGTGTATTTATATTCTTAAGACTGATCTATATATATAAAAATCTGTAGCTCTATATAAAAATCTGTAGCTTGAACAAGGGCTTCAAAAATAAAAAATTCGTTTTCCCCGATATCTCAGTTATTACTGAACCGATTTATTTCATTTTTTCAGAACAAAAATTCAGAAAATAATTTCCGAGCCCCCTTTAAAAATTCGAAGTCCCTGGTATATGCAGAGGCTTCAGAAACTGAAAAACCGGTTCTAAAAACCGGTTTTTAAAGCATATCTTCGCCATTTATAAACCGATCTTGCCGATTCAAAAAACCGAAATTTTATAAAAATATTTGTGACCGATCTGTATAAAAATAAAAATCTATAGCTTAAACCAGGGCTTCAAAAAATAAAAAATGCGTTTTGTCCGATATCTCAGTTATTATTGAACCGATTTATTTAATTTATTCAGAACAAAAATTCAGAAAATAATGTCCGAGACTTCTTTGAAAAAACGAAATCCGTAGTGTATACAGAGGCTTCAGAAACTGGTTTTTTGAACATATCTCGGCATTGTATGAACCGATCTTGCTGAATTCCAATAGCAAAATTTTCGAAAGCATTTCCGATCGTTTGATATATATATTATATATGTCAGATATCGGTGGGCTTCATAAACGCCATTTCAACCGACACACGGACGGACGGTTGGACATGGTCCTATCGTCATCATTTCTTACAAGGATCCCGAAAATGTAAACTTCTTTGCTCTCCGACGAAAATTGTGGGAATTACAAACGGAATGACAAACTTATATATACCCTTTACACCTGTGGTGAAGGGTATAAAAAGGGTCAAAATTATCAAATCAATAAAAAAGATATTCCACACATGTTAGCGCATTTTCTATAGAGAATTATAAGGACTATCTATGTGCAAAATTTTTTTTCAATTAAATCCAAAATTCAATTTAGCAATTTTTTAAAAAATGTTCATAACAGAGCACAGAGGGCCAGAGAGATAGATTTTTGGCCATAAGTCGTTTTTAAGAATTTGAAAATAACGAATATGGAAAATTATTAGAAACATTTAAAAGCTTGTTTTCCGAAATGTTTTTTTGTTATCCATCTACACCATTTCCTTCTGTATCGATCCAAAGTTAAAAAAGTTGTTAGAAATTAATTAATTTTATTGAAGGGCAATTTTTTTGGTTTTTGCTACATATTTTTATGACAAAAGCTGAATTTTTTTTCGCATCAATTAACATCTAAATCGGCAATTATACAAAAAAAAAACCCGAATTTAAATTATTTACATACAGTATATTTTTTTAAATTTTAATCAAATAAGTTAAAATTTGTTTGATATTAACCTTCTTCCAAAGAAATCCACACAAATCCTCAGTCCGATAAAAGCAATTTTTTTCTATTTTTATATCTAATAGAATGTTAGTTTTTGATAAAAGTTGCCCAAACTTGCTCCAAATGATAAATTACCATACCGCACCAATTTATAATAGTGTTCTTAGATATCAAAATAACATAAATTTTAATAAAACGTTTAGATATTTTTTCAAATAAATAATTATCCAGTGTATTTACACAAACATTGATACCTTCGATATAATTATAGATGCAGTTAATTTTCTATCTCTATTTAAAAGAAGAATAACAGTATGGAAATTGGTCGTGATTCGTCAATTATTTCAACTCGCTCTCATACAAATACCCCACGAATAGGGTTTTAACGCTTAGAAATTCGTTATTTATATCACTATTTCAATAAAATTCAATACAAATAAGTTTAATACATTATTGAATCAGATTACTAAATATCAGGAAGATCGGTCCACAATTAGGCACAGCTTCCATATAAAGCCCACTTTCGAAAATCACTTTAACTCCCAAAATCCAACATAAATTACAGTGTAATGGCAATATTTGACACAATTAACTTTAAAATCAGTAAAAATCATATAAACTAATTTCATATTAGGTTCATTTTCGAAAATTTCGGAATTAATTTTAATGTACAAACGCAGTTGTGTAGGGTGTTATATTGTCGGAATAGGCCGACTATAACTTTCTTACTTGATTTTTTAATATTTGTTCTTGAATTCAGTAACATCAAAAACAAACAGAAAACTTAATTTTAGAAAGATACACCAACAAAAAATTTTCGACGCCATATTGTTTCCGCCATTTTGCATTTTTTTTAATATTTTCGATAATTTTATAGAATACAGATTTCAGTTTTCTTGTATTTGGTTTTTGACACATTATCGATTATAAAAAAAAATATATATTTTTGAAGAAATTAACATAACTTAAAGAAACATGTTGAGTCCGCCATTTTGTTTTTTTTTTTTAATTCTGATTTCAGTTTCAAATTAAGTAACTCTATAACTGCATATACAAAAAATTTTAGCTGGATCAGATTTTTTTTTAAATTTTGGCAGCCATTTGATTCCGCCATTTGGAATTTTTTATTTAATTTTTGGAATCAGCAAGTCCAATAACCTTGAAATATGAATTTTTTGCCATATCCGACAACGATTAAGGGTTTTGGCCAAAAATCGATCTCTCTGGCCCTCTGTGCAGAGGTGATCAACTTTAGAGGTCCACCAACTGCCCCCAAACACCGTTAGGACCTGTGCTCCAAATCAATTGGTATACACCTCAGGATGGTCCATGCAAAATTTCATTCAAATTCATCCAGCAGTTCTATACAGAATTATATATAAAAAAAGTAGTTTTGGGACCACTGTGGATCGGTCCATAATTTATCATATCTTTCAAATATGTAGGTTGCACTCAGAGCTTCGAAAGAATTAATTAAATCTTAGCTTAATTCCCTTAAATATTAATTCTGAATTAAGAAAATATAATTCAATAGCTTAATTCAAAGGGTTTTGTTTGAATAGAATTAATTCCTTATTGAATTAAATCATAAAGAATTCATTTGATTTATGTTAATTCAAATCTTCTCTAAATTGAATACAAATATTTTTTTTTCACTCAATTTGTAATTTTCTGTTTTTTAATCTTTTATAAAATGAATTTAAATATTTTCTAAAGCTAATTTTTAATAGATTTGAATTGAAGAGAATTTTAATGATTCAATATATTTTTTTAAGCTTGAATTGTGTAATTGATGAATGAATTCTTTAAGGAATTAATTCAATTCATATGAAGTACAAAGAATTTAATTATATGAAATAAATTATTTGAATGCTTTGAAAGAATGTCTAGGATAATAAATTTAATTCGATTAAAAAATGAATTAAAGAATAAAGCCTTTCGAACCTTTGATTACACTTCACAGAGAAAACACATTCGTTGTTGCAAACGAATTTATTGCCAATCGAATTTGTTCGGTTGCATGTACTATTACAAAATTCGTTTGTAATAACCAAATGTAGAAGGTACACGTAACTTTCTATTCAAAGATATAGACTTAATGTACTATTGATTATTGTGAATTATTTATACATATAAAAAATTTTTTGTAAACATTTTTATTTATTAAAAAACAAAAAAAAAAAAAAAAAAAAAAAATATATACAACTACAATAAATTCTATAGAAATATAATCAACAAAATAACACTTATTCTAACATTTTCATCAAATAAGTCTTTTCATTGTTATATCAGGTTATATCAAAGGCACATTTATACTCACACACGTTCCTTTAAAATATCATCTAGAGTTTCCTTTGATTTCATTCACCCCAATTACTTTATTATGTCATTGACCTAGCGGTATAGAGATCCAAGAAAAAGGAAATTAACACCCATAATCAGTTGCAGGAAATGAGAAATATTAGATTTTATGTTATTTGATTTCATTTATGTTTCAAATCCATGATGTTAGAAATGCTTACTTACTTTGTCAGCATTTTTCCTTCCCACAACTTGCTTTTGCAAGTAAAATTTTATAAACTCTGCCCTTTTCAAGATTAATTGATTGCTATAGAACATCATCGTGGAAGGTAAATAATAATGTATCTGAAAATACTTATGAATATCGATTTATCAAATAAATGCAAGTATTAACAATATTGAATTGCATTTCTTACCGTTATTCCGATCCACTGGAAAAGCGTCGAAAATTATCCCAGAAGGATAATTTCGTTGTTGAAATTTGGATGATATTATATGAATAATTTTGTTATTAGAAAAGTTAATAAATATTATGTATATATAGTTAGACAAACTGCATGATCGGCCCATAATTGACCATATAATTCACATTTCCGAAAAATACTAAAACGTGCATAAATCTTACATAAATGGCAACATCGAAATAAAATTTGTGATAAATTGTACTTATATAAGGACTGCACACGAAAAAATCCGTGAATACAAATCTAGTTGTAAAAACTAAGCCAAAGAGCTATGTTTCTTAAAACTATATTTTTATTAATTACTATTACGTTCAAGTTCAAAATTTTATTTTATTTTTTATTGGATTTTCATAAAATATCTGATCTTTTCCAGAATTCCCACCAATAGAGTTTTTATTGAGATTTCGGATACTTGATTGCTGGAATAAGTCCATTTTTTAAACTCCGTTTCATTTTTGATGAGCTTTTAGTGTTCTTTAAATGTTTTTTTACTAGGGCCCAATATCTTTCAATTGGGCGAAGTTTTGTTCAATTTCGTGGATTAGCCTCACCACACAACACCATTTATTTGATATCACTTTATCGCTATATATATGGAAAAGTGCAGAAAAATGCTGAAAGACAGTGTTTTATTTGAAAATGAAGAAGTCTTTTCTCGTACAAATGGCTTACCAAACCAAAAACTATCATGGAAATTTAGATTTGTTTTTTTTGTACACAATATTTTTCTGCCACAAAGTTGTAAAAAGTCTGCCGTACGTACTTTTCATCATCCATTATGCAACATAATTACGAAAAAATTCGTCTGAAGTATTTTTCCCTCTCTTTTGCTTCTAAATTCTGTCTTGCGTTCCAGTCAGGAACTTTTTGTACGTCTTCAGGCAAGATTTCTTGTTAACTTTTCTGGGAAAAGATTCAGAGGGAATCTTTTCCATAAATAAAAATAATTTTCCATAAATGTTTAGAGAACGAGGAATATTTCATTAGAACTTCGATTAATTTATCTTACCTTATAAGGGGTCATTTCTAGCGCGTTTTAAGAAAATGGCATAAAAGTCGATTTAAACTTGAGTTTAATGGGTTAATATGTACTACAGATATTTTCTTCTTCAAATTTTACGTGGGGCCTCCAAAGATAAAAAAAATTCATCCAACTTATCATATGTTGTTAAAAAAGAAAATTATGAAATTTTCCCACATTCCTTATATAAACTCCTTAAAATAGGCAATAAAATATAATATTAAAAGTTTTTTATAAATCATAAAGAAAATTAATAATAATTTCATCAATTTCATTTCTTTGGATAAACGCTCCACCGTATGAACTTTGAATCTTCGGTGACCCCTAGTGAAATTCGACGTAGAAAATTTGTGTAGAATATTTTAAACCATTAAACTCAAGTTTTAATGGTCTTTTGTTTAATTTTGTTTAAACGGACTAGAAATGACCCCTTATTATTAGAGATAAATGAATAGAAAGTTCTAATGAATTATCTCTATTTAAATGCTCTAAACATTTATTTTAGCTACGAACTATATTTATATTATTTTTTTAAATTTATCTGAAACTACTTTGGTGCAAAAATAGAAAAGGTCATAAAACAAATATTTTGCCTACCACTGAAAAATCCTTTTAGGGTTTATTACACATATCCAGAGCTATTAATTGTAATCGGAATGATTCCGCCCCCATGCTATAATCATCAATTTGTTGCATAGTGTAATTTATTCTGTAATATCTTACACGTGTTAGACTCACATAAAGCAATATTCAAAAGGGTTTGAAAGCATAATTTAAGAAATATTTAAAAAAAAATTAAAAAACCCACAGATAACCCTTTTAAAAAAATCGCGGGTAATAGGATACACCGTCATCTGCAAATATGGTATACTTACGTGTAATATTTTTTAATAAAGAGAAAACAAAGAAACAAAATTCATAGGAGAAAAAAGTAAAATTACTTTAATAAAGTATGTTAGACTATTTTTTGCAAGAATCTCAAAGAAAAATAGCGCTACGATATGATATGCATTTTTCATGACTCCAAACTTGCTCGCATTGCAGACAGAGTCCCATGTCATTATAACTGAATCAACCCCATACGAATTATTGCAGTATTTACAAGGAGTTACCTTAATGGGTGGATCTAACATATCCTCGTGGTCTGGTTTCCGAAAATTTTAACCTATAACATATTAGCCGACACGTATTTAATTAAAATAAATATTAAAATAAAAAATATGCACTAAATATACAGTATCGTTGCATATATTATTCTCTAACTGAATACTCATCATTTAGTTTACTGTAGTTTAAAACACTTGTTTTTCCAAAAAAATTAAATTTTTATCTGAAATAACACGTGGATTTTTTACCACTTAATCACTGCATAACTAGCAAAAACCAGCTTTTGCTTTCTTGATTATTTGAGAATACTAAACAATTTAGCTTGGTACTGTTATTCCTATGTTTATACTTTCAGAAAAAATTAACTATACCATATTATCCGCCTATACCATAACTTACTCTATTGTAATAAAATTTAATTTTATTTCGATGACCGTGTGGAAATTGAAATTAGGTCTAGAAATTATATATGATGTCCGCTTTCAAAGGTACGTTAATATATATAAACCATATTTTTGATCACAAATTGAAGCTACAAACAATTTTATATCGTTTTAACTCACATTTGAATTACCCCGAAGGTTTCCGGAAAACACGACTGTCAGCCCTTACTTTTAGAATTATTAAATTTAATTCATATGTTTAATATTTGTCGCAAACACATCTTTGTTTTATGGTACATATCTTTTAATTTTTTTTTTACACAAGAATATTATTTTATTGAATCTGCCTTTTAGGCCTTACAATAAGTATATAAATCTTAAAACTAAAGCTAAATCTGATTAATCTCTAACGAGAGTATAGATGGCATAAATTGACCCTAATATTAGCGGGGTGGTAGATTATTTCTACGAAGCCTTGAATATGTTCGGGCTTCTGATAGTTGTCTTGCAAGTGGGTTTGGATGACTATGCATCTTTGCTATATATTTCGCCTTAAATTAGCTGAACTCGTCCCTGACAAGGGGTACATCTAAATCCTTATGGATGTTCTCGTTTCTTATATACAATGGTGCACCCGTCATGGTTCTAAGAATTTTTGATTGGGCTCTCTGTATAAGATCAATACTTGTATTGCTGGCCGTTCCCCACAATTGGATGTCATATGTCCAAATTGGTTTTAAAACGGTTTTATACAGGATGACTTTATTGTCAAGGCTGAGTTTCTAGAACACTACCCTCTGGAACACCAGCCTTTGCTTCAATTTCTCCCGTCACAAAGTTATCATACTTCACTCTAAATGATCGGTCACATAGATATGACTCGAACAATTTATTGGTACAAGGTGGCAAAGAACATTTTATTTTAAGTATGAGTTCTTGATGGATGAAAAAATAATAATTATTTTTGATTTTCATTATTTACTTAAATCAAGATTTCAATATTTTATTTTATATATCAAAAATATAAATTTTACATAATTGTTACATTTTAAGTTAAAGTCACATTTGCATAACTAATATATTTTAAATAAATACAAAAATATTATCATTAAATCATAATGATTAGAGTCTCTGTTTATTACTATTCAAATTCTAAACTATTTAAGTTCATTTCCGTTTACATACCTTAAATTCACGAAGAAACATTTAAAATTAAATTATTATAAACATTAAGTAATTTTTCTGGTGTATAATTTCAAAGTGAGAGAGTTATACAAAACACACACAAATACAATTGTGTATGTATGAGTGTGGGGATCACTGTTCTAAACAAATTTTTGTTTGTAGAATTTCTTGTGTATTTTTTTTATGTAAATTAATTACGGGGGAACAAGAGCGAGCTCTTTCAAGTGGTTTCGCGGTTAAATAGTTTTAGTTATATTCAGAATTATAAATGTTTTTGTTTTTAACACTCTCCCCGTTGAGAAATATGTAATTAAATAAGATTAAAAATACTGCTTAATATTGTGTTTATATTCACAAAACTCTTTCACGACAACATTCGCTCGTTTTAATTAATCAGTATATTAAGCAATTGATCAAATTTCTTTTTCTCAGTACATTTACAATTCGGTTTTAAATCTCCTAATGCGAAAATGCATATACCTTTCGGGTCTAAGTTGTTCAACTAATAAGACAAGTATAACTTATTGTTTTTAATCCGGGATAAGGGCTCTTGCACAAAATATGTGTAAACAAAATATGCATAAAAAAAACTTAATCACGCAGTTTTATTTATACAGGTATTTTTCATCATTGCTACTATTATTTTGCAATAATTTTAAGTAATAATTTTATCTGAATTAAGATGTTTGATTTAAAGATATAAAAATGTTTATAAAATGTGGAAAAAATATAATAAATTCCAATAATATACACTTTTTGAAATGAACAAAAAACCTTTATTTTAGTGAATATAAACATTTAATATATGGCGAAACTATTATATTGCACACAGCTGTATATGTTTTATACAGCAAATTATAGGGAATATTCCTTAGAATGACGTAATAAAAATCGGTCCATTAATGACCAAGATATCATCAAAAGATCGAAAAGGCCTCCAAAAACGATTTTATTTTTTTTTACTTGTCTTAGCCCCTATATGAGCTAGCGACTTTGTTCTTTCACAGAAAATTCGTAGTTTTTGCAGAAAAATGAAAAATAGTAACTGAGTTATCAAACGCAGTTTTGGACTTTATGAAGCTTCTATATAAGCTTTTAAACAAATCTGTTACAAATATTTTTTTGAATTTTTGAGTTATTGAATTACCCTAATCGGTTGTTGCTGTTTTTTGTTGGCAACAAAGTATTATAATAATTAACAGTGTTTTTTTTTGTATACCCTGTTGGAAAAAGAAGGGCACAAGGCATGTCACTCGCATTCCAACAGTATTTTATTTTTTTTCATGTCATTGGAGGCAAGGCCTTCTCTTCTCCATTCAAAAAAGAAGCGAGAAGGCAAGGACTCTTAAATTCTTCTTTATTGACACTTCAAATAAGACTAAGGGCCGTTATTATAACCTACCTATAAGGTATCAGATAGTTAAACGTAAGATAAACTAAAGTGAACGATAAAGTGAGTGTAGTTCCAATATTTGTTTATTTTATGTGACCAAGATTTTATTTTAATTTTTGCATTTTGGCTATCATGAATTACAATTTCTCCTGGTAATCGTATGGATTGACCATAGACTAATTCAGGTGATGTTGATTGTAAATCCTCTTTAAAAACCGATATTAAACCTAGTAAGGCCATCGAAAGTATATCGTACCAATTTTCACTATTGTTACTAGCCATTATGGACGCCTTTAATTGTCTATGAAATCGCTCAATTATTCCATTTGATTGTGGATGGTATGCTGTTGTAGTAATCTTTTGACTACCTGTGTATTTTGTCAATTCTGTAAAAATTTTTGATGTAAATTGAGTTCCTTGATCACTTGTTATTTGTAAAGGTACTCCAAATCTACATATATAATTAGTAAAGAACGTTTGAGCAGCTGAATATGCTGAGATATCTTTGAGTGGATATGCTTCAGACCATGGTGTATATCTGTCTATGATTGTCAATATATATCTATGTCCTTTAGATGGTGGTAATGGGCCAACTATGTCTATATGAATGTGTTCAAATCTACCTTTGGGAATGTCTATTTTGGCTACTGGAAATTTTATATGTTTATAAACTTTTGATCTTTGACAACTGATACAATGTTTTGTCCATGTATTGATTTCCTTACGCATATTTGGCCAAAAGTATCGCTGTGTAATCAAACGCCTTGTAGCTCTAATGCCAGGATGTGATATATAATGTAATTTTTCAAATATAACTCTACGTAAATTTTTAGGTATATATGGACGTGGATTATTTAATGTGACTTCGCACCATAATTCAAAATTAGAACATTGAAATTTTAATAATTTTAAATTTGTATTGTTATTATAAGCCTCTAACATATCGTTAAGTTCTTTATCCTTGAGTTGTTCTTCAAATAAAATTTTCATATTAAAATCTGTATTAGTGATTGTATTCATTTCAAATGCCCTCGATAAAGTATCAGCTATAATATTTGAATCTCCAAACATTATAGCTGAATGAATATCATTCGTAAATTGAGAAATATATTCAAGCTGTCTCGTTTGTCTAGGACTCCTTTCTGTTTTTGAGTTTAAAGCGAAAATCAAAGGCTTATGATCAGTATAAACAGTAAAAATTCTTCCCTCTAGCATGTGCCTGAAATGTTTAATATTGAGATATATTGCTAATAATTCTCTATCAAAAGTACTGTATTTAGATTCAGAGGGTGTTAATTTTTTAGAATAAAATGATAGAGGTTCAGCTACACCATCACTGATTTGTTGTAAAAGTCCTTCTATTGAAATTTTAGATGCATCTACTGTTAATGTCAAATTTACATTTTCATTAAAATGATTCAACAAAATTCTAGATGCAAAATTTTCTTTAATAATATCAATGAGCTTGATCATTCCAGTCTAAAGTCTTTTTCTTCTTTTTTAAAGCATTTGTTATCATAGAGTGTATAGGATTTGAAAGTGCTAATTTCGATATATATCGATGATAGTAATTCACCATACCTATGAATTTTTGCATGTGCTTAACAGAATTTGGTCTTTCAAAGTTTTTAATTGCACTAACTTTGTCTTCTGATGGCTTAATACCATTTTCCGATATATTATGCCAAGAAAATCAATTTCCGTTACCCCTAATAAACATTTACCAGGTTTAATATTTAATCCATATTCCTCTAACCTTTTAAAAACCGTTTCCAAATGACTCATATGTTCATTTTCAGTTTCACTAGCAATGAGCACATCATCAATATAAACAAAAACAAAATCGAGACCTTCAAAAACTTCGTGGATAAATCTTTGAAATGTTTGTGCAGAATTTCTTAACCCAAAAGGCATACGAACAAATTCAAACATTCCAAATGGTGTTGTTATCGCGGTTTTATAAATGTCTTCTTCTGCCAATGGAATTTGATGGTAGGCACGTATCAAATCTAACTTGGAAAATATGCGTTTATTTCTCAAATTAAAATTAAAATCATGAATATGTGGAAGAGGATATCTATCTGGTGCTGTTACAAAAATCACCACAAGGGCTCCAATCTCCTGAATCTTTCTTTGGTACTAAATGTAATGATGATGCTACACAAGATTTGGACGGCCTACAAATTCCAGATTTAACTAAATATTCAAATTCGGTTTTGGCAACTTTTTAATTTTATCGGATCTAATCGTCTTGGTTTAGTGAAAGGTAATATTCCATTGGTTTCTAACTTGTGAACACAGTTATGTTTAACGGGTTTTGAATAGTCTGGTTCTGCTGTCAGTGAAGCAAATTGTCTCAACAGGTTTGTATATTGATTTTCTACTGAAAAAATTTTCGGTAAAGGTGTTTTACAGTATTGTGAAATTGTATTAACAGTTAAATTAGTTAATCAATTAATAATTTATTCTTTACATCAATTAAAATGCCATATTTATGGAGAAAGTCAGCACCAATAATTGGTTTTTGTATGTTAGCGATATGAAAAGTAAACGTGTATTCTCTACGTAGTCCTAAATCAACATTCAATAATTTTTTACCAAAAGTTGATATAGTGATACCATTTGCAGCTGTCAAAATAATATCAGAAACTCCTTTATGTGATCTAAATCTAGATGATGGTAGGACAGATATATCTGCACCACTATCAATTAAAAATTTCAGTTTGTTAATTTTATCATAAATGAATAGGCGACGTGTAAATAAACATGTAGTTCCATTGTCAGTCGCTTCAACAATGGATTTATTTAGTTTTTTGTTTAATTTTGCTCAGAATATGAACATGGTTGTTCACAATTTCTAGCCTGAAATTTCTGTAGAAAGTAATTTAAAACTTTCAGCTATGTTTGTTGTTGCTATAGTAAGGTTTTCTATCATTTTCTCCAGATTTGGATTAGAGTTTGATTTATTAGAATAGGTGGTGTTCAGATAATTTATTTCAGTATTATTAAGTGCTTCATATAAATTGTCAGCTATCTTAATTAGTTCGTTAATATCTGATATATTTGAACCGGTTAAAACTATACTTAAATTTTTTGGTAATTTCCTTAAACAAATTTTCTTTACAATCTCAGGACTAAAATTAGTTCCTGCTAATAACGTGAGTGATAGAATTCACATGGCCTTTGATCTCCAATTTCGGAGTCTGATAATAATTTATCTAACTTTCTATTTTCACTCATTGAGTGTCTTTCTATTAATATATTTTTTAAGTGTTCATAACAGTTACTTATAGGAGGATTTTTAATCACATCAAGAACTGTAACTTTGACATCCTGAGGTAATGCAGTTACAATGTATTCATATTTTGTTCTATTTTGTGTTAAGCCTTTAGGTGTAAATTGCATTTCTGCATGAATGAACCATGCTTCAGTACAGCTAGTCCAAAACTGTGGAAGTTTAACAGAAGTAGCAGAAATTTCAAAATTTGTCTGAGACATTGAATTTGATGAAGTGCTAGGACAATTTGGATTTTGAATTGGTGCTTCATTGCCACCATTATTTTCTATGTTTTCTTGTGTATGAACTGAATTACGTGTACGTGAAGGAGACCGTATCATTTTTCCGGATAAAGCTTACAATTATATATGTATATGTAAAGTAAATTAAAATATTTATAAAATCTAATAACGAATTTAAGTGATTATCAAGAAATATAACATATAGTTTCAACAAACAATATTTATAATTAAATATCTGTGTATAAATGCCTGTTTAATTATGCTTCCAATTATAAGAGGAATTTCAATCTTGTTGCTTGATTTGATTTCAGTTTCAAATGGTTTAATCTTGGTATTTGAATTAATCTTTCGGGTTTGAACTTTCTTGGTTGATAGCTTCTCCAGAAAAAAAAAAAATAATAATTTTATTCTTCAATTGGATCAGTTTATTTTGATCTTGATGATCTGATGCGTTTAATTGAATTGATTTTCAATTGTAATAACTTATTTTTGTTTTACGATTGATCTTTCTTAATATGTTGGTAATTACTTTTAAATAATTGGCAGGATCGCCAATTGTGGTTCCAATATTTGGTTATTTTATGTGACCAAGATATTGTTTTAATTTTTTATAAAAAGAAATTGATTTTATTGAACAAGAATAAAAATTAACAATTCTCTTTAAAAAGTATAATAATGATTGATAGGAATTTCAATAATAAAAAATGTTTTAAATATTTTCAAATTACAAAATGAATATTTATATTTCAAATTACAAAGTGTATATTTTAACCACTACAGTGAGCTTTATCTATTATTGGTTATTACAACTTGGTTTTAAAGTAAATTTTATAATTTTAATAGTACGGCAAGATCAATGCAAAAACCGATTACTTTTGGCCACTTAACGTAGTGGAAACATGCATTATTTGAACATAACTGTCAATAATGGCAATATAAACAAATAAAAAACAAAGAAATTTTTAAAATAAATGAGTTTTAAGAAACTTAAAGACAACGCCAGAGCAAATATAAATAGAGACAGAAAAATTACTAAAATCTACAGCGGAATAAATATGTTTTTATTTATTTCTTTTATAAAGCAGAAAATATGGCAGCTTTGAATGCATAAACTTTGCGATAAAAGTTAATAGTCAGATGTTTGTCAGTTTGTTTGTATATACATATAATATATAAATATGTTATGAATGATATGACAGTTTGATTTTGTGTTAAAATTTTTGAGGTTTGTAAAAAATTTAGATTAGTATAAATGTGTAAATATGAAAGCATACTTCAAGGCGCAAATTTTATTCATTGTCGGTAAAATGGTGAAGCGTATAAAAGATTCAGCTCAGATTCAATGTAGCGCTTTATATCTCGTTTAATTAAGCTCTGCGTTGAAAAAATATTAATTTAAAAGTCTAAAGAAAAAATTTTCATTTATTTAAATTTTTATTATTGGACAAATAAAAGAGGAATTTTATATTTACAGTTATCCTTTTTATTTATCCTACAAAAATAATAATAAAATTGAAATTATAAATTAAATAAAAATTAAATATTTGAAAATCGCTATTTCTCACAGAATGAAGATCCCAAAACGTGTCAATTTCAAAGCCTTAGTAACAAAGGAAAATATTGAATTAGTATAAAAAATATAAGATAATATAAAATCTCCATTTGTCTGATGAATTCAAAAAATAAATTTCCCGTTTTATTAAAATCATTAATTTTTTATAATTATAAATACAGCTTATTTTGAATGTAAAAAAATACACTTTAATTAAAAATATTAGTACAAAAAAATTTTTTTACGGATATAGCGAACTTGGGTTATAACAAACTAAATTTGTTGATTTTTTCGAATTTGTTATAATCCTGATCGACTGTGTTTGGAAAAAATATAAAAAAAATTATTTTCCATAAAGCGTGGGTCAAGAATCGCTTATAATCCAAAAAATACAAATAAAAAATTAAATTTGTGTCTTTAATATCTTACACAGTATTGATAGGAATATATAAATGTTTATATAATTTTAAAAAGAGTAAGGTTTTTTCTATGTAATGCCATTTAAAAAACTTAAATTGGTTAACAAGAATTCGAGATAAAACATTTTAAATTTCTATTCTATTATCACTACCTAATATTCAACTTTTTTTTTTACAAATTCATGTTAGGTATATCAATGCTTGATATTATCAATAATTGATAAAATGCCTAATATTTTTTTAATTTTTCCCAATATATGGACTATGAAATATCAATACAGAATGCTGATAAATATCGGAATAAAAAACAATATTAATGATTCTAAAATCCCAAAACCTGAAAAATTTAATCCCGCCTGATATCTTAGTAAATTTAGATCAGAGATGCGCAATTTGCCAATTTCCTGACTCGCGAGGTTAGACTACAACTTCTGCTTACACAGCGTTGCTTCACACGTACACTATAAACTACATTGTTCGACTGTTGCTCTCTCAACATATTTTGCTCACAACTTAAAAAAAATACACTAAGCAAAATGTTTGATGAAAAATGGGAAACTAATATCTTTTTTATACATATAATACTGCGATCATATCTTATTTTTTTACAGGGTTTAAACAGAAATAACTAGAAAACCAATTTTTTGAAGACAAAATAAAAATTACTTTCTACAAATAAAGTTTTTTCAGTGTAAACTTGAGCTGCGTACATTTAATCTCGTTTTTGCTACTTCACACACACAAGCGCAAATGTAAAGTAGTGTGTGTGCGCATCACTGATTTAGATCGAGATTTACAATGTAAACGTTATTCGTTACGGCCAAAAAATGACATGTTCTTTGATATACTGAACAAATGATTTATATAATTAGAAAATAAAAAACAATTACTGCTTTTATAAGAATAAAATTATAATTTTCAAAAATATCGAATGCGGAGTCATTAAAAAATTAAGAAATAAATATACATACATACATATAATAATACAGCTCAAGTTATTTAAGGCTATATTGAACGAAAAATTTATTATTAAATTTAACTAAAAATGGTTGTTCTGAAATTTTAAAATCTATGTTAAAATTATTATGTCTAACGTGACTTTATATTTATTTATTTACCTAAGTGAATTATTTTAACATTTGTAGTTCAATATTGTAGCAAATTTATGCGAGAGTTTGGATAATATATAATTTTGTACACATATATTTTTGTAATTAATCATAAAGTCTTAAATTACATTAGCGCATACAGAATCCAAAAATTATCTCTTAAAGCCTTAAATTAGGCTTGTAGTTGGTCTTCTATTTGACCTTTCAATGACAGCAACATCCTCTACCGGCAGTGATGTGCTGAAAATTTTTGGTGCAATTGTCGCAGACTACGCCCTAATTTAATTTGACCTTAAAGTTTTCCTTTTTGTATTGATTTGAGTATTTTTGTATAAGTTAAGTTTATAATTAAAAGGTGTAAAAATGTAAATATAGTAATTAAATAAGGACTAATTAATTATAAGTTTTAAAAGTATTATACGCATACGATTTCCCGAATTTGTTATACCCACCATATAAAAATCAAGATATGGTTCTGAAAATAGTTATAGCAGATAAATAAAAATGTAAGAATGTAATATAATTAAATAAATAAATCTATCTCTTTTGGAATAAATAAGTTTATCCTTAAATAAAAATATATAAGTATAACATTGTTTATGTAATTTAATTTAATGTGAAGTAAAGTAAGTAGAAGTGGAACATTTTATTTAAATGTAGCTGTATAAAATCCTTAAACTTCCTATACTCGCGTACTGGTTTTTCGGAATCAAAAGTATGTTAATTATTAATGATAGCATGAAAAAGTTCGTGCGAGCGTGTCAAAATAGGCGGGGAATTTGGGTCTATCCTGGCGGGTATGGGTGTTACATTGTGGTGTAAATTTATATTTTAGTTACTTAAATTTATTTATATATATTTATTAACACAAATTTTATTTTTATACATCCCAAACAATCAAATCAAAAAAGAAAAAAAATTTTTTGGAAGCTTAACCAAGACACAAACCTGCCATTATGAAATTTAATGAGACAAATACTTAAAGTATGTAACTTGAATTCTATCGAGTCTGACGTAGAAGCTTTAATTTAAATAATATCTCTTTTTTGTTAATAGATATTCATAAATCCGTAAAATACTACAATTTAAAATAAAAATATCTTTAGTCCATTCCATAAGAGAACGCCCAAAAATTGATCAAGTGCATTTCGATTTTTATAAAATTTTGCACGTAAAAGGTCTATGGATGTTTATATAGATTTCCGATTTCAGATTCGCGAAATTCAGAAAAATCGATTTTATTTCGCTTTTTCACTTTCTAAAAAACCTAAAAAATGACGAAAGCATACAACTTTAAATAACAATATTGCTGGGAAGGCTTTGGGGAAATAAATGATTTAAACGGTGTTTGAATTGTAATTACATCAGCTTCAGCATGAATATTTTACAAATAAAAATATTAAAAAAAAAGCATTTTAATACAAATACATTTTTCTTTAAATATGCTATTAAAATTTTTTAACATATTTAGAAGACATGGAATCTTTACATTAAAATAAAAATCTGAAATTTTTGGGACGCACACATATACTATGCACAATTTCGCCTTTTTTTCAACTAATACATATAAAATTTTCTCATATACAAATTATTTTTTCTGCAATTATGAGTAAACCTATTTTTGTTATTTTTATTTATTGTTTCAAGTTGTAATAAACAAAGCATTTTTGAATACACTTTTAGAAAAATTAATATTTAATAAATTCGCAATTAATAAAAATGCATATATAAATTGCATTTATATTTTGAAAACATTTTAGAAAAGGAGGAATAAAAAGGCCATTTTGAATATTTTTTTTTAAATTACAGAAATCCATCAAACATTTATAAAAATTTTAAAGAAAATTAAAAAAGAAGAAAAAATTTTATTTTCATATGAAAAATTGGGAACATGTTTTTATAAAAATTGGATTATCCATATATGATGCGTCCCAAAAATTTTACATTTTTATTTTAATGTAAAGATTCCAAACTTTTCAATTATGTTAAAAAATTAAGAATTTTAAATAGCATAAAAATGCATATTATGATGTCGATAAGATGGTAATATAGTATAATATGTTAATATGGTGAAGGGTATCAAAGATTGGGCACAGCCGAATCTTTTTTTAATTTCATTTACATTCAAGTCATAATTTTTGTCGAATTTTTAAAAAAATTACATACACGAGGTCATTAACTTTACAGGTCTATCCTCTACCCCAGTGACCATCTAAGATCCTCAAAAACAACTCGGAAACGCCTCAGCTCTGACCATGCGAAATTTTATTTAGATATCTACACGGTTCTCAAGTTACAGAATTATTTCCAAAAAACGAGTTGGGACCACTGTGTGTTGGAAATATTAAAAATGAAGATAATTGTTTTAGTTAACAAAAAATAATGCGATTTTAGATATTTTTGGCAATTAATACATCCCAACTCACAATAAATATATATCGTCCATTCCATGAGAGATTTATAAAAAATTCCATTTTTTTTACGGAGGGTCTTCCGATTTTGTTCATATTTGATACGCATATAATCTATGGAACCATTTAAATATCTCTATTTTTATTTTTTTTTCAAATTAAAAAATTCGCGAATTTATTCACTATTTTGATTTTCCGAAAAGTAAAAAAAAAAAATCGGAAAAGTGTGGGATTTTAAACATCAATATCTCTAAAAGTTGTTAACGGATTTTAATGATTTAAACTGCATGTAGAGGACGAATATGTCCTCTTTGAATGTAGTCATTTAGAAATAATATTGCAATTTAAAAATGCATTCACAATGCAAATGCAATTTTAGGATTCATATTTGAAAAATTTCTACCATTTCGATTTTAATTTTTTTGTAATATGTTAAAAAGCAATATCTTTACTATAAAATGCAAAAATAACTGTTCTGGGACAATAAAATCTACTATTTTTAATATTTAAAATTTTTTCATAAAAAAATTTAAATTTTTAAAAAAATTTTGATTTTTAATTTTTTTGATTATACTCTTTTAGTATTATGTAGCTTTAAATGTTTATTAAGTATACGTCGGATTTTATTGATTTAAAAACTAGTTTAAAGTTTATTACGATACGTATTGTAAATTATATTGTATGTATCAAATATAATTTTTTTGCTAATGATGCACTCACGAAAATAATGCAATTTTCTGATGCATTTTTAAGAAATTTCTACCCTTTTGATTTTAAATATTTTTGCTTAATATTGAAGACAAATATGTTTATTATATAAAACATTAGCACTTAATCTGGGACAAATAGGCATTATACCGCAAATAACAAATTATGAAATACATATTATGATTAAAATTAATTTTAAAATAAGCTCACAAAAAATTAAAAAATTCAAAAATTTAAAGAAAAAAATGTTTTTTGTATGAAAAAAAATTTAAGAAATATTTTAAAAATGTTTTTTAAATTAGTGAACCATTTTGTCCCAGAACAATTTATATTGCAATTTTTAGCAAACATAATAATGTTTTTTATATCAGAAGAAAAAATTGAAAGGGCAAAAATTTTTCAAAAATGCATACTAAAATTGCATTTGCATTATGAATGCATTTTTAAATGATAATATTATTTTTAAATTAATACATTTATAGCGGACATATTCTTAAATATGCAATTGAAATCATTAAAATCCGTTAACAACTTTTAGAGATATTGGTGTTTATAGTTAGACACTTTTGCGATTTTTTTGATTTTTCGAAAAATCAAAATCGCAAATAAATTCGCGAATTTTTCAAAATTAAAAAAAAAAAAATAAATAAGAAGATATTTAAATGGCACCATAGGGTATGCGTAAGCCAAATATTATTAAAATCGGAAGACATAAAAAATATTCTTGGGCGTCCTTTCATGGAATGGATGATATACATATGTATATGAATTTTTTTTTAAAAATTCGCCAAAAATTATGACTAGAATGTAAAAAAAATTGCATCTGGGTAATCCTTGTAAATCTCTACTAAAAATATGCTTACATGTGATATTCAGGTCGAAATAAATTTTTACCCCCATTTTTTGTAGTTTTTTAATTTAATTTAGTTACAACAAAAAGTCTAAACTAAGCCAATTTCCCCCGAAAAATAAATGGGTAATCCTTGTAAATCTCTACTAAAAATATGCTTACATGTGATATTCAGGTCGAAATAAATTTTTACCCCCGTTTTTTGTAGTTTTTTAATTTAATTTAGTTACAACAAAAAGTCTAAACTAAGCCAATTTCCCCCGAAAAATAAAAATAGCCATAAAAATTAAAAAATTTATCGTTCATTCCATGAATGTACGCTCGAAAAAGGGTATTTTTTTACTTGTGGGCTTTCAATTTCTATAATAATTAGTATTCAAATGCTCCATTAAGACTTTTATCAATTTCAGTTTTCAATTTTGTGAAACTCGCGATTTTATTTCGCTTTTTAATTTTCGCAAAAACCAAGAAAAAAAAAAAAATCAAAAGTTTGTAACTGAATAGCTATATCTCTGGGAAGCTTTTGTGAATTTTAATGATTTAAACGCCCTTTGAGTTTCGCATATGGCGTCTATACGACGAAGATTTTAAAAATAAGAAAGATTTTTTTAAAATGCATTTTAATGCAATTACATTTTTTAAGTGCATTTTTCTTTAATTATGTTATTTAAAATTCTTAATTTTTTAACATAATTGAAAAGTTTGGAATCTTTACATTAAAATAAAAGTGTCAAATTTTTGGGACGCAAAAATCGTATATGTATAATCCAATTTTTATAAAAACATGTTCCCAATTCTTCATATGAAAATAAAATTTTTTCTTCTTTTTTAATTTTCTTTAAAATTTTTATAAAAGTTAACAAAATAAAAAAATTAAATAATTTTAAATATTCATATCTCTTGAAGTTATTGATGGATATCTGTAATTTAAAAAGTATTCAAAAGGCCATTGTATTCCTCGTTTTCTAAAATGTTTTCAAAATATAAATGCAATTTATAGATACATTTTTATTAATTGCGAATTTATTAAATTTTAATTTTTCTAAAAGTGTATTCAAAAATGCTTTGTTTATTACAACTTGAAACAATAAATAAAAAAAAAACAAAAATAGGTTTATAATTTCAGAAAAATGTAATTTGTATATGAGAAAATTTTATATGTATTAGTTGAAGAAAAGGCGAAATTGTGCGTCCCAAAAATTTCACATTTTTATTTTAATGTAAATATTCCATGTATTCTAAATATGTTAAAAAATTTTAATAGCATATTTAAAGAAAAATGCATTTGCATTAAAATGCTTTTTTAAGAAATATTTTTATTTTTATTAAAAAATTATGTGAAATATTTTTTTCTGTGAAGCATACAACTTTAAATAACAATATTGCTGGGAAGGCTTTGGGGAAATCAATGATTTAAACGGCGTTTGAATTGTAATTATAAAATATTCATGTTGAAGCTTATACAATTCAAACGCCGTTTATTTATTATCATTGATTTCCCCAAAGCCTTTCCAGTAGGGTGATAGGCGCGGTTTTCCAACCGGTTTTAAAACCGGTTTTTTCAGTCAATGTGCTGTCGGTTTTTTCAAAATGTTCATTTTTCGAATGTCGAATAGACCGGTTTTTTTAAACACAAAAAACCGGTTTCAAAAATAGCATTTTATTTCAGAAAACATGTGATAGTGATATTTGAAAATTTAGGAATAATTTTTTAAATATTCATAAAGACTGATTACTTATGTTTTTAAAATATAGTTTAAGTCTAAATTGGAATTTATTCTGTAATATTAAACAAATAAATAATTAATAATTATCCTGTATGACCCAATTTAATTTTTTTGATCCAATATTTCCTTTATTTTTTAAAGGTGTTGTGTTAAAAAAGTTTCACCTGCAAAATCGTTTCAATTGAGACTTAATTAATATACTATCTCCATATTAAGCCATGGTTTCTGTTTATGCTAACTAAAATTTAGATGATTTTTTCTACAATTTTGAAACATAATTATGTTCTAGTCATCTAGATATATAATTTTCTTAGCATTTTTTCTCTTTCCAGAGCTTTCTGAAGCTACCAAACGACGTAGAAAATTTAAATTTGGCTTAATTATAAAACTTTTTGTCCAACAAATCCTAATGGAGCCATATTTTGAAATTTTTATCAGGGAGCGGATATAAGAGGATTTATGTCTTTTTCTAAGAATTTTTTTCTCTTTTCAGAGCTTTCTAAAGCTCTCAGAAGACATAGAAAATTAAAATTCAGCTTAATTATAACCCTATTCGTCCTACAAATCCTAACGGAGCCAGATTTTGAAATCTCTATCAGGGAGCGAAAATACGTGGATCTATATATATGGATTTAAATATATCTTTCCTAAGCAATGTTTCCTTTCCAGAGCTTTCTGAAGCTCCCAGACGACTTATAAAACTATTCGTTCAACAAATTCTAACAGTACCAGATGTTTCTATCAGGGACCAAAAAGTCTGTTTTGGTATTAAGAACTTTTGAGTTGCTATACTTATTGTTTGCTCTCCAAATCCTATAAAAGAAATGATTCTGTATTTCGGCCAGGGAGCGCATTTACGACGATTTTTTTATTTTGAAAGGTTTACGAATTTAAAACTTTAATCAATATAATTCCAATAAATTTGAACGGCTTCAAATAATTGACTTCGATTAGGGAGAGGAAGGTGTCTAAATGTTGTTCATATTTTTTCTTTTAATTTTCGGATTTGTTTGTGCATATTTTCATTATTATATTAGTTTTCCTGACATTGTTAGGCTTTTACGCTTGTATTTAATAAATTTTAACTTAATTATAAGAATTGATTTTTTTAAAGAAATGTAGTCTTTTGATATAAATATAACTTCTGCAAAAAACCGTTTTTTTTCTGAATTTCAAAAGTGCAACCGGTTTTTTTTTTAAATACCAACTATTCGAACTATTCGAAAACCGGTTTCTCAAAAAAGTCGAATAATCGATCACCCTACTTTCCAGCAATATTGTTATTTAAAATTGTATGCTTCACAGAAAAAAATATTTCAAATAATTTTTTAATAAAATTATTAACTAACTTTATGTTGGAATTTAATTATATGATTTATTAATATAATTAATTTTCTAATTGGTTAACAGTTTTTTTTTTTTTAATAAATTGACAGATGTTAATAAAATACAAAGAAAGATTAAATATATGCCTATAAAAATACAGAAATAAAATAAATTTAAGTATTTCAGCTCATTACGTCTATTTAAAGAAAAGAAGTAATAATAATATCAATTATTCTAGTTATTAATATTATGATTTTGATGACTGTAGCAAAATCAATTAAAAATTAATTAATATTAGCAATTTCGTAATTGAAGTTCATTTTTACTTTTTTCTGTGTTTCGACATTTTTTTTAGATGTTTTAGAAAGTGAGAAAGCGAAATAAAATCGATTTTTCCGAATTTCGCGAATCCGAAATCGGAAATCTATATAAACATCCATAGACTTTTTACGTGCAAAATTTTATAAAAATCGAAATGCACTTGGTAAATTTTTGGGCGTTCTCTCACCGAATGGACTAAAGATATTTTTATTTTAAATTGTCTACCCCAGTGACCATCTGGGAGCCTCAAAATCAACTCGGAAACGCCTCAACTCTGAACATGCGAAATTATATTTAGATATCTCCAACGGTTCACAAGTTACCGAATTATTTCCAAATATATATATAGACTATCGGACATAATAAAGTGCGGTTTTTTACTCATGCTATTTAGTTCATAATTATTGTCTTTTAGGTTCATAATGGTCTACATTTTTGGTGTCCAGGTAATTGTCGTATTATATTCTTTAAATTAATATGCAAAAGAAGTTTTTGAAATATGTGTATTTCGAGTTTGGGGCAAAAGTGTGGTGTTGGTCATACATTTTGTGCGACATAATAAAGTGACACTTTACATTATTTCCTAAAATTTTTTTAATTTTTTGATACAAAATGGAAGGCATATTCTTAAGAAATGGTAAATTTTATAATTCTATTCATAAATTCTATTAAAATTATTATTGCATTTGAAAAATAAGGATAAATTCGGCCATATTATCAGTAAGTCTTCGACCACAATCCAGTAAGATTTCTTGATTCCAGATAGAGAAAACTAATTAACATTAATGTAATTGTCTTTAAAGTGCAACATTTTGTAATCTGACGCCAAAAAAACAATTTCATTATACAAAATTAGAATTTATAATCAAAACAGTATGAAATTGAGAGGGCTGAAATCCTAAGACTACGAAGTAAAATCGTAACGATATCAATATTCTCGCCAAGAGAGAATGAGTTTCATCATTTAAATACATAAAGAAAGAAGTAATTATAAATATATTAGCTTTTACTGCCAGGAAAAAGCTCAAATATAAGAGTTTTAGAAGTACCTATTCTAAGTAAAAGTCACAGCATTTTTGTGCTAATATAACAAAGCGTAATAGAAAAATAATCGATAAAGTCCCAGAAACATTCTAAAATGCAGTTATTTGGATGAATAAACATAAATCTTATTAAAACTTTAAAAAAAAACTGAGAAATTTTTGTATTAGAAGATCGTATTAAAAATGTTTTCTTAAATTTGATACATATGAAACCCATTTGTTTGAACCTTGTCTGGACAGTTAGGCTTGTAATAATTAAAATTACTTTCTCCTTTATATCTCCGCTTAGAAATATGAGATTCTTTTTGGCGAGAATTGCGATATCGCTACGACTTTACTTCGCAGTATTAGGGTTTCTGCCCCTCAATTTCTTGTTACTTTCATTCTAAATTGTAATTTTGTATAATGAGATGGTTTTTTCTTACCTCAGATTTTAAAATATTGCACTTTAAAGACAATTACGTTAATCTTAATTAATTTTCTCTATCAGGAATCAAGAAATCTTACTGGATTGTGGTCGAAAACTTACTGATAATATGGCTGAATTTATCCTTATTTTTCAAATGCAATAATAATTTTAATAGAATTTATGAATAGAATAATAAAATTTAGCACTTCTTAAGAATACGCCTTTCATTTTGTATCAAAAAATTTAAAAAATGTTAGGAGATAATATAAAGTGTCACTTTTGCACCAAACTCGAAATACACATATTTCAAAAACTTCTTTTGCATATTAATTTAAAGAATATAATACGACAATTACCTGGACACCAAAAAATGTAGACCATTATGAACCTAGTAGACAATAATTATGAACTAAATAGCAAGAGTAAAAAACCGCACTTTATTTTGTCCGATAGTGTATATATTTATATATATATACAGTGAACTCGCGATAGCGTGAATTAATTTTTACCATGGCAGTTCACGTTTTAGAGTTTGTTCACGTTATCGAATGCTAAAATTTTGAAAAAAATAACACCCCTATTCAGCATCAGAAATGATATTTTAATAAAAAATATTAAAGAGATATCACAAAACAAATAATTTATTAATTTTTAATAACAAAAAAAAAATAAAATATGCAATACATACATATATTCAGTTCACTTTGCATATGATAAACAAACAAAAAATTATGGTAAATATCACAAAAAATACACATAAAATTAATAGAAAAATTTTTTTGAACAAAGAGGTAAATCAAATTTTATATGAAAAAATCGGTCATCTTTTTTGGTAAGTTTTTTGTTGGGACATCTTCAACAAAGCTTTTTCTTTAAGATTTTTTAACACTCGTATCTCATTTTGGTCGACCATCTCATTTTCAGCCCATATTAAAGCCTTATCGAGAGCTTCTACAACTTCCTTTGGGTTAATTTTAATTTGAGGCTAATATATGATAGAATCGTCGTCGTCGGTATCTTCTGGAATTTCCACATGATCTACCTCTGTGCATTTTTCTTCAGGATTGTTGTTCCAGTCTTCAATAGTGGAAAGGGTCACTTCAATCTACAATAATAAAATGAATTTGGTTAATTTAAATTCTTAAAAAAATACGGAAACTTATAATAACACAAACCTGAGGATTTGGCGCCTGAAGAAGTCTAATAGCAGTTTCTTCTAGCTGCCTTATTTCTGGCGGAGAAATTCCCTCTCTTAGGACACTTAAAGGAATATTTTCATCTGGGTCATCTTGGTCTGAAACTAAATTTAAAATGTTTTTCTAGCCTTTGTTTAAAATTTCTTGTGAAATTCGACTCCATGCTGAGTTTAAAAGATTATTTGCATCTTTTAAAGATAACATCTTAATAGTATCTAACAGATCTATTTGTTTTCCAGCGATTAATGTCAAAAGGCTGTTTCTGTAATATAATTTTGTAATTTTAAATATATTTTGGTCCATTGGCTGAATTAATGACGTGACATTGGGTGTCAAACACATTACGTCCGTCTTCTGAAATTAATTGCGATTTAGGGGGAAGGGCATTGTCAATTAATAGTAGGGTTTTTACGGGTAGCTTCTTTTTGGTCAAGAACTCAGTAACCTAAAGCTAAATTTGTTTTAATTTATCAGTTCATAATTTTAATTTATCAGTTTTTTATTTTTTTCCTTAAAAAAGCATTGATGAAACCAATCGTAAAAAATAGTACTTATCATCCATGCTGGCTTAGAGAATTTGTAATTCACTGGACATGAAAAATTTTTGAAGCATCGAGGATTCTTAGATTTTTCCAATTACCAGTAGTTTAAGTTTGTGTGTTCCCGTCGCATTCGAACAGCTCATGAAAGTTAATCACTGTTTCTCCATCTTTGCGCCTGGAGCACTTTTCTCCAATGATACCGTATGCTTTATCTGGCAGCTGCTTCCAGTACAAACCGGACTCGTCAGCATTATAAAGTTGGTCTTCACATAGAGAGAGTTCTTCCATTTTTTCTCTTAATTTTTCTTTAAACGGGTCAACAAGTTGTGGTTGAGCAGAAAGCTTTTCTACGGAAATTTTTAAAAGGCGAACACCAAACCGCTGCTTAAATTTTTGGAGCCATCCATCGCTGGCATTAAAACCACGATCACTTACTTTGATTTGTTGGTGAATTTTCAAAGCTTTTGCTTTTAGCACCAGTCCGCTTACTGACAATTTTTTTGTTTCGCATGCTAAGGAACCATTTATAAAGGGTTTTTTTCCATTTTCGGAAGATAAAACTTTCGGTTTTTTTAATGACATTTCAACATTGACGTAGCAATGTAAAAGAACAAGTAACAGGTCAATGAGTACATACATATATACAATAAGAAAAAAGATCCTTGTAACATCATCAAACAAGTGAACACTTTATTTGGGATTTCCCAAATTAAAATTACAGGTTTAAAAAGTAACGAAAATCTAAAAATAGTGTTCACGTTTTAGAATAGTCTGCGTAAAAAAACGTTAACCCTTTCGAGTGTTTACGTTTATATATATATATATATATATATATATCTATATATATATATATATATATATATATATATATATATATCTATATATATATATATATATATATATATATATATATATATATATATATATATATATATATATATATATATATCCCTCTGTGACTGACGTGGTAGTCTAGCAGACACCAAAAACCAGAAAAAATCTTTTTGCGCCGTTATTTTACAAACATCGATTCCGGCTTTCTCAGTACCTTCTTATTACGTACTCATGCGTAGATTAGTGTGTTGAAAACGATCGAGGTGAGCGCATGCGTCGTTTTACGCGGAAAAGTGTCTACGAGACAACCACGTCAGTATTAAAGTAGGTGTCTGAGAGACAACCACCTCAGTATTTGTGTTATATTTTTATAGTGTCTCCTAAACAACACGTCAGCAAAATTGTTTTGATATCTTATATTTCTTGTTAGTTTTGTTTCGATGGATCAATTAAACAGAAGTGAAAAGCCTCAAAGTTCTAAAAGAACATCATCTGGTACATTTAAAAGTCGTGAGGAGCAAATACTGCAGTGGTTGGAGGAAGAAAGCGAGCATGATTTCAGCGATGTCGATGGCGAAGACATTGACCCGAATTTTGAGCCAGAAACTGAAGTTTTAAGTGACAGCGAAATTTCAATTGATGAAGAAGATCAAGAACTATGTGACTTTTCTACCTCTGAAGATGTGCGTGAGAAACCATCAGGCGAATTTTACAAAGGTAAGAAAGGATTTATGTGGAGTAAAAATGAACGTCCAAGAACATCTCGTACCACTGCCCACAACATAGTCAGTTTACCCAGTCGTCTGCATACTTCAAATTTTGAAGGATATTTGAACCTTTGGTTTAAACTATTTGACATATCCATGATTGAAAGTTTGGTGCAACATACTAACCAAAAGCTCAGTAGCTACCGGGCACAATTCAAAGATACTACAAAGGTAGAGCTTTTAGATACATATGTAACAGAAATGAGGGCGTTCATTGGATTATTGTACTATACTTCAGTTTTTAAGTGCAATAACACAGATCTTAGTACAATATTCACCACAGACGGTACGGGTCATGAAATATTCCGTTGCGGGATGTCTAAAAATCGTTTTTCTTGTTTAATGAACTGCCTCAGATTTGATCAACTACCAGAGAGGAACGCCTGAAAGAAGATCCACTTGCTCCAATATCAAATGTCTTCAACAATTTCATATCAAATAGTCAATCTCACTATACTCCCGGACCATACCTCTGCATCGATGAAATGTTGCTTCCGTTTAAAGGTCGTTGCAAGTTTATCATTTACATGCCTCAGAAACCAGCTAAGTATGGTATTAAAATATTGTTGTTAGTCGATGCTCGTACATACTATATTTACAATGCCTATATTTATTGTGGAAAAAATTCTGACGGTATAGGCCTGACTGAACAAGAAAGAAAAATGGCAGTACCAACTCAGTCCGTTTTGAGACTTGTAAAAGGTGTCGAAAACTCAAATCGAAACATCACAGCTGATAATTGGTTTAGCTCTATCCCACTTGCGGGACTTCTCCTGAAAAAGGGGTTAACATACTTAGGCACACTAAAGAAGAATAAAGCCGAGATACCACTATGTTTCTTACCGTTGTAACGATTTTAATTTACGTTAGCAAAAATTACTTTATGTTCTAACCAAAATAAAAGAAAAATTGTTGTCTATTTATATAAAATGCAGAGATGCTGTTGAGGGTTCGTTCCCAAATTCTACTTATTTTTTTTTATGCGTCTTATTTTTTTTTGCATTCTCATAGTATGATTTACTTACATGCGTTCTCACATGAAATACCTACACACAAATGCATTTTTATAAACGGTATGCGTACCTAATTACACTCAATAGATCATTTCATTTTTATGCCCATATATGGTCATACGTAAATCAATTTTTTTGGACAAATACTGGTTTTCTGACTTGTTTCTTCTTTAAAACACAACCTAAACTACGCAATTCTTATAAACCAAAAATTATTATATTTGGAAGTGTAGTGATGAAAAGTTCAAAGAAAACTTATAAAAAGTGATAAAAAAAAATTAATATTTATTACATAATAACGAAATCAAGCTCCGCATTTGGATTTATTTTGAAATTGATTCCCTCATTTCAACTATACAAAAATTAAGAATTTATTAATAGGACTTTACGATTTTAATAAAGGTAAGATTTTTTTTTTCAAATATATGTGTTTAAAACATATATAAAACTTCTTATTTTCTTAGAAGGCTGTTTTAATTGTACCCATTAACAACTACAAGTGTATTCTCAAATCCTTATCCAGGATTATTTGGTATATTGACTGAAACCGAGCCTTATTCTAAAATTGAAACTGATAAAAAAAAAAGATAAGAGTTCCTTTTTTGAAAAAAAAGCTCTTCATGGCACGTGTCTCTCCCACGAGGGGGCAAGGCCAGCTACCCAACTACATCTAACAAAATAATATTAGGCCCAATATCTTATTTTATATACATGAAGTGAATATATACAATAAGCATTCTAACTTTAAATAAAACTAAAATACTTGAGTTTCTACTTATGATTAAAACTAAAACTATATTATATTTAAGATTATACTAATTAATACTAAACAATTGCCTTATATTCTCCTTATCATAAACATAAAACTTATCCTAGGTAAAAAAAAAAAAATAATAATAATAATATTATTATTAACCGAATTATCTGCCTATAACTATATTAATAATTCAAACTCTTAAATTAAATAACAACAATCTCTGAAATAACCTAACAAATTTTAATTAATATTCCAACAAAATTTTTTTTTTTGTAGTGTATTTTGAACTAATATGAGAGTAGATTTTTTTTAAGCGAAAATATCTGAAGTTTTTATATATTCATTAGCTTTAATTATCAACAAAAACAAAAAAAAAAAAAAAAAATTCAAAAAATTCATTAGATTTTTGTCTTCTACATTGTGGGCCCATCGATGGAACGACGAAATCAAAACAATTGTAAGTAAACGAAAACAAAAAAAAAAAAATTAAAATAATAATAAAAACTTAAAATAAAAAAAAAACAATACTCTCTGTCCAATAAAGTCGGTCCGATTCCAAATGATTCCATTTTTACAATAATTATTATTTTCTCCTTAATTTATCTTTTTACGCATTCTTCTATCATATTATTACTTTCTCATTAAGTTATAGTTAGTCTCATAGAATAGAACTAGAAGTTTATGTGAGAGCCACTCTATACTAAATTTTCAAAAAATTTACTCATTTTTTTTGAAAATACAAAAACAAAATATATGTGACTACATGTATTTTTTTTGTTGTATGAATTAGGTTTTTGACAATTGAATTAGGTTTTTTTCTCTCACATAAATATCTAGTTGTTAATCTATGGTTAGTCTGTTCTATACAATGTAACGATAAACAACATTTTGTTATATGCATTTACATTATATTTTATATTACCCAGTTATATATGTATAAAAAGGCATGGATATATATGTATTTTTATGTTGTTGTGGTGTTGTCATTGGGTTGAGAACCTTCAAAAGTAGCTAGATCGGGAAACCATGCCTCCATATTCGTAGCAGCACACAACATAATGGCGCCCAACGAAATAATTCATTAAAGCAATTTTAAGACAAATATTGATTCAAATAACTTTATTCATTACCTGTATTCTAAGAGATACTTATGTAGGAGACTTTACTTTGAATAATTAATTTGATGTAAACCGCACTATATGTTTAATTACTGAAAATTTTATATAATCCTATACATATCCAAACTTATTAGTTGTTTTGAAGTCCTAATTTTGAAATTGGAATTTTTAGATTAAAGTTGCTCAAAGCAATTATTTGTTTTGAAATGTGTGGAAATTATTAAAAATATTTCATGTGGAATACATTTTTTTCTATGAGTACCTCAAACACTTTTTCGAAATTGACATTCCCAAAATAAGTAATTGTATTCCGTCTATTAATATACATTCAAGAAATTAAAACAGATATATAAAGAAAATCGTTAATACATGTGTATACAAAGATTTTTCTTGCTATATTAGAAATTAGAGAGACATTTTAGTTTTTGTTTTGTATTATGGGTATAGAAACTCGAAACAGTTCTCGAGGTGCTACCCCAAAAACTTGTTCATATCGTGGTCGTGGTAGAAATAATTCCTCTTCAAATAATATTTCAATAAATCTACAAAGTCCAACAAAAAAAACAGCTCGTGTCGTACATTCGCCAGTAAGTAAAATTATAACACATTCGAGCCTTGTAACACAAAATACTTTGAACGAAAATTCAAATAGTAGTGAACCTACAATGGAAGACCAGCGTAATACTGCTTCGGGATCTTCCTATTTGTCAAATCCTATTTTAGATAGAGATATCCCATCCTTAGACTTAAGATCTTCAGTACCACCATGTTTTGATTCTCATGTAAGGGAAACCCCATTAGTATCTTCTAATCCAGTTCCTAATCCTAACGTATTTTCAATGGATTCGTTAATAACAATCTTGCAACAATCGATTCAAGCAATTTAGAAAAGAACTAGCTACAGTAAGAGAAAATATTTCCCAAATTGGAAGTAAGAATAATTCATTAGATCACAATATTTCGTCTGGTAATCGCCTAAATGGTAGCACTCCTAATAGACCTCAACTTCCGACAAATGGTGTTTCCAATATTTTCCATACAAATACTTCTAATGCCCCTGATGCATCTGCATCATTGGACAATAGTGTTAGGCTAGAAAAGTGGAAAATAACATATGATGGTAATGGTTCAGTTTCTGATTTTATTTTTAAAGTTGAAACCTTGACTGCTCGTTCACGTTGTTCAGAAAATCATCTCCTTTATAACTTTCATGTTCTTCTTGAAGGTAAAGCGGAGAAGTGGTACTGGCTATTTACGAAACAGAATAGTAACGTCAGTTATACTTCATTGCGTCAGGCCATTATAAAGGAATTCGGCCACTTGGAGTCTGACCATGATATTTTGTTGAAAATTACTACACGTAAACAACAAGCTAAAGAGTCATATGATGACTTTCATACCACTATTGTTTCTATGAACGCACGCTTAATAAATCCTATGTCAGAATTAGCATTGATAGATATAATGAAGCGCAATTTAATTCCAAATTTAAAATTTCTTTTGTTCAATTCATCTCCAAAAACTCTAGATGATTTGAGGGAAACTGCCCGTAGCGCAGAAATTGTCCTTCATGATAATAAATTTTATAATCCTTATTTTGGAACTAATCGCAATATAAGTGAGATAGAGGCCTCAGCTAGTGAAAGTGATGAATTGAATATATTAGATCCCCAAATAGAGGCAATTCAATTTTCTAAACGCAATTATAAACCAGACTACTCTAGAATCCAATGCTGGAATTGTCTTAAACTGGGGCATTCATACATATATTGTGGAGAGGATATTCGTTCTCCATTTTGTTTTAAATGCGGTCAAAAGGGTGTTTTAACACCAAAATGTCCTAACGATCATTTTCAGGGAAACCGCAAAACAGGCGAGTCGGCTGCCGGGGACACTCGTCTACCCTATCCGACCCCGAGCTCAAGAACCAACTAAACTTCAATTATGAGTTCAGAACTGATGAACATGTTTCTATAAACCAATCAGCTACTCGAGAAATTGCTACGCAGACCTTAGATTTTCCTCATTTAGAATCCAGTATAAACGAACATTTTGCGAACAATCACTCCAATATTAAGAGTCCCTCGAAAAGAATTATAAAATGTAGAATGCTTTTTAAAAAACGAAGACGAATACGTAAAACTTTAGAAGCTACAATATTGTCTGGCTCTGATTCGCGACCTTTTGCAAAAGTTTTAGTTTTTGATCAAACATTAGTCGGTTTATTAGATTCGGGTGCTAATATATCGGTATTGGGAAAGGACTCGTTATCATTTTTACAGAAATTAAACATTCAATGCAAATCAATTTACTCTTTTATATCAACCGCAGATGGTTCCAAGCAAAGCGTCGTAGGATTTTGTACTCTACCTGTAACATATAGGGAAATCACTAGAAATATAGATTTTTATATCGTACCTTCACTCAATCAGGAAGCATACTTCGGTATTAATTTTTGGAGGGAATATGATCTGGCTCCTTACCTACTAAACGTATCTGCTTTTGAAATTGATTCCGATATCAATCCTCCCGAAAAACTTTATTTTCATGAACTTAACAAGGAACAAGAACAAATCCTTAAAAAGACAATTAATCTTTTTCCGTCATTCGAGAAACTTGGTCTAGGATGCACAGATCTACTGGAACACCACATAGACACTGGTAATTGTGTTCCTATAAAATCAAAACATTATCCACTGTCACCCCCCAGACAGGAAGAGGCATATCGGGAGATAGATAGGCTTTTAGCTATGGGAGTAATAGAGGAATCTAACTCCCCGTGGTGTTCTCCTGCGGTACTAGTCCGAAAACCTGGAAAAATTAGACTATGCATCGACTCGAGAAAGTTAAATGAGGTAACTAGAAAAGACTCCTATCCGTTACCTCATATTGGTGGTTTACTAAGCAGACTTAAAGACACCTTTTTTATTAGCGGCATCGATTTAAAGGATGCCTTCCTTCAAATTAGATTGACCGAATCCTCAAAAGAAAAAACGGCTTTTGTGATACCAGGAAAACCCCTGTACCAATACAAAGTAATGCCATTCGGTCTTTGTAATGGTCCACAGACCATGAGTCGACTCATGGACCGAGTCATACCATCACGATTGAGAGAAAGCGTCTTTGTCTACCTTGACGACCTTCTGGTCTGTAGCCCAAATTTTGATTCACATATTTGTCTTCTAAGAGAAGTAGCAGAATGCCTTAAAAAGGCCAAATTGACTATTAATGTTTCTAAAAGTAAATTTTGCCAAAGTGAAATTAAATATTTGGGCTATAGGGTGGGAAATGGATGTCTGAAAGTAGACCCCGAAAAGGTCGAAGCAATAACCAACTTCCCTCTCCCCAAATCGGCAAAACAGCTACGTCGTTTTATTGGAATGGCGAATTGGTATAGGACGTTTATTAGCCATTTCGCGGATCTTTCGGGGGCTCTAACTGATTGTTTAAAAAATCAAAACAACCGTTTTCGCTAACTGAACAAGCGATTCAGTCTTTTCAAAACCTAAAGAACGCTCTCTCTTCCGCCCCTGTTCTTGTACAGCCGGACTTCAGTAAAGAATTTATCATAAAGTGTGATGCCTCTACTACTGGGGTAGGGGGTGTTTTGTGTCAAGTCGATAGCGAGGGCAAAAAAAGACCTATTGCATATGTTTCTCAGAAACTAAACCGCTGTCAAAAGAACTATTCCGTCACGGAATTAGAATGTATGGCAGCAGTCGTCTGTGTAAAAAAATTTCGACCGTATATAGAGGGCCTTCCGTTTCGTATCATAACTGATCACTCTAGCCTCAAATGGCTCATGTCTCAGAGGGACCTTAGCGGAAGGTTAGCTCGATGGAGTCTTAAGCTCCAAGGATTCGATTTTACCATTGAGCATAGAAAGGGTTCCTTACATATAGTCCCTGATACTCTATCGAGACAAGATGTTAATGAAATACATTTGAAAGACATGCCTATTGAAGTAAGCCTTTCTGCTCCGGAATTTAATGAAGACGAATATCAAAAACTTCGTCAAGAAATAGTTGAAAACAAAAACTCATTGCCTGATATTTACGTTAGGGATGATTTTGTCTTTAAGAGATTAAATTGTATGCCAAGCATTCAGGATGAAGAGGACAGTCTATGGAGGCTCTGGATTCCTAAATCTCTGTCATTAGAAGTAATTAGGTCTGCTCACGATTCAGTTGTTTCCTGCCACGGTGGTTCTAGGAAAACTTTGGCACGTATCAGGCAGAAGTACTATTGGCCCACCATGGTTAAAGATGTGAAAGCTTATATAGAAAATTGCGATATGTGTAAAATGGCCAAGTCAAATAATCAAATTTTGAAACCACCAATGGGTGATCAATTTATTACAAGTCGTCCTTTTGAGCGACTTTATTGTGATTTCTTGGGACCCTATCCCATGACAAAAACCAAGAATACATGTATCTTTATATGTTTGGATCACCTTACAAAATTTTTATTTTTAAAAGCTCTCAGAAATGCTACTTCAGCCAACTGTATACTTTTTTATCAAGAAGAAATTTTCCCTACATTTGGTGTTCCAAATTTTATCCATAGCGATAATGCCAAACAATTTGTGTCTAAAGAAATGAAGGATTTTTTTTCGTTGTATGGTATTAAACATATTAAGACCGGGTTTTATGCGCCCCAATCAAACGCCTCGGAACGAGCTAACAGGGAAATAATTACAAAAATACGAATTCTAACTGATAACGAAGACACCCATTCTAATTGGGATACTTATATTCCCCAAATACTTTCAGTTTTAAGAAGCGATTTTCACTCTGTAATTAAATGCTCTCCCTATTACGCTTTGTTTGGGCAAAATATGATACAACATGGTACATCTTATGGTATACTGGGGAAAATTAGTAATTTGGATGAAGAAGACACCGCGATTATACATAGAGTAGACAAAATTAATAGAATACGTGAAAAAATTCGACAGAATCTTAAAAGTAGCCACGAAAAATCCAGCAAAACCTACAATTTAAGAACTAGACCTACTAAATTTCAAAAGGGACAAATAGTTTTTCGAAGGAACTTTGGTCTCAGTAAGTTGGCAAAAGGTATAAACGCAAAATTTATGAAAAAATTTCTCAAATGTCGTATTAAGTCTAAAATAGGGAATTGTCTATATGACTTAGAGGATTTAAAAGGAAAATATGTCGGTCGATATCATGCTTCTGATATCAAACCATAAATATGCCCGGCTTTTGTGGGTCGTGCCACACTAGCAAACTTATTAACCTGTTAATATCTCAAGAAAATAATAAATTAATCGATCTTCTGTTCGTTCGATTATTTTGAAAATATTCGATCGAAGCAGATTTGTAACGATTTTAATTTACGTTAGCAAAAATTACTTTATGTTCTAACCAAAATAAAAGAAAAATTGTTGTCTATTTATATAAAATGCAGAGATGCTGTTGAGGGTTCGTTCCCAAATTCTACTTATTTTTTTTATGCGTCTTATTTTTTTTTGCATTCTCATAGTATGATTTACTTACATGCGTTCTCACATGAAATACCTACACACAAATGCATTTTTATAAACGGTATGCGTACCTAATTACACTCAATAGATCATTTCATTTTTATGCCCATATATGGTCATACGTAAATCAATTTTTTTGGACAAATACTGGTTTTCTGACTTGTTTCTTCTTTAAAACACAACCTAAACTACGCAATTCTTATAAACCAAAAATTATTATATTTGGAAGTGTAGTGATGAAAAGTTCAAAGAAAACTTATAAAAAGTGATAAAAAAAAAATTAATATTTATTACATAATAAGGAAATCAAGCTCCGCATTTGGATTTATTTTGAAATTGATTCCCTCATTTCAACTATACAAAAATTAAGAATTTATTAATAGGACTTTACGATTTTAATAAAGGTAAGATTTTTTTTTCAAATATATGTGTTTAAAACATATATAAAACTTCTTATTTTCTTAGAAGGCTGTTTTAATTGTACCCATTAACAACTACAAGTGTATTCTCAAATCCTTATCCAGGATTATTTGGTATATTGACTGAAACCGAGCCTTATTCTAAAATTGAAACTGATAAAAAAAAAGATAAGAGTTCCTTTTTTGAAAAAAAAAAGCTCTTCATGGCACGTGTCTCTCCCACGAGGGGGCAAGGCCAGCTACCCAACTACATCTAACAAAATAATATTAGGCCCAATATCTTATTTTATATACATGAAGTGAATATATACAATAAGCATTCTAACTTTAAATAAAACTAAAATACTTGAGTTTCTACTTATGATTAAAACTAAAACTATATTATATTTAAGATTATACTAATTAATACTAAACAATTGCCTTATATTCTCCTTATCATAAACATAAAACTTATCCTAGGTAAAAAAAAAAAAAATAATAATAATATTATTATTAACCGAATTATCTGCCTATAACTATATTAATAATTCAAACTCTTAAATTAAATAACAACAATCTCTGAAATAACCTAACAAATTTTAATTAATATTCCAACAAAATTTTTTTTTGTAGTGTATTTTGAACTAATATGAGAGTAGATTTTTTTTTTAAGCGAAAATATCTGAAGTTTTTATATATTCATTAGCTTTAATTATCAACAAAAACAAAAAAAAAAAATTCAAAAAATTCATTAGATTTTTGTCTTCTACATTGTGGGCCCATCGATGGAACGACGAAATCAAAACAATTGTAAGTAAACGAAAACAAAAAAAAAAAAAAAATTAAAATAATAATAAAAACTTAAAATAAAAAAAAAACAATACTCTCTGTCCAATAAAGTCGGTCCGATTCCAAATGATTCCATTTTTACAATAATTATTATTTTCTCCTTAATTTATCTTTTTACGCATTCTTCTATCATATTATTACTTTCTCATTAAGTTATAGTTAGTCTCATAGAATAGAACTAGAAGTTTATGTGAGAGCCACTCTATACTAAATTTTCAAAAAATTTACTCATTTTTTTTGAAAATACAAAAACAAAATATATGTGACTACATGTATTTTTTTTGTTGTATGAATTAGGTTTTTGACAATTGAATTAGGTTTTTTTCTCTCACATAAATATCTAGTTGTTAATCTATGGTTAGTCTGTTCTATACAATGTAACGATAAACAACATTTTGTTATATGCATTTACATTATATTTTATTTTATTATTAACAATCCTTTTATTATTCTATTTTGATTTTTTTTTATATAAATAAATGAACTGTAAATCACAATGAATACTTAAGCCTTCTTAATTTTGGGAATGTCAATAAGATAAAGTAGGAATTTGAATAGATATTTTCTTAATATAAAAATATATTACCCAGTTATATATGTATAAAAAGGCATGGATATATATGTATTTTTATGTTGTTGTGGTGTTGTCATTGGGTTGAGAACCTTCAAAAGTAGCTAGATCGGGAAACCATGCCTATCGACCTCCATATTCGTAGCAGCACACAACACCGTGTAAAACTAGAGAAGTGGGAAGTTCCATGTATGGTTTTACGAAAGAGTATACCCTATTATCCTATGTACCAAAAAAAAAATAAAGCCGTTCTGCTGATTTCATCTTCTCATCACTATAAAGAAACAGATCCTGATACTGAAAAGCCCGTTATGATAACAGATTATAACCATACTAAAGGAGGAGTTGACGAAGTTGATAAAAAGTGTTCGATATATTCATGCAGCCGTAAAACTCGACGTTGGCCTATGGCAATTTTCCAAAGACTACTAGATATGATTGGTATTAACTGCTTTGTATTGTATCAAATGTGTACTGACACTGATGATAAAATGAGGAGAAAAACATTTATACTCAATCTGGCAAGAGAATTGGTACTAGATCATCTAAAATTTCGCGTGTACAATGAAAGGTTGCCAAGAGAATTGAGATTGACGATCACCAGGGTTCTGGGTAAAGATCTACCCCCTCCCCCACCAATTATTCGGTCTTCTCCACCATGTGGAAGAAAACTTTGTTATATTTGTCCCTCAAAAATAAAAAGGGTAACCAGATATTGCTGCTGTAATTGCTCAAAGCCTATTTGCCTCCAGTGCTCTAAGCCACTTTGTGAGACCTGCCAACAGTTGCCATAACTTTTCTAGTCACTTATTTCCAGTGATATAATCTCTTTTTTAAGACTTAAGATTTAACAAAAAGAAATGTTTAACGTATAATTTTTTGTTTGTTATTGTATAAACTATTGTTTAACATGAACTATTTTTTTTATTTAACTACAGAATTTATATACATATTTTTTTTAAGACTGCTGAGTTTAAGTGTAGACTAATTAAATCTAAAACTTTTGTTAAAAAAAATATAAAAAAATATATAATATGGAGTATTTTTTTGTTGCTTTTGTATAGACATAAGTTTTCAGGACTAATTTGTGTCCAATGTTTAACATGAAATATTTTTTTTTTTTAACCATTGAATTTGTTAATTTTTTTTTAAAGACTGCTTAATTTAAGTGTAAAAAAATAAATGTAAAACATTTATTAATAAAAAATATGAAATGAAATAACTTTTTGTTGTTTTTGTGTAGATATAAATTTTTGAGGGCCAATATGTACTGTGTCAATAATTACTGCTTAACATGTATTGTATTTCTGAATTCAAAAAAATATTGCCATAAATAAAAACATATACCCCTAAACTAAAGGCTAAAATAAGAAAATATAAGCCGTCAATAAGGTGTCTGGTGGACTACCACGTCAGCAAAATAGTTAAAAAAAAGTTACGTCAGTTGCAGAGGGATATATATGGGTGGCCATCTTTTATATGGAGGAAAATAAAGGTTTTCGAATTTTCAGTCTCAGTCTTCCTAGAAATGTTCGGATAACCAAAAAACTATAAAATACAAACTTTTAGATTGATTGAAACAAATTTAGAGGTGGTTCAAAGCCATTGAAATATTGAAAATTTGAGTTTTTTTATTCTGTTCAACCATAAACAATTCGTTACAACATTGACTTTCTAAAATTAAGAACAACTAATAATATCATAGTTATCAAAATCAATTTACGTAAAACGCGTAATTTTCGAACAATAAAATAAGTTGTCATCCAAAACTTTAGGGAGAGAAACGAAACTCGGCATATAGTTTTGTATTGACATCTTATAGTGGAAGGCCAATGTACGCGGCACACGCGGCCATCAGCTGATCATGTTTTCATGCGGTCCATATAAAAAAAGTTGAAAAAAATTCAACTTTGACGCGTTGCCGCGTGTAACAGCATTGCCAGATTAAATTTATGACAGTGTTCTCAAATTTTCCTTTGTCACTTTTTTGTAAACAATTGATTAATTTTTAAGCTGGTAATAATGCTGCCGCCCGTTGCCGCGTGACGCGCACATTGGCCTTCCACTATTATATTTAATGCACTGATCCCCACACTCATACATACACAATTGTCTTTGTGTATCCCTGCAAACATTTTCTATTGCGGAAGTGGCTAAGAAGAGTCTTCCAGAAGTTGAAACTCATCGCCTAGAAGATGATTTTTTATATCTGTATTTATAATTAAAATTATTATTATTTTTTTTTTATATATTTCATAATTATCTTTATTTCACAATTATCTATACATATAAAACTACACAATAAATGATTCACATATATATATATTTTTTTTTTTAATTTTACATTTAATAATAAAATCTCCATGAAAAACTTCTGGTCAAATCCGGTACCTTTAAGAGAAGAAAAGAAGATAAATAATAATTTTGATTGTTAAATTGTATTTAGATTATCTTTTGTACGAAGAATGCGGCAAGACACTATTAGAGGCAAAGTTTTGGACTTCTTTAAATATGCAAATACTTATTCGTTTGATGAAATTTTTCCTAAAATTAATATATATTGTGAGTAAAATCTGATATTACTAAATAAAAGTTTAAGAAGATTTACTTACCTTTTAAAAATGTCCTTTATTAAAAATTTACAAATAATTAACAATAAAAAATACATATATAATTATCAGGAACACTTTTCTTTTTATTTTTATTATTGCTGCCGAACTGTACCAAAGTTAAATTGTTACTGAAAACATGATTCTACCTGCTTCTTTATTGTGTTATTTTCTTTTCATAAAAAAACCGACAATCTTCCCAGCACACGTCCAGAAGATTATTGCGTAATAGTAATGTATTTTGTTTTTGTTAAATTCGAATTATCATCTTATTATCTTCCAGAAGTGACTTCAAAGTATACTTTTGGAAGATCAATGGTCAATAGTAATGTATTTTGTTTTTGTGAATTTCGTACACACTTCCGACAATCTTCTGGAAGTCACTAAGAAGTGACGTCTGGACAATTAATGCGCAATAGCAATGTATTTTGTTTTTGTATTTCTCGAAAAATCTTCCGACAATCTTCTAGACGTCACTAAGAAGTGACGTCTGGAAGATTGACAACAAATTTATCTTCCAAATGTTTAAAGGGATGTTTTGTCTAACTCTCTCACTTTGAAATTATACATAGAAAAATAACCTCATGTTTGTAGTAATTTAATTTTGAAAGTTTCTTCGTGAATTTAAGATATGTAAACGGAAATAAACTTAAATAGTTTAAAATTTGAATAGTAATAAACAGCGACCCTAAACATGATGATTTAATGACTATATTTTTGTATTTGATTAACAAAGAATAGTTTTATGTGACTTTAACATGGAATATAACAAAATTCATATTTTTAATATATAAGACAAAAGATCGAAATCTTTATTTGAACAAATAATAAAAATCTAAAATAATCATTATTTGTTCATCCATCAATAAGAGACAAAATGCTCGCGTGCACGGTTTTGGGGAACACTGAGTTAATGTCAAATTTTTTCGATAATCACGTGTGATCTACGTGAGATATTCACGATCAAAGTTCGCAAAAATCTTTACTTTTGCATATACTTACGTATTTTTTTTGCTATTACAACAACTTTCGATCATAAAATTATTTACAGGATCTATGAGACGTCAATTGAGAACTACATGCCAAGTTTCGTTTGTCTCCCACAAATTCTGGTTGAAATCATATTTTTCGGGGTCTATTTGCCCGAAAATTACGTGTTTTACGGTAATTTTATTTTAATAACTATTATGTTATTAGTTATCCAATCTTCTTGATTTAAGGCATAACAAGAAAATTGCATTTGAAATAAAAATGTATTATCGATGAAATGTTTCAAAAGTCATCATTTCAAGATTTTGATCGCTTTGAGTAACCTCTGAATGTTCTTCAATCAGTTAAAAACTTGGCATGTCTAAGTTTTTCGAGTATTCGAACATTTCCAGGGGGTGAGAAACAAAATCTTGATTAAAAATTCTTCATACCAGAAAATAAAATCTTGATCCCTAAATACAGATGCTGTCGCAGTTATCTATGTCCCGAAGACAGTCTCGATGATGGGTTCATGACTTATCGTAGAACACAATGGTGACTAATTCCTACAAATCTTGACAACTTTTTTGAACAAAGGGCATAGCAATTCTGTACAACAAGCAGAGCGACACTGTCATCAGTCATATAAAAAGTAATTGAGTGCTTCTTAAGATCGAGGCCAGGCCACCAACATCATTTTCCCAAGTTAATCTTGTCGTTTTTAAATGGAGTAACATGCCAACATATGTAGATGACTTTGTTGTCAAACTTGTCCTCAATATGTTTCTTATTTTTAAAATTTCGTAGAAAAATCGTTAGTAAAAATTCTGTTGAAAGAAGTCTGACTCTTAGACAATTAGGAGATGATTTTTTTCGCGTACGAATTTTTAGTTCTTTTGCTTTAAAACTGAGCTATTAAGTAACATTTTTCAAACGTTCCCTTAATGTAAAAATAAATTATAAAACACCTTTCAAATATTTTTTTTTTTTTTTTAATGAAACAAATTTTACGACTGTTTCGTTTATGAAGTTAATGTTACGAGCTATGTCAACATTGATGTAATTTTTGAAGATATGAACATGAAATTTTTTGTATAAATATAGTTTGGGTCAGTAGATTAAAATCCGGTAAATGAAACCAACATTTGATTTTTAAGTGGTTGCGGAATTTTGTATTTTAGGTGACGATATATATGCATAAATAAGAATATGTATATCAATAAGTTAATTCATTACAATCAATCTTGATTGTTGAAATAAAATGGTATAGTACTGAATTACCCCTTGTAAAAAAAAAAAATGATGTACCATATCCCATATACGGACATCTCCCGATAACGGAAAAAATCAGCGTGACGATCGCTGTCCGCCTATGAGAGCTTTCACTGTATATATTTATATTATTATACCCTACACCACCATAGGTGGTTGGGGTATTATACGTTTGTGCTGATGTTTGTAACGCATAGAAAAACCATCAGACCACCACCTTAAAGTATACCATTCGACTCAGAATCACTTCCTGAGTCGATTTAACAATGTCCGTCCGTCCGTCCGTCTGTCTGTCCATGTAAACCTTGTAATCAAACTACAGGTCGCAAAGTCAATGAAATTTAACACACGATCTTCTATTAGGTCAAGGACGAACCTTATTGAAACTGGTTATGATCGGTCCATTATTTCACCTAGCCTCATACAAATGTCCTCCTCAAAAAGGGTTTAACGATCATATATCCTTTAAATAAAGCAATATTTAAATGATTTGGCACATATAAGTTCTATAAAAGTTTTCAGGTCCAGAATTGACCCAAAGAAACCCATCTTCCGAAAATCACTTTAAAGGGCATAAATCCCATACAAATGTTAGTATTATGTTAATATTTAACACAAGTAAGTTGTATATAAGCAAAGACAAAATTATGTGGATCGAAAAATTCATCATGGTGTAGGGTATCATATGTTCGGGCTTGACCGACTATATCTTCTTCTCTCGTTTTTATTGAATCTTTATTTTTCAGAAATTTACAATAAGTTTTAAAATCTTAACCTAAACTTTTTTTTTTTTACGTTTTATTAATTTATTGAATCTGCCTATTAGGCCTTACAATAAGTATATAAATCTTAAAGCTAAATCTAATTACTCTCTAACGAGAGCGAATATGGCATAAATTGACCCTCCTATTAGCGGGGTGGTTTGGTGGCAAGTGGGTTAGGATGACTATGCAATTTTGCTGTATATTTTGCCTTAAATTGGCTGAACTCGTCCCTGGCAAGGGGTACATCTAAGAATTTTTGATTGGGCCCTCTGTATAAGATGTTTGTTTTTTAACTCGTTCACTCTTATGCGCAAATTTTTTAACCAAGTCTCCACATGTCTAAGATAAGTATCTAGTTTATTAGAAGCTTCATGTGGGTTTTCATGTGAACTCAATATTACTGTGTCATCAGCAAACGTAGAAATTGTCAGTTCATCGCATGTTGGCAAGTCAGATGTGTATATTAAATACAGAATAAGCCCTAGAACACTACCCTGTGGGATACCTGCTTTTACTTCAAATTCACAAAGTTATCATACTTCACTCTAAATGATCGGTCACATAGATATGACTCGAACAGTTTATGGGTATAAGGTGGCAAAGAACATCTTATTTTATATATTAAACCTTGATGCCATACTTTGTCGAAAGCTTGTGCTACATCCAAGAAAATGGCAGAGCAATATTTCTTTAATTCAAAAGATTTTCTAATCTCTCCAGTCAGACGGTTAACTTGTTCAATTGTTCCATGCTTTTCACGGAAACCAAACTGATGAACTGGGATTATATTTCTATCATTTAAGATTGGCATGATTTTCATTTGCAATACTTTTTCAAATAGCTTTGACAAACAAGAAAGGAGACTAATTGGTCTATAGGATGATGGTACGGTTAAATCCTTTCCTGGCTTTGGTATCATTATAATCTGAGAAGTTTTCCAAATTTTTGGAAATACTTCTAGTTTTAAGATCGCATTAAACAGTATAGACAGCACTATTATTGCCACGTACGGTAGGTTTTTAATCATGGATGGTGTTATAAGATCATATCCAGGTGATTTTTTTTTTTTGATTCATATTCTCTTAGACAATTGTATTTATATCTTCGGGGCTAATAGGAATCATGTCATCATCATTGAATGCAATATCATTTGTCTCTCCCAAAACAAAACAAATGGGGGGTTTGGTTGAAAGACTGTAGTTAGATGATGTGCAAATAAGTTGGCCTTCTCTTCTGCACTACGAGCCCAGGTACCATCAGCTTTCATTAAAGGGCCTGAACCGGTGGGCCTCTACCGGTGGCTTAATACTTTTAGCTGCCCTCCATAGGGAGAACCCAGCAAAAATTGCTGCATACCCAGAAGCAGGTTTGTAAGGGAGAGATAAAAGAACTCTCCCTTACCAACCTGCTTCAAGAAGGCATGATTTTTGTTCGTGATGTCCCACTTGGTAGGTCTCTTTGCTGCGCTACGTATTAGGGTCATACATGCCTTTATTATGTGCATTTTAAGGCATCATACATGTGATGATATCATGCCTCTTTTATGTGCATCTTTTAGAGATCCCAGAGGCTGTGAAATCATGCCTTGAATTTAAATAATGCATTTATGAAAATTATTATTTTTTTTAAATTTATTTGATTTATTTTATAAAAAAAAATAAAAATAAAAATCAGATATTTTTTAAATCAGTTCATCAACTTATTTGAGTCAAATGGCCTTTTTATTGGGGTAATCCTTAATTGTTTAATCTTCAAAAAAAAAAAAAAAATAATAATAATAATAATAATAATAATAATAATAATAATAATAATAAATAAAAATATTATACTATTTAATAGAAAAAAAAAAAAGAAAAATTAGCGCAACAAACATGGAATATGTTATACGTACCGTATATTATATATAGAAATTTTGGGTAACCTATAAATAACCCATTGTTTTTTTATTTATTTTTTTCTCTAATCGTATAAAAACAAAAACACAAAATTTCTTTAAAACAAGTCAAACTTAAAATTAAAAAAGTAATAAAACACAAAATACGTTACAAGACATGTCATTTCTTGTATATTATATAATGAAAACTAAAAACAATATACAAATTTAAAGCTTTAATAATTTAATAAATAATTTTATTTTGTTATTATAAATAGTTATTTAAACAAATATAATAATTTTACTTACAATTTTAATAGGTTTTAATATTAATATTTTTTTCGACTTTCACGAACAAACTTACTTCTTAATACTTTGAACACTCGATCAAAACTAATCAACGCAGTTGAAAATATTGCATCACCCAACTTAGCAGAACTTTTTGTTTTAAATCGTAAATTAAAATGGGGAGAAGAAAGTCATTCGCTTACAATCCTGCATCCACGCAAGCGAGAGGTGATGCAGGTTGTAATTCGGTAAAAAAAAAATATGAACCTAATGTATACTTCTCGCTTCCTTTTATAGCTTACTCAAATGCGCATCAATGATGTGCTATCGGCAGGCATGAATAATTTTGTACTGCTTACCAGTACCTAAACAATTTTAGCTGGGAAGTTAGTGAATTTATTATTCGTCAAACTTTCAATGTAACTCTTGTCTCAGCGATCCTCTTCTATTTGGGCTCTTCTTAGTTTTTTGCTTGCAACGGACAGCCTCAGCTTTGCAGCTGGTGATATAGTTTGTTGCCATTCTTTCTAAGTTTTCTCTTTTCAAAAAGCAGTTTTTCAATATCCGAATTGGAAATAGGCATATAGCTTTTCTTATAAACTGGAATCTTAGAATGTTCCAAAGCTGAAACGACGTAAAGTCGTTTGCAAATTTGTTTATATCTTCCTCACACTCAAGATAAGGCTCAGTGTGGATATGACTGCTGACGTATTTTCTATATTTCAACCAATTCGTCCTATAAAAAGTATTTGTAGGGTATTTAGGTATATTCATCGCTCCATAATACGTAACTATTATTGGAGAGTGGTCAGAAGATAAATCATATGATACTTCAGTAGTAACAGAATTTCGATTAATATTCTTAGATATGGCAAAATCTATAAGATCAGGAATTTTTCTAGGATCAGCAGGCCAGTATGTTGCTTGCCCTGGCGACACGAAATCCATGCCATTTTTGCGATCAACTAGAACCTTGTATAGCTGTCTACCTCTGGGATTAATTAACCTGGAACCCCAGTAAGTGTGCTTAACATTATAATCACCACATGCCAGAAAACGATCTCCTAGCGTGTTAAAGAATTCTTCAAATTTTTCCTTGGTCATCGAAAATCGTGGGGGGCAATAAATTGAACTTAATGTCAAATTACCAGAAAAACATTCAAGATGAATAGATGTTGCCTGCAAATAATCTTTTGAGAATTCATCTAGTGCATAATGTTTTATTCGTCTTCTGATTATTATACCGGTACCACAATGTGCTTTACCTTCCGGATGATTTGTGCAATGAAATGTGTAACCTGGAATATAAAAATTATATCTATTGGTGAGATGAGTCTCTGAGACCAACATTTCATCAATATTTTGTTTCTGCATGAAGTGAGATATCTCAGATTTATGTTGGTTTAGGCCATTTGCATTCGCAAATAACTCATTTTCTCGTTAAGAGGATGTGAATCATTTGGTTCTGCGCCCTTAAAAGTTCTTGTATTGTGTTTTGCATGGACGACATAAAATTTGTCATATTTTGATTAACAGAGGTTATTTTCTGCGTAAGAGATTGCATAAAAGTTTCTAACCCTCCCGAATTTTGGGGTATGTTAGGTTGTTTAAAACTTGTTTTTAAAACACTAGCATATGAGCCATTACTAGTTATAAATGAACTTGCTTGATCGTTTAGTAAATTTGGCCTTACTGAAGCCGTACCCTCATTAACACTTATTCCAGAATTAATTGGATTGTTAATGGTATTTATAGCTGATGTCTGTACGACATCACCTCTTTTTAGCTTTTGGTTAAAATATCACATTGAAATGAAGTATGCAGATCTCCATATGCAACACATACAGTACGTAAAGTACAATAGTTTTTAGTGTGCCCAAATTCTTGATAATTGCCACATTGGACAAAGGACCTTTTTAAGAGGTTATATAGGATGAGTCTCATTTCTTCATAGCTTCCTTTCATCTGGTTCTAATTCAACTCCAAACATTAGCTGGGGGATCTTATCCCTATTAAAAATATTTATGACCACTCTTATTTGATAGCCCAACTCTTCTAGGGCCTCCTTGATTTCATTTGGCTCCACACTGGACTCTATAACTTTAATTACCACTATCAACCCTTTACTACTTTTCGTAGTAAAGAGTGTAGAAATTTTTCTTACATTCATTTAGGTAATGAGAGATTTTCCTGCAACAATTCTCAGTGTATATAACGATTTTCGTCTCTTGCACACCGCCTTTTTTAATGGGAATAATATGAAATTTATCTTTTCCGATAAGATCAATTAAAGATTTTACTAATTTGTTGGAGCTTGGCTCGCGGAGATATATTGGTGGTGGCTTTGATGGTTTTTGAATAGTACCATCTCCTTTTTCTTGATGATTGTTCACATCATCACTCAAGAGAGCAAAACGGTTGCTAGTCAAGGGGTTATCATTTTTTGTTTCTTTGCAGAAGTCACCCCCTTTTGGGGACTTAAATTTCTCTTATTAATATTTAGATACCTAAGCATACCAGTTGGAACTAATGGTTTAGATATACTTATCTTATTTCCTTGTTTTGGAATAGCTCCTTTCTACGTACCATCTTTGCCTTTTAAGGAATTGCTAGTGTTAATGACACTTAAACTCTCACTAGACATTGTTGTTAGTGGATTACAAGTTTGTGTATTAACAGTAGAAAGCTGTGTTGTTACTAAAGCTGGTGTAGTTGTTGTTGTAATTGGATTTTGCATATTTTCTTTTATGCTTTGTTTTAAACAATTTTTTTTTTTTGTAGAATTTCTTGTGTACTTTTTTCATGTAAATTAATTACGGGGGAACAAGAGCGAGCTCTCGCAAGAGGTTTCGCGGTTAAATAGTTTTTCTTATATTCTGAATTATAAATGTTTTTGTTTTTAACACTCTCCCCGTTGAGAAATATATAAGCATTTCTGCCGTTTAAACTGAGTCGTCTCTCATCTTGAGAACTCATAGACTCTTTTAAATTAATTATAACAGGTTATTATAACACTTTTATATCCCAATTTTTTATTTTGTTTATTTATTTACACAATTTGTTTATTTATTTATTTTTTTTTCTTTAAATTTTTAATTTAAAAATTTGACCTCTTATTTAAAAAAAAATTATAAATAAAAATTGAAGATGGACTTTTTAAAATAAACGTCTTTAAAGACAATTTTTAGAAAAAAAATGTGCTCAAATTTTTTTTTTTATAAATTTTCATATGACATCTTAAAATACAAGCTTTGACAAATTTATTGCAAAAAAATTATTTTGATATCTTTCATATAACAAAAGTTTTGGCCATTTAAAAAAATCTGTTTATCACACTTAGTGCTATGGAGTTGCCACAGTTTTCAAAATAAAAATTAAGAAAAATCATTTTACATGATTATGAATCCTCCTCTACATATGCACCGAATTTTATCCAAATTCAAATTTTTCAAATTTTTTTTAAATTTAAAATGGTATTACTTTATTGCCACTGCAAAATCCAACGTAGAGTTTTTATTAGTAGTGTTATCTTCCAAGATCCAGTGTTTCTATTCGTCTTAGGCATCTGTGACCCTCAAAAATTAGCAGATCCCTAGCGAGATGGTTTCGGTGTTCAGATAATTTTTTCATATACTTGCTGCTACTGTTCTTTATCTCGTCATGAATTGTAGGAATATTGAGATCCTTGTGGATGTTTATATTTCTGACGTACCATGGTGCACCTGTTATTACTAGAGTTTTTCTTTTCCCGGAGTTTTTCCGCTCCCGGGAAATCGGGATTGATTTTTAAATTTCCCGGGATCCCAGGAATTCCCGCCGAAAATAAATAATTAAAAATTTTAATAATCAGTTAAATAAAAGATAAAAAATATTAAAATAAACTAATTAATCATAAAATTATAAACTAATTCTTTTTGAAATATTGAATGTTGAATGAATATTTTTTTTTATATAACAACTCATACGAAAGTCGAATCAATATCTTGGTTTTCATATGCCCTATGGGTAAAATCTCTCAATATTTATACGGAAGTAAGCTTGTTGTTAAGAAAACCTCAGGGAATTTTACAGTTTGAATACTTTTAGTCTCACGTTTTCGTTGGGGCATTAAAAATGTAAGTTGTTGTTTGAGGTTTCCCGACATTTTAAAAAGATTCCTCTTACAACTTTCACATGCGTGCAAATTTCATTTCAAATCGTTTAATAAATATACTTTTTAAATATCGAATTTACTTCCCACTAGTACATTTTAAAAATATTATTTTTGACCACAATGAAAAAAATTGCAAAATTAATTTTTTTTAATTATTCAACAAAAAAGAAAACGATATTTTGTTTTCAGACTGTTATATGAAAAATATCAAACAAAATTAGAAATTTCCTTAAAAATATTTAAATTTGTAACAAATCAAATTAAATAAATAAAAACAAATGTAAAAACACATATACTAAAATATCCATATATGGGTTGTAAAATATAAACATTTTGCATACACAAGAAATCCCGCGAATTCCCGCTTGATTTCCCGGGATTACGGGAGTGAAAATTTGGCGGGATTCCCGGGAATTCTCGTCCCGGGATTTCCCGTGAAAAACTCTAGTTATTACTCATAGGAGTTTGTACTGTCTACTCTGTAATTTACCAATGTTTGATGAAGAGGCTGTTCCCCATATAACCATATAGATTTTATTACTGCTTAATATAACAGTACTTTATTGTCCAAGTCTAGAACTGACCTTGGACCAATTAACCAATGAATTTGGGCAGATTTTAGTTTTATTTGTGTACTTTCCCTGCATAAGGTAAATATAGTAAAAATGTTTTTGTTACATTTTTGATGGCTACAGTTGTTTAAAATTCTGCGTTTTCTCTGATACTGTAATATATTGTGCTTTTTGTATAATTTCAATTTTAACATAAACTTAAATATTTGTCGTTTATGTAAATATTGGCAAATTATTTTTAATTGTTATACACGCCAACATTCTATATTTTATCACTATATAACAATTTTTACCCAATATGACCCAATAATCTTTTGAAACTCAACATATACATCTAAAATACCCAATTTTTGGGGGTTCTTTTCAAAAAATTATCATAAATATTTTTAATACAAATTTAAATATATCTTCTTTTACAAATATGTTGTTATAACTTAAGTTGATGTATCAATTTAAAAAAATATTTATACCTTCGAAAAAATTGGAAAAAAAAATTATTTGAAATTTCATGAATTTCTAAAATAATATTGAATTTTGAGAGTAAAGGTAGACAATATATGAGAATAAATTTTACAGTTAGTGATGACTAATTTTGTCCTCTATTACCCGATATTAAAATTTATTATAAAATACAAGCTTTAAATTTTGAATTAATCCTCATTTTCAGTACTATTCGACCCAACGTGCGTCGTGCTAATTTCAAATAAAATATATTATTTTATGATTTAAAAAAAGTAAATATAAAAGTTATGTTAATTTATTAAATAATATAATAATAATATAAAAAAACAATTAGAACCTCAACTTTTTAGTATCCCAGCAAAAACTTTGGTTGCCAAGTAATGAGTTCAGAAGCTAATATAATGTCTTTACACTACTTACACAGTAGCTGAATAACCCATTATTTTAACACGGTGATGACATTATGATTATAACTCATTGATTTTAAAGTACTATTGAAGTCATTATATATTAAAACAAGAGGAACTAGTTGCGTTTTAGTTTACTAATAAGTAATGAAATTTTAGGATATAATTTTAAACGTGGAAAGATTTATAGAAGTTTAACTTCAAAAACAATACGGAAAATTTTAATATTTTTAAAACTATTTTAAATTAAAATTAATTCATACGCAAATTCTGTCTCATTATATATTTATTCCTTTTTTAAATATTATTAAACTTAATAAGAAATCAATAAAAAGTAGTTTTTCAAAAAATCTGATCATAAGTAAGTAATTACATACCGGGTTATTAATAAGTAGTCCCTGAACTACTTCAATGTAATGTAAACGGTATGTTGTTGTCATTGAAAAGTAACTACATCCGTAACTACATGCCATTACCAAGTTTTTGTTGGGTAGCTTAGAAAAATAGAAAATTATGCTCTTTACACGTATAAATTAGTGCTGTAGAAAATTCTACTAACACATACAAAGAATTGGATTTTTCGACAGCTGTGTTAAGTTTATGACAGAAAGTGAGAGAGTTGTCTTTTATTTTGTTATATTTTTATCCATAACAAACGCTACACAGTGGTTCCAAAACGACTTTTTTGGAAAAAATTCTCTAACTTTTGAACCTAGCGGGTCGGGGGTAGTGAGTGGCCCTTCAAAGTTTGCCATATCGGGTATGTAATTTTTTTGAAAAATTGCAAAAAAATCGCGAAAAGAAATTCGAACAGAAAAGAAATTTTGTAAATCTCTACAAAAAATATTCACAAGATTCATTACAAAATTTTAAATAATAATGCTGCAAAAATCATATAAATATATGAATACGTAACAATGTTATTTAAATCTGGAGTTGGAAGTTTAAACAAATTTCAAATTTTTTGTGTTTTTTTTTCCATAAAAGTGGCAATATTTATTTGTTTTTTTCTGGGCTTTAACATTTTTCAATGTTTTCAAAAGAAATCTTAATGCAAATGCGTGTAAAGTAAATCCGGAGGATCTTGGGGTAAGAGTCTGCCCACCAGCCCTATCCGAACTTTGTCAATTTTCAAAAAATGTAAGGTAAACATCCAAAAAGTATTTTCTGGCGGACCACCCTTATAACGACAGGGTGACCATTTCAATGAAAAAAGTAAATTTTAGATCAACCTGTACTCCGCCAAATCAACTCGAAACACCTCAGCTCTGACCTTGTGAAATTTTATTGGGATATCTCCAACGGTTCAAAAGATACATAAGTATTTCCAAAAAAGCATTTTGGAACCACTGTGCGCTATTACCAAAGATAACACTTACAGTGGAAGGTCAATGTACGCGTCACGCGGGTATGAGCGGCCGAATTAACCAGCTTAAAAATCAACAATTTGTTTATAAAAATTAAAAAAAAAAAAAAATATTTGAAAATACGAAGTTTTGAAAAAATCGGTGCGAGGACATCCCTAGTTCTATATATATATATATATATATATATATATATATATATATATATATATATATATATATATATATATATATATATATATATATATATATATATATATATATATATATATATATATATATATATATATATATATATATATATATATATATATATATATATATATATATATATATATATATATAAGTCATATATAAAAAAATACTGAACTGAACTTTACAAAAATTTGTGGCAGTCATTAAAATTATATTGCTTAAAAATCTGCTAATTTATTATTTAATTTGGGGCAAGGTCACGCTTACCTCCCATATACATATTGTGAAATTAAAGGAAATTGAATCTTTGATACCCTTCACCATCTTACCAACAAATAATAAATTTTCGCTTTTATTTATATGTAAATGTAGATTTATAAATTATTTCACATTTATGAATCTAAATTTTTTTCAAACTACGAAAATTTTAATATGAAAAAAAAAAACAATCATAACAACCCAGCAGTTTTTCGGTGTCAATTCAACCCCCTGCAGTCAAAGGTGACTGTCCGAAACCGGTTACTTGACTGACGACATTGGGTCACCACTAGTCACTTTACCTATCACCTGACTAGTCACTTTAACATGGGGATGTCCTAGGAAGGAGTGTATCGCCACCAAAGCACGAAAAGGTGGCGATATAGTGACTAGTACGAAAAAGTCAATTCATACTAGTCCTTTGAGTCAGTCACCTGACAATCTTTTTAACTGGTCACTTTACTAATCACCTGACTAGTCACTTTAATATGGGGATGTCCTAGGAAGAGGTGTATTGCCACCAAAGGACCAAAAAGTGGCGATATTGTGACTAGTACGAAAAAGTCAATTAAAAAAAAAAAAAAAACAAACAATGCAGAATAATTGATTTCTTTATTAATTGAAAAATCCTAATTAGCAAGACTAGTACCGCAATTCCGTAACTTTTTTCATTTACTACCGATATCGTTAAATTTTCGGTTGTTTTTGATTTTGCTATTCTCTACTATAAGTTAGCGATTTTTTTTTTCGTAAGTATATTTTAACGACAAATATCGATAGAAATGATAGAACGTCATTACTTGAAAAAAAATTTAATTTTAATTTGATTTTTATTTAAAAACAAAACAATTGTCTTGAAAAAAAATTGAAAAAAGTGTTAATATTATATAAATGTGTGCAGATTGTCTTCCAACATACCAATATGTATGGTATATTGTTGGAAATATTTTGAAAATTAATTTAATGTCAAATGTTTCTTATATTAGGCCCGTTCATTAAAAATTTGCTTTAAATTTTTAAATAACATAACTATGGGAACTTATGTTTAAAAACTCCTTAATATTTTTCGTTTAAACAAATTATTCAATTATTTTATTTCCTCTAAAAATATTAATTCTCAAAAAAGTTCTAATTTTTGAAAAATTAAATTTTTTTTGCAAATAAATTAAAATTTTCTAAAAAGGTGAAATTTTTAAAAAATTCTGAAATTTTTCTTAAAATTTAATTTTTTATTAAAAATTAATAATTTTACCAAAATTCTGTATTTTCAGTAAAATAAATTTTTTTACTAAAAAAAAAACTGACTAAGAACTGAATGTAATTAAAACTTAATAACAAATCAGTTTCAAAATTCTAAAAACTCAGTTATAAACTCTCATTTTAATCTCTACATTTTTGCTAAAATTCAGTAAAAACATTTAATAAACGAAAACTTTTTATTTTTTTGCAGTTAGCTTACCGAAGTTTTCGTTAACTACCAATGTGTTTAACGATAAAAATCGGTAAAATTTTACTACAGAATAACACTTAACGATAAAATTTGCTAACTAACGAATTTTCGATACTTAACGACAAATTTTTGTCGTCAACACAAATATATATAAAACATAACTAACTTTTTTCTTACAAAGTAAAATACTAAAGATTCTGTTAAGCACCATGGAGTCAATACATTGATATTTGACACTACACACTTCTTAATTAATTCTACCATATATTTATTGCCGTTAGTCAAGTAACCCAACCTGTACTGCCAATGGATGACGTTTTTGACGTTTTTGTGGCTTATAAAAAAACCAATCGCCACCTCCACGCTCACCAAAGGGTCAATAAAGTATAAATCGCCACCTCAACGCTTTCAAAAGAGTCAATAAATAGTGCTATCGCCACCTCAACGCTTTCAAAAGAATCAATAAAAGGTACGATAGCTTAACTATCGCTCACAATATATGCGAAGTTAGGGTGTATAAAAAAACGTACACATTTGAATGAGTCAGGTGGGTAGTCACAAATGGACTTTACTGCCACCTCACGCTCTCAAAGGGTCATTAAATCAACATGCTTATTAAAACAACAAATAGTGCAATGTATGTAAGAATGCTCTGTGGCTGAGTGATTAGCGCTTATGACTATAAAACATAACGATGTGAGTGCGAGCCCGGGGGTGCGCCATAAACAAAAATGTAAAAATATTAAATTGAATTAAATTGATTAAGAAAAAAAATTATGAAAAGAAAATGAAAAGATTTTAATACATAATAAAATATAAATAAAAATAAAAAAGAAAACAAAAAAACAAAAAATTTACAAAAAAAAAAATTAAAAAAAAGAATAGAAATAAAAAACATATATACGCAAAAAAATATTTTAATTTTTTTTTACATTCTGAAAATTACTAATTTAAAGATTGACTTTTTCGTACTAGTCACTATATCGCCACCTTTTGGTCCTTTGGTGGCAATACACTCCTTCCTAGGACACCCCCATGTTAAAGTCAGGTGATTAGTAAAGTGACCAGTTAAAAAGATTATCAGGTGACTGACTCAACTTCACCAGTAAAAGGACTAGTATGAATTGATTTTTCGTACTAGTCACTATATCGCCACCTTTTAGTCCTTTGGTGGCGATACAAAATAAACAACAACAACAATTCCATATTTATTTTTGAATGTGTGTATATACAGACTGACTGCATATACATACAAAGAACAACAACAACACTGTTATTCATTATATTACTGCTGTTTCTAACTAAACTACTTTCTTATACAAAAAACAAAAAACCAAGGTTGGAAACCGATCCGTTATGAATACCGATACCGATTAAATACCGTTTAAAGTTGGTTACCGTAACTGATACCGATACCGAAATTATTATTTTGTTAAAAATACCGGTATTCGAATACCGTTTCCCTCTGTACCGGTATATACCGGTATTTTAGTTTCGGTATTTTAAAAATACAAATTTTCAACATAATATTATTCTTAATAATAAGAGTTTATTTAATGTAATATTTATAGAATATTGTTTTAAAGAGGACATTTATTGTTCACTTCTTTGTTATATAGATTGCAATAAATATATTTTTAAAGAGGTTTCAATGTCTTTTACCTAATGCGAATTATATTTGATAAAAAGTCTTACTACATTTGAACATACTGTTGAAAGTATTGATAGGTTCTTAATATTTGCTTCTATGAAGATTCTTTCCTTAATTTTGGAGTCTCCAAAAGACCGACAAATGTTCTTCAGAATTTAACAACTTGGGCTATCTTTGAAGAATAAATACCAAGATTTCTCGGGAAGTTTGCGATTTTTCATGTCTTTCTCTGATGTAATTTTGTCCGTGATTTCCGGGAATTTTAAAAGCACTTAAGTGAAAGAAAACTGCATGAATTTCAACAATAGGTAATATATTTTCGAAATTTGTTTAACGAATATAATATAACATGCTAAATCCAGCTGGGAACTATGTATATATATAATTTCATTACTCTTTGAATTTCTTGTATAGGATGAATCTTAGGTATGGATTCAAATAAACATCGTGTCAGCACTAAGAAGCAGCAAGAAAAAAACTTAAACTTATTGACAGGATCTTGTAGGCATCTTAAATATAAGCTATAAATTTTTCATTGGTATGGACAACATCCGGAATTAATCTCTAGAAATTTGGAAAAAACATTTAGAATGTTAAGAGAAAAAGATAGTCATGTCAGACCTTGTAGCATTATGTTCCAATTAATATAAGAAGTTTACATTTTTCAAAAATATTTTATTCGATCACTTTCACAATTTAGGTAAGTACGTTTCAATATGTCATACACTTTAATTATTTGCAATAATGTTGATGGAACAGCCTATTGAATCTACAGAAAATTTTATACCATTTGAACTAACATTTAAATTACCTCAAACGGTTTCGGTTAAGACGTTCATCAGCTACTACTTTTAAAATTATTAAACTACATTTTTAAGTGAATTTTTAATAAATTCATTAATATCATGTTTCGAAGCTTGTGTAAAAATGTTTATATAAAGTATATGAAATGTCTTTAATTTCTGGCTCAAATACGACATTTTTTGATACATGTCTGATATATGTATGAATAACGATTCTGCGGATATCCAAAAACGCGTTTCACAATATATAAGTCAGAATTCATTTAAGTTGTAAAATCAGTACAATAACAATTGTTTAAATTTCTTTTTTCATCGCGATACCGGGGAGATCAAAAAGTCCGGGAAATTTTCTCCTGAGCGTTTTCAGAGTTTGAATTAAATTTGAATTTCTTACTTTCATTCAATCATGGTTATGACGCGTCGTTTTAATCCTGCAACTTTAAAAACTTCTAGTGAGTAAATGGAACATAATTAGTACTTTCTTGCTAGAGCACTATTTCTCCTCTACAAAATCTCTCGTCCAAAATTCTTTTTCATGGTATTCTGGTTTTTTTTTTTGTGCTATTCCACAGATCTTTTGCACAATTTTACATTTTGCAATTTTATAATAAAATTAGCCTTTTTTTGAAAAAAATTTTTGCAAAATGAATTGAACGATTTTTGTCTTTATTAAAATTTGTGGTAAATACAAATTTTGTCTAAATTTTTAACTTCACTGTACTGCAAAAAAATTATACCAATTTGTCTTTAAAAAGTCGAGTTTAATATACCTAAATGCTTTGTTGCCATAAAAAAAGCAATTGTAAAAATTTTATGAAGTTCTCTAACGAAAAATATTCATATCCCAGCTGAAAATGGTCATATATTTTTATATATGACTCATGTATGACAATATATTGTTATATATAGGTTCATATATGAAAGTGTGTGGATTCATACATGGAATATTTTGCAATATATGGAAACATATATAGTAAGATATATGAACTATTTTGACATATATATATATATTGCCACCAAAGGACCAAAAGGTGGCGATATAGTGACTAGTACGAAAAAGTCAATTAAAAAAAAAAACACACACAAATGCAGAATAATTAATTTTTTTATTAATTGTAAAATCCTAATTAGCAAGACTAGTACCGCAATTCCGTAACTTTTTTCATTTACTACCGATACCGTTAATTAACGAAATTTTTCGGTTGTTTTTGATTTTGCTATTCTCTACTAGAGTTAGCGATTTTTTTCGTAAGTATATTTTAACGACAAATATCGATAGAAATGATAGAACGTTATTATTTGAAAAAAAAAAATAAAATTTTAATTGGATTTTTATTTAAAAACAAAACAATTGTCTTGAAAAAAAATATGAAAAAAGTGTAAATATTATATAAATGTGTGCAGATTTTTCCAACATTTAACCAATATGAGTATATGTATGGTATGTTGTTGGAAATATTTTTAAAATTAATTTAATGTTATATGTTTCTTATATTAGACCCGTTCATTAAAAATTTGCTTTAAACTTTAAAATAACATAACTATGGAAACTTATGTTTAAAAACTCGTTAATATTTTTCGTTTAAACAAATTATTCAAATATTTTATTTCCTCTAAAAATACCAACTCTCACAAAAGTTGTAATATTTGAAAAATTAAATTTTTTTGCAAATAAATTAAAATTTTCTAAAAAGGAGAAATTTATAATAAGAATCAAAATTTTTAAAAAATTCTGAAATTTTTCTTAAAATTTAATTTTTTATTAAAAATTAAAAATTTTACCAAAATTCTGTATTTTCAGTAAAATAAATTTTTCACTAAAAAAACTTTCACTAAGAACTGAATGTAATTAAAACTTAATAACAAATCAGTTTCAAAATTCTAAAAACTCAGTTATAAACAGTCATTTGAATCTCTACATTTTTGCTAAAATTCAGTAAAAACATTTAATAAACGAAAACTTTAACGAAAAAAGAATCGCCACTTCCAAGCTCTCAAAAGAGGCAATAAATGGTGCTATCGCCACCTCAGCGCTTTCAAAAGAGTCAATATATAGTGCTATCGCCACCTCCACGCTCACCAAAGGGTCAATAAAGTATAAATCGCCACCTCAACGCTTTCAAAAGTGTCAATAAATAGTGCTATCCCCACCTCCACGCTCACCAAAGCGTCATTAAAGTATAAATCGCCACCTCAACGCTTTGAAAAGAGTCAATAAATGGTGCTATCCCCACCTCCACGCTCACCAAAGGGTCATTAAAGTATAAATCGCCACCTCAGCGCTTTCAAAAGAGTCAATATATAGTGCTATCGCCACCTCCACGCTCACCAAAGGGTCAATAAAGTATAAATCGCCACCTCAACGCTTTGAAAAGAGTCAATAAATAGTGCTATCCCCACCTCCACGCTCACCAAAGGGTCATTAAAGTATAAATCGCCACCTCAACGCTTTCAAAAGAGTCAATAAATAGTGCTATCGCCACCTCAACGCTTACAAAAGAGTCAATAAAAAGGTGCGATAACAGATTTGTTTTTGGGCCATAACTCTGTTGATTATGAACGAATTTGGTTTATTAAAAAAAAACGAAATTTAATAAAAATATTTATGACTGATCTTCAAAAAATAAAAAATGCGTTTTTTCCGATATCTCAGTTATTATTGAACCGATTTATTTCATTTTTTTCAGAACAAAAATTCAGAAAAAAATGTTCTTTGTAAAAACGAAGTCCCTAATATATTCAGAGGCTTCAGAAACTGGAAAACCGGTTCTAAAAACCAGTTTTTTGAACGCATTGTATGAACCGATCTTGCTGAATTCCAGTAGAAAAATTTTCGAAAGGATTTCCGATCGTTTGATATATACATTATATATGTGTCAGTTATCGGTGGGCTTCATAAACGCCATTTCAACCAACACACGGACGGACGGACATGGTCCTATCGTCATCATTTCTTACAAGGATCCCGAAAGTGTAAACTTTTTTGATCTCCGACGAAAATTGTGGAAATTACAAACGGAATGACAAACTTATATATACCCTTTACACCTGTGAAAAAACAAAAACAGATTTACTGCCCGAATACTAGTTAGAATTCCGTCAAAATTTGTGATTGCATTTAAATATAGATTATTTGTTAGTCTGCCAATTTTAATCTGAATCAGAACATATCCCATATATCCTGAAATGAGAAAAACGCAATTTCATTTAAAATACTATTCAAAACAGCATAAAAATTGGTTGTAGGTATTGGAAATGGGTTTTTTATGGGTCAGGAGCAAGGGCATATCTACCATCCCCAAGCCCTATAATTTTTAATATTATTTTAATTTATGTACCTAGATTTTCCCTTCAGTAACTTATTAATTTGCTTCAATTTTTCCGATTTCCGGTCCAATATTTTTATTTTAGTTTTCAATGTTATATTAACATCTAAAGTGAGGTCGATCACAAAATATTTCAACATAAAGAATTTTTGGAAATAGACATTTTTTGAATTAATTTTTTTAGTTGTGGCAAAAAAGAAGACTCTTTTATAAAGGGGGGAAACAAAAAAGGAAAGAAAAAAAGTGATTTTTGCTCGAGTTATAAAGTAGTTGATGAAAAATTAATAAATGTAAAGATCAGAAAAATATATACAATGTTTTTATAGGTCAAAATTTTAAAAATTGCTCGTGTGACCAAATTTATCGGTAGGCTGTCTCATTTTTTTTTTTTTTTGGTAAAACTCTTAAAACATATTAAACTATCCAATTTAAATCCCAGAATTATCAAAATCAATAATCTATTTCTTACATTCTCAAAAATTTGAACTAATCATCCAAAATAGATAAATTTTTACCGATGCTGGATGTAGGGTAAAAGTTCAAAACTTTTCAAAATTACACTTTCACGCGTTTCTAAGGTCTAGTCTTTCAGAAATGCTAAGTTATTTAAAAAAATTTTTTAAAAAATATAAATATGTAAAGATTTGTATTTTTAAAAACATTTTTTGAAATTTTATTTTAAAAATTATGGGGCAAGATCGCAAGAAAGTAAATTTCTTTGTCTTGCATAGAAGAATTCTGAAATTAAAAATATTTAAAATCTGTTCATATTTGTAAAAGTAACAAGCTCCGATATGTTTTTCACTCTCGAGGTGGTCAACTTTGGCACGCTATAGCGTCCTCCGTGCTTGTTACACATTCCAGCTAACAATATTCTGAAACCGTAACTATACAAGTTCCAAGTTTCATCTAAATCGGTTCAGTGGTTTAAGAGATCCAGACATATTACCATTTATTTTTCATTTGGCCCCACTTTGCACTATAGAAAATACAACTAAAAAATAATTATGTCAATACCTTAGTATGACTAAGCCGTACCATCGATTTGAATTCTGCAGATTTTGGCAAAAAATAATTTTTCGCAGTTCTTTAGATACAAATTCAACTTTTTGTGAACTGATGCTCAGTGGTTCCAAAACACTTATTTGGAAAAAAGTTGAGATGTTTTTGATTTAATTTGAATGAGTATAGATTTCTATCGGGTCATGGGGGGTAGTGATTTTTTTTTTTTTTTTTTTGTTTTTTTGTCCGCACTGTATCATTTTTTCTCAAAGAAATCTTAACGCAAATGCGTATATAGTAAATTCGGAGCAGCTTGGGACAAAAGTTTCGCTCCAGGCCCCTATTCAAACTTTGTTAATTTTGAAAAAATATTTAAATTTTTTTTGTTAAATTCTCAAATTGCAAAGCTGGGATCAGCATAAAATTATTTCAATTAAATACCTTTATATGTAAGGTAAACAATCATAAATTATTTTCTGATGGACGCGTCTTATAACCATAGTGACGATTTCAACGAAAGAAATCAATTTTTGAAAGATGTTGTTCCCGGATTGAAATTTTGGCCATTTTGGTACCAAAAAGTGTGAGTTTTTCTAATTTTTTAATTTTAGGACAAGCCTACATATTAAAAAATTTAATAGGTCATATTTGTTCGTTTAAATTGTATTTAAATTTTAATATTAACATTATTTTCCAAAAAATCGCTTCAAATCTTTATTTTCTGTTTTTCATAGTATCAGGGAATTAAAAAAAAAAAAAACTGTCCCCTTTTTGTACAAAAATAACCGAAATCCCAGTCCTAGGAAACTTGTTTTAAAAATTTACTTTTTTCATTAAAATGGTGTTTTGCCAACATATATATATTTTCTTGTTGATCTCGGCTTTAACATTTTGAATTTAAGAAAACAAATTAAAAAACTTTTTCAAAATTGACAAAGTTTGGATAGGGCTTGGGGAGAAACAGTTTCCCAAAGCGCGGTATCTCTCCAATTTGTTTTACACGCGATTTTGTTCTACACGCATTTACGTAAAGATTTCTTTTGAAACCATTACAAAAATTCTGTGGTCCGGAACAAAAAAAATATTTTAGAAGTAAAAGAATATTTCCACCTTTTTGAAAAATAACCCAAAAAAATTCAATTTTTCTTAAAGTTTCAATTTCAGATTAATGTAACTTTTTAGTAAATATACATACATGAACAGTAAAATAGGTGTGAATTCCTTTAAATGAAGAAAATTTAAAATTTTATGTTTTAATATTTTTTTAAATTAATATTTATGTTTTATTTATTAAATACAACTATCTAAGGAAAAACAAAATACTTTTGAAATTTACCAAAATTGGTTTTAAAGATGAAACACACAATTTTTCTGTGTTCAGTAAAATATCAAAATTTTAGTTATAAGAAAATTAACTTCAATAGGCATACTGTGACCATATCAATATTCATTTAAATTATTACTATGTCTCTTTTCAGCCTCGAAGTACATATTAAGATTTTACTTACATTTTTTATATTTTCTTTGTTTAAACTTGTAATTTTATATATTTCGGACATTTTTCAAAATACATTAGGTTTTAATGTACCATAGGAATGATCTAGCCTCTTACTATTGAAAATAAGACGTAATTAACCCATTAAGAACTAGAGGGTCAATTTTATGCATTTAGTTCCTAAAAGGTTAAATTTGGAATTTTTGCAAATAAATCGCAGTATATTAATATTTTCACTGTGTTTATAAAATAATATATTTTTAAAACTTTTTTGAAAAAAGTAAATTTTTCGGACAAAGTAAATTTTGGAACACTATACATTTTAAGCGGGTTAAATAGTGCTCATTCTTACTAAAATTTTATGTAGAATTGATGTGTAAAAGAAATTTTTTTATAAATCACACTGTATAAATATTAGGGTTCGTCTCGAAAAGGAAAATTTCTTTTGATATTTGGATATCATACCATTTTAGAAGATTTTTGCAGCAGTAAAAATAATGGCGTATTTTGTTTTTTTAAATTCCAACTCCTTCCCCTGCATATCTGCGGCTAAAAACGCACATTTTGAGCGCCTTTTTGCACGGAGACGAATCCAATTGATTTATAAAAAAAATTCTTTTATATATATATATATATATATATATATATATATATATATATATATATATATATATATATATATATATATATATATATATATATATATATATATATATTAGGGTGGGTCAATTATTTTTGTAGATAGGCGTATAGTAAAAATGTAATCTACAATAAATTCTAAGAAAACTTGTCTAATAAACTATGGGTCTAAAATCAAAACTTAGCTCCCGCCGAGAGACATGGAAATTGGAGAAAATCGTTCAATTTAACAACAGTGTTTTGACATAATTGCTGCTATCTCAAAAACTACTCAAGATACAGATCCGAATTAGGTTTCAAGTAATAGGTAATGAGAGTACCTTCAAAATTCCACATTTTTTATAAATAAAGGTTAAAGGTCATTGGTTAAACCTTAAATCCTGGAAAGCTATATCTCGAGCGCTATTTTGAATATTTTGCCAAAATCCGTATATTAATACAGATTTCCTATACTACTTAAATTTTTAGAATAGAGAGTTGCTTGGATGCTGAGATTTTTGAAAACATAATGGCAGGTAAATAAAACTGTGTATTTTCCTTGGAAAAAAATATTTGTTTTTTCTTGAAGACTTTTTTTACCGATATACACTTTTCTAAATGTTTTTTGCTGATTTCGATTTTGCTATACTCCTGTCACGTTTTTTCCCACTAGAACAAATTGATCCACCCTAATATTATGTTTGGATTTAGTGATATGTTGCTTTTCATTAAATCTATGAAATATTTTTGAAATACCTTAAAATAAAATTTTCATGCCTCTCGGCGGGAGCTAGGCTATACGCCTGCCACGTTTTTTCTCACTCGAACAAATTGACCCACTTTGAACACTATATATATATATATATATATATATATATATATATATATATATATATATATATATATATATATATATATATATATATATATATATATATATATATATATATATATATATATATATATATATATATATATATATATATATATATATATATATATATATATATATATATAGTGTTCCGATTGTAGTTCTCACCCCCTAGAAATATGGTAATAGCCTAGAAACTACGATGTAAAAAATTTTAGACTGATTGAAATAGTTTTAGAGGTGGCTCAAAGCGATCAAAATCTGGAAAATGATGATTTTTAAATTTTTGTTCCTTTCGTCGAATTTTTAATTTTACGTGGAATATCCTGGGTTTATGTCTTGTTGAATTCCACATATTATGAGCTTTCTGAAATATCTAAAATCAATAAGATTGGATAACTAATAACATACAGTTATTAAAATAAAACTACCGAAAAACACGTAATTTTCGGGCAAATAGACCCCAAAAAATAAAATTTCAACCAAAATTTTAAGGAGAGAAACGAAACTTGGCATGTAGTTTCCTATTGACATTTTATATATTCTGTAAATAATTTTATTATCCAAAATTGTTGTAATAGCAAAAAATACGTAGGTGAAATATAAGCAAAACAAGAGATTTTTGTGAATTTTGATCGTGAATATCTTACGCAGATCACAAGTGATAACCGAAAAATTTTGATATGATGTATAAGATACCAAGACAAAACTGTATGCCAAGTTTCGTTTCTCTCTCTAAAGTTTTGGATGAAATCTTATTTTACTGGGTTGTATTTGGTCGAAAATTACGCGTTTTACGTAATTTGATTTTAATAACTATGATATTATTAGTTGTTCATTAATTTAGTTGTTTCTTAATTTGGATAATTTTAGAAAGGTAATAAACTGAAGAAATCAAAAAGGTGAAACCGATGAAAATCTAATAAAAAAAACTAAAATTTTTAATATTTCAATCGCTTTGAGCCACCTCTAAATTTGTTCAAATAAATCTAAAACTTTGTATTATATGGTTTTTGGGGTATTCGAGCATTTCTAGGGGGTGAGACTGAAAATTTAAATACCCTTAATTTTTACATACAAAAAAGGGCCACCCTAATATGTATATATATAATATGATACTTTAAATGTTTTCTGACTTTTCGAAAAATCAAAATCGCGAATAAATTCGCGAATTTTTCAAAATTCAAAAAAATAAAAATGGAGATATTTAAATAGTTCCATAGGGTATGCGTATTCCAAATTTTATTAAAATCGGAAGACATAAAAAATATTCTTGGGCGTTCTTTCATGGAATGGACGATATATTGGAATAATTGTTACGGAAGTATTGGAGTTTAAGAGGGATGTAGTTCCTTGTTGGACCAAATGGGATAAGGAATTCAAGTTTATTAACAAGAAACTCGGAAACTATGACCCCATTTATTAAATTTATATTTAATGAAGTGTTAAGATAAATTCGTCTGTTGTTATGTGTGGGAAGTTTAATGAAACTATGACCCCATTTATTAAATTTATATTTAATGAAGTGTTAAGATAAATTCGTCTGTTGTTAAGTGTGGGAAGTTTAATTAATGCTAAACGATTTTCATACGGGGGAAGATTTATGTTTGGATTCCAAGGAAGTGGTCGTAGACAAAACAGCATAAATTGCTTCTGGACTGGTTCAATTTTCTTTACGTGAACATCATATTGAGGATCCCAAACAACAGATGGATATTCCAGTATAGGTCTTACCAGGAATACATAAAGCTGTCTTGGATCTTCAAATTCCTTTCCCCAACGTTTTATGAAACCTTTACGATATGTGAGAATTAAAACTTAATTTGTTATCAAGGAGAACCCCAAGATCAAGGAATGATTCAACTTTCTCTAACTGATGATTATTAAAGGTGTAACTACAGAGTACTGGACTTCGTCTGTAAAATGACATATATTTACATTTATTGAAATTCAAATCCATTAAATTCTTAACAGATTTGTTTTAGTTTTTGGCCCATAACTCTGTTGATTATAAACGAATTTGGTTTATTAAAAAAAAAAAAAACGAAATTTTATAAAAATATTTATGACCGATCTATATAAAAACAAAAAATCTATAGTTAAAACAAGAGCTTCAAAAAATCGAAAATGCGTTTTGCACGATATCTCAGTTATTATGAACCGATTTATTTTTTTTTTTTTTTTTAGAAAAAATGTCGGAGACTTCTTTGCAAAAACGAAGTCCCCTTTTTTGAGCATATCTCCGCATTGTATGAACCGATCTTTCAATCGAAAGGATTTCCGTTCGTTCGATATATATATTATATATGCCAGTTATTAATAAGCTTCATAAACGCCATTTCAACCGACACACGGACGGACGGACATGGACCTATCTTCATCATTTCTTACAAGGATCCCGAACTAAAAGATATAAATATTTTAATGATCACGTTTAATTTTTACTATTGATTATTAGTTAATAAAATGCAGTTTTAGAATTTTTTTTAGCAGAACGTTAATCGGGTCGAAAATTATGCATAATTCAGAGAAGGGTGGTATCAACACTTTAATGATCACGTTTAATTTTTCTATTTATTAGTAAGTAAAAAAAATGAATTTTTAGAATTATAAGATGTTTTTTGGCTGAATTTTAATGTCCGTCCGTCTATACAATAGGGTTAAATGGGACGAAAATGATGCTTAATTCAGGAAAAGGTAATATCCAAATTTTGATGATAACGTTCTATTTTTTATATTTATTAGTTAGTAAAAAAATGCATTTTTAGAATTGTAAAATATTTTTTTGGCAGCATGGCAATGTCCGTCCGTCTATATATTTGGGTCGAAAATGCCACTTAATTCAGGGAAAGGTGATATCAAAATTGTAATACTTTCATTTGATTTTCTTATTAATCGAGAAATGGACAAAAATATTTTTCAAATTTTAAGATTTTTTTTAAAGAATTCTAATGTCCGTCCATCTGTCCGTCTGTTTGTTAATTTTTGCAAACTTTCCAATTCAAAATCGTTTAACTTTTGACTCAAAAAAGATAATGACTCAAAATTTTCAAAATTCTTTGTTCGATAGATAATATTGCTTTTTAACAAACTACATAAAATAAATTAAAATCGTTTGGAAATATTTGGCTATATATGGAAAAAGCTTAACCAATATCTTGTAAAATTGAGATTTTTGAAATTTCAAATGTATATAACTCAAAAAATATATAAGTAGTACATGCAAGCATGTTTTCTAAAGGATTTATCAAGGACTTTAAGGTAATATAAAAATCTTGGAAATCAGGTGAGGAACAATAATTCGCTAGTGGTTAAACATTTTCCATGACACTAGTACCCTAAATTAAATCCCCATAGTTCCACTCTTGATGCGTATATTGGATACTGCGGGCTATATATGCGCACTATTTTTTTTCATAATATTAAAGTGAACAATATATTTCTATAATATACTATATTTCAGAAAATTTTCAGAATAAACACCCTGTAACGTTTTAAGTTTCATTCCATGAAAGTCGAAAATTAGTGTATTTTAGGCAAATTTTCAAAAAAATAACAAAATATAATTTACTAATACTTGAAGAAATGTACACTTAAATAAAGTTGATGGTTTCATTTTATAGCCTGTTTCTCTATGTCGAACGAATGCTTTCTTTCTCCTTCTAAGCGAACGAAAACTGATTTGGGTTTCTCTAACTCACTTCTATGCGAACAATGAGTCGAACGACAAGTCGAAAGAAAACGTAAGTGTTTTCATATAAAATTGGGTTTCTGTATTTCGAACGATAAGAACAAAAATGTCAAAATCAGTCACTTGCTATTTTGCTTTCGAATGGTTGAATTTTATAATGAAAAATAGGAAAAATACTCACCGGGATATTGCAAATATTCCCAAATCATGTTTATTATTCGTTTTGATATATTTTGTATCGATAAATGACGATTTTGTATCTAAAATACAATTTCTAAAAATATTTGAACAAAATTTTTGTTTTTTATTTTTTTTTAATTATTATTTTTTTTTTTTTTGTTTATTTACTTGGTTGTATCTACGTTTAAACATTTTAGTAGTATTTTAAATATTTTTACGAAAAAAAGATACTCTGAAAGCAAAATAAAACAAAAACAATACGAGAAGACGTAACTCCATGCTAACGAAAACGTAAGAAATACAGAAACCCAAAATTATTCGAATTCGTTCGACTTGCTTTCGTTCGCTTAGATTTTCGTTCGACATAGAGAAACAGGCTATTAAATTTTTACATTAAAAGACTTTTTATTAAAAATAAATACACTGAAAGCTAATGAAAATTTAATTTTTTACTTTTTTTCAAAAATGTATAAAAAATGCTTTACTTTGACAGCTCCTTATAAGAAGACAACACAACCTAGCTTAAAGATTTTAATTGATATTGATACATAATTTTGTCTATTTTTATTCGTTACCCAACTTTATTACAAAACTTTAAATTTAAAAATTTAATAAAGCGCCACTTTTGACACATTTTACCCCAACGTGCAGCATCTAGAAAATACTCCCCGGTATTTTTGTTAATAATAAATATTTTTTGCACATTTTAGGTACTATAAAAAAATCGACCGAAGTACGGGTTTGAGTACGGGTTCGGTTTGAAAAAGTGCGTTTCTTCTTTTCAATCATCTTTAATCGCTTTTTATATCTTTAGCGGTCCCGGAGTTCCAAGATCTGTGCAGGGATTTATTGAAAATGGCTACTCTGCAGTATACTATAGTGTCACTTACATACTACTTTTGTGGAAGTTTTTGCTTTATAACGTCCAAACTTTTATGAAGTAAGTTGGGAGAGTCCGTATTAAGATATAATCTGAATGTTTCTGAAAATTTTGTTTTCATCTTTCGTTCTCCCAACACCAATTAAGGTGAATTCCAAAAGTATTTTTTGTTCCTTAGATAGTTCTATTCAATAAATAAAAAATGTTAAAACATAAATTTTTAAATTTTCTTCATTTAAAGGAATTCACACCTATTTTATTGTCCATATATGTATATATTTATATCGTTCTTGCAGTAATATTATTTAAAATTTTGTAAAAAATCGAGTGATTATTTTCAAAAAGCTTTAGAACCCAAATTAAGGCCCCCAAGTTTAAAAAACTTTAAAAAACGAGGCCAAAAATTAGGGTAAAATTTGTTTCAACCCAAATATCTCTTAAACTAAAAGAGATGACCTATACATGTAAGCATGTTTTTTGTAGAGATTTACAAAGATTTATAAAAGAGTAACGTGACTGACTGATTCATGATCCCACAGCCCAAACGGCTGAAGCTAGAGAGTCGGAATTAGGAATGTAGATAGGTTTCCCTCTGTACAGATCCACTAAGACGGGATTTTTAGAAATTCGAATGTTTAGGGGGGTAAAAAAGGGTAAAAACGGATAAAATCGGTAACTCTTTAACTCCCAAATTAATAAAGACACACAAAAAGTTGAATAGTTGTCATTATTCATTATAAAAATAATCGGACAGGTGTCTGGTACTTTTTTGAAAATCGGCCTTTTTAGGGAGAAAACGGGTAAAAACGTATTCATAACATATCAAAAAACGAGAAATATAAATTTAAGGGGTAAAAATTAGGGTGATCGATTATTCGACTTTTTTGAGAAACCGGTTTTCGAATAGTTCGAATAGTTGGTATTTTAAAAAAACCGGTTGCACTTTTTGAAATTCAGAAAAAACCGGTTAACCGGTTTTTTGCAGAAGTTAATATTTATATCAAAAGGATACATTTCTTTAGAAAAAAATCAATAATTCTTATAATATTTAAGTTAAAATTTATTAAATACAAGCGTATAAGCCTGCCAATGCCTGGAAAAAATAATATTATATGCACAAACAAATACGAAAATTAAAAGAAAAAAAATATGAAGAACATATGGACACCTTCCTCTCACTAATCGAAGTCAATTATTTGAAGCCGTTAGAATTTATTGGGATAATATTGATTAAAGTTTTAAATTCCTAAACCTTTCAAAATAAAACGAGAGAAGAAGATATAGTCGACCATATAATACCCTACACCATTGTTTACATCAAAATTCGGGCAGGGGTCTTTTATTAGACTTGGGGCCAATTGTGAACCGATACTCATATTAAATGTAAAATAAAACATACTTATACAGAATATTACGTCGATACTGACATTTATATGAATTTATTCACTTTTGGGTGATTCCCGAAAAAATACCTTATATGGGAGCTGTGGTAAATTATGGAGCGATCTTTGTAAAATTTGGCACTATCATTTATGTTTATAAAAAAACTTATTTTTGTCGAATATTAACTTGATACTAACATTTTAATGTGATTTATGCTCGTCAAAGTGATTTTTTGAAAAGGGGTTTATATGGGAGCTATGGTTAATTATGGACCGATCTTTTTAAAAATCGGCACACTTATTTAGACTTATATGAAACTTGTATGTGCCAAAATATTTATTAAAATATTGCTATATTTAAGGGATTTCTGATCGTTAAACCCTTTTCCGGGAGGTCGTTTGTATGGGGGCTAGGTGAAATAATGGACCGATCATAACCAATTTCAATAGGCTTCGTCCCTGGACCAAAAGAAACCTGTGTACCATATTTCATATATTTTGGTTCAAAATTGCGTCCTGCAGTTTGATTACAAGGTTTACATGGACGGACAGACGGTCAGACGGACGGACGGACGGACATCGTTAAATCGACTCAGAAAGTGATTCTAAGCCGATTGGTATAAATTAAGGTGGGTCTTACACCAATATTTTTGGATGTTATAAACATCAGCACAAACGCATAATACCCTCCCCACCTATGGTGGTGTAGGGTATAAAAATCGTCGTAATGCGCTCCCTGACCGAAATGCAGGACTTTTCGGTCCCTGATAGAAACATCTGGCTTCGTTAGAATTTGTAGAATGAATAGTTTTATAAGTAAGCCGATTTTTAGTTTCTTATATCGTCTGGGAGCATCAGAAAGCTTTGGAGAGAAAACAACGCTTAGGAATGATATATATAAATCCATATATATAGATTCACGTGTTTTCGCTCCCTGATAGAGATTTCAAAATCTGGCTCCGTTAGGATTTGTAGGACGAATAGGGATATAAGTAAGCCGAATTTTAATTTTCTACGTCTTCTATGAGCTTTAGAAAGCTCTAGAAAGAGAAAAAATTCTAAGCAAATTATATATCAAAATGACTAGAAGATAATTATGTTTCAAAATTGTAGAAAAAAAAAAAAATATCAAAAATTAGACTAAATTTTAGTTAGCATAAACAGAAACCATGGCTTAATATGGAAGCCTGTCTCAATTGAAATTATTCTGCAGGTGAAACTTTTTTAACACAACACCTTTAAAAAATAAAGGAAATATTGGATCATAAAAAATTAAATTGGGTGTAAAAATATTACAGATATTACAATAGATTAAAAAATTCATACAGGATAATTGTTACTTATTTATTTGCTTAATATTACAGAATAAATTCCAATTTAGACTTAAACTATATTTTTAAAACATAAAAAATCAATATTTATGAATATTTAAAAGATTATTCCTAAATTTCGATTCAAATATCACTATTTAGTACATGTTTTCTGAAATAAAATGCTATTTTTAAAACCGGTTTTTTGTGTTTAAAAAAACCGGTCTATTCGACATTCGAAAAATGAACATTTTGAAAAAACCGACAGCACATGGACAGAAAAAACCGGTTTTAAAACCGGTTGGAAAACCGCGTCGATCACCCTAGTAAAAATTGTACCTATTTTTGGTACTTTCTTCATAAAACATTTTTTTTAATATTTATTGACATAAACATATGCGTATTTTAATATGGGATCTCACTATAATTTAGAAACTCATTGGAATACAATTTTTGATACTTCTATGGGTAACAAAAAGTACCAAAAAGGGGATAAAGGAGGAAAATTACATTTTATTCAAACTTAATAATGAATTTTCAATTACATTAAACATAGAAACATCCTGTGGGTAAGAATTCAAGAGGATGATCTTTGTGGTACTTTTTTCTTCTTCTAATGGTACTTTTTGCATTTTCTGTAATATTTAACCTAGAAACATGAAATTAAATATGCATGGTCCGATATGGGAAAGAATTCACAAGGGGGACTTTGTGGTACTTTTTCGTTCTTCTAATGGTACTTTTTAAATTTCTATAATTATGAACCTAGAAACATAAAATTAGGGATATGTGGTCCTTAGTTAATGAGAATCAATAAGAGGGGACTTTGTGGTACTTTTTTTGTTCTTCTAATGGTAATTTTTGAATTTCTTATAATATTTAATCTAAAAACATGAAATTAAAGATATGTGGTCCTAAATGAATGAGAATCCGTAAGAGGGTCTTTGTGGTACTTTTTTGTTCTTCTAATGGTACTTTTTGAATTTTCTATAATTATGAACCTAGAAACATAAAATTAAGGACATGTGTTTTTTTTTCGTTATTCTAATATTAGAAATCTAATATTAAAGAGATATTGTTATTTATGAATGACAATTCTCAAGCTCTATTAGTCTCATTTTTCTATACTAAGAAATAATAATAGGAATACTTTGGTAGTTTTTTAACTTTGGAATGTTAAAGATGTTAAAAATTGGTACTTTACTGTAACCCTATCAAACATTCCTTTTGTACTTTTTGAAAATCGTATTTTAAATTTATTTTATAGTATGGTTTTTATAAAAAATTTCCGCTAACGAAGTAGCGGGTTAACTGCTCGTTTTTAATAAAATTACATACTCGAGGTAACCAACTTTGGAGGTCTACCCTCTACCCCCGTGACCCACTACACAGTGTGCGACTCTAAAAATGAAATGGAAATCAAAGTTTAATTTTTCTACTATAGTAGAAAACGTCATACTAAACGAGACAGAAAGATATAGTCGGTCAAGCGACATATGATACCCTACTCCAACATTTTACTAAGTTTAAAATGAAATATGAAAATACTGAATATTACGTTGATACTAACATTTATATGATTTTATGCATTTTAGGGTGATTCCCGGAAGTGGGTTTATATGGGAGCTATAATAAATTATGGACCGAACCTCATAAAATTTGGCACTGTATTTTCTACTTCAACAAAACTTATTTTTGTCGAAAATTAACTTACCTGCGGGAAATTTGTGGCAATTGTAGTAATGGACCCCTTTTCGCTATCATTTCTTGTCCAGCCTCCATTTATATTACGTAGAGGAGGTCTACTTGTAACTGGTCTTAATTCGAATACGGGGTAGCATCTAGATTTCCCAGATGTTTATTATGCCCAGAATCGCTTTTATATTTACATAAGAATTCTTCGAGAAATTTAAGAGACTATACAATTTCTCGAAACATTTGGTTTCGATATTTTATTTAGAAAAGTTGAATATAGCGATATTAATATTTTTAGATTCTCTAAAATTCTGTGAATGTTTACTATCGTTTACGTTTACTATCGAAGTTACGAACATTCGTAATTAATATAATTCTCGATATTTTCTCGAACATATTTGTTTCGAGAATTCTTCGCTTTTAGCGAATATTCGCTAATAACGAAACTCAGGTCAGGCTGGGATTTAGTATACGGCTGCTCTGTAGTTTGCAGTATGGTTTCCTCTACAATAGAGTTGGTAAAGTATCGAGTATTTGGGTACTCAGTACTCGATACCGACGGTTTTTTCTAGTACTCAATACCAAATCACAACTACTCGATACTGTCAGAGTTGAATCTTGGAGTACAATTCAATTGCTTTTTGTACTTTATTACACCAAAAAAATGCTAATTTAATAGAAAAGGATCAGCTGTACTGGTTGTAGCGTCATTTTAAAAATAGGATAAAAAAATATTTATAATAAAGAATTAGAAACATGTCCAATAGAGTGTAGGAAGACTCCTCAAACAATGCGTATTGTCCAAAATGTATGGGGACCAAGATTTTTAAATCGCTGTTAGGGAACTGAAGACTAATTTTTAAAATTGTTTAAATATTTTACTGTATTCAGCTCAAAAATACGCACTCTGATATATGGTCTTCCTACATCTGAATCTCAAAAATGCAGTTTCTGGGGACACTAATGTCCAAAAAGAGAAGCAATAATTGGCTTCATTTTAAATGAAGCCAAATATTGAGAATATGGAGAAACGGCAAAATGCAATATTTGCAAAGTCGTTATTTATAAAAGTAAATATAGTGTCATATAAATGTCATAATTTATTCTCATTTACGTTTATCTTTTAGGAGGAGGTTGATCAAATTTAAAAACCGTTAATGTAATGAGTAGTATCGAGTACCCATAAGAAAAGTATTGAGTTTGTATCGAGTAGTCATAAGTACCCATAATTCACAACTCTAATTTTAAAATACGAGCAAAATCACACAGACACCAACATAAAAATGAAATGTCACACATGAACGAAGAAAGGCATTGTACGTTTGAAGAGACTTCAGGCCGGGTTAGTTGGTTGTTTATATGATGTTGATGTTCCGTTTATTTACGGGGAGAATTTTGTGCAATTATCCAAAATTGATAACGTGACATATGTTTGTGACATTTGTTAGCAGAAACACAGAGTTACCATAAATTATTTACTAGAAAAATCCTAAAAATGCAACTCTGTTTAAAATTAAACATGCCAAATATTTATCTACTTAATTGTTTGAGCATTTAATTATTTTTGTTCATTTATTTCTTTGTTTATTTAGTGGTTTTTCCTTTAAGCATTTGTTTATTTGTAAGAAAAAAGTTATTGTTTGGCAACACGGCTAACAGCTGTCACGGAACAACGCAAGAAAATTCTGTTTTCAACAGAATCAGACATCACATCAACGTAAAGTTTTTATAAAGCGTGAATTAGTTGGTTGTTTATGTGACGTTTCCTCCCGCGAAGGAAACAGCTGGTCGTTTATATTGCTTGTATTGTAATGCGAACAATTATTGAAACTTGGCGTTGATGTGATGTCTGATTTTGTTGAAAACAGAATTTTCTTGCGTTGTTCCGTGACAGTTGTTAGCAGTGTTGCCAAATAATCACTTTTTTCTTACAAATAAACAAATATTTAACAAAATAAAAAGGAAAAACCACTAAATAAACAAGGACATAAATGAACAAAAATAATTAAATACACAAACAATTAAATAAATAAATATTTGGCATGTTTCATTTCAATCAGAGTTGCATTTTTAGGCTTTTTCTAGTGTTTTTTCTAAACAAATGTCAAAAACATATGTCACGTTGTTAATTTTGTATAATTGTACAAAATTATTCCCGTAAATAAACGGGACATCAACATCACATAAACAACCAACTTAATTGTTGGTTGCATTACAATACATGCAATATAAACGATCAGCTGTTTACTTTGCGGGAGGAAACGTCACATAAACAACCAACTAATTCACGCTTTTGTCTCACATGCGACATCTTCGCATTTTATATGCTATATCGTAGGTAGGCAATTACATTTAGCAATATGCCAAAATCGACAGGGTGTTTTTATGCATTTTTAATAAAAATTAGAATTTTGCGCCATCTAGCGGCAATAATTTGTACTAACTATGTTCAGCAATTAGAAAGGTATTTTGAATAACTTTCCAAAAAAACGTTGTTTCGAAAATCGGAAAATCTAAACAAAAATATTGATACAAAAAAAAACAACAAAAAACAATAAGAGGTGGGTGGTAAAGTGGGTGAACCACGCCTATTTTTGTTTCCGTGTTTACATTTGTCCATGAAGTATTTGTACAAAATTTCTTTGACCTTTCACCTTATATGGGAGGTGGGCGGTAAAGTGGGTGGGCCACGCCCATTTTTTGTTTCCAAGTTTATATCGACCCATGAAAATTTTGTTATAGTACATGCTTTTATTTAAGAGAGATATAGCAGAAAAGTATGAAATTAAGCTACAACCCTGTGTTTTTAGTATTTTGCTCATAACTTTTTTGTTTGTTTACCGATTTTGCTCATTTTAATACATCAAACAAACCTTATATAAGATAAATGTTTGGGCCAAATTCGTTGTGCCGTTCGAGCCCTATCCTGCTTTCAACAGACGGACATAGCAAGATCGACTCAGAATCTAACCAGGACCCATATACTTTATGGGGTCTTAAATTAAAAACAGTGTATGTGGTCTTAATTACTAATGTATAATTCATTTCAGTAACATAAACTCCCGTTTTTTTAAACATGCACTCTATTTTTTAAATGAATGAGTAAAATTTGCCGAAAATAGGCTTTATTGTTTTTCATACGGCACACATTGGACTGAATGTTATGCCTTGAAAGTCAACATAATTATTGATGACAATAATATCTGAAATTCTGCGATGGTGCTTGAAGATTAAATTCCTACTTCAAAAGTTATATATTTTTATATAATTTTTTATAATTTTTTTATATAATTTTTTCGATTTTTTTTTACATTTCCAAATTTTTTCGAAAACGAAAAATGCGATCGTCACGCACCACCGCAGAATTTTAGACTTTAAAGTCATTAATAATTGTGTTGAATGACAAGACATAATATTCAGCCCAATTTGTGCCGCGTTAAATGTTAGCAGTAGTATTTTCTTACTTTCATGTTTTGTTGTTGCCATTTTGTTTTTCTCAGTGTATTATTGCAACAATATCCGAAAATGGAAGATTACTACCCAGACTAGCTATCCAAAACATAGAATTTGTGGCTGTTTACATAAATAATGCGTTAAATTCATAAAAAGTTGAAAAATCCAAGTTTTAAAGGCCACCCTGTATTTCCGTTTTAGGACAAGTGAGAGACACCCTAATTAGATATTAAGGTAGCTGACTCTGCCTCCGAAGCATTAAAAATCATTCGGCATTCATAGCTTGAAAATGAAAACGTACTTTTTTTTTGGCATATTGCTAATTACATTACATGAAGGAATTTTGTGTTTTTTTGCTTAAACAAAATATTCCCTTAAAGAAAGTTATAAGAAACTAATATTAACAAGATGGAATGTTATATTCGGCTTTGCCGAATCTAAATACACACCATTAACTTTTTCAAATTTTACGTTATATGGGAGGTGGGCGACAAAGTGGGCGGACCACGCCAATTTTTTGTTTCCGAGTTTACATTTGTCTTTGAACAATTTGAACACAATTTCGTTGAAGTTTCACCTTATATGGTAGGTGGGCGGTAAAATGGGCACGCCCATTTTTAGTTTCCAAATTTATATCAATCCTCAAACTATTTGTACAAAATTTTGTTATCGTAGATGCTTTTGTTTAAGAAATATCAGCAGAAAAGTATGAAATGGACACCCTGTGTTTCTAGTTTTTAGCCCACAACTTTTTTGTTTATTAACCGATTTTGCCCATTTTCAATCCCAAACAAACCTTATATAAGATAAAAATTTGTGCTAAATTTCGTCCCCCTACGTTGTCCCGTTCGAGCCCTATCCTGCTTTCAACAGACGGACGGATATAGCTAGATCGACTCAGAATCTAACCAGGACCCAGAAAATATAAACTTTGTGGGGTGTTAAATGATTCCTTCGACATGTTATACACGGAATGACAAAATCAATATACCCCCCATCTTTTTGATGGTGGGTATATTGACCGTCTGTTATAGGCCAACCTTCAAATTAACTTCTACAAATGCGAGTTTATGCGAACAAGGCATTCATACCGACCCCGGCAAAATAGAAGCGATTCGGAAGCTAGATTCTCCTAAAACCATTCGGGAACTACGGCGCATACTGGGAATAGCATCGTGGTACCGCCGATTTATACCAAACTTTTCAAAAATAGCCGAACTGATGACACGTCTATTAAAAAAGAACAAATGGAATTGGGGACCCGACCAGGAGAGCGCTTTTACAGCCCTGAAACTTAAACTGACTGAAGCACCCATATTAAGTTGCCCTGACTTCGAAAAACCGTTTTTCCTGCAAACCGATGCCAGTAAAGAAGGCTCAGGAGCAGTTTTATTTCAACGGCATGGCGAACAAGAAAAAGTCATCGCCTATGCAAGTCGAACCCTGAACGAAGTAGAACGAAAATATTCCGCAACCTTGGCAGTATTATGGGGTATCAGGAAAATGCGATCATACTTAGAAGGGTACAGGTTTACCGTTATCACCGACCAACAATCTCTAAAATGGCTGCACTCGATTCAGAATCCCTCCGGTCGCTTAGCCCGTTGGGCATTGGAAATCCAACAATTCGACTTTGAGATCGAGTTTAGACGGGGCAAACTGAATGTAGTAGCCGATGCTCTTTCCCGAAATCCATTACCGAATAATCCTATGGACCCTTTAGCCACGGTAATTTCGTTAAAACCGAACTGGTATGAGAAAATTTGGGGAAGACTCCAAGAGCCAGCCCAGAATCTTCCAGACTACCAGACAGTAGGAGCCCGGCTCTTTCGACACATCACAAAAAATCGGCCGTTTCAGATACCTCTGAGTGGAAACTTTGCATCCCTCCAATTGATATTCCCAGAATACTCACGGAGGTTCATGACAGGGAAACGGCAGGGCATCTTGGTGTTCATAAAACGGTTCGTCGGGCTCAGGAAAAGTACTATTGGCCATGAATGGTGCGGGATATCCGAGAGTATGTTCGACAATGCTCCACCTGCGGTCGCTTCAAGGTCGAACAAAAACGGAAAGCAGGATTAATGACAACAATGACCAGCAGCCATCCATGGGAAGTAGTGTGTATGGATTTCGTAGGACCTCTCCCACGCTCATCCTCGGGACGAAGTTTTCTACTGGTCTTTGGGGACAAATTCAGTAAATGGGTCGAACTTGTCCCTCTACGAAGTGCAACATCTGCGTCCGTCATCACCGCGCTAAGGGAAAGAATAATTTATCGATTTGGATGCCCTTCGGTAGTAATATCCGATAACGATTCTCAATTCGTGAGCAAATCGGTAGAAAATTTCCTAAGTAAGTGCGGAATACAACACCGGTTAACGGCTCCCTACACACCACAGGAAAATCCCACCGAAAGGGTAAACCGAGTTATAAAAACCCTTATCGTACAAAATACCGAAGGCAACCAACGGCGCTGGGATGTTCCGCTTGCAGAAATAGCATTTGCGATCAACACGGCCAGCCATGACACCAGCCCCGCCGAAATATTCGGAAGAAACCTCAAACCACCGAACCAGATTTTTGAGGAAGGTGAAGTCCCCACGGGTAGCGATATTCTCCGAGAACGCGGGCCGAAAGAATGGAATGACATCATAGAATTAATGAAGAGAGCATCTAAGAAACAGCAAAGGTATTATAACTTACGCAGAAGGGAATGGCACCCTAAAGTAGGGGAAAAGGTTTTCCAGCGAAATCATACCTTATCATCGGCTATTTCTCACTTCGCAGGTAAACTCGCTCCAAAATATTGCGGCCCTTACGAAATAATTGGGAAAATAACATCGAATATATATATATATTACAAAATAATGCAGAGAAAACCACTCGTGCACATGTACAGGACTTAAAACCGTATCACGAAAGGGAATCCCATAGAGAGGAATAAAAAAAAAATATATATATATATAAACTTAAACTTATTTTATTTTTTATTATTTATAATTTTTTATATATATATATATATATATATATATATATATATATATAAAAAATTATAAATAATAAAAAATAAAATATATATATATGCACTTTAAGTTGAGCCAAAGTTCACTGAGCTTTGGTAAATGTTACCTTCGGGTAGTGCAGACCGAGAGGTCGAAACTCATTTAGTGCATACAAACATTTTTTTATTCTTTTTGAAAGTAGGAGGGGAATGTAACGTGCCGTTACAAGTCAATTTTTATAAAAACCATATTTACCTTAACCATACTAATGTACAATGCTACTATTTTTCTTAACCCCTCTAATGTATAATATCATTTATTTCATTGCACTTTGTTATGTTATTGTATTGTTATGTTAATGGTACGTAATAATTCCCATTTAGTTTATTTTATTGTTTACTTATATAGGTAAAGTTTTGTGACGAAAAGGAGAGCTGATATTGTTGTTCGTACAACACTTCTGCATGATCCCGAAGTACCGTCCGAATATAACCCGATATCCGCTCTTTAACGTAGACACGTGTCATAGTTGTTACTAACCTATTTTATTTAGTGTGCATCCGTAGTTAGTCGAACTCAAAGCCTCCGCATTCTTTTGAGTCCGAAGTAGTTACTTTCGTAGTTAGCCGAACTCAAAGCCTCCGCATTCTTTTGAGTCCGAAGTAGGTACTCTCGTACTTTGCTTTCGTAGTTAGCCGAACTCAAAGCTACCGAATTCTTTTGAGTCCGAAGTAGTTACTCTCGTACTTTGCATTCGTAGTTAGCCGAACTCAAAGCTACAGAATTCTTTTTAGTCCGAATTAGTTACTCTCGTACTTTGCTTTCGTAGTTAGCCGAACTGAAAGCCTCCGCATTCCTTTGAGTCCGAAGTAGTTAATCTCGTACTTTGCATTCGTAGTTAGCCGAACTCAAAGCTACCGAATTCTTTTGAGTCCGAAGTAGTTACTCTCGTACTTTGCTTTCGTAGTTATCCGAACTGAAAGCCTCCGCATTCTTTTGAGTCCGTAGTAGTTACTCTCGTACTTTGCTTTCGTAGTTAGCCGAACTAAAGCTACCGAATTCTTTTGAGTCCGAGTAGTTATTTTCGTACTTTGCTTTCGTAGTTAGTCAAACTTAAAACCTCCGCATTCTTTTGAGTACGAATTCCTTATTTTTGTATATTTATCGAACTTGAGAACTTCCGATTTTTTCTCAAGAGCGAAGTAGTTTTGCCATTTTCGAAAACCGAACAAAGTCCAGTATTAATAATAAGAAATCCGTCTTCCCCTATATTTTACCAGTGCCTTTTCCCTTTCACCGCTTTATCGTTTCACCGTATCAACGTTTCAACGTACCGTTGAAACTAAAAAACTTTAAAAAATTTCCAAAAATGGGATTTTTTACATTTTTTGCTATATGTTTCCAACCGATAACGGGAAGCAAAAATTTCTATTGCGAAATAAATTAATACACTTCAGACTAAGTAAAAAGTATACATTTTTTTTGATTCCAGCTTTGCGATTTGAGAAATTAAAGCGAAAGTTCGAAATTAGTTGAAAAAATTGGTCAAATTTGGGAAACCCTGGTTCTCGCAAAATTCGATTTTTAAAAGCATTTTTTTCTTTGAAGTATTTTGTGTTTAGTTATCTTTCAGAAAAATGTAAATACTATATATGTTACTCAATAGAATTTTTATATAACAGAAAAAGAATGTTACCACTATTTTGGCAAAAAAACGGGAAAAAAATCAACTTTTTTTGAAAGTTTAAATTTAAATGCTTGTAACTTTTGACTCCGTAAATATTTTCCAAAATTCTTTCTTTGCACAACTTCTCCATTTGTTTTTAACGAAAAATTTTAAAACAATGGGGCTAAAATTGGACCCACTGTAGCGAAAAAACTTCACCAAGACTGGCTAATCGGTTCAGATATAAGGAATCAGGATCGTTTTTAATAAATTTTATACCCGAGGTGTCCAACTTTGGGACCCTGTGGACTCGCCTTCTGTAGGTCTATATGGTCCAAGGTCGTCTATACCTCTACTATCACCATGTGAAATTTCATAGAAATCGGAGGAGCCGTTCCAAAGTTCCATAATTATTTCCATTTCATTTTCAGAATCGCACACTGTGCGCTGTTATATTAAGTAGTTGTTGTTGTTGCACTTAATTTTTTCTGCTCTCTTTAGCTGTTGTTATACCCTGCACCACCATAGGTGGGGAGGGTATTATGCGTTTGTGCTGATGTTTGTAACACCCAAAAATATTGGTCTAAGACCCACCTTAATTTATACCAATCTGCTTAGAATCACTTTCTGAGTCGATTTAACGATGTCCGTCCGTCTGACCGTCTGTCCGTCCACGTAAACCTTGTAATCAAACTACAATTTTGAACTAAAATTAATGAAATTTGGCACACTGGTTTCTTACCGCCCAGGGACGAAACCGATTGAAATTGGTTATGATCGGTCCATTATTTCACCTAGCCCCCATACAAATGTCCTCCCGGAAAAGGGTTTAACGATCATAAATCCCTTAAATATAGCAATATTTTAATGAAATTTGGCACATATAAGTTCCATATAAGTCTAAATAAGTGTGTTTTTAAAAAGATCGGTCCATAATTAACCATAGCTCCCATATAAACCCCTCTTCCGAAAATCACTTTAAAGGTCATAAATCCCATTTAAATGTTAGTATCAAGTTAATATTTGACACAAATAAGTTTTATATGCACATAAATTATAGTGCCAAATTTTACAAAGATCGGTCCATAATTTCCCATATCTCCCATATAAGGCTCTCTTTCCGGAATCACCTAAATTTGAATAAATTCATATAAATGTCAGCATCGACGTAATATTCTGTATTCGTATGTTTTATTTTACACTTATGAGTATCGGTCCACATTTAGCTCCAAGTCTAACAAAAAACCCCTTCCCGAATTATAATGTACACAATGGTGTAGGGTATCATATGGTCGAGCTTGACCGACTATATCTTTTTCTCTCGTTTTAATTTATTTTTAAATGATCTTCATTGAGTGGCTTCTTATTTTAAAGTAAGTCTCTTTATTTCAGATAGCTTTAACAAAGCCAAAAATGCTAGCACAAGTGTTGACTCAGCAAAGTTTTTATAATTGTTAACATTACAATACATGCAATATAAACGATCAGCTGTTTCCTACGCGGGAGGAAACGTCACATAAACAACCAACTAATTCACGCTTTAGCCAAAGCATGACATAACATAACACTACATTAGCCAATGCATGTCACAGCACAACATCAAATTTTTGCGTATGACACTTTTAAGAGAAATAATGTCTTACGCAGTCCTTTACAAAGAATTTGGCGAGAGTTGACCTTGTTTAAAACGATCTATATATACATATTTTTATATTCTTATAATATTTTATTAGTTTTTGGAAACTACGCGGAGTTTTGCTTTACAAAACATTTTTTTTTGTTTGTTTTTTATATTTTTTATTTTTGAAAAATTGCCATTCATAAATATAAAAATCTTTAAAATCGGACTTTATTTGTAGAAGTTATGATTTTTTTAAACTTTTACATACTCGAGTTAGTCAATTTTGACACCCTGTAGCTTATTTTGTGTTATCACAGAATGACTACAACATGATTTTTCTGAAAACTTAACTCCTCCTCTGCAACTCTTCCATACATTTTAATTTAATCCGAGGAGTAGTTTTGGAGATACAGATTTAATACCAAAAAATTTGCGTTTGACCCCACTGTGCGTTAGTGTACTGTTAATGAAATAAATATACCTAAAACTTCATATCCAGCTGAAAAATATGTTTTTCCTATTGTTTTTAAGTAAAAAAATAAAATGTTTACAAATAAAATAAAAATCCTCAAACCTTTAAAAATATCCCCATCGGCGTTACCGTTGAGAATTTTTAAAAAGTGTCCAAAAAAGGGGATTTTTTTTAAAAAAAAAAAGGGGCCAACTGCTTTAAAACCTAAAAAATCTCCTTAAAATTTGTTTATTTAATAACAAAAACAATAAAAATGTTGTATTTTAAGAAAAACTACAAAATTTAGTTTTATAAATAACAAAATAATTTATAATTACTTTACAACAATTTGTATTATTGCAAAAATAAAGTTTTATTCACAAAAATATTTAACATACTCTTTTAATTAAACTTCTGTATTTTTGTACGAGTTCTTCACACGTACTACAGTCTTTCAAATAACCATCGGACAAATTTAGGACGGAAAGCATGGATCCACAAGTATTGGCTTAAGTCTGTTAGACAAATTATTTTTTATTATTGATAATTTAGTAAAAAAACACGTTCCCCCGAGTGATTGCTATGAGGAATGTAAAAACATAAATTAGGATATAAGTATTCATCGAATATTTTTTTTTTTTAACCAGTCCAAAAAGATTCGTCATATGATGATATAGCTGTTCATAAAATTTATTATTTTTAGTTACTAACAGTTTCAGTTCATTTATAAGTACTCCGTGGCTTTTTATATCACTGTACTGTAAAACAATCTCAAAATGATGAATTTGTTTGTTGAAATTAATATATAATGGGTCGATATATTTCAAATAACTTGGTTTCTCATCATTTAGCACATAGTCTTAAAAAGTTGCCATTTAGTCACCATTTAAAAAAGGGAGCAAAAAAGTGGCCAGATGGTTGGAAAAGGGGCAAATGGCGACTAAAGTCGCCAAACGGTAACACTGATCCCCATTTCTAAACATTTCCACTGAGCATCACCTTATTCAGCGGTCACATTATAAAACTCGAGAATGGTTTGTCCAATTTAGACTATAACTCAATAACTGTTTGATAAATGGTACACCAAAAGATGCAGGGAAAAGTTATCAAGGTATGTTAATAACATTTTTTAATTTCAGAGTTATGGATCAAAAATTTTCCGATATTTCCATTTTTTTTATTGATTATTAAGTCAACAAAAAATTATTGAATAAAGCTCAAACAAAATTTAAATCGCTATCTATTGGAATTTAACTTATCTAAATTGGACAAACCATTTTCGAGTTATACAGATGTAACTGCCTAAAGCCGGGGTCATAGTAGTCATGCCTATAAAAGAAAATCAATACGTTTTAGAAAAAAGTGAACGCAGATTCTTGTGTAGCACGTTAAGTTCCATCTAATCCACATATTTTTTATTTAAGCAAAACATTTTTTTTTTGCCCACCAAGGTATCTTCACTTAATTATAAATATGCATGGGTATTTTAACTTAACTGTATATAAAATCAAGATTTGTGCATCAATTTTGGTTTATTTTACTCGTAGTCTTACCAGATAAAGATGATTAACTGAAACATTTTTGATGTTTTCACTTTTACAAAGAAATTTAAATAAAATTTTTTTCGGACACTTACTTCGAAATAACTCCGAAACTATTGAGCGGATAAAAAGCCAATTTTATTTCGCATATCTTGTTCTATAATTTATATAAATCGTACATACTGTTCTCGAGTAACCGGCCAATTAATTTTGTTTTATTGAATCTTTCTTTTTAGAAACTTACAATGAACCTAAAACTGAATTAATATTATTATTGCCACTGCAATATACAATAGTATATTGGCGCCTGTGACCCTCAAATATTAGCAAATCCCTTGCAAGGTGGTTAGGGTGTTCATTTAGTTTTGCCATATAAGTTATGCTGTGGTATTTTATTTCCTCTCTAATTGTGGGAAAGTTGAGATCCTTATGGATATTATTATTACTGATACACCATGGAGCTCCTGTTATTATCCTCAAGAGTTTCGACTGCCTTCTCTGCAATTTTTCGATATTTGAGGAAGAGGCTGTTCCCCAGATCTGAATACCATATAACCATATTGGTTTTATTGCTACCTTATACAAGAGTACCTTATAGTCCAGGTCCAGAGATGACCGTGGGCCAATTAACCAATGCAATTGAGCAGATTTTATTGCCTTAAGACTTTTCCTTCCTTAAGACTTTTAATTGCTGCCTTCACGGCTGAGTCGAAATTTTAATGGATGGGGTATCATTTCTTTAATAACAGGAGGGGAAACGCAAGAGTTTGTGCTTTTTGGAGTGAAAACAGTCACTAAGTGAGTGGCGAACGCCTCGACTTTTTCAGTGTTATTTTTAGCCCATTGACCGTTTTGAAGTCATATAGGAGACGCGTATGCGATTGGGCATCGCATATTTTTTACTGCCTTCCATAGGCTGTAATCTGTTTTCTTAGTTGGGTCTAAGTTTCGCAGATAGCTCTTAAGTTCGGATTCATTTTGGTTTTTCAAAGCTACACTTAATTTTCTCCGGCACTGACTAAGTTGAATTTTAAGGCCAAGAGATCTGAACTCCTGTCATTGGCGCCTAAGATTTCTTTTTTCCCTTATAAGATCCTCAATATCTTTAGGACATTTCATGTATTTTTTCTTTTTCGAGAAACCTGTAGGTGCAGAAATTATAGCGGCATTAGTAAGAATATCGGTAAAATTATCAACTGCAGTTTGAATATCATGTTCACTTTTTAGTGAGATGTTTGGAGGCAAGTGTGAACTAATGTACATTTTGTACTTTAGCCAACTAATTGGCTAACTTGTTCGGAAAACAAGAACTATATGTATCCATGCTTCCTAAAGAGTTGTATAATGTAAGTATCGTTGGCGTATGGTCTGACGAAAGATCAAGTGAAGGAATTACTGATATGCATTAACGTTTTACATTTCTAATTACAGCAAAGTAGATAAGATCGGAAATCTTATTGAGGTCTGTAGAACAGTAAGTTGGTTGGCCACAAGATATGGAATCTAGTTTGCTGGATGATATTGCTTCAAATAATTGCCAACCTCTGGGAGTTGTTGGGCCTAAAGTTGCAAAATAATCAAGAAATTGATTACGATTAATAGAATATCTTGGAGGACAATATAGAGGATATTGTTATATTGTTATCGGGAATATTTATCGAAGTGGCCTGAATATGATCCGTTCTATATTCTGGCATTGGAAAATGCTTTATATCTTTACGAACTAATATTGCTGTCCCTCCGCATACCCTACCGTTCGGCTGCTTTGTGTCATAGGTATAGTAGCCATTTATTCTGAAACAGTTCTTTTGAGTAAAGTGAGTTTCAGATACCAATAGCAGATCAATATCTTGCAACGTTAAAAATTGTTGGACTTCGTGTTTATGTTGGCTAAGACCGTTAGCATTCCAGTAACATATTCTTAAGGAATTCATTTGTTTACTTAGTAAAATCTCTATGAGTATGCTTTGATTTTGCATTAATTGTTGTAACATATTCTGCATATTTGACATGAAACTGTTCATGGTTTCAATTAGGTTCTCAATAGAGCTTTGAGAATTTATGTTGGGAATTACTGAACCCTTATTGAAAGTATTATAGTTTGCAGTGTGATTCTGACCACAATTGCTACACTTTCTTGCACTGATGTCTGTTTTTGAATAGAGACATTCCAGACTTTTATGGATATCTCCAAATCTAACACAAACTGTGTTTTTGAATAGAGACATTCCAGACTTTTATGGATATCTCCACATCTAACACAAACTGATGGCAATTTGCAGAAAGACTTAGTGTGTCCATATGCCTGACAATTTAAGCATTGTGATGTATAATATGTATATATAGATTGTTTTAAAAGCATTACATCATGGTCTCAAAACTGACAACTTAAGTCAACTCTCACCAGCTCTCACTGCTTTACAATATTTCCATATGTTCGTATACGTAATAAACAATTGTATTGGCACGTTTTGTTTGTTGAACGAGATAATATTCGCAATAATCGCTTATATTTATTAAATATTGTTTATTTTTTAAAAAATTTGCAGTTTTTTTTAATGATTTTTGCAGGAGTGAAAGATCGATATATATTTAATACATTACATAAGAAATAATGTCGAAAATATTATGCAAATATGCTTTTTTATGCAATTAAAAAAAGTCGTTTAAAAAATTGACTTTTTTATGAAATCTGCTCTCCTGCATTCGTTTTTGGCCGGGCGGGAAGCAGTTTAGTGTCAAATCGTTCTAAATCTATTTTTTGATGAAATATCGTCAAAAAATTTAAGAAAGCTCGCGTGACAATTTTTTATTAATCGATAAAAAAATTTAACTTTTTCCAAAATTCACCATTTAAAACAATGCCTGATGTAGGGTGCAAGCCTAAATCAGTTCAAAATTTCTATTTTAGCCATTTGTGAAACCTTGTCTTTTGAAATATACAAAGACAAATTTTTTTTTTAAACGGAACTTTGAGTAAAAAGTGAAAGAATTGTACTATATTTTTGTAAAAAATAGCCATTTTTCATACCAATTTCAGAGTGCTGACTTTGAATATTTTTCACGTCTAGACGCATTGAGATAATCCAAAAATTCTTTCAGTATGTTATTTCGAAATATATAGCAAATTACAAGATATTTTAAAAAAATTTTTATCTCATATACTTCAGGACTTATTCCCGAAAAACGAAAGAAAGTCAAGCCAAAAAATCAAAAATTAAAAATTCAAGTGTAAATATCTACTTAACTATAAGAGATAACTTGGGTGAATAAGCTTATTTTTTTCTTTATCTTGCCAAGCACTTTACAGAAATATAAAAATCTTTAAAATCGGACTCATAAGTTACGATTTTTTTAAACTTTTACATACTCTAGGTAGTTAATTTTGACACCCTGTAGATTTTCATGTATTAGCACAGGGTGATTACAAGATGATTTTTCTCAAAGATTAGGTTCTCCTCTGCAACTCTTTCATACATTTCGATTTAATCCAAACAGTAGTTTAGGAGATACAGATTTATTACCAAAAAATTTGCGTTTGACCCCACTGTGCGGCTATACAAGCGAGAGAACAAAAATAATATATATTTTTAATTTAAATTTACTTCGAAAGAATATTAATCAGTTAACAAAATTTTCCTAAATTTCTTTTCATTTGTATTTAGTACATATGTTTTTTGAAACAAAATGTTATTTGTAAAACTGGTTTTCTGTGTTAAAAATGGTTAAATAAACAATCGAAAAATTAGCAAACCACATAACTTAAAAGATATCTAATAAAAATATACATCAACAATGTATTAGGCGATATTTAAGGATGTAATTTTGAAAAAATTTTGTGTACTTCCTTTCAAGTTATGAAAAAAGCTGTTACGTTGTTTTGCATTTTCGGTGACAATAGACTTAAATTTTCTTACCCTTTTTCATTATTTAAAAACATGTAAATAAAAGAGGCAGTAATGTAATAAAATATTTACTCGTATTTATATTAATTTTTAAGGTACTACATACAGTAAAAGAAGAAAAAAAATGGAAAACTAGTTGATATTCAAACTCAATCGTGCATCGTAGGCGTTTCGCTTCTCTTAGGCAAGAATTCTTCGAGTTCAGAATCTTCGATTTCACAAAGATGTACGGAAATATTGCTGCTGTAGGGGCTTTTGCTGCACAAGAATACTTCTTCGGAATTAACTGAAAATAAATTCATAAAATAAATAATTAAAACTCTGTGTGTGTACATAATCATTTAAAATATTAAAATTAAAAATAGGAAAAAAACCTAAATAAGTATAAAACATTTAAAAATAATAATTCATGAAATATACAAGTATGTCATAGAAATTTTTCGGAAGTGAAAATTTTCGTATGATTGAATTCGTAACATTTTCATTTTGCTTCTTCAGCTCAAATACGTTTTCATATATTCGAAATATATAAAAAATTCTTTTTTCATAAATAAAATTTTAAAGTCAATTCCACTTTACTATTTTTATGTGGATTGAAAACGAAAAATTTTTTCGTTTTTCGTTTTCTGTAGAAGCTAAATACGATTTCAATTTCACTTTCGTACGAATTTGAGTTCTCTGACATACCTGATATTCATATGTTTATGCAAATATTAAGCCTGTTTCTTCGTTAGCGGAATTTATTAAAAAAAAAAAAAAAAAAATCATTCATATTATGAATTAAAATTGTGTTTTATTAAGTTATAAATTTTTTAATATTTTAATAGCTTAACAGTGATATTCTCAAATTCATGACAATCTCCAAAAATACATACAAAAATTTTTTTTTTAAAGCCAGAATAGAAAAATGTTCCTTATTGTCACAATTTTGTTTACTATCACAATAAATTCGTTTGTCACTCGGTCGAGAATAACATAGTGTACTTCTCTAGCCCATAGCATTGAAAAAAATAAATAAAGGGACAGACATATTTACAAAGACAGATTCACTTTTATTTTAAAGCCAACTACTACGTTAGCGGATTACGGTACTCCTGCACAGACCAGCTATACAGAGATATACAGGAATACAGGGATATACAGTAATATATTGGACATTGTAATGCTAAAATGTAGACAGTTCCCATAAGCGGACATCTCCGGTAGGCGGACAATTTTTTAGGTCCCATGGTTTAGATCGCAGTTTTAGAATAAATTAATCTCCGCTAGGCGGACGCTCTCTTGGACGGACGCGGACACCTGTTTTTAGCGAAAACATCTCTCATAGGCGGACAAAAATCATAAAACGTAAAAGAAATGTACTGAATATTTTTTAATAAGATGCTACTTATTATAATTTTTGTCCGATTTTGCATTCATATTTCATATTTATTAAACTAAATAGTTTACTATTCGTTTTTTATTTAACTTTTTGCTTGTTTTGAGCAAAAATTATTTTTTTTAATTTAATTTTGATTTTTACACTTCATTAAAAATTCTTCATACTAGAAAAAAGAAAATGGAAACTTGATCCCTAAAAATAGATGCTGTCCCAGTTATCTATGTCCTGAAGACAGTGTCGATGATGGTTCCATGATTTTTCATACAACACAATGGCAACAGATTTTTAAAATTCTTGACAACTTTTTTGAACAAAGTACTTAGAAATTCTGCTCTTGTTGTGCAGACCGACATTGTCAACAGTCATATAAAAAAAGTAGTTGGGCGCTGCTTAAGATCGAGGCCAGGCCACCAACATCATTTTCCCAAGTTAATCCTGTTCTTTTTAAATGCGAACATATGTAGATGACTTTGTTGTTAAATTTGTCTTCAACATGCTTTTAATTTTTAAAATTTCGTGGAAAATTCGTAAGCAAAAATGCTGTTGAAAGAAGTCTGACCCTTAGCCAATTAAGTGATGATTTTTTTTGGCGTACGAAAAAAGAAAACGGAGAGAAGCATAAATTCGATAAAATAAATATCATGAAATCACAATTTATTGCAAATAATGTCTAGATGAAAAACGGCGTTTGCCGCAGAAGCAAAATAAAAAACAAACACAATTCTTAGTTTTTGGCTTTAAAATTGAGCTATTAAGCAAAATTTTTCAAACGTTAACAAAAATATATGAATCATAAAACACTTTTCAAATAAAATTTTTCTTAAACGGAACAAATTTTATGACTGTTTCGTTTTTGAAATTAATGTTACGATCTTTTGTCTTCAGTCAATATTGATATAATTTTTGAAGATATGAGCATAAAATTTTTTGTATGAATGTAGTTTGCGTCAGTACATTATTTTTAAGTGGTTACTGCCTTTTGCATTTTAGTTCACGATACATATGTACAAATAAGAATATATATAAGTTAATTCATTATAATCAATTTTGGATGTTGAAATAAAAAGATATAGTAATGAATTACCCCTTGTAAAACAAAAATATGTACCATTTTGGTTTTCCAATGAAGTATAGAATTTGATTATGTATTAAAAAATTATGCCTTTAAATAAAGTGTGGGTCAAAAATAGATGTAAATTCAAAATAATAGAAGAAAAAATGCAAAAACTGAATTTGTGTCTTAAATATTCAAGATAGTTTTGTTGTTAATTTAAATCCGTATATACTTTTTAAAAATGATAATTTCTTGTCTTTCTATTGCAGTTTAAAAAATTTAATTTAGTCAACTGGTATTTTATATATAATATTTTAAATACGCGAAGTCCGAAAAATCGGTCTTTCTGATATAGCTCCCGATCTTAAAGGTATATTTAAAATTCTAAAAATGGTATAATAATCTAATGACCCATATCTATAAACTACACTATATTATAATCCAATATATTTTTATTGTTGTAAAAAAATATTTTAAAAATACTATAAAATCCCTCAGGATTTTGAGTACATGCGAGTTGTTTTCGTTTTGTTGGATTTTTTCTTAGAGCTTGATACTTTTGTTTTTATACCCTACACCACCATAGGTTGGGGTATTATGCGTTTGTGCTGATGTTTGTAACGCATAGAAACAACCATCAGACCACCACCTTAAAGTATACCGTTTGACTCAGAATCACTTCTTGAGTCGATTTAACGATGTCCGTCCGTCCGTCCGTCTGTCTGTCCATGTAAACCTTGTAATCAAACTACAGGTCGCAATTTTAAAGATAAGGACGAACCCTATTGAAACTGGTTATGATCGGTCCATTATTTCACCTAGCCCCCATACAAATGTCCTCCCGGAAAACGGTTTAACGATCATAAATCCATTAAAAATAGCACTATTTTAATGAAATTTGGTACATATAAGTTCCTTACAAGTTTAATTATGTGTGCCAAATTTCAAGAAGATCGGTCTAGAATTTACCATAGCTTCCATATAAACCCCTCTTTCGAAAATCATAATAACATAGTGTACTTCTCTAGCCCATAGCATTGAAAAAAATAAATAAAGGGACAGACATATTTACAAAGACAGATTCACTTTTATTTTAAAGCCAACTACTACGTTAGCGGATTACGGTACTCCTGCACAGACCAGCTATACAGAGATATACAGGAATACAGGGATATACAGTAATATATTGGACATTGTAATGCTAAAATGTAGACAGTTCCCATAAGCGGACATCTCCGGTAGGCGGACAATTTTTTAGGTCCCATGGTTTAGATCGCAGTTTTAGAATAAATTAATCTCCGCTAGGCGGACGCTCTCTTGGACGGACGCGGACACCTGTTTTTAGCGAAAACATCTCTCATAGGCGGACAAAAATCATAAAACGTAAAAGAAATGTACTGAATATTTTTTAATAAGATGCTACTTATTATAATTTTTGTCCGATTTTGCATTCATATTTCATATTTATTAAACTAAATAGTTTACTATTCGTTTTTTATTTAACTTTTTGCTTGTTTTGAGCAAAAATTATTTTTTTTAATTTAATTTTGATTTTTACACTTCATTAAAAATTCTTCATACTAGAAAAAAGAAAATGGAAACTTGATCCCTAAAAATAGATGCTGTCCCAGTTATCTATGTCCTGAAGACAGTGTCGATGATGGTTCCATGATTTTTCATACAACACAATGGCAACAGATTTTTAAAATTCTTGACAACTTTTTTGAACAAAGTACTTAGAAATTCTGCTCTTGTTGTGCAGACCGACATTGTCAACAGTCATATAAAAAAAGTAGTTGGGCGCTGCTTAAGATCGAGGCCAGGCCACCAACATCATTTTCCCAAGTTAATCCTGTTCTTTTTAAATGCGAACATATGTAGATGACTTTGTTGTTAAATTTGTCTTCAACATGCTTTTAATTTTTAAAATTTCGTGGAAAATTCGTAAGCAAAAATGCTGTTGAAAGAAGTCTGACCCTTAGCCAATTAAGTGATGATTTTTTTTGGCGTACGAAAAAAGAAAACGGAGAGAAGCATAAATTCGATAAAATAAATATCATGAAATCACAATTTATTGCAAATAATGTCTAGATGAAAAACGGCGTTTGCCGCAGAAGCAAAATAAAAAACAAACACAATTCTTAGTTTTTGGCTTTAAAATTGAGCTATTAAGCAAAATTTTTCAAACGTTAACAAAAATATATGAATCATAAAACACTTTTCAAATAAAATTTTTCTTAAACGGAACAAATTTTATGACTGTTTCGTTTTTGAAATTAATGTTACGATCTTTTGTCTTCAGTCAATATTGATATAATTTTTGAAGATATGAGCATAAAATTTTTTGTATGAATGTAGTTTGCGTCAGTACATTATTTTTAAGTGGTTACTGCCTTTTGCATTTTAGTTCACGATACATATGTACAAATAAGAATATATATAAGTTAATTCATTATAATCAATTTTGGATGTTGAAATAAAAAGATATAGTAATGAATTACCCCTTGTAAAACAAAAATATGTACCATTTTGGTTTTCCAATGAAGTATAGAATTTGATTATGTATTAAAAAATTATGCCTTTAAATAAAGTGTGGGTCAAAAATAGATGTAAATTCAAAATAATAGAAGAAAAAATGCAAAAACTGAATTTGTGTCTTAAATATTCAAGATAGTTTTGTTGTTAATTTAAATCCGTATATACTTTTTAAAAATGATAATTTCTTGTCTTTCTATTGCAGTTTAAAAAATTTAATTTAGTCAACTGGTATTTTATATATAATATTTTAAATACGCGAAGTCCGAAAAATCGGTCTTTCTGATATAGCTCCCGATCTTAAAGGTATATTTAAAATTCTAAAAATGGTATAATAATCTAATGACCCATATCTATAAACTACACTATATTATAATCCAATATATTTTTATTGTTGTAAAAAAATATTTTAAAAATACTATAAAATCCCTCAGGATTTTGAGTACATGCGAGTTGTTTTCGTTTTGTTGGATTTTTTCTTAGAGCTTGATACTTTTGTTTTTATACCCTACACCACCATAGGTTGGGGTATTATGCGTTTGTGCTGATGTTTGTAACGCATAGAAACAACCATCAGACCACCACCTTAAAGTATACCGTTTGACTCAGAATCACTTCTTGAGTCGATTTAACGATGTCCGTCCGTCCGTCCGTCTGTCTGTCCATGTAAACCTTGTAATCAAACTACAGGTCGCAATTTTAAAGATAAGGACGAACCCTATTGAAACTGGTTATGATCGGTCCATTATTTCACCTAGCCCCCATACAAATGTCCTCCCGGAAAACGGTTTAACGATCATAAATCCATTAAAAATAGCACTATTTTAATGAAATTTGGTACATATAAGTTCCTTACAAGTTTAATTATGTGTGCCAAATTTCAAGAAGATCGGTCTAGAATTTACCATAGCTTCCATATAAACCCCTCTTTCGAAAATCACTTTAAAAGGCATAAATCCCATTAAAATGTTAGTATCAAGTTACTATTCGACACAAATAAGTTTTATATAAATGCAAATGATAGTGCCAAATTTTACGAAGATCGGTCCACAATTTACCATAGTTCCCATATAAGGCCTTTCTTCGGGAGTCACCCAAAAATTAATAAATTCATATAAATGGTAGTATCGACGTTATATTCTGTTTTATTTTATACTTAATAAAAATATCGGTCCAAAATTGGCCCCAGGTCTAATAAAAGATCCCTGCCCGAATTTTAATGTACACAATGGTGTAGGGTATCATATAGTCGGGCTTGACCGACTATATCTTCCTCTCTCGTTAAATTATAAATTATTTTATTAAATACTAAACACAAAATAAATTAAAGAAAAAATTTTTGGATTTTCTTTATTATTTTAATTTTTATGAAATGTCAAGTGCACAAATTACAATCATGTACTTATTTATACTCCCCACTGTATGTACGTTTAGCTCTAAAATTTTTAAACTTGAATCTTTAAGTATAGAAAACCAACACTGGTTTGGAAATATATTTCTATTTATAAAATAGGAAGAAAAGTGGTATACAAAGGTAAAATAAATTTCCAGATAAACCTTAATCTGTGAAAAGGTATAAAGTTTTAAAAAGTTTTTGTTTCATTTTTGTGGATTTTATTCTATAGTAAGAAAATTCACCTATAAATTAAGGTGAATTTGATTCAAAATATATAGCTGAGGAAATAACTAATAAAAAATAACTAAGTAGTAATGTGTTGAATTGAATCTATTGCTGTTTATTGTGCTAAAAATACAATATATAATATATATCGTCCGTTCCATGAAAGATTTATAAAAAATGCCAATTTTTTATAGAGGGTCATCCGATGGCGCCATTTAAATATCTCCATTTTTACTTTTTTGAATTTTAAAAAATTCGCGAATTTATTCACGATTTTGATTTTCCGAAAAGTCCGAAAATCAGAAAAGTGCGTAACTTTAAACATCAATAACTTTAAAAGTTGTTAACGGATTTTAATGATTTAAACTGCATGTAGAAGCTGAATATGTCCTCTTTTAATGTAGTGATTTAGAAATAAAATTGCAATTTAAAAATGCATTCATAATGCAAATGCAGTTTTAGGATGCATTTTTGAAAAATTTGTACACTTTCGATTTTATTTTATTTTTTAATATATTAAAAAGCAATACTATAAAATGCAAAAATAACTATTCTGGGACAATAAAATCTACTATTTTTAATATATATATATATATATATATATATATATATATATATATATATATATATATATATATATATATATATATATATATATATATATATATATATATATATATATATATATATATATATATATATATATATATATATATATATATATATATATATATACAACTATATACATATTTTTTTTTTTAATTTTTCATAAATTTTTTCATACAAAAATTTATATTTTTCAACAAATTTTGATTTTTAACTTTTTTTGATTATACTCTTTTAGTAATATGTACCCAGCAAAAACTTGGTAATGGCATGTAGTTACGGATGTAGTTACTTTTCAATCATAACAACATGCTTTATGCATTACATGAAAGTAGATTAGTAACTACTTACTTTTAACTTGATATGTAATCAAAAGATCAGATTTTTGGAAATTTTACTTTTTATCTATCTCTTCATTTATATTATAAAAATTATATATTTTAAAAGTGGGTAAAATATGAAAATATTAATTATTTGTTAAAGTCACGAAGACTAAAAAAAATAATAATTAATCGTAAACACACCAGTCTCCGGTGAAGTCGAAACCACGACGTAAGCAGACAGAATAGCTTATTGTTAACAAATCCATTAGGCCACTTTATACGTACATGAATTCATTCGTGAACTCTGTAATTTAAGTTTATGTAAAATACTACATCAAACATAAAATACGGTATAACTCTTAAACCAATAAAGGGGTATAAAAATGTACTAGAGGAAATTTGTTGAAAATTTTATTATCTATAAATGTTGTATTAACATCAAAATACGTACTATGCTCAATAAGCTAGTTATATGCAAAAAGTGTTATTGTTCATTTAATTTTACTGTCTTGTGTACTAAATAAATTTTGTGTCTGAAAAAATGTTTGTCAAATTTTTAAAAATTAAAAATTCTTGACATAAAAAAATAAATTCAAGAAAATACAATTTTTGTTGTTAATGTTTACAAAAATCAATTTCTTATTTCAAAAGGCTACTGGAAAATTATTAGTGTTTAAAAGTGGTAAGTATCTGAATATTACTAAAAAATATTCACTAATTTGTATTGTTTCTCTTAGGCACATTGGCACAAATTTATAATACCTTGAAACTCAACAGGCAACAAATATGAAGCGATTGCAATTTAGGAAATACAATTACATAAAGGTAAGAAAAATTTATTGGCTATCTTAAAACAATTTGTTAAATGTATTAAACTCTTAACAATTTTCAGATGGGGGCAGGTCAGTAAGGTTAAGTAAATTTCTGCACGGGTCACAAGAATGCGCTTCAAGAATTAATTCCAAGTCTATGGTATGAAATAGTATGTCAAATCCTGGTTTCCGCTTATTTTCAAATAAATAAATTTCAAAAAAAAATTATCTGCTTCTTATTTTCAATACTTCAGTACTTACTTGTAACCGATAATGTAACTAGTTACTATTCATTTTGCTAATAATGACTTCTGTAATACTTTGAAACTAATGAGTGATTGAATAGCTACAAAGTAATTAGTTCTTGTAACGACACCTAAGTAATGACTTTCTGAAATGCCTACCTGTAATAATATAGAGTAAGTAGTTGCCTCTAATGACATCACCGTGTTAAAATAATGAGTTATTCATCTAATGTGAAAGTAGTGTAGAGCCATTATATTAGCTTCTTATCTCATTACATGGCAAGCAAAGTTTTTGCTGGGTAGCTTTAGTTTATTAAAATATATATTGTAAATTATGTTGTGTGAATCAAAAATAATTTTTTTGATGATGATGCACTCACGAAAATAATGCAATTTTCGGACGCATTTTTAAGAAATTTCTACCTTTTTGCTTTTAAATATTTTTGCTTTATAAACATATTGAAGACAAATATGTTTATTGAATAAAACATTAGCACTTAATCTGGGACAAATAGATTTTCTACCACAAATAACAAATTATGAAATGTTATGATTAAAATTAATTTCAAAATAAGCTCACAAAAATTAAAATAAAAAAAAAAAAAAAAAAGAATTTTTGTGTGAAAAAATTTGAAGAAATATTTAAAATTTTTTTTTTTTTAAATAGTGAACAATTTTGTCCCAGAACAATTTATATTGCAATTTTTAGCAAGCATAATAATGTTTTTTATATCAGAAGAAGAAAAAAATTTAAAGGGTAGAAATTTTTAAAAAATGCATACTAAAATTGCATTATTTTCAAATTACTACATTTATAATGGACATATTCTTCTTAAATATGCAATTTAAATCATTACATCATTGTGAGTGCATTCAGCTTTTCACTAAATCGCACTATAGCGAAAAAAATGAATTTTTACTATTTGCCAGAACTATAGCTATAGTGAAACATTTCTTCACTACCACTAAAAAATTTTAGTGATATTGCAATTTGTTCACTATAACTAAATTTAGTGGTAGTGAAAAAATTAGCACTACAGTCAATAGTGCAAAATCTGAACAGTCACTACATGTAAGCTGCAAATAATTTTTTGTCACTAAACATAAATTTCTTTTTTCACTAAACATAAACATGACATTTTTCCAATCAATCACAACTCACTGAACTCATTTTTGAGAGCTATGATAGTAATTATTAAATTTATAATCGTTTTGGAACAACACTACATAATTTAGAATTTCTTTTAGTGTGTTTTGGAAATCTTATAAGCGTATTTGTGTATATTGAGGCATCTATGTATAAATTAGTAACGTTACTGACTAATTCATTATTCCACAGACCGAACGCCTAAAGTTAGAGAGATAAAATGTTGGTCTCCCGAAAAATATATCCATTACGAAGGGATTTTTGGAAATTCTAATATTTAAGAGACTATATTTGTATACAGTACATGTTTTAAAATACATTTTAAGTTTAAAATTGGTTTGTGAAAATGGGGGTTAGTCATTATTTTGTATTTAGTGAAGAAAGTTTAAAAAAACATTAGGTCATCTTTAGTTCCACTAACATTAGTGGAGGGTTGTTTTTTGCACTAAAGTATTTAGTGAAGAAAAAAATGTTGCACTAGGCTTGAGCTGAAAAAATTTTCACTATCACTAATTAATTTTAGTGGAAAAAAATATTTTTTGACTACCACTATGCTGAGTGAGGCTGATATTTTTCAACTCACCACTAAAAAGTAAAGATTGTAGTTAAAAATTTTGCACTATCACTAAGTGTTAGTGGAAACACAAATTTAGCGCACTACCCCCAACTTTGCTTTCATGGAATGGACGATATATAATTAGATTTTACCAAAGAATATACAATATATAGAAAGCGCATGTCAATGAAAACTGAAATATTTTTTAAAAGTATTTCTAGATGCGGGAGGGAAGACAAAAGGAAAAGAAGCTTATGTGTTTTTTATCTCTTTTGTTATGCTCTTGAAATTAATAAAAAACACACAAAAAAGTCAGTCTCGCACGAGCATTCAAGCAAGAATGTTGTGTAACTGCTTGTTGCTTGAGATACACTCATGAAAAATATTAATATGATTTTTTGTCTCTTAATTAAACAACTATCTTTTTTTAATTAAGAAATAATAATTTAATACAATTATACATTTATTATATTATTTATTATAAAATACAAATTTGAAATAATCGTTCGTATTGAATTAAATTTAGTATTATTTTTATATCGTTATTTTTTTAATCACAGAGTAGAAAAAATAAACATTAAATCGTAATTTTTATGATTACTATGGTAATCGTTGCGATCCCTGGTTATTATTATTCAAATTCTAAACTAGTAACGTGTATTTCCACTTACAAGTCTTGAATTGACGAAGAAACTTTCAAAATTAAATTACTATAAAAATTATGTTATTTTTTTGGTGTATAATTTCATAATGGGACAGAAAAACAAAACATAGACAAACGTAATTGTGAATGTATGAGTGTGGAGATCGCTGGTATAGTGCCTATAAAAAAGTAGAAACAAGAAATTGCTTGTTTATTTACTAAAGGAGATAAAATACGATCGCGTATGTTAGTGTAGGGCATAGCATATGTGTTTTGTTGTTTTAAAAGTAGAAATACTTTAATCAGCACCGAACTAGTTATACCTTTTTTAACGTCATATGAGCTTATATACTTTCAGGATATCAAATTTATATTTTAAAATTTGATTTGTGTAGTTTTATTACTTATGTATTCAAAGTAACAGATGTTAATGTTAAGTATATTAATTAAATAAATAAAAACAAAAATATAAAATTATATCCACTTGAAAAAAATATAAAAAAATATTTTTATTTTTTTTTTATTCATATCAAATTTGTCACCAAAAAAATTAGATTTTTCTTTAATAATTTTGTTTTATTCTGTAAAGAAGGTGGAATTATATTGAAAAAAGGTCTTTTGTAAAAAATATTTAATTTGTATATACCTACTATATAAAAAAATTGTTGTGACAAAAATAAATAAATAAATAAATAAATAAATAAATAAAAATAACTTTTATTTCCTGCCAAAAAATAACTTTTATATATTAATAAAAAATTTCAGTATTTTTGTTTATAAAAAAATTTAAGTCTATAAATTGAAACATTGCTGTATGAATATTTTTTTCTTTTTGTATAAAAAAAATAATAACTTTTTGCTTAGAAAAAGGAAATCAAAAACCTTATTTTTTTCAAAATAAATGTTATTTCTGCCCAAAAATAAAAGAAATGAAATACTTTTTTATTCAAAACAACTTTTTTACTAAATAAAATATATATAATTTAAAAATAAATTTTAAAATTGAAAATATTAATATTATTTATTTCTATAAAAAATATATATTTTGATAACAATTTCTTGTTTCCAATAAAATATAACTCAAAAACTTGGAAAAAATCACAAAATAATTTTTTTCCGAAAAAAAGGAAAAACTTTTATTTATTATTTACTTTATTTTTATTTTTCTTTCTAAAAAATCCAAAAAATGGAAAAAATATGTACTTTTAAAAATGAAAAAATTTTAATATTTTTTTAAATAATAATTTTTAAAATTAAAAATTCTCTATAAAAACATTTTTTTAAATAATAATAAAAATCAACAAAAACAAATTGTATGCACATTTTATGAAATATATAAAAATATAATATATAAAAGTAAAATATAACAATTATTAGTTTATCAAAAATATAACTATAAAATATAAATTGAAAACTTCGAAATCATACAAAAATTTGTCACGTCACTAAGAAAGGTATAAGCACGACGGTGCAGATCAGAGTATTTCTACTTGTAAAACAACAAAACCTGAATGCTATGCCCTACAGTAATATTAACGTTCATATCTTTTCCATTAGTAAATAAACAACTAAAATTTCTGTTGGCACTTTTTATTTCAAAACAAAAGAAACAACTATTATTTGTTTCTTTCAATTTGAAATAAAGATCTTTATACATGTACAAACATATATATGTCTGTGTGTTTTTATTTGCATTTCTTTATAAGGAATACACACATGTACAAACACATATGTTTAAACTCTTTCTCTCTGTTTTGGTGGTGGATTTTGTTTTCCCTTGTTACTTATCCCCCTCATCAATGCAAAATGTTGAGAGCGAGAATTACATGAGAGCAGGTTCTATGATTAGAACCCGCCATAAGAAATTTTGTTTCTACATGATGCGCCTTCTATATATGAATATTCTTTGATTTTACTTTTGATATCTTCGATCTACAACTTGAAAAAAACCAATTAAGTTTAAGATACTACTTTGTTTATATATATATATATATATATATATATATATATATATATATATATATATATATATATATATATATATATATATATATATATATATATATATATATATATATATATATATATATATATATATATATATATATATATATATATATATATATATATATATATATATATATATATATATATATATGGACAAAAAAATAGGGTCAAGTATAATTATTTGAAATTTTTTGAGTTTCCGACACAAAAATGTTTATGAAACTTTACTTTTTTAAATCTCGATAACGATATTTAAAATAAAATACTGAAAAAGGATGAGAATCATCGATGATCTTCAATTCCGAGAACTATTCATATCGGAAGAATCTATAGATTTGGCACTTTAAATTTATGGGTAAAAGCGAAGGTTCCAACAAAAGATAAGTACCGAAATCGATCATTGTGTTAAATAATTTTATTTTCAATTAAATGACAGAACTTTAGATCAATTAAAAAAGATTAAGTGCAAAAAAAATTCTTCGAAAAGGGAAAATCATCCAAAAATTTTACAAAGTCAGAAAGTTTTAATTCTATCTATTCTGTTGAAAATCTACTTGGAACATAAATTTCTTCTGGGAACATAAGAAAACTATTGGAGAAAGCATTATTTCTTTGGAAGACCATTCTAGAGTTCCTTGATGCTGAGAAATCGACCTGACAATTTGAAATGATAGTAACCCTCTCCGATATATTACAAACACCATTATGCTTAATTGTACATGGAGTATAAAATGTTTCCAAATCTCTATTTTTTGGATCTATGCGAGAGTTTTACTACAAAATTTAACATTTATATTCTTCTATAAAATAAAAACTTCTTTTTTTGAAAGATAATACGTAATTTTTATACTTCTGGGTACATGAGGATACCATTTAAGGCATTTCCCGGTCTGAATTATAAGACTGGGCCATTCCAGAATTGTATTTGGAATAAATTGTGCTTTCGCCAATTGTCTTCTCATGTTCTCAGAAGAAATTTAAGTTCATACCGAATTTTGAATCGACTTATTGGGATTAAAAGTCCAGGACTTGATAAAAAATGTTGGTGGTTTTCTGTTCCTAAAGAACTTATTTTACATTAAATCGTTTTAAATTATTCGTAACTGCTTCCTTTTAATTGAAAATAGAATTATTTAAATATAATGATCGATTTCGGTACTTATTTCTGGTTGGGTCCTTCGGTTTTACCCATATTTTTAAAGTTCCAAATCTTTGGAACTAATCGACGATTCTCATCTTTTTTCAGTTTTTTATTTTTAATATCGTTATCGAGATTTTAAAAAAGTAAAGTGTTATAAAAATTTTACAAAAAAAATTTTTTTGTCCACACTAAAAAAGGATTATTTTTGATTGAGACGATGTACCGTTTTCAGGATAATGTTAAAGGATATTATTTTTGTATAGACTTATAGCCCAAAATATTCGCAACGATTTGGCATTAAAATTTTTATTATTTTGCATAAAATTTAGTTGAAAACTCAAAAAAATTTAAATAAATATACATGAACCTATCTTTTTGTTCGTAACTGTATGTATATATGTATTAAATTCTTAAAAGTTGGAATTTAGACACTTGCTTTCTTGACATAAAATTAAATAGTGTTTATGGTTATAAGCAGATTTAAAAATATTATATTTAACATATATTTATGTGTATTGAACAACTAAGACGCAGAGGAATGTGTTATTAGGCACAAATATCGTGAATAAAAAAACCAAGATGATTCTATAAGTAAGTATTCATAAATATATCAATTATTTTATAGCGTTTTCTTTTCTGGCTATAATGTTGTCTTTATTCTGCCCTATGCCCCCATTTCTGTTCTATTCTGAAAAAAAGTGTTATACTTTAAATGGGTCGGATGTTCTTTTCTAATAGTGTTGCCTTTTAATTTAAAAAATATGTTACATGTTTTACCCTTAAAAAAGTAGAGGGTGAACATGTTGCACTTTATTAACAGTAAACTGAAATATTTATCGGAAGGAAATTTATGTTTCTCAAAATTATGGAAATTTCACAAAAATTCCGAATATTCACAAAATATTCAAAATTTCACAAAAAATTAAAAATTTCACCAAAAATCTAAAATTTCACCGAAAACCTAAAATTTCATCAAAAATTTAAAATTTCACCAAAAATTAGAAATTTCACAAAAAATACAAAATTTCACCGAAAATTAAATATATCACCAAAAATCTAAAATTTCACCGAAAATGCGAAATTTCACCGAAAATGCGAAATTTCACCAAAAATCCAAAATTTCACCAAAAATCTAAAATTTCACCAAAAATTCAAAATTTTACCAAAAATCTAAAATTTCACCAAAAATTCAAAATTTCATCAAAAATCCAAAATTTCATCAAAAATCTAAAATTTCACCAAAAATGCGAAATTTCACCAAAAATCCAAAATTTCACCAAAAATTAAATAATTCACCAAAAATTTAAATTTTCACCGAAAATTCCAAATTTAACAAAAAATTAAATATTTCACCAAAAATCTAAAATTTCACCAATAATCTAAAATTTCACAAAAAATTTAAAATTTCACCAAAGATAATTTAAAGTTCCATCAAAAATTCGAAATTTCACCAAAAATCCAAAATCCGATTTCTCTCGATTGAATTAAAAATAACACAAATACAGAACTGGCCTCAGATTTTATGTTCTATTGTAATCTTAAAAAAGGTACCATTTTATTAGGGTAAAGGTAATCCATAAAAAATGTTACACAGTAACAAGGTAACATCTTTCTTCAGAAAAGAAAACGCTATTAATTTAATTCTTAATAAAAATATATTACAGACTGACCAAGATTTGGACGCTACATTGTTACTTTTCATTTTAAGGTAATAAGGAAATTCTATAGACAAAAAAAATTAAAGGTAACTTAATTAAAAAAAAATAAAGTAATTTGAACGAATTTTAAAAATTATAACAATATTTTTTTTCTTCAGGATAATGCTGTTGCCAATTAATGTGGTGTCTAAATAGATATTCCGAAAACAACAAATAAATTTAAAAATTATTTGTTGTTTTCAATACAATTACTCGAACGAAACTTTCGTTCGCATTTCGAGAAACTGGCAGTAATTTATTGAAATGTAATATATTATTATATTTATGGCATCTATATTAAGAAAATTATATTAAATTTTTACTTACAGTGTGCAGCATAATTCTAGGTACCCCTAACTCATTACCCTGGTTATTTTAATATATTTTAATTTTAACTAGATTATGATTTTTTTTCAAATATTTGTTCCTAAAGTAAAAAAGTAAAAAATAAGCAAAAAATTGCATATATCCAACAAAATAAAACTTTATTACGAATTTTTGTGGCAATTTTTTACACTATAACTGGTTCTAAGTTCGTTTTTTCTAGACAAAAGAGTTTTATAAGCTTACAAAAACAGACGGACGGGAACTGACGATTCGGGACCGAAACATAATAAATTCCCACAAAAATTTTAAATTGTTCAATGAAGACGATTTAAGGAATAGTCCATTTAAAAGTGCGTTCAAGATAGTTATTGAGTTAAAGGTGAGGAAGATATAAAAGAGGTACGTATATACGTTTATAGGGCGACTTTTGGATGCAGAAAAAAGTTGAAGAGCTGAATTGCAAGCATATACATACTTAAATCTGTTAAACAGGGTGGTGGCAGTAGCATGGTGTGGGTCTGTATATTGGCAGGCGATGTTTGGAATTTAGTAGTTATTCATAAAATAATGCATAAATATGTGTATTTTCAAAGAAACTTAATAAAAGTGCGGAAAGTTATAAACCAAAAAAATGGACACTCTATGCTGAATTGTTTTTAAAGCCCAAATTACATTTACGCTTAGTCAGCAAGAGTATCAGCAAAATTTGTCAGCTGTTCACTGCCAGAATAACATGTTGTTGCCATTATAATTATATTTAAGCGAAGGCAGCGACAAATAACAACCTCTTTGTCTCGCTCTCAAACTGAAAGCAGCGCATTGAATTTAGAAACAGGGCTAAATAAAACAGCACTGTAAACTGCTGCTGACCAAATGTAATAAACTCTATAACAAACAGTGCATTTTAAAATATCAGCTGATTGTGTCAGCACACACTGCTGCTGCCTACGCACAAATGTAATTTGGGCTTAAGAAATAAAAATGTCTTAAGAAATATCCTTCAAAATCCCAAATAAGACATAAGAGCTAAATAATTCGTTAAAGAGAGTCAATTAAAAAAACTGGATTAGAGACTTAGTACTTATTAATACCGTGTATCCGAAAGACATTTTTTTTTTTTTCATTTTGTAACTCTGTAACTCATTTTGTAATATAACCGACAGGGGATCTCGACCCCATTAACCTTATATTTATGTAAAAACCTTTCATGTCTCTTTCTAGTGAAATATATTGATTGGGTCTTATTCGGGTTTATTAATATTTTCCATTTTTTAAAGAAATCGTAAATTAATTTTTTTGAAGTTTACACAGATCGTTGTTAGATAAAATATTCGAGCTTAATATTGCAGTATCATCAGCAAAAATTAAGGACATGAGCCCTGTGGTCAACCTGCAGGATATTATATTCTTCCGAAAATTGTACTCCAACATGAAATCTTAATTTACGATTGGTAAGATAACTTCTAATAAACTCTACCTGTTTTTGGTTTAAACCTGTAGTTAACAGCTTGTGAATTAGACCGTCGTGCCAAACGGAGTCAAAAGTATTATGTTCAGAACGAAACGAAACCTGATAGAAACTCAGATAAATGTTCTTCTCTCTCAGATTTTTGAAAGAAATCGCTTGGTAAACGGAGTGTTTTTCCATAGACAAGTTCAGACGGTGATGTGTTGTCTTGTTTGAAAACCGTTTGTAGGCCAAGAAGAACTGTGGGTAATGTTTTGTTCAATTGTTGATTTTGTTATGCAGTAGTGTTTATAAACCGGTTAACCGGTTTTTTCTTTGAAATATTCAATTTCGGTTAACCGGTTTACCCGTTTTTTTTGTGTCGGTTTCAAAAATTTGCTAAAAATATCACTAAATTTCGTCCTTTAGTTGCTTTTTTCTAAATTTAAACGAGATAAGAAGATATAGTCGGTCAAGACCGACTATATGATACCCTACACCATTGCGTATGAGCATAAAAATTCGGGAAGTGGATTTATATTAGACCTGTAGACCAACACTTTTACTAAATCTAAAATAAAGCATGCAAGTGCAGAGTAATGCGTTAATAATAACATCTTGATGATTTTATGCATTATAGGGCGATTTCCGGAAGTGGGTTTATATGGGAGCTATGGTAAATTATAAACTGATTCTCATAAATTTTGGCTATGTTGTTTCTACTTAAATAAAACTTATTTGTGACGAATATTAACTTGATACTATCTTTCGTATGGGATTTATGCACGTTAAAGTGATTTTCGGAAGGGGGTTTTATATGGGAGCTATGGTCAATCGTGGACCGATTTTAATAAAATTTGGTACAAGGATTGGTATTTGTACAAAACTACTTTGGACCGAATTTCATTAAAATATTCTTAATATTAAGACATTTTTAAGTGTGGAAACTCTATTCCGGGGGGACATTTGTATGGGGGGTAGGTGAAGTGATGGACCGATCATAACCAATTTCAATAGGCTTCGTCCTTGTATCATAAAAATCCCACCTGCCAAATTTCATTCAATTATCTTCAATTATCTTCAAAATTGCGACCTGTACTTTGTGCACAATGTTTACATGGACATCCAGCCAGCCGTCCAGCCAGACGGACGGACGGACATCGTTAGATCGATTTAAAAAGTGATTCTGAGTCGATTGGTATACTTTAAGGTGGGTGTTGGATAACTCATTCTATGCGTTACAAACATCAGCACAAACACATAATAACCCAACCACCTATGGTAGTGTAGGGTATAAATATAAGAAAATATGTTGAAATTACTTAAAATGCTTGCTGTTTACAAGTTAACAAGTAGTCAGGTGATAGATCTATTTACTTGTGGGAAGTTAAATATATTTTAAAACTGTATGTATAATAAATCAGACAGATAATTAAGTATTCAATTTACAAAAACTTTAATTTCATGTGAAAGAAATTTTCCAAAAGAAGAAAATATGTAACATTACACCTATTAATGTATTGCTTAAGAGAAAAAATAAGATTTTATATGGGATAATAGGAATAAAGACTTCAAAAGTAGAACTAAATAAGTACAGATAAATGATCTCTTTTTAGTAGAAAACATTTTAATTATTTTTCCAATTTTATGCAGATATTTTTATTACATTTTTTTATAAAAATTATATAAACTTTTTCTTGAGAGAAAAACTTTAAAAGCGGTGAATATAAATCATAATATACAGTACATTATCCTAGGTCTAAAGCCTCCTTTTTGTAAAATTTCGACAATTTAATTTTATTTTTAACCTAGAAAAATGAAAAATAAAAAAACTGAAAAAATACTTTATAGAATAATTTTAGATCATTAGAAAGCTTCAATAACTGTGCTAAAAGATGCCAAAAAGTTGTTTTTATAAATTATATTAAAACTAGTCTAAAGGCAGAAAAAAGTATTATTCATTTTCGATGTAAATCAAACGCAATTTATAAAGAACACTGCAGTGCACTGTTTATTATTTGGTGCATGGTTAAACCAATATGTTGAAAAACACTTTTTTTTAACCAAAAATATTTTTATTAAGCTTCAAATTAGAGAAATTACTAAAATGTCGGTTAACCGGTTTTTTAGTAGACGGTTAACCGAAAAACCGGGTTTTTAATTTTACCCAATTTTCGGTTAACCGTCAAACCTGTTTTTTGGAAATTCGGTTTTTTATAAACACTATTATGCAGTAATAGATGCTTTTAACGTGCGATTAAATCTTTCAAAAAATCCATTGGACTGCGGATGGAAAGAAGTGGTTTGTTTAAATTGAGTACCAAGAAGTTTCGCTACATCCCTGAACAGTTTTGAAAAATACGGTCTGCATTTGTTAGTGTGTATATTTTGCGGACATTCAAAACGAAAAATGCTCTAATAACTCTTTTAGTAGAAATTTTCTCTAGAGGCATAACTTCTTTCCACCTTGTGAAACGGTCTATCATTGTAAGCAAATATCGAGTACCTTCCGCAGTGGGCCAACGATATCTAGTTGAATGCTTGAGAAAAGTTGTATCTCTGCGGGAAAATTACACTGGCCGCCCAAAAAATTTTTTCGTGCTCCTTAAAAAAAAAATATGTGGACTAGATGAAACTCCGCAGCTTAACTCGAATCTGCTTTCAGTTTTTTTCTATCAGGTCGAGATTTTTTATGGGTGTGTCTAATATTGTGCCCTAAATAAGCCGATTACTCGAGTATATTTTACTATAACTCGAGAACAGTGTGCACGATTTATACAAATGATACACCAAAATATGCGAAATAAAATTTACTTTTTATCCGCTCAATAGTTTAGGAGATATTTCGAAATAAGTGTCCGAAAAAAATTTTTTTCTACTAAAATTTATTTTTAAAAGTAAAAACATCAAAAATGTTTCAGCTTATCACCTTTATCTCAAAGCTGGTAAATCAACGAGTAAATAAAGCCACGTATCATCAAAATGGATGCACAAATCTTGATTGCATTCGCAGTTAAGTGAAAATACCCTGCATACCTACAGTTAAGTGGAGATACACTAATGGTAAAAAAAGATTGTTTTTTTCCGTCTTAAATAAAAAAAGGTGGATTAGATGGAATTTAAAGTGCTAAACAAGTATCAGATTATTCGGTAATTAGTAGCCAAAAAATAATTTTTTTTTGGAAAAATCGTGAAAATTTAGATTTATGGTTCTTGAGTTATAGTCTAAATTGGACAAACCATTCCCGAGTTTTATAGTGTGACCGCTAAATAAGGGGATGATATTTGTTATGCCCATAAAAAATAAGGACGTGATAGAAAAAAATGAATTCTCTTTTAACTCGTAAAGTTCATCTAGTCCATCCATTTTTGTTTCAAGAGAAAATAAAACAAATTTTTTTGCTCACAACTGTATTTCCACTCAATTGTATGTATGCATGGGAATTTTTACTTAAGTGTGAATAAAATCAAGATTTGTGCATCAATTGTGAAGATACATGCCTTATTTTATTTGCAGCATTACCAGATCTAAGATAAATATGATAAACTGGAGCATATTTGATGTTTTCATTTATTAATAAAAATTTTAGTAACAAAAAAATCTAAAATTTTCCATTAAAAGTTTTTTTGGGACACTTATTTTAAAATAACTTCGAAACTATTGAGCACATAAAAAAATTAAGTTGAAATGATTTGAAGATATTTTTAGTCTGCATCTTTTAGTGTATCACTTATGTCAATCGTACACACCGTTCTTGAGTTATGAGGAAATATACTAGAGTAATGGCTAGAGTATTCACTCGAATATTGTTTGTTCGATTAATCGACAAATTAAAATCAAACAACTGTTCGATTAAATTAAAATCAAGAATTTCGAGTAACAATTTATTCGAGCAAATTATGCCGATTAATCGAATAATTCGAGTAAAAATATTTTAAATATTTTCTTTCTTAACTAGTTTTTAGGATGTTTTAATTTTAGTTTTCTGAAAAATTTAGCTTAAAACCAATGTTTCAAAATTTGTATAGGATGTTTTGAATCTAAAAGTGGTACTACAAATTGTAATTTTATTTAAATAAAATGTATTTAGTAAAAAGAACCGAATATATGCCTAAATTACAAAAATTAAATAAAAATTTAAACATCACTTTAAAAAATTATAAAGTAAAATTCAAATAATTTTAATAATAAATAATAAGAAATAAATTGAAGGATTTTAAACTTGATTTGGTAAAACATATTATTGGTTCTACGAATGAAAGTACATAGTTTATATACCAATAAATGATCAGTCTGGTGTAGAAGATATGATGGTGACGGTTTGAATGAAATTTGTTATATAGAAGGAATTTGGACTTAAAAATAAGTTTAGCATGTAAACTTGTTCTTAATGTTAAGAATCGCTGAACTACTTTATCTAAAAAAGGATAGATAGTCCAAAGTGTTTTTTGTCATTTTCAAAATGCAATAAATCAGAAACTAATAAATATTTTTTCACAATTCTTTCACAGCCTAACGGACAAAAATCCATATGGGCAATTCCATGAAAAGGTAAACCAAGACTGAAAAAATAAACTTCATTGAAACTTTTTTTAAAATGTTTTAAAGAGTAAACGAAATTCTCAAATTTTACTATCAAAAAGTATTTTTAGCTTATTACAATTTTTAAAGTGAAAAAATAATGATTTTAGCTAACAATCTCTTTGATTGAGTTTTAAGAACTTATAATGAACTATTTTCTCTTAACTAACGATTAAATTGTGGTACTTGTATCAATGCAATTATACTTTAAAATTGATGTTACAACAATAATGAATAAGATCCATGAGTCAAGAGAAAATATAGAGTTCTCTAAACGGTATTTTTTTGATTTGATTTGGTTGTTATTCTAAAGTCACGTACTTGGTGAAAAATCATTATTTTTCTTCGTAATTTCAATATAAACAGTTCCACGTGTATCAAAATAAAAGTTTAAAGCTGAAAGGCAGCGTGTCTATAGAAAAAAGTTGTCGGATGTAATCAAAAACGATGAAAAGCTTCTCCAAGAAAAAAGAAGAAAAGATCGCATTCGACAACAAAAACGGAGAGAAAAACTAAAAAATCGAGTAAACCCTGAATCTTTTTACAAGTGTAAACAAACTTTAGGTAAAGCTGTAAGAAAAGTAGAAAAAGTCTTACCAATAGACCTAAATAAAAAAGTCGAAATTATTAAAACTTTGTACAAGAAATATGTGGAGGCCTCAGAATGTGTAGAAGAAGAATGTCTTGACATTGTTGATAGTATAGAAATAGTCAAAAAATTCTACCTTCGTGATGGAATAAGTGTACAATCTCCAGGCCGAAAAGACACCATAATTTATGACGGCAAAATAGTTGCCAAACGCTTTATGCTTTTGACAGTTGCAGAAGCTTACCAACTATATAAAAGAGAATACACCGTAAATAGTGTTGGAAAATCTTTGTTTTATCAGTATCGACCTAGCTATATACAACTAATAGACAAAATGCCGCACAATATGTGTGTTTGCAAATATCACGCAAATTTTGCATTTTTGTTAGAGTCCAAATGTTATACCGACGTTTCCTAAAACATTTGAAAAGTTTTTACAAACTGTCTGTTGCAATGTATTGGATGAAAATTGCATGGCCGAAAGTTGTGAGAATTGCGTGCGAGATATAGAACATGATATAATCCCAATAAATTTCCGTACAAAAATGGACAAAAATGTAACATGGAAATATTGGAGAAAAATTGATAACCGCTTAACGTTAAGCTACACTACAACTCCACTGGCAGAGTTAATATATGAAATAGAAGTTCAATTGCCGATTTTCAAACTTCACAGTTTTATAAAACAATGTCAGCAAAGATATTTTAACAACAAAAAACTTAATATTGCAGGTGATGAAGTGGTTCTTCAAATAGATTTTGTTGAAAACTATCGACTGATTCATCAAAACGAAATTCAAGATGCTCATTTCAGCTATAAACAGGTCACTATTTTCACATGCGTTGCGTGGCTCTTTGGTCAAAGTGAATCATTTGCTATTATTAGCGATAAATTAACGCACAACAACTTCATTACGAAAATTATGCATCAAATCCAAGAAAAATATAAAGACATTTCATCCATTTTCTTATTCTCCGATGGTTGCGGCGCCCAATTTAAAAACAAATTTATTTTGAAAAGTATACCATCTTTTGTAGCCGAATTTAATTCCAAATTTTTAGAATGGAACTTCTTTGCCACATCACATGGTAAAGGCGCCGTTGATGGTATAGGTGCTATAGTCAAAAGAAAGGTGTGGCAAGTTGTAAAAGCCAATAAATTTGTATTGTCGGATGCTTATTAATTTTATAAATGTGCACATAGATATGTGGAAGGAGTTAATTTGATGTATGTCGCTGCGGAAGACATCGAAAAGTTCTCCCCTTTTCTTAATCAAAGATGGGAAAATATCCATCCGATTCAAAATATAAAAAAAATGCATTCATTTTCATATCATAATAATGAGTACATAAATGTTTCTCGAACTGCATATTCAGTAAGAGAAACAATTAAAATTTAATTCGAATATAATAAGCTTAGTTGCTGGTAAAAACTCAGTTCTTATTTACGTGTTGTGTTATAAAAAATTATTTTAATTCATTATTGTTTTTATTGAATACAAATTTTTTATTTCTTTTTAAGTTCTTTTTAAATTTTTGTATACTTAAGTTTCCAAACTATATATTTTATTTCTGAAGAATATATAAGAGAAGAATCTGTCACGTACGATGTGTCACGTACGATATTAAATTGTGTTCATAATAAAAAAAATTAAAAATAGTTTTTTATTTTAAAATTACCGAATATAAAGGATAAATATGTCCCCTAGTGTTAGAAAAAAAATAAGATAGGAAACACCTACACAATTCGCAGATTTTCGTATATTTTTACATGTAGCTCAAAATCACTTCCGTTTTACGTCACGTATGATATCCCTTTATTTTGCCCTATATTTTAAACAATAAGGATCTGAATTGTATTAATTTTTGTCCACATAGAGAACCCTCTAAATGGAACCTAATGACATAATTATTTTCCAATTACTTCTGTTTTTCCAAATTTTAAACCACTCTATAGGCGTACAAATGTCACGAACGATGGTATGGAATTGCCCATATAATATTTGTGTAAATATTAAACTGAGTCGTTATTTTTTTACATTTGGTAGAAATTGTCTTTTAATTAAAAATAGAGCCAATTATTTATTTTAAATTTACAATAAATTTCTGCATTAAATGGAGAAAAGTAAGTAGTTCTAACTAAATGTATATTTGACTAATTTATTATACAAGTTTATATAATTTCTTATATTTTTACGCTGATATTGTTAAACATTTTTCCAAAAGAATTGAACTAAAACATAGTTACTATATCACTATAAAACAAAACTGTATACATTTGTATAATTTTAAATGATCATCTTAATGCCTTTGAAATATTGAACATAATTGAACAATGAATTATAAAACATTTTAAAACCTTATACCCAAAATAAATCTAGGTTTAGTAGATGTTCGATACTTAAAAATATTATACAAACATTTTTTATATAACTAAAAACCTCTGTTGTACATAGGTTAGTATGTGTTAAAATTAAAAAGTGAGGTTTTGAGACAAAATTGCAAAATAAAATTCATCAGTAATTTTAATTTCTACCAAAAGTATTGATAATAACCTTTAAATGGGTATAATTTTTTTCACAGTGTAAAAACTAGTTATTTTATAGCGTCACAAAAGTTACAAAAGCACTTCGGACTACCTTTAATATAAAATTTGGTACAAATTGATAGACCAAATTTGTTAGACCTATTTATTTTATCAATGAATATATTAAATATAGGGAAACTACGGCATTATCAAAGCAAAAGAAATAAATATTAATAAATATTTACGCAAATTTTAATTTTATATTAGTTTGGAAAGACTATTTCTTATTTTAAGCTATATTTTTGTTTTCTTTTTTGATAAGCATTGAAAAATCGAGTAAAATTTTAAGGTATAAATTAATCGAATAACTCGAGTAAATTAAAAGATTTATTCGATTATTCGAGTAACTTATATACTGCATTTTCGAGTTATTTGATTATTCGAACAATGAAAAAGTCGAGTAAAATGAATACTCTAGTAATGGCGAAATATTACTATTCGTCTTTGGTGGAGTATTTTTTTTTTCTTTTTTTTTTTGTCGACCAGTTTTATCAATTGGAATTCTTGTGTGTGGAGAAATTTTTGCAACATGACAGTTTTAACATTCTTTCACCCATTGGATGCAAACTTTCTTTATTGAAAGCGTTTAGTTACTAAGCGTTGTGTAGCTCGTGTGCCAGGATGAGACAAATATAGCTTTTCGGAATTCTAGTAGTATGAATGGTCTATTTTGGTTTGTTGAAATATCACAATATATTTCTACGTTTCTGTTTGGAATTTGTACAATCCAACTCTTCCTGAGATTTTTGTGAGTGTATTAACAACAGTGTTATGTTTACCCGATATATGACGTATGTCGGTTGTACGGTCATACGACCTTCAAGCATGTGTAGGTAGCTAAAAATTCGCGATCGTACGTGCTGAAGTTACGTTCTGTTGAAGAGAACTTTTTAAAATAAAGTCCCAAAGGCTGCCAAATTTCTCCATCTCGTTGCTTAAAGATAGCTTCCATTGCGACATCTGAGTAATCTACTTTTAAGCATATATCTGCATTCGAAACAGGCTGTGCTCATATTGTTGCGTTTAATAGCGTTTTGTTGAAATTTTGCTCCAAGTCAAGAGCCCATGCAATGGTTCTCTTGTCTATCGTAATTGCAAATTGATTAAAATTCAATATTTCCTAAAACGTTCGAAAAGTAAATGTAGATGAATAAGAAGCTTTGGATGCAATTGAAACGTCGCACTATGTACTTCTTAGGGGTGTGAGTGATCAAAAGTAAGTAAAAACATAGAAATCATTGTTTAAATAATCAAAATCTTCATATTAATCTTACTGTAAAACATAATGAAATTTCTAAATCTATTATTGCTTTTATTATACCTCTTTTAGTTGAGGAAATATTTGGTTTAGAAAGCGACTAAGCTTAGTCAGAGTGAAAAAATAATTTTGGTTAGGAAAATTAGACACATTTAACTTTTTACTCTTTTATTTAAAAGAAATGTTCAAACCTAGTCTAGTGCAAATCATATTTTCAATTTCCGATAATTTCAAAATATTAATCTTTTGTTTTCAAAAAAAGTACATTGTGCGTCGTCTATATAAATTAAGACGAAATCTATCCCCTGCACACTTTATTCATACACAGAAAAATTTATTACGGTCTTTTTTTCAATTAACATAGTTGTTTCATTTTGCATCGAAATTTAATAAATTTATTCAAGCAAAAATGAAATAAAAATAAAAATTAACTATACTTTTATATCCTATATACATTTTTAATTCATCCAATCAACTACTTGATTGATTTAATTAATTCATTAATTGGGAATTTTTTTCTGTTTTGTATTTTTTACATTTTTTAGTAATTGGTATAATCATTTTGGTGGGAGGTGCAAATTTAAACAAGTATTTAATTGAATGAATTATTTTCTAATATATTTGTTAATTGGTGACTTTTTTTTGTGTATAGCGCTGGAAGGTTTGTGCTTCGTTTCGGAGTCCAAATCGCATCTTAAGAAACTCGAAAAGTCAAAAACGCGTTATTATTGTGTCTTTGGTACATCTGAATGATTAACACGTATCTGATGGTATTCACGAATCAGCTCTAGTTTTGAAAAAAATTGTGCATCCTTTCAAGTTATAATTAAAGATTGTTATAAAAGGAATCGAATACTTTTCTGGTACGGTTTTTTGATTCAGAAATCAAAAGTCTGCAGTTCTTAGGTAAACGTTTTGGATCCTATCTACGAGCTTTTACAGTCACAGGTCTTCCATCAGTTTCAATAAAAAAACCGCTTCAGTACTTTTAACTACGCATAGAGATGAATAATACTCACGACAAGTCGTGATGTCGCAATATCGGGAAATCTTTGAAGTAATATCTTATATGTATGTATATAGAAACATCCTTCATAATATCGAGGGCCCATATTCAAAACCATCTCTGTGGCCAAAAGGAAAAACTATATAACTTGAGTTATGTTGTTTTTCGTTTAATTTTTAGAATTGTTGTATTCCATTACATATTGTGTAAATTTTGTAGAGAAATCTGTCAATTACTTTAGGAGATAGTAGTCTGAAAAAACAACATAATTCGGTTGATTTTCCTTTTTTCGAAATGTAAACAATTTATAAATTAACATATGCTATTTTTCCATATTTCCTATATTAAAATTCTTGATTGAATTTAACATACTTATTTGAAATATGTAGTTTTTTAAGACATACATTTTATTTTTTTAATATTTTAGAAATGGGGAAAGTATATAAGTCAACATATTCATAATATATTTTAAAATTCCGTTTTAGAAAAAATGTATAACTTTAGATATTATTGAAACAAAATATAAATTTTGTAAAAGGAAAAACAACATCATTACTTTATTGCTATAATAGCCAGTATACACATCGGTTCCAAATATATATCAAATATTTTTCATAGGAATCGCGGATATATTGACACGGAAGGTAATTAAAAATTGTCTACCTATGACCTTTAATTTCAATTTTAAACCTTAAAAACGGTCTCCTGAAAAGTACTTAAAATGAAAAATTTTTGTCACAGATCTATCTCGCTTTTTTTGTAATTTTTTTAATGCAATTCTGTTCATTATATTAACCCTCATCTATGGTATAAAATTCCTAGTTTTTCCAATTTTATCAATGTTGTTGTATACCTTAACTTACAAAAAAATATCACTGGTCGACAAAAAAATCACTGGTCGACAAAAAAAAAAAAAGGTTTTGATGAGCTAAACACGAATCTGCCTTCATTGTTTTCCCATCAGATCCACATTTTTTTATGGGCGTGTATAATATTTCGCCAACAATAGGGACATTACTCTAGCATATTTCACCATAACTCAAGAACGCACAGTGGGGCAGAATCGATTTTTTTTGGAAATAAATCTGTAACTTCTGATCGGGTGGTTGGATTTGCATGAAATTTGGTTTAAGTATAGCAGAGTAGTGTAGAGGAGCCCCTTTAGCTCCGCCCCCTCCGTGACTTAATAAACTTTAAAGTGCCATAGTTTCTGTAAAAGATATTGATTTCAATCTTTTTCTGCATAACGAAGAATTATGTCAGCTATGCAATGTAATTTAGACGAAAAAAATTGAGTTTATACTTTTTCTGATTTTTGAAATTAAAGCAATATTTTTTTAAAAGTGTTTTTTTGAGAAACTATAAATATTTCATCTGTAATAAAATATTAGTTATTAAAGATATCTTAATGAAATTTTCGAAGAATGTAGACTTTATCGTATAAAATGAGAAAGTGAAAAAAACTTTAAGATTTTTTAAAAGGAATCAAACAATTCCCAAAAAAAAAAATCCCAAAAATGGGTTTTTTCTCATTTTGGGCTATAAAATCCACATTTTTCCGAAGTCCCGTAGGTTTTGATTGACAGCTTTTAACAACACATTGCAGATTCTTAAACAGCATTCCGTTTGCCGATTCGAGCTTTGGGATTTGAGAAAATAAAGACTAAAGTCAAATTCGGGAGGGTGTGTACCTTGACCATTTGAGTTATTGGGCTTGATTTTTATTTTAAAATCTTCGCTGTGAAGATAACTTTCAGAAAAGTATAAAATTATTATATGTTGTTAAAGAAAATTTTATTTTAGAGAAAAATGAGTGTAGATACTTTTTCGTCCAAAAAACACAAAAAGTCGTAATTTTTGCAATTTTTAAATTCAAAATCGTTTATTTTTGGACTCGGTAAAGATATCGACTTGAAATTTTTTTCTCTAATTAGCTAAAGAAAAAACAAATAAAATCGGTCGGAAATACTAGGATATATATGAAAAAACCTGGATCAAGAACATGCAAAATTGAGGTACTTAAAAATTTAAACGGAAATAACTCAAAAACTATAAGAGATAAATATAACATGTAAGCATATTTTTTGTAGGTCTTATTGGTGCCTACAATAATCTGTAAAAATATTTGAAATTAGCATTTAAAATATATTTGATAATAATTTATGATCCTATACTTCAACAGAATCTTAATTGTTTATTTTGTTAAAATTTAATGACTCAGTTCTTAAATTTAAGATAAAAACCCTAATTTTTCTAGCCATTTAAAGTGAAATATCTCAAAAACGAGTGCTAACTTTTTTGTTAAAAAAATAAGGCTCGTGCTTTCAATTTTCTGGCCTTCCCAATATCATGTGGACCATTTTTTTCCCGAACCAGGTTTCCTAACAATGGTTAAATTCTCCTGATACTGTTTAATAACATTAGAAACAGTTTGATGGCAGACATTTAATTTTTTGGTCAATTATTTGTAGGACCAATTTGGATTTTTTTGAAATTTATTAATAATTTGTAGCACGTACTTCATTTTCGTCTCTCACTTTGATCAAACTCACAACAAAACAACATAGTTATCATTAAAACTAATAACTGTTATATTTAAAAAAAAAATGTTTAAATATTGCTTTCGAAAAAAGTTATGAGGCAAACGTGTGTTAAGATTTTTTCGATCACACTTCTTAGCCATTTAAAATAAAATATCTCAAAAACGAGCACTAACTTTTAAAAACGGTTAACGCCATTAAATTCAGCGTTGACAACTTAGTTTTTACCAATGGGCCCATCTTGTTAAAAAAAAGTTTCATTTTCGAGAACAGTGTAATTAAATATTAATTTGACGATCATAGATTTTTCGCCTGAGCGACTTAAGAATTTATATTATGTTTTGAATTTCCTGTCTCTCATTTTTCCATGACTGTGGTTTTTCAACTTTAAAAACTTCTAGTGGTTAAATGTGGAGTTATGTACTTAATGAATTTTCAATTGTTGTGCCATTTTATAATTTGCAATTTTTAAATCAATTTTGATTTTTTTAAAAAATTTCTTGTTCACGAAAAAAAAAGAATATTGATATCAATTACAAAATTGCTAATATTAAAAATTTTTTGTTTGATTTTGCTCCAGTCATCAAAATGATAATATTAATTAGAAAAATTAATTTTATTATTACTGCTTTTCTTTATGTCTTGGAAATTGGCTTAAATTTTTTTATTTCTATATTTTTATAGATAAATTTTTAATTTTGATTCATATTTTTTTAAGAGTTGTAAATTTATTAAAAAAAAATGTAAACCAATTAGAAAGTTAATTATATTAATTGTGTTCTAGAACTCACGAAAGCTAATAAAGCATCAAGCAATCTTTTCATTATTTCTTCAGCCTGGAGAAGAGCCGTAATTACTCATTTGGATACTAGAGGAAAACAAATAAAATTTTAGTTCCAAAAAGAATACGGACTTGATACAAATCTTTACTACACCAGTAAAATATTGAAAGTGTATTTGAAAGTTTTAGAGAAGAATGGATAATTTGCAAAGAATACTGCAAAATCCGATGAAATGTGTGTAAAAGTGTGTTTTGTATATCACTCTTTGGCCCTCAAATGTTTCAAATAACATTTTTTTATATTTTCATATATTTTTTTTTTTTTTTTTCAATTAAAATGTTTTTTTATGATAGTCACAAATCTTATGATTGTCTACATATCAGGGCTTAATTTTAAAACGAAATATTAATACATTTTTGTTTGTGAATAGAAAATTAAAGACTATAGTCACAATTTGTGTTTTATGACTATTTTTCAGTCACAATTTTTCTGTGAATAGGCATGTTAGTGATTGAAATAAAAATCATATTTTGCTGAATAAAATAACCAAATCTTATTTCCTTTTAAATATGATAAATTGTCATTCTGGCAACGCTGTCGGTATCTGCTGATATTGGATGAATTTCCTTTAACGAAGAAAACTTATATTTAACTTGATGTGTCAGGAAGTTCTCACTTATCTAAATAATATACTAATAATAATTACTAATTCTTTAGTGCATATTTTAGAGAAAAATTATAAAAATAAATAATTATTAAATATTCTTGAAAGAAGGACGAATATTGATTTTTTTCTAATTTTATAAATAATTATAAACCGGATTTATTAAGTTTATTAGAATAGTTTTGAATATCATATGCTTAAAAAAATTAGAAAATAGTGTATTTTGAATCGCGATCATAACTGAACTACAATAAAATTTCAAGTTAAAAAAAATTTATTAAATAAAATACATAAAAATTAATTAAAAATGTAACTTCTTTAAGATTTTTGCCATATTTTTAAAAATACCGATATTTTAGTTTCGGTACGGGTATACAGGTACCGAAAAAATTTAAAGCAAAAAAAAAAAAAAAAAATTAAATTGGATACCGATACCGTTATTCGTTACGGTTTCCAAACTTGTAAATCCGCGTTGCTTGTAATGAGGATTGGACGTATATTATCTGAAAGTTGATCTAGGAATAATATTTTGATAACGTTGTCGACTATGCTATTATAAGCTGATGATTGTATGTAAGATATGTGGGATCCAAATTTGCAATTACGTAAGAAAATTTAGTTTCGTCCCTTATTATGTGGGCTAGAGAGAAAATGCTCTCATTTTGTATAAACCATAGCTGCGGCCAAGATTGTGATAACCTTTGTACATTCGCAAACGCTGCAACAACTTCTCAATTGGTAAAATTTCCTTGTGTTTGAGGAAATATTTGTCGTCGTAGCGAGCTGCCAGTACTTAGTAGAATAGATTCTCGTTTGGTGAAAGTGTTGTAGGCATTTTGGGGTCACCAATTTATAGAAGTTTAAATATTAAAACAACCGTATTTTACGAAGTTTAAAAATTAACTCAAATTTTAGTTTACATAAATTATTAAAATAAATGTTAAATGTTACAAATGTTATATTGATTAAATATTATTTTTCCTTTTTTAAATGTTAAACAAGTATGATAACTAACAATAAATGCGAAAATACCTGTCTTTGGTAATAAGACCCAAAATTTCCTCAAGGTAAATAAAAGAATACATAATTATTTGTATTGGCGAATTTTGCAAATTTATCCTTTTGAATGAATATAATGTAATTAAATACATACTTGTTTTTAAATAAAAAGATCAAAATAAGGATTTATGAATGTTTAAAAGATGTACAGAGGAAAGTTATGCATAATTACCACTTAGTTTTCTTTTAGAATACTCCAAATCAGCTTTGCTTTTTGAACATTTCTCATTCGTAGAACTTTCTCCTTCGGTTTCACTTAGATTGCTTAAGGGTGGCAAATAGGTGTCAGGATGCCTAATATACATTTTACCTACAAAAAAAAGAGTAAAGGTTTTAACTAAAATCAAATTGTCAACTTCATTATGTTCCCTATTAAATTTGTTAACAAAAGGTATTAAGAAGTCGATACCGTAAATTACCAATGTGACCACAACTGTGGTGGATTTTTTCCCTCAGTGTATTGTATTCTAATTTCATTGGTCAACAAAAAAATCCTCCCCCATAGACGAATAGTTGGACTTGATGTATTTTGATGTGCTAAACACGAATTTGCTTTCAGTTTTTTTCCACCAGGTCTGGATTTTTTTTTTTGACATGTCTAATATTTCGCCCATAGTAAGGCCATTACTTTAGTATATTTTCTCATAACTCAAGAACGGTGTGCACGATTGACATAAGTGAAACACCAAAAGATGCGTATTAAAAATATCTTCAAATCATTTTGAAATAAGTGTCCGAAAAAAATCATTTTCATGCAAAATTTTAGATTTTTTTTGTTAATAAAATTTCTTTTAATAAATGAAAACTTCTAAGATGTTACAGTTTATCATCTTCATCTTAGAGCTGGTAATGCTGCAAATAAAATAAGGCATGTATCTTCAAAATTGATGCACAAATCTATTCACAATTTTATTCACAGTTAAGTAAAAATACCCATGTTATATACAATTGAGTAGAAATACTGCGGTGGCCAAAAATTAATTTTTTATTTTTTCTTTAAACAAAAACAGGTGGACTAGGTGGATTTTGACGAGTTAAACAAGAATCTGCATTCACTTTTTTTCTATCGGGTACTGATTTTTTTATGTGCATGACTAATATCATCATCTTATTCAGCTGTCACACTATAAAATTCGATAATGGTTTGTCAAACTTAGGCTATAACTCAAGAACCCTTTACATGATTTTGATTAGTGATACATCAAAAGATGCATACGAAAATTTTCTTCAAGGTGTGTCAACAATATTTTTCATTCGGTTAAAAATTTCAGAATTATGGATCAAAATTTTCACCACTTTTCAAAAAAATAAATTTTAAAATTTTCTGTACTAATTAGCGAATAACTACGGAAATATTAACGGATATAGGACGCTATCAATTTATCTTAAATGGACAAACCGTTATCGAGTTATACAAGTGTGACTGCCTAGAGGTGGGGTCATAGTATTCATGCCCATAAAAAAAAATCAATGCGTGAAAAGTTAATGCTGATTCCTATTTAATACGTTGAATTCCATCTAATCCACCTATTTTTTTTATTTAAGACGGAAAAAAAAAATTATTTAAGACGAAAAAAAAATTTTTTTGCCCACTAGTGTATTTCCTCTTAGCTATAGGTATGCATGGGTATCCAAACATAACTGTGAATCCAATCAAGATTTGTGCATCAATTTTTATGATACGTGACTTTATTAACTAGTAGTTTTGCCAGCTTTGAGATAAAGGTGATAAGCTTGAATATTTTTTATGTTTTCACTTTAAAAAAAGTTTTAGTAAAAAAAAGAAATCTTAAATTTAGCATGAACAAATTTTTTTTCGATACTTTTTTTCGAAATATCTCCTAAACTATTGGGCGGATAAACATTTATATAAATCGTGCATACCGTTCTCAAGTAATAGTGAAATATACTCGAGTAATCGGCATATTTAGGGCACAATATTAGACACGCCCATAAAAAAAATCCCGGCCTGATGGAAGAAAACTGAAAGCAGATTCGAGCTTAGCATGCGGAATTCCATCTAGTCTACATATTTTTTGTTTTTTTTTTTTTTTTGAAGAAGCTCGAAAAAAATTTTTTTGTCGACCAGTGTTTCCATCAATCTATCGAGTAATCGGCGTATTTAGGGCACAATATTAGACACGCCCATAAAAAAAATCCCGGCCTGATGGAAGAAAACTGAAAGCAGATTCGAGCTTAGCATGCGGAATTCCATCTAGTCTACATATTTTTTTTTTTTTTTTGAAGAAGCTCGAAAAAAATTTTTTGTCGACCAGTGTTTCCATCAATCTATATACGAGTAGCAACAGATTTACTCTAAACCTCTAAAATCCCAAACTTCAAATCTAAGAAGACCATTTGTCTATAGAATGTCATAGTTTTATCCTATCTTTTTTGAAATTGGTTTAACAAAATTTAAAATGGAGTTTTGAAGCAGTTATATTTATATTCAAAGCTTTTTTTTAATAAGCATATGATAAAAATAGCATTTCTTTTTAATATTTCTAAAAGTAATTAAAAGACTTTTGTTGAGCTTGAGGTAAGTTTTTTCATATATTTTATTTTTCGATATCCTTAGGATATCATTTTCAAGAAAAAAAAAAAAATAGTAACAATAGCACTATGCAAAAAACTCGTAACAATGTCTCCATATTCAATATTGTAAATATAGAGATAATGTAAAAAAAAAGGATTTTGTTTAATTAGTGTAGGGTTTTTTCAAAAAGTCTTCTGGTAACACTGGTTGAAATACATTCCAAAAATTTAAAAATATTTTCTAATATCAGGACCCCAATAGGTGGAAAATGAAAATCTGCAATTTATGTAAAAGAGACACGTCAGGTACTCAAATTATTTAAACAAAAGAAGCACTAAGAGAAACAATATTGCTCTAATTAAAATAATCTGCCTGTAGATTGGGGTATTCATTCGAAAAATGTTCGTTCGAATTACTCAAACATTTTAATACGAATATTTCAAAGAATTTAAAAAAAAGTATTTTTCGAATAACAAATAATTTGATTTTTTTTATATTTAATTAAATTTTTTTCAATTCAGCTTCATTAGAATTAAAAAAAAAACTCTTTATGTTAAACGTTTCATCGTTCATAATTTAGGCAAGGTCAACGACTTTTTCCAAATATTTTTTAACGAATAACGAAATCACAATTTTTATACCCTACACCACCGTAGATGGTTGGGGTATTATGCGTTTGTGCTGATGTTTGAAACGCACAGAAAAAAATTATCGGACCCCCACCTTAAAGTATACCGTTCATCTCAGAATCACTTTCTGAGTCTATTTAACGATGTCCGTTTGGCTGGCTGTCTGTCCATGTAAACCTTGTGAACAAAGTACAGGTCGCAATTTTAAAGAAATTCGACGCGAATAATTATTATATGCCTTAAATATAGCAATATTTCAGTGAAACTCGGTACAAAGGAGTTGTGTATAAGCGCCAATCTTTGTGTCAAATTTCATCAAGATCGGTCCATAATTAACCATAGCTCCCAAGAGAGGATTTACCCCTCTTCCAAACCTCACTTTAAGGTGCATAAATCTCATTTGAATGATAGTACATTTATGAGAATCGGTCCATAATTTACCATAGCTCCAATATAAATCCACTTCCTGGAATCGCCCTAAAGGGCATAAAATCATATAGATGTTAGTATCAATTCATTGTTCTGTATTTGTATAATTTTTGTTTACATTTAGTAAAAGTGTTGGTCTACAATTGGCCACAGGTCTAATTTTAAGCTCATACACAATGGTGTAGGGTATCATATGGTCGATCTTGACCGACTGTAGTTTCTCTCTCGTTTTTCGTATTATTATTTTTAATATTATGCCTTACAATAAGTATTTAAATCTTAAAACTAAATCTAATTACTCCCTAATGAGAGCAGAGATGGCATATATTGACCCTCATATTTGTGGATTGGTAAATTATTTCTACAAAGACTATATCATATTATAATTCCATTTTGTCGTAATTTGTTATAATTCCATATTGATATGTTATAAACGATGGATGAAATTCGGGTTATCAATATTTGTGCGACACCTACCATTGTTATGTCGTGCTATATTCTTTCTTCTTGTTTGCATTGCATTTTAAAATACGAGCAAAGACACACACAGACACCAACATAAAAAAAAAACGAAAAAAAAGATATAGTCGGTCAAGGCCGACTATATGATATCCTACACCATTGTGTATGAGCATAAAAATTCGGGAAAGGGACTTATATTAGACCTGTGGCCAATTGTAGACCAACACTTTTACTGAATGTAAAATTTTATATGGTAGGCAATCACAATACATAAAGGAATTTTTTGTGTTTTTTCTTTAAAAAAAATTATTGTATAAAAAAAAATCCCTTAACAAAATGTAATTAAAAAACGGGTAATATTACAGATTTATTAATTGTTTTAAGTGAACATGTGGTTTAAGTTATATATATTTATGTGAATTGTTTTCTTAATTATATGTAAGTATATTGCACAAGTTATGCAGCATAACTTAATGCAATGGTTTTTAGAAAATTTGGAATGTTATGGAAAATGAATGTAGTATTTCTGTGTTGGACAAAATTAACTTATTATTATGTTATTTTTCTTTTAATTCAAATTGTTTTTTATTTTAAAAACTACTTTTATTAAAATCTATTAACATTTGCCTATTTTCGTTATGTTCCTTATACCCTTACAGCCGTATTCAAAAAAATTAATGTAGGTTTGATAACGACTTACTAACTTTTCCTTATGGAAATTTACATACAAAAAGTCAGTAACTCGTTATCAAGAATACATTATTTTTTATGAATACAGCTGTTATTCTATAACTTACACGTTCGTTCTGTTAACGTTGATAACATGAATTTTTTTAAATTTGTATTCTATAAGCATAATATTTTATTTAACAGAACGAAAGTCTGCAATTAACATAAAATACGTAATGATTATAGAAAGTTACAATGTAGATGCAAAGTTAAGAACGAATTTAATAGTCAATTTCAACGATAGGTATTGTGAAAGTGATGAGTATTTCGTTTTTTTAATTATTGCAAAGAACGCAACAATTTAAATGAAAAGTTTGTAAATTGTATGAAATTAATAAAAAATGCTTCCTTAACATAAACAAAATTGCAAAATTTTCCAGTTTTCTTTTTTATAAGAGAGTACCTTATATGGTCAATAATGGAGCGATCCCAATAAAATTCGATAGAATCATTAGCAGTAACAAAAGTTACTTTTGGAACATCCAAAATGTTATTCCAAAATTCATAATTGATCAGAATGGATTTCTGAGTCGATTTATCGATGCCCGTCAGTCCCTCATTCCGTCATCGTAAACCATGTATACAAAGTACATTTCACATTTTCAAATATAATTTGCTGAAATTCAGAACATATGTATGTATGATTTTACAAATTGCTTCTATATAGCAACAACTTGCAACTGTATGGAATTAAACAAGTTAGGTATTACTCTTAATACAAATCTTTTTTTTTTTTTTTTTTTTTTAAAGAACATATATTTCTAACACACATACACACCTGCTCACAATAATAGATACACCTCGTGGGATTATATTAAAGTGACGATAACTTTAAAAAATTCTTCAGAATATGCAAGAATATGCATAAAAATTAATTTACACATACGTTTTCGTTGCAAGTAGGGATATCGAAAATATCTATGTTTTCTACAAAATGTTTTACATAAAAAACAAACAATTGAAACTTGTAATAGACCTTAAAAAATAACCCCAAAATCGGATAGAAGAATTATTTTATAGGCAAAAAAGTGACTCTTCAATTCTCTGAAGGCTATTTCAGCTGAAATTTTTGATGGAATAGGTCCGCAAATGTTATTCGATTATGAATAGCGAATTGTTTTTCCATTGGATATTATAATAGAATTTTTGTGATTGTTGCAAATGAAAATATAGATATAGTTAAAATGTTTCGCTACAACAGTTTTTTTTTTTTTTATTCCAAACAGCAATAATTCGTGTTATTATATGAATTCAGTTTGGTTGCTTCTACTGAATTTGTTTATTTTATTTCAGCATTTAGTTTATTTGGTTACTTTAACTAAATTAAAAGTTGTATGTAGAATATTTCTTATATATTTAAGATTTTTCAGCTATTAAATATGACTATTAAACCAATAACATTTTAACTACTGTAATAAAATTTTAAAAACTTTCATCAAATATAAGTATCAGTGATTTAAACGCCTCTCCCGCTGGTCATCATCAATGCAAAATGATAACAACGTAGTTCCCACAAATTTTGAGAGCTCTCACTATGACAGTTCTTTTGATATGCCACCAAGAATATTTGCTTTGAATGCGGGTGCCATTTTCCCATATCCTAGCCATTCCATTTGCATCCGAACTTATGGAGGCTATTGAGAAAGTTATTCTTATAAAATGTTAAAACTTTTGCTATAATAGTTCCTAAGATATACGATATTAAATATTTTCGTTCCATTTTCATTTTAAGTTTGGTGGTTTATTTTTTATTTGCGTATTTCATCCAAGATAATATTATTTTAATATTTCTTCAAACTTTTAGAATAAATTTATAATTAATTTTAAGCTATGTATATGTAAAACAACATAATATGAAATTAACTTTTATTAACAATTTATATACTTATATCGTTTACTTACATTTTGTGACACATCTAAAAGGCACTAATTGGTTTAGGTATGCACAAGAATACAACAACAGTTATATAAAATTTTGATTTATAGTTAAGTGTTTATTATTAGTTACCTGAATTTAAAGTGTAGTCTTCATTCTCACTATAATATATGGGGCTCAGTCTTGATAGTGAATTACTACTTAATGGTAGTCTTATATTTTGAATGTCTTGTAGCTCAGAATCACCAGAGTCAGATATTAAACCTTCGGGTAACGTAGAAATATCCCTTACTGGATTTACTTTTAGCATGGACACTATAAAAAAAGTTATAAAAAGAACATATCATGAATAATTATAATTAAGATTAATTTAATGAAGAATGCACATTGCATAATAATATCGGTTAATTATACCCTACACCACCATAGGTGGTTGGGGTATTATGTATTTGTGCAAATATTGAAACGCAGAGAAAAAAATTCACGACTCCCACCTTAAAGTATACTGTTCGACTCAGAATCACTTTCTGAGTTAATTTAACCATATCCGTCCGTCTGGTATGACTGTCTGGCTGTCCATGTGTAAGTATCGATATAATATTCCGTATAAGTATGTTTTATTTTATACTTAATACAAGTATCGGTCCACAATTGTCCCCTTCCCGAATTTTGGTGTAGGGTATCATATGGTCGGACTTGACAATATTTTTTTCTTGTTTTGAATTGTAAAACTTGTTTATACATTAAACTGCATCAAAATTGACCGACTTTTGAAGTTTCCCCCCAGAATTGTTTGTTCATTGGAATGTAAAAATATTGTGAAAATATACAAGTGAAATCGGATATTGTTAACCCGTGCCGCATAGGATCTTAATTTTGTAATGTGGGTTTGCATGGGAAAAATATGACTTTTTAACCGTTTTAGACAAATTTAGCTATTAAATCAATGACAGCCAACTTAGCCTAAGGAACCGAACACAATTGGTTTTTAACATAATGTCAACGAAACAAGACTAAAACAAGAAAATTTTTGTGCCTCTATTTTTAGATATCATTCACTTTGGGCTAAAAGGGTAGAAAATTACGCTTACTTCAGGGAAAGGTGATATCAATATTTCAGTGATAACGTTTTAATTTTTTATTTATTATAATGTAAAAATGCATTTTTAGAATTATACGATTTTTTTGATGTCGCTCCGACTATACATTGGGTTAAATGGGTCGGAAATGGCGCTTACTTTAGGGTAATGGTAATGTCCGTCCGTCTATATGTTGGGTTTAAAATTGCGTTTAATTTAGGGAAATGTGATGTCAATATTTTAATATTTACATTTAATTTTTATAAAAACAGTGAAAAGAATTATTATTTTTTTTTTTGTTTTTTTTTTTTAATTGACTTTTATTAAAGCATCACCTCCAAATGACAACTTAAGCTTGCTCCAACTACTAAACATTTAAATATAGAAGCAAGTAAGTGCTAAAAGCAATAGTCATCCCCTTTTTTAAAACTTAGAGATGACTAATTGCTATTAAAATATACTTCCATAAAAGAGAAATTAAATGTATTTTTTACAGGAAACATGTTAATAACTTCTAAAGGTACGTTCAAACTAGGGAAGCGTTTGACCGTAATGTGACCATAAAATATTTGTGTGTGCAAACAACAAATTAGCTGATTTTGGACAAACAATAGCAAACAGAAATGTTCTTATAATGTGAATCATACTGCCACATAATGGAAAATATTTTCCCCTCTTTTTGGGCAAATAATTATTTAATCTTACATAATGCCAAAAATAATTGTATGCATTTTAAGATATATTTAATGTTTTCTCAGGACGATATAGTAAGATTATAAGGATAATTATACCGACCATCATCTAAAGATATTTACATATCTACCGTTGTATATATTGTCGAGAAATCTTTTCCCGATCCAAGTTGGGGTGTCCGAAAGTGTAAAATTTTCAATGATTCAACAGAGTAAAATTACAATAACAAAATGAAAAGACTTCGGACACATACCTACAAGATACCTGCAAAAGTGTACCCCAAAATTGTTGCAAATTTTATATTCTATAGTTGTTGTAATAACATCAAAACTCGTATGATGCATAATGAGCGAGATATATGGAAACAACACGTGATTATTGGTGACTTTTAGCAGTATGAAGTCGTTATATTGTCAGTGTCGGCTATGTTGCGGAAGATTGAACTGGATTTAACCAGTTCGGAGGTGGATAAGGTGGACTTGAGCAAGCGGTTCAAGCCGGGATCGTATAAGTAGATAAAGAGTGGTGGGGAGGCTTAGGCTGTTCTTTCCCCTGGCAAAGCTTCCAAGGAGTCAATTATAACCTTCTTCACCCTAAGAATAAGGCCACCACGTCGACGGATGGGTTGTCCAGTTGAAGAAGATCACGGATGATTTTCTTGAGGTGATGTTTGGGAAGTAAGTGGAAGGCGGAAGGTATGAGTCCCTTTTGATAAGGCTCATTGCTGAAAATGAGAGGCTGGAGGGGCGCCTTGATATTCTTAGCGCTGGTGGTATTGGGGACGTTATGCGCATTACTCATGCACAGCCTATGCTTATGTCTTAAATAAAAGATATAATTATCCTTATAATAATCGTCTTGAAATATAGCGGATACTAAAAACCAATGGATGAAATCCGTGTTATTAATATTAGTGCGACACCTAACATTGCTATGTCGTGCTATGTTCTTTTTTCTTGTTTGCATTGCAAAGACACACACAGACACCTATTTAAAAATGAAATGTTACACATGAACGAAGAAAGGCATTGTACGTTTGAAGTGACTTTGTCTCACATGCGACATCTTCGCATTTTATATGGTATATCATATGTAGGCAATTACATTACATAAAGGAATTTTGTGTGTGTGTGTTTTTTTTTTGCTTTAAAAAAATATTTCCTTAACGAAATATATCCATACATTTTAAATTAAGTTATGAAAAACTAATATTATAAAACGGCTAATATTAAATATTTATTTATTGTTTTAAGGGAATATGTGGTTTAAATTATAAGTATATTGCATTGGACAAAATTAACTTTAATAATTTTAAAAACTACTTTAATTCAAATCTATTAATATTTTTCCATTTTCGCCAAGTTCCTTAATGTTTAACAAAAATATAATTTTAATATATAATTTGAAATTAATTTAATATTCACTTACAAATTGATGTAGACTATTTTGTGTTCAAATGAATTAACTTTTTGTGTTGAATGAATTTATTTAAAATACAGAATAACCCAATTGAAAATTTTTGGATTCCCTACTAATACTCTATATTAAAAAGTAAGAAAACACATAAAATTCGCGGAAATTTATAAAAGCAGAATATTTTTATGGGTACCATGAAATGATGCTAGGTAATAAAAAGTAACGAAAAAGAAGAAAATCCTAATCTCAGTTTTTTCTTTGGATTTTTCCTTAAAACATTTTTTTGTTTATGGAAAATTATATAACTACCTGTACATTTCTGATTTTTTTCATGATTTTTTACATTTACATGTATTTACTACATAAAAATAAGACAACTCAACTCCACGAAATTGAGAGACAATAAACTGCCTTTTAATTAAATATTTCTGCAACTCAATGAAACAATCAGTATAATTAAATAATATTTAAATTTTATTATATTTTGTGCATAAACAATTGGAAATGTTCTTTTACTTTATTCCGAAAACTTATTTGATTTTAAAAATGTTTATCAATCACCATCCAAACTGAAACGTTAACACTATCATACATACATATGTGTGTATGTATTTCTTAAGGCCCAACCACTCAACAAAAAATCATTGTATCGCAATCAGCTGTTTCAACCAGCTTTATGCAGATGTGTGTATGTAGCTATTGACACAAAGATTCTAGGTAGCGTATCGCAGAAATCTATAGAAAATAGATTTTTACGTAGCTGCGTGAGTTTTTAGCAACCCTGTAATTTATTTTGCTCACAAAATAACCGAAAAACAGGGTTGTTTACACAATAAATGTTGAAGAACATATGTTGCGTTTACTTTTGTTGACTGGTTGAACAAAATGTTTCACGCTACTTTTCTTCATTCTACGTTGCGATGGAAAGTTGACTGGTTGGGGCTTTACACGACCTTTGGTGGTAGTTTTTTTACTTCTGCATTCAAACTCAAATGTTAACATGCACCACCATACACAAACATTTCTTCCACTACCTGTGTGTAGAAAAAGCATATCACAACATTACGACGACATGCGATGACAGTACCCAGCAAAAAAAGAACTGAAAAAGTCATGATTTTAACATTGTGTTGTCATTGGAAGGAAGTACTTAGTGGTGAAAAAGAGCTGCAGAAGTTCTTTTTTTAACCCATGGTTGGCATTGGTAGGATGTTCTTCTTTTATACTTCTTGTTCATTGCTTTTGAAGCACTTCTCTTAAAACTATGTTTATAAAATTTTTAAATAAAAATTCTGTTTTTGCCCTATTAAATAATAACAAAAATGCATTAAAATTTGTAAAATTGGAATTTTGTTAGAAGTTATTACCACTTTTTCCCGCAAAAAATTAATTTATTTTCACTTTTTTGGAAGTAATTATTAAGAACTTCCAAAAAAGTTTAAAATATGTGCATTGTTCCACTTTTGAAGTTGTGAAAATGTTCTTTTTAATGAAGAACTTCATCATTTTTTGCTGGGAGTAAGTGTATTTCGATATGACACTAAATAACACTTCATTAACCAAAGCATGACACAACATAACATTACGTTAGCCAATGCATGTCAAACAATTTTTTTTCGATGGCACATTAAAATCCTTTTGTATACATATAAAATGACTCAGTTCGCGTTAATAATTTCCTGTGAGGGGCGCGTAAGTTATGGCCGTTTTAAGTTGAACATATAAAAATTTTTAAAAACTAGGAGTTTATGTATAATTCTGGTCAAAATTACGCGTAATATCAAAACCTACTGAGTTATTCCAATAAAATTTATGATATTTTCAATGTTTGATGGTATTAGTGCAGCATATTTTAGGTTTTCCTAGTAAAATTCAAAAAATATACATTATAAAAAAATCACGATTTTTAAAAGTTTTGCGAAAAATTAGGATCGAATCTGTTATTTTTCCATACATTTAATGTAAAATAATTTGTTAGAGTTTATTACAAAAAAATGCTATTTCATATTGTGATCCATTTTTAACACAAGTAAATATTTTTTGGTCCATAAAATGTTTATTTTTCGAAATTTTTTGATGCGCCTCCGCATTTTTATTAATCATAACAAACACCAACTAATTATGTGAATTATAGTTAATTTCATGCTGTCCACACGTAGTGCCTTAGCGAAATGTGTTTTGACAAAAGTGTCCCGTTTTCAATTATCAACGACATTTGACATAAATTTATGATCCCGATCAATTATATTTATCGCCGCTCTTATATCTATATTTCCAATATTTGTTTAAATTGAAATTTTCTATATAAAAATAGTAAAACAAAGTGCAATTTTTGCATAATTTTCAAAAAGTCCATAAAATTCTTGTATTAAATTTTTTAATGCTCCTCCGATTTTGTTATGTAAAAGCATTCCATATGAAAATGTGAATGTGCCCCGCGAAAAACTGACTTTTTGAAAAATGTTTGCTCTTGTTTTCCAAACTTTGAGACTATCTACTACATTGACTATTTCGGGCACAACGGGATATAGAGCAAAATACGCTCAGTATTTTACAACAAGTATCAATCGCGCCCAAAAAACTGAAAAATTTAATAAACCAAAAAATTGTGTCATCAAAACTTGACTACCTTGTATTTAGTTGTTGAAAGTCTGCACAACAACAAAGATGATGCAGAATTTATCTACAAGGTCCGATTAGTTTATTTGTGATAGAATCAGATCAAAAATTATAAACAAGCGAACAAAAATTGTAGAAGAATGGGAAAAACTTAAACTTAAAAACTTAACTTAATTTTTAGCCGTTTTTCTATGTTCTTGAAATTTGAACAACAATCACGATTATAATGAAATTGAAAAAAGATTCGGCCGTGCCGAATCTTTGATACCCTTCACCATGTTACTTAATACCATATTACCATCTTACCCACAAATAATAAAAATTTCGCCTTAACGCCTAATTTTTTTTAACTACGAACATTTGAATACGAAAAAGAAAGTCATAGCAAGCATTGATTTAAAAATATAAACAACAACAATTGAATAGTTATATATTTTTATTTTTGCATGTATGTATGTATGTTTAATATAAACATTTTTCTGTGTATTTACTTAATAAAATTTTTTTTAGCTTTTGGTCCATAACTCTGTTGTTTATGAACAAATTAACTTTCTGTAAAAAACTGAAATTTTATAAAAATATTTATGACCAACCCGTTTAAACGCGAAAGCCGTAGCTTATATAGGAGCTTAAAAAAGTCAATAAAACGCGTTTTGGCCGATATCTGGAATATAGTGGACCGATTTTTTTCACAAAAAAAAAAAAACTAAGAAAGGTTTTGAATTTTTCGTGCAAAAACGAAATCGCTATATTTTATAGGAGCCGAGAAAAGCCGACAGCAAACACGATTTTTCGGGAGTATCTTCGGTTTTTTGCCGATATCTCAGTTATTTATCAACCCATTTTGCTCGTTTTTATTAGCGATTTTCTAAGGAATATTTCTAACAAGTTGATATATAAAACATATATATCCGATAACTGGGGCTTTTTAAAAACTGATTTCAACAGACAGACGGACAGACGGACTTTATATCGACTCCCCTATCAATAAGGATCCAGAATATATATACTTTTTGGGGTCTTAGACGAATATTGTAGAAATTACAAACGGAATGACAAACTTATATATACCCTTTACACCTGTGGTGAAGGGTATAAAAAGAAACTTATGGTGTTAAAGTTTTGCACTCTATTAGTTTAAAGTCTTGTGAGTTCAGATCTGTAATCAATTTATTTAAAATATTATTACCACAAAAATTATCAAGGATTTAAGTCAGTTTCAGCAAAGTTAAAAATTTTTGATACTGGCTCATATAACACACAGTTACAAAATGAGAAAAAATTTTTACGGAACGGGGTTTCTTTTTTTTTTTTGTAATTTTTCTATGTAACTTGTAATTATTTTCACTGATTTGTAAATAAAATCAAAACTTAGGCATTGATTTCAATGCCTTGTTTTATTTGCAACAACTTTATCCCTATGCATAAACAATAAAAATTTTAATTTTTAACACTTTCGAATTTTTATGATTTTTTTACTATTCTTTTTCTTTACATTTTTTATAAAATTAAAATTTTTCTCAGAAGATGGGCTTAATAAAAAAGTGAATTAGAGGCTTAGTTAACGTGACCAGACATCCCGCTTTTGGCGGGATTATCCCGCTTTTTAAACTTCAATCCCGCCTAAAACATTTTTCCCGCATTTTATTAAGAAATCCCGCTTTTCTAACTCTAACAACTACTTAATCGATTTCCTTATTTACATTTTTTATAACATTCTTATCCATATTTAAGTTTAATTAAAAATAATTTTTTTTAGAATTTTTTACGAACATTTTAAAAATAAGAAAGATTTTTTAAAAATGCATTTTAATGCAATTGGATGTTTCAAATGCATTTCTCTTTAAATGTGCTATTAAAAATTTTTAATTTTTTAACATAGTTGAAAAGTTTGAAATCTTTACATTAAAAAAAAAAAAGCGAAAGACACTTGGTAAATTTTTGGGCGTTCTTTCATGGAATGGACGAAATACATTTTTGGAGGAAGAAATTTTGTTCTTTCAGAGAGATCTTAGATTTTAAGAAATCATTTCGTGAGAACATTTGTGTGAGGGCTATTTAAATAAATGTTTTATCCAATTTTATATACCAAAATGTCCCATTTCAAAAAATTGTTTTGACATGAAGTTTGATCTCAAGGTTAACATGCATATTTATAGCTTTAATAACTATCTGAAACCATATAAACGTGCCTTTGTTTCGCGTTGGATACTCTTTTTATTTCTGTATAAACTGTTTATCGGATTATTTTGATAACGGTTTTTTAGAGGTAGCGGTATTTAGCGTTATCGGTATTTTTCGGTAATGATATTTTATGGGTTTCGGTAATGGTATTTTATGGGTATCTTTTTTTCATAAATTTGGAAGTATCGGTTCAGAACCATAAAATATAATTTGTAGTCAAATATTATAATGATGAGCAGTATTTGCAATTATTTTGGTAACTATATTTTAGGGGTAACGGTAATAAAGTTGAATGGTTTTTTATTTTTTTAGCGGTAACGGCAGCCAACTTTAGTTCATTTGTTAAGGGTCTAAGATTTATTTAAGAAAATTTATTGCTATCAAATTCAAAAAGTACCAAGTTTTTTTTTTATTAATCTGTATTCAAATATAATCTTGAAATTAACCTAGGAATATTTTGAAAACATTAAAAAAGCAGGTCTAAATTATAATTTTTAATGTTTCAGTTTGTGGGGATATATTTACTTTTTCGATGTTCCAACATTTTTATGAGTAGTTCTCAATTTGTAACGTCTCAAGGTGCTTGCGAGAGAACAGCTGATCTAGATTTTTAATTGAGATATAAAAATAAAATCCCTCTTTTTTTTACAAAACTTTTCAAAATCCCGCTTTCTCCATACAATTTTGTTCAGGATCCCGCTTTTTAGTCGTTCGGGTCCCGCTTTTTGACAAAAACCCTCTGGTCACGTTAGGCTTAGTACATATTAACACCGTGTATCCGAATTGACTGAGAAGCTCCGTGCTGCAGAATCAGTGTTTCCCTGTGTAATTTTTTAAATGTGAACGATGCACAGAGTCCCGTTTCAAAAATAAAATGGAAATAAATCTGGAATTTCCAAACGGCTGGTCCGGCGGGTCCAGACTCGTTATATCTCAGCCGATTTCAAAGATTTTTATATGAGTGGATTCTGCTAGTCGAAATCTACAAAGAACATCGACGTATATGTAGGTTATCTCTTTTAGTTTAAGAGTTATTTGGCTTCAAACATTAAAATTTTTATTTTCGGACCTATCTTGGTAAAGTTTTTTCGCTATAGCGGATCCAAATTTCACTCGATTTTTTTGAAATATTTTTTATTTTATTAACAACAAATAACAAAATTGTTGACAAAATCTCTACGGAATCAAAAGTTATAAGCATTTGAATTTTGAAAAAATGTAAATTTTTTTGCCGTTTTTTGCGAAAAAGGTAGTTACGTTCTTTTTGAGTTATAAAAAAATTTCTTAAGTAACATATATATTATTTATACTTTTCTGAAAGATTACTTTATGAGGAATTGTGTAAAGGAAAAAAAATTACTAAGAACTTTAATACTGCGTGAACCAAGGACTCTCAAAATTGACCAATTTTTGTATGATTTTCCAATTTTTGGCTTAATTTATCAAATCGCAAAGCTGGAATTAAAAAATAATTGTATTCTTTACAAAGTTTGATGTGTTTTTAATCTTTTGATAATAGAAATTTTTGCTCCCCGATATCGGTTGGGAAGATATAGCAAAAAACATAAAAAACCCATTTTTGGAAATTTTTTAGAATTTGCGGTATTTCTATTGAGAAATCCAAAAAAGTGACTAAAGGACCAAATCAAGCATCAAAAAATCTATCTAAGTGCAAAATTTCACTTAAAAATATTACCTAACAAAATTGTTATTCCAAAATTAAAAATTAATAATATGTTAAAAATCCAAAATCTGTCCCTTCTCGATGTTTTTTGCAAAAGTTCTTCAAAAAATTTTCGTATTATAAAGATTTTTATATATAATTGAAAAGAACACAAATTTTCCTAAACAACGTTATTATTTGTCAGCCTGATGGCTATAACAAAAGGATATGAATAAAGCACTATGCTTGCAAAAATATTATGAATATGTGTATAAAAACCAACGAATTTATGCATTCTCATATATTAATGTGTAGAAAATATGCACAATTATGCATTTTTTAACTTTTAATCTCTAATAGATTTCGATGTTTATAAAAATATAACTATCTTAATTTTAAGTATCATATTTGAAGCTTCCGACTTTTTTTCTTTACAATATTTACAATGTACTCAAAATACTCACAAAAAAAATTTTAGAATTCATTTGATTGAACTCCAAAAAATCACCATAAAATTGTGTTTTTGTTAAGAAAACTAACTTTTATATCCATTATATGCAAATTTATGCAAAGTTTTAAAATATAAGCATTTTTTTTAATTCTTTTGAAATATGCAAATGCTTACTTTCCAAGCGAAAAGCTTGAAAAACTTGCCCTATTTATTACAATATTTCTTGATGCTGCATTATCAGAAACGGCATTACCAAGCATGGAAAAAATTAAGCAAATTAACCAAATCACATGTAATTATTAATTTTGAATCCTTTAATTGTATACGCAAAACGAAGGATATAGACTTGTTATATACCAATATTTAGGAAATTATGTCTTTTTTTTTTTTTTTCAAAAATATATAAAATAATTTATAATAAAAAAATTCGTTGCATATTTTTTCCAAAAAGCGCCGAGAAAGTGTTAAATTCGTTTTTTTTTGCAAATTATTCAGTTTTAAATTTGGAATAACATTTTTGTTAGATAATATTTTTAAATGAAATTTCGCACTTAGATAGATGTTTTTATGCTGAATATGTCACTTTTTAGGATTTCTCAATTAAAATCCCGCAAATACCAAAAAACTTTCAAAAATTTCCAAAAATGGGATTTTTTAAGTTTTTTGCTATATTTTCCCAACCGATATCGGGGAGCAAAAATTTCTATTACCAAAAGATTAAAAACACATCACACAGAAAAAAATATTTCAAATAATTTTTTAATAAAATTATTAATTAACTTTATATTGGAATTTAATTATATGATTTATTAATATAATTAATTTTCTAATTGGTTTTCAGTTTTGTTTTGTAATAAATTCACAGCTGTTAATAAAATATAAAGAAAAATTAAATATTTGTCTATAAAAGTACAAAAATAAAATAAATTTAAGTAAATTTTCAAAAATTTTCAGCTCATTGCATCTATTTAAGGAAAAGAAGTAATAATAATATCAATTATTCTAGTTACTAATATTACCATTTTGATGATTGGAGCAAAATCAATTAAAAATTAATTAATATTACAAATTTCGTAATTGAAGTCCATTTTTACTTTTTTCTGTGCAAACTTTGTAAAAAATATAAATATTTTTTAATTCCAGCTTTGCGATTTGAGAAATTAAGGCAACAATTGGAAAATCATAAAAAATTGGTCAATTTTGAGAGACCCTGGTTCACGCAGTATTAAAGTTTTTAGTCATTTTTTTCCTTTACACAATTCCTCATAAAGTAATCTTTCAGAAAAGTATAAACACTATATAAGTTACTTAAGAAATTTTTTTATAACTCAAAAAGAACGTAACTACCTTTTTCGCAAAAAAAAAAAAAAAAAAAAAAAAACGGCAAAAAATCGACTTTTTTTAAAAAATTCAAATGCTTATAACTTTTGATTTCGTAGAGATTTTGTCAAAATTTCTGAAATTTCATTGAAATCGGACCAGCCGTTTTAATGATTGTTAAAAAAAAAATGTGAAAATAAATGTTCGTAATGTGACTAAAAAATAAACTACATAGTACTTTGGAAAAATTTCATGAACGTTCGCACAGTGGTCCCAAAACGAATTTTATTATAAATAATTTTGTAACCTTAGAACTGCTGGATGTATTTGAATGAAATTTCGCATGGACATTTCTGAGATGTATTTCAATTGATTTGGAGTAACACAGGTCCTTAGGGGTCTGGAGGTGGACTTCCAACTCGGCTATGAATTTTCAAAAAATCGTCAACATTTCATTTATGATTTGATTGAAACAAAATTTTGCACATAGATGCCATTATAATTGCCTACAAAAAATACGCTTACATATCTTACACATGTTTTTTTAATTTAACCCATTTAGTGATTGTGATCATAAAATCAAATGATTTGTGATCCTATCTATTTTAGTTTCCGAGATATCGGGTGTTGCGAAAACGCATCAATGGTCAATTAGAGGTATGTTGTTTTGCTCATATAAGAAGTAAACGTTTAGACAAATTGTATGGCAAAATGAGTTTTATTTGTCATTCAAATTTAGTTTTGTGATTATTTTACAAATTGTATGTTAAATATGTTAAGTGTGAATAAAAAAAATTGGAGATGGACCATTCCATTTGAATTTTAAGGCAGCTAAATAATGACGTAAAAACGTTAAAAAACTTCGGTGTAAGACAAAATAATTTCATATAATGTATCAAATATATTATATATTAAAAATAATATGTTACACGTTAAAGCATTTGGAATGTAATGTACATTGAATTCGATTATCTGTTTTTCGTTAATTTCCTGAATTTGTAAAATCGTAAATCCCTGTAATGTACCAAATGCAGTGGCTCATAATATGATGCTTTTCTTTTGAAATTGGGGTAATGTACCAATTTTCAAATGACTAAGAAAAAATGTCTTTGCTTTCATTTGTCCGTGCACTTATATTCACAGGTTTTTCCTTTATTATATCTTGAATATCCCTTGGGATTTTATTCTGATATTCATCACGTAATCTTATTTCATTGAAACCCCAAAATGAACTAGCACTTTTGAGTAGAGAGTATAGCCTTTTATAGAAAAATTCTGTTTCGATATAATACTTTCAATAAAAAATAATAATGTGTAATCATAAAAATTGCAAATTTGATGTTTTTCTTTAGCAAATTTTATGACCTTTGAAGAAAATGTGTATCCCTTTTTTAGGACAATTGAAAAAAGTTAGAAACAATTTATATAATTTTATTGGTTTCATTCATCAGTTTTCGACATTTTTCAGGTAACTACTTGAATTTTTGTGATTATATTTAATATAATAGCATCCTTCACAAAATCCAATTCATACTCAGGTAGCGTCGATCATTTTAAAATTCTTTTTCTTACATTTGTTCTAAATGATTGTAAAAAATACAACCACTTGTAATTTGCTGACAATTGCTTATTTTTTATTACATAAGTCATAATTGTATTGTAGAATACAACTTTTATAAGGCTAGAGTAGAAAAAAATCGATTGCACATGAAGTCTTAATTCAAAAAATTCTATATTCGTTCATCTATAATGTTTTTTTTTTTTAATTATTTTGCATAATTTTAACATCTATATTACCTTAACAATTTCTATATTTTCAGTGCGCCACCTTGCGTAATGTAGCTAAATCACACTACCCTTAATTGACCATTGATGTGTTTTCGCAACACCAATTTTTGGGACTTTGGTGTTTCTATCTCCCTAAATTTTTTGTCAACAAGTGAATAGTTTCATATATTTTGATATCTGGGCTATCGTTCGAAATGTTATTCAAGATATTTTGTAAAATTTTTCGTATGAATTTTTAAATTAAAAAAAGGCCTATTTTACAGACATTTTTTTAATCCGCCCTTCTGAGGCACGTTGGGGTAAAAGAGGTCGAAAGTGGCGTTTAATTGAATTTTGAAAATTAACTTTTTTAAATAAAATTGGGTACCGAATAAAAAGAGACAAAACTATGTATCAATAACAATAAAAGTCATTAGCGTAAATTGCGTTTGTTTTTTTGCGTAGCTATTTAATCCCAATGTACAAACAGATGGACAGACATTACCATTCTGCCAAAAAAATCGGAGCATTTTTAAATTTGATATTTTTACGAATAAGAATCAAAACATGTTGTGATTATTAAAATATTGATATCGACTTTTTTTGAATTATGCGGCCATTTTAGACCCATTTTTCATAATGTATAGAACGACGGACGGATTTAACTATTCTGCAAAAAAAAAAAAAAAAAAAAAAAATTCAAGAGTTCTAAAAATATCTTTTTTTACCAACTAATTAATAAAAAATTAAATCTTCATCATTAAAATATTCATATCACTTTTCTCTGAATAAAGCGGCGATTTTAGACCCATTTAATCCCAAGGTATAGACGGACGGACAGACATTACCATTCTGCCAAAAAAAATCCTAAAATTCTAAAACTACATTTTTTTACCTAATAATAAATATAAAAATAGATCCCCATCATTAAAATATTGATATCACCTCTCTCTGAATTAAGCGCCATTTTCGACACCTTTTACCCCAACGTGCGGGGGTAAAAATTCGTCGGAATAAATTTTTTTCCCTAAATTTATTTAGATAACATTCCAAGCTAAATGTACAAATATAAAACATTATCATTAATTTTAAACTAAATTAGTTACGGCAACGGTTCTCAAATGGGGGTCCCGTAAGCACATTCGTCGGGGGTCGCGATGAGTTGCTGAAACATATTCTTAAACATACAATTTCTTAATATAATTATTATTTACAAGTTAAAATGAAAATTCCAATAAAAACATGAAACTATTTAAAAATGGAAATACATCTTTTTACAAAATATATCCAAATTAAAGACAAGCGTAAAGTTTTTTCTAAAATGAGTTCTCTTTAGAAACTAGTAATGGAGAAACCTTTAATTGAAAATATTATGCTTCAAAACGACAACTATAATCAAACCAATAGAGTGTCGATATAGGAGCACCACTCGAACGATGCGTAAAAATTTGCTTGGGACATGGGTCCTATACATTTTAGTCAAAAAATTTTTTTAATTGAAATAGGTATGAAAAAATTCGTAATTTTATGCTGGTTATGGAAAAAAATATTTTAAAATTTTTTCTGTGAGATTTTGTTTCGCTAGAAGACGTTTTAAGACATTTGATGAAAAATTTTTTGGACAAATTTAGAAAATCATATATTATCAATAGTACTTGTTACTACAACGCTAATTTTTAATATTTTAGCCATAAACAAACAAAATTATAAAATTCTTATCAATTTAAAAAAAAATCGAATTTTATTACGGTTTAGAAACCAACATTTTTGCGAAAATTTGTTAAAATATTTTTTTTTTATAATTGGCAAATGATACCCATTTCAAGATCCAACTCTATACTATTTTTTAGACGAAAATTTCTAGACCTGTGACTTTCAATCGATGGTAGGGAACTAAAGATAAATTTTAAAAAATTTTTAATAATTTTCCCATATTAACCCCCTGTTTTTATAAAACGAACGAAAAATTCGTTTCGTCAAAATGTATGGAAAACAACAAATAAATTTCAAATTTATTTGTTGCTTTCAATATAAATTGTAGAAACGAATTTTTCGTTCGTTTTATATAAACAGGGGATAAGTAAATTTTTACGCATCGTTTGAGAAAATTTTTGTCTATGGGACACTTCTGTCCAATTAATTAAAAAGATACACTAAGGGAAAAAATTCGATTCAAAATCAACAACGGTTGTGCTCACATTGGTAATTTACGGTAATAGCTTTTTAATACCTTTCGTTAACAAATTTAATAGAAAACATATGTAATTTAACAATTTGATACCGAAATGGTTTCAACTTGGTGCCAATTAGGTATCGATTTTCAATAAGAATTGAACACGCAGTATTTAATTTAAACACATACGGTGTAGATTCACTATTGACACAGAATGGTATTGTTTTCAACACGTATGTGATTGATATTTCTCTGGGTGTAAATATGTAGTTCACTTAAATTTGATGAAACTATAGTTTTTTCACATGAAATTCTACTTTTATTTTATCTTTTTATAAAATTTTTTTTCAGTACACAAAAATTTTACTTCATCGATAAGTTTCCCGGTTATATGAAGAAAAATTGCATAAGCAACTTTATAATTTAAAAACAGAAAGTACTATCAATGTTAGTATTAAGAAAGCACCAGGTTCATTTTAAAAAAGAGTTGAAGTTCGTTGAATTTAATTTTGAATCAACAGATTTAAAAGTGTCTTAAGGCCCGTTATTATAACTTTCCAATAACTAAAGTTAGGATGTTATCGTTCACTTTAACTGTTTTTGGTTGTTATAAGTATAAGTTAAGCCAAAAGTGACCAATAAGCTAAAGGTAAGAACATCTGACCATTAACTTTTATCGGACGGTTTATGTATTCAGAGCTGCCATATTTTCTGCTTTATAAAAGAAATAAATAAAATTATATTTATTCCGCTGTAGTTTTTAGTAATTTGTCTGTCTATATTTATATTTGCTCTGGCGTTGTCTTTTAGTTAGCTTAAACTCTTTTATTTTAAAAATTTCTTTGCATTTTATTTGTTTATATTTCCGTTAGTGGCAGTTACGTTCAATAGTACATGTTGCCACTACGTTAAGTGGCTAAAAGTAATCGGTTTTTGCTTTGATATTGCCGTATTATCAAAATTATAAAATTTACCTTAAAACCAAGTTCTAATAACCAAAAGTAGATAAAGCTCACTTTATCGTTCACTTTAGTTTATCTTACCTTTAACTATCTGATACCTTATAGGTAGGTTATAATAACGGCCCTAAATAGTTGAAATATAGCAAAATATATCCGCTTGTTGGCTCCGAAGCCCTAAAAATATTAAACAAATTTTCTTCAACATACATTTTTATGAAAAAATATCTTTTTTACTCTTTTGTCTCTCAAAACTGAGTTTCGATCTTTTGTGGACGCAGAGAATATTACATATATTATACGAAAAAGTCTCTTAATATTAAAGGAAAGCAATGTAAAAAATTATTAATATTATTTTTTAAAATTACTTTATTACTTTAGTTGTAGTGGGTCGCGCTTTACAATGTCAAAAAGGGTATAGATAAAGTTACTGATGCGAAAACGCAACAGTGGTTGGAAATGGGTTAAGAGATATTTGGACCGAAGTCAAATTTTGTTTTTTTTTTTCAGTTTTTTTAACTCGGCGATCACAAGCTAAAGAAAAAAATCTTAGTTATCTCAATTCAATACCAGAAAAAAATGTTTAGTCAATATTTCAAAACAAATCTTACAAAAATTTAAATTTTTTGCCAAAAAAGTAAGTTATATATTTAACTTTTTTTTTTTTAACAAATTTGTTAACAAAGTTTAATATTTTTGGCATTTTCCGAAAGACTGAAACTCAAGAAAACGTACAAGTGTAATGTTTAAAAATTCTGAAAAAATCACCCTACATCCAGCAGTGGTCAAAAATGGTAAATTTTGGATGAAAAGTACAACTTTCTGAGTTTGTAAAAAAATTGATTGCTGATTTCTGTGAATTAAAAAAGAAAGTTCAATATGTTTTTAAAGGTTTTGCAAAAACTTATAACAGCCTATCGGTAAATTTAGTCACACGAGGGAATTTTCCGAAAATATCCATATTTTTAATAATAAAATTTAGTATCTTTAAAAATATACATTAAAATTGTATATATTAATTTTTCGATTAATCGAACAAACAATATTCGAGTTAATACCCTACTAAATACCGAGTGATGATGGAAAGGAGGAAATCCTCATATTATATGGACAAAATTCTTTAGGGTACAAAAACGTAGTATGTATGTGTATTTTGGAAAAACTTATAACTTTCTAATAATAAGGATATAATATCCTATTAAGGACCTAAAGGTAAGTGTCTCGGCTATGCTTGGATAATCAAGAAAATTCCAAACAAATAATTATGTCTTTCCATGTTATTATAACTATGGGTGTAATTACCTATTAGATATCTTTAACCAACTGGTAAAATTGAATTGGAATTTCAAACCTTTTTTTACCTAGGTGTTTCTACCGAACAAGTTATATAGAAAATATGGTAACATTCATGATTTAAAAAAATTAAAAAAAAATTTACACATTTAACAAATTAATATTTCCTATTTTTATGTGATTTTTTATCAATAACTATAATGAAATATCTTTTCGGTACAAAAAAATATTTAAGGCCAAGCCAAGTCCAAGCCATCAACTAAGAGACAAGCATTGTTGAAATTGCTGCCTTTCATTGCAATACTTTAATTGTATATACTTTAATCGCACCGCAGTTATTTAGAGTCAATGGGTTTACAGTTTTTTCGCTCTTTAGAATTTCCGGTTTTGGACAATTGGATATTGTTTTCATCGTATTATGTTGAGGTATTAGGCCTTCCGCAACTCTCAATAAAGTACTCTGGGCAATTTGAAAACACATTCTGATTTGAGTTAACAACGACCGTCTGTACGTCTATCTGTCCTTGTAAACATAGTTGTTTTGACCGCATTCAAAGCTCTTCCCAGGTATTATCACCATTGAGGATCTTAAATATGTCAATATTTTTCATAAAGTTTGCCATACATATTTCCATTGTTCCACGCAGAAATTACAGTTTTAAGGATGGGTCCATAACAGATTAGAACTCCTATTAAGAACCACTTGCAAAAATCACTTAAAATTACACACATAAGTTTTATAAAATTACATGTACAATTTTAAAATTCGCTACCAATTGACCGCAGAGACTCTCTCGCAAAATATGCAATTTCCGGTAATTTTTTAGGATTCAAAATGATGAATTTAAGCCATAATTCTCCCAAAAATTGTTGTAATTTATTTACATAACACATTACCCAAACAAAATTTATGGTGTAAGAAACAGTACTGTTATCTATTCGGTAATTCATACCTACGATTTAAAATTACCAAATTTAATTTACACCATAGATATCCAGGCACTGAAAGATATCTATTTGTATAAATTACGGGTATTAATTACACAGGTCAACACTAAAAAAGTATCTGGAAAATCATGTTGCAGATATTGTAGGTATAGTCAACCCAATCACCAGGAATATTTCAGGTTTTCTCCATCACGTCACATTTTTAACCCAATGAGAACCATGATGAATTTTTAAGTTATAAAACTTTCCAAGTAGAGGGAATTAATCACTCATGTTCTATAGCCAAGACATGGGGCTACAAAAATATAGTACTAGTCAAATATCTAACCCTCATTTTTCAATTTCAAAACAAAAACATTATATATATAACTGTTATTTCAATTTCGATTTTTATTTTTGCAAACTTTTGGTGTCTACGCAGTTTCTGTCAATGAGATTTTAAAATCTTTACTAGTTTAGAGATCTGCGGTCTTGAATTAGTTTTATTAAATACAAATTTCCCCTCTACATCCACTGCTTACCCCTCATTTTTCCATGGTTTTATGTGGGTTAATTGAGAAATTCTTGATTTTTATAAGACTTCTAGGAGCTATGTGTGACAAAGTGGAGACTTGATTAGTACTACATTTTTGTAGCCCCATATCTTGGCTATAAGACATGAGGGACTAATTTCCTCTACCTCTTACCTAGAAAATTTTATAACCTAATAACTCCTCAAGGAAGCAAATTTTCTTTCGTCCTCAATGAGTTAAAAAAGTGACGTGATGGAAATTTTGCATTTTACTTTCTACACTATATCAAACCTAAGGAATAATAATTTTGGAGAATTATTCCAGATAAATTTTTTTTTCTGTTTTTACTAATTTAAGAGAAAAAAAAAAGTTCATGAAATATCCCACGTAATTCTTAATCCTTTTTAGCAAGCGAAAATTTCCCTAACTTTGGGTACAAACTCAAACATCAAAAATAAATCTGTGTTCCAAGTTTAAAACTATTAACAAAATTCATTGAATTCACCTCTATTTGCTTGAATTCGTTAATACGGGCACTTTTCTGTGCGGCTATATAGATTAAACTATCAACTAAATGGAACTGTCTACAACTGTCACCAACTGAAACCACAATATGCTCGAAAAAATGGGTTTTATGCGCATTAAATATGCAGTAAAAAACTAAAACTATGCTCTAAAAACGCGAATATGTGAACTTAAAAAACAACAATTTTTTATAGTCTTTTAATAAAATTATGTCTTTCATTAATACAAAGGGATTTATTAATATTTCAACGTTATAAAATAAGGAAAAACTGAAATTGTCCAACCGAGTCAAAATTTGATTTCCCATTTTTTTTATCGTATGTCATAAAAACGTTATTAATGTTCTATTTTCTTACCCATCTAATTCTAGACACCATTATTAGTTCAGAAATTATCAAAATTATCATGTCGGTCCCTGACCGCCAAAATATCGTAGCCGACAACATTTTCGAAATTCGTGTTTTGAAGAAAATCTATAATTTAGAATCATTTAGATCATCTGACAAAATTTCATTGACGTAACAAGTGTCATTTCAAACTTTTCATACATATATCAATGTGTAAACAATCAATCAGGGCTCGATATGCTTTCATTAAAAAGAAATATATTATTTTTACAACATTAACTTCAATCATAATCTTGTTGCTGCAAGACAGGATTCTCAACGATTGAATGGTATGCATTAGTTATTTTTAATTTTTTTTTATATAAAAAAAAATATAATGTCAAAATATGCTCTAAAAGGGTTAAAAGCAAGCACCCGAAAACGTTTTATTTTTATTTTTCAATCAAAATAAATATCTTTAATGTTCAAAATGTTTTTTCATTTGTTGAAAAAAATATGTGAGGGATTTTTATTTTTAAAATAAATATCAATCAATGATGAAAAAAATAAATATCTTTAACCATAGATTAACAACTAGATATTTATGTGAGAGAAAAAAACCTAATTCAATTGTCAGAAACCTAATTCAAACAAAAACAAAATACATGTAGTCACATATATTTTGTTTTTGTATTTTCAAAAAATTGAGTAAATTTTTTTAATATTTAGTATAGGGTGGCTCTCACATAAACTTCTAGTTCTATTCTATGTCTTTAACGATAAATATCAGTTCGAAAAAAATTTCAAATGATTGTTTTTTTATTCATACTTTTATTTTGTTTTCAAAATATTTTTTTTATTCAAATGAAATTGTTGTTGTTTAGAATTTTTTCCATCCGATGAAAAAAGTTCAAAATAATTTTCAACTTTTGAAATAAATATCACAAAAGATATTTATATTTTTATTTCCATCATGATGAAAAAAATTAAAATATTGATGAAAATAAAAAAATCATGATGGATTTTTATAATTTTTTGAACATTAAAGATTGTTTTTCGATTGAAATAAATATAAAAAGATTATTTTTTTAGTATTAAAATCTGGTCTCTGGTTAAATAAAAAAATAACAAAATATGCACTAACAAATCGATGTCAAAATGATTTATTTGTTCTGAAACGGATAAATGTTTTATCGTTGAATTCCAAAATCGTTAACTTTAATTTGTAAATCTAATTTTCGTAACAATATTTACTTACGTTGCGAAATTGATGCTGATTTCGTTTTAGACTCATTACTTTCATTACTGTGGAAACTAGAGGATTCTGCAATCTCCGCAGGTACTTCCGTTATATCTGGTAAGGGATTTTGGCTGTTTCTAACCCAATCCGAACAATCCCAGTGGTACTGACCAAGAGAAGAGTATTCTCCACCAAAAGATGATTGACAGACATTAGGCATCGTAACTTGAATAAGTTTTCCACAATTAGATTTAATGGATGTTAGGCGATTTAATGGTAAATTGTGATAATCTATTGGCTTTCCTGCAAAAAGGTAGATGAAAAATTAATTTTATTTCATTATTTATTTATTTATTTATTTATTTATTTTTTTTTTTTATTTATTTATTTTTTTTTTTTTGATACTTAAAGAATTGCTACATTTAGTTAAAATTAGCAAAAAATTAAATGATCATTCAAACATAATTTTTGATTTTAATTATAATATCTGAATGATTAATTAAACATCTAATATAATCATTACTTTAATAATTCTTTAATCTTAAGTCGTCCACAGACACAAACTGCTAAGAGATAGTGCCGATAAGCCACACTATAACTGTGTGATTGACTAATTTACTACACATTCATCAATAAAAATTTTATTGTTTCGGAAAAAAATATTTTAAAAATTAAAGAATTTTAAATAGTTTTTATTGTTTTAATTTTTCTTTTAATTTAAAATGTCTAACAAAAAATTTCATAAATAATAAAAAAAAAAATTCCCCAATCTTTTTTGTAAAAACAAAGTATCTAGCTTATATAGAGACTTGCTGAATCAATAGCAAAATTCTCGAAAGGATTTCCGATCATGTGATATACTTTATATATAGCAGTTGTCGGTGGGCTTCATATACGCCATTTCGCCAACAGACAAACAGACGGATGGTCATAGTCCTATTACAAGCATCCAGAAAATACATAGTTTTTTGCTTTCTGACAAAATTGTGCAAATTGTACTTATATAAACCCTTTACATCTGTGGTGAAGAGTATAAAAAAGAAATTAACTGACTGTTTCTTTGTGACGAACGAAAAATTTGTTTCGACAAAATGTGTGCACTCAAAAAATTATGTAAGTAAATTTAACAAAAAATAAAAAATAAAAAAATGCAGTAAAATCATAGATTATTTCATTAAAAAAACGGACTACTTACATTTCATTTGAAAAAAAAAAACGAAAATTTCAATTATTTTTGAATGTTAATTTTTTAACTAACAAAAATATTAAAAATTACAGATTTTTCTGTTATTTTTACTTACATTATTTAACATACCAAATTATAATATCTACTGTTTTTTTTCTTTTGGTTTAAATTATAAAAAATTACCTACTAATTTATTAAAAACTACTGTTATTTCATTTCTTTCATTTATTTTTATCTTTTAGATAATTAAATACATTGTAATACATATAACTTTTACATTTTATAACATTATAACTGCAATTTTTGTCCAGGATATATATCGTTGACTGCCTCTTTAACTCATTTCTGTTGAATCTGTTAAAATATATGAAATTTTAAAGTTAGTTAGGACTTAACATAATGTTTTTGGATTCAGAACTTACCACTTTATTAAAATTTTGAGTAACATCACTCGCCAAGCAACATCTACTGTAAAGAAACATAATCTTTATATTTATTTTACACAATTAGAAGAAGTTACTTACCAGAATATATTCCTTTTATTTTTTCATTTTTTATAATTTTTATACCCTTCACCACAGGTGTAAAGGGTATATATAAGTCTGTCATTCCGTTTGTAATTTCTACAACATTCGTCTAAGACCCCAAAAAGTATATATATTCTGGATCCTTATTGATAGGGGAGTCAATATAAAGATGTCCGTCTGTCTGTTGAAATCAGTTTTTAGAAAGCCCCAGTTACCGGATATATATGTTTTATATATCAAACTATTAGAAATATTCCTTAGAAAATCACTAATAAAAATGAGCAGAATAGGTTGATATATAACTGAGATATCGGCAAAAAAAACCGAAGATACCCCCAAAAAATCGTATTTGTTGTCGGCTTTTCTCGGCTCCTATAAAAGATAGCGACTTCGTTTTCGCATGAAAAATTCAAGATCTTTCTTAAAATTTTTTTGATGAAAAAAAAAATCGGTCCACTATATTCCAGATATCGGTCAAAACGCATTATTTGACTTTTTGAAGCTCCTATATAAGCTATGGCTTTCGCTTTTGAATTGGTTGGTTATAAATATTTTTATAAAATTTCGGTATTTTAAAAAAACCCAATTCATTCATAAACAACAGAGTTATGGAGCAAGAACTAAAAAAAAATTTAATAATATAAATACACAGAAAAATTTTAATATTAAGCATTGTTGTTATTTTTTTCTTTATAGGCAAGTACATACATACATACGTACATACATTCATACATACATACGTACATACATACATAAATACATACATACAAAAATGGTAATATGGTACTAAGTAACATGGTGAAGGGTATCAAAGATTCGGCACGGCCGAATCTTTTTTCAATTTCATTTTATTTTAATAATATTTTCTGACAATAATACCTTTGAACAAAGTATATACAAGTAGTCCGACTCTTTGGCAGAAGTACCTAACTCTAAGAGTGTGTTAGTGAAAAAGTACCTAACTCTATGTATGTGTTAGTAACAAAAAATTAAATGTGTTGGTGCTTTTTTATATTCTTAAAACAAACAGAGTTATATAAAAATGTTTTAAATTTAAAATTGTTTGAATTTTCAATACTAAAAATAGAAACTCTGTTATACCAAATAATTTTTGAAACAAAGCAAAAGAAAATGTCAAAAATTAATAAAAATAAAATTTTTCGGTTTGTCCAAAATGGACCTGGTTTAAAAATAAATAACAACCTATAGTGTTCAAAAAAATTGTAAAATTATTTCAGTAAGTGTAATAGTGCGTAAAAATGCTTTAAAATTCGAAAAATTTGCATTTAAAAATTCTGTGTTTTTGTTTTTGTTTTCAGTTCTCTCAATTCACACGGCACCCGTATATGTGAGAGAGACATTTGAAAAATAGAGAGTCGGACTACTTTGTATACTTTGCCTTTGAATATATATTTATAGTTGTGTATTTCTATTTTGGCTTGGAATGAGGAAATTACTGAAAATATTAACTGTAACTAAAAATACATATTTTTTTTTTTTTGGTAGCTTGTTTTTTGAACGACTTGTATACAAAGTTAAAAAATAATTTTCTATGTGAAATAACGAAATTTTCTTTAATTTTTAACATAAATGAAAACTTTTTAAATAAACTACAGACAGTAAATATAAAACTTTTGTGGGTGTAAATCAAATAGAGATACAGGCAATAAATATTTTTGGATTTTATTAAAATATTCGTCAGCTTGCTCATTTAATTAGTTAATTAAATAATTTTTTACATGTAAGCCCCATTACTCGCCAATTACTTAAAAGTTTTCAGATTTTAATGAATGAAATGTTTATTAAAATAACTCAGAAAGTTATCTGACTAGTCCAAATAATATGTGTGTAAAATATTATACTGTCGTATTTACTAAGATATAACAAAAATAGGAAGAAACAAGAAAAAGTTTAGACATTTTCAGTAAAATTATGGTTTACTTTAAGATGAAGCCAATAATTTTTACGTGTAAATTTGGGAGAAAAAAATTTTTAAGTTTGCAAATATATTGACATCAAATGGAAACAAAGTAGTTAGTAATTGTATATTTGGATAACTGATTATACAAGTTTATAGAGTTTATGTCGAATTTCTTATATTTTTATGCACAAAATAAATCTGGGTTTAGTAGATCTCTGATACTTAAAAATATTGAACAAATATTTGCAATATATCTGAAAACCTTTAGATGGAGATACAAATATTTTTATTTTCTGTTCATATTGTGGAACCAATATAAAAGAAAAGATAGTGATTACAAATAATCATAATAAAAACCAAGTATTGGACGCAAAAAATTTGTTTATTCTATATCCGAAAAGCTAACATTAAAAAACCGACCCAAAATTTTCTAATAAAACTAATTTGAAATTTGCTTTTAATGACATATTAGAAATTGTCGATGGCACATGTTGTTCCTTTGTAAAAAAATTAAAAAAAAAAATAATTAAAAAAATAAATAAAAACTAAAACTAACCGACAAGAAATCATTTTTAATGCTTTTTGTATTTCAGTTCACTTAAAAAAATCTAAAAATTTATGTTGAATACTACTTTAATATAAATTTATTTATATTTAAAAAACAAGTTAAGATTAATTTAAACTACTCAGCAAAAACTTTGCTTGTCATGTAATGTGTTAAGAAGCTAATATAATGGCTCTTCAGTACTTTCACATTAGATGAATAACTCATTATTTTAACACGGTGATGCCATTAGAGGCAACTACTTACTCTATATTATTATAGGTAGGCATTTCAGAAAGTCATTACTTAGATGTCATTACAAGAACTAATTACTTTGAATCTATTCAATAACTCATTAATTTCAAAGTATTACACAATTCATTTTTAGCAAAATGAATAGTAACTAGTTACATTATCGTTTACATATAAGTACTGAAATATATATATATTATACAAATAAAAAGCTCCCAGGAAAAATTGTATTAGTTCTACAACTAGTTCCAGAACATATGAAAATAGCCTGTACTTGTTCTACTTTGGCGTTACGACCAATGATTTTTGTTCGAAATTGTCACCTCCAGAACTAGTTCTGTGGAAGTGTTATCTAGCCAGTACCCATTCTATGGAACGGTTCTAGAACTAGTTCTTTAATCAGTGATTTTTGTTCGAAATTGTCACATTCGGAACTAGTTCCATAGAAACGTTAGGGAATGGTTTCAGAATCTGTTTTTTTTATTTTAAAGGCCACTTTTGAATTCAATTTAAATTTGAAATACTCTTCTTTTAATTTTTGAAATTTTTTATACAAGTATTTTAAACAGTTCTAGGAAGTCATTCGAGAACCAGTAATTTGTTCTCAGAAGTGATGTAGAAGTCATACAGAATTAGTTCTTAAGCACTAGTTCTCTAAAACATTTCTTAAAACGAATTTAGAATCAGAATAAGGTTCTACTCGATTAGTGTCAGAATTGGTTGTGATACCACTAGTTCTGAGGATGTTATTAAAGAATCTGAAGTGGTTCTGATTACACCAGTTCTAGAACTAATGATTTTAGAACATGTTTCAAAATTTTTCCTGGGCTGATATATTTTTTTAAAATTTATCCAGATTTTTTAATTTATTTAAAGCATAAAAAAGAATAGAATTAAAAAGTTAAAAAATATTAAAACAAAAAATGGTTTGAATTTGAGATTCATTTTTTTATGGATTCGATGTTTTGATATTTGAAGTCATGGGCAAGCACACATTAGTAGCACATTGTAGATCAGGCTTGCGAGATAGGAAATTCGAAAGATGCCCTTTACAGTTCTAAAGACGTTAGATTTAAAATCCGTTAAAGAAATCTTATGTTTTTTTTTTTTTTTTTTTATAAATCAATAAGTGAAAAGTTTATTACCTTTATAAGGAATAAGATCAACAAAGAGGCTTTCCTCGGGACACTCTATTGGACAGCATTACTTTCTTCGTTTGATCATTGTTGTCTTTATCAAGCATAATATTTTTAATCAAAGGTTCCTTCATTAGCAGTTTCTAAAAAGAACTCATTTTGGAGAAAAAAAACTTTACGCTTGTCTTTAATTTGGATATATTTTATAAAAAGATGTATTCCCATTTTTAGAACTTCTAAATAATATTTATATTAAAAAATTGTATGCGACCCAGAAGGGGTCCTTACGGACCCCCATTTGAGAACCGTTGATTTATAGCATAGTTGGTTTTATGAAAAGCATCATCATATATACGGTTTCTTCTCAGGTCTCTTGGTGAATTATATAAATTGCAAGGTTGGAAACCGATACCGTTATGAATACCGATACCGATTAAATACCGTTTAAAGTTGGTTACCGTAACTGATACCGATACCGAAATTATTATTTTGTTAAAAATACCGGTATTCGAATACCGTTTCCCTCTGTACCGGTATATACCGGTATTTTAGTTTCGGTATTTTAAAAATACAAATTTTCAACATAATATTATTCTTAATAATAAGAGTTTATTTAATGTAATATTTATATAATATTGTTTTAAAGAGGACATTTATTGTTCACTTCTTTGTTATATAGATTGCAATAAATATATTTTTAAAGAGGTTTCAATGTCTTTTACCTAATGCGAATTATATTTGATAAAAAGTCTTACTACATTTGAACATACTATTGAAAGTATTGATAGGTTCTTGATATTTGCTTCTATGAAGATTCTTTCCTTAATTTTGGAGTCTCCAAAAGACCGACAAATGTTCTTCAGAATTTAACAACTTGGGCTATCTTTGAAGAATAAATACCAAGATTTCTCGGGAAGTTTGCGATTTTTCATGTCTTTCTCTGATGTAATTTTGTCCGTGATTTCCGGGAATTTTAAAAGCACTTAAGTGAAAGAAAACTGCATGAATTTCAACAATAGGTAATATATTTTCGAAATTTGTTTAACGAATATAACATGCTAAATCCAGCTGGGAACTATGTATATATATAATTTCATTACTCTTTGAATTTCTTATATAGGATGAATCTTAGGTATGGATTCAAATAAACATCGTGTCAGCACTAAGAAGCAGCAAGAAAAAAACTTAAACTTATTGAAAGGATCTTGTAGGCATCTTAAATATAAGCTATAAATTTTTCATTGGTATGGACAACATCCGGAATTAATCTCTAGAAATTTGGAAAAAACATTTAGAATGTTAAGAGAAAAAGATAGTCATGTCAGACCTTGTAGCATTATGTTCCAATTAATATAAGAAGTTTACATTTTTCAAAAATATTTTATTCGATCACTTTCACAATTTAGGTAAGTACGTTTCAATATGTCATACACTTTAATTATTTGCAATAATGTTGATGGAACAGCCTATTGAATCTACAGACAATTTTATACCATTTGAACTAACATTTAAATTACCTCAAACGGTTTCGGTTAAGACGTTCATCAGCCACTACTTTAAAAATTATTAAACTACATTTTTAAGTGAATTTTTAATAAATTCATTAATATCATGTTTCGAAGCTTGTGTAAAAATGTTTATATAAAGTATATGAAATGTCTTTAATTTCTGGCTCAAATACGACATTTTTTGATACATGTCTGATATATGTATGAATAACGATTCTGCGGATATCCAAAAACGCGTTTCACAATATATAAGTCAGAATTCATTTAATTTGTAAAATCAGTACAATAACAATTGTTTAAATTTCTTTTTCATCGCGATACCGGAGAGATCAAAAAGTCCGGGAAATTTTCTCCTAAGCGTTTTCAGAGTTTGAATTATATTTGAATTTCTTACTTTCATTCAATCATGGTTATGACGCGTCGTTTTAATCCTGCAACTTTGAAAACTTCTAGTGAGTAAATGGAACATAATTAGTACTTTCTTGCTAGAGCACTATTTCTCCTCTACAAAATCTCTCGTCCAAAATTCTTTTTCATGGTATTCTGTTTTTTTTTGTGCTATTCCACAGATCTTTTGCACAATTTTACATTTTGCAATTTTATAATAAAATTAGCCTTTTTTTGAAAAAAATTTTTGCAAAATGAATTGAAAGATTTTTGTCTTTATTCAAATTTGTGGTAAATACAAATTTTGTCTAAATTTTTAACTTCACTGTACTGCAAAAAATTATACCAATTTGTCTTTAAGAAGTCGAGTTTAATATACCTAAATGCTTTGTTGCCATAAAAAAAGCAATTGTAAAAATTTTATGAAGTTCTCTAACGAAAAATATTCATATTTCAAACATTTCAAGAGAAAATTATTAAATTAAATATACAAATATGTAATTTAATAATTTTTTCGCGAAATTTAATTAAAAATTATTTAAAAATTTAACTTTTTTAAGATTATTCTAGTTTTTTTAATAATAACGGTATTTACCGGTATTTTTGTTTCGGTAACGGTATACCGATATAATTTAAAATACCGTTATCGATACCGTTACCGAAATAAAAATAAATTGAATACCGATACCGTTATTCATTTCGGTTTCCAACCTTGATAAATTGACATAATCATTTAAATCAGAACAAGTTACTTGACCAGATAAAATGTTATAAAGAAACATAATACAACTGTAAGTTCTACGGTCATATAATGTTTGTAAACCAAATAACTTTCTCCTAGCATCATAGAAGGGAACATTAGGGCATAATAAAAATTTAAAAGTAATTTTTGTAAAAATTTTTTAATGCGCTCTAAACGATCCGATTCTTTTTTATAAAATGGACACCAAATTATTCAAATATTCAAAAATGCTATGGACAAATGAAACATACAATGATTTGAGTGTAAATGGGTCACTAAATTCCCTTCTCCTTACAAATCCAATCATTGAACAAGCTTTATAACTGATGTAATCAATATGATGATTAAATGATAACTTTGCATCAAATTTATTTATATATATATATATATATATATATATATATATATATATATATATATATATATATATATATATATATATATATATATATATATATATATATATTAGGGTGGGTCAATTCTTTTTGTAGATAGGCGTATAGCAAAAATGTAATCTACAATAAATTCTAAGAAAACTTGCCTAAGAAACTGTGGGTCTAAAATCAAATCCTAGCTCCCGTTGAGAGACATAATGAAATCTTGGAAATTGGGGAAAATCGATTAAATTAAACATCAGTGTTTTGACATAAATGCTGCTCCTCAAAAACTACTCAAGATACAGATCCCAGTTAGGTTTTAAATAATAGGTAATAAGAGCACCTTCAAAATGGCATTCAACAATTTTTTATAAATAAAGGTTAAAGGTCATTGGTTAAACCTTAAGTCTTGGGAAGCTATATCTCGAGCGCTATTTTGAAAATTTTGCCAAATTCCTTATGTTAATACAGATTTCCTATACTACTTAAGTTTTTAGAATAGAGGGTAGCTTGGATGCTGAGATAATAGTGAAAACATAGTGGCAGGTAAATAAAACTGTGTATTTTCTTTAGAAAAAAATATTAGTTTTTTTTAAGACACTTTTACCAAAATACACTTTTCTAAATGTTTTTTTTTGCATGCAGAGTTTAAATATGACCAAAATATCAGATCGACCAGAAAGTTGCCTATGTATTTGAATATCCTGATATTTAGACCTTTAAACATTTATATTTGATGAACTTGATGATTTTCTTCAGCTAGATTTATTAATTTATACCAAAAAAAGTAATATTAATAAGATTATAATAAGCAATGATATTTACACACTTACCATTATTTAACACTAATGAATGACGAACTGATTGTGAAGAATTTCTAACCTTTTTAAATATTTTTATTCAATTTACATTTTTTTTTTTTTTTTTGCTTGATTTTTTCTAATTTATTTTTACTATTGAAAACAAAAAATATTTTTATTTTTTGTTTTCAATAGTATTGACAGTTTTTTACTGTTTAAAAATGTTATTATTTTTAAATTATTTTTCTAATATATGTACAGTAAATTTTTGTCATGAAATTGCAAATTATTTCTATTAGATTATTACGTCACGGCATCGCAGACTAAGTAAGTTTTCAACAAATATAAATGCTTAAACTACAAAAATCATAGTCTGAACGATTTAATAATGAAAGACTTATGTATGTAAATTCGTAAAAGGACATACAAAATGGCGATGCACATTTAACAAAATTTTTACATACAATATTTAGACTAACCTTGAGTGCATGTTTGTGAACTAGATTTTTATGCTATCATATATGAGGTGCATTTATGAAAAATTTTGATATACCCAACTATAACATTTAAAACATAAACAATTATATTAAAATTACAGAGTTCAACAACTCATTTTAGTTATAATTTTTCATGAATGAATTATCATATATGTATAGAATGCCCCAATGGATTTGTTGACAATAAGCTAGACTCTATCAGAGTAGAAATGAAATTTTCATTCGACATAGGATAAAAAGTAATTTATATACTTTCATGTTTTACCTAATCTTAAAATATATTGTTTTTATAATTTAAAATTAAAGATTGATAAAAAGTAATATAAAATAACATTTTCAAAAATCTGATCTTTAGTAATTGATTACATATCAGGTTAAAAGTAAGAAGTTACTAATCTACTTTCATGTAATGCAGAAAGTGTGTTGTTATCATTTAAAAGTAATTGCATCCGTAACTACATGCAATTACGAAGTTTTTGCTGGGAATAACCAAAAATGCAGTAAAAATAAATGTAATAAAAATAAACTTTTTTTAGATTAATTCAAACGCAAATTTTGCCTTTATATTTCCCTTCTTCAAATATATGAATTTGATAACTGCATTAAAAAAAAATCAATAAAACTAGTTCGGGTTATAAATAATAAGTTACTTTACAACTTCTATGTAATGCAGACAGTATGTTGTTGTCATTACAAAGTAACTACATCCGTAACTACATGTCATTATCAAGTTTTTGCTGGGTAATAACATAGGTCAACACTAAAAATGTATCTGGAAAATCATGTTGCAGATATTGTAAGTATACTCATCCCAATCACCAGAAACATTTTGTTTTTTTCCCATCACGTCACATTTTTAACCCATTGAGGACAAAAGAAAATATGGTTCTGTGATGAGTTTTTTGGTTATAAAAATTTACCAGTAATAGGTAGAGCAGATTAGTCACTCATGCCAAGACATGGGGCTACAAAAATGTAGTACTAATAAAGTCTCTAACTCATAGCCTCTAGAAGCCTTTACATTTGTAAAAAAATTCTCTATTAACCCTCATAAAACCATTGAGAAATTAAGGGTAAGGAGTGGGTGAAGGGAGAAAATTTGTATTTGGTATAACAAACAAAAGACCGTAGATCTCAAAAATTTTTAAAATCTCACTGACAGAAAATACGTAGCCATCAAAAATATGAAAAAAAAAAATTAATAAAAATACAAATTTAAATAACAGAGTTAAAGCATATTGTGAATAAAATAGCCTAATTTTAACACCTTAGAATGAATGACGACACAATTTTAAAATATATAAAATTTTTATTTTGAAATTCATTGAAAAATAAATATATGCATATTTTTTTTCTTAAATTAGGATTTGAGAATGTACCGTTTTTAATTTTTACTCATATTAAAAAGCAGCAATAGTCTGTCACCAAAGTAGGATTCCATATGCGTTGATATAATCTTTCAGTAACAGCGTTTTGATGTAAAAGCTCCCATTTTTCTTCGCTTATTTTTCATTTTTTTTTGTCAGTGCTTTTAGCAATTTTTAAGATTTTTAGATACTAAGAAAGGCATGTTAGGGACATAACATATTCTACACTTTTGTTGCAATATTCCTTCTCTATAAAATACAGATCCATTATTTTCTCCATATATTACCCAGAAAATTATATAACCTAAAAATTTCTCAGAGGTACATATTTCATTTGGTCATCAATGTGTTAAGAGTGTGATATGAAGGAAATTTTTTTTGTAACTTTCTTCATTGCATTTAGTTTAAGGAGTAAGAATTAAACAAAATTATTATTTTTTTCTAATTTTTTGTTAGCTTCGTTGTAGAAACTTGGATTTTTATTATTTTTAAACTTTTGGTGTCTACGAATTTTCTGTCAATGCGATTTGAAAAATTTTACCATTTTTGAAATCTGCGGCCTTGTATTAGTTATATCAAATACAAATTTCCCCCATAAACCCACTCCTTACCCCTCGATTTTCAATGGTATTGTGAGGGTTAATAGAGAATTTCTCTATTTTTACAAATTTAAAGACTTCTAAGGACAATGTGCGACAAGTTAGAGATTCGACTAGTACTACATTTTTATAGGTCCATGTCTTGGCTATAATAATTTTACAGAATTATTTGAGATATTAAACTTTTTGCGATTTTGTTGATCTGTATAAGTGCTTATCGATGTATAATTATTTGAAAACAAGAGGCCAAAATGAAAAACTACATAACTTAACAGAATCCTAAGAAGTTTATTTTTTTTACTAGGCGATCTTAGCTGAATTATATATATATATAATAACAGAGATAGACGTGATTATTAATAAAAATTTGTAAGTGGTACAAAAGTGAACACTTTCACATTTTTGATTTCGTTATTTTTTATATCAACCAAACAAATACACTGCCGCTCATCTGAATACGACATAAATGTTATTGAGATTTTCCGATTTCCCTCTCAAAATTCATAAGAGTATTTAAAGTTTTTACAGTTTCAGTTTGATGTTAACATTTATGTCCTTTATTTGGATTAAAGAAAGCATTTTTAAAGATTGTTTTTATAAATTTATTAAAGTTAATTTTAACTTCTTAAAAAAATAATGTTTTTTTAGCTCATCAGAATACGACGTTTGTCTGTTTATTTTATTTTATAACAAAGTAACATCAGAAAAGTATGTTTTTATTGATTTTAATAAAAATTAAACTAGTTTGTTTTGAATTCCTATAAAATGAGAAGAAAAAAAGCGTTGTCAATCGAGGAAATTTGCAAAATCAAAGCCTATAAGGAATGTGGACTAAATATTAGTCAAATAGCAAATAAAATTGGTCGAATTCGTTGTGTGGTCAGTAATTATCTCCGTTATCCATTCAATTATGCAAAAAATATGAAAGAGCCAACACTTTTAGTCATTATTTTTTTTTTTAACACGTATTCCTGAATTGTTATGAATTATAATATATCGTGTAAATAAAGTTTAATTTAAATTAAAAAAAGTTAGCTTTATTTACTATTCACTAGCGGAATATTAAATGCCAAAAGCAATTTTTGTATGTGTCGTATTCAAGTGAGCGGCAGTGTATTTCAATGTTTAGCTTTTTAATATTTTAAATTAGACCGTAAAGATACGGTCACACTAGGTGAACATTCGACTGAAACTCACAAATATTTCTTTGCCGTAATGTGGCTATAAAATATTTTTGAGTGCAAACAACAAATCCGCTGATTTTGGGCAAAATTACTTGCAAACAAAAATGTTCGTAATGCGAACACAGTGTGACCATATAACTGAAAATATTTTCCAATTTTTTGGGCAAATAAATTTTGATCTTACAAAATGTTTGTAATAGAAAGCACTATCAAGTAATAGTTGTATATACTATTGAATTTAAATGCATTAAAATTTTAAATATTTAAATAAATGAGAAGTTTTCAGCAATAAATTCCGCCAATATAGAGCAATATTGCTGATAATTAAAAATAAAAAAAATAAAACAGGATATGTAATTATATGTGTAGTATATTATAAATTGGTACTCTAGGAAAATTAGATGAAGAAATAAATTATCCTCAGGATTTTTGCATATAGAATCGCCTTGGTGCCTTATACATACTTTATTTAATGTTTTTTTTTTATTATCAGCTATATTTCAGGGCGATATAGTAACATTTTAAGGATAATTATACCAACCATCTTCTAAAGATATTTACTCTTCTGTTGCATATATTGTTAGAAATCTTTTCCTGACCCAAGTTAGGGTGTCCACAAGTGTAAAATTTCCTATGAGGCAACCATGGTACAACAATTTAACATTAAGACAACAAATACAACAATGCAATAATAACAGCCATTTTTTTTGCCATAAATAAGACTGGAACATCAAACAAAAGAAAAGAAGAAAAAAAGAAAAGCACGTGCAAAGCGTAAACAATGATTGTTGAAATCGAAGAATAATAAAAAGAAATTGTAAGAAATTTATTTTTAAAGCTTTTATAAATTTAAATAAATTAAATATTTCCATATAGCACTTTTTTCTTTACTAAAACTACAAATTTCACCACTGAAAATACATATTTACGTTTGTTTGTAAACATACCATATGCAAATTTGACATTTCAGTCTTACACAAAAAAAAAAAAAAAAAGTAATTAACTGAGCTTACAATGACACCTTGTTACTCGTTTCACCATGGAGGCAACATATTAAAATTACAATCATCCCTATTATGCATGTCGTTGTCGACAGCAAAGTACCACGACAAAACAAAAATGGTATTTGTGCTGACAATATTGACAACAAATCTCAATATTGACAAAGTTTTGCAATTTTCTAAGGCGATTTAAAGTCGACGTCGAGTTGAAATGACTATGATTTTGTCGACACGTTTTTTGATGTCGACTCAGAATGAAAGTTGGCAAAATTAAAAGAAAGTCATAATAATTTCACTTTTTTAAGAATGAGATATAATTATTTCTTTATTTAAAATAAATAATGTATCCTTGTAATTTTGGTTATGGATTAAGGGTAGAAAATTAATTCATGATAAAGTTGTGAATGCAAAAATATATTTTTTTCACTTTTTTAACAAAAGTATTAAACAAAAATATACTTATATCCTATATACACTAATAAATCTTGCAAAAGACACATTATTGTGTATAAATTTCAAAATAAAAGTAAACAATTGTCACAAAATATTATATGGGACCTATGGTCAATTATGGACCGATCCTTGTGATACTTGTAGTTTATACATCTATAAAAAAATATTTATGCCAAATTTTATTTTGATGTTTGCATTTATGTGAGATTTATGCGCGATTTAGTATTTTTCGGAAATGTGAATTATATGGAAGCCATGATCAATTATGGACCGATCATTACAAAATTTATTGGAGCGATCTATACTTTTACAAAACTTAGCCGTGTTAAATTCTATCTCGATTTTTTTGTTAGGTTTATGCAGTTTAATTGATTTTTGGGAATGGATATTATATGGGAACCATGTTCATTTGTAGACAAATTATTATAAAAAATATAATGATTTACACTTATATAAAATTCAAAATTATATTATTTTATATTAATGATAACACTAATGTGGGATTTATGCGCGTTTAAGTAGTTTTTAGGCAGTGCAACGTACATGAAAAATATGATCAGTTATGGACTTATCAATAAAAAAAATTTGATAAAACGATCTGTACTTGATTTTACATATCGCGATTTATCGCTAGAACTAGAGTCAATTCAAAAAAGTGGATTAGAGCATAGATGCCCATTCAAAGCAGGGCTGTCAGATGTGGCGATTTTTAATTGCTCTTAGCGACTGAATTTTCCGTTTTGCGACATGGCGAATTTTTTGGCGATTTTTAACAAGGTGGCGATTTATTTGGCTAATTTTTAAAATTAAAGTAAAACTATTACATTTTCTTACTAGCCAACATATATTTTTAGTATTTTCCTATCCAAAACGGCGGTTCTCAACAAGGGGTCCGTATAAAGATTTTTAGGTGGTCGCTAAGACCTTTTGCTTGAACATAAAAGTAAAAGTATTTCTTTAAACAGATAACACACATATGTATATTAATTTCTCCATACTTATAAAATAAAGTTGCAAAAAATATAGAGTACAAATTCTAAAACTATTGTAAGACGTTTATTAGCAATTTTAAAATCCGTTTTTAAATATAAAGGTTTTATCTTAAATTTATAATTAATTGAAATCAAATGTTTTTACTATTTTCTTAAATATAGCCTGATTTAACAAAAGCATTTGTTATCAAATTGAGAATATGCCATTAATTTGTATCTTTAAGTACTAATTTATTTTTTGATTAAGAACTATTTAGGAATAACATTTGATATGAATAACATTTGTATATTCAAATGAATATTCATTTTTATTCAAACTTGAAGTTACGTATTTTCAGAAATACCTTTAAATTATCAAATTTAAAGGCACGAAGCAAGAGTTTTGTAAAAACAGAAATTTTTCCTGCTGCAATTCTGAGTTCGTAGGAGAGATAAGAGAAGGGAATACTAAACATTTACATTCACTTTACCTCACTCGTCTACGAATTGCAGCAAGAAAAATTACTGTTTATAAGCCCCGACTAACAAAATAACCCAATAAACCATAGAACGATATGATAGCGAAAACGATATCATCTTAGGTGCCGATTATAATATCATATCGTATTGCTGAAAACGATATTATTGTAATATCAAAATTTCCAAAATTTTGTTTCTAATAAAATAAAAAACATAAACATTTGGAAAAAAACTTCAAAATAAAAATATTAAAATTAAAAAATTTTCAACAACATAAACAAACTGAGAATAAATGGAAATACATAGACGATTTATTCACATATTTGAATGGTCTCACCAAATTTTTGAGGTACGTAATTGCTAAAATATGTGCTTTAGGAATAACCATGCTTGCAAATATTATAATTGATGTTATTTGCATAAAATATTTATGAATGTCGTGTATGACGATTGTTTTGTTTTTTTGTATACATATTTAGGATTTTTCTTAATTCAGCATATTATATTTCCTTACAATTATCTTTAGCATAACTATTTAATTGCAAAAAATATATTTTTTTAATACTAAAATCATTGAGAACAAAATTTGGTATTTTTGGAAAATGATATTATAAGGAAAGGTACACTTTAGTCCGTAAAAACTATCGTTTTAGATTCGAAAACGATTATCACTAGTGATAATTTTTATCACCTAGATAATATCGTTTCGATATCGTTATAATATCGTTTGGTTTATTGGGAAAGATCCTTAATTTATAAATATCTTCAATAAATGACAATTTGTTTTCATCATCTTTCAAATATGAACATTAAGATTTTATGGGCCATAATGAAAAGAAAGCTGTGTTAAAAATGAATAAATTAATTCTTCGAAACTATTTATAAGTATAATAGGATAATTATATAATTTTAGAATAATTCTGTTGAAAAATATAATAATTTTTAATAAATTTTTAAAACTGTTGACCTAAAATTATGTATGTCAGAAAAGCGTATATTATATATTTTTTTTATTCAATTATTATTAGCTACTGAAATTATCATTGACTTTGTTGATGCTGAATTTACATTTTAAAATTATATAAAATTTGAAGCACTAAATATTTTAGTTGTTTTTAGTTTTCTTTAAAAAGAATTTATAAAATTTAATTTTGGCGATTTTTGGCGATTTCTGATTAACAATTTGGCGACAGAGGCTCAAAAAAATCTGACAACCCTGATTCAAAGCACATTTGTGCTGAGAGCCTCACACATATTCTTACGCTCTTTCATTTAGTATTCGCTGAGACGTCAGCGAGTACACATGCTAAGCGGGTGTATTAATATTTTTTTCGAATGCACTGAAAAAAAATTTAACATGATGTTTTAAAACTATTTTGAATCTTTCAATTTAAACATTGTTTTTATAGTATTGTATTTAATTTTCAGCATATTAGATATATATATTTAGTTCCCCAGAAGGCCACATGTCCATTAACGACACTTTCATCGATGATGTCGTCTAAATTTGTTGTCAAGAAAATGCATGTAGAGGACGAGATTGATTAAAAGTCACCTATATTGTCATCTTACCCCATTTTCGGCGACTTCAATAACAAAATATAGTGAATTGTCGTACATATCCAGTTCGGTGACAACATGAGTAAAATGTACAGCGAGAATGTCGTGAGTTCAACTAAACACACGACATGCTGCATGACAATGTCATCAATACCTATCAGATAAATAAAAACATTAATAAAACCATTAAAAAGTAGATAATGTTGTAACTAAAGTGATAAGTGCGCTTGACTATTCAATAAGGAAGAGAGAAATTGGTGGCCTGGGTTCAAATCTCGGCGGAACTCAAGTTTTTTTCATTTATTTTTTTTTAAATGGTTGACGAAAATATACATGACACTGTCGCTCAGGTTATCGTTGATGACTTAAGTGCCCTTTGTTCGAAAATGTTACCAATGTTTGTTCGGAGCTTTCGTACATGTGTCATCGATGACTGTGACAAATCATCAAGACATCGTCGATATTTTCTACAAGACATGGCCTGCTGGGATATAGCAATTTTTTTACTATAACTAAATTTAGTGGTAGTGAAAAAATTTGCACTACACTCATTATTGAAAAATCTGAAGCTGCAAATATTTTTTTTTTTCACTAAACATAAACATGATATTTTTCCAATTTATCAGAACTCACAGAATTAATTTTAAAGAGCTATGATGGTAATTATCAAATTTATAATCGTTTTAGAACAACACCACATAATTAAGAATTTCTTTTAGTGTGTTTTGGAAATCTTATAAACGTATTTGTGTATTGAGACATCCATATATAAACGAGTAACGTTACTAACTAATTCATCATTATCTCATTAGAGAGATAAAATGTTGCTCTTCCGAAAAATATATCCATATATATTTTTGGAAATTGGAATATATCGTAATCACGATAGAAAAAAGACATATCAGAAATTGAATAAGAAAATATTTACTCAGACATTAATATTATTCCAAAAAATTTTAAACCAGTTTCGGAATTTCCCAGAAAGCATTCCTTAATCAAAAATAAATACCACGACATTTTTAGAAATTACCACAATCTAATCTACACATTTCAGGCTTTACAACAACAAAACAATTATCTCAAAATATATTGAAAAAAATTAAACAGCAAGTATTCTTAAAAATAAAGTTATTTTATATTTAGATTAAAAATGCAATATAAAAAAGATTAATGCACATTTGTTTGGTAACTAACTAAATATGGATTTCATAAGAAAAAAAATTATAAAACAGCAGCACATTAAAAAATAATGCACTTTTTGTGAATAAATATCTTTTTTTACGCGTCAAAAAAAAAAAAAAAAAAAAAAAAAAAAAAAAAGTAAACAGTTTTATAATTAAATGCAAAAATATTGTATTTGATACTTTGTATATTTTCCATTTGACTTTATTGCATCCTTTAATATTCTAGGCAACGAGTCGACAAGGTTTTTGGTAAAATCCGCCAATATTTTGTGTAACTCTTCCAGTAAATCCATCTAGAGATGATTACTGCTAATAATGATATTTTTTCTAATTTTTTTGTCAAGATGTTCCAACAGATGTCCGGTTGGAATAAAATCCGGGGACTGCAGAGTATTACAAGTAGGTTTGGGAGTACGGCAAAGCAACCATTCCCTCACAATTTTGGAAAAATGCTTGGGATCTTTTCCATTTTGGAATAAGCAGTTGTGCAATAATCTAAATTTTCGCACACAAGGATCCATATTATGTTTAAAACTATTTATATGATCTTCTATTTCATTGTCGATTCTATAAATAAGAAATTACTGGTTACTGAAGCCTCCAGACGTCCTCAGACCATTACCGAGTTTCGATCATGTTCAACTATCTCAACCACACATGTGAAATTGACGCCTTCATTCCATCTTTGCAATATTTTTCGTGTTTTTTCACGCCAAATATTTAAATTTACTTTCGTCATTGAGTAAAACGGTTTCCTGGATCCTTTAACACTAATTTTTATACTTTTGGGCGAGATTCAAACATTTAGTTTGGCTGGCTTACGATATGTAGGGTTCTTACGTGGTGTTCTTCTATGGAAACCTTTTTTGTGTAGTGTTCCTAAAATGGTACTAGCCCTAAAATAATAAGCGGAAATTAACGTTACTTTTTCAGCTTTATTTTAGGTACAAGAAGAAGGACTTTCTTTGACTTCGCAAAATATAGCTTTTTTCTTTGTGTCTTTAAATGATTTGACCATCTTGCCCAGAAAAATTACCTACAGTATGTTGTTTGGTATATTTATATATTATTCCATAATAATTCCTTGAAACAATTTTTGCAATTTCACGCAAGGATTTTTCTTTTTTCATATAAATCTGATATTATTTTCGAGTTTGAATTGAAGTTTGTTTTTCTATTGCTAAACAATAACTTTTTTACTTCGTTTTAAAGCAAGAAACACATTTAAGATCATAATTTGGTCCTTCCCTGAAACCTAAACTAAAAAACTATATATAAGATCTTCTTCTTCTTTTACAATTCACCGACCCTTTTATGAAAGGAAGGTGCTACTGTTTACTTTTTTTTTTTGACGCGTAAAAATTTATATATTTTCTTTAAAATTCAATTATATCGTTCTCCCGATTTATTTTCGCAAATTGTTTTTATGAGTTCAATTCCTACCTAATAACCAAATAATTTTGGCATATCACTTTTTTTATATCATTATTTATCTACATCTCACAAGGCTTCGTTTAAAAGGGAATGAGCTGTTTATTTTTTTTTTTGACGCTCACAGTATATGTATATGGCTATGAATGTATATTATCTTGTAAATATATATTATTGAAACATTAAATTTATTAACTTACCATTATTAAGTTTGTTTTCACAAAATGTCTTAAGCTGCATTTGATCGCACCAGTCTGTTTTATATGATGACGTAGCAACGTCTGATATGTTTTCGTTATTAATATTTACATTTTGATTATGTAAGTTTATTTTTTGGTACTCAAAAGCAATACTTTCAAGCTCATCGCCAGCAGATCCATAGCTTCTTAAAATATCCAAATTATTAACGAAATTTGTATTTGTTGAAAACATATTATCTGTTGATGATTGGGTGTAACTTATAGGTCGGTGGTTTACTTCAAGATTACTGAGCTTAGTATTCGGTTTATTGTTCTTTTCCTTATGTAGGAGAGAATTCAAAGTTGTTTCCTTATATGTATTTTTTATACGGTCGGGATTTTCCCTAATCGATCTTGAAGAATTCTTTTTCAAAATTATGCAAAGTAACATTAAAATACAAAATATGAACACAAACGAAACTCCACATATTATACCCGTTATATTTTCCATTGAAAAATTTCTTATTTTTGTTGATATGGAATTTGAATATAACGGATCACCGCAACTGGCACCAGTGAGATAGGAAGGACAAATACAACGAAAACTACCAGCTTCATTAATACATGTTGCTCCATTTCCACACGGATGATTTTCACATTCGTTGACATCAATTTCACACATTGATCCTGTAAAACCCCTACACATGCAATGGGGAATTCCATCACCTTCTTCGCATATTCCCCCGTTTTTGCAAGGGTTAGGTGAGCAAAATTTTCCGTATTCACATCTCTTGCCAGAAAGATGTGTTGGACAGATGCAGGAATAATTATTAGGTCCAAAGTGTTCACAATGACCACCATATAAACATGGAGATGAGGCACATGGATCTAAATCTATTTCACATAATTTTCCAGAAAATCGCTCTGGACATAGGCATTTAAATTTATCCCCGAGATCCTGACAAAAACCAGAGTTTAAACAGGGCTGACTCCCACAAATTCCTAAATTTAATAATACTTTTGATGGATCACAATGAAACTCAACATTTGTAAATCTCTTTAAGGCGGCAATGGTACTACCTCCAGATATATAAAGAGGTAACATTTCTTTTCCGATTTTTAAATCGGTCATGCAACCTATAAAACCCCTATGAATATCTTCATATCCTATTATAGTATGATGAGGTTTAACTTCAGCACCAACAAAAAAGTCATTCGTTTGTAAGTTCAAGATAATATTTACTCCAGGAGCACTGCCTTGAGATAAGTGCTTATTGTCTACTACTAACTTTGCTGTATTAAGAACGCGCTCAAGCTTAATTGAGTGCCATTCGCCATCAGATATATTTACACTTGAAACAACTACCAATCCTTCTCCAGATCCTAAATCGAATCTATATTGGAGAGCCCCATTTAAAATTTCGATTATATTGTAATCTATTGGTCCACTTGCATATACAAGAGTTCCAGACTGCTGTACTGTTCGCACATTTAGTGAAAATGTAAATTTACTTTCTACTATACTTCGGGCCACTGATTTATTGATTTTATAATGTGCGTAACTTTTTCCACTAAATGATACTGGTGTTTGCAAATTTGAACAAGTATTGTTTTGACATTTGGCTGCTTGAATTTCACAGTTAAAACCAGAATAACCTGTAGGACATATGCATTGGTAACCGATTGCCGTATCGGCAGGCCAGCACTGTTTTTGCAAAGTACATGGATCAGATGAACATGCATTGATTGGTTCGTCACAGTTTTTTCCATCAAAACCTTGTTTACATAAGCAGATATTTATATATACGTACGTAGGTGTAACGTAACTAACCACATCTGTATAATACGTGCTTATGTTATTCTTCATAAGACTTACTTGTTTTTTACATTCACCGTTAACGCATGTGTTTAAAATACATTCACTTTGAACCAACTCCTCTACTAGAAGGTTTGAACTGTATTCGATTTCTTCAATTTTCTTTGAAATTTTATAACGAATTTCTTCAGAAGAATAATAACTTTCTGATGTTGGAATAATTTGTTGTTTTTGCACTGCAAACACCACTTCTAAAACATCATACGATCGTCGTTTTCTGGAACGATTGATATTTGAGTTATTATTTTTGTTAATTTCATTTGAAAATGGGAAGCCGTTGTGTTTTAGAGCAATAATAATTACATCTTTTTGGCCACATCGCATAATTTCTCTAATAGACCGAATAAAAGCTTTTCGATGACTTAGAATAAAATCTTTTGGAGTTACTTTTCCGAATTTAATAATTACTGAGTTTTTAACCATTTCATTAGTAATTAACTCAACATTTATGCGAACAATAGCATGTGTTAAAAATTTTCCATCGGAAACTGTAACGTTTATCTGATACAGGCCAACATCAAGATTTTTCAAAGCAAAAAGCTCTCCAGATTTCTGAGATATGTTGAACAGTCTGAAAGTGGAATATTCTTGGCCATGAGTGGGAGCAAGCTCGTACGTAAATGTATCATATTTATCAAGATCCGAAACATACATTTTACCAAGAAAGCCCCCTGCAAAGTCGTCATCATATGAGTTAACTGTTATTTCTAAAGGTGTAAGTACTGGTGGATATTGACTTTCTTCAATTATTCGAATTGAAACCCACGTATCAGAAAATAGAGGTGGAGTACCATTGTCAAAAACTCGAATTTGTAAAATGTATTGGTCGCAAATGCGATGATTAAATCGGGCAGCAGTTCTAAGACTACCATCTTGTTCCAAGCGAAAAAAGCCTCCTTCATTTCCACTCTTGAAATCAAACGTAAATGGACTACTATTCGGAAACTCGTCTGCATCAAATAATTCAAATGTAGTTATTATATATCCCAGAGGCTTATTTTCTTGTAAGACTATACTGTAATTTGATTTTTTAAATAGCGGCGGATTATCGTTTATGTCCAGGACATCTATTGACACTTGAACATAGCTGCACAATTGAGGTTCGCCATTATCACATGCCCTTACCTCTAGAGCATATGATGATATAGTTTCTCTATCAAGGTAATTATTAACATAAATTTCTCCAACAAACTTATCGATAGAAAATTGATTTAATCTGTCTCCCCTCTCTATATTGTAAATTACAACACCGTTTTGACCAGCATCTTCATCACTAGCAGCAATTCGTGCTATCATTTCACCTTTTTTGGCATTCTCAGCTACACGAATGCGGTAAAGATTTTGCGAAAATTGTGGAATATTGTCATTGATATCTAATATCGTGATGTTAACAAAGGCTTGACTGCTTAGTGGTGGTATTCCTCCATCAATAGCTTGAACTGTTAGAAAAAATGACTTCGTTTTTTCGTAGTCTATTTCCAAATTTACTGAAATCACTCCAGTATTAGAATTAATTTTAAATTTTTGCTGTTCATTTCCCCCGATTATATAATATAATATTTCAGCATTTACTCCAATATCTTCAGAAGTCGCGTGAACTTTTATTACATCCGTATTAATTTCAGCATTCTCGGATAAAAATGTTTTATAATGTTTTGTATTAAAAACAGGAGGATTGTCGTTAATATCCAAAATGTGTATTGTTAGATTGGCAGTAGAAAACAATTTGGGACTACCGTAATCCTCGGCTTTAATCGATATATTAAATATAGAAGTATTCTCTCTGTCTAAAGGTTTTGTTAATTTTACGATACCATTAGAAGATGTAATATCAAAGAAATCATTAGCATGTAAAAAAGAATATGATAATTTTCTATTTAATCCAAAATCCTTGTCGGTTGCATGAATTTTTGTTACAATTGTGTTAATTTGTGCATCTTCTGGTATGCTAACAGTATATTGTTTCATGGAAAATTCTGGCTTGTTGTCATTTACGTCACTGACAGATATAATTACTTCACTAACACACTCCTGCAATAATTCTTTTCCATCTTGGACATGAACCAGTAATATATATATCGAATGTTTTTCACGATCCAGCTCTTTAGCAATTTCTAGCTCACCAGAATCTTTGTCAATATAAAAGTCATCTGAGTAGTTCCCAGTTATATAGTAGCGCATTTTATTATTAGGATTAGTGTCAAGATCTATGGCATGTATTTTAACTAGAGTAGTACCCACAGGTGTTGACTCATTGACGTCAATGTTGTATCTAGGCTTCAAACATATCGGAAAGTTATCGTTCTCATCATTTATATTTATGTATACGTGGGCATATGAAATAAATTTTCCATCTGTTACTGCAACACTTACATTGTAACTTTCTATAGTTTCACGATCAAGCTTTTTTGAGACAAATAACTCTCCGGTATTTGAAACTTGAAACTGAGAGTAGTTGTCACCAGATACTATAAAGAAGTCTAAATTGTTTTTCTGGGAATCTAAGTCAGTTACTAAAAGTCTTAATAAGACTGTGCCAGGTATAACATTTTCCGATGCGGATATATATTGCATTTCTTGTTTAAACATGGGAGCGTTGTCATTGCAGTCTGTGACAGTTATAGCTACTGGAACTTTAGAAATTTGTTTGGGGTGGCCATTATCACTTGCTAAAACATTAAAATAATATTCTGATTTGGACTCTCTATCTAAAGAACTAAGTAGTGTTATCCAACCGGAGTAAATGTCAATTTCAAATATTTTTGAATATGTTTCGTCTTCTAAATAATATCGTATATCACCGTTAGGACCTTCATCAGCATCCACAGAAGTAATTTTAACTACAGATGAACCCTTTTCAGCGTTTTCTGGAATTTCAACATTGTATACTACATTTGAAAACTTTGGAGAATTATCATTTTCATCCTGCACGTTGAAAAATATATCAATATATGCATATAATACAGGGACCGTAGCTGTTTCAGACATTGCAATAATGTGTTCCATGGTGGAAACTTCCCTGTCAAGCATTTGAATTAACATAACTTCACCATTTTCAGTTATTGAGAACTTTGGTGACGTAGTTGCCAACGAAAATTTTACAGAATAATTGCCATTTATTTTAAGTTTTGCTAATATTGAACCAGGAGCACAAGACTCTTTAACATTAATATTTAGCGAAGTCTTTTCAAAAGTTGGAATAGATATATTTGAATTTATAATCTGTAATGATACCGGCAGTATATTATGTAATTGTTTGATATCACCATTATCTGTTGCTCTAATAAAAAATTCTATTAATTCGTTTGAAAAGTTTTGCAATGATTTTGTTAGTCGCAGATTTCCGTCATTACTTAACGAAAAATATTCCATATATATATGATTTATAGTTGAGTTTTCCATTGTAAAATTTAAGACACTGTTATTGTTTTCATCCAAATCCACTGCGATAATCTACAAAAAAAAACAAAAAGGAAAAATATTTTAGTAAAATAATCTTATAACTACTTAATTGTTTCGTAATTCCTAAAGATGTGATTTATATATGACTTTTCTTACGCTCTGACGGACATAGCTAGATCGACTCAGAATCTAACTAGGATCCAGAAAATATATACTTTGTGGGGTCTTAGATGATTCCTTCGACATGTTACACACGGAATGACAAAATCAATATACCCCCATCTTTTTGATGGTAGGTATAAAAAAAATGTTTTTTTTTTTTTACGTACTTAGGTTGAGAATTATTAAAAAAAATAATAGCTATACAAATTTTTGAGTAAAAGTTATAAGCAGGGAAACCACAAATTGCAATTGCACAATTTCATTTTTTTCCTGGACGTTGAATGAAGCCATCGATTAAATATTTATCCGTTTCAGAACAAATAAATCATTTTGGCATCGATATTTTTGCATTTGGCGATTGTTAATGTATATTTATAGAATGTCTTGTTATTTTTAGGTTATATTTAATCCTTTTAGACATTTTAGGGATCATTTTTTAACCTCATTAAATGTTTTTCAAATTTGATCTTATAGTAATATGAGAAAAAATTAACTTTAATGGATACCATTTTATCGTTTGACAAATGATTCTAAATTATAGATTTTCATCAAAACAATAATTTCGAAAATGTTGTCAGTTACAATATTTTGGCGGTTAGTGACCAATATGATAATTTTGATAATTTCTGAACTAATAATGAGTCTAGAATTAGCTGGGTAGGAAAATAGAAGATCAATATCGTTTTTATGAAATACAGTAAAAAATAGGAAATCAAATTTCGACGCGGTTTATAAATTTCAGTTTTGCTTTACTTTATAACGTTGAAATATTAATAAAATCCTTAGTTTTAATAAAAAACATAATTTTAGAGCATATTTTACGTTTTTTACTGCGTATTTAATACGTATAAAACCAATTTTTTCGAGCATATTGCTATACCAAATTTATTTTTTCAACTTTTTGAATCCCCCGAGTTATTGGCCAGTATTACCACAGATATCGTCCAAAATGCGTTTTTTGACTTTCTGAAGTTCAAATCAAGGTTTAATTTTTCTACTATAGTAGCTCTTATTTATTAAAAATATCAACTACTAACAGACGCCATATTAAAAAATATATTCATTGTTTAACATTTCGTATTCCATTACAACTACTAACTGCTGCAATATTTTCATGTTGTATACTAAAAATTGCAGCGTTTGTTTACAATTTATGGCAACATACTTCAACTTGTATGTCAAATACAAAAACTACAACCTCGTGCTGTAGTTGCGCTAGCACAATTTTGCCGAAAACATATTACACACCAGTCTGTGTTTTCTTTGTTATGCTGGATATTCTATTCTATTTGAAAATTTGCGCTTTGATTTTTCTGCTATAGTAGGCAATTTAGGAGTCTTTTTTTTTTTTTTTTTTTAAATTTCGATGCTTTGTGTGTAAGAATTAAACATCTGCATCAAATCATTTGCTTTTAAATTCACAGTAATGTTTTTTAATGTATGCTCTTACATTACTGCGAAAATAAAAATAAACAAAACAATACAAAACAAATTCTGTAAAAAAAAAAAAAAAAATTATTTGAATTTGAAAAATTATTTGAACGATGAAGCAAAAACAAAACATGTTCTGTTCTCTTTGAGAAATTAATGCTTATGAGAGATTTTTAGAAAAACAATAATGTTAAATAAAAAACATCAAAACGAAACTGTGAATTACTGTCATTCCCTTACATCTAATATGAAAAAATGCAGGGAACATAACAATTACATATGTATTTTTAAATAAACAACAGATAATAATTACGTTTGATATCAATGTTTTTGCTTAGAAAATTGAATTGTTTTTTATTTTAATTATATTTAATTATATCCTAAATGAAATAAAATTTACTTTTGGGATATTTTTATTTACTTTTAATTACATAACTATGATATTTACATTTTTTTTAATTTTATATTTCCTTCACTTCAAATTTTGTAAAAAAAAAACAAAGAAATGACAGTATTGCATATATTTAATTCAATTCAATTCAGTTGAAAATGATTTGTTGTTAAAGTGTTTTTATGACTCTCTGCACAATTGATTTTGTTTATTTTTGTTTTGATTTTTTTTTTGTCTTTTTCTTACGTACGCACACACAGAGAATTGGTTTTAAGTTTAAAAAACAATAAAGCGTGAATTAGTTGGTTGTTTATGTGACGTTTCCTCCCATGAAGGAAACAGCTGATAGTTTATATTGCATGTATTGTAATGCTACCAATTATAAAAACTTCACGTTGATGTGATGTGGTGTCTAATTCTGTTGAACAATCACTTTTTTCCTACAAATAAACAAATGCTTAACGAAATAAAAAGGAAAAACAACTAAATAAACAAAGAAATAAATGAACAAAAATAATTAAATGCACAAACAATTAAATAGATAAATACTTGGCATGTTTAATTTTAAACAGAGTTGCATTTTTAGGCTTTTTAAAGTAAATAATTTATGGTAACTCTGTGTTTTTGCTAACAAATGTCACAAACATATGTCACGTTATTAATTTTGGATAATTGCACAAAATTCTTCCCGTAAATAAACGGAACATCAACATCACATAAACAACCAACTAACCCGCACAGAAAAAATTATGGGTAGAATTTTTTTAAATAAATCGTAATTTGGTTTTAAATAAAATTTTATAAAAAAAATTGTTTAGTTTGAACATTTTGTTTTATTGGTTTTAAAAAATTTTAAAAATAATATAAAAAAAACAAAAAAAAATTTTGACAACTTCAATAAAAAGAAAATTATAAAAAATTAAAATTAAAATTTGATATTTAAGGACATCCAAAGGTAAGTTGCCTTCATTTCATAAGTAATTTCCAAATGCATTGATTGGTTTCTTGTTTCTATTTCTAAATAAGAAGATGTGAAATGGATAACTAATGTATGTACGCAGGTTTATCTACAAAAATCTAAAAAAATACATGTGTAAGTATTATTATTTTCTTAACCTCTTCATCAACATAATAATATTGTGAGTCGAGTTAATAATGTCCGTACGTGTAGTTGTATAATTTATTCTATTAATTTATTAATCTTGTGCGAGAAATATCCAGATCTTAGTAACTTTTCGTCGTATGTATTAGCTATGGCCTTTTATGAACCAAACCACATAAAAATGAATAATGTTATTTCTTATATATCGAAGTTAATTGTACCTAATTTCATATTCATACTAACGCTTTTGTGTGATTTTTCCACCTGTACCGTCTAATCTAAATATATCTTATATATAATCTATCCGCTTTGTTCAGATATTCATCGGGGTTTCAAAATGTGAATGTGTTTGCATGCTTTGTAGAATCTAAAATATAAGTCAATTTAGATAATAGTATTGTGTCGATACATTACACATTTTTAAACGCCACCAAGAGAACTTTAAAACAAACAAAGCATGCAAGCGTTTCAATGATTTGCGAGTCAGAGGTGCCGTTTCTCCCATAACTTCCACAACACTCATCTTCAAAACTTAAATTTTATTGATTAAATTTTCAAATTTAACAAAAATCAGTCCATACTTGATCTTATCTTTCACGAAAAGATTAGTGTTAAAATCGGTGTTAATAACATACATATATGGCCATTATTGACCTTAACATTTTTACTTGATATATTGTTTTTAATCCAGATTAATTTAACAATTCTAATAGGTATTTGCTGAGTAGTTTTTGTGAAACAAAAGAACTTGAAAAATGACATTTGGAACTATAAAAATATCCCTAAACAGAAATCGGTAAGTAACATTAAAAAAGGACATTCTTAGTTTTTAATAATGATTTTGTTTCTTTACATAGGTCGATTTGGTCATTGAAGAAAAAAAGAAGAATTGGCAAATTGAAGAATTAACATTTAAGTAGTATAAGGCTTATTATGTTATTATAAACTTTAATTTTAATGACACTTGAGTCTATCTCAATATTTACATTATTTTGCAAAATATACATCTATAAGAACTATAATAAGTGAAAAGAAATTGTTACATTGATTCTAAAAATTCTTACTAAACATTTAATTGTTTCAAAAATAAATATTGTTTGGAAATCTATACAAACTCAAATATTATTTTTATTGTTTTAATAAAAAAAATAATGGAATTTATGAGAATTTTCAAATATTCAAATTAGTAAATAGTAAAAATATTTTAATAGGAAAAAATTATATTTTTTTTCAATAAAACATTTACGAATTTTAATGTTTGATTTTACGAATTCTGTGATAGGTCCCATTTCAGTAAAAAATATAACTGATTTTAAGAATTTATTAATAGAATACGAAATTTAATTTTTTCTGTGCGGCCTTAACAGTCAACAATTGAAAAGAAAGAGAGTGATAAAAAATGAATTACAAATGAATTGATGCAGATGTTTAGTAAGAACTAGAGCCCTGCAAACTGTGTTTTATAAGGCATTTCAAGCCACTTGATATTTTTCAAGTGCTGTTATCAGTGTGTGTGCGGAGCAATAAATACTGTTCTGCAGGCACTTAAAACCATACAAATACTGCGTGTGTGCTTCAACTTTATGAACAAATCATGAGTGTGCTATGATAGCGACCAAAAAAGAATTGAGTGCGACGCTAAAAAAAAATACAAGCATTTTGACCACTTGTTTGCTTCAATAAGAAAAAAAAAGAAAGATTTTTTTTCTGTTTTCTTTGCGTGTTCTTCTATGAACAACATATGTATGTATGTGTGTGTGCAAGAACATTTATAAACAACTCCTATGCACACATTTTTTGCCACACACAGCAACTACGTATTACAAAAAACAAACAAATCATTAAGACCACTTGAAATCTTTAAATCATTTCTCAACGTCTTGTATGATTTGTTTTTTTTTTGCCACACCACTTGCACCACTTGTTTACGATTAATGATTTGAACGCACGGATTTGCAGTCGCTCATACACAGTACACACTTGCTTTGCTTCGGGCAGCGAACAGTACGAACAGTACCCTGCAGTCAAAGGTGACTATCCGAAACCGGTTACTTGACTGACGACATTGGGTCACCACTAGTCACTTTACCTATCACCTGACTAGTCACTTTAACATGGGGATGTCCTAGGAAGGAGTGTATCGCCACCAAAGGACCAAAAGGTGGCGATATAGTGACTAGTACAAAAAAGTCAATTCATACTAGTCCTTTTACTGGTGAAATTGAGTCAGTCACCTGACAATCTTTTTAACTGGTCACTTTACTAATCACCTGACTAGTCACTTTAACATGGGGGTGTCCTAGGAAGGAGTGTATTGCCACCAAAGGACCAAAAGGTGGCGATATAGTGACTAGTACGAAAAAATCAATCTTTAAATTAGTAATTTTCAGAATGTAAAAAAAATTAAAAGATTTTTTTTGCGTATATTTTTTTATATCTATTCTTTTTTTTAATTTTTTTTTTTACATCTATTCTTTTTTTAAATTTTTTTTTTTTTATTTATATTTATATTTTATTATTTATTAAAATCTTTTCATTTTCTTTTCATAATTTTTTTTTTATTTAATTTAATACAATTTAATATTTTTACATTTTTGTTTATTGCGCACCTACGGCTCGAACTCACATCGTTATGTTTTATAGTCATACGCGCTAACCACTCAGCCACAGAGCATTCTTACAAAGGTGGCGATATAGTGACTAGTACAAAAAAGTCAATTCATACTAGTCCTTTTACTGGTGAAATTGAGTCAGTCACCTGACAATCTTTTTAACTGGTCACTTTACTAAGCACCTGACTAGTCACTTTAATATGGGGATGTCCTAGGAAGAGGTGTATTGCCACCAAAGGACCAAAAAGTGGCGATATTGTGACTAGTACGAAAAAGTCAATTAAAAAAAAACACACAAATGCAGAATAATTAATTTTTTTATTAATTGTAAAATCCTAATTAGCAAGACTAGTACCGCAATTCCGTAACTTTTTTCATTTACTACCGATATCGTTAATTAACGAAATTTTTCGGTTGCTTTTGATTTTGCTATTCTCTACTATAAGTTAGAGATTTTTTTCGTAAGTATATTTTAACGACAAATATCGATAGAAATGATAGAAGGTCATTATTTGAAAAAAAAAATTAATTTTAATTGGATTTTTATTTAAAAACAAAACAATTGTCTTAAAAAAAATATGAAAAAAGTGTAAATATTATATAAATGTGTGCAGATTGTCTTCCAACAATTAACCAATATGAGTATATGTATGGTATGTTGTTGGAAATATTTTTAAAATTAATTTAATCTTAAATGTTTCTTATATTAGGCCCGTTCATTAAAAATTTGCTTTAAATTTTAAAATAACATAACTATGGAAACTTATGTTTAAAAACTCCTTAATATTTTTCGTTTAAACAAATTATTCCAATTTCCTCTAAAAATACCAATTCTCACAAAAGTTCTAATTTTTGAAAAATTATTTTTTTTTTGCAAATAAATTAAAATTTTCTAAAAAGGAGACATTTGTAATAAGAATCAAAATTTTTTAAAAATTCTGAAATTTTTCTTAAAATTTAATTTTTTATTAAAAATTAAAAATTTTACCAAAATTCTGTATTTTCAGTAAAATAAATTTTTTTACTAAAAAAAAAAAAAACTCACTAAGAACTGAATGTAATTAAAACTTAATAATAACAAATCAGTTTCAAAATACTAAAAATTCAGTTATAAACTCTCATTTTAATCTCTACATTTTTGCTAAAATTCAGTAAAAACATTTAATAAACGAAAACTTTTACGAAAAAAGAAAGCACTTATTATTCATTATATTTTTTCTAATTACATTGTTTATAAAACAATGTTATCAAATTTAAAAAAAAATATATTTAATAGCCAAAATCAGCTTCTTTATCGTTATGGTTTTACGACAGCTATTTTTTGCAGTTAGCTTATTGAAGTTTTCGTTAACTACCAATGTGTTTAACGACAAAAATCGGTAATATTTTACTACAGAATAACACTTAACGACAAAATTTGCTAACTAACGAATTTTCGATACTTAACGACAAATTTTTGTCGTTAACATAAATAAATGTATATATATATATAAAACATAATTAACTTTTTTCTTACAAAGTAAAAAACTAAAGACTCTGTTAAGCACAATGGACTCCATGTAGAAGCAAGCCATATCGGCTTAACCGGCGGCTAGCCGCTAAGCCGATGAATTTTTACGAGCCGCGCCGCCGCCGATATCATCGGCTCATAGGCGGCTTATTTTCCAGCCGTTTAAATCGGCTAAGTCGAAAAAAACGACAATTTTACATACCAACATTATTATTACGTTCATACGCACGATTAATGCAAATTAAAATAACATGTAAATAAATAACTTACTGTTTATACGCAAAATGCGCAAAGAAATATATTTCTTTATTTGTCTTGCCAAATGGAAAAAGTACAGTTATTATCATCAAAGGATTAGTTACTAACTCGCAGATAAAATACTAGGCTCACCGTTTATACGCTAAAATTTTCATATCAAATGTTTAATTTATAAAACATTTATAGCATAAAAAAACTTTTTAATTAAAAATGTTAGGCCCTTTCGTTATGTTTTAAATAAATCGTATTGAATTATAATAGGTTTTAACTTATTTATCGATAATTTAAATAATACAACCAAAAAGAAACAAAGATAATCTTTATAATTTTAACGATCGTATAAGCCTGGCTCCGTTAAGATTTTTAGGACGAAAATCGTTATAAATAACTCTAATTTTAATTTTGTACCATGTCTGGGACTTCAGAAAGCTCTGGAAAGAGAAAATTGCTCAGAAAATGACACATAAGTGAGGTTATTTCCGCTCCCTGATAAACATTTTTAAAATCCGGCTCCGTTAGGATTCAAAGGATGCAAAGTTACATATGTAAGTCAAATTTTAATCTTCTACGTCGTCTGGGAGCTTCAGAAAGCTCTGGAAAATGAAAATTCTTAGCAAATTATAAATATATATAGATAATACCTTCTTTTAGACGGTACATGGAAAGCAATTTATAGCAGTTTTATATTCGTTATATCAGGTGTAAAATTTTATTTTCTTTTAATATGTTCACATGTTTTTGAAAAACGAGTCGTTTTTTTAAAAAAACGCAAACAAATTGACTTGTTTTTTCATATGTTTCAAAGCCAGAAAACATCTCGATTCGAGTTGTTTAATTATTTAATACAATAAAAACATACTAAATGTTCATACAGGGAAGAAATTTGTAGTATTTTTAGTACATAGAAAATTTTTGAAAAAGGAAATCCATAAAAATTGTCAAACAGTTTAAAAATTAAAAATAGATCAAATTTTGATATTATAAGATAAAAATAATTTATTTTTAAGAAATAAATTCGGCTGAGCCGAAAAAAATCATAAGGCGGTGGAAAATCGGCGCGCAGCCGATGAAAAATACTCTTTAAGCCGCCGACGATAAAATATAGTCGGCTTGCTTCTCTGCCATGGAGTCAATACATTGATATTTGACACTACACACGTCTAAAAAAGATGCATCAGAACCAAATGTTTCAAAAATTTGCTAAAAAACATCACTAAATTTCGTCCTTTAGTTGCTTTTTTCTGAATTTAAAATATAAGAAAATATTTTGGAACTACTAAAAATTCTTGCTGTTTGAGTTAACAAGTAGTCAGATGATAGAATATTTACTTGTGGGAAGTTAAATATATTTTAAAACTGTATGTATAATAAATCAGATAGATAATTAAGCATTCCATTTACAAAAACTTTAATTTCATGCAAATGAAATTTTCCAAAAGAAGAACATATGTAACATTACACCTACTAATGTATAGCTTAAGAGAAAAGAATATTTTATATAGAATAGTATTAAAGACTTTAAAAGTTGAACTAAAAGATTATTAATCATTTAATGTGCTTTTAAATGATTAATAATATTCTAAAAATTAAAAACAAATCTCTTTTTAGCAAAAAAAATGTTAATTATTCTTCCAATTTTATGCAGATATTTTTATATTATGAATATAAATCATAATATAAAGTGCATTATCCTAGTTCTAAAGCTTCTTTTTTGTAAAATTTTAATAATTATATGTTATTTTTAAGCTAGAAAATTGAAAAAAAAAAATTAAATACTTTATAGAATAATTTTAGATCATTATAAAGCTTCAAAAGCTGTGCTAAAAGATGCCAAAAAAGTTGTTTTTATAAATTATATTAAAACTAGTCTAAAGGCTAAAAAAAAGTATTAAAAATTTTCGATATAAACCAATCGCAATTTATAAAGAACACTGTAGTGCACTGTTTATTGTTTGGTACATGGTTAAACCAATAAGTAGAAAAACACTTTTTTTTTAACCAAAAATATTTTTATTAAGCTTCAAATTAGAGCAATTACTAAAATGTCGGTTAACCGATTTAACCGGTTTTTTTGTAAACGGTTAACCGAAAAACCGGTTTTTTAATTTTACCCAATTTTTGGTTAATCGTCAAACCGGTTTTTGGGAAAGTCGGTTTTTTATAAACACTAGTCGTAACACTCGTTCATATTTTTGGGCCAAAATTTTATATCAATCCTATCGGATCAAAATTACAATTAGACACAATAGAAGTTTCAGTTCTTACTTGTTTTTAAAAGTTTAAATATATATCAGTTATCTCTAAATTTAATTTCGGTGATCAGTCTTTTTTATATTTATTATAGAAATTTCCATTATAACGTATGTATAATTTTTCATAATAATAACATCAATTCCTATGTTGTCTATGTTATTATAATGAAATGTTTCAGAATTTAATCAAAATTCAAATAGAGTTAAGGGTAATTGACAGGTTCTCAACATATTGTTGTTAATAATAAATTTGGAACGTACAGATAAACCGTTAATTATTTTTATTTTATTTTTAGTATTTAAGAACATAATACAATTATGATATTAAATATGAATAGAATTAGGTGCTAACAGCTGTGGTTTTATACTTAAATATAAGTTATATGAAAATTATTTTTTAAATGAGGTAGTATATATTACAATATTTTAAGATAGTTATTACTTTGTTTATATTTATAGTGTCTATGATTTGTAATAAAGTATTTAAACGTATTTTTCCGTATAGGGTGATTTGAGCATTTTTTATGATGTTGCAGTCGTATATTAAATGATGGATATTGATGAGGCTAGTATTACTAATGGACAGCTTGGTACGGTTGAGTTGTTTAATAGATAGTTGTTTATGATGAAAGTGTGACCTAGTCTGAGACGTATATATTTTTGAATGCTTAATAGGCATATTGTAGTGGGATATGTAGGTGGGACTTTTAGGGGATTTATATTTTTATAGAATTGATTGTAATAAGTCCATTCATCTAGGTCATTTTGTTTTAAGGAAAAACTGATGATTTTGGCAATATCATGTTTGCTGTATGAGGTATATTTTATAATAGGATCGTTGGTGGCATATTAAGCCGCTTCGTCAGCTAATGTATTACCTGGTATACCTACATGACCAGGTATACACATAATTTTAATTTTGGTGTGGTATTTTATCAATATTTCTCTTATTTTAGAAATTATAATACATTTCTTGTTTATGTTTTGTATAGCCATAACCGTCATATTATGCATATTATATATTTCCCTCGTAAATTTGTGTAGTGGCTGAAGCATTTTTAGACCCATCAGTGTAAAGGATTTTCCAGTTTTTATTCATGTAGAAAGTTGATGTTTCGTTGAAATATGATAAGTAAGTGCTATTTTGAGTTTGATCTTTTGGTAGGTTTGCACATTGTAGAATGAATGCTGTATCCTTCAATTTCCACGGTGGTTCTTTTGGGAAATAAGGTTTTTGAGGTTTTGGATTTATTTTAAATTCAGAGTAGCGCCTTAAAGCTAGAAGGATACTAGATGGAATTCTTAGACTAGTTTGTGACGATAAATTTGAGATCCGTTTTATTAGATGTTGTTCAGTTGGAAACATTATCTTTGATATTAGTTTAGAGGTAAGTTCATCAAATCTTTTCTCCAGTGTCGTCAAACCAGATTCGGCCATTAAATTTTTAATGGGAGTTGTCCTGAATGCACCTAAAGCCAATCTTATTGATCGACTAAGTTTAGTCGAGATAGGAGCGACTTCCTAAGGTATTCAATATGGGTACACCATGAGAATCTATGATTAAAAAACATGCCAAGAATTTTTAAATTATTAACAATTTCAATCTGATTTCCTTGTATAGTGAAATTTGAGATTGTGCAAAGAAGCTTTTTGCATATATGGAAGCATTTTGATTTTGTTGTAAAAAGTTGGTTGATTTTATTCTGGATGTCCAGATAAAGTGGCTGTTTGCATATTAGATATAGGTCGTCAGCATAAATCACATGTTTAAAGAATTTGTTGTTAGATATAATTTTATTGAGTTTATCAGTGGCTATTAGGAAAAGGACTATGGATAACGGAGAGCCTTGTGGTATTCCATTATGAAGAGGCATGGTATCGGAGTATGTTTGATTTATCTTTATACGAAATTTTCTGTTTAAAAGGAAAGAATAAACGAATTTTAAAATTTTGGTACCAAATTTCCATTCATTTAGTTGTGAGATAATTGAGTGAATGCCAATGCGATCAAAAGCTTTTTCAGAATCGATGGAAATAACAGAGAGATGATTTCTATGAGACAATGTGGCTGCTATCATATGATCAAGATAGGTTAGGGCATCTATGGTACCTTTGTTAGGTTTAAAAGCCATTTCGTGTGTACTCAAGAGTTTCATTTTAAGGCCTGACCAAGTGATTCTTGTTGCAATGATTTTTTTCGAGAACTTTAGACAAGCACGGAATTAGTGAAATAGGGCGATAGCCTTCGACGGATGTGGAATTTTTTGCTGATTTTAAAAATTTTGATCATTTGATTGTAAGGACCACTTTTCTGGAAAACAGCAATGTTATATGGGTCGTAGATATGGCGGTTATCATTTATAATATGATGGATGATTTTGAGTGATTGCCATTAAGACTACGGATATTGTTCCAAATTTTGTGTTAGGGTTAATTTCACTAGTGAAGTTGAAAAAAGAATTTCTTTTTGATATCTTAGATTTTTGTTTGAAATAACTATTGGCTTTTTTGTATGCAATTCTGTTTTCTATATTTGGATGTTTTTTGAAGATGTAGTTTTTATAGTTTTTCTTGTTGCGTAAAACATTTAATTCGTTGTAACACCAGTGATTATATTTTTTATTTTTAAAGTATTTATGATGTGGTATTGCAATATTAGCAGCTGTTCTTATGTGTTTCTGTAATATAGCTATTTCTTTGTTAGTGTTGAGGGATGGATCTTTTAGTGGTATATATTTAAGTTGTTGTTGAAATTTGTGCCAATTTGTCTGGTCAGTATTGAAACGGGTACGTTACATTTTTGTGTTATTTATATATGAGTGTGGAGGACTAATATTTATGTGGATGGGATAGTAATCGCTGCCATTTAGTTGGGAATCAATATTCCATGTGGTAAAAGGTGCAATATCGGATGAACTTAAGGTGGATCTGGTGGACAAGTAGGTAAGAAGAATCATGTTGGAACGTATTATAAAGTTTTCGATAATGGAGCCTTTAGTGAGAGTAGTTGGGGACCCCCACAGTGTAGAATAAGCATTGAAGTCACCTAATATTAACATTTGCTGAGTATTATTTGAGAAAAGTGATGTTAATTCCATTGAAGGTAATGGATTTGTCGGGCTAAAATAAACGGATATAATTTTAAGTTTAAAACCAATAAAAACATTGACAATTACGAAATTATTTGAATTGGTTACAAAATTTTGTTTTATAAAGAGGGCAATACCTCCTCCTTTGTACGTTATTATGTTTAGATAAATGACATTCGTATCCATTTAATTTTAAATCTTTTGATCCATGATGGGTTTCTTGGAGCTCGATTATATCAGGTGCAATTATGCGGATTAGTATCTGTAGTTCGTGTAGGTGATTGTAAAAACCATTTAGGTTCTACTGCAGTATTTTTATGGCCATAAAGTAATAAATAGGGTTTAATATGTGTTATATATATTTTGCTTATTGCTCCATATTGATGTCTAGGGTGTCGGTTCCATTGTGTCTATTAGTTTTTTTTTTTAGGTTTATTGATTGGTTCAGTTTGTTTAAGTTTTTCTTTAGTTTTAGGTGATTGTTCAGTATTATCATTATTAGTGTAATTTATTTGGTGTGGGTTATTGCATTTTGTTGTTGAACAGGTTTTGTTTGAAGTTTGATATTGATTTAAGAGTTGGTTTATTGATGTGGTGAGATTTAATATTGATTCTTTTATTTGAGTACTTGTTGGTTTTTCGTTAATGTTTGTATGTTGTGTGTTTCCTATTGTTGTGTTGGTAGTGTTTGTATTTATGTTATTACCCAGCAGGCCATGTCTTGTAGAAAATATCGACGATATCTTGATGATTTGTCACAGTCTTCGACGACACATGTACGACAGCTCCGAACAAACATTGGTGACATTTTCGAACAAAGGGCACTTAAGTCATCAACGATAACCTGAGCGACAGTGTCATGTATATTTTCGTCAACCATTTTAAGAAAAATAAATTAAAAAAAAGTAGGGTTCCGCCAAGATTTGAACCCAGGCCACCAATTTCTCTCTTCCTCATTGAATAGTCAAGCGCACTTACCACTTCAGCTACAACACTCTCTACTTTTTAATGGTTTTATTAATGCTTTTATTTATCTTATAGGTATACACGACATGCTGCATTACAATGTCATGTGGCATGTCGTGTATTTGGTTTAACTCCCGACATTCTTGCTGGACATTTTACTCATGTTGTCACCGAACTAAATATGTACGACAATTCAGTATATTTTGTTATTGAAGTCGCCGAAAATGGGGTAATATGACAATATAGGTGACTTTTAATCAAACTTGTCCTCTACATGCATTTTCTTGACGACAAATTTAGAAGACATCCTGGATGAAAGTGTCGTTAATGGACATGTGGCCTGCTGGGTAGTTGTTGAAGTGGGATTTGTTGTTTTATTTAAAAATTTATTATTTCTTTCAGTGATTGCTGTTTGTAAGTCTTCGATTGGTATGTCATATGTTTGTTTGTAACTTTGAGAGATGCTTCTTTGTATGAACAATTGATAACGGTTTTTACTTTAAATATTTCTTGTCGTTGTTTTATTGGAAAAGTTTTTGTTGGTAGCTCTATGAGGGTGATTACAGTTGATGCATTGAATTTTCGTACATGGTGTGGGGTCATGGATTGTTGAGGAACAAATTTGCAAGGGGTTTGGTATGTAGGGTTCAATTTTGCAGTTTAAAAAAAAACTATTTTTATTTCTTTAGGCAGTTCAAAAAGATTAAAGTGGAGGATATGTAGCGGTGTATTAATAATTTCATTGTCAACAAATTTAGTAATTTATTTTAGTTTAAATTTACTTTAAACCGAATGTACACGCGGAAAAAAATGCAGAGACATAATATTTTTTGGCGAAATGAAAAATAACTTGTTAGGAAATAACTTCCGAAGAAGTATTCGCCACCCTGTGGGAAAAAGTCCACTTAAATTAACAAATATGACTGTTTAAGAGTGAGGTGAAAATATAAAGATTTGGGAATGATTTTAATTAAATTCAAATGGTCCTATTTATCATACTGATAAAGTACTGGGATATATTGGGATATTGCACAAAACGAAGACGAACTCTTTTCGGACCTATTCCATCAAAAATTTCAGTTGAATACAAATTTCGTAATTCGCAAAAACGTGAACACTCGAAAGGGTGAACGTCTCAGAAACGTGAAAATTTTTTTTTACACAATTCGAAAGCTCTAAAACGTTAACACTTTTTTAGATTTTCGTTATTTTTTAAACCTGTAATTTTAATTTGGGAAATCCCCAAATAAAGTGTTCACTTGTTTGATGATGTTACAACGATATTTTTTCTTATTGTATGTATATGTACTCATCACAGAAAAAGTAAAAATGGACTTCAATTACGAAATTTGTAATATTAATTAATTTTTAATTGATTTTGCTCCAATCATCAAAATTATAATATTAATAACTAGAATAATTGATATTATTATTACTTCTTTTCCTTAAATAGATGCAATGAGCTGAAAATTTTTGAAAATTTACTTAAAATTATTTTATTTCTATACTTTTATAGACAAATATTTAATTTTTCTTTATATTTTATTAACAGCTGTCAATTTATTAAAAAACAAAACTGTAAACCAATTAGAAAATTAATTATATTAATTAATCATGTAATTAAATTCCAATATAAAGTTAATTAATAATTTTATTAAAAAATTATTTGAAATATTTTTTTCTGTGATTGATCTGTTAGTTGTTCTTAGACATTGCTACATAAATGTTGAAAGCGTTTTATTCGTGAAAGTGAAAAATGTAATTCAAGAAAAGTGTTATCTTTAAAAGATAAAGTGTATATTCTTGAATTATTGCAAAAGGGTTACAGTGTCAGTGGTTTGGCAATAAAAAATTGTGTTGCTAAATCAACCGTTTGTTCCATTAAAAAGAAAAATCGGGAATTAACAAATCGTGTAAATAATACTCTTTATGGTACCGGGAAACGTAAAACACTATGTGCTTCTGAACTTCCGAAAATGGAAAAACCCTTTATAAATGGTTCCTTAGGTTGCGAAACAAAAAATTGCCAGTAAGTGGACTGATGCTGAAAGCAAAAGCTTTGGAAATTCACCAACAAATCAAAGAAAGTGATCGTGGTTTTAATGCCAGCGATGGATGGCTCCAAAAATTTTGGTGTTCGCCTTTTGAAAATTTCCGGAGAAAAGCTTTTTGCTCAACCACAACTTGTTAACCTGCTTAAAGAAAAATTAAGAGCAAAAATGGAAGAACTCTCTCTATGTGAAGACCAACTTTATAATGCTCACGAGTCGGGTTTGTACTGGAAACAGCTGCCAGATAAAACATACGTATCATCATTGGAGAAAAGTGCTCCAGGCGCAAAGATGGAGAAACAGCGATTAACAGCTGTTCGAATGCGACGGGATCACACAAACTTAAACTACTGGTAATTGGAAAATCTAAGAATTCTCGATGCTTCAGACATTTTTCATGTCCAGTGAATTATAAATTCTCTAAGTCAGCATGGATGACAAGTTCTATTTTTTACGATTGGTTTCATCAATGCTTCGTTAAGGAGGTACATATAATTTTAAAAAAATTATGAACTGATAAATTAAAAACAAATTTTGCTTTAGGTTACTAAGTTCTTGACCAAAAAGAAGCTACCCGTAAAAGCTCTTCTATTAATTGACAATGCCCCTTCACATCCCCTTGAATCGCAATTAATTTCAGAAGATGGATCCATTTGTGTAATGTTTTTGCCACCCAATGTCACGTCATTAATTCAGCCAATGGACCAAAATATATTTAAAATTATAAAATTATATTACAGAAACAGCCTTTTGACGTTAATCGCTGGAAAAGAAATAGATCTGTTAGATACTATTAAGATGTTATCTTTAAAAGATGCAATTAATCTTTTAAACTCAGCATGGAGTCGAATTTCACAAGAAATTTTAAACAAAGGCTGGAAAAACATTTTAAATGTAGTTTCAGACCAAGATGACCCAGATGAAAATATTCCTTTAAGTGTCCTAAGAGAGAGAATTTCTCCACCAGAAATAAGGCAGCTAGAGAAACTGCTATTAGACTTCTTCAAGAGCTAAATTCTCAGGTTTGTGTTTTTATAGATTTCCGTATTTTTTAAGAATTTAAATTAACCAAATTCATTTTATTATTGTGGAGCAACAATCCTGTAGAAAACTGCACATGTGGAAATTCCAGAAGATACCGACGATGACGATTCTATCATATATCAGCCTCAAATTAAAATTAACCCAAAGGAAGTTGTAGAAGCTCTCGATAAGGCTTTGATATGGGCTGAAAATGAGACGGTCGACCAAAATGAGATACGGGTGTTAAGAAATCATAAAGAAAAAGCTTTGTTGAAGATGTCCCAACAAAAAACTTACCAAAAAAATATGACCGATTTTCTCATATATAATTTTATATACCTCTTTGTTCAAAAAATTTTTCTATTAATTTTATGTGTATTTTTTGTGATAGTTATCATAATTTTTTGTTCGTTTATCATATGCAAAGTGAACTGAATATATGTATTGCATATTTTTTTTTTTTTTTGTAATTAAAAATTAATAAATTATATGTTTTGTGATACTTCTTTAATATTTTTTATTAAAATATCATTTCTGATGCGGAATAGGGGTGCTATTTTTTTCCAAATTTCGTATATCTTCAATAATTTATAAAGAATAAAAAATTATTATATGTAGTTTTAATTCAGGTCCATTTTTATTGAATTATTTGATAAAAAATAAATTAATATATAACACATTGTTAAAAAAAAGTACAATTTAAGTAAAAATCTTTGGGACAAAAGTATTTGTACATCAGTAATTTGTACAATTATTTGTACGTTGGACTCTTGTAAGATGATTTTTTTTTAAATACCGTTATATTTTCTTCGTTAATCGAGTTTTATTTTACAAAATAAGAAGTTGGTTTTAACGTTTTGAATAATAAGCACATCAAAAATGGGAAAGCGAAAAGAGTTGAGTTTGGATATTAAAAATTTAATTATTGATGAACATAAAAAAGGAAAATCTCTCCGGAATATAAGTAATTTAGTAAAAACAGCGGATCTGTTGAAAATGTGCCCAGAACTGGACGGCCAAAAAAGGTTTCCAGACGGGAAGCGAACTTGGTGATAAAAGAAGTGGCAAGAAATCCAAGAGTAACTCGGGCAAAATTAGCGGAACAAATCGCAAATACTACCGGAACAATTGTTCATCCAAAAACAGTAGGGAGGATCTTACATTCTGCAGGATATGCAAGTAGAATTCCCCGCAAGAAACCGCTGATTAGTAAAAAAAAACAGCATTTGCGTTTAGAGTTTGCCAAACGATACATTGATAAGGACGAAAAATTTTGGAATAGGGTTTTGTTTACTGATGAAACCAAAGTCAATCTTTTCGGAAATGATAGCAGGGGAAAAGTGTGGCGCAAAAAAATACAGCGTTAGATGTTAACAATTTGACCCCAACAGTGAAACATGGTGGGGGAAGTGTTATGGTATGGGGGGCAATAGCAGCCAGTGGGGTAGGGCGAATGGTATTTATAGATGGCGTAATGGACCAGCATCAATATAAACGTATATTGGAAGACAATTTGAAGGATTCCGTAGATGGTTTGGGTCTTGGCCAAAGTTGGATATTCCAACAGGACAATGACCCAAAACATACAGCGCGTTCAGTGAAGGAGTGGTTGCTTTACCATGCACCAAGACAACTTAATTCTCCTCCCCAATCACCTGACTTAAACCCCATCGAGCACTGTTGGGATATTTTGAAACGTAAAGTCGCTACAAAGCACGTCCGAAGCAGGGATGAACTTAAAATTGCTTTGGAAGAAGCCTGGAAGGAAATATTTCCAGATGAAACGAGAAATTTGGTCCGATCGATGCCCAGAAGATTACAGGCCGTGATAGATGCAAAAGGAGGACCCACAAAATATAAAATTTTTCCAATATAAGTATTATAAGTAGGTGTAGATTATATGTACAAATACTTTTGTCCCAATGAATTTTCATTATTTTGTATTTTTTTAAATAATGTGTTGGATATTAATTTTGTTTTTATAACTTAATTAAATAAAAATATATTAAAAATAATACTGCATAAGACAATTTTAAATTCTTTATAAACTATTGATGGTATACGAAATATATGAGGTGTACAAATAGTTTTGTCCCTAATATATATATATATATATGTATTAGAGCCCTGCAAACTGTGTCTTATAAGGCATTTCAAGCCACTTGATATTCTTCAAGTACTGTTATCAGTGTGTGTGCGGAGCAATAAATACTGTTCTGCAGGCACTTAAAACCATACAAATACTGCGTGTGTGCTTCAACTTTATGAACAAATCATGAGTGTGCTATGATAGCGACCAAAAAAGAATTGAGTGCGACGCTAAAAAAAATACAAGCATTTTGACCACTTGTTTGCTTCAATAAGAAAAAAAAAAAGAAAGATTTTTTTTCTGTTTTCTTTGCGTGTTCTTCTATGAACAACATATGTATGTATGTGTGTGTGCAAGAACATTTATAAACAACTCCTATGCACACATTTTTTGCCACACACAGCAACTACGTATTACAAAAAACAAACAAATCATTAAGACCACTTGAAATCTTTAAATCATTTCTCAACGTCTTGTATGATTTGCTTTTTTTTTGCCACACCACTTGCACCACTTGTTTACGATAAATGAATTGAACGCACGGATTTGCAGTCGCTCATACCCAGTAAACACTTGCTTTGCTTCGGGCAGCGAACACATGTTGGCTATGAAACACACACTTGAAATTCAAGTGTATTTGCTTTTCAAATATTTGAACAGCATATTTAAAGAAAAATGCATTTGAAAAATGCAATTGCAATAAAATGCATTTTTAAAAAATCTTTCTTAATTTTAAAATGTTCGTCGTAAAGCCGGCATATGCGAAATTTTAAGGCCGTTTAAATCATTAAAATTCACAAAGTCTTCCCAGAGATATTGCTATTCAAAGTTACATACTTTTGAAATTTTTTTGGTTTTTGAGAAAATTAAAAAGCGAAATAAAATCGCGAGTTTTTGCAATTTCACAAAACTGAAATTGATAAAAGGCTTAATGGAGCTTATGTATACAAATTTTTATCGAAATTGAAAGCCATCAAGTAAAAAAATACCCTTTTTCGGTCGTTCTTTCATTGAATGGTCGATATATATTTGAACATAAATAAAATCTACATTAATTAAGCTATCATTGTGAAAGAAAAGAAGAGAATAAATAGAATTCCATTTTCTTACTCCGAAATACCCCAAAAATCCAGTTCGGGGAAAGCTTGCTTCAAAAATTTAAAAAATGGTCACCCTGTCATTATAAGAGGCGTGGCTTATTAAATATTTTTTGGGTATTTAGCTAACATATGTAGGTAAGTTTTCAAAGTATTATTTTTTTAATTTCAGCGTTGACATTTTTGAGCTCCACAAAAAACTAAAAAATTAAAATTAACGAAATTCTGATAGGGCTAGCGGGGAGACTGTTACTCCAACTGCCATCGGATTTTCTTTACATGCATTTATGTTTAGCGTTTTTTTAATAAAATGAAAAAAATTTATGGTCCGGACGAAAATAATGGATTTTAAAGTGAAAAAATGTTACCACTCTTTTGAAAAAAATCACAATTTTTTAAAATTTCTATTTCAAAATATAACTTTTTATCTAAACCACATAAATAGGTATATGATCCTTGCACGAAAATTATTTAGAATTTTGTACAGAATCCAGGGAATATTTTAGAAAAACTTTAGGACTCAAATTGAGTCCGCCAAGTTAAAAAAACTGATAAAAAACATGTCCAAAAATGGGTCAAAATTTTACTTTGGTCCAAATATCTCTTAAAGTAAAAGAGATATCTCACACATGTAAGCGTATTTTTTGTAGAGAATTAAAAGGACAATCTATTTATTGCAGAATTGTTTCAATCAAATCATAAATGAAATTTTGCCGATTCTTTAAAATATTGTCAAAACCGAGGTGACCAACTTTGGAGGTCCACCCCCCTCCACCAGACCATCTAAGTACCTGTACTCCTCCAAATCAATTGAAATGCACCTCAGTCCACACGAAATTTCATACAGTAGTTCTAAAGTTACAGAATTATTAAAAACAAAATCGTTTTGGCACCACTGTGCAACATTGAATTTAGTAAATATAATTAATATATAATATAATACTTACCTTTGCAATTACAGAATTTACTCCAAAATCATTTTTTACGATAACTTTATAATCCTTCAATAAAAAGAATGGTGCATTATCATTTACGTCTCCGACTTTAATCTTCACCAAACAATAACCAAATTTTCCTCCACTATCAGTAGCTTTTATAATCAATTCATATGTTGTTCTCTGTTCCCTGTCCAAAGAATCTTTTGTGTATAAGGAACCAGTGTTTCTATCTATTGTAAAAATGGCATTCATATCATCGCCAACTATATCATATGTTAACGAAGCATACGGCCCAAAATCGTTATCTTTAGCTTTTACCTGAAAATATATAAAAATAGAGCACATAAGATATAATCACAATTACATTGAATTGAAGATTCCTCTGTTATGGAATAAGACTTGTCAGAGATTTTCTGTTTCTCTTCAACTGTTTCTTGGCATTTTTTTTATATATTAATTTCTATTGGACAAAAACTAAAAAGACCTGTTATCTAAATTGTACTGTTATAATCGCTGATGGGTGGTCCTCTAAAATCAGTGATAAAGTGTTTTCTCCAACTTGCTTCTTTTCAATTCGTAAAGCAATTACTGATCATGTGTCAACGATGATCATAATGTTTTGAAAAGAAAAGTTTGTGTGTTTTTTAGTATATTTCTGAAATATTAGTACAAGTTCAATTAAAGCTATTGATCTCGAATCATAATTATTATCTAACAAAGTAATTAATAAAATTCAAATTGGCTGTTAGCTAGAAGAATAAAACCTCGATCGATTTAATGAAATGAAGATATCGCAATAAAATTTTATTTAATTAATTAAAGAAAAAACTAATGAAATCGGTAGAAAACTGGGATTTATATGAAAAAACTTTACCAAGAACTTGCAAAAAAACTAAAACAGATAAATAGCACAAGTAAGCATATTTTTATATTTTTAACAAGATTTAAAAATATTTAAAATGAAAAAAATATTTAAAATCGGATACCAAACACAAAATTGACAACCGCTTAAATATTTTCTGTCAGAGATACTCTATTTTGAGCCACTATAGATACACTTTTGAGGGGTATGTGGGGTGGGGTGCCCCTTCCTAATTTAAAATTGACATTTAATTGAAAATCAATATTTAAAAAAAACGGGTTATTGTTAAAGTAGATAAAATTCAACATCACTATCTGTCAAAAAAATTCTGTAAGTTGTTTAGTTTTCTTGAAGTTCGCTGCCGAAGTCAAAATTTATTTATTTTATTATTTTTTATTTATTTTTTTTTTTTTTTTTGCAAATTTAAGCACAGTTGTAAAAAGTAAAAATCAAAAATTTTCGACAATGTTGTAGAAGTATTTTAAATAGTTTTTCAAAATAGGTCTAAAAATCAGGGCTTTTTTAGCTTTATATAGAAATTCAAAAAGCTTTTAGTTAAACTTGGGTAAAATAAAAAATATTGTATTTTTTCGTGATATGTCTAGTTAAAAAAAAAATAAATAAAAAATAGAATTATTTGCTATTTGCGAGAAAAAGAAGAATAAGTTATCAAGATGTCAAATCATATATCCAATACATATGTATGCAAGTTGATTATAAATACATTTAAATGAAGAAATTTGAAAATAAAGAAAAATCAAAAAATCGATTAAAAATTTTATATTATTTATCAAGTTTCAATTACATGTTAATATACGGCGAATCACGTACTCATCTCTATATAAATAATGTATAGTCGTGTTAACTGTCACTGTTTTGTTTAATTGTCAATTGTTCTACGAGTAAAGTCATGTGTTTTAATATTATTCGGTATTTGGTACATAAATAAAATGTGCGATTATTTAAACTTCGAGAATTACCATTTTAGGAACAAATCCACAAACTATTTTAATTTCCCGTTGAGAACTTTTATATGTAATGAGAAATACAGATTCTTTTAAAATGACCGATAAAGTCAAGTATTTATAAATGGAAATGATAAAAAAAAAAAAAAATTAAACCACTTAATATGATTGACTTCATGCAAAGGTTTCATAACTTTATAGACGATTTTAAGACTCGATGGTCAAAAAGTTATAAAAGGGATGATGTATTTACTAAAAATGGTGAAAATTGGCTAAATTATTCAATAACTTTTCTTCCTCCGTCAACAAAACCAGATAGAAAACAAATTTCATTTAAAGAATGCAATGAAAAAACAAAAGCCAAGAAATCTAAAGATTTCAGAGTTCTAAATCCTTCCCCTCTTTCAGCTCATGCAACACAAATGAGCTTAAAAGCTTCCAGTAAAAGAGATGCATTTAAAATAGTTAAAGAAATAATAAGCTCTCCAATAAATGAAAAAATATATCGTGATATATTTAACAATGCACAGTGGGGCAGAATCGAAATTTTTTGGAAATAAATCTGTAACTTCTGATCGGCTCGATGGATTTGCATGAAATTTGGTATAGGAGTAGCAGAGGAGTGTACAATGTTAAGTTTGGAAGGGGGACCGTACAGACCGTAAAGGGGCTCAAAGTTGTATACCTCTGACATACAAATTTTTTAATCGCTTGCCAAATTTGTTTTTCGTCCAATTTCAAATATTTTTATATGTTATTGTAGGCACTGATAAAACCTAAAAAAAACATGCTTGCATGCCCTATTTATCACTTATAGATTTTGAGTTATTTGCATTTGAATTTTTAAGTACCTCAATTTTGCATGTTCTTGGTCGAGTTTTTTTCATATATATACTAGTGTTTCCGACCGATTTCATTTGTTTTTTCTTTAGCTAATTAGAAAACAAAATTATCTATTGAATAAAAAAGAATTGAAGTCGATATCATTATCAAGTCCAAAAATAAACGATTTTGAATTTGAAAATTGCAAAAATGACGATTTGTTGTGTTTTTTTGGCCGATATAGTATATACACTCTTTTTTCTCTAAAATAAAATTTTCTTTAACAACATATAATGATTTTATACTTTTCTGAAAGGTATCTTCACAGAGAAGACTTTAAAATAAAAAGCAAGCACAATAACTCAAATGGTCAAGGTACTCACCCTCCCGAATTCGCCCCATTTTATATGAAAGTTTTGACTTTAGTCTATATTTTCACAAATCTCAAAGCACGAATCGGCAAACGGAATGAAGTTTAAGAATCTGTAATATGTTGTTAAAAGTTTTCAATCAAAATCTACGGGACTTCGGAAAAATGTAGATTTTATAGCCGAAAATGTGAAAAAAACCCATTTTTGGGATTTTCAGCGATTTTTTGGGAATTGTGGGATTCCCTTTATTTTTTAAGTTTTTTCACTTTTTTACTTTATACGATAAAGTCTATATCCACCGAAAATTTCGTTGAGATATCTTTAATAGCAAAGATTTTATTACAGATAAAAAAAAAAACACTTTTTTACAAAAATTTTGCTTGAATTTAAAAAATCAGAATAAGTACAAACTCGATTTTTTTCATCTAAATTACATTGCTTAGCCGACATAATTTTTCGTTATACAGAAAAAGATTTAAAACATTATTTTTTATAAGACTTGGGGCCCAATTATGGACCGATACTTATATTAAGTGTAAAATAAAACATACGAATACAGAATATTACGTCGATACTAGCATTTATATGAATTTATATACTTTTGGGTGATTCCCGAGAAAGAGCCTTATATGGGAGCTATGGTAAATTATGGACCAATCTTCGTAAAATTTGGCACTATAATTTTTATTTATATAAAACTTATTTGTGTCAAATATTAACTCGATACTAACATTTTAATGGGATTTATGTCCGTTAAAGTGATTTTTTGAACAGGGGTTTATATGGGAGCTATAGTAAATTATGAACCGATTTTCCTGAAACTCATTAATATATTGCTATATTTAAGGGATTTATTATGGTATTCACTCGAATATTGTTTGTTCGATTAATCGACAAATTAAAATCAAACAACTGTTCGATTAAATTAAAATCAAGAATTTCGAGTAACAATTTATTCGAGCAAATTATGCCGATTAATCGAATAGTTCGAGTAAAAAATATTTGAAATATTTTCTTTCTTAACTAGTTTTTAGGATGTTTTAATTTTAGTTTTCTAAAAAATTTAGCTTAAAATAATGTTTAAAAATTTGTATAGAATGTTTCGAATCTAAAAGTGGTACTACAAATTGTAATTTTGTTAAGTGTATTTAGTATAAAGAACCGAATATATGCCTAAATTACAATACATATTTAAAGGTAATTTTTTAAATTACAAAAATCAAATAAAAATATAAACGTCACTTTAAAAAATTATAAAGTAAAATTCAAATAATTTTATATAGATATAATAAATAATAAAAAATAAATTGTGGTTTAATTCAAAATAGATGAATTATAAAACATTCTAAAAATAAATCTGATTTTAGTAGATATTTAAAAATATTGTACAAACATTTTGAATATAACTGGAAACCAACCTCTGTGGTACATAGGTTAGTATGTGTCCAAATTTAAAAGTGAGGTTATGAGACAAAATCGCAGTTCGTACTACCCTTAATATAAAATTTGGTTCAAATAGATAGACAACATTTGTTAGACCTATTTATTTAACCATCAATGAATATATTAAATATAGAGTAACAACGGCATTATCAAATCAAAAAAGACAAATATCTATATATATAAAAGAGTAACGTGACTGACTGACTGATTCATCATCCCACAGCCCAAACGGCTGAAGCTAGAGAGACGAAATTTGGAACGTAGGTAGGTCTCCCTCTGTATAGATCCAATAAGACGGGATTTTTGGAAATTCGATTGTTTAGGGGAAAAAGGGTAAAATCGGTAACTCTATAACTCCCAAACTAATAAAGATACACAAAAAGTTGAATAGTTGTCGTTATTCATTTAAAAAATAATCGGACAGGTGTCTGGTACTTTTTTGAAAATCGGCCCCTTTAGGGAGAAAACGGGTAAAAACTGTATTTTGGTACTTTTTTGTCATCATATGTATCTTTAAAACCAATCAACATACAAATAAAATTTATGTCGTATTCATAACTTATCAAAAAACTAGAAATATAAATTTGGTACTTTTTCGAAATACGAACGTATAAGGGGTAAAAATCGTACCTATTTTTGGTACTTTTTTCATAAAACATTTTTTTATGTATATTGACATAACCATATGCGTATTTTAATATGGGATCTAACTATAATTTAGAAACTCATTGGAATACACTTTCTGATACTTCTTTGGGTAAAAAAAAAGTACCAAAAAGGGGGTAAAGGCGGGAAATTACATTTTATTCAAACTTAATAATAAATTTTCCATTATATTAAACTTAGAAACATAATATTAAGTAAATGTAGTCCTATGTGGATAAGAATTCACAAGAGTGGAATTTGTGGTACTTAAAGATAAATGGTCCTATGAGTAAGAATTCAAGAGGAGAGATTGGGGTACTTTTTTTTCTTCTAATGGTACTTTTTGAATTTTCTATAATTATGAACCTGGAAACATGAAATTAGGGATATGTGGTCCTAAATGAATAAGAATCAATAAGAGGGGTCTTTGTGGTACTTTTTTTTCTTTTAATGGTACTTTTTGAATTTTCTATAATATTTAACCTAGAAACATGAAATTAAAGATAAATGAATGAGAATCTATAAGAGGGGTTTTTGTGGTACTTTTTTGTAAATTTGATGGTACTTTTTGAATTTTCTATAATAATGAACCTGGAAACATGAAATTAGGGATATGTGGTCCTTAGTTAATGAAAATCCATAAGAGGGGTCTTTGTGGTACTTTTTTGTTCTTCTGATGGTACTTTTTGAATTTTCTATAATATTTAACCTAGAAACATCAAAGTAAAGAAATTTGGTCCTAAATGAATAAGAATCTATAAGAGGGGACTTTGTGGTACTTTTTTGTTCTTCTAATGGTACTTTTTGAATTTTCTATAATGTTTAACTCAGAAACATCAAATTAAAGATACGTGGTCCTAACTGAATAAGAATCAATAAGGGGGCCTTTGTGGTACTTTTTTGTTCTTCTAATGGTACTTTTTGAATTTTCTATAATATTTAATCAAGAAACATAAAATTAAAGATGTTTGGTCCTAAATTAATGCGAATTCATTAGAGGGAACTTTGTGGAACTTTTTTGTTGTTCCAATGGTACTTTTTTAATTTTCTATAATTATGAACCTGGAAACATGAAATTAAGGACATGTGGTGCTCAGTGAATAAGAATCTATAAGAGGGGACTTCGTGGTACTTTTTTGTTCTTCTAATGGTACTTTTTGAATTTTCTATAATATTTAAAGTAGAAACATGAAATTAAATATGCATGGTCCTATGCGAGAAAGAATTCACAAGATGGGTCTTTGTGGTACTTTTTTCGTTCTTCTAATGGTACTTCTTGAATGTTCTGCAATTTTCATCCTTAGCAACATAAAATTGAAGATGTAAGGTCCTAAATGAATCAGAAACCTTAAAATGGATTTTGTGGTCTTTTTCTTTATTCTAATATATTTTTTCGTAATTCTGATATTTATTTTTCGTTAAGATTAGAAACCTGAAATTAGAGAGATATTGTTATTTATGGATGACATAACACCACTATTAAACAGTTTCCCAAGGTAGTTAAGAATCTTAGTTTAAATTTTTTATACAGTATGGTTTTTATAAAAAAGTTCCGCTAACGAAGTAGCGGGTTTACAGCTCGTTCATAAATATTTACGCAAATTTTAATTATATATTATTTTGGAAAGACTCTTATTTTAAGCTATATTTTTGTATCCTTTTTTGATAAGTATTGAAAAATCGAGCAAAATTTTAAGGTATAAATTAATCGAATAACTCGAGTATGGATCTACTCCTTTTTAAAACAAAGAAAACAGTGCGTTTTATATAACAACTGTAAATCCGAATATATAAATGCTATATCTGGTGTTCCACCTTGGTCCGATCCTATTCCTACTTTTTATTAATGATCTTCCTCTAAATATTCATCACTGCAAAATTTTGATGTATGCAGATGATATTAAAATATTTAAAACAATTACTAATCCTAATGATCAAAAACTATTCCAAAATGATTTAAATTGTTTTTTCAAATGGTGTGACGAAAATTTAATGGAATTAAACCTCAAAAAATGCAAACACATGGTTTATTATAGGCGTACTCCTAATGTATTTGCTTATAATATTTGGGGAGTTGAGTTAAGTACAGCTAATAGTTTCACAGATTTGGGAGTACTTTTTGATATGAAATTAACGTTTAACTCTCACATTCAAATAACTGCTAACAAAGCAAGTGGCGTACTTTGCTTTGTTAAGCGCTGGGCAAAAGAATTCAAAGATCCTTATGTCACTAAACGTCTGTATACATCCTTAGTAAGGCCAATTTTGGAATATGCATCCGCTATCTGGGATCCTTACTACAACATTTATATAAATAAACTGGAATCTGTTCAAAAACAATTTTTGTTGTTTTGTCTTCGTGGATTAAACTGGAATCCAAATATTCGCCTTCCACCGTACCGAAGTCGACTTGCTCTAATCAGGCTGCCAACGCTGAAAAGTAGAAGAACGGTTTCTAATATATCATTTATAATAGACCTTCTTCAAGGAAAAATTGACTCAGAATTTCTTCTGGGTAAAATTTCCATTAGTGTTCCTAATCGGATGTTGAGATCCTACCATCCGTTAACCATTCCATTCCATAGATCCAATTTTGCTAACCTTGATCCGTTTTATAAAATCTGTTCGGAAGTTAATTCGTTATACAATTATGTGGACTTTTCAGACTCACCTTATAATATTAAATTGAAGCTTCTTAGTTTTTTGAACTCCAACAATTTCTAGTATAAGTATCTTTAGTATAAGTATTCTAACTTTTGTGGTAGTAACTATTTTTCTTTATAAAAATTAAAAATTGTAAACTTTTCTCAGCTGTTTGTAATATATGTAGCTGAAGTAAATAAATAAATAAATAAAAATTGCATTAAGTTAACTTCCAAATCTACCTGTGTTTACATGATTATTGATGATATTCAACAAGGCTAAAAATTATACATGTCATTAGATAAAAGAAATTCTATAAGAAAATATTTGAAAAATTATCTGCAAAGCAACATATGCCAGTATTTTTGAGATGTTTCCAAGATTCTATTTAACAAAAATAAAAAATTATATAAAAATTTTATTTTTTACTGACACTGAAATTTATTTTACTATTCTCCGTTTTCTTACTTTTTCAAGTAAAAGTTTATTTTTGAGCATTATTTTTAAATTTCTCTTTTCTTTTTACTAGTTTTGCTAGAATTTCAAACGAACAAACCTATTATTTAATTCAAATGTTATTATATTTTTTTGTTGCCTACTTAATTCAATTACTATTATTTTCTGCACCACCTTTTAATTTTTTTAATTTCATTTTATTTCTTGACTCCTGTAGCGGGCATTAAAGTCTTAATAAAGAAAATTAAAACTTAAAATCATTAACATCATCTTTCAAAATTTCATCAATATATGTACTTATTTAGAGCCGTTTCAGATTTATAGCCAAAGCATTTTTATCGTAAGTGACATTTTCAATACATATGTTCAACAATGCACAGTGGGGCATAATACAAAATTTTTTGAAGTAAATATGTAACTTCTAATCAGCTCAGATTGGGCTACAATCTCCAAAAATGGCACTTAATTCAGGGAAGGGATATATGATCATTTTTTAACTAACATATTTATAAGCAGTACACTTATAAATATGTTAAATTCCCAGCAAAAAAGGAACTGAAAAAGTCATAAATTTAACATTGTGTTGGCATTGGAAGGAAGTACTTACTGGTGCAAAAGAGTTGCAGAAGTTCTTTTGTTAACCCATGGTTGTCATTGGTAGGATGTTCTTCTTTTATGCTTCTTATTCATTTCTTTTGAAGTACTTCCTTTAAAATTTTGTTTATGAAATTTTTTTCACAAAAATTCAGTTTTAGCCTTATTAAAAGATAATAAAAATGCATTAAAATTTATAAAATTTTAATTTTCTTAGGAATTATTAATCTTTTTTCCAGCTAAAATTTCATTTATTTTCACTTTTCTGGAAGTAATTATTAAGAACTTCCAAAAAAGTTTAAAATATGCACTTTGTTCTACTTTTGAAGTGGTGAAAATGTTCTTTTTTGGAAGCTCTTGATCGTTTTTTTGCTGGGTTTATATACATTTTCATAAAATTCATTATAAATAGTTATTGTATTGTTATTGTATTCTACAATAGTCAATAATACATCAGAAATTATCGGCGGACCATGAATTAGGAACTACACCCAGAGAAATATCAATCACATACGTGTTGAATCGATACCTAATTGGCACCAAGTTGAAACCATTTCGGTATCAAATTGTTATATTACATATGTTTTCTATTAAATTTGTTAACGAAAGGTATTAAAAAGCTGTTACCGTAAATTACCAATGTGAGCACAACCGTTGTTGATTTTGAATCGAATTTTTTCCCTTAGTGTAATGTAATGTTGGAGATATATTGCACCATTGATTTTTTTGTTTTTTTTTTTATTATTTTAAATATTATTTTTTTTTTTTTTTTTTCAATTCTTAATTTGGTCTCATGTACAATTTTTTTGCGGAATAACAGCTTGCTTGCCATTTTTTAATTGGAAGTTTGTAAGATAAATGTAAAAGGCACCCCAAAAATCGAATCCATCTGTGTATAATAGATAAGCCGAATTGGAATGTATTTGTATTAATTTCTTTTGAAATCATGGTATCAATAAAATTAAACTCTTTGCTGGTGGTTCCACAAACATATTTTACATATTTTTCCATCTATCATCACTAACATCAGTTTGTGGCTTACTTTAACGATTTTTTTCCGCAAGTAAAAACAGAATGCTCAAGTGTTTCAATTTCTTTCTTCACTTTCTTTTTTAAGTTTTGCTATAGGGGGTGTTTCTTTGATAAATTAAATTTTAAGTGGCCTACAAAACTTTGCTAATAATGGACGAAATAAAATAGTTTCAAATATTTTATACTCTTTGTAATATATTTTTTAGTAATTTGAAATTAATTTGAATTAAAATTATTTAAATATTATTCCATTTATTACCAAGTCAGATAAAACAAAATTTCCACAAAAGTATTCGAAAATTAATTTATAAAATTTAAAACAAATTCCAAAGTCTTTAATTACCCAGTTGGAAATTGTGTCTTGAAGACAGTTTCATAAGTGACTTATATTGTAAAAGTCATTAGGTTATGACATTTATATGGGATGACTACATGACATGTCAACACTTTATCTTCAGATTACTATCATATGAAAATAGGAGTAAGTCTTAATGACTTTGATAGTTAAAAAATCTACAATTAGACAATTAGGAAAAATATTAAAAACTACAGCGAAATAAATATGATTTTATAAAGCAGAAAATAAGGCAGATCTAAATGCATAAACCTGAATTTAATGGTCAGATGTACGAATAAGTTCTAAGAAAAATTTTATTTTATTAATACATTCATATTTTTTTTTTTTTTTTTTTTTTTAACTTTTAAAGTGTTAATACATTTTTTAAACTGTTTAAAGAGTTAACCATTTAAAGAGGTAATTCACAAACAAAAAATATTTTGATCTTCTGTGTTCAACAACTTTAAAAAATAAAAAATATTTCAGTATAATTTTGTAAAAAAAAACTCCATGACAAATTAGTTAAAAAAATATAAACTATCAAACGTTTGTTAAAAAAAAATATAAAATATTAAAATTGAGCAAACAAGATAAAATTTCATTTAAGTCTTTTCGAAAAAGTCGTTATTTAAAAAATAAATAAAACATTCATTTAATTCGGGTTACTCTTTAGAAATTCATATCGAGTTATCTCATCTGAAAGAGCAATTTCCGTGCTTACAGACAGACGTCAAGACTGCTTTGAGTCAGAATGGTTACCAACAACAATTAAGTTAAAGTGGAAATAAATGTATTGCAGACAGATAAATAAAATCATTTTAAACCGAACACTGTTTTTACCAATATCGTTAGTTTAAAATGCAACTGGGTTTAATATTGATATTATTTTTATAATATCAATAACATATGCACTATTGAGTGAATGCTGAATATAATTGCTCTTTATTTTATTTTCTATTTTAAAAATAAAATAAAATCAGTTTCAAACCATTTAATTTTTTTTATTCAAAGACAATTTTTAAATATTTTTATTCAATATGAATTTGTTTGAATAGATTTAAATTCGTTTGGAAAAAGAAAAATAAGTTAAATATTTTTTTTATACCTGAATATTTGAAAATATTGAATATTATGAATATTTTTATTTCTTTGGAGTTTTTGTTAAATAAAATTTACAAAATATTTATCTTAAATATTTAAATATTCTATTTTATTTTTATTTAAATAAATTACATATGGTTAGAATAATTAAATAAAAAACTTTTGATTATCTTCATTTAAAAAAATATTTGTTTTACTTTTGATTAAATAAAATATTTTCATTTCTAATTTATTTTGTTCAATGATATACAAAATTATAATAAATTCAATTCTTTTAGTATAAATAGAAATCTTTAATATTTTCATTTAGAAATTAATAGATTGATTAACAAATATTTTTAATTAGAAATGAAAATGAAATAAAAAGTATTTTCATTTTTTATTTCATTCACAAGTTGATTGAAACAGCATTAACATATTACTATTATTACTTTTTTTAACGAAACAAGGAAAGGGACTTCAAATATCCTCCAGAAACTAAAACATATTTTTCAGTAATTATGATTAAAATTTTGATTAAAAATAGCTTTCTATTTTAACATTTGTAAATGTATTTGTATAATTCTTACACAAGTGGTCGAAAACACGCTAATGGTTGAGAAATTCGAAATAACTTCAATAGTTTTTAACCGATTTTTTATTTTTTATATATTGTTTGATAGATAATTATGTTTAGATTACGATTTCTAAATTCATTTGCTAAACAAAGTTTTGAATAACTAATTAAAAAATTAATGTAAACAAATGTTTTCATTCTCTCACATTGACAGAAACTACGTGGTCATCAAAAGTTTGAAAAATAAGAAAAATCGAAATTTAAATGACAAAGTCACCAACACAGTAAAAAAAATTATCGAGAATAATTTCACATAATTACTATTGCTTTGACTGTATCTATATAGTGTATAAAGTGAAATGAAAAATTTCCATCAATTCAAAATTTTCCCAGCAAAAGCTTGGCAATGGTATGTATTTACGGATGTAGTTAATTTTCAATGATGACTTCATGTAATGCAGACAGTAATTACATGAAAGTAGACTAGTAACTACTTACTTTAAACCTGATATGTAATCAATTACTTGAGATCAGATTTTTGGAAATGTTGCTTTTTATCAATCGTAAAAACACCAGAGTCTCTGGTGGAATCGAACCCACGACGAAATGCGGGCTTGTCAATAAATCCATTGGGGTACTCCATACATACAAGATTATTCATTTATGAAATATTATAATTAAGTTGTCGAACTCTGTAATTTAAATATTTTAAATTGTTTATGTTATAAATAAATATAAAAAAAAATATATATCAGCTTTTTATTTTTCTATATTTCAGTACATATTTGTAACCGATAATGTAACTGGTTAGTATTCATTTTGCTAATAATGACTTCTGCAATACTTTGAAATTAATGAATTATTGAATAGATACAAAGTAATTAGTTCTTATAATGAAATCTATGTAATGACTTTCTTAAGTGCCTACCTGTAATAATATAGAGTAAGAAGTTGCCACTAATGACATCATCGAATTAAAATAATGTGTTATTTATCTAATGGGTAAGTTGTGAAGAGCCATTAATTAGCTTCTTAACTCATTACATGTCTTGCTGTGTTTGTTGGGTTTAAAAAATATCATGTTTTTTTTTCAACATAATTCAAAAATAGTTTCTTTTTTTAGTGTGGTTCAAAAAATCATTTTTTTTAATTGTTTGTCATACTAAGAACCAGCAATAATCTGTCAGCATAGCAATATTCCATTTCTCCCAATAATAGCTATTTCTTGGTGAAAACGCTCGTTTTCATGGTTTAGTGCTCCAACATTTTCGGGAGTTTTAAAATTTTTAAGACTTCTAGAGGCCATGTAGTGCAAGTGGAAGACATGACTAGTACTACATTCTTATAGCACTACTCCTATATAAAACATGAATGACAAATTTGGGAATGACTATACCTAAAATATTGTTCGCGATACTTTTTTAATGTTGACCTGTCCTACAATTTGATTGATTAGTATGTCGGTGCTTCATAGAATAAAGCGACAAAAATTCACCAGTTAGGTGACATTGATTACTTACGAGCACCCAAAGTAAAATTGTAATTCTAGCACATATTTTTCGGTTATTTCTCTTTTTGTAAAAAAAAATATATATATATTTTTAGCAGTTTCTTGTATTGTTTTGCAAATGCATCCGAACTGCATTTTTAACATATTTTATTATTTTTTGCATGAAAACACTAGACCACAAAAATGAGTGTAAATATAATTTTATAAAATTTTAAATAATATTATACTTAAAATTTTAAATAATATTATACTTAAAAGAAAATAATACTGTTAACTTGTTTACCTTTCTTTATATTCTAAGTATTAACGCACTAAATTTTGTTGTAATAGTGTAAATAGTTTGTCTTAAATGGAAACTGGACAAAATTCGTTCAAACACATAATTAAAAAATTTGTATCGAAAGATATGTTGAACGTACATATAGAAGGCTTATATTAAAAAAGAGTACCTGCAAAACTCCAATTGTTCAGGAGAACATAAAAATTCAGTAATTTTTTCACATTTTGCAATCAAATCTTCTATGATTTATTAAAAATACTTCTATAAAACACATATAAGAATAATTCTTACAAAATTATGGTAAATAGCAATATTTTCTTAATGAAACGTTCATATAGTCCTTTTAACGAAAATAAAAGTTGATAAAATTTGTTGCAAAAATTAGGCAATTAATTAAATTTATGATGTCTTACAAATCAAGAAAAAAAAAAAAAAAAAAAGTTTTCTGATTCGATGGACCATTTTCAAACGTTATAACTAGGGTTTGGGGTTTCTCGTGATATTTTGTTTCCCGGGAAACGGGAATGAAAAATTCGATTTCCCGGGAATTCCAGGGAATTCCGGAAAACTTAAAATATAAGAAAAAAGCAGTGACTTTTTATAAAGAATATTATTTGTTCATTATGATTAATTAACAGAAAATAAAACAATATTGAAGTATGACTTCCTATTTAAAATATTTCTTACAAATAAAATAAGTACATATAGTAAACAAAATTTCCAAAGATTTAATTCAGCACGCGGGATCCCTATTTTATCGAAAAGCGTTCCCGTACTCAAAAATTAGGAAATGAGAGAGATTTTAAGAGAATAATGTTCTTCTTGCACGAAACAGCCCAGACTATTTCTTTGGATAGAATTAGTAAATTGTCAAATAAGCAAAAAAACTAAAATATACAAATAAAAACTTTGTACGAAAATAAATAAAAAATAATTTGTTTATTTTACTAAGAAGAAAGTTTAAATTAAAAAAATTAAGAACGTTGATAGGTATATTTATTCACGATACTAGCCATTGAGAGTCCCATCACGATACTGAAAGAGAACATTCAAAATGGTTCCATCCTCTACATATATATTTTTCACGAATTTAAAAATACCACTTTTGAAAATACGCGACCGCGAAATTTGATTTGATTTTCCTCATTTTTGAGATATTATAAATCGCGAACTATCGCGGTAATCAAACTTTAACTCGGCATTTGCGTTACCAGCGTCAATATTAATATTCTTGCCGAATTTTATTACATTCGGATGATTTTTGGAAGAAATTGGCGATTTTTCTATTTTATTACAAACAAAACAATACAAATTGCAATAAATATTTCGTATTTATTATGACATTTGTTGTAATAACTGCCAAAATATTGCGAGTCCCAGAATGCCATTTTCCACGGTTATAGAAAACATTTTCATCATTGACATATATTTTTTTAAAATTTTTAAAAATACCACTTTTCGAGATATTAACCCGCGAACGAAAAATCGCTATTTATGGACCATTTTGATGTTGAGAAAAAAAGTCATGTTATACCTCATATTAAAGGTAATTTTGATATCTTTAATATGACATCTCAATAAATCTTATATAATAAATACTTCGAAAGATATTTGTAATTTTGTGTATGGAACTTTGTATATATTTTGAGCTATTTTGCACTATTTCGCGAACCACTTGATGAAATTAGTTTTGACAGGAATAATGATTGTACCAAATATCATATTCGGAGAGGAAAAGTCAAAAACTGTAATTTTTTGTGTTGATTTTAAATGGAATGACTCAATGGTAATACATTTTGAATTTTATTTTAAATAGCAACAAAAATTATTTGTCAAAATAATTAAAAAACATATCTTTATTTTAGAAAAGAGAAATGTAAAAAATATATTTTTTTAATATTAAATGCAAATAATCAGAATGTGGTGTAAATTTATATATTTTATGTTGAACGTTTAAAAAGTGCGAATATTTCTTAAAATTAAAAAATGTGCATTTCAAAAATATAGATATTCCTGGACAAAAAGAAAAAACGTAAGCTTTTTCTACGAAAAAAAAAAAATTAAAAAAAGCAGAAATAAGGCTTTAAGAAAGGAAGTTTTTCTTAAATAGAGCAATAAAAAATGCCAGTAAGTCCATAAAGTTCTGTTAATGTATAAAATAGCCCATCCATATGTTCATCACCTCATTAAAACCTATCGTTGAAATTGACACTTATTTTCATGTTATCATGTCCTACAGAATATAATTTTTTTGGTTTTTAACAGATTTTCGTCAATAACACATTTTTTATGTTAAATTTAAAATAAATAATTTATAGAATATAAAAACAGATTTTTTTTTATGTTATTGACGAAAGCAGAACAAACATTTGGGTTACAGAATAAGGCTATTAATGTTTATACATATTTCAAAATTATTTACAAAACTTCAAAAATTAATTATTTACGTTTATTATGGCCAAAGATGGTTGAAAATCGTTTCTTTAAGATAGTATAAAATCATGTGATACAAACTGGTCTTTAATATGTCGAAAAAAATTTAAAGATATTGACAAAAAAATATGAAAAAAGGAATGAAATTGTGTTCATAATTTAAATTATAAATAAAGATTCCCAACAATTTGCATGGGAAAAAACTTGAAAACATTTTTTAGATAAGTTTTAAACTAAAACATTTAAAAATGCTGTTTATAGAGTTTTTACATTACACTCCTTAGGAAATAAAAAAAAAAAAGAAAACATGCAGATATCCCGTTTTTCATAATAAAATTTATATGTCCTCTTTTGAAAATTAATATCACTATTAAAAGACACAAAAACAAAATTTTTAACATCAAAAAATACTTTTGGAAATCCTTTTTGAATATAAGATCTCGATATAAAACAAATGCTAGGAATGAGCTTTAATCGAGAAATACAGTTTTTTGAGCCATAAAAGCACAACGAGTTAACAATCACCAAACAATCCTGATAGCCGAAGAAAAAGTTAATTAGCAGACTGAAAAAATCTCTATATCTCTGAATGGAATGTGATTCATTATTTGAGTTTCCCTGTTAAACGAGCTTGTCTGAAGACCCTCGGACCAAAAAAAAATCCTAAAAAGAACGCTAGGAAAAATTTGTGAATTTTGCTTTAACGAAAATTATTAATATATTTTTTTTTTATTTTAAATTATAAATATTACCTTAAGAATGGAAAAAAGTAGGTACTGGGTATGGGAAATGTGTCAGATAAATATTGTGTAAAAATTTTAATTGTCGAATAAACTTTTGGTTTAGCAAGACATTTGCACAAAGAAGTAAAACCATTCTCACAAAAAGTACCCGAAACGAAATAAAAGCGGGTAGAATATATAAAATACTTTATCAAATACACCACTTAAAAAATAAAATTTTCTTTAAATTCCAAAGTAGCGAGCCAACCTTTAAACCTGAAAACTCTAAAGAGATAAATCCAATAATTTAATTTTTATAAACTAAATTTTATGTACTAGATTTTCATGCGCAGCACAGTGTGCGATTCAAAAAATGAAATGGAAATAATTATGGAACTTCGGAACGGCTGTTCCGATTTTCATGAAATGGTGATAGTAGAGGTATAGACGAGTTTAAGTTTTGAACTTGGACCATATAGACTTACAGAGGGCGAGTCCACAGGGTCCCAAAGTTCGACACCTCCTTATATATGATTTGAAAGATTTTTTATAGGATTCTGCCAGTCGAGATCTAAAAAAACATCATCGTATGCATATGTTATCTCTTTTCGTTTAAGAGATATTAAGCTTCAAATATTAAAATTTTTACTTTTTAGCCTGTCTTTTTTCTTTATTTCATTAACAACAAATAGAAAAATTGTGCAAAGAAAGAATTTTGAAAAATATTTACGTAGTCAAAAGTTACAGGGAATTACGGGACAAATCTAAAAAAAGTGAATAGCGTTTTGAATTAAGCATCGAAAAATCTTCTAACGTGTAAAATATCATCCAGCCTTTCTCAGTGTTTCTTACAAAAAGTCTTCAACAAATATTCGTATTGTAAAAATTTGTATACATATTTGAAAAGAAAACAAATTTTCGTGAAATTTCATGGAAATCGGAACAACGTTCCGAAATTCAATAATTATTTCCATTTAATTTTTTGAATCGCACACTGTGCGCAGTGCTTATGTTCCTATAAATTAATTTTCTTATTTTAACAAAATTATTACATATGGATGCAATTTACTGTTGTCAGAAAAATAATGTGATTACGTTCATAAGTATGGACAGACGCATATAGAAAATTATTCTGATTTTTTTTTTTTTTTTTCCTTTAGAGGTAAGAGTAGGACCATTACGATGTGCGTAACGCAGACACATTTTTAAAACAAATTTGTAATTAGAAAAATTTATTCTAATTACATTATTCAAAATTTAGCACTTTTTTCTAAAGAATTGCACATTTTTAACAGTCATTAAGCACTTTTTTCTGAAAAAGTTCTGGCAACACGGCAACCTTCAGTTTAATTTAGTCCAGACATGCGCAACTTAAAATTTTCGTAATTCGAGAGGTTAGACTACAAATACTTCTTACGCAACTTTGCTTCACACGTACATTATAAACTACTTCATTCGACTGCTAATTTTGTCAAAGCAAATCATTTAATAATTGGTCTATAATGAACCATGTTCATTATGTAGCATGTTCATTATGGATCAACAGACTGATGACAAATATCTAAGCGAAATCGTAAAATTTTGCATTTTTTCTTTATCTGTTGATATTTCTAAAAACTTTAAACACCATAAAATTATGTTAGTTTAAAGAACAATATCTTGGAAACTACTTAAGAGATTAAGACAATTCAAACTGCGTCTTCAGCTAAAAGACAAATTATGAAATTAATTATGAAATTAATGCATTTTAATGCAATTGCATTTTTTAGATGCCAGTAACAAAACACTAAAAAATATAAAATTATTACTGAAATAAATGAGTTTTTTTTTTTATAAAAATGGAAGATATGATTTTTTTAAATAAAGGTCGAATATTGATTTTTTATTCTTTTCTTTTCAAAAATGGCGTTTTCTTAAAAATAATTACAAACTACTTTTATTAGGGTTCAATTTGAGCCAAGGAATTACTTATTTATGACAACCGCTGTATTTATGTATATCTGTGTTGCCTGGGGCCTTATTCTACAGAACGAAACGAAAATATGTTTCGAAATTTTATATAAAAAGCAACAAATAAATTCAAAATTATTTGTTGTTTTCAATACAAATTGTCGGAACGAATTTACAGAATAAGGCTTCTGGAATAGCTTGAAGAAAATTACAGTTTTTGTAAAAAAAGTTACAACTTTTCGTATAAGGTAACATTTTTTAAATTTGGAAAAATAAAAACGTATTTATTTAAATAATTAAATAATGCAAAAAACCATGCTTTTGAAGATCCATAGTTTTTGGAAGACATCGAATACGACATTATCTCTAGAGGAACTTCTGATTATACTCCTATAATAGTTATATACTACGGAAGGACTAACTTACGAAATTATCCTACTTTACGAATACTTTCTATGGGATATTTTCTAAATTATAGAAAATATTTAAATAGTCGTATCAACACAAATCAAAACTTTGTGTGATTAATAAATGCGTTAATGACTTAATGACATTTCTTACTACATCAATGGATCATTCTAATAGTCAAACTTTTATATAAGATAATAAGACTATTTCCAATAATGAAATTTAAAAACTTCTTCTCTTTATTTTCTTTGCTTATTTTCTTACTTTAATTTGTCATTATAAACATTGAATTGTTTTTTTTTTTTTTTTTAACTGTAAATTTTTATTACTATGTTTTTATTCATTCCTTCTCTTTACTTGAAATTTCTAAAAATAAATATCATAAGTTAGTTGAGTTGTAACAACAGAACAAAAAGTGAATTCTAAAATAAATACAAACAATAACCATTGGAATTTAAATCAACATAATTGAACCGTGTCTTTTATTTAAGATATTGATCCTTAAACATTTGTTCCTTCTGCACCGGATAAAAAAAAAGAAAAGAAAATAAAATTTATAAATTCCTTTGGAAAAAATTTTGTGACCAAAAAATAAAGTGTTAAAATATTCCTCTGGAAAATATTGGAGACTCAAACACAAATACAATAAATTGTTATAAACATATTAAAAAATATTAATATTAAAATAATAAAGTGTGTTTGCCAAATTTCATTTGAGAAACAAGAATCATAAAAAGAAAAACAAAAGTGGTCACCAGTCGCAGTCAGAATTCCGCAGTAACAGCAGCACACAACAGTTACAGCAGCACCATACAAACGTAGTTAATTGGAAATAAATAATAACAAAAAAAGAGGACCCAAAGTAAGTACCAATAAGAATATACATAAGTGTGGAGAAAATAAAACATAGAGCAAATACAAAATTAGACTCTCGTCGTTATATACAAATATTTGCACTTGTTTGGCGTTGTAAATACATGACCCTGTATGTTTTATTTTTGCCATCATATTATAGTAGAGTTGCCATCAAGTTATAAATTGTAAATTATCTGGGGAACTATATTTTTTGGAGAAAGAATATTTTACTTTCGGAAAATTTTGCCTACATTATCGTACAATAAATTATCACTAGCAGGGATTTTTGACACGATTCGATCAACTTTTGCCGTTTTTTATTTCTACTTTTAACATAATAATAAAATGTCTCTGACACAATTCATAAACCGCGTAAAGGACGTTATTCATTTTGAAAACTTGCATGCCGAATCACAGGCCGAAGACAACGTTCATGCTTTAGAGGTTTTGCGTGTGGAGTTAGACACATTATGGGGAAAAGTAAGAAGAGCATACTAGGCATGTATGGACGATGAAGAATTGGTTGACAAAGATAAAAACCCTGTAGATAAAGAAAAAACTAGGCAGAAATATTCTTCAACTCTACAAATTTATAGGCGATGCATTGGATCGATTAATGCAGAAATAGAAGTTCTTAGGGAACCTTCTCATACTGTAGAGCGAATTTCTCAAGTTAACAACAATGACAATGAAGAAATCGAAACAAATTCTTTTATAAGGTTGCCACCCTGCGATATAGACACATTTTATGGGGATTATAGTTCTTGGCCAACATTCCGGAATTTATTTACAGCACTATACATACGAAGTCCCAAATTAAGTAAGGTTGAAAAACTTTTCCATTTGACCCAAAAAACGGGGGGTGAAGCCCGTGAAATCATTACTCATGTCCCTTTAACAAACGATGGGTTCGATATAGCATGGAAAAACCTTACTGATCGTTATGAAAATTTAAGAATGCAAGTAAATGATCAACTCAAAGTCCTTTTTGATCTCCCACAAGTAACTGTTGATACTGCCGCCTCTATTAAAAAACTTCAAAGAACCATAAATATTTGTATTCAAACTTTAAGGAAGTTAAATGTTAGCACACAAAGCTGGGACCCTATTTTGACATATTTATGTTCCACTAAACTTCCTAGGAGCTTAGATGATTGCGCAAAAATTCCTACTTTGAAAGAATTTGATGATTTTCTGACCCACAAGTTCAAAACATTAGAATCGGTCGGTAATATAAAAACATCCAATGGTAAACAAACCCAATCCAAACAAGATAATCACCATAAAAATTCCAAAGAAAAACGTTTGCACTCATTTCAAACCACTACCTCAAATCCTGAAGTCAGGTCACAAAACAAAAATCGTTCAAAGTACAACAAGGCTAATCGTAATGACTCGAATTATAACCGCCAACACTGCAAAGAGTCTCATTCACTACGATTATGCCCCTCATTCTTATCAAAAAATGTTAAAGATAGAATTCACTTAGTGAGAATAACAAATTCCTGCTACAATTGCCTTTCGATAGAACACAGTGTTAAGGATTGTCAAAGCAAATACAGTTGTAGAGTCTGCAAACAAAGACACAACACTTTGCTACATAAAGGATTATAAACCCAGTCTACAAACGCAAACCAGGAACCTCTTCTAGTACAACCAAGTACAAGTTCCGCCGCTCAGACACACCAACTACAGTCCACATCAAATGTCACTATTCCCAACATTACGTCCTTAACACTATAAGAAACTAACAGGTCCCTTCGAAATAGAAATGAGAAGGAAACTTTACTATTCACTGCTGTTGTTCACATTCAATCAAGAGGTCAGAGATTCGAGGCAAGAGCTATCATCGACCCTGGATCTCAGTCAACATTCATATCCGAAAAGCTAAAAAATCAATTAAAACTACCTACTAAACCAAACATAGTTCACGTTTCTGGATTGAGTCAAACCGTATCGGAAATTTCCACAAAAGCTTGCTTGTTTAACCTTTTTTCCCGAGTGGATCCTAGTTTTAAATTAGAATTTTGGGCACCAGGACTCAAAACCCTTCCTCCTAATTTGCCACCGCAAACGTTATACTCGAAGCACCTAAGCAAAGCAGCCACCCTAGAATTAGCAGACCCTTGTTTCACTACAAGTCGTCCTATAGACTTATTGATCGGTCTCGATTTAGGCCCGTTGATTTATTGCTTAGAAACTCCAATGAAATCGATTGGATCCCTTTTGGCACAGAAAACCGTATTTGGCTGGATTGTGGGGGGACCAGTTTTACAAAAGACTCATTCCATATCTTCAGTATCACTCTGCAACACTGTATCAACAGATCAAATCCTCACACGCATGTTGAGATCAGATGAAGATATCTTTTGCGAAAATAACTACAAATCGTCTACGATTCGAAACACATCAGGGAGGTATATAGTTACCCTATCCTTCAAAATTGGAAACGAAATAGGTACATCTAGAAATATTGCGATGGCTCAGTTCCTACGTATGGAAAAAATGCTCAGTAATAGACCTGACATAAAGACGCTATATGACCAGACTATTCTAGAATATCTTGAGTTGGGACACAGGGACTCTCCCCCCTGGAAATCGAAAAAACTCCGAACTATTACTTGCCGCACCACGCAGTAATAAAACCAGACCTATTGACCACAAAACTTAGAGTGGTTTTCAATGCCTCCAATCCGTCTTCAAACAAAAAAAGCTTGAATGACATTTTATATCCAGGGCCCATTTTGCAACAGGATTTAGTGCTCCTAATCTTGAAGTGGAGATTCTTTCGTTACGTATTCAACGCATATATTACCAAAATGTATCGCCAAATACTCGTCGACCCAGCTCAAACACGTTATCAACGAATATTGTTTCGTAAATCACCCATTGATCCTATAGAGGACTTTGAACTCCTGACTGTAACATTTGGAGTAAATTGTGCCCCGTTCTTGACCATAAGGACATTATTGCAACTTGCGGAGGATGTTAAATCAGTTTATCCACGAGCATCAAAAATTCTACAAGAAAATATGTATGTAGATGACGTCCTCGCAGGCGGTCATAACTTAGATGACACTATCCATTCCCGAAGAGAATTATCGATTGCCTTAAAATCAGCTGGATTTGATCTGATAAAATGGACCTCCAATGACCCTCGAGTAATACAAGATTTACCACAAGAAACTCTCTTGCCTGTAGACTGGTTAAATTTGTCAGAAAATGTGGGAACAAAAACTCTTGGGATAAAATGGAATATTTCTTCAGATTCTTTCAATTTTACAGCGCCTGATGTTCAAAACGTGAAGTTTTATCGACCATAGCCAAATTCTTCGACCCTTGTGGATGGCTATCACCAATCATTGTCGAAGCAAAGATCATAATGCAAATGATCTGGTTAGAAAAAATTGAATGGGATGATACTTTAAAACCACTTACATGCATCAGATGGCAAACGTTCATAAAAAATTGCCCATCAATTGACTCGCTCAAAATACTTCGTTGGATAAAATATACCCCATCTTGTACTTTCGAAATACATGGCTTTAGCGACGCATCAGAAAAGTCATATGCAGCAGTTCTATACGCTCGAATCGAAGCTGACAATGGCTCTGCACACACTTTTCTCCTATCTTCAAAAACACGAGTTGCGCCTCTTAAAAAATTATCGTTGCCTCGACTCGAATTATGCGGATCTGTTTTATTGGCAAATTTAACCTCAGGGCTCCTACCAAACCTCCAGAGCTACAAATTTAAAACATATTTCTGGACCGACTCAACAATTGTGGTTGAAAAAAACTCCAAATTGCTGGAATACTTTCGTCGGAAATCGTGTATCTGAAATTTTGCAAAAAGTTGGAACACAAAACTGGCATCACATCGACTCCAAAGAAAATCCAGCCGACATCGCAAGCAGAGGATGTTCACCAGAAGATTTAAAAATAAACCATTTATGGTGGTTTGGACCTTCTTGGCTAAAATTTCCAAAACATCAGTGACCAGCACCAAAATCTGCCAATGACACAATTTTGGAAACAAAATTTTCATATATTTACAGCAATGTTACCACACCGAACTCCAAATTGGCATTGGTCGTGCGGAATATGTACGAAAGACCACCCACTAAAATCGTGTGAACGGTTTCTCAAGTCCAGTCCATTTCAGCGTTTTGAAGGCTGAACAAAAGCAAACCATTAAGCCAGAACAAGTTACTGCACAAGAACAGTCGAAATCGTTTCCCAAATCAACGAAAAAACCGAACATAACAACACCAAAAATCCCACCAATAGCTGTTGAAACAAAACAATTTGTATGGACAAAAGTATTTGTGCCTACTGCTACTGTAAAAATTACACACAACAAAATGGAAATCTGGTATCCAGTCCGAGCTGCTATAAATGAATCATTAAGCATATCCCGAATTTCGAAATCTTGTGTACAAAAATTAGTACTTCCAACCAAGAAAATAAGTGGTTTTCAATTTGCCAAGTTTCAAATAAAATCTCGCATGGAAAACTCGGTGGATCCGTGAAATAAAAGCCTTGGTTACTGAAGAATTACCTAAAAAAAAGTCCTTATTCTGGCCGAATGAAGAAAGACCCAACTACAGACTTTACTGATAATTTACTAGCAGATGTTGATCCCATGTCCAACACACCAATTTACATAGAATTGGGTTCAGATTTATACCCAGATATTCGAAGCGATGGAGCCTTGGACTCAGCTTTAAACAAAGTAATTGCCGTTAAAACCGCTTTAGGCTATGTATTTTCTGGACCCGCTGAAGACTTGGACCTTGCCTAAATACATCACCCTGGTATGGGGGGCGGAATGTTTAGAGATGTGCCCCTACTAATCAACAAAATTGACGACCCTGTATATATATGAATTTCTTTATTTTCTTTGCTTATTTTCTTACTTTAATTTGTCATTATAAACATTGAATTGTTTTTTTTTTAACTGTAAATTTTTATTACTATGTTTTTATTCATTCCTTCTCTTTACTTGAAATTTCTAAAAATAAATATCATAAATTAGTTGAGTTGTAACAACAGAAATAAACAGAACAAAAAGTGAATTCTAAAATAAATACAAACAATAACCATTGGAATTTAAATCAACATAATTGAACCGTGTTTTTTATCTAAGATATTGACCCTTAAACAATATCAATTTTTCAATATGGAAGGCAGTGAAAGATATTAAACCCTCGGGCACAAAGTCCTTTAAGGAAAGCTGACGGTAACTTATCCTACAGTGCAGAAGATAAGGCCAATTAATTGTAACGCTACCTAAGCACAGTCTTTCAACCCAATCCCCAAACAAATGATTTGTATTGGGGGAGACACTACACTAAATTATGACGAAATAATTGTTGTTAGCCTAGAGGACATTGAAACAAACATAAATGAAAATATAAGAGTTAGTAAATTCAATAATGCCATAAATGACTGAGGCAATAATTGCGCTATCAATAACTCTCAACGCGATCTAAAAACTAGAAGTCTTTCCAAAAATTAATAAGTCACTTTATTACTTGCCGAAGCAGTTTGAAAAAGTATTTCAAAAGAAAATTTTTGCATTCTTGAACGATGGAAATATCGTCTTAGTTCACCAGACAGGTTTTTCGTGAAAAACACGGAACCTGTCTGGTCCGTGTTTTTCACGAAAAATATAGAAAAATATAACTTTTATACTTGTAACCACTACTTGTGAACTTGTAGACCTTTTTTGGCAACCCCTCCATTAGAGATTTGATAGTTGTTTCAGTTACTTTTTTACAACTCTCTGCCCATCTGCTTTTAAAATTTTCAATACCTTGGAACACCACTTTTGTCCTTTTGGATTCCCTTTTCACAAAAGCTCAATATCTCTTCACTAGTCTTAGCTCCTGACAATTTTGAGTATTGACCTCTCTTGGTTCAAAAACTATGTTATTGTTTTGGTACCACTCCAGAGCTTTCTTATGTAGCGAAATGATGCCAACTCAGGCCAAAAATTTTTTGATTTGTAGGACCAATTTGGATTTTTTAAAAATTGTTTAATAATTTATAACAAGTACGTCTCTTTTGTCACTCATTTTGATCAAACTAACGAAAAATCTACTGTGCCATTAAAAATAATAACTGATATATATTTCAAAGATAACTATATTAAAAAAGATTTTAAATATTGCTTCAGAAAAAAGTTGTTACGAAAAACGTGTGTTAAATGCAGTGAAAAATACATTGCAAAACTGCAGACTCATCCCAACCCACTTGCAAGACTTCTTACTGAAGTTCAAACAAATACAAGGCTTCGTAGAGCCGACTTTCCATCGCGTTATTAGGAAGACAGATTATTCACCTACCCATGCTCTAGTAACAGATAAAGTAATGTCTAGTTTCTAGTTTTAAGATTTGAATACATATTGTGAGGCCTTTAAAGAAGGGCAGATTCAATATATAAATCTTTATTTATCGTTAAAAAAAGATGCCCTAATGAAAAAAGTGCAATTATACATATACGACTATTTGTAAGCTGATACTTATGTAAGATATGTAATGAATTATTATCATGAAAATTGGGTTTTAAAACCGTTTTTCTATTCTTTAAAAATATAGTGAATACCATATAAATATTTCTTTTAATTTCTTTTTATATTATTTTTTTTTTCTTCCGTGAATTTAACAATGTTTGTTTTTTTTCATATACATACAAACATTTTTGAAAATTAGCTATTTCAAAAAATCAATTATTTACTTTATTTCATATGAACATGATCACTGTTTAAAAAATTATCTTCTTCATAATCCAAAACTACTCATAGAGAGTTTCGATAATAGCATTTCATAAAAGTTTAATTTTCGACTACTTCAAACATAAAAATTTAAGACGAGCTGTCAGAACCAGATCTTTTTGAATCTTATACTGTTGATTATAATTATCTACAAATATTAAGGATTTGGTTCTTATGAAATTTTCATTGATATATTCATGTAAAGCTATTTAATTTGTGCTTAATTTATTATTATTATTTTATTTTATTATTATTATTATTTTTTTTTTTTTTGTGATGTTTTTGTCTTGTAGAAAAATATAAATAATAGCTTTCAAAATAAAATGTATAAATCATTAAAATTGTATAATTTAGTTTCCCGTTTTTTTGGGAATTCTAGTTGAACATTTACCGGGATTTTCCGGTCGGAAATTCCCGTTTTCCTAAACCTACTTATTGATTCATTTGTAAACTAAAATGTTTATTTAAATAAAATTTGGGCTGTTAACTTATCAACTTCAAATCCAAATCTAATGCTTAACTTTAGTCAAAATTATTATTTTGTATGAAACCCAGTTGGAAATTGTGTCTTGAAAACAGTTTCATAAGTGACTTATATTGTAAAAGTCATTAGGTGATGACATTTATATGGGATGACTACATAACGTTTCAATACTTTTTCTTCAGATTACTATCATATGAAAATAGGAGTAAGTCTTAATGACTTTGATAGCTAAAAAATCTACAATTAGACAATTAGGAAAAATATTAAAAACTACAGCGAAATAAATATGATTTTATAAAGCAGAAAATAAGGCAGATCTAAATGCATAAACCTAAATTTAATGGTCAGATGTACGAATAAATTCTAAGAAAAAATTAATTTCATTAATACACTCATACTTTTTAACTTTTAAAGCATTAATACATTTTATAAACTGTTTATATTCTGTGTTCAACAACTTTAAAAAACAAAAAATATTTCAGTAAGATTTTATTTAACAAAAACTCCATGACAAATTAGTTAAAAAATATAAACTTTCAAACATTTGTTAAAAAAATATAAAATATTAAAATTGAGCAAACAAAATAAAATTTCACGTAAGTCTTTTCGAAAAAATTGTTATTTAAAAAATAAATAAAACATTCATTTAATTCGTTTTAAAAATTCTGATCGAGTTATCTCATTTGGAAGAGCAATTTCCATGCTTGCAGACAGACGTCAAGACTGCTTTGAGCCAGAATTGCTACCAACAACAATTAAGATAAAGTGGAAATAATTGTATTGCAGACGCAAAATGCAACTGGGTTTAATATTGATATTAGTTTTATTAAATTTTGAATTTGTGTTAGAATACTTCATAGTATCTTTAATAAATTAATTTCTATTATTACCAATAAATTGTATTTCTTTTAATAAATGCATATAAATCAGTATGAAGATTAGTATGCATCAAGTATGCATTATTGACTGAATGCTGATATTTTTATAGACATGTCAGCAGTAGTGATCAAAGATGGAAAAAGTATCAATGACAATACATTGAATTTTTAAATCCAATATCATGCGGACATCACTTAGTTATGTCATTAATTTGTGAGCACTATTGACAACATGCTGATTAAGTCCTGAAGAAATTTGACAAAATATATGAATATATCAGTAGTTGTGATGATGTAATTTGTATGGGCACAAATGACAAAGTCAGCAGTGATTCTGACGCGTCATGAAATTGTCTTATAGTAATTTCCAACTGGGAACAATGTATTTTGTCTAGGGTTACTAATCTTAGATTATGCTTTAAAATTTGATATGTTAACAGCCCTTCTTACTTACTTCTAAAATAAATGTATTCTGTCCTTGGTTTTCATACACAAAAGCGTCATAAACTTGGTTTTCAAAAACTGGACTGTAAATATTTTCTGGAAGCAAGTTAATTTTTACTCTAGCAAAACTGGTATGAAGTCCATCGGTAACAGAAATATTTAAAATAGTTTGTTTATGGTTTTGAAGTCTTTGGTTATTTTGCAAAATTATAATTCCTGAGAATTCTTCAATGGAATACAGTTGGTGCTCATTGCCGTCAACAATTTTGTAACTTATTTTGTTGATATCGCAGTCATCTGCATCATATGCTTTCGCTATTGTAACAAATTGTCCTCTTTTCGCTGATATTGACAATTTACTTGAAAAAGAAGGTTCTATAAACTTCGGTGCATTATCGTTTAAATCTGCGACTGAAAAGAAAAAAAACAATAAAATAAAAAATATAGTTTATATCGTTTAAATCTTTGATTGAATAGAAAAAATAAATTTAAAATAAAATAGAGTAAATATAAATGCGATCAGTTGAAAAAAACAAATGATACTATATTAAAACGGGCTGTAATCGGGTTTCGTATTTCCGATTTCAATGAAATTTCCGGTTCAATAACAAGGTATTTTGAAAATCGAAAATTGTTTCATGTTTAACTGCTAATATCTTCTAAAATATACATGAAAAGATAAAAAAGAGTGTTGTTTTAGACTTGGAAAAGGTATTATATTTTTATTAATTCTTAAGAGGTTTATATCAATTTATGCTTTTCCTTAACCTTATGACAAAAATACGAGTATATGAGGAGCCGCAGAACAAAACGTAGACCTCTTAAACGTAAAGCAGTTTAAGTCAAAATATCATATTCTTTCTGAAATTTTTAATTTATTATGAATAGTGTATATAACTAATAATTACTCAAAAAGATGATTGGAAATGGTCTAAGGTAGGAGAGGTGAAAACAATTACATAAAATAAAAAATTGTGACATTATAAGGTAATTTCATGTAAAACAATAATCTTATTTGTCAAAAATACGATTTTTCTCCAAAAATAGGAATTTTCAAAGCCTAGATCCAAGCAGATCCAGGGTATACTAATAATAAATAAATTCATAAGCTCGTAAGATATAGCGCTTTAACTAAAAAAGGTTCTTTAAACCTCATTCTATACTGTAAAATATTAAATTATAAACTACAATTCCTTCCAGCCTTAAGTTCATCTATATTTAAAATTTCTTTAAAATCGGTTTAGCGGTTATGCGTGATTTCGATCAGCGGTTTAGACGTGACAAACACACATTTAATTTTATAATATTAATATGGATATAGTCAAGTTATGAAATGTAAATAGTTGAAATGAAGATAAAATGTTAGAAATAAAAAATGCCGAATCCAATATGGGGTTAAAACTTAAAAACTTTAATTAAAAATCTACTTAATTTCAAACGATTATAAATTACACTTTGAGCGCCATATTGCATCCGCAATTTTGAATTTCTTATTTTTTATTGCAGCCATCTTGGATTTTGAATATTCTTATTAGAAATTCGTAATCAGCGTCCCAGAAAACCTTTTATGCGATAAGCATTTTTTACATACACCAAGTATTCTAATTGCTTTCGCCTTTCCGAATTCTGAAAATCGAAAGCCATAGTTGTATTCAGAGACCGAAAATCTCTTCAATGTAGAAATTAAAATTTACGTAAAACAAAAAGAAGAAAAAATTTACAGCCATATTGGATCCGAGATTTTTAATTTTTTATTTCTCCTTACAAAATCGCAACCAGCGTCCGAAAAGCCGAAAGCTGATATCTGATTTATTTTTTACGTGAACCAAGTGGGCGTAAAATATTGGTGTAATATCCAATCGAAATCTAACGTAGCCTATAACCACCTTCGGCACTGGTAATATCCGTATGTCAAATTTCGTTAAAAACGGTTTAGCCGTTTAGACGTGATTGACGAACAAACAAACAAACTTACAATTAATTTTTATAGTATATAAGTTTTGTCGAAAGTTGGCGTGGCTAACAATGAGAACATATTTTTGCATAGAGCCAATGACGTTCTACATATGTGCCAAATATTATGCAAATCGCATAATTATTAACGTGATAAATTGTGAAAATTACTTTTTTAAAAGTAGTCGTAAATGTGGGTGTGGCATACCATGGAGTCCTTATGTAGCTCATATCATTGCCAATAAGATACTCTATCTCCATACCAAATTTTGTATTTATAAGTTTGGAGTTTGGGTGTAACGATGAAAATGTAGACTTATAGTCGGAAGTGAGCGTGGCGAACAACAAGGACACATTTTTGAATAGAGCCAATGACGTTTGACATACATATTTGCGGAACTTCATGCAAATCGCTTCAGAAGTAACGTGATAAATTGAGAAAATTACTTTTTTAAAAAGTAGGCGTAAAATGTGGGTGTGTCATATGATGAAGTTTTATCATAGCTCATATCATTACTAATAAAATACACTGTTCCCGCACCAAGTTTTATGTTTATAGGTTTGGTAGTTTGGGTGTAATGATGCCTCAAATATAGACTTATATTCCTGTCTAAAGTGGGCGTGGCGAACAACAAAGACATATTTTTGGATAGGGCTAATAAAGTTCTATACATATTTCATGAAAATCACTTAGGTACTAACGTGATAAATAGAGAAAATTACTTTTTAAAAATTGGGCAAAAAATGTAGGCGTGACATCCAATCGCGATTTATTATAGCTATAACCTGCTCCGGCACCGGTGCTAACTGTGTGTCAAATTTCGTTAACATCGGTTCAGCCTTTTAGGCGAGTTTGATACACAAACAAACTTATACCTCATTTTTATAATATGGATTTCGTAATGTTGAATCGACAGTTTAAAATTTAATACAATATTTAAAACTAAAAAAATTTTTGGACCGGAAATCGGACGAAATTAGGCCAATAAATAACTTCAGTAACTAATTAATTATTAAAATGTGGGCGCAAAAATTAAAACAATATTAAAAATTATAGGTCTTAGGAAAGGTAGGTGCGCCCTTGCTCCTATCAAATTAAATGTTGTATGACCGATAAAAAAAACCTATTTCCAATGACTATCGCAAATTTTACTACTGATTGACCAGTATTTTAGAAGAAAATGCGTTTTACAGATTTAAGGTTATATGGGAGGTAGGCGTGTCCTTGAGCCGATATTTTTAAAACTTCGTATTTATTCATGCTATTCTTAAAATAATATGCGTACCAATTTTCAATTTGCTAGGACAACTCCTTCTATTTTTGTCCCATCGTTAAAAGCTAGTTTTTTACTTATTAGGTAAATGTTGTTTAACTTGTTGTTAAGTTAATCCACAAACAAATTTAAACGAGCTTTAACTAATAATGTTGCTTCTCAGTGCTAGATTAAAAGTGCCAAATCGCTAAAATTGCTGAACTCGAAAGTTATTTATTGCACTATGCATAAATTGAAGAGCATCGTATGGGGGCGGAATCATTCCACCTGCAATTGATAGCTGTTGATAAATGTAATAAACCCTCCAAAGGATTTTTTTCTGACAAGCAAAATTTTTATTTTGTGACCATTTAAACTTTTATAGTTTTTCCACTAAAGTAGTTTCAGATTAATAGAAAATAATAATATAAATATAGTTTGAAGCTCAATTATTTGAATATAAAAAGTTTAAGCATTTAAAGAGCAATATTTCATAAGAACTTTCTATTCATCTATCCCTCATTATAAGGCGTCATTTCTTGTCCGTTTTTTCAAAAATTTAATAAAAGTCGGTTATAACTTGAGATTAATGGTTTAAAATATTCTACAAAAATTTTCTACGTCGAATTTCACCAGGGCTCACCGAAGGTCTAAAGTTCATCCTGCGAAGCATTTGAAAGAAGAAATGTTCCCTTACAAAGAGAGATAAATGAATTGAAAGTTGTAATGAAATATTCCCCATTAAATGCTCTAAATATTTATGCGAAAATAATTTAGCTTCGAATTATAATTCATTTATCTGAGACTTCTTTGGCGTAAAAATATAAAAGTTTAGAAGGTCATAGAACGAAAATTCTGTTTACCAGCGAAAAATCCATTGAAGAGTTTACTACACTTATCAAAAGCCATCAATTACAGATGGAATGAGCCCCCAAAACTCTGTGTTGTTAAAAATTTTGTAAAATAATGAATCAGACTTTTTCTTCATATTTTAAAAGTAAAAAAATAATAATTTATTTCCTGATTTGGTTTGAAAGAAGTTCATCGAATAAATAAAAAAAAAAAAAGATATGGTAAATTCTTATTACACATATTGATTATTTCTGATTCAATTGTATTTTACATTTGGTCAAATCGGACAACTTTCCTTTTTCGACTTTTGTCAAGCTAAATGCCACAGTTTGCGATGGTCGCATGTTTACGAAACAAGAGGCAAATTGCAAATTGATTACATACGGTAAACTATCCATGGTTAAGCTTCCCTTTTTGAAGACGAATTTATTTTGATTATTGAGTAATTTGTTAGTTGTAACGAATTTCTGCATAAACTATTGTATGAATTAAAAAAATATTCCCAAAACTTTTTCATTATGAGTATTAACATTTAGTATTACATTTAGACATTAGGGGTACAACTTTTTACAAATTTTGCGAAAAATTCACAAGGTATAACGTTATATGTCATGAACAAATATAAAGAAATGCGATATTAAAATTCCGCTGCCCTTAAAAAAATTTTCGCTCCAAACACGAATGGAAATTTTTAATTTAAATTTTTTTAAATTTGTTTATCTAATGCAACGGTTCTCAAATGGGGGTCCGCGACCCACAAGGGGTCCGTAAGGACATTCGTGGGGGGTCGCGAAGAGATCCCGAAAAAAATATTCTAGTACAATTGTTAATGTAATTATTATGCATAAGTTTAAATAAAATAATGAATCTATTACAAAATGGAAATATTTACGTAATTTTTTTTCTAAAATGAGTTCTTTTATGAATCAACTATTGAGGAAACCTTCGATTGAAAATATTATGCTTGATGAAGACAACAAATAAAGAAAGTGATGATTTTCAATGACACATTGTAAAGAAAATTACTATGTGGCAGGGAAAACAATTAATTATAAATAGATAAATAGTTCACTTAAATTTGATGAAACTATACATTTTTCACATGAATAAAAGTAGGTTTTATTTTTTATAAATAAATTATACCAAGAATTTTTTCATAAATTCGTTTAATACCACTTTCGTATTTTAACCATAGAATAAAATACTATTGAATAAGATTATTAAAATTTGCTCGAATGGTGCGTCTTCTTAATGTTTATTATATACAATTTTTATAGAATGGAGAAGTTTCCGGGCAATATAAAGAAAATTTGCTTATGCAACTTTTTAATTTAAAGAAGGACAGTTCTTTTCATGAGAATATTGATAAATTATCAGATTCATTTCAGAATAAGTTAAAATTTAACTCATGTGTTCAATTTAATGTTGATTAAACAGATTTAAAAACATTTAAAATGAGTAATGCGGAAGAAAAATCCGTGCATATAAATCTGGTTCTGAAAACTAATATTTTTATTTAGGGTATTTATTGTTTTTGCTGGAATAAGTTCACTTTTTTCAAACATTTTTTTATTTTTCTGCTGAGCTTTCCCTTCAAATTCTTTTTGACTACACAGAAAAAAATATTTCAAATAATTTTTTAATAAAATTATTAATTAACTTTATATTGGAATTTAATTATATGATTTATTAATATAATTAATTTTCTAATTGGTTTACAGTTTTGATTTTTAATAAATTGACAACTGTTAATAAAATATAAAGAAAAATTACATATTTGTCTATAAAAGTACAGAAATAAAATAAATTTAAATAAATTTTCAAAAATTTTCAGCTCATTGTATCTATTTAAGGAAAAGAAGTAATAATAATATCAATTATTCTAGTTATTAATATTATCATTTTGATGATTGGAGCAAAATCAATTAAAAATTAATTAATATTACAAATTTCGTAATTGAAGTCCATTTTTACTTTTTTCTGTGTATGGCGCAAAATCCTTCAATTGGGCGGAGTTTTGGACAACTTGATGGATTAGCTTCTTTCAATACAATCACAACACCCATTCATCATCGCTTGCGGCTACATTGAGGCGTAGCCACAAAAAAATGCACACAATGTGCACCAATCATAATTCTGCAAAAATTTCGTCTGAAGTATTTTTGCGTCCTGTTTTGCTTCTAAATGCTTTATTGCGTTCCTATCAGGAACTTTTTGTACCTTGTACCTTTTCATGCCAGATTTCTTCTTAATTTCTGACAGAGCAATTAACTTTTACTTCCTAAAATTATTTTTTTTCCTCCCTACAGCCTTTATATATTTTTATGTTCAATTCCAATTTTAAGAAAACCAACTTTGCTACTTACTACAATAAAATTTAGCACAGGGCTTCTGAGCATATAGAAGAGAATGATGCAAGATACAAAAAGTCTCTTAGTATTCCAGATCTCATGAGGCCAAAATAACGTTGTAACTAATAATATTATAAGTATGCTCTTTTGTTATAATTTTTGCATAACATCTTTTGTGATTTTTAAATTAGTAAAAGTTGTAGTGGGTCGCGGTTCCATTTCAATGTCAACAGTGGGTCGCGAAGCAAGGTCATGTGAGAACCCCTGATCTAATGCATAATTTTTATTAGAAACCAAGTTATATTATCTAACTACTAGCATTGCCATCAACAAAAAAATTGTTTTCATAATAAGCGATAACTTCGTAAATTTTGTTGCAGAAATTCATAATATTTTTTATATTTTTTTTAACTTTTTTTCTTTAAGTAACATGTTAAATGAATGTTTTAGTCAAAATAAATATTTAAATGTATATTAAATAAATTTTTCATTATATTTGGCGGTTAAAAATTGTGATTTTTATAAAACTTCTGAATTACACAAAAGCTGAATAAATTGTGACCAATCTGACTTTACTACTTTATTTTATTGTTGTTACGAGCTTAACTTTAATTCATACGAATGAAATTTCCCAAGAGAAGAAAATAACATTACACCTACTAATATATAGCTTAAGAGAAAAATAAGATTTAATATAAGATAATAGGAAAGAAAGAAAGAAAGAAAGAAAGAAAGAAAGAGTTAAATAGTAGAACTAAATAAGTCCAGAAAATGTACTTATAAATGATTAATAATTTTTCTAAAAATTAAAAACAAATCTCTCTTTAGTAGAAAAAAGGTTAATTATTTTTCCAATTTTATACAGATATTTATTAATTACATTTTTTTATAAAAATTATATAAACATTTCTTTAAGAGAAAAACTTCAAAAGCGGTGAATATAAATCATAATATAAAGTACATTTTCCTAAGTCCGAAGCTTCCTTTTTATTAAGATGCTTTAAAATTTTGATAATTTAATTTTACTTTTAACTTAGAAAAATTTAAAAAAGCGAATATTAAAATAAAAAAAAAAACTTTACAGAACAATTTTAAACCATTATAAAGCTTCAAAAGCTGTGCTAAAAGATGCTTTTATAAATTATACACTAGTTTAAATGCTAAAAAAAAAACTTATTATAAACTTTCGATGTAAAGCAGTCGCTATTTATAAAGAACAGTGTTTATTTTTTTGGTATATGGTTAAACCTATAATCTAAAAAAACACTTTTTATAACCAACAATATTTTTATTAATCTTCAACTTAGAGTAATTATTAAAATTACGGTTAACCGGTTTTTAAGTAGACGGTTAACCGAGAAACCGGTTTTTAAATTTTACCTAAATTTCGGTTAACCGTCAAACCGGGTTTTTAAAAAGTCGGTTTTTTATAAACACTAGTCGTGACATCCAACCGAGTTCTTACATAATTTATAACCACCACCGCACGGCGGTTCCAAAACGCTTTTTGTTGGAAATAATTCAGAAACTATTGAACCGTTAGAGGTGTCTCAATTTCGAGTTGATTTGGAGGAGTACAGGTTCCGGGGGGAAGTGGGTGGCCCTCCAAAGTTACCCATCTAGGGTATGTAATTTTGAAAAATCGCCAAAAATTCATTTATGATATGACAGAAAAGAAATTTTATACATAGATAGTCCTTGTAAATCTCTAATACGCTTACATATGTAGTTTATCTCTTTTAGTTTAAGAGATATTCGAAATAAATGTATACTTAATTTTTAGCTTGTTTTTTTGGTTTTTTTTTCTTAGCGGGGATAATATTGCCCGAAAAAAGTTTTTTAAATATTTGCCAGATTCCTTACAAAATTCTAAATAATATTGCTGCAAAAATCATAAAAATATATAAACCGTAAAAAAATTATATTAATCTAAAGTTGAAACTTTAAAAAAATTTTAATTTTTTTGTTTCCCTAAAAGGTGGCAATATTCATTTATTGATAAAATTTGTTTTTTGTTTTGGGCTTTATCATTTTTTTTTATATTTTCAAGACAAATCTTAATGTAAATGCGCGTAAAGTTAATTCAGAGGAGTTTTGGGCAAAGGTCTGCCCACAACCCCTATCCAAATTTTGTAAATTTTGGATTCTTTATTTTTTTGTTATGTTCTCAAATTGCAAAGCTAGGATCGACTTAAAATTATTTTAATTTTATAGCTCTAAATGTAATGTATACACCCAAAAACTATTTTCTGCAGTCATATGACATTCCAATAACTCTTTTTTTTTTTATAAATTTTAAATCTCCATATTCTAACCTTTTCTTAGATACCAAATACTTGTATAAAAAGTTTATACGGGGTAAAAACTAAAAATGAGGTAAAAATTTATTTCGACCCGAATATCTCTTAAATACTATCTTGTATATATATAACACTTAAAAGAAAGATATAAAAAAAGTAATAAAATTTCACCCATCTATTTAAAAAAATAATAAAATATGTTTAACTAAGTTTGAACACATAGCCTATAACCACCTCCGGAACTGGTACTATCGGTGTAGCCGTTTAAGAGTTTTATAAATAAATAAATTGCGGAGATACACAACCTAAAAGTCCTTGATAAAATATTGTACTGTTATTATTACAAAATTATGATTTTTTTAATATTAAATGAACTAGAATGCTTCTAAAATTATTTATTTAGGTCCTGTTAAGGAATTTAAATAGAATTTATATTTTAGGAAGTACTTCATTATTCATCATTATTCAAAAACAGAACATATTTTTGTAATTTTTAAATTTTTGCGAACACATACTTTAGAATTTTTGTTCCTGTATAATTCCTGGACAAGTAATTAAAAAAAATTTTGTTTATATGAAAGTCCTACACATGAACAATAATTCTAAAAAACAAATGACTTTTTCTATGTATCTTCGGAAGTTATCGCTATTTTACTTATGCCGCGTGGTTAAATTGTTAAACTTTGGAAAACACGAACACGCGAGTAAAAAAATCTTTCAAGTGACTACGCGCACAAAGCGAAAAGTGTACTCAAATTGTATTTGTGGCGTCCACAAAGGTAAAACTGGAAGAAAGCAAAATCTGTACGAAAGATGTCCGAGAAAAGTCCCATTACTAAACTACAGACAGGTGCGCAATCGCCTTTATTTCTCGATACTTCACTCCGACTGACCCCATACGAAACACTCTCTACACAGAGGAGTTCAAAGCAGTTCTTTTTGGTACATATGGGATGCACCATCTTTTTGATGGTGGGTATAAAAAAAGAAAAAAATAACTAATGGATACCATTTTATTGTTGAGAAGCTTGTCTTGTAGAAACAAGATTGAATATTATGATTGAAGTTTATGTTGTAAAAACAAGATTTTCTTCATGAAAGCATTCTGATAATAGTGTCTAGAATTAGATGGGTAAGTTTTGCCTTATTTTATAACGTTGAAATATTAATAAACCCCTTTGTTTTAATGAAAAACACAATTTTGTTAAAAAATTATACAAAATCTTTGTTTTTAAATGAAGTTTTTCACATTTTTTGGAGCATATTTTTCGTTTTTTACTGCATATTTAATGCGCATAAAACCTATTTTTTTTAGAGCATTTTGTGGTTTCATTGCTTATTACATTACGATTAGTTAAAAATTACTATGTTTTATCCCAAAAATCTTATATATCGAAGGTCTATATATGTTCTCTATAGTGACCCTCATCTATGGTATAAATTTCAAAGTAAAATTCTATTTATTTAGATTTTATCAACGTTTTTTAATTCCACTATCTAACACAATAAATATTAACATTAGAGTATATTATTTTTTAAAAATTTATCTTACAGTTATGCAAACATGAAAAGAGAATTATTCCTACAAAATCTTGAGACTTTCACAGTAATATTTCTTAAGATATACGATAATTTAGATGTTTCTTGCAAGGACCGTAATGATTATGAGTTTTAAAATAAAAATTAACAAATAATCATTATTTTATGATTTTTATTTTTTCGCTAAACTTTTAATGATTATTTTTGATTTTTATTTTTTTACTCAACTCATAATGATTATTTTTGATTTTTATTTTTTTTTTGCTCAACTCATAATAATTATTTTTGATTTTTACTTTTTTTTGCTCACAATATAAAACTTAACATGAGAAATTAAACTTTTATCTAGTAAAAAATTTTCTTTAAGTAAAAACTTTGATTTATTGCAAATAATTTTATTTTTAATAAAAAAAATTGATTTTTAATAAAAAAAAAAAAATAAAATTTTAGACAAAAATTTGCATTTTATAAAAAAGAAATTGGATATTTTTTAAAAAATCTGATGAAAAATATATTATCACACTTGCCTTTTAGAAAATAAATCTAATTTACGATGAGAAATCTTTTTTATTAAAAATTGCATAATAGTTTCATTTCTCATGTTAAGTTTTATATTGTGAGCAAAAAAAGTAAAAATCAAAAATAATCATTATGAGTTGAGCAAAAAAATAAAAATCAAAAATAATCATTAAAAGTTGAGCAAAAAAATAAAAATTAAAAAATAATGATTATGAGTTGAGCGAAAAATCAAAAATAATCATTAATATTGATTTTTTTCATAAAAAATCATTCCGGATGCCGATAGAACCTGTTCTGAAGATTACATTTCTGTATTTAACACTTTTATCCGGTTGTTCCTTGTATCCGATTTTTTTTGTTTAAAATTTCAAGAATAATGATTATTTTCTGTCCCTGCTTTCTTGTATTGGGCTAACATTTTCGCCAAAGCTACCCGCATTATTTTCATCTGAATTATGAAAATTGATAAGGAAATTATTACCGCACAATTTTAAAACTTTTGCTAATAGTTCTTCATTTAAGCGATAAATAGTATTTACATTGTATGAGAGGTAGCACTTCCACTGTACCTACCCCCTTATTACACTGGTCGACAAAAAAATACACCACAGACGAATAGTTGGACTTGATGTATTTTGATGTGCTAAACACGAATCAGCTTTCAGTTTTTTTTTTTTTTCATATGGTCTGGATTTTTTTATGGGCATGTCTAATATTTCGCCCATAGTAAGGCCATTACTCTAGTATATTTCCTTATAACTCAAGAACGGTGTGTACGATGACATAAGTGTTATACCAAAAGATACGGACTAAAAATATCTTCAAATCTCCCAAACATAACTTTTTTATGTGCTCAATAGTTTCGAACTTATTTTTAAATAAGTGTCAAAAAAAAAAAAAAAAAACTTTTCATGCAAAAATTTAGATTTTTTTGTTACTAAAAATTTTTTTAATATATGAAGACATCAAAAATGTTTCAGTTTATCATCTTTATTTAAAGTTGGTAATGCTGCGAATAAAATAAGGCATGTATCTTTATTGATTGCATAAATCTCAAGGTTGGAAAACGAAACGAATAACGGTATCGGTATTTAATTTAATTTTATTTAAAATTATATCGGTATACCGGTACCGAAACTAAAATACCGGTATTATTAAAAACTGGAAAAAATCTTAAAAAAGATAAATTTTTAAATAATTTTTAATTTAAATTCGAAAAAAAAAAAAATATATATATACATAATAAATTTCTTTTGAAATTTTTTGAAATATGAATATTTTTCGTTAAAGAATATCATAAAATGATTACAAATGCTTACTTAATGACAACAAAGCATTTAGGAATATTAAAGTTAACAGTACAGTACAGTAAAGTTAAAAATTTGACCACAATTTTTATTTACCACAGTTTTTTTATACAGACGAAAATCGTTCAATTAATTTTGCAAACATTTTTCCGAAAAAGCTAATTTTATTCTGCAAATTTAATATAAAATTGCATAAAGGCAAAAAATCCTTGACGTAGCAGATAAAAACAGAATAGCATAAAAAATCATTTCTGTATTTTTTCAACGCAACAAAAATATGGAAAATGCCAATCACGATAAAAATTTGTAAAGAAAATATAACTCCCCAAAGAGTCTTTAGGTTATATAACTGTAAGAGTAAGAGTTAATGTGTCAATTACAGACGACAAAATGACAAATTTTGTATAGGAGAAATAGTGCTCCAACAAGAAAGTACTAATTTGGTCCCTAACTTCCCATTATCCCATTTACTCACTAGAATTTTTTAAAGTTGCAGGATTAAAACGACGCATCATAATCATTTTCAAATGTAATTCAAACTCTAAACCCGTACTTTATGATTTCCCGGGATAGCGGGAAAAATTTTCAACTTTTAGGGATCCCGGATTAAATACTTTAAATATCTCTTCAATCATTAGTTGAATAACTGAGACCCAAAAAAGATATGAAACTTTCCATTATCAGATTTAAACAGGATTGTAAATGTACAGATAAAAATAAATTAGAATAATTGTTATTCTACTGACTTATACAGTGGCTCAATAATGTAGTCGGACAAACATTAGGATAATATTAATATTTTTCATATTAAAATTAACATTATGATGTTTTTTTTTTTTCATTATTTTCTATGTTTTTCTATTGCCTTCTAAAAACCAAAAATATTTTAGTAAGTTTGTTTCCTTATTTAAATACAGTGGTTTCCAGGTTTTACGAATACTCAGTTTAACGAATTCGAGATTTAACGTACGTCCAAATTTTTAACATTGAGTACCTTATATTACGAACAATCTGTATATTTTAGTACTCGATATAACGAATTTTCCCAAAAAAAAAATGTGATTTGAAATCTATAAAAATAAGAGAAAGTAAATAAAACCATTTCTCATCCTATTGAAAGAGTACTACTCTCACTTTTTATGGAAAAGGCAGAGAAAATTAGAGATTTTCGTTTGGGCAATATTTTTTTAATTTTCTAGTTTATAAATAAAAAAAAAACAAAGTAATAATACGATACAAAGCTGTTATTTTATTACTTTTCAAATATGCTTTCGGTTGTATTTTGTGCAATGTCATTTTATAATGTACCACCATATGTGATGCATTTATGCAAAAAAAATCAGCTTAAAATATCCAGAATTACTTATTAAAGCGATTAAACATTATAAACAGTTCAGAACAGTTGCACTCAAAGATCTACTCCCTAGTATTTGCCAATCATAATAAATTTATTGTAATTTATAAAAAACTGTTGTTCAAAGAAAAAATAATTTGTTTAAGAATTTTATTTTTCTTAATTTTTTATTTTATGTTTTTTTTATTTCTCACTTTTGTTGTTATAAGATAACTAAACAAATCTTCTAAAGTATATTTTGTTAGTAAAATATATTCGCGATTTAACGAATTTTTCGATTTTACGAAAAGACCTGACAATATATCATTCGTTAAACCGGGAAACCACTGTATTAGCAAAAATGATTCTCAGTGTAAAATAAGGTATCAAAAAAGAGTTTATTTTTAAACATACTTGGGGAAACCCCGTTTTATTATGCAGTTTTTATTTAAGCTGTATTAATCAAAAAAGTGTAAGAAATTTCGTCGTTGTACCAAAAATTTTTGTAAATGTCAAAACCAAAGTCATACACAACTGAAGAAATCCGAAAAGTTATTATAAAAAACTTTGAGGAAGGAAAAACTGTTCGAGAAATTAGTGGTTTAATTGGAAAACTAAAATCAACTGTTCATGACATAATTAAAAGGTATAGAGATGGAAAATCCGTGGAAAATAAGCCAAAATCAGTAAGACCAAAACTATTTACCAGCTCTGACGAACGATGGATTATCCAACAGGTTAAAAAAAAAAATCCTAAAGTTAGCGCTCCAAAATTAGCTAAGGAAAATTCTCAACGCATAAATAAAGATTGCAACCCAGAAACAGTAAGATTAGTGCTCCGGAAAAATGATTATAATGGTAGAATTGCTCGTAAGAAACCTTATATTAATAAAGTTAATAGAACTAAACGCATAAATTTTGCAAAAATGTATAAAAATATGGATATTTCTTTCTGGAATAAAGTATTATATAGAGTCGAAAGTAAATTTAATTTGTTCAAACAGTCCTACGTTTGGCGAAAACCAAACGAAGAACTCAAAAAAAAAACTTGAAAGCTACCGTAAAGCATGGAAGTGGTTCTGTTTTAGTTTGGGGTTGCATGTCGTTCTCTGGAGTTATGTATGGATGGCATTATGGACCAAACTAAATATTTATCTATTTTAAAACAAAATTTGGTGCCAAGTGTAGAAAAGTTGGGTATAAAAGACACATTCCAATTCTACCAGGATATGTGGCTATTATATAATTGCCCACACGTACTCGAGACAGCACCACAGTCCCCAGACATTAACGTAATCGAACATTTATGGGCACATTTGGAAAATTAGCTTAAAAAATATAAAATTTCCAACAAAAATGATCTTATAAAGGCACTGAAGGACGAATGGGCGAAAATTGATCCCTCTATTTGCAGAAACCCGGTGGAATCAATGCCGAGAAGATTAGAAGCAGTTATCAAAAGCAAAGGACTTCCTACAAAGTATTAAATATTAGTAATATTTACTTAAGCTAATTTTATTCTAAGTGTCCGACTACTTTTTTGGTGCTAACTTTTAAGATATAAATGAATTTTTTTATTTATACATGAATTATAAATAAATATTTTCTTTCATTTTTAAAATAGCGTATATTGTGACTTACTATTATAAAATAAAAGACTTTATAACCCCTTTCTTAATATACTAAATATTGAAGTCTATAAAATATTAGTTTTTGTTCGACTACATTATTGAGCCACTGTATATTGTAAAATAGGTTTTAAAATATCTGCACAATGGTTACACTGGTCAACAAAAAAAATACAACACCATATACGAATAGTTGGACTTGATGAATTTTGATGTGCTAAACACGAATCTGCTTTCAGTTTTTTTCTATCAGGTCTGGATTTTTTTTCATGGGCATGTTTAATATTTCGGCCATAGTAAGGCCATTACTCTACTATATTTCCTTATAACTTAAGAACGGTGTGTACGATTGACATAAATGACACACCAAAAGATTCGTACTAAAAATATCTTCTATCTATATCCCAAACTTCATTTTTTTATGTGCTCAATAGTTTCGGAGTTATAATGAAATAAGGTATGTGAACAATATTTTTTATTCAAGAATTTCGGAGTTATGGATCAAAATTTGCACGATTTTTAAAATTTTTCTTTTAATTTTTTGCTACTAATTACCAAATAACTAAGGAAATATTAACTGAACAAAAAATTATGTAAATTCAGCTTAAAGAATAAACCGTTATCGAGTTATACAAGTGTGACTGCCTATGGCGGGGTCATAGTACTCATTCCCATAAAAAAAAGATTCGTGATAGAAAAAAAAAATAAAAGTTGATTCTTCCATCTAATTCACATATTTTTTATTTTTTTTTTATTTAAGACGAAAAAAAAACTTTTTTTGCCCACTAGTGTATGCATGGGTATCCTAACTTAACTGTGAATGCAATCAAGATTTGTCCATCAATTTTTATGATACGTAGCTTTATTTACTAGCAGTTTTACCAAAAAGGAGTTTCAGTAAAAAAAATAAATCTTGAATTTTTTTTTGGACACTTATTTCGAAATATCTCCAAAACTACTGAGGATAAAAATTTGTTAGTAGAACGACTTAAAGCCGGTTTTATTCCACATATTTTGGTGTATTATTAATACACCAAAATAACGGTGCATACCATTCTCGAATTATAGTGAAATATACTCGAGTAATCGGCTAATTTAGGGCGCAATATTAGACACGCCCATAAAAAAAAAATTTCAACCTGATGGGAGAAAACTGAAAGCAGATTCGAGTTTAGCATTCCATCTAGTCCAATATTTTATTTTGAAGGGGCACGAAAAAAAAATTTTTTGTCGACCAGTTTTATTAGTTAGCACCACAAAATTTTAAGACTTTCGTTGCAAGAGTTCTTTAGGGTATCATTTCCCTTACTTCGATCCCAAAATTATGTAACATATTTGAATTATGTTGGCTTTTAAAATTAATAACTAGTTTAAAAACTTTAAAAGTCATACATTAAATGGTATCTAATTAAATGTAGTTTCTACAGTACAAAACCCTCTATATTGTTACTTTATTTAAATATTGAATATTTTAAAAGTGCAAAACTCTCTACATGTCTTTATAATTGCCAATATTTCAAAATATTAAAAACAATTTATATGAACGATTTAGTCGTGGTTTTAAATAGTGTGAAGACAAATTTTTAAATACTTTAAAAATAAAGTATCAGAACACTTAAAACCAGATCTCAGTCATTTAACTAATAATTGTAGTGATAATAGTTTTTAATCCGGCTGCAAAGGTCAGCGATACAATTTTTTCTTTTTATAAAATATTTAAAAAATCGCATCATTTATTGCAATTTACAATCATTAAAATTTTTGCTGCTACCATATAATTAAATTCATAATATGCTCTTAGATTATGCATGATACAATAAATAACAAGGTACAATTATTAGAGAGTTGTCATTTCCAAGACTTGTAAAGTCAAATAATTAAAAAATTTAAAACAAAAAAATGCAAATGAAAAATTTAAATATCTTTTGTTTACATTTGAAACGTGGAAATTTCTTGAAAAGCATGGCATTAATACATGGATCCATATAGTTTATTAACATATTTTTTACAATTTATTATAATTTTTTTAATATGAAATATTTTTTTAATTTTTTCAAGTTTGTTGTATTTTTTTCTTTTTCTTTTGATTAACTTTTCAGGGATAATAAATTTGAGGATTTTCTCTTTAATAACACTGGTCGACAAAATTTTTTTTTTCCGAGCTCCTTCACAAAAAAAAAAAAAAAATGTAGACTAGATGGAATTCCGCATGCTAAACTCGAATCTGCTTTCAGTTTTTTTCCATCAGGTCGAGATTTTTTTATGGGCGTGTCTAATATTGTACCCTAAATATGCCGATTAATCGAGTATATTTCACTATTACTTGAGAACCGTATGCACGATTTATATAAATGATATACCACGATATGCGATAATAAAATTAGCTTTAAATCGCGTCTGTATTAAATTTTTGTCTGCTCAGTAGTTAAGGAGATATTTCGAAAAAAGTGTTGGAAAAAATTATGCAAAATTCAAGATTTCTTTTTTTTACTAAAACTTTTTTTTTTAAAGTGAAAACATAAAAAATATTTAAGTTTATCACATTTATCTCTAAGCTGACAAAACTACGAGTAAATAAAGTCAAGTATTGTACAAATTGATGCATAAATCTTTATTGGATTCACAGTTAAGTTTGGATACCCATGCATACCTATAGCTAAGTGGAAATACACTAGTGGGCACAAAAAAATTTTTTTTTTTTCGTCTTAAATAAAAATATAGTTGGATTAGATGAAATTCAACGAGCTAAATAAGAATCAGCTTTTACTTTTTTTCTATCACGCCTTTAGGCAGTCACACTTGTATAACTCGATAACTGTTTGTCCAATTAAGATAAATTTAACTTTAATATATAGCGTCCTAAATTGTCTTTGAGCTGAATTTATATAATTTTTTGTCCAGTTAATATTTCCGTAGCTATTCGGTAATTAGTACCGAACATTTTAAAATTTATTTTTTTTGAAAAGTGATGAAAATGTTGATCCATAACTCTGAAATTCTTGAGCGAATGAAAAATATTATTGACACACCTTGAAGGCAATTTTCGTATGCATCTTTTTATGTATAGCCTAAATTGTACAAACCATTATCGAATTTTATAGTGTGACCGCTGAATAAGGTGATGATATTAGTCATGCACCTAAAAAAAAATCAGTACCCGATAGAAAAAAAGTGAATGCAGATTCTTGTTTAACTCGTCTGAATCCACCTAGTCCACCTATTTTTGTTTCAAGAAAAAAAAAAAACTTTTTTTTTACCACCACTGTATTTCTACTGAATTGTGTGTAACATGGGTATTTTTACTTAACTGTGAATAAAATTTTAATTTTTATGATCAGTGCTATCAACACGATCAAAGTTGAAAAAGTAACACTTTTTTCCTTTAACCCCATATAAATAACATACATTTATTTTAAATGTGCATGAAGCGTTTTATTTTTCATAGTTTGCAACATTTGTGATGAATAAAATAATTTCAATTAAATCATGTAAGTATTTTTTTAATTAATTCAACAATTTTTGCAATTGACTTTCAACATTTTTTTCTTATTATATATTTTTTTTTTTTTTTTTTTTTTGCGCTGTAGTTTTTTTTTTTTTTTGTCAAACAAACAGGTTTATGCAAGAAGAAATAAAAGAACAAAAAAACAAAAGCAGACAAAAAACGTTAGCGAGTTATCGAGTTAGCTTTTATATACAAATTAAAGAAGAAACAAAACTTATATTATATTGTAATTATTTATAGCAACCAAACGGCAACACCTTTCTATTAAGAAAAAGAAAAATAGAAGATCAGTTTTAGTCGTTCTTGCAGCGTTGTCAACTTTTTTGAACCAAAACGCGCCGGTCATCATTTAAAAACGCGCTAAAAAGCGCTAAATTCTATTTGGATAAAATTTGTTTTTTATCTTTTAGTTAAATATTTTAGTTAAGAGCAAAACAACTTATTACATTATATTTGTTATTTTAAGTTCATGTTCAAATATTTAGTACACAGAGAAAACAGACTCGTTGTAGCAACCGAATTTCTTGCCAATCGAATTTTGACGGTTTCATGTACTATCCCACAAATTAATTGCTATTTCCAAATATTTCGTTTGACAGTACTTTAATATTACTTTAATACCGACCGATTTTAAATCAATTCGGTTAGCAGAAACGAAAATGTCACTAGAAATAACTGAATTAAAAGCTACTAATTCGGTTACCAAAACTGAAACAACAATTTGATTACGTAGATGTCAACAGCTTATTACGTTATTATTTTTATTATTATAATTTTTGATAATTTAAACACTTTTTTATTTACAGCATACAATTTATTCCACTTATTTAGTACATGGATGAAATTTTTGATTTTTACGCACAATATTGAGGAAGAGAATTATGAGCAAATACTGGAAAAAAGGTCTCGGAAATTGTGAATTATTGACGCCGCATAAGTCTAAATGAGAAAAAAGATAATATTATATTTGAGAACTTAAACCCTTCTCCACAACAGCAGATAAATATGTACCTACCCATCACGGATTCATTATTTTATATGAGCAACACTTATCCAAATTCTTGAAAAGTTCTGGATTTGCACGACAAATTTCTATTGAAATAAATTAATAAATAAATTCTACACTCTCAACGACAATAAGAACTTACCATCTTTTTAATTAAAAAGATTTAAACGACTGGTGGGTCATGCATTTGCTCATATTTTTGCATTTAAATTTCGTTCTGAGATTTTTGTCTTGTTTTCCTTTTCTTCTTATTTTAATTTTATATACTAAAATATTTTTTCAAAAATGTCAAAGAATAATTGATCTTTTGGGATAACCGAAGCTTCTCTTAACTATAACCGATTTGTTTAATATTAGAAAAAAAATATTGATAACTACAACTGAAAATACATTATGTAATCGAATTTTAGTTGCATCTACTATAATATTTTATATTTAAGAGCATATAATAAAATTAAATTTGGTTACATCATCCGAATTGGTAAATTACCAAATTAATGCTTACCTTAACTGTATTGTTTTTTGTGGGAATACAAATAATATTATGGGAACAGTAATATTGTTACAAATATAGAAAATATTTTAAATGAACATACTTTTAATAACTGCGATGTAATTTTATTTATTTCCTTTGAATTTTCATAATAGTAATCATTTTCCAAAAAATCTCTTTTCTGTGTGTAGTTATATATATTTACAATATTGAACATTAACGTTTTATAAAAACAATATTAAAGGTACTAAGAAAGGTTATACATTTGATAATAACTTTCAGTTTAAAGCTATTAAACTTGTAAATATGTTAAATTAAAATGTGAAGGTCTTAGGCCCAGCAATATACTGCTCACTTAGTGGCCAAATCCTGTTTTAAAACTTTTTTTTTTTAATCGCTTAAGCTTTTCCTAGGTGTGAAAATTGTGTGAAGTCTGAAAAAATTATTTATTGAAAATAAAATAAATAGAAATACAGAATACGATTTTTCGTAATTTTACAGGAGAAGGAAAATGCTGAATAATACCTAAGAAACTTTAGAAACTTTTAATTCAAACCAAATACCGAAACTAATTCTAAATTTTATTTCTGGAGTTTTCTACGCCTTAATATGTTATCTTAGATAGGGATTTTTTCAGTAAAATTTGAATAAACTAATAATTGGTGCTTTAAATTACAAAAATAAGTGTTTCAATAGATTACGGCAGGATTGTTTTTAGATATTGGAAATCGACTCTTCCTGATATTTGAGATGTTTTTTATTTGGAAGACTTGTTAAAAAGAGCACTTTTAGAAATACTCAGATATTGCTATTTTTTATTTCCATTCCATTCATCTTTGTTTGGAACATTTGAGTCACAATTTAAAATAAGAAATTCCAACACAATATGATATGTCTATGTTTCAAAACATTATTTTCATTAAAAATTCTATATTAAGTATGTATAATAATATTAATTATACATTTGAAGAACAAAATTTAAAAATGTTTAAAAACTTAACTTTCCTAGTATTGTTTATATTTTGCATAAAAAAAATAAGGTTTCTACATTTCAAATTCAGAAAAATTTAGAAAACATGATTAAAATCTGGAACTAAAACTAACCATACAAAACGCGCCAATTTAGCGCCTTTTCAAGAAAAAGCGCTGATGTAAAAAAATGCGACTTTTGGGTTGCTAAAAAGCGCTGAATCTAGCGCGAAAAGCGCTAAATTGGCAACGCTGCGTTCTTGTGAGATTGAAGTATACACATCAAATTAGTGAAGTGCGTTGCAAAAAAATATAATAAAAAAATAACCAAAAAAAAAAAAAAACATAACGGTGAAAAATAGTTTACATAAAAAACAACAAACTAAAATTTAAGTATAACGAATTAAAAAAAGTGTAAGTATTAAATAAAAATGAATATTGCTTGTTTTTTATGTGGAAAACTTTTTGATTTACCACAAAATTTATTTGAGCATATAAAAAACTATTCACTTCCCCCTGATGTGGCCCATATGTGTACATTTTCAAAGTGTTTTCAACAATTTTATGACAAAAATTCTTATAAAAGGCATGTTTTAAAACATTTTAAGCGCTTGAACATTGCAAGTGAAGAACAATTTCAGAATAATGAAAGAGATATCAAAGGAATAATCCCAGTTAATGAAAATGTCCCATCTTCTCTTCCACAATTGTTTAACTATCAAAAAAGCCTTAAGGTTGTCCATGATTTTGCTGAAAATTGTATAATAAAAATGCACTCGTTTAATAATATTTGCCGCGCCGACGTTTTTATTATAAAAGATTATGTTCAAGATTTTATTTTAAATCCTGTACTAGAATTCATTGAAAAATGTCAAAGTGGAGAAAGTAGCGTTGAAATCTCATTTTCCAATATAGTAAATGATATAAAATTATTATTTGAAAATGTAAAATCTGACTTCAAATTACAAAAAACACTTTCTAATAAGAGTCTCATTGGTGACGTAGAGTTATTGAAGATTGATAATAATCCTAAATCAAACGCCACAATTATGCCTCTAGAATTTCAGTTCAAAAAAATTTTTGAACGAAATAATTATCTTAATGAAGTTTTGAGTCATATTGAAAACACAGAAAAAACTAATAAATTTACCAATTTTGTTCAAGGTAATCTTTGGAAAGAAAAGAAAATGTTATATCCAAATAAGATTTTAATACCATTCTTTCTGTATACCGATGATTTCGGTATTAACAATCCACTAGGTGCCAAATCAAACAATAATGTCATATGTAACTTCTACTATTCTTTTCCGTGCATTCCAACAAAATCTTCGAAATTAAATGACGTTTTTTTAGCTTGTAAATTTAATTCTTCTGACATTAAATGTTATGGTAATGATTGTTTTGTAAAATTGGTTGAAAAGTTAAAAAAAATAGAAGTTGAAGGAATTGAAATTGAGACAGAAAGTGGTGTTAAAAAAGTTTATTTTATTATGGGTTTACTCCTAGGCGATAATTTAGGGTTAAATGTAACATTAGGATTTTCCAAATCTTTTTCTTCACATTATTTTTGCAGATTTTGCTTAACTAAGAAATGTGACGCTCAAATAGAATGTTGTGAAAGGCAGGATATACTTCGAAATCGAATCAATTACAGAGAATCAATAGATAGAGATTTCATGATTCCCACAGGTATAAGCTCCTATTGCATTTTTAACGATATTCCATCTTTTCACTGTACGGAGAATTATGCAGTCGACATAATGCACGATCTTTTTGAAGGCGTATGCCATTATATAATAAGTGAATCATTATTATATTTTATTAAAAAAATGCAATTCTTTTCACTTCAAAATCTAAATGATCGTTTAAGTAGCTTCCATTATGAGCAATACGACAAGGGAAGTGAGAAACATACAGTTAGTTATACTGAGTTAGAAAATCACAAATTTAAAATGTCTGCGAAACAAATGATTTTGCCATTATTTTACTGTTCTTATTGGAGATTTTATTCCAAAAGGCGACCAAGTTTGGGAATTTTTTTTTATAATTTTTTGAGTTAGTTGATGATATTTTATGTTATGAGATTTCGGATTCTCTTATATGCCAGGTCAGAAATAAAGTAAAAACTATAAACAAAAATTTTATGAATTTATTTAAACAAAAACTAACACCCAAATTTTATTTTCTAGTACACTATCCTACAGTTATGAAAAACTCTGGCCCATTGAGGAATTTGTGGAGCTTTAAATTTGAAAATAAGCATAAGGAATTTAAAATTTATTCCCATATTATAACCTCTAGGAAAAATATAGCAAAAAGTTTTTCACATAAACAGCAAATAATATTTGCTGATTTATTATTGCAACCAAATATAGTTCCGAATATGTTTAATAAACCATACTTAGATTTAAATGTAAAAAGGCAAGTTAGCAAAAGTCTAAATTTATCAATGGAAGGTTTTTCGCTATATTTAGAGGCAAAAATATGGGGATATAATTATACTCCACAAAAAAATGTGTGTAAGTTTAGCAATGACTTTGAAATATATAAAATTATGTTTATTATTCAGACAAGCACTAATGAAATCTTAATTTGTTGTAAAAAATTTTCCAGTTTTTAATAACCACTACGCCGTATTCGAATTCGTATCACTATCTAATATTTACAATATTATTAATGTATCGGAAATAGTTGGACCTCCCTTTCAAACATTGGAAACAACAACAGGAAACATATTTTTAAAGCCAAAATAATTTTATTCGAATATATATTAAAAATAAAAATGGATACCTCTTCTATCGATATAGATTTAAGTGATCTTTTAAGAAAATGGAACTTATTACACCTATATAACGAACTAAAAGGTAAGAAATTTTCGAAGTACATAAGAAAAATATATTGTTATAAATTCCAATTTATTTGTTCTATTTTTTAGATCAAGATATTACAGTCGATGTACTTAAAGTGTTAAAACCTCACCACATTTCCATATTACTCACCAATATATCTGTTGGAAATCAAGCTATATTTGAAGACCGATTAGAAAAGTGGAAAAAATACACTTACACCATTTAAGGGAAAGTTTAGTATTACAGATACTTCTTTAAATAATCAAAAAATGTATTTCGTTTTTGTTAAAGACATTTTAGCAAATATATATAATCGGAAGGAAATACTAAAGTTTTATGCCAAAAATAATATCCTGCACGAGGAACAACGAAATCTTCTAATCACCACCATAGCAAAATATATCGAAGCCAATGGAATTTCCTGCAGCATTTCAGACTGCTCAGATATGGAGAAACAAATATGTGTAATTTTTCCTTCAGAACAAATAGTAAGTTTTGTAATTATTTTTACATTCACATTTTAAATTTTAATATATGTATAATTTTTATTTATTTAATATTTTCAGGAATTTTATTCCAATGGTAAGCGTGGTAAAATTTATAACAAATTGGCTAATTTGAAAAGGCTTTCAAAGGATATTTTTAAAGAAAAACCCACCCCAAAAGAAGATGAAGTTTTTGGTAAGTACATATACACACTATTTAAATTTAAACTATTGCTATAAAAAAATTGTTCTTATTTAATAGAACCAGAAGAAGATGTGATCGCTGCATTACAATATTTACGATTGCCTACAATTACTACTGATGAATTTGACCTATATTGGCGCAAATGTGCCAGTTATAGGTTCAAACAAATAGCTGAGTCGAAAAATAGTGCCGAAATTTTTCATTTGTGGCCTGAATACAAAAGACCTTCCGGTTCAATTTTGGTAAGTTAAATGTTATACATAAATATATATTGAATCTTAAATTTGTAGAACTATAAAATTTCTCATCTTATTTTAAAGGTAAACATTGATTTTGGTTTAAAATATCCGTTTGCTAAAAAATTTGATGAAATATGGTCAGCTTATGGAGAAAAAATAATGTATTTGCTTCAAAGTAAAGTCAGCTGTACTGCGGTTTCAAAAAAATTGCAAAAAATTACATCAATAAATGAAGGTAAGAGATTTTTTTCACTTTTAAAATATAACAAAGGGAAACACTAATTGTGTGGCCCATTCAATTTGGATACATGTTAATAACAAGTACTTAGCCTCTAATCCACTTTTTTTGAATTGACTCTAATTCTCGCGAATTATAAAATCCTTATTTTAAAAATTGCGACTTACATCGAAAACTAGAGTTAATTAAAAAAAAGTGGATTATTACCTGTGCCGCAGATATTTTTTCTCATTTTGAAAACCTGTGTAATAAATTGGTTCCATTTTTTATCACAGTTTTATTCAATTTTAAAAATTTAAATATTAACAGTTTATTTTAATTTTTTCTAGAATCGAAAATTCTAACAACCCTTTGGAATGTTCATCATTTATTTCCACCCACGCAGAGAGTCACATCTGATGAAAATGGAGCGAAAATACGCAAGAAATATTCTGTACTCGATTCCCAGCAAAGTTTTGCAATTGTTGCTGAATCTGACGAGGAAATTGATATCAAATTAAAACTTCTTATGCTTCAGGGTCGAAACATTCAACCAAAGCTATTAATATCCGGTAATTTGGAAAACATAAAAACCATTTTTGTCTACTTCGACGGAATGAGGTATCCATTTTTAAATATGATTGATGCATTTGATATGCTTTTTAAACTCTTTTTTGTATTTAATCTTCAGTTTCCTGAGGAATCTGAACTATTTTACAATTTTATTCAGGTCTTTTTTTATGATATTCCTTCTTCAAAAAAATCTGTAAAAGTATCAACCTTAAAAGACGAAATATTAAATCTTAATATTGAATTGTTTAACTTTAAAACAAAATGAATTACTTTTGTATATTTTATTTAATATTATATAATAATTTTTTTTTTTTCTTAATAAAAAAAAAATATATAAATATAAAAAGTGTGTACATTTTATTTTGGGGATTTTACGAATAAAATTTTAATTAAATCCACTAAAAACTTTAACTATTTTCATATTTGAAACAATTAAATTTTTAATTGTTCACTTAATTAAAACAATAAACTTTTTAATTGTTTATTTGCAATATTTTTAATCATTTTGGATTATTAAATCAAATAAAAAAATAATTGATAATTTCTAAACAAAACTTAATTGATTCTATTAATTTTCTTATTTAAAATTTTGAAAATATTTTAATTAAATACATTAATTAATATAATATTATTTTAATTGAAAATATCAAAAAAATTTCCAATTAAAATCAGTTGTTTGATTTTGCAAATTTCTTTATAGGCTGTAATCTAAATATTCTTTTACTCAAATCAACGATTTTCGTGTTTAAAATGCATTTTAATTTTTTTCTGTGTACTGCGCAAAAGTGTCAAATTAACCATATGATACGAAAGTACTTTTTTGAAATATGACATTGGTAGTCTGTGGTTTTAACGTTCAAAATTAAATAAAAAAAATTGTTTTTTTTTTTTTTTTTTTTTTTTTGGTTTTGAAATTCATTTTTAGGCGCACATTAAAAAGTAATTTAACTATTGAGTCAAACATAGCGATAAGACATTTAAGTCCAGACGTATTAAAAAAATATTCTTACCTTTAATCCAAACATTTGTCCTAGATCGTAACGATGGGGTTCCATGATCATTAACACTAATAACAATGTGATATGATTTACAATCTTCGTAGTTTAATTGATGCTTTAAATATAATGAGCCATCTGATATATCAATATAGAATAAATTTGAGTCTGCATCACCATTTATAGAATCAATAACATATGAAAGAACACTATTTGCACCAAAGTCGCAATCTGTGGCATTTATTTTTAAAATTTGACTCCCTAGAAAAGAATTTTCTGGAAGTGTTATATTATAATTTTCTTTTTCTATAGTTGGATAACAATCGTTTGCATCTTCCACCAAGACTGAAACTGGTACTTCAGCGTATACACCAGAGATGCTATCGGTAGCTGTAATTAACAACTCATATGATCGTTGCTTTTCAAAATCCAAACTGTTCACCACGTACAAAATTCCTAAAAAAAAGTGAAGGTATTAAAAGTATTACTACAAATAAAAAGGCTATGGAGTAATTACATTTTAAATTTTAAAAATGTTTTCCCTTGATTTTAAATTTAGATTCAAATTTATGAATGTGTAGAAGTTCCCGAAATCCCGATCTCGAATTTTTCGGGATTACACAAAATTACAAGTTCCAGGACCAAATTGTCATCATCAAAAACAACCTGTAGCTTACTTGGATGGACATTAACTATTCATGATATTCAACAAATCTAAAAATCATACATATCCTTAGTAGGGATATCGATTATTCGGGTTTTTGCGAAAACCAGTTTTCGAATAGTTAGAATATTCGTCATTTGAAAAAAACCGGTTAAAATTTCTAAATTTTAGAAAAACCGGTTAACCGGTTTTTGCTTAAAACTTTGGAAAAAGATGTAGCGCAGTAGTTTAGTTTAATATTTCAAACAAAACCAATATAAATTTACAAACAAATCATGATTTTCTGTTAACATTAGAACCTAGGGTAATGTATCTAATGTGGTTACTATAATTTGATGATAAATTGTTAGAAACATCTTTCACAACCATATATGTTTCGGATATTAAGCATTTGTGCTTATAATTGTAAAGCACAAAAAATCTTCAGATCCCCACTTTAATGTATTCCGTTCTACTTAATGATGTCCGAATAAAGCACAGATCTCAATTTTAAAGCCTTAATAAAATTCGGTACAAATATATATTTTAGTATAAGGACGAATTAAATTTCATGTTGTTTATGAAAAAATCAAAGTTATATTTTTAATACCTAAAAATAATGTTTTTTTAATGTATGCCTTATTATCCGTCAATTAATTTAATTATGAGCAGTGTTGCCCGTTTAAGGCTAAATCTAGGTTTTTTTTATTTTGCTTCAAGCCGCAAAATTTTCGTTTTAGTTTCTAGCCTTTTCATTAGTCTTAAAATTCCCTTAAAAAGCCTAAAATTTTTAGTATTTCAACAAAGAAGATAATAATTTCTTATTTGTTTTTACTAATTTAGTTTTTACGGAACCATGCCTTACACCTTTTTTTGTATTAATTAACACAAAAAAATCGAGATTATTTATACATAGAACAAATTTTCGCTTGCGGCGCTTCATACTCAAAATCAAATATACCAACTCATAGTATGAACTTATTTTATTAATTCCTATAATTATTATTATTTACCATAGAAACTCTTCATGAATATAAAAACATAAAAAAGAATATAAGAAAATGATTATAAAAAAAAAAAAAAATCACAAAAAATTTCAAAAGTTAAAAAATTATTATCATTTTAAACAAATTAAATAATTTTTCATATGAATTATAAGCCAAAGTTGTCTATTTATCATTGGACAATAAAAGATATAAAATAAAAAATGTTAGCTTCTTTCGTGCTTTATTTTTTGGGGCATTTAGCCTTTTCTGACCTTTTTGAAAGTCCAATTTAGCCTCTCTTTTTCGCACCTCCTAGCAACATTAATCATGAGGTTTCTTATATTATTTGTCTATAATATTTTCCACTTTTAAGATATGAAATGTTCATTATATAAAGACATACATATTTTTTATTTACTGTTCATATTGTGAATTATAAGGAAAATAAAAACCAAGTATTCGACGCAAAAAAACCGGTTTATTCGATATTCGAAAAGCTAACATTTAAAAAAAAAACCGACCCGAAATTAAAAAAAACCGCTTAAAACCGGTCGAATAAAACGGGTTGGATCTCCCTAATCCTTATATAAAAGTAATTTTATAAGAAAATTATCCGCAAAGGAACTTATGTCCGTATTTTTGAGATATTTCCATGTTTCTATTTAATAAGTAAAAAAAATTAAATAAAATTTTAATATTTTATTGACACTAAAATTTATTTTACTACTTTCTACTTTTTCAAGTAGAAATATCTCTTTTATTTACTAAAATTTCAAACGAACAAACCTTATGGTTTGTTTTTAAAAATACGAATATATTTCTTTAATTACGAATATATTTCTTTAATTAAAAAAAAAACTCGAAATCCCGAAAAATCAAGAGATTGATATTTCATATGAAAATATATATATATATATATATATATATAAAAATATATGGAAAAAATAAATTTTTTATGCATATTTTAATTAAAGAAATATATTCGTATTTTTGAAATTAAAAAATCCAGAATGTACATCACATTAGTACCCTTTCGAAAATTGGCAAATAAAAGTTTAGTACTTTTTGGAAATTCGAGCGTTTATTATCTTCATAAATTTCTCCAAAAAAAGAACAATTTCCAAAAAAAAAAATAAGTTTTTAATTGCAACATATAAGCTTTAAAGTATGAAGAAAATGTGCCATAAATTATAATAACACATCGGTAGAATTACTAATAGATTTTCATATTGATTCCGTAATATGGACAGAAAATCAAAAATATGTATGTCTTTATCTAACAAACATTTCATATGTTAAAAGTGGAAACATTTTACAGGCAAATAAGAAAAGTAACCCATAGGGGACTATATGCGAAAGCAAATTGTTAAATTAACTATAACAATGATAAAACAAAGATAAATTTTAATATAAGGAGTGAGATCAAAAAAATCTTAACACACATTTTGCCTCATAACTTTCTTCGGAGTCAATGTTCAAATTTTTTTTTGATCTAGTTATCATGGAAAAGTACTTCAGTTATTATTTTTAATAACAACCATGTTAATTTGTCCTTATTTTCATCAAAATAAGTGACGAAAAAGGTTTACGTCCTACAAGTTATTAAAAAATTTCAAAAAATCCAAATAGGTCTTACAAATAATTGGCCACAGAATTAAATGTCGTCCGTAAAACCGTTTCCAATGTTATTAAACAGTATCAGGAGAATTTGACTATTGATGTGAAACCTAGTTCGGTAAGAAAAAAAGACCACATGATATTGGGAAGGCCAGAAAATTGAAGGCATATTGAAAGGAACTCCAAACACATCTGGTAGAAAATCAGCTCAGTTTTCTCAGTGTTTCGACTAATTGGTGCGAAAATTTAAAGCTAATGGGAAATTTGATAACATATAAAGTTCAAAAAATTCCAAACTGGAATTTTGCAAAAAAAAAAATACAAGCCAAAAATAGGACTCGGAATTTAAAACCAAATTTCATACAAAAATACTCAAGCTGTATAATTGTCGAAGAAACGTAGGTGGTGGCAGAATCTTCGCAGCCTGTGTCTCAAAAATTTTTATTGCTAATGCTCGAAGCAATGTTAGAGATAAGTTTAAGACCCAAAAGCAGCAAAAATTTCTTACAAAATTCATAGTATGACAAGCTTTTTGCAGTTGCGGCAAAACACGAAAAACATTTGATACATTCGGATCTATAAATACCAAAATATGCATAAAGGAATATTTGCAAAAAAGACTTCTTCTTTTCTTAAGAAAGCACAACGTGTCCACATATTTTTGGACCCATTTGGTCTAAAGTGACTAAAGCAACTATCAAATCTCCAAAGAAAGGGTTTTCAAAAATGGTCCACAATTTTATAATTAGTGGTTAGAACCATAAAAATTATATATTTCTGTGATCTGTGCTAAATTATCAAATGATTAAAAAAATAATGAAAACTCTAAGATCAACCGTTTCCAAGTTATTGAATATTATGTATGATAAGAATTTTTCGATCTCACTCCTTAATCCAAAGATTCAAATTTTATTTTTAGATATATAAAAGATAATAGCGATCTTTAAATACGTCCTTGCACTAAAATATTTATCTGTGCAAAGTTCATTAACCCTTCAAAATAGAGAAAGAGATACTTTTAAGTGGGTGTCCGAATGTTCGCTAAAAGTATCAGCACAGTGGCATAATAACCGAATGATGTAAAAATTTATTTTGGACGTTAACATTTGATTCTACCAATTAAACATCAAATTGCAGTTACCTGATAAAAGACACTGATTAAAAAATCATGTTTTATTTATTTATTGCTAACAAGCTGAATGCCCCAGCGTTGCATGAGATCAAAAAGATTAATAAAAAAATATAAAACGTAAAAAACATATGGACAATTCTTCAAACTCGTGTACTTTTAAGGTTCAAAAAATGTGAACTTTTTTTAATGACACATCAATGCTATTTTATACCAATGGTTTTAATGAAACACATATCTGTTCGCGTGAGGTTTAGGATAAAAAGTTATAAAATTAAATTTTCAGCAATATTTCAAAATATTTCACACGTGTGTGATCCACATCAATATGTCTAAAATACAAATTAAATATGATACGCCGAAGATAATCACGATCACAAAGTACGCATAGATCAAAATTTTGTTTGATTTCATATTAATGGACAAGAAATGACCGTTAATGTTTCGGAAATTAAAAGTCAGATATTTAAATAAATTGTAAAAATAACTTTTTTTGTGTCAAAAATAAATGCATATATGTAACCTACGCAAAGGTTTATAAAATACAAATTAAAAGTGAACATAATCGTGATTATATATCTGTTTAAACTTTTTTTTTAATTTTTACTGCATTTAATTCACTGATGTGGTTTTTTATGTTTTACCACAAAAAAACTCTCCAAATTATGTCAATAAATAAAAAGTTGCAAATATGAATTTCCTAAAAAAAAGAATATTTTCAAAAATTCATAAAAAAGGTATTTTAACGAAAATTTCATTATAAGAACATTTATATTGAAATTTTCTTAAATAACACAAAGTTAATCAAACATTTTCCATAAAAAAAGATATATTGAAAATTTCCTATTAAAAGAAAATATATTGAATTTTTCTATAAACTGAAAATTTACCGAAATTTTGTATAAACCAGAGTTTAAAATTACTACTAAAGTATTAAAAAAATTGCAGCATTTTTTCATATTTTTTAATGCAAATCATAAAAATATTTCACCAAAACAAGTTTTTATCATAAAAATACTAACATTAACGAGCGCCATATATTTTTGCTCGTGTCCATGTAAATACTTTTAGCAGTTTTTATACCCACCTTCAAAAAGATGGGGGGTATATTGATTTTGTCATTCCGTGTGTAACATGTCGAAGGAATCATCTAAGACCCCACAAAGTATATATTTTCTGGGTCGTGATTAGATTCTGAGTCGATCTAGCTATGTTCGTCCGTCTGTTGAAAGCAGGATAGGGCTCGAACGGGAAAACGTAGGGGGACGAAATTTGGTACAAATGTTTGCCCTATATAAGGTTTGTTTGGGATTGAAAATGGGCAAAATCGGTTAATAAACAAAAAAGTTATGGGCAACTAGAAACACAGGGTGTCCGTTTTTTACTTTTCTGCTGATATTTCTTCAACGAAAACATGTACGACAACGAAATTTTGAACGTATAGTTCGGGGATCGATATAAATTCGGAAACCAAAAATGGGCGTGGTCCGCCCACTTTACCGCCCATTCCCATATAACGTTGAAAATTTTAAAAAGTTGATGGTGGGTATATAGATTCGGCCGGGCCGAATATAACATTCGCGCTGGTTTATTTTATATTAGCTTTTGTATTTAATATTTGAACATTATCAATTTTCTAGTTCTCCAAAATATTTTCTTTTTATATTTTTCTACTCACAATACATTTTAACTAAAAATTATATAAGACAAAAAATATGTAACATGTACAGTGCGAATTAGGTAAAATATTTCAGTTTGAAGCAGCGTTTAAATATTCAGCGCCAGCAAAATTTCTTCTTCAATAAATATTAAACTCTTTAATTTTTAGTATACACGGCAACTAAAAATATTTCAAATATAACTTCGAGTTTCTTTTAACAAACAGAAAATATTGCTCATCAAAAAACTAAAACTTCGGTTTTTGGTCTAGTACGCATAATTAGTTTAGACTCATATAGCACACGAAAATGTTTTTTGCTTGTACTGCAAAACATTTTTAGAAAATTTTCTTTCTTTTGATTTTGCAACTATAGTTATAACTAGGGGGCGGATTTTTATGCATTTATTTTTGGAAAATATGCGCCTATAAAATGCACTTAAAAATTCAAAATATACCCTAAAAAATTAAAAAATATGCAAGAAAAAACAAAAATGAGTCCATCTTAAGCTAAAAAATATAATACATTTTGTATTTTTAAAAGTTAAAGCTATGTTTTAAAATATCAATACTAATTATTTGTACTTTTTTAAATTTGTACTCCTTAAGATCACATTTTTATTAGTGACATTGAGTTTAATACAACCTTAGTTAGATAGGCTTTTATTTATATACACAAACATATTTTTTACTATGTTGTCAAATGTAAATGATTGTCTATTTTGGCGTACATACATAGAAAATGATTTTTCAACGTCAACAGAAGTGATAGGAGCGTATTTGAATAATTGTAGTTCAGAAGAAGAGTATTCTTTTAAACACGAAACATCATCTGAACGTAAATTAATAGATTGTGAAATTTTTTTAATTTTCTCAAATTTTTTTTTCATAACAGCTTGCAACTTTAATTTTATTTTTTCAGCAACGGGGCTTCTGCAGCTTCGATTTTTGCAATAGCACTGAACTGATTTAAGTACTTAATGAATCTAAACCCTCTAATTTAGTAATAGTTTCAGAAAGAAAAATTAAAATGACGACAGTGTTAATAATTTGTTTGAGAATAACCGGAAAATGAGTGTTAAAAATCGCTAGAACAACATTTTACAAGAGACCGGATACTAAAAAACAATACTTTTATTTTTATTTCATTCGAAAAACAATCTTCAATGTTCGAAAAATAATAAAAATCTATAATATTTGTTTTTTTTTCATCACAGTTAAATTTTTTTCAAATGATCAAAATAAACAAGCACGAATGTTATATTCGGCTCGGCCGAATCTATATACCCACCATCAACTTTTTCAATTTTACGTTATATGGGAGGTGGGCCGTAAAGTGGGCGGATCACGCCTAATTTTTCCGAGTTTGCATTGGTCTTTAAGCTATTTGTACAAAATTTCACCTTATATGGGAGGTGGGCGGTAAAGTAGGCGGACCACTTTTTTTGGTTTCCGAGTTTATATCGATCCCCGAACTATACGTACAAAATTTCGTTGTCGTACATGCTTTTGTTGAAGAAATATCAGCCGAAAAGTATAAAACGGACACCCTATGTTTCTAGTTTTTAGCCCATAACTTTTTTTGTTTATTAACCGAATTTGCCCATTTTCAATCTCAAACAAACCTTATATAAGACAAATAGTTGTCCCGTTCGAGCCCTATCCTGCTTTCAACAGACGGACATAGCTAGATCGACTCAGAATGTAACCAGGACATGTTACACACGGAATGACAAAATCAATATACCCCCCATCTATAATTTTTTTCAACAAATGAAAAATTATTTTTTTAACAGTATAAAGATATTTATATTGATTGAAAAATAAAAGGTTTTCGGGTGCTTGCATTTTACATCAAAATTAGAGATATAAAAATAAGATTGTAACAAAAAAATGTTTAAAAATCAAAAAAAATTAAAAATATGCAATAAAACTATGCATTGTTAGGTAAAATATGAAAAAATATGCATTTTCAACAAAATATGCAAAAATATGCACTTACAAATCGATGCCATTTTTTAGTAAAATGTATAATTCGGATAGATAACAACATAAGATCATTTTAAATGCTCCAAAAAAAAAAAAAACATGCATTTGCATATAAATCCGCAATTTTGAAGATAATTTGATGAATAAATGGTACATAAATGCCTAAAAATAGAAATATTTTAGTAGAAGTTTGCACAAATAAGTTTTATACAAGCACAAATTTGTTTGCCAAATTTCATGAAGATCGGTTCATAATTGACCATAACTCCCATATAAACCCCTCACCCGAAAAGTAAAAACAAAATTATGCGGATCGGAATGGTGTAGGGTATCATATGGTCGGTCTTGAACGACTATACTTTTCTCGTATTTTTAGTACTTTTATTTTAGCAATTTTGTTTGCGATTTTGATTTTTTAAAAAGTAAAAAAAAATCGCAAAAGTTTCTAACTTTAATCACCAATATCTCAAAAAGTTGTTTTAATGATTTAAAATTCATATTTAAGAAGAATATGTCTACTATAAATGTAGTGATTTAAAAATAATATTTTAATTTAAAAATGCATTCATAATGCAAATGCAATTTTAGGATGCATTTTTAAAAAAATTCTACCCTTTAAATTTTTTCTCCTCTAATATAAAAAAAATTATTAAGTTTGCTAAAAATTGCAATATAAATTGTTCTGGGACTATTTAATTTTTTATTTTTTTAATATTTCTTAAAATTTTTTTCATACAAAATTTGTTTCTTTTTAAATTTTCCTATGTTGAAAAAATTTTTAAGTTTTGCTGTGCCAAATGAAAACTTTTTCCCGTGATAAATTTTGACAAAATCGTTAACAAAATTACACAAACCTTTAAACAAATTAACATATTTTTAAATATTATTTGTTTTGAAGAGAAAAACCATTTTTTTTAAATAAACATTAAAAATCTGAAACAATTTCAAATTATTTTCATTTATTATTTATTCTACGACTTTCAAATTTTTCTATTCTATTGTCAAAAATTTATGTAGCGCTATGAGCTAGTGAAATTTTATTCACCTCATATACTTCAAAAATTTACTTTCTACATACTTTGCTACCGTTTGGCACACGCTCTAAGTATTTAATTTTTGTGAACTTATTTTAAAATTAATTTTAATCATAATATTTCATAATTTGTTATTTGCGGTATAAAATCTATTTGTCCCAGATTACATCCGAAAATCTTTAGCAAAAAAAAATTTTTAGATTTATGCAATATAATTATCAATATTTATTGTAGTAAACTTTGTACTGATTTTTAAATCAATAAAATCCAACGTAAGAGTATAACCAAAAAAAAAAAAATAAAAATATTTTTTTTTAATACATATTACAAATATTAATTGTCCCAGAACAGTTATTTTTGCATTTTGTAGTAAAGATATTGCGTTTTAACATATTTAAAATAAATTAAAATCGAAAAGGTAAACATTTTTAAAAAATGCGTCCTAAAATTGCATTTTTATATTACAATATTATTTTTAAATTACTACATTAAAAGAGGACATATTCATCTTCTACATGCAGTTTATATCATTGAAATACGTTAACAACTTTTAGAGTTATTGATGTTTAAAGTTACACATTTTCCCATTTAATTTACTTTTCGAAAAAACAAAATCGTGAATAAATTCGCGAATTGTTTAAAATTCAAAATAATAAAAATGGAGATATTTAAATGGCTACATAGGTTATATGCGTACCAAATATGAGCATTTTTTAAAAATCTCTAATGGAATGGACACTGATCCGTTGCCTGTTCAATTCTGTTCAATATGAAAAAATTAACGATAAACGAATTGAATTATATTATCATTCGAACGAAACAGTAAAATATCTATGTAAATTCGTAAAATTTGATTAGACATCGATTTCTCTGCACAGTTTTATTTTATTTTAATTTTTTAATTTAAAAGACATGTATAAGATTAAAAATTATAAAAACGAATTACCTGTTCTGTAATCTATTTCAAAGAACTCGTCATCATTTCCATATGATATAGTAAATATTAAGCCTCTTTGCAAGGGACTTTCGGCTTGTATATTTAATGACAAAGCTGAAAACATTTCCACGTCTTCTTTAATACTAACAGAATAAAACTGCTTGCTGAAAATCGGCATTGATTTATCTACAACCTGTAAAAATGTAATATTTTAATTTTTTAATAACAATTATTTACTAAAATCAAACAAAAGAAACAAGCGCGAATAATATTCGGCCCGGCCGAATCTATATACCCACCATCAAGTTTTTAAAATTTTACGTTATATGGAAGGGGGCGGTAAAGTGGGCGGACCACGCCCATTTTTTGTTTCCGAGTTTACATTGGTCCATGAACTATTTGAACACAATTTCGTTGATTTTCACCTTATATGGGAGGTAAAATGGGCGGACCACTCCCATTTTTGGTTTCCTAGTTTATATCGACCCCCGAACTATACGTACAAAATTTCGTTGTCTTACGTGCTTTTATTGAAGAAATATCAGCAGAAAAGAATGAAACGGACACCCTGTGTTTCTAGTTTTTAGCCCATAACTTTTTTTTTATTGACCGATTTTGCCCATTTTCAATACCAAACAAACCTTATATAAGATAAATATTTGTGCTAAATTTCGTCTCCCTACGTTGCCCCGTTCGAGCTCTATCCTGCTTTCAACAGACAGACAGACGGACGGACATAGCTAGATCGACTCAGAATCTAACCAGGACCCAGAAAATATATACTTTGTGGGGTCTTAGATGATATCCAAAAATATCCAAAAAAAAATTTTTTTTTTTTTAAATTACATACTTTATTTATTGAATCTTCAGTAATTGTATATGAACTAACAATAAGTATTAAAATCTTAAATCTAAATATTAATATCAAATTTTGTCCAACCACCGTTGGACAAAAATCTGGCCTCTTAAAATATTTCTCAGTATGTTCTCTTATTACATCTTTCACAAAGGGGACGTTTAGATCCTTATGAATATTTGAGTTTTTGACGTACCATGGTGCCGCAGTTATTATCCGCAAAATCTTGTTTTGTCGTCTCTGAATTTTCTCTATATTTGACGCCGAGGTCGTGCCCCAAAACTGATATGGGATTTCCATGTAAGACGTCGAAAAATATGGATACCGAGGTATTTAACCTCTGATTGCTGGGGAATAACTTGGTTATTAATAAAGATGGGTGGGCATGCTTCTCTACGCAATGTAAATGTTATGTGTATGCATTTTTGCTCATTTACCTTTATTTTCCATTTACGTAACCATCTTTCAATGTCTAGTATATGGTCTTGCAAGAGTCGAGATGCTTCTTGGGGGCTATCATGTGTACTTAAAATAGCTGTGTCATCAGCAAATGTTGATGTATGGGTTCGGTTGTTAGTTGGCATATCAGAGGTGTATATTAAGTACAACAAAGGACCCAGAATAATACCTTGGGGTACTCCTGCTTCAATGAGCTGTGGATTACTTAAGAAGTCTCCCTCTTTAACAATAAATTTTCGATTAGTTAAATAGCTTTCCAATAATTTATGTGTATTAGTGGGTAAATTTTGGTTTATCTTATATATCATGCCATAGTGCCATACTTTGTCGAAAGCTTGCGAAACGTCGATAAAGAGAGCAAAGCAATATTTCTTTTCTTCCAACGTTTTGTTAATAACATTTACAAGTCTGTGTGTTTGTTCGATAGTGCTGTGTTTTCTTCTAAATCCGAATTGATGATTGGGTGTACATTGGTTTCTATTCAATAGAGGGGTTAACTTATTCATTAGGAGTTTCTCAAAGAGCTTTGACATATTTGATAATAGACTTATAGGTCTATACGATTCTAATTTTGTGTGATCTTTTCCTGGCTTAGGTATCATAGTAACCAGTGATACCTTCCATTCTGGTGGATAATATTCAAGGCGCAATATAGCGTTAAAAATATAAAGTATAACTTTTAATGCTATCCGGGGTAGCTCCAAAAGCATCTTGTTACTGATTTTATCAATACCAGGTGCTTATTTAGAGTTTAAATCAACAATAGCCTTGTCGATATCTCGAATCTCAAAACAAAGGGGTTCAAATGCTCTGAATTGGGGTACAACAGGTGGCAACTCAATTACGTCATTTGATACGTTCGGGGTAAATACATTTTCAGATCACTTACAAACAGATTCCCTTTTTCGGTATCATTTCTTGTCCATCCTCCATTAGTATTACGTAAAGGAGGTTTACATATAACTGGTCTCTTAAGTTTTTTAGTAGCTCGGCATAGAGTTGCATCAAGGTTTTCTAAATATTTATTAAAAGATTCAGTCTTTCGATTTTCCAAGAGCTTGTTAAGACGATTTTTGCATTCTCTAAACTTAGATTTGAGTTGAGGGGATCTGTAGAGTTGCCACTCTCTTCGAGCTCTTCTTTTTTCAGTCAAGAGCCGTTCGACATCCACAGAATATATTCTATTATATCTGTTTTGTCGGGGGGTAAAGGTAGCATGTTCGGCAGCAAGTTTCAAATTCATATCAAAATTATTGAGAGAGTGATCGATTTCTTCTGGTGTACTTAGCGACATGTTCTCCGTGCAGTGTGTACTAAGGTATTTCCTATATTTCAGCCAATTTATCCTTGTTCCTGATGTCGCCAAGTTACCAGACGGGGATACAATTTCTCGGGGGCTTAATAGCATAACAAAAGTGGGTGAATGTTTATTTATAATATCTTGTAAAAGCATGGTTTGCATCTTGAGCATTTCCTGCATCATATTGCTCATAGAGTTTGTAAAATTGTTTACCGATTGTACGAGCGTCTCTATTGTAGTTTCCAGTCTTGTAAAATTGAATTCATGCGATTTTTCCATTAAATCGAAATTCGAGCTAGTGTTTTTATTTTTAGGCAAAAAATTTTCTGGTGGAGTTTGGTTGGTCCTAAGAACATTTGCGTATGATTGTTTGTTGCCAGATGACTCTATTAATTGGGGGTAATTATTTCCAAGAATGTTTGGTGGTTGAGTAGGAGAAATCGTAGTTTTCTGTCCTAGGGATCGTTTGACGATCGTTTGGACAACCTCTATAGTTTGCTGTATGGTTTCCACCACAATTACTACATTTCTTTATGTTCGAGTCTGCCTTCGGTTTATCACATTAGGACGAGTTGTGTAAACTGCCACAAGCAACACAAACTGGAGGTAATCTACAGTAAGCTTTAGTGTGTCCATATTCCTGACAGTGTTTTCTCGCGGTTACGCAGATTCATAACATCCTTTATCTTCTATCTTAAATCCTTTATCTTCTAAACTGGTTTTTATTTCGATTGGTTCTACATTAGAATCAATGCCTTTTATAACAATTTGAAGGCCCTTACTACTTTTCAATTGATATGTATAAAAATTTTTCTTATAGATTTCAAAATATGACATTATTTTACGATAATTATTTTCGTGATTAACTTGTATTTTGGTCTCATTTATATTTCCTCGTTTTATAGGAACTACGTAAAAAGAATTGTCACCGAATAACGAAATTAAATCACGAACCAATTCATTTGTATTTCCTTCCCGCAAGTAAATTAGGGGTGGTTTAGACGATTTGGTTACATTAGAGGGTTCAATAGATTCATTTTGTAATATTGCAAAAAGGTTTTCTGTATTTGGGGTACCACAATCTCTCGATAGTTTAGCCGCAGATACTAATTTTGAGAATTGCAATTAAAATTATCTTCAAGCCATTCTTAAAGTGGATTAGAGGCTTTGTGTATCTGAATTGACTGAGAAACCCCGTGCTGGAGAATTTTTTTCTCATTTTGTAACTCTGTGTAACAAATATAGTTTTATATGAATTTTGATATTCGAATAGTTTCGAAGATACAAAAATCATTCAAACAACTTTAATAAACTTAAACGATCAAAAAAATTTTGACACACGCTTTTTCTCATAACTTTTTTTGGAAGCAATATTTAATTTTTTTTTTTTTTGATCTAAGAAGTTATCTTTGAAATATATGTCAGTTTTTATTTTTAATGACAATCATGTTGATTTGTCGTGAGTTTGATCAAAATGAGTGACGAAAAAGATATACGTGTTATAAATTATTAAAAAAATTTCAAATTAGTCCTACAAATAATTGGACAAATAACTGCTGTCAAACTGTTTCCCATGTTATTAAACAGTATCAGGAGAACTCGACCATTATAGGAAACATGGTTCGGGAAGAAAAAAGGTCCACAAGATATTGGGAAGGCCAAGAAAATTTAAAGCAAATTTAAAAAAACTCCAAACATATCTGATAGAAAAAAGCCCGGTTAGCTCAGTGCTCATACTATTTGGTGCGAAAAGTTAAAGCTAATGCGGAGTTGACAAAATACAAAGTCCAAAAGTTCCATACTGGAATGCAACCAAAAATTTAGAAGTCACGGAAATAGGGCACGGAAATTAAAATCAAATTTCATGTTAATATTTTTTCGATCGCACTCTTTAGCAATTTTTACTATGTCTCATATTACCCCAAAAATTATGATTATAAAAAACTTTACAGATCAATACCAAAAGATAAAAGAATCTTATTATTTTTATGCATTTTCTTCGTATTCAACTCATTAATACCATCCCAAAAAAGCCTTTCCACGGGACAATCTAACAGGCTGTGTATTAAAACGTACAGGCGGTATTTGATGGTACTTCTATGTAAAATACTTATTACTAAATAGTGTTCCTATATACACCGTTTGACATCATGCACTTTTATCTTAAAAGTGGAAATTTTTAAAGCTGGGCGGGATGAATTCCTAGGAGCACTTCAGGAATTAAAATAACTCACTTCCTAAAAATATGATTTTAGGGGAAAAGAAATGAACTGATCTTATAATTTTGACGCATTGAAAAGTTCACATTTTCAACATTTTTGTCTACAAAAAGATCAAATGCCAAATAAATGTCCAAAATGATTTTCACGCAAATCCAACCAGCCAGCCGATTAGAAGTTACAGATTTATTTCCAAAAATTTTCTATTCTGTCCCATTGTGCATTGCATTAATAAAATGAGAATAGGACGGAAACCTCAAATTATGGTGACAGCATTTGGTGGTGTAACACAACAAAACTTCAAGACCTAAAACAGTTCCATGTGGTGCCGGCAAGCACAAAAAAAGTAAAAAAATTTGTTTGAAATTATTCTTTTAAATCACGTAGTAAAACCATCTTAAAGTTTTTATCGGATTTTAATGATTTAAACTGCATGCAGAAGATGAATATGAGTGATTCCATATCAAAACGGACAAAAAACAGTAATTTTCGGATTTGATATCTTCGATTTCAATAAAATTCGTTACAGTTATTACCTATTGCAAGTGTTGCTCAAATTACATCCAAAAATATAACGTTCTAAAAATTAAAAAACTATAGATTTTTTCCAAAAGTAATATATGTACACTACAAAAGCAGAAGTCTGCGTACGAACATATGCAAGACATTATTGACGCAAGTTTTTTATATATTCTTTAAGATTTTTGGAATTTTTGTATCTCTATATGATAGCTTAAATCTTTATCAATATTTAAGTAAAACATCAACTTTAGAAAAGTGAATAGAATCGAGGTTATCAAAAAATGTTAAAATAAAGTGATATAATTATACAGCAAAAATCTGCGTACATTATTGAAAAATCTAAATTTTTCGCAAGTTTTTTAGTTTTAGATTATTAAATTTATTGCGTTTTAAATCGTTGTTTACTTATTTGTTGTTACAAATTTTCCAATGTAATTAAAAATGTTTTTCTAATTAATCAAGGAAGAAATTAATTTTTTCGTACTGAAAGTATGAATTTAATTTTTATAAGGATGCTGAATAAAACATTCAGAAACATTAATAGAAAACCATTTGTCTGTCTAAGGAGAAATTAGTATTAACCGAAATAATAGGGTCCTTTTCACTTAAATCACGTTTTGGAAAAATTAACGACATGGATTCATGACAAAATTTTAATGCGGTCATGTTATGTGAAAAAGTCGGGACAAACAGTTATAAAATTTCCAGATAAATTAATAAAAAATATTCTTTGTATTCTCGTTTCTCGCGGTATAGTTGTACCTAGAAAACATTTTTATATATTATAAATGAATAGAAAATAACCAGGTTGTCTTATAATGGGACTATTTCATTAATACAATGATCCGATTTTTTTACTATGTTGTGCTATGGCCCTATTTAGAGAGAACTACATTTATCATCATCTTAGAATACACTTTTTTTAGAATTTCTATTATATTTTTATATTTTTTTAGAATATCTATTGATTTTTTTTCGCTTTTATACAGTTAGCATATTTTTTGTTTTATTTTTTTTATAAAGCATTAGTCTATATTAGTGGTATTATAGCATAAAGTCAAATATTTAATGATATCTTTTTTACAATCTCAACAAAAATACACTTCAATTTAAATAGATCTTCATAATTTATTAAATTTTATAGCTGTTTATTCCGATTGTTGATGTATAACATGACATTAATTTTTATTTTTTCATTAATCTTTGTCCTAAATTCTTTTAAAACGTTCAGGTATGTCATAGAAATTTTTCGGAAATGAAAATTTTCGTATAGTCGAATTCGTAACGTTTTCATTTTGCTTCTTCAACTCAAATACGTTTTCATAAATTCGAAAAATATTAAAAATGCTTTTTTAGAAAAAAAAAATTGGTATTTATGCATTAAAACCAAGTGATTAATGAAAGTAAAGTATTTAGAAGAAGAATTGAATATAAAAAAGATATTTAAATTAACCCAGCAACAACTTGGTAATAGCATGTAGTTACGGATGTAGTTACTTTTCAATGACAACAACATACCGTTTGCATTATATAGCAGTAGTTAAGTAACTACATATTTTCAATGTGATATGTAATTACTTATTTATGGACAGATTCATAGAAGGAGTAAATAAAAATGATAAATATTTGGTTGTTGTTACGATTTTAAAAGATGTTATTAAAATTTGTGAAATCTTTTTTCATTTATAACAAAAAATATAGTTAAAAAAGTTTAAAATATAATAATATCCAGATAACATGATTATACAATATTCTATATGATCCATGTATGAAAAAGTATGCATTAGTGTGGTAATGGATGCAGGTTATGGATTCATTCGTAAATAAAACCATATATGAAAAATATAACAATATATAGAATTTTATTGTCATATGTATATGTCCATACATGAACTGACTGAGAAGCCCTCATCTGATGTAAGCCCTCAATAGTAAAAAATTATTTATTTGCAATTTTTTTTTAATTTTATACAAATATTTAATTCGTATAAAGGGTTTGAATACACAATAAGTTGGTTTGTGGTTTTAATAAGTATTTGTCAATATTGTATTTGTCAAACATATTTCATAAAAAATTTATTTTATTTTTTGACATCAAAATTGAAGCAAAATATAAAAAATAAAAATCAGGCTTTAAATAATATAAAACTAACAAGATCTTTGAAATATCAGGAGCAAAGGAAGGTAAGTGCATCTAATACATATTAACAAATATGGCATTTCATATAATATAGAACACAATTTATCTTTTAAAGGTCATAATTACCTCCATCAAAAAGGACACTTATATTTGTTTCCCTTACCACATTGACAAGAAGATATATTCCAAATGAATGTAAGTAACCTTATTGAATATTTATTTAACGATTAAATATTTTCAGATATACTATAAGATGACAAACGTGGAAACCTCATCTTAAAGTGTAGCTTATTTAATAGGAACTTGTTAGATTCCCGTTCTTTTCGAAATAGTCGAAAATATTTCATTGTTTTAACGTAGACATGAAGAGACATATTATTTATTAGTCATGACTTACTGAAAGTCTTGTTTCAAATAAACGTAAGTAACTTTTTACATAACACCATTTTACATTATTTGTTAATTATAAGTTATTTAATGGACAAACATTCATTTTAGCAAAGCTGAAAAGATTTCAACGAAGTCGTGTTTGTGGGTTGTACAAAAATGATCATTGGTGAAGTAGTCAACAAACTTCAAAGTTTGAAGTTTGGAGTTTCTAACACATGTCAATTATTAGTTATTTATTTGTATCTTTTGCATTAATGTTAAGATTTTTATTTGGTAAAATAATAATTTTTATATCCCGATATCTTATTATTAATTAGTTATTTGTAACGCAAAATGTAACTAGTTCATAGTGGTTTTACAAATAATGAGTTCAATTATACTAAAAAATCAACGAGTTATTGAACAACTTGAAAGTAATTAGTTATTGTAATGACTTTCTAAAATAGTTACTTGTAATAATATAGGGTAAGTAGTTGCATCTAATGTCATCGCCGGGTTAAAATAATGAGTTATTCAGCTAATGTGTAAGTTGTGCAGTACCATTATATTAGCTTCTTAACTCATTACATGGCAACCAAAGTTTTTGCTGGGTAAATTTAAAAATTTTGTGTGTTCACTTAACAAAAATGTGCTTTTTGTCTCTTTACTGTTAATTTAAAAAAAAAATGCTTAATTTTCTTACAAAACTGGTTAATGTAAAATTTTTTGAAATGAAATTAATAAAAGTAATATCCATTGTTTGTTTACATTAATTTTTAAAGGTTTCTTACATTTAAATGCGATGAAAATATCAATTCCACTTTACTATTTTTATGTGGATTGAAAACGAAAAAAATTTTTCGTTTTTCGTTTTCTGTAGAATCTAAATACGATTTCAATTTCACTTTCGTACGAATTTGTGTTCTGTGACATACCTGGTTATTTAAATAAAATGAACTCTATTATTTTGATAAGTACTCATTTCTCTTTAAACAGATGAATGGTTTTTAATATAATTATTTCTAGGACTTTCATTCAGCACCCTTACAAAAATTAGGGTAAGGATAAATTAATTCCTTCTTTGATTTATTACGAAAAACATCTTGAATTGTATTGCAAAATTTTTAATAATAATTAAGTAATCAATAGAAATTTAAAACCCAATCAATTCAATCATGTAAAATTCAAAAATCCGAAAACATAAATTTTTCAATAGTGTACGCAGACCTTTGCTATATATTTATAGAACCTTAATTTAAATATTATTGGAAAACCGCGAATCTATTCATACTTCTAAAATTAATATATTACTATAATATTGTCAAGGATTTAAGCAATTATATAGAGCTATAAAAAATCAAAATCTTTAAAGATATAATAGAGAAATTATGACAAAAGTTATTGTTTAATAGTTTGTACGCAGATTTATGCTTCCTAGTGTATACTTTTGGAAAAAATCTATATCATAACTTCTTAACTACACAGTGTAAAATTCTAATTGGTATATCATTTAAAATAAAAAGACATTGACTTTAACCCTTAAATACCCATGAACACCGATATATGATATATAAAATAAAAAAATAAAAAATAAACAATTCATACCCCGATTTTCAAAAAAATGTTTTTTTTTAAAGATATTTACAAGAAACTGCTTGTATCTTATAAGATACACTGACCACTCTCTAGTGTTTATTTTATACATACAATTTTTATTTTGGAAAAAAGTGTTCTTATAAAAAGTATAAAAAATTTATAAAATTTTGAAAGTTTTAATTTATTTCTTCAAAAAAGTTGGAAAAAATATATAATTTAAAATTTCTATAATTTAATTTAAGGAAAGTAATGCAAAAAATTTAAACTAAACTAAAAATAATACATAAAACTATGAAATTAGACACCAACAAGAAAGAATGTTATATTCGGCGTTGCCTAATCTATATATCTAACATTTGAAACTTTTTGAAACACTACCTTATATGGGAAGTGGTTCGAAAATGGAACTACGGACTACGCGCATTTTCGAACTTATATTGGTCCTTGAATTATTTGTATAACAACTTTTTGTCGTTTTACATTTTACCTCTTTATATTAAGCGGATCACGCCCATTTTTGTTTCCAAGTTGACAAAATAGAAAGGATTTTCATAGTAAATCCCCTCATCTTTGGAAAAAAAGTGTCATAAAAAGTTCATTGCTTTGAATTTTTACCAGAAAAGTTGAAAGGAATTCTAGCTTGAAGCCGTAAAAAGTACAAATAAATCCTAATAGAAACGCAAAACAAAAATTTAGAGGTAAAAAATAACGTGAAAGTTCTTCAGACGAATTTTTTCATAATTATGATTAGTGTATAATAGATGATGAAACGTTCGTACAGGCTAACTTTTTTTTAAACTTCCTGGCGAGGAACTCTATGTTGCAGATACTAGAGAGAGTATGGAAGAAAAATATCGTGTATCAAAAAGATCAAAATTAGCAAGAAAGTTTTTGTTTTGGGAAGCCATATGCATATGCGGAAAAGAAGCACTTCATTCATAAAAAAATGTTCCATTTATACAGAAATATACGTGCCTTTAGAACATACTTCTCCCTTTCCTAAGAAAATACAGTGTATTCACTTTTTTCTGACCTATTCTCGCTTCTTCTCATTACAGCAACAAAACAATGGAGTGGTAATAAAGAAATTATTATTGTTTGTACCGAAATAGCCTAATCCATTAAATTGACCGGAAATCCGAGAAATTGAAAGATATTGGGCTCTAGTAAAAAATAATTTAAAGAACATTAAAAGCTCAGCTTAAAATGAAGAGGAGTTTAAAAATAAGTGGACTTATTTGAGCAAAAAAGTGACCCAAACATAATAAAACCTTTAATTGGAAGAATTCTGGAAAATATCAGAAATTTCCTTAAAAACTAAAAGAAAATAATTTATTCTGTTATGTTTAGTCATTAATAAAAATATAATTTTAAAAAAATTTGCCAATTGGTTTAGTGTCTATAAGCAGATTTGAATGCACGGATTTTTTCGTGCGTAGTCCTTATGTTCAATTAATTAACTGCATTTTATCCAACCTGTAGGATGTCAGTTCTTAGTGTCCCTTTTCTCAAAGTCTTCATAATTGTGCAATAAAGTCAAGCATTGATTGTTTGGTATATTTGGAACCGGAAACATTTCTTATGAATGATATTTTCGGTTAATTAAAGTAGTTTTCTTAGTTTTCGATATGAACACCTTATATAAAAAAAAAAAAAAAAAAAATAATAAAATAATTAAAAAATAATCATAATAATAAAAAATACCCACCGAAAATGCAAAATAAAGTAACATCACTTTTCATAACTTTATAGGAGGTACAAAAACAAAACACAAAATCTAAACAAATTGTCCTACAAACATGATGTTTGGGTTATTACATCCTTAAATATTGCCTAATATATTGATGATGAATATTTTTATTTTTATTATATATTTTTTAAGTTATGTGATTTACGTTTTACAAGATTTCAATTTTATGATGTCAAAAATTATATTAAAAAGATTTCTGATAACTTTTACTCTAAAATTTTAATAGCTATTATATTTTTAATAATTTGCAATCTAAATTCGTAAATAAATAAAACATTTTTTTTTTTTTTTTTAACAAATGTTATGTTGTTATTTTGACTTAAAAAAATCTTTGCTTTCGTTAATATAATTGTTATTTTTTGAGCTACAAGTATGAAAATTTATGATCACACGTATTTTGGAAAAATAAACTATGTATATTTCATCAAAAACAAAAATTTGAAAATTTTGATGTTACGCTGTTTTGCATTTTCAGTGACGATATGTATATTTCTTTTTCATTCCCGATTAATTAAAGAAACCTCGGTTCATCAATTAAAATAAGAAATCCTTGTTTTTTTAACCCTGTATATTTCCGGCTAAGAAATTGCTTATTAAATTCTGTTAACAACTTTTAGAGATATTGATGTTTAAAGTTATAAATTTTTCCGATTTTATCTTTTTGGAAAATGAAAATCGTGAATAAATTCGCAAATTTTTTAAAATTAAAAAAAAAAAAAAAAAATGAGATATTTAAATGGCTCCATAGACTATGGTATGCTTAATATTAGCAAAATCAGAAGACATGAAAAATATTTTTGGACGTTCTGTTAAAGGGCTTTTAAAGTGTACGTAGTTTTTATTATTTATTTATTTATTTATTTATTTATTTATTTATTTATTAATTTATTTATTTATTTATTTATTTATTTATTTATTTATTTATTTATTTATTTATTTATTTATTTATTTATTTATTTATTTATTTTTTTTATTGTACTTTAGGTCATTAGTAGGAACAAGATCTCCGCCCACAATTATCGAATTTAAAATAAAATTTGGTATCATTGGAAATAGAAAGATTTCTAGTTTAACATAAAACCATTATTTATTGTTAAAGTTTACCTTTAAGTAACTTAAAGATATGAAAATAAAAAATCCAATATTTTTATCTCACAGCTTATTTTACAAACCAGTTCCAAATATGTCCAAAATTTTGCAATTTATCACAAAAAATTTATATATTGATATTTCTAAATTATACAAAGAAAAAGTTTTTTTGTACATAAAAAAAAACTTTTTTCAAAAACATTTCCTTTAAGTACAAAATTATTTTGTACTTCACCTAAAATGTTTGTTTTAATTTTTTTATTACATATTTTGTTTTTGAACAGTTAAGAAAAAAATTTATTTTGAACGAAAGTGTTTTTTATTTTTTCAATGAAAACTTAAAATTTTGTATTTTCTGTTCGTAATTTCTAGTCTCTGGCTGTGAGCCACTGTATATTGAAGACATTTGATTTGAAATAATTATAACTTTGAGCTCATTTACATTAGGGATTTTCCCCGGGGGAAATCGCTGCAACTTTTTCGTTTGTTGGCAAGAGGTGTAGAAAAGCAAGAGGGGTAAGAAAAGTTGCACGTCGTCGCAAAGCTAAAAATTTCAGGAAATTTTTTCAAATTTATTTTTAATTTTTCTGATTTGTTGTTTTTTGTCAAACATTTAAAAAAAAAAATTCACAACACAAATTTATATGTATAAATATAGAAGGGTTTACGAAACAAAATACCATAAAAAACGCTGCGATAATCCCCAATGTAAATAGGCTCTTTTTATTTAGTGATATGGAGAAAATATATTTAAAATTCAACTCTAGTCTCTACCAAGTACTTAGTTTTAAGCTCGTTATACCAAAAAATTTATATCTTTTTGTAATTTAGGATCATCTTAGTCAGTTTCACCAGAATGCACCTAAAAATTTTTCGGAAGGAACATGGAAATGTATTTATATTAGAGATATGCATAAATATATTTGTATATGTAGAGTACACGTGTACTGCCGAAACATGTACACTTACTCGAAGCATCGCAAACAAAAGATGTACACATATTTGTGAACAACAAAACTTTCGAATAACTATTTGTTGCTATTTGACTGTGCTCGCTAACAACGAACACTGCCGACAAGTTCAATTTTATTCGAACATACCAAGATAGATCATGTCGAGTATGATGCGAAAGTAAAATTGAACGTAGTACTACATGTACAATGTTCAGTTTGGTTTTTTTATTTTTTATTATTAATAAACAACAATATAATAAAATAGAAAATATATGGGAGTTATATGCATGAATTTTAAATTAAAACGGAAAAATGCAACAATATTTTTAAATTAAATTAAAAAAAAAAAAAGAAAATATTTAAACTTGAGTTCTCCTTTCTTTAATTTTATAAATAAAAAAATTAATTCTGATTTTATGCCTATAATTTATATATTTTGGTTCTATTTTTATTTCTGCTTTCTCAAATTTAAAAATCTTTGGTATCCGATTTTTTCCTATTGCATATATAAATTAAAAAAAAAATATATTATTTTTTAAAATAAAAACCATTTTTAAATAACTTATTTGTTCTAAAAAGCATAAACAAAATAGTACAATGAAACCATAACATACATTTTATTATAATAAAATAGTTCGGTTTATTTATTACTTCCCGTAAAATGATATTTCAGCTTTCCCCTTTAATATGAAAATACTCGTGGTACCATGTGAAGTGAACAATATACTTGTAGTACTTTTTGTTTGTTCATTCCATTTGTTTGTGTTCACTTTTTTCGGAACATGTTTTTCAGTTGCTACTTACTCGTAGTTATTCGACGAACAACGGTTAACTAGACTTCAGTACTTGTGCTCTGAGAGAGAGAGAGTACGATTAGTAATCATATTCGATGTCGGTCTTCACATATGCAGCGAAAACTTATGCGTTGCAGACCTCTAATTTATATCAACTTTTCAAAAAAGCTTTCCTTGTAAATGCGCTTTAATCAATTTCATAAGCATACAGTTTCCAATAAAAATGAAAAACTTAAACTGGATATATTTACATTAACATTTTAAAAATATTGGTAAAAATGTTGTATAAAAGAGACAAGTTAATACAAGTCTATTACATATTTAAAAAAAAAATATAATTATTAGATATTAAAATTAATTTATATTTTTATAATTTACACATTAATTAGAATTAGTAATATTTAGTAATTATTTACAAAAAATAATATTTATATATGAACTTCGATAATTTCATATTTTCATATGAAATTAAAATTTTTTCCATACACATTTTTTTTAAACGTTTGTCGTTTCGTTTTACAAAATGAATCCCTATATTTATTTGAAACAGCTATGTGCTATATACAGGGAAACCACAATATGCTCTAAAAAAAATGTTTTATGCACATTAAATTTGCAGTAAAAAAACGCGAAAATATGCACTTAAAAAAAAAAAAGATTTTTATAATTTTTTAACAAAATTATGTCTTTCATTAAAACAAAGTTATTAATATTTTAACATTACAAAATAAGGCAAAACTGAAATTGACCAACCGTGTCGAAATTTGATTCCCTATTTTTTTTATTGTATCTCATAAAAACGATATTGATCTTCTATTTTCTTATGCATGTAGCTCTAGACACTATTATTAGTTCAGAAATTGTTAAAATTATCATATTGATCCCTGACCGCCAAAATATCGTAACCGACAACATTTTCGAAATTCGCGTTTTGATGGAAATCTATAATTTAGAATCATTTAGAACATCTGTCAAAATTTCATCGACATATTGTTTTAACAACATTAACTTCAATCATAATCTTGTTGATACAAGACAGGAACCTCAATGATAAAATGGTATCCATTAGTTAATTTTAAATTTTTTTTTTTGTTTTTTTTATAAAATCAAATTTTAAAAACATTTTATAATGTCAAAATATGCTCTAAAATGATTAAATATGCCATAAAAATAACAAAATATGCTATAAATATGCACTAAAGATCGCCAAATGCAAAAATATGCCGTTAAGGGTAAAATATAAAAAAATATGCACTAACAAATCGATGCCAAAATGAGTTATTTATTCTGAAACGGATAAATATTTTATCGATGGCTTCATTAAACGTCCAGGAAAAAACATGCAATTGATTATTTGTGGCTTCCCTGGTTATATATTATTTTAATTTTTAATGTATTATAGAATGCCACTTTCTGGTTTTATTGTTTACCATTTTTATTTAAATTTATTTATTTCACAAATTTTCACTATTTTGCCACAAATTTTTAATAAATACAAAAAAAAAAAAAAAAATTTGATAACTTACTGACAGATTACACAAGAAATGTGTATACACAGTTGTGGAGATAAAAAAAATATGTTTTAGAACATACACTCAATGTGAAAAACTGAAAATGGTCTTAAAAAACACTCTATCTTCGAGGAAAATATAACATTTCGAAAAACAAAATATACAGTTATGTTCTGGAAATTACTTTTTGTCTAAGTGATTCATTGAAAAACAATTAAAAAATAGCAATTTATTGAAAACAATGATTTCGTTATTTCAGTTTTTCTTTGCCTGTCAGCTACAACTTTTCTTCTGTTTCCATAGGATTTGATAGATTCCACAAATAACGTTTTTTAATTCGCTCATTATTTTATTTTTTTTATTTTTTAAAGCAATTATTGCCAAAAACGTTGCTCCTGGCATTTTAATAAAAGGCTAAATATTTTATATTTCATGTCGAATGAAAATCTAAGCGAACGAATTCGAATCATTTTGGGCTTCTTTATTTCCGAAGCTTTCCATGCGAACGGTTTTGTTTTATTTTGCTTCCAGAGTAATTTTTTTCGTAGAAATATAAAAAAATACTACTAATTGTTTAAACATAGATACAACTATGCAAGTAAAATAATGTAAACAAAATATAATAAGGAAAAAAAAAAAAAAAAAACTAAAATTCGTCTGAAAATCTTCATGTACAAAATAATATTTCAAACAAAATCATCATTTATCCATACGGTGCATTTCTAAATGAATAAAAACAAGATTGAGGATCATTTGCTGTGTTCAGGTGACTTATTTTGAAAGCAAAATAGCTAGTGACTAATTTGGACATTTTCGTTCGTATCGTTCGAAATACAGAAACAGAATTTTGTATGAAAACACTTACGTTTTCGTTCAACTTGTCTTTCGAGTCATTGTTTGCATAGAAGTGAGTTAGAGAAACCCAAATCAGTTTTCGTTGGCTTAGAAGGCGAAAGAAAGCATTCGTTCGACATAGAGAAACAGGCTATAAATATTTTATTTTATTTAATTGTAAACAAAATAAAAAATTTGCACTTTGCTCTTGATTTCTTCACTTCGAAAAATTTAAAATCAAGTGATTTCCAGAACAGCTGAAAGTCACTTGCGTGATTTCAAAATCGTTCGTGATTTGAAATCACCGTGATTTAAGAACAGGCCTGATAAATAAAAAGGTTAAAAATGTCTGAATAAGATATTTAATACTTACATTTTGTTTGTAATCTTGATGTTTTGTATTTATTTTGTTTTGATTTGGTTTAACATTGCCAGATTTTGAATTTTTAATAAAGTCAAAATGTTTGTGGTTTACGTGAAAAAATAATGTGGCAACAATTTGTTAAAAGTGATTTCATGATTAATTTTATGCATACTAAATACATAATTTAAACAACATATTTTATGATTATAAAGTTGTTTTAAATAATATATTAAAGTTTAAATTACAAAAAAATTACAAAACTGAAAGTGGTTTCATTCCGAAAAAAAAAAACGTTTTTGGTTTTCTAAGGAAACGAAATACGAAAATAATTCCACTTTCATTTGGAATGTGATAAATTTGGTTACTTCGGTTATTAAGACTTCATCTTATTTTGCTTTGTAAAACATAATACATAAAATAAATAAATAAATTTGTATGTCAAAAATTCCACTTGGTCAATTTTACTTACCTTTATTAAGACAGAAACCTCAGCATAACAAGGCGTTAAAGCATTGTCATATGCAGCTACTATAATTTCATAATTTTTATCAATTTTTTCAATGTTCTGCTTTAACGATATATCACCGCTTTTTCTATCAATTTTAAATAATTCTCCATTGCCTTTCTTCATTTCATATCGAACTTCACCATTTTCATTTGAATCTAAATCGATAGCTTTAATATTTATAATTACTGATCCTCGAATGTCTTCTATTGATACCGTAGCATAATAAGGTAAATTAACGAATATTGGGCAATTATCATTTACATCTAAAATATTGATAACCACTTGGGTTACAGCTCGTCGAAAATGATTTTCTTTGTTTTTATATAATAGAGATACTGCTTCAATTATTAAAACGTATTTATCAATAGATTCTCTATCTAAAACAACTCCTTTTGTTTTAATCACTCCAGACGTTTTACCAATCTCGAATAAGTTTGTTGGATTTAAAATTCGAAATTCCACATTTTCAACAAGATAATTTCCAATTACATTCACAATACCAATTATACTAATTTTAGTGGAGTTTTCAGGTGTAGAAAACTCATATATATCCTTTTGAAATAAAAAATTTGGATTTTCGATTTTCTCGAGACTAACTTCAACTTGTGCTATAGCCGAAAATAATCCATCAGATGCTCTAACGTGTAATGTATAAAAGGGATTTAATTTACTTATATTCCTAAAAAGAAAAGAAAAAGTAATTATTTTATTTTTGTAAACATGTTTATGTGTAGTGCACAGTGGGGCCAAAAGTAAAATAAATGGTAATAAGTCCGAAACCACTGAACCGATTTATAAACTTGGAACATCGATAGAGGAGAAGTTAGGCTTTCAGAATATTGTTGACTAGAGTGCGTAGCTGGAGCATGGACGCTGCTTCATTGGGCCAAAATTGACCACCTCGAGGGTGAAAAACATATCGGGGATTATAACTTCTATAAATATGAACCGATTTTAAATATTTTTTGCGTTTATTAATTCTACTAAGCAAGAAAAAACATGTTTACTGTGCTAAATTATCTCGAATAGTTTAAAATATATTTAACTTCAAAAATATAAATTTCTCATTTTTGACCTTGACTTTTTTGCGATTTTGCTTTATAACTAAAAATAAAATGTCTAAAAGGTCTCAAAAATTGCAATTTTTTGCCAAAAAATAATTTTGAAATCAGCAGAGTTACAATTTGAAAAATCTTTCGTTTTTTTCATGTTCTTTTTGATACGCCCTTACCGCACTGTGTTATCCTACTGCATTACCAATAGAAGGAAACATGAAGATTTCGAAATTTTTGTCGTTTTGCTTATTTGAAATTGATTTAATACATATAAACGTAATAAACGTGATATAAAAAATAGGAGGAAGTTTCATTTCAAAATATTTTTCGACATACAGTGTTGGAAAAAATAATAGGGACACTCTAATTTTTCAATATATTCTTACTTTCTTATTTACTATTCCATAAATATTAAAAAGTATATACATAAAATTAAATAACTTCAAATATTTTAACTTATAAAGCAAAAATAAGGAATTAGTTCTGCCAAAAAAATTTTTTTTAAAAGGCCTGGAAAAAATAATAGGGACACTTAATGTTTTGGAAAAAATATTTATTTTTTTAACATTACCATCATTTCCAAATACTTTTGCAATACTTGGTAAAAGATCCTTTCATTTTTATAACCTGCTGACAACGGCGATTCATAGATCCCACAAGATTCGCAAATAACTCGGGCGGAATTGAGTACCAGGTTTCTTGAATTTTTTCCCACAACTCTTGTTTATTTTTTGATTTAAAGCTACCAATTTTATTTTTGAGGACTCCCCAGACTCCCCATTACAGTCACCTCATTCTGCTGAAACCACGTTTTGACGCTTCTAGCGGAATGCTTGGGATCATTATCCTGCATGAATTCCCATTTTAGTGGCATTTTATCCTCAGCTGCTTCCATTTGCTGGAGAATGTCTATATAGTTCTAGAGAATGTCTATATAGTCAGCAGCATTCATTTTACCCTGAGTCCAAACTATTGGACCAACTCCAGAGGCCGAAAAACATCCCCATAGCATTATAGAACCACCACCGTGTTTGACGGTTTTTTTTTTTTTTTTGTATATTTTGGATCAAATTCAGCATTTGTAGGACGACGAACAAATGATTTTCCGTCAGATCTAAATAAATTGACTTTTGTTTCGTCTGACCATAGTACGTTTTTCCAGATTTTACGGCACAGGTGTCGCCTGGCAAATTCCAACCTTTTTTGTATGTTTTTCTTGCTCAACAGTGGTACTTTTCTCGGACTGCGTCCCATTAATCCGACTTCCTGCAGCCTATTTCTTATTGTTCGACTTGTCACTGAAGCACACAATTCATTTTTAAGACTACTTGATGACATAAAGGGGTTATTTTTGGAAAGTTGAACTAAACGTTGGTCAAAACGCGCTTTCTACCTCTAGTTTCATTACTTTTTTTCGAATGAATGGCATTGAATACTTTAGTTTTGGAACACTTCATTATCTGTGCAATTTTTGTAATTTAATTTAAGAATAAAATTTTTTTCAGATTCAGTACAATGAACACCACGACCCATTTTCAAATTCATTTACCGAAGACATAAATCATAAACACGAAACTAATATTATTAAATTAATCACATAAACTTTGCTTTACGGATTTTTAATATGTTTATGTTAAAAATAATAATTTTTATTGACTAATGGTAATTTTTTGTAGTGCGTCCCTATTATTTTTTCCATTTAAAATTAAACTTCACTGATTTTTTTTTTTTTTTTTGCAAATAAATATAAAATAAAAGCGCAAAAGAGAAAAAGTAAACAAATAAAGAAATTCCGTTATTTTAGGAACAGTTAAATAGCGGAACCCCAAAAAAAACTTAATATAAAGTAACTGTTTGCATCTGTTTGCAAAAGTAAGGGTCGTCTCTATTATTTTTTCCAACACTGTATTAACATTTGACAATAAAGGGGTTTTGAAGTAAAGGTTGAAAATTATGCTACCATACCCATATTAAACAAATCCCATTCAATAAACCCGATTCTTGTCATATAATTATTATTGAAACTACCTTGTATTTTTTATATCATGATAATAAACTCAAAATTGTCACATTATACAACATTTTAAAGGAAATTGTATCTTCTTTAAACCCATGTATAATAAATTGGACTATTTTAACATTTTTAGCACACTTTTCTTAAAACAATACAAACAAATGGAAATTATGTTTACAGCGACATATTTAAAAAATTTGGTACTGAATATTTGCTAAATGCTTATAGGTATTAAAACAATTTTAGCACATGATATATGGATGTAGGGTGAACGTTCAGAACTTTTTAAAATTGCACTTACACGTATTCTTGAGGTCACATCTTCAGAAAATGCCAAAAAATATAAAACTATTTTTAACTAAAATCTGTTTTTTAATTTAATATATCAGGTCTGTCACAGAAAACCATTCCGATCGAAATTCAAAATTTTAAAAATATTTAAAAGCGGTGGTCAATTTTGACCCACTGTAGCGGCGTTCGTGCTCCAACTACGCAATCTAGTCAACAATATTCTGAAAGCCTAACTCCTCCTCTATCGATGTTCCAAGTTTCATCTAAATATGTTCAGTGATTTCAAAGATCTTATTACCATTTATTTTGCTTTTGGTCCCACTGTGCAGTGTAAACAGTGACATAGCGTACGCTTTCTTGCTGACATATTTGAGCCTTCTACAAATAATAAGTATATATTTCTATATAATGTAGCATATATTATACAAAGTTTGTAGCAGGCCCAATAATGTTCCTTATCCTTACAATTTGACAATATCTTTCCGAAATAAAGGCGATAAAAAAAATGTAATCGCTAATGCACTATAACTCCAAAACTAATGACGGTACATAAAAAGAATGGCATCAAAACACGTAGAATGCATAATAATAAGTGTAATTGAATTTTTAAATTTGTGTACTTTTGTCAACATAAAATATTTTGTCTCAAAATAAATGCATGTATGTAGTGAGCAATTGAAAATCAATGCTGACCAATTGTGAATTGAGAACAAATGTATAATTGCTACAACAAAATTGTTTTTAAAATAAAAAATATTCAACAATAAGAATGTTTACAATGGATAATTTCTTTGCAATAAAAATAATATTGTTGGGGCAACTATATTGAGAAATGGTTTTTCTCTGCGTGTAGAATATTTTTCCATAATTATCTTACTTTATAAGTGGTAATTTCTACTCCTTTTTCAAGAAATGACATGAAAGTCGGTTAAAACTTGAGTTTAATGTATTAAAATGTTCTACAGATATTTTCTTCGTCAAATTTTACTAGGGGTCTCCAAATGTAAAAAATTCATCCGACTTATCTTATACACACCGACATTTCTTATATACACTGCACAGTGGGGCAGAATCGAAATTTTTTGGAAATAAATCTGTAACTTTTGTTCGGCTGGTTAGATTTGAATTAAGTTTGGAAGGGGGACCGAACAGACCCCTCAGGGGCGGAGCTAAGAGGGCTCAAATTTGGGTACCTCTGACATACAAATTTTTTAATCGTTTGCCAAATTTTTTGTTTCTCGTCCAATTTCAAATATTTTTATACGTTATTGTAGACACTGATAAGACCTATAAAATACATTCTCGCATGTCCTATTGAATTATTTGCATTTGAATTTTTAAGTACCTCAATTTTGCATGTTCTTGGTCCAGTTTTATTCATATATATCCTAGTGTTTCCGACCGATTTCATTTGTTTTTTCTTCAACTAATTAAAGAACAAAATTATCTATTGAATAAAAAAAAAATTGAAGTCGATATATTTACCTGGTCCAAAAATAAACAATTTTGAATTTGAAAATTGCAAAAATTACGACTTTTTTGTTTAACAACATATAATAATTTAATACTTTTCTGAAAGGTATCTTCACAGAGAAGAATTTAAAATAAAAAGCAAGCCCAATAACTCAAATGGTCAAGGTACACACCCTCCCGAATTCAAAGATTTTATTACAGATAACTTTAAAATAAAAAGCAATCCCAATAACTCAAATGGTGAAGGTAAACACCCTCCCGAGCTGACATAATTCTTCGTTATACAGAAAAAGACTGAAATCAATATCTTTTACAGAACCGAAACTATGCCACTTTAAAGTTTATTAAGTTACGGAAAATTCCAAAAACGTTGTACTATTGTGGATGTGAAAAAGCCATAACAACATAAATAATTTGTTCCCTTAGCCAATGTTCGAATGTGTGTTTGTGCAAAAATACACAAAAAATTTAATTTTGCATGACTTAATAAACTTTAAAGTGGCATAGTTTCGTTTCTGTAAAAGATGTTGATTTCAATCTTTTTCTGTATAACGAAGAATTATGTCAGCTAAGACAGTGCCCCACTGTGCACTGTCGGACAAAATAAAGTGCGGTTTTTACTCTTGCTATTTATTTCATAATAATTGCGTTCTAGGTTCATTATATTCTACTTTTTTGATGTCCACCTATTTGTCGTTTTATATTATTTAATTTAATAAATAAAAAATGTTTTTGAAATACGTGCATTTCGAGTTTGGAGTGAAAGTGTTGTGTTGTTATGAAATTTGTGCGACAAAATAAAGTGACACTTTACCTAATTTCTTAAATTTGGCTTCCATTTTTCGAATTTTTTGATACAAAATGAAAGACATATGCTCAAAAGGTTCAACATTTTAATATTCTATCCGTTAAATTCTATTTTAATTACACAGAGTTACAAAATGAGACAAAATTTCTGCGGCACGGGATTTCTCAGTTAATTCGGATACACGGTATTAACAAGTACTAAGCCTCTAATCCACTTTTTTTGAGTTGACTCTAGTTCTCGCAATAAATCGCGATTTGAGAAACTAAGGAGGTTGCACTATATATTGAAGCATATCTCGTAAACGACTTGTCAAATTTTATTAAAAAAAAATCAAATAAATCTAATCAAAATTATCTTCAAGTCGTTCTTATATTACCTTTTAATACGGTCAACAGTTATGGAGTCAAAAATTCAAATTTGTGTTCTTGAATCATAAAGATAAATTTAGTGAAAATAAACAAGATAATCGATGCATAAAATTTGATTTTATTAAAAAATTAGTGAAAATACTCATTTGCAAGTTACATAGAAAAATTAAAAAAATCACAAAATAATTTTTTTATTTTTAAAATTTTTCTATGTAACTTGTAAATGAGTATTTTCACTAATATTTGAATAAAATCAAAAAAGGTACCGATTTTAATGAAATATGTGTTGTTTTATTTCAAACAAATTTATCTCTATGAATAAAGGATAAAAAATTGTATTTTTGAAAATTTCAAATTTTTATAATTATTTGAAAAAAAAAAAAAAAAAAAAATCTTTAAATTTTGCATAAAATTTAATTTTTTCTCAAAATATGGGCTTAATATCTCCATAACTATTGACCGTATTAAAAAGTATAATAAACGCGACTTGAAGATAATTTTAATTACAATTTTTTTGTTTACGAGATCATAACCAAATTCCTTGTGTCCTTGTGTTGAAAAAAGCATATGTACCAAATTTCATCAAATTATCTTCAAAGTTGCGACCTGTACTTTGCGCACAAGCTTTACATGGACAGCCAGCCAGCCAGCCGACCAGACGGACGGACGGACATCGTTAAATCGACTCAGAAAGTGATTCTGAGTCGAACGGTATACTTTTAGGTGGGGGTCCGAAGATTTTTTCTCTGCGTTACAACTTCTGCACAAACACATAATACTTGGGGTACTTTAGTGGTGTAGGGTATAAAAACTAAAAACAAAAAATTGAACAGAATTGACTACACAGAAAAAATTATTACCGTCGTTTTTACAATTAACTCATTTGTTTAATTTTGCATCAAAGTTTAATAAATATATTCAAGAAAAAATAAAATAAAAATTAATTTTAGTATCATTTTTAATTCATTCAATCATCTACTTGATTCTGATCTAATTTATTATGATATAACTTAATAATTATAAATATTTTTCTGTTTCTCATTTTTTTAAGTTTTTAGTAATTGATATAATCATTTTGGTGAGAGGTTCCAAAGGTTTAATTCTTTAATTCACTTTTCAAAATCGAATTTAATTTATTTTCCCAGCTTTCATAACAATTTAATTCATAGACTTAAATTCTTTGACTCACAAGAATTAATTGCTTAAAGTATTCACTACCAATTATACAATTCAAGTTTAAAAAATATTTTGAATCATTCAAATTTTTTTCTATTCGAATCAATTACGAATTGGCTTTAGAAAATATTTTTTGATACATTTTATAATATATTAGCTTTGTCCCGTACTATTTTACCGAAAAGTGTTCCCGTACTCGAAAATTTGGAAATGAGAGGGTTTAAGAGTTTTAAGAGAATAATTTTCTTCTTCTTGCACGAAACAACCCAAACTATTTCTTTGGATAGATTTAGTAAAAATAAAAATAAAAACATTATGTAACTAAGAAGAAAGTTTCAATTAAAAAATTAAGAATGTTGATATATCCTAAAAAAGTAACATTCACATATGAATTTCCAAATAGTATGATGTTTTTTTTTTTTTCTGGCTAAAAATTGTTGTGTTTTTTTTTTTTTGTGTTCCCGCATTTTTGTACATTTTTGAGAGAAATATCAGTCTTTTCTCATTTAACCCAAAAAGTCTGAGAACAAACCTATTAAAAATGAAAAGAAAAATGAAAGAAAAATATATAAAATATTTAAAAAATATAAATATTTCCATTCAATTTGCAGAAGATTTGAATTAACAACAATTCAATAATTTCTTTATAAATTGATTCAGTAGAAGTATGCTTTTGTGAATGGTGTTATGGAATGAAAAATTAGTATTTGAATGAAGTTTTAAAATGGTACATCATCATTAAATGTTTAAAAGATTATAGGAATATGTAGGTAAAAAATCGAGTATTCGAAATGTGAAAGGACAAAATAAAATGCTTTTTCCTAGTGAAAAGTAGTCAAAAAAGACTTTTCATCACCGCACCGATGAAATGTTTTTTCAATAATATAAAATATAATTTGTATCTAATTTTATTTATATTTTGTATTAAAACCTAAAAATAAATCTAAAAATCTAGTGCGTTTACAATAATGTAAAATTTTCACTGAGACGATACAAACAGTAAAACTTTTTGCTATAGGATTGTAAAACTACATGAATATTAAATTTCTCGTTTTCCCAGGAAAATTTGAAAAAATTTCCCGGAAATTCCCGAACCCCAAACCCTAATCCGAATTGACTGAGAAACCCCGTGCCGCAGAATCAGTGTTTCCCTGTGTTATTACATTTTAAAAATAAAGACAGATCCGGCCATATTATCGGAAAGTCTTCGAGCACAATCCAGTAATATTTCTTGATTCCAGATAGAGAAAATGAAGTAAGATTTATGTAATTGTCTTTAAAGTGCAGCTTTTTAAAATCTGAGGCCAAAAGAACCATTCCATTATACAAAATTACAGTTTATAATGAAAATTAAAAATTTAACCCTAATACTGCGAAGTAAAATCGTAGCTATAACGCAATTCTCGCCAAGAAGAATCTAATTTTTCTAAGCGGAGACATAAAGGAGGAAGTAATTTTAATTATTACTAGCCTAACTGTGCGGACAAGGTTCAAACAATTGGGTTTCATATGTACCAATGTTAAGAAAACATTTTTTATACGATCTCCTATTACAAAAATTTTAAACTTCAGATTTTTCCACGGAAGTTTCCAAAATTTTCTCAATTTTTTTTCTGGGACTTTAACGATTATTTTTCTATAAGGGGTCGCTTTATAATATTAGCACGGCAATGATGTGACTTTTACTTAAAATAGGTATTTCTAAAACTCATATATTTGAGCATTTTCCTGGCAGTAAAAGCTAATGTAGTTATAATTACTTCTTTCTTTATATCTTCAGATGATGAAACTCATTCTCTTTTGGCGAGAATATTGATATCGTTACTATTTTACTTCGTAGTTTTAGAGTTTCTGCCCTATCAATTTCTTCTAAATTTCGTTATGAATTGTTATTTTGTACAAAGAAATTAATTTTTTAGCCCCAGATTATAAAATGTTGTATTTTAAAGACAAATATACTAATTTTACCTTATTTTTCTTATCTGGAGTCAAGAAATCTTTCTGGATTGTGGTCAAAGTCTTTCTGACAATATGGCCGTATTCATCCTTATTTATAAACTTAATAATAATTTTAATATAATTTATTTAATATGATATTAAAATTTAGCACTTCTTAAGCATATGCTTTCCATTTTGTATCAAAAAATTTGAAGCCATATTAAAGAAATTAAGTAAAGTGTCACTTTATTTTGTCGCACAAAATCCATGACCAACAAAACACTTTTACTCCAAACTTGAAATACACATATTTCAAAAACTTCTTTTGTTAAAATTAAATAATATAAAACGACAAATACCTCGCCACCAAAAAAGTAGACCATAATGAACCTAGAAAGCAATTATTATAATTGCTTATATAATAGCAAGAGTAAAAAACTGTGTAATTTCCTTAGAAAAAAATATTTGTTTTTTCTTTAAGACACTTTTACCAAAATACAAAAAAAAAAAAAAAAAATTTTTTTGCATGCTGAGTTTGAATATGAACTTAGAAATGTTCTATCGCTTTTAGTTTTTGAGATATATGTTTGAAGATATACAGTTTATGTTTCTGCGAAATACTGTTTCATTAAAAAATATCACATTTGTTCAATAATGCGGGGTTTAATTCTGTTTTATCTTTTCAAGCCATATTTAAAATGAATGGGATGCATTTTATAAGCCCTGAATTTAGTTGAGTCATACAATTGTTCACGACAATAGAAAATTTTGTTAAAGCCAATATTTTTAAATCGGTTGAAGGCAAACTAGTTGCAACATATAAGCGCAAGATTCTACAGGAATGAACTATTTGTCTGGACACAAACCTTCCAATACAGCTTTGGCCATTCAAAAGAGGTATAGATAGATCTTAGTAGAAAGATTTTTTTCATCTTTAGCGCCCAAAGGTGGAGGCATATTTTCCAATAAAATCGGTTTAAAATCAGATAAACCCTACAACGAAATGTTTGTTTTACATTTAAGGCACTTGGTATGCCAATGATACTAGCGTTTTGATTATTCAGAAAACTTTACCTGGAAGAGTCAATTGACATATAACTCGAGAACGGTTTGTCCAATTTAGATAAATTAAACACCAACAGATAGCGATTCAAATAATCTTTGAGTTTCATTCATATAATCTTTTGAATGGGGAAAATGTTGATCCACAACTCTGAAATTATTGAGCGATTAAAAAATATTGTTGACATACCTTAAAGACAATTTTCATCTACATCTTTTGGTGTATCATTTATCAAAATCGTGCAAACAGTTCTTGAATTATAGTCTAAATTGGACAAACCATTCTAGAGTTTTATAGTGCGACCGCTGAATAAGGTGATGATTTTAGTCATGCCCATAAAAAAAATCAGTACTTGAAAAAAAAGTGAAAGCAGATTCTTGTTTAACTCGACTAATTCCATCTGGTCCTCTTATTTTTGTTTAAAGAAAAAAAAATAGTTTTGGGTATTTTTAACTGTATATAAAATCAATATTTGAGCATTAATTAATGACACATGCCTTATTTCATTCGCAGTATTACCAGCTTTAAGATATAGATGATAAACGGAAATTTTTTTGATGTTTTCATTAATCAAAAAAAAAAAAAAATTAAAAACTTAGAGCATATTTACATTGGGGATTATCGCAGGGTATTTTTATGATATTTTGTTTTCAAATTGCTTCGAAATCCCTTCCATATTTACACATATAAATTTGTATTGTGAAATTTTTTAAAAAATGTTTGACAAAAAACAACAAATCAGAAAAATTAAAAAGAAATTTGAAAAAATTTCATGAAATTTTTAGCTTTGCGACGACGTGCAACTTTGCTTACCCCGTTTGCTTATCTACACCTCTTGCCTACAAACGTAAAAGTTGCAGCGATTTTTCCCAAGGAAAATCCCCAATGTAAATGAGCTCTTATTTCACACATGTGAAATAATGTACGTGGTATAATAATTTGAAATAAGGTAACCTTATAAGATCCCTAGTGTAAAGAGAACCGGTTCAAAACTAGTCACGTGACAGGTTCTCAGGGCTAGTTACTGGTCGCAGTTCCGGAACTTTATATAAGAGGAACCTGTCACTTTTACATGGGGTTGTCATTGGAGGTGGCTAATTAGCCCCTTGGGACAGGTCAGAGGATAGGTCACAGGACTAGTTCAGTGTCGATTAATATAATAAAAATTTGATAAAAATTCGTTAATTGTTTACTTTTTAAACATTTTTATTATTATTATTTTTTATTAAATTATGTTTATTTTTATTTTATAATTTTTCGGTAATGTCGATGGCGGCACCCCGAATCGAACCCATGTTCATCTAACGTATGTTATGTTTTATAGTCTTCAACGCTAACCACTCAGCTACTGATTGTTATTGTGCGCGAGTTGCTAATTCCGCACTTAACAAGCATGCTATAAATTTACTCTCAACTGTTAAATAGTGAGTGTGTTTGTGTCAATTGGTTCTCAATTGGAACTTTGGTGACGAGTTAGGTGTCAATTGGTACTCAACTGGTACTGAGGGACCAGTCCATTACTGCAATTGACACAAATTTCCCGCAGGGATCAGCTGATTATTTTTTGCTCGTTGTTTTTTGCAGACTATATTGTCAAAATTTGTTTACATTTGTTTGTTTACAAAGGAAAGCAAATAATTTTATAATTCAATTCCTGTGTTATAATACTAAAATATATTTGTGTTGTTATTAAAAACTATTTTTAGTTACATTTCGTTTGTTTTGTGTTATTAAAAGCAAAAAGAAATAAAACATAACATACAAGTTGTGTACAAATATATTAATACTTTATATAATTGCGCATTTGAGAGCTTTTATGTTCAATGATTAAAATTGCATTTTAAATATAAAATGCGACTTATAAGACGCATATAAAAGTTGTAAAATACACAACTTTTTATTTGTTTTTCTCAAATATATACATTTTCAGAACAAAAAATATAATAAAGCAAAAAGCGCAATAGAATGTTTACAAACAAAAATCTGTTGTTTATGACGTTGCGTTACACTGACAAAGTTGCCTTGTTGTAGTTTTTGCCGTTTTGCATATACCTTATAATAGTTGTGCCATATAATGTATAAATTAATGTATAAAGTACTGCTTCAAACTTTAGTAATGAATCTTTTGAATAATATACCTTAAAGTTATTTCACCGGTAAAGTTGTTAATCTCAAAACTATTATAAACGTTTCCATCAACAATATCATATCTTATTTCAGAGTCATCTTTAGTATCCATATCGATGGCAGTAATTTGCGTAACACGCACTCCTTCATATGTTGGCAAATATAAAGTAACATTAACTTCTTTTTTGGTAAACTCAGGTGGGCAGTCATTTACATTTAGGACATTAATGAATACTTTTGCTAATGTTTGACAATATAGCTTAGGACTTCCTTTATCATTTACCTAGAAAGAAAGATTTTTGTTAACAATAAAATGACATATAATACATCTATATATATAAAAGAGTAACGTTACTGACTGACTGATTCATCATCCCACAGGGTAAAAACGGGTAAAATCGGTAACCTTATAACTCGCAAACTAATAATGATACAAAAAAAGTTGAATAGTTATCGTTATTCATTTAAAAAATAATTGGACAGGTGTCTGGTACTTTTTTGAAAATCAGCCGTTTTATGGAGAAAACGGGTAAAAACTGTATTTTGGTACTTTTTTCGCACCATATGTATCTTTGAAACCAATCAACATACAGATAAAATTTATGTCGTATTCATAACTTTTCAAAAAATGAGAAATACAAATTTGGTACTTTTTAGAAATTCAGACGTTTAAGGGGTAAAAATCGTACCGATTTTTGGTACTTTTTTCATAAAACATTTTTTTATATTTATTGACATAACCATATGCGTATTTTAATATGGGATCTCACTATAATTTAGAAACTCATTGGAATACATGGAATATGGGTAAAAAAAGTACGAAAAAGGGGGTAAAGGCGGGAAATTACATTTTATTCAAACTTAATAATGAATTTTCTATTACATTTAACATAGAAACATCCTGTGGGTAAGAATTCAAGAGGATGAACTTTGTGGTACTTTTTTCTTCCTCTAATGGTACTTTTTGCATTTTCTGTAATATTTAACCTAGAAACATGAAATTAAATATGCATGGTCCGATGTTGGAAAAAATCCATAAGAGGGGTCTTTGTGGTACTTTTTTGTTCTTATAATGGTACTTTTTGAATTTTCTATAATTATGAACTTAGGAACAGGGAATTAAAGATATGTGGCCTTAAGTGAGTGAGAATTAACAAGAAGGGATTTTGTGGTACTTTTTCGTTCTTCTAATGGTACTTTTTGAATTTTCTATAATTATGAACCTAGAAACATGAAATTAAGGACATATGGTGCTAAGTGAATGAGAATCCATAGGAGGGGACTTTGTGGTACTTTTTTGTTTTTCTAATGGTACTTTTTGAATTTTCTATAATTATGAACCTAGAAACATGAAATTAAGGACATGTGGTGCTAAGTGAATGAGAATCCATAGGAGGAGACTTTGTGGTACTTTTTTGTTTTTTCTAATAGTACTTTTTTAATTTCCTGTAATATTTAACCTAGAAACATGAAATTATAGATATGTGGTCCTAAATGAATAAGAATACATAAGAGGGGACTTTGTGGTACTTTTTTGTTTTTCTAATGGTACTTTCTTAATTTCCTGTAATATTAATGAATGAGAATCCACAATAGGGGATTTTGTGGTACTTTTTTTGTTCTTCTAATGATACTTTTTAAATTTTCTGTAAGATTTAACCTAGAAACATGAAGTTAGAGTTATATGGCCCTAAGTGAGTGAGTATTCATAAGAAGGGATTTTGTGGTACTTTTTCGTTCTTCTAACAATACTTTTTGAATGTTCTGTAATATACATCCTAGAAACATAAAATTGAAGATGTAAGGTCCTAAGTGAATCAGAATCCTTAAATGTGATTTTGTGGTTCTTTTTCCTTATTCTAAAATACTTTTTCGTTATTCTAATATTTATTTTTCGTTATTCTTATAACAGAAATGTAATATTAAAGAGATATTGTTATTTATGAATGAGAATTCTCAAGCTCTATTAGTCACATTCCTCTATACTAAAACATAATAATAGAAATACTTTGTTTTTTAACTTTCGAATGTTAAAGATGTTAAAAATTGGTACTTTACTGTCACCCTATCAAACATGCCTTTTGTATTTTTCGAAAATCCTATTTTAAATTTATTTTATAAGTAGGTTTTTATAAAAAATGTCCGCTAACGAAGTAGCTGGTTAACAGCTCGTATTTGTATAAATTATTAATTACGAATAATACAATCTATATCTAGTTCAATTTACAGAAGTACCAAAATCAATGACTTTTTTTGCGGTTCAGTAAACTATTTTACAGACAATATTTGATACCCTTCACCATATTACCATCTTATCGATGGTAAGATGGTACCATATTACCGACAAATAATAAAATTTTCGCCTTAACGTATGCTTTCTTACTTTCACATATATAAATCTAAATTTTTTTCAAACTACGAAAAATTGAATATGAAAAACAAAAAAAAAAAAAAAAAAAAAAATAGCAGACTTTGCTTTTAAAAATTAAACAACAACAACAATTCCATACCCAATAAGCAAAAACCTTTGAAATTTCATATTTATTCATATGAAAGCAAGTTTAAATTTCAAACATTAGCTGTGAGAAAAGGTTTTAAATTCATATTATTTCAAATACAAAACTATGCCTTTCTCTAACAAAAAGGTTGTAATATAACAATTGTATTTGTCAAATGCTTTCATAATTTAAAACTATGCAGGAAGTTTCTTTAACAAACAAATGTTTCTCAAATATTTTCAAAACTTTTTTTACAAATTTTAAAATACACTTGAGTTAAACATGAAATAAATTTTTTTCTAAACTATTTTTAAAACTGAAATTTTGCATGAATAAATTATATATTGATATATTTTTTTATATTAGCTGAAAAGGAAATTATGCATTCATCATTTTAAGCATATTGTTCATCATATTTCATGGACCGTAGCAGCTAATTTTGTTCAATTTACTGCCGCACAATTGCATACAAATATTTTCTTTCTATAATGTACATATGTATAATATTTTATTTTTTTTTAATAAACATGTCTAAGTTTTAAACTTTTTTATGAAAAAAAAAAACTGAAAGCTTTTTTAAATATGATAAACGTTTGAATATTTTCTTATAAACAATAGAAAAAATACAAAATAAATAAAATATAAAAAAACTTAACTTTACACTTTACAATTACTTGAAAATTTTATAAAAACCTAACATTATACTTTAACTGGAATTTTTTTAAATTTTCTTGTTTATTTCATAACCCATATTTTTTAAATTTAAATATAATTTGATAATTATGCTATTTATTCAAGGAAATTTCCAACAAATTTATAAGGTTTGAATCGATGTTTATTGGGTATTTATTTATTTTTCTATGTGTGTATATACAAACTCGGTTTATAAATGGCGGAGATATGCTTTAAAAACCGGTTCTAAAAACTGGTTTTTAAAGCATATCTCCGCCATTTATAAACCGATCTTGCTGATTCAAAAAACCGAAATTTTATAAAAATATTTGTGACCGAACTGTATAAAAAATAAAAATCTATAGCTTAAACCAGGGCTTCAAAAAATAAAAAATGCGTTTTGTCCGATATCTCAGTTATTATTGAACCGATTTATTTCATTTTTTCAGAACAAAAATTCAGAAAAAAATTACCGAGACAGAGGCTTCAGAAACTGGAAAACCTTTTCTAAAAACCGGTTTTTTAACATATCTCCGCATTGTATGAACCGATCTTGCTGAATTCCAATAGCAAAATTCTCGAAAGGATTTCCGATCGTTTGATATATATATTATATATGTCAGTTATCGGTGGGCTTCATATACGCCATTTCAACCGACACACGGACGGACGGACATGGTCCTATCGTCATCATTTCTTACAAGGATCCCGAAAATGCAAACTTTTTTTCTCTCCGACGAAAATTGTGGGAATTACAAACGGAATGACAAACTTATATATACCCTTTACACCTGTGGTGAAGGGTATAAAAACTAAACAACAAAATTATCGATTTCCCATTATGTAACACTTTTCGTTGTCTACTTCTGTCGTTAACTAAACAACAATATTTTTGTGTTGTTTATTTTACCAACATAAACATATGAATTGCACTACTGTTTTGAAATTTTGACTTTGAAATTTTTTTAGCATAATTCAGAAAAATATAGAGAATTTCAAGGTACGGATCTAAACTTTGTAGGGCGCGTTTATATGGCAAAAAGTTGTTCTTTTTGCATTTTTTAGAACAATTTGGCCATTAAATACTTTTTTTTGCACCTATAGGTTAAACATAAGATATAACAAGCGCGAATGTTATATTCGGCTCGGCCGAATCTATATACCCACCATCAACTTTTTCAAATTTTACGTTATATGGTAGGTGAGCGGTAAAGTGGGCGGACCACGCCCATTTTTGTTTCCCGAGTTTACATTGGTCCTAGAACTATTTGAACACAATTTCACCTTATATGGGAGGTGGGCGGTAAAGTGGGCGGACCGCGCCCATTTTTGGTTTCCGAGTTTATATCGACCCCCAAACTATGTATACAAAATTTCGTTGCCGTACATGCTTTTGTTTAAGAGATATAAGCAGAAAAGTATGAAACGGACACCCTGTGCTTCTAGTTTTTAGCCCATATTTTTTTTGTTTATTAACCCATTTTCAATCCCAAACAAACCTTATATAAGACAAATATTTGTGCCAAATTTCCCCCTACGTTATTCCGTTCGAGACCTATCCTGCTTTCAACAGACGGACGGACATAGCCAGATCGACAGGACCCAGAAAATATATACTTTGTGGGGTCTTAAATGATTCCTTCGACATGTTACACACGGAATGACAAAATCAATATAACCCCCATCTTTTTGACGGTGGGTATAAAAAGAGAATTCCCCAAACCATTAATGTATTTTAAAACACTTGTATACGGATTTTACAACGAAATTTTTAATTTTTTTGCTAAATGTTTAGAGCTAAAGTAGTCTTTAGTTTTAAGATTTGAATACATATTGTGAGGCCTTAGAAAAGGTAGATTCAATATATAAATAAAGAAAACGTTAAAAAAAGCAATTTTCAATTAAATGGGTACAATAATTGTTTATTAGATATCATTTGATTAATATATCAATAATTTTGGTTACACAAATTTTTAAGATTTGTTCTGGAATCATCAACAATCTTCGTAGTAAGTTGAAATTTGGCAAATATATTCCAAGTGACAACCTCTTTCGTAATTTTAGCTACGTTTAAAATCATAATCAGGGCAAGTTTAAATATGCACAAACAAAATTAAAATATGCGCTTGAAAAAGAACGAAAAACTGGTATAATATGCACTTTCAATCTCTGATAGATTTCGATTTTTATAAAAATATAACTATTTTAATTTTAAATATATTTGACGTGTCCGAATTTTTTTCTTTACAATATTTACAATGTAATCAGAATACTCACAAAAAAAAAAATTTTTAAATAATTTGACTGAACTCCAAAAAATTGTGTTTTTGATAAGAAAACTAACTTTTGTATCCATTATATGCAAATGTATGCAGATTTAAATAACAAGTATTTTTGTGAAATTCTTTTGAAATAAGCAAATGCTTACTTTCAAGCGAAAAGTTTGAAAAACTTGCCCTGGTTATTATGTATAAAGGTATTAAATAAATATAAAGGTATTTCTTTTGTTTTTGAATACGTATTCATTCATTCTTTTACAGAAATTATAAAATCTCTTCAATGTTTACATTAATTTGTATTTTTATTTAAAATGAGCTGTAAACCCGCTACTTCGTTAGCGAAATTTTTTGTAAAAACCATACTATATAATAAATTTAAACAAAGATTCTTAACTCCTGTGGGAACAATTTTAATAATGGTGTTATGTCGGAATTTACAACAATAAACTTTTTAAATATTTTACCTAAAAAAGTACCAAAAATTACAATAAAAAAATATCTCTTTAATTTCAGGTTTCTAATCTTAGAATAACGAAAAATAAATATCAGAATTACGAAAAAGTATATTAGAATAAAGAAAAAGTACCACAAAATCCATTTTAAGGTTTCTGATTCACTTAGGACCTTACATATTAAATTTTATGTTTCTAAGGATGAAAATTACAGAACATTCAAGAAGTACTATTAGAAGAACGAAAAAAGATACCACAAAGTCCCTTCTTATAGATTCTCATTCATTTAGGACCACATATCTTTAATTTCATGTTTCTAGATTCATAATTATAGAAAAGTAAAATTGGAAGAACAAAAAAGTACCACAAAGTCGCCTCGTATGGATTCTCATTTATTTACGACCATTAGAAGAACGAAAAAGTACCATAAAGTCCCCTCTTATGGATTCTTATTAACTAAGGACCACATATCCCTAATTTCATGTTTCTAGGTTCATAATTATAGAAAATTCAAAAAGCACCATTAGAAGAACGAAAAAGTACCACAAAGTCCCCCCTTGTGAATTCTTTCCAAAATCGGACCATGCGTATTTAATTTCATGTTTCTAGGTTAAATATTACAGAAAATCAAAAAAGTACCAATAGAAGGAGAAAAAAGTACCTCAAAGTCCATCCTCTTGAATTCTTACCCACAGGACCATGTATTTTTAAGTACCACAAATTCCACTCATTTGAATTCTTATATAAATCACTTTCTATTAGATTTTATTACATAATTTTTTACATTTTTCTAAAATTAATTTGTTATTTTTCACATGAGGTGTATGTTCTTAATGAAAAATAGATCATTGTTAAAAATGATTTTTGAAATCGATTGAAAATCCATCACATCTTTTCAAAACGATTCGATTTGAAAACGATCGGTTTTCATCACATACCTGATTATTATGTTTGAATAAACTGTAATTTCCCGTCTATACCCCTTTTTTGGTACTTTTTTTACCCTTAGAAGTATCAAAAATTGTATTCCAATGAGTTTCTAAATTATAGTGAGATCCCATTTTAAAATACGCATATGGTTATGTCAATAAATATAAAAAATGTTTTATGAAAAAAGTACAAAAATAGGTAAGATTTTTACCCCTTAAACGTTCGAATTTCGAAAAAGTACCAAATTTGTATTTCGCATTTTTTGATAAGTTATTAATACGGCATAAATTGTATTTGTATGTTGATTGGCTTCAAAGATACATATGGTGACAAAAAAGTACCAAAATACAGTTTTTACCCGTTTTGTCCCTAAAAAGGCTGATTTTCAAAAAAGTACCAGACACCTGTCCGATTATTTTTTAAATGAATAACGAAAACTATTCAACTTTTTGTGTATCTTTATTAGTTTGGGAGTTATAGAGTTGCCGATTTTACCCGTTTTTACCCCCTAAACATTCGAATTTCCAAAAATTCCGTCTTAGTGGATCTACACATAGGGCGACCTACCTGCGATCCAAATTTCGACTCTCTAGCTTCAGCCGTTTGGGCTGTGGGATGACGAATCAGTCAGTCAGTTAGTAACGTTACTCTTTTATATATATATAGATAAAAAATTTTCTACAGCTAGGGTTTTTTATTTCCAAGCACTTTTAGTTCCCTGGAAAATATTTTGGGAATTCATTATGATGGAAGATATTTGTTTCGTTTTTACATTTTTATAAAATAATGCATATGGATGTAACTTTTTACTTTAAGAATTTTATAGTTTTAAAGGTAAGATATATTTTATCTAGTACCGACCCGCATAATTTTACAAATGAAAATGTTATATAAAACTTTGAAACATAAACATAAAAAATAACATAAATAAGAGTAAAGTTTTAATCGGTTTAACATGTAAATTTAGATATTATGTATTAAGTAGCAATAGGTTAGCAAAAAATACCAATCTGATTGTTTAATGCTGTAGCTCATTTTCAGAAAATCTAAAACTTGGTCGCATCCATATAATTTTATTTTAAACCATAATTTTATTGCATTAAAAGCTTTATTAATTTGTAAATAAACAACAATTGAGTTAGGACGACTATAAACTTAAATGAAAAATACATACTCAATTGTATAAGTACATGTATCATATAATATTATCTATACAATTTTCTAGAAGAAGGAAATTAAAATAAATAATCTCCTAAAAATCCCAGTATCAGAATTTAAAAAACAAACCCTATCTACCAATATGTTTGAAAAATACAATGCAGTTGGTTTCACATACTGTTGTTATTTGAATATGATGTTTTTGTGTCAAATAAACCATTGTTGCGAGGGCAACCCTGAACCAAAAAATTTTTTGGGTTGTTAAAAACAGGTGAGTTTAGCTGAGGTGCGGTTCACAGGGGTCACCTAAAAATTTGACACGGATGTGTAGGTGACCAAGGTTGGGTAGGGCGGTTGGAGGTCAACATTCACCTCCCATTCCAGACATGTTGTGTTGTAAGTGTAGTGTAGTTATTTTTTGTTTTGTTGTTTTTTATTGTTTACTGTCCTGGGCTAGAGTGAGGGAGGGAACACACCCGAGAGTACGCCGACTATGAGCCAAACGGAGGATCACTCTAACGCCGCAATAACGAACATGTAACACCATATGATTCGAAAGTACTTTTTTGACATATGCCATTGCACTATGGTTTTGAATGACCACTTTTCTTGGCCAAAATTATCAAAATGAAAAAAAAAAAAAAAAACAGGTTGTCTTGTTTGAAATATGATTCGGGTGAAAATCAAAGCAATTTAATGTATTTATTTTGTATTTAAAAAATTTAATTAATTTTTATACTTTTTATGTGTCAGAAGTAAAGTCATTACAAAGCATTAATTGCATTTTGATTTAGAAGCATTAATTTTGATACACAACTATATTTTAGCAATATCTGCTATTTTATTTTTTAATCTTGACATTTTTATTTAGTGGTTAGACCTTGTAAATTATAAGAATTTCCAATGCTAACTTATACGGATAAGCTATTACGGATGGATTTTCTCGAAAATCGCAAAAAATCGCAAAACGAGACAATATGGAAAATATAGCCTAGATATATGTTTATTTCCGTTGAGTTTTCCTTTACCAATTTTTACCAAAAGCTTGCAGGTCTAATGAAATGTAAAATTTCTTACGAATACAATTTCACTTTGGGTTTTGTAAAACAAACTGTATTTTTCAAAGATGACAAGAAGTTTTAACTGATTTCATCTTCAATTATAAAAGTACTTATCCTAAGATCTATTTTCCATAATAAAATTATTTAAAAAATTGTTGTACTCAATAATTATAAAGTATTGAAAACCGTTGAAAAAAGGCACTTCTTTTATACATATTTTAAATTTGCTTAAGAAACTGAACTTTGATCTATTGTATTATGAAGATAAAATAGTAAAAGTAGGAAAAGACTTTATTTTTTGGCGTTTTGAAGTGTGAGCTACAAAACTAAGATAATTAAAACACAAATACAAAATGTTACCAAAATTAGTTTTGGCCAATAAAAGTGGTCGGTGAAACCATAGTACATTGGTTTCCTGTCTGTGTACACTTCTATTTTACGTCTTAAGAATAAAAGACATATAATTGTACTATTAAAATTAAAGCAACTGCGTCGACTCACTGCCGCCACACTCAATCGCACCACAAATCAACCGTATTACAAAATTAGCCGCACTATAAACGAGAGAAAAAGGTACAGTCGGTCAAGACCGACCATATGATACCCTACACCATTATGTATGAGGACTTATATTTAACCTTTGTGCAATCGTATACCAATACTTTTACTAAATGTAAAATAAAATATATAAATACAGAATAATGCGTCGGTAATAACATTTATATGATTTTATACACTTTAGGGCGATTCCCGGAAGAGGGCTTATATGGAAGCTATGGTAAATTATGGACCGTTTCTCATAAAATTTGGCTGTGTTGTTTCTACTTATATAAAACACACTTCTATCGAATATTAACTTGATACTAACATTCGTATGGGATTTATGCACATTAAAGTGATTTTCGGAAGAGGGTTTTATATGGGAGCTATGGTTAATTGTGGAGCGATCTTCTTAAAATTTGGAACAAAGATTGATACTTGTTCAAAACTTCATTGCGCCGAATTTCATTAAAATACTAATATTTTTAAGGCATTTTTGGGAATTAAATCTCTATTCCGGGGGGCTTGGTGAAATAATGGACCGATCACAACCAAATTCAATAGCCTTCGTTTTTGTATCATAAAAGTCCCACGTGCCAAATTTCATAGAATTATCTTCAAAATTGCGACCTGTACTTTGTGCGCAAGGTTTACATGGACAGCCAGCCAGACGGTCATCGTTAGATCGATTTAAAAAGTGATTCTGAGTCGATTGGTATACTTTAAGGTGGGTGTTGGATAACTTTTTCTATGCGTTACAAACATCAGCACAAACGCGTAATACCCCAACCACCTGTGGTGGTGTAGGGAATAAAAACATTATAGTTATACGGCCGGTGTAGAAACGGCTACTGTGGTTGTTTCTCAATTTGTTAATGTGGATATTATTAATGTACATATTTTTGGTTGAGGCAGGTTCGCCATTCGCTTTTGAATTAATATAAGAATATATAAAGTTAACTAATTCGAAACTTATAAGTAATTTACAGAAGAACACGGTTATAACGAACACCTGTTATAACAAACTATTGCTATAGCGAAAACTTTTCTTCGGTCCCATTGATTTTACATATATTTTCCATACAAATAACTACGTTTATATCGAACACGGTTATTGCGAACTTTTTTTTTTTATAATGAACACATTTCTATGGTCCCCAGAAGAATATTTATACAAAAAACTACGTTTATAAGGAACTAGCATAAATACTAGTTTTAAATAAATAAAATTGCACATTTCAAAATATTTCAAAAATGTAAAAACTAACAGAAATAACTTTTCAATTCAGTTTTAATTATTGGACAAATAAAAATAATGTTCATTAATTTAAATTTAAATATAAATTATTGGACAAATAAAAGAGCAGTTTTATATTTATAGTTGTTGACCTTTTTAACATAACGCATACACATTTATAAAAATAGCTAAAAATAAAAACGTAAGAGGATTAAAATCTAAATAAAATAAAAGCATTGTACCTCAATTAATTAAACTTTTAAAAACATGCCAATTTCAAAACCTCGGTAATAAAAAAAAAAAAAACATTGAATGATAAAGTAATTAATATCAATTTGCTACTTATGAAATGACCCACAGTGTGGTCAAACGCAAAATAAATCTGTATCTCCAAAACTACTGCTCGGATTAAACTGAATTGTATGGAAGAGTCACCCTGCAATAACACAAGATAAGCTACAGGGTGTCAAATTTGACTACCTCGAGTATATAAAAGTTTCAAAAAATCATTACTACTGCAAATGAAGTCCAATTTAAAAGAGTTTTATATATCTGTAAAGTGTTTGGCAATATTTCTTTGAAAAATTGCCAAACATTTATTTGTAAAGCTTTTTAAATGATTTTTGCTTCTAAGTACGCCTCTCTCTCTCTCTCTCTCTATATATATATATATATATATATATATATATATATATATATATATACAAGGGTACCAAGCCGACCGGCTCTATATATATATATATATATATACCGGTCTTTAGAAGGCGCATTTAATGATATATACAAATGAATCCATGTTTTGAAAAATACGAATAAAATTTTAACAAGTTAGTATTATAAGAAATGAAGAAAACCATTTCGGTGTATATATAAGAGGATTGCATTGTATTAGTTTGGCTTTGTTTCTTCAAATATTTTTTTGTAAAAAATGGAAATATTAACATTTTTTGAGGAAAGTTTTAAAATGCGCCTTCTAAAGACCTGTCTTACAATATCAATTTTTTATATTGTTCCTATGGGAGAAATATCAAATAAATGCCAAAAACCTGAAAAAATTACCTTTTTTCAATTTATTTTAGCTCACGAAAGGATAACGTCAGGACGAAAATTTTGAGAAATGGTATCTTAGAATGAAGTAAATTTTCATTTGAGGTGGGATCATCAATACTTTTCATTTCGGGGCCACCCTAATATATATATATGCAAATGACTCTGTTACAGTTATTTTTTCTGGATAACATAATTTTTTGGACATTTTAATAGACTCATAAGAAGGGTACAATTTTTAATTAATGTGGGATATGTGCTCCCTTAACAATTGATAGTCATGTGTAGATAAACCCATATCTATTATCATAGCTATAGCAAGATCGGCGGAGAAGCTCAAGGATTTATTTGAGCTTATTTTAACTCTTTTAGGGTAAGTAGTTATCAGGGACAGAAAATAATCATTATTTTTGAAATTTTAAACAAAAAAAAAATCTGATACAAGGAACAACCGGATAAAAGTGTTAAATACAGAAATGTAATTTTCAGAACAGGTTCTATCGCAATCCGGAATGATTTTTTTTTATTTTCATGAAAAAAAAAAAAATCAATATTAATGATTATTTTTGATTTTTTCGCTCAACTCATAATCATTATTTTTTGATTTTTATTTTTTTAAATAAAATTATTTGCAATAAATCAAAGTTTTTACTTAAAGAAAATTTTTTACTAGATAAAAGTTTAATTTCTCATGTTAAGTTTTATATTGTGAGCAAAAAAAAGTAAAAATCAAAAATAATTATTATGAGTTGAGCAAAAAAAAATAAAAATCAAAAATAATCATTATGAGTTGAGTAAAAAAATAAAAATCAAAAATAATCATTAAAAGTTTAGCGAAAAAATAAAAATCAAAAAATAATGATTATTTGTTGATTTTTATTTTAAAATTCATAATCATTACGGTCCCTGGCAGTTATGAGTTCACTAACTATTGCAGCAGATGAACGTTTTCCTGCTGAACGCATTTGCATTTCAGCTACCATCAGTACCTGATACGGATTAGCCGTTTTCCGAAGATATCTAGCTTTTCTTCTTTTTCATACAACTGAACAATCTTCGAAATTTTTACTAGGCCTTCCACAAGTACTAAGTGGAGAAGGAACATTTTTTCCAATAACAAACATTGACAAATCAATCTCTTTTTTAAATAAATTTCTATTTGAGTGTATAAACAGAGTGCCATTTAGATAACTGGACTTTGTGGGACTTTTTAGTTTTTGTCCAATAAAAATTAATATAGAGACAAAAAAATTATAAAAAAAAGTTGAAGACCGAAAATTCCCGACGATTGTTTCTTTGATAAGTTTTTCAAAATTATTACTTTCTGCGTTATATAACACATCAGCCTTTAAAATAAAAAAGATTAATAAAAATCCTACTTAAAACAAAAAAGTTACAAACATTCAAAATTGAACTTCTCGCCAAAAAAAAATACTTCGCATAATATTATGCGGATCCCCCGTAGATCCGCGCCTGATCTACGATGTTAATTAAGTTCAATTTTTTTGATAAATTGGTAAATTGAAAATTTATAAAAATACTTAAAATTTACGAAAATCCCTTCTCAAAAGAATCTGTCACCATATGAAACTTTAAATCCCCAATTTAGGGACCAATATCCTGCTAGTTGTATACTATATATACCTACATAATTTACTTACCATGACATTAAATTGAAAATACGATTTTGATTCATAATCTAATTTCTGCAAAAGCTTTATCGTTCCGGTTGATGAATCTATTTCAAAATATTTCGTTGCAAATTCATCCAGAATGGAGTATTGTACAATGCTATTTTGCCCAGCATCAGCATCCAAAGTTTTCAGGAAAATTAAGCTAAAAATTTAATTTACATAAATTAATGTAAGAGATAAAGTTTATTTAAGTTATATAATATATATGATGTAAAAAGAATTCAATAACTTTCAGAATATATGCACTGTCGGTCAGCAGAATTGGTTCAAGATTTTCTTTACTAAACCTCTAGTTATTTTTAAAATAATAATGAAATTAATATATATATATATATATATATATATATATATATATATATATATATATATATATATATATATATATATATATTTTAAATTTTTTAAGTCTTAAATTATTTACAAGCAAAATAAATTTAAGTAATAATTCAGTACGATTCTAAATGATTTTTTTTATATGTATATAACATATGTATAAAAATTATATCAACACAATATGGGTATCAAATGATAGCTAAGAATCCCTGCAATACACAGTGGGGCAGAATCGAAATTTTTTGGAAATAAATCTGTAACTAGTGATCGGCTAGTTGGATTTGCATGAAACTTGGTAAATATATAGCAGAGGAGTGTACAATGTTAAGTTTGGAAGGGGGACGGAACAGACCCCTAAGGGGCGGAGCTAAAGGGGCTCAAAGTTGGGTATCTCTGACATAGAAATTTTTTAATCGCTTGCCAAATTTTTGTTTCTCGTCCAATTTCAAATATTCTAATACATTATTATAGGCACTGATAAGAGCTATGCCACTTTAAAGTTTATTAAGTCACGGAAAATTCCATTTTTTGCGTAGCTTTCATTTAACATGCATATTGGGTCAATATTATCTTTGTAAATATTTTATATTATTCTTAAATCAATACTTTGGAATTCAAGATGAAGAAAATATAACTTTCTTTATTATATTAAAAATAATGCGAGTTTCAATGTAACGAAAATCTTTAAACTATTCTATTGCGTTATTAAAGAGCAAGGTATGTATGCGTATACACAGTAGGTAGCACAAAGTACATGCTTGTAATTTGTGCACTTGTTGCATAAAAATAAAAATAGTAAAGCAAATCCAAAAATGTTTTCTTTAATTTATTTTATGTTTAGTATTTAATAAAATTATTAATAATTTAAAAATAAAAGCATCAAGCTCTACGAAAATATCCGACAAAACGAAAGCATGTACTCAATTTTGCACCTGAGGGATTTTTAAAATATTTTTTTTTACAACAATAAAAATATTTGAATATAATATAGTGTAGTTTATAGATAAGGGTCAATGGATTATTATACCATTTTTAGAATTTTAAATATACCTTTAAAATCGAGAACGATATCCGAAGGACCGCTTTTTCGGACTTCGCAGTTTTAAAATTTTATATCTAGAATACCAGTTGACCAAATTAAATTTTTTAAACTGTATTAGAAAGACAAGAAATTATCCTTTTCAAAAAGTATATATTCATTTAAATGAACAGCAAAACTATCTTGAATATTTAAGACACAAATTCAGTTTTTGAATTGTTTCTTCTATTATTTTGAATTTATATCTATTTTTGACTCACACTTTATTAAAAGACAAACTTTTTCAATACATAATCTAATTCTATACTTAATTGGTAAAACAAAAAGGTATCGCTTGAAAAATTGTAGATCCTATGAAGTGTTTTCCCCCACCCCACAAGTGATAAATATTTACATTTCTGTGGTTAACCATTTCTGTCATCTTCTTTTCAGAAGTTGAAGAAAAGGTTTATCATTTTGCAAGGTTTATCATATCATTTTATCATTTCTTAATATTTCAATACTTGAAGACCTATTTCTTTCTTCAAAACTTGTAGTTAATTTATTGACGAAGTCATTGAACATATCCTGCTTAAAGTTGGAATGTAAAAGGACTGTTAAATATCTCCTGAGGAGGTTGAAAATAGCTTTTAAATTTTTATTTTGAATGACTTGCAGTTTATTTTTATACGTTTTCGTACATCTGGATGACCATAACTGGCACCCATATGTCATTATTGGTCGAATGCACATTTTGTACAATAAGAGTTTATTTTTCTGATTTAGTTGTGATTTCTTATTTAGTAGGGGGTATAAGGCCCTACCGCAATTTAAAGCTTTATTACAGGCTTGTAAAACGTGTTCTCTAAAAGTTAAGTGTTTGTCAAATATCACACCCAAGTATTTAACGTTATCACTAAGTGAAATTATAGAACCTTGTATGTTTAAGTCAACTTGAGGAATCCTTTTTGGCGATTTATTGAAAGGAAAAATAGCTGCTTGTGTCTTTCCTTGGTTGATTTTTATTTTCCGTTTATTAAAAAACTTTTCAGCATGGATGAGAGAGTTTTTCATATTTATTACAATTGCACTTGAAGCTTTTCCAGACGTTATTATTGCTGTGTCATCAGCATAAAAGGCTGTGCAGTTGTTTCTTTGTGCTTTAAAGTCTGACGTGTATATGGCATAAAGGGTAGGAGATAAAACTGACCCTTGTGGGACACCCGCGCATAGAGATCTTTGAGTAGATGACTGATTGTTTACATATACTTTAAAGCATCTGTCCAACAAAAAGCTTTTTATAATCTTTTGTAGGTATACTGGATATCCAAATTTATTAAGTTTGAATATTATACCGTTATGCCATATAGAATCGAAGGCTTTTTCAATATCTAAAAAGACTATACCTTTGATTACCCATAAAATGTATGGATTTTACAAAAGTTTTGATTTTGCTTGCTCCACCGGCAGTTCCTGGTAGATGGGGCTATAAAAATAATATGTGTGCAAAAATTGGGTCGATCAGTCGTAAACCGGCCAGTCGACTTTGACCTTTGTCCTAAAACAAGGCATAAAAGTAACTAATATCTTTATTGAGCTATAACTTTTTAATTTAAAATTTTCCGATAAAATACTATATAAGCTTTTTTATTCAGAATAAAATTCAGAAATTTTTGACATATAATTTTTTAGCCTACTATGACCTGTTGTGATGTTATAAGCAATCAAATTAAAAATTTGTTCATGAACTTTTTTTAAAAAAGCCCTGGCTTTAATATGGGCCTAGCCTGCTAGAAACGGTTTTTATTATTTTGCAGAGCAGAATTTATAGTTTTTATAAATCGATAAATTTTGTCACACTTGCTTAATATATTTGGGTAGATGAACCAAAGTCTGATTTTGGGGTATCAATTTTTTACTTATCATACAAATATTGGTAGTAAATGTAGGGTGTATCATGCATTTTTGAATTATTTCAGAGAGTATTTTTAAATAGTTATCGAATTAAACAGTTACTCGAAATTTAGGTGTTGCCGATTAACCAAAAATTTTAAAAGTTGACATGTTAATATTTTTACATATAAAAAACTTTTTTATCTCTTTTACCTCAAAAATCGGTGATATATATTAAAAATAGATAACATTTCTCACAATAGCTTCGAAATAAATAAAAATATTTTTTCAAAAGAACTAGTAAATTAACTTATATGATTCGATTCCATCAGAAATATTTTTTGTCTTTTGTTGTTTAGTTTTCTTTCAAAAAGGAACAATTATGGAATTTATTTTATAATTTACCTCTATTGAGGGTACATGACATAATAAAGGTTAATTAAAAGTAAACCATTTTATTTCCGTAATGCATTGTCTTGAACACTTAAATTGTAATTTTTAATCTCAGTTCCAATGTATTTATCAAGAAGTACATACATGGTATTTAAATATTTACTTAAATACAATGTTTTATAAACTAATTACTTCGATTCTACACTTAGAAATTCGTCATCATCACTTTCTGTTTTAATTTTAAATTTTTACGAACAATAATGAAAATAGTCATTAATATTACACATAATTATTTACCTATTTGCGAGCTGTTGATATAGAAGGTTTATGCTTTTAATATATTTCGCCGATTTTTAAGGTAAAAGAGATGAAAAAGTTGTTTATATGTAAAAATATTAACATGTCAACTTTTACAATTTTTGGTTAATCGGCAACACCTAAATTTCGAGTAACTGTTTTTTTTTCGATAACTATTTAAAAATACTCTCTGAAATGATTCAAAATTTCATGCTACACCCTACATTTAGTACTAATATTTGTATAATAAATAAAAAATTGATACCGCAAATTCAGATTTTGGTCCATCTACCCAAATATATTAAGCAAATGTGATAAAACATCGATTTATAAAAACTACAAATGCTACTCTACAAAATAGTAAAAACCGTTTCTAGCAGGCTAGACCCATATTAAAACCAGGGCTTTTTTAAAAAATGTTCATGAACAAATTTTTAATTTGATTGCTTATAACATCACAACAAGTCATAGTAGGCTAAAAAATTATATGTCAAAAATTTCTGAATTTTATTTTGAATAAAAAAGCTTATATAGTATTTTATCGGAAAATTTTAAATTAAAAAGTTATAGCTCAATAAAGATATTAGTTACTTTTATGCCTTGTTTTAGGACAAAGGTCAAAGTCGACTGGCCGGTTTACGACCGATCGACCCAATTTTTGCACACATATTATTTTTATAGCCCCATCTACCAGAAACTGCCGGTGGAGCAAGCAAAATCAAAAATTGTGTATTCATGGGTAATCTACTATACCTGTACTTTTACGGCGATCTTTGTTTGAGGATATAATATTTACAATTCGTTTTATTTGATGTATAGTAGAGTGGTATTTCCTAAAACCAAACTGTTCTTTGTTTAAAATATTATTTACTTCTGTAAAATGATTTAGCCTACTTAATATAATGTTTTCAAATATTTTGTCGAGGCAGTTTAACATACTTATAGGCCCGTAACTTTTAGGAAATTTTTGTTCTTTTTCCCTTCTTTAAAATTGGTATAACTTTAGCTAATTTGAATTGTTTCGGAAAATAGCCATTACAAAGGCACCAGTTGAAAATATTTGTTATCAACTTATAAAACAGATCAGATAGTTCCTTTAATATTATTGGCTTTATTTCATCTATTCCTGGTGCCTTAGAGTTTTTTTGTTTATATATGTATATAATATTTTACTTCATCAATAGAAGTTAAATGGTTTATTGTATTATGGTTGCAATGGTTGCAAATCTAACCATTGATTGTGTTTTAATACCGTTTGGTCCATAGTTGATGACATATTTAATGTTAATTGATGTGAGCTTTCAAAAACATCAGCTATTGCGTTCGCCTTGGATTTATTATCATACACATTAACGCCATCTATTGTCAGGCTATCGAAAGTTGATCTTTCACCTCTTATTGCTTTGTTTATTTTCCACATCTTTTTACTGCCAGCTGGTAGACTTTGGAGAAATACATTCCAATTTTTGTTTCTGTCATTTGACACGTGGATCTTTATCATATTGTTGAGTTGTTTTAAAACAGATGATAAATATAGCATCTGTGTTATTGTAAGATCTTTGTAATTTTCTTCTATAGTTGTTTCTTTGACCAATGAGGTACAATGTTGTTTGTGATAATTTTTTCTGCCACAAATGGATTTTTCTTACTGGAACTTTCTTAAGCGCTTCTTGAACAAGGTGTGTACTTTTTTCTAATATTTTTTCTACATTAGCTTCATTAATATCTACAAGTAAATTGTTTCTTCTAATTTCAGTATCAACCCATTTGCTGATTTCGTTCCAATTTGCAAGATTGTACATAGGAATTAGTTTAGTTCTTTCTATTATTGAACCAAAAATTTGGCAAGTAATTGGAACATGGTCCGAATTGAGAAGTCCTGGATGAGTTTCAAGACATTTTGAGACATTCAAGTTAGAATTTGTTAATAATAGGTCAATCACTGATGGCTGCGTGAAGGATGACTTCTGTCCAAAACGAGTAAAGTTGTGAGGGTAATGTATATAATAGTTTGAGTTTAACTGGTGATTGTACAACTTGTTTCCAGTTGTATTGTTATTAAGGCAGTTCCAAATTGTATGGCGTGCATTAAAATCTCCAAAAATGAAAAATTCAGATGTTGGTGCTGTAATCAAATTAATATCATTTATAAAATCATTGGTATACTTTGGAGAGTATGCTGATGTGAATTTTATTGGTCTTTTGTTAATAAAAATTACTACTGAAACGTTCTCAATATTTGACGTTGGTATATTTGGCATAAATTGATGGGGTATCGTATTTTTTATTGCTATTAGAACACCACCACCATGGGTTGTTCGGTCTTGTCTATAAATGATGTAGTTTTGCAATTTAAATTTGTATTTTTGTTTTAAAAATGTTTCATTAATAAAAGCAATATCTGTTTTCTTTTGGTTTAACGTGTGTTCTAATTGATAGATAGTGAACGAGTTTGTTATGCCCTGTGCATTCCAGTGCATGACATTGAGACTATATATTGTTTTTTGTTTATATGACCTGTTTAAGTATCATACCTAGAACACGCATTTTGTCAAATTTGTTTTTGCATTTTTCTAGAGCATCAATTGCACTAAAGAATATTTCGAGAAGTTTTTCGTTAGTTAGGTCATCTTTAACCTTATTTTGATTCATATTGGTTTTTGTTTTGCGCTTTGCTGCATGAGGGAAGTTCTTCATTGCTATGATTTAATTGGGGAAAGTCTTCATCCCAAATAAATGGATCAGCTTCAATGTTTTTGTTGCTGCGTATAGGTTTTTGATTTCTTGTGACACTCTGACGAATTTCAAGGTATTCACGCCGGGATGGAAAGTTAGCATTGTCAGCACGATGATTAACATTTTTTAGCTTATTTCTGATACAATTAAAACATTTGTAAATCACTGAGCCCTCATGCGGTGTTTTGCTTAGTTGGCAGGTTGAGTAGTCATGCGGACCACCGCATCCCAGACAAGCAGGTTTTCTAAAACAATTTGATGAACCGTGACCGAACATAGTGCATTTTGTACATTGAGTAGGTCCTTTTACATTTCGCCCAGGGTTTCTCCAATGTACAACTATACCATAAAAATATCTTATTTTTATTACCTCTCTTTTGGATACTTGATTTTTATCAAATTCAAGCATATAAAGTGCGTCGTCTGAATTTGATCTGCTGGTTTTAACCTCAATTTCTCTTGTTGGATTTATGTTGAATGCATTTTGGAATTCTTCACACAATTGTTTTAATTTCAAGTTGAGGAAGACCAAACATCATAAGTTTAAAACTTTTTCTATCCTTTACTGGATGAGTGAAAAACTTTATATCAGTCATCTTAAATTTTTTAATTACTTCGTCATAATCAAACAACGTGTTTGGCATTACTTTCGTACCAATGGACATTCTCTTGTATTTGGAATTAGATCCCAATAGCTTTATGATTTCTTTGTAACTGTGAACATTGTCGACAATAATTGGAAGAATTTTTACATTTTCCTCGATATTTTCACCTTCTTCTACACTAGAATTATCATCTTCCATATCGGAAAACACTTGGAATCTATTAGTTAGTCTTAGCGGAAGACTTAGGAGCTTTAAGCTTAGGACCACGGCCTCAAATTTTTTTTAAGTTTTGGGCTCATTTTAATCAATTTCAATAAGATTTTTATTAAATAATATGAATTAGTCTAGAAACGTTTGTATGTTTTAAAACACGTCCGTATGTTGTTAATGACAACAAACAACTGAGCTATGAAGTGTTTAAAATGTGTATAACTCATAAAATCTTGTTATTTTACTTTTATATGGCTATTATTACTTGTGATGCATGAAAATTTTACGGGTTTTTCAAGTTTTTAAAAAATTCTTAGGTTCTACAATTTTCATCCGATTTTATCAAGCGATACCTTTTCGTTTTACCAATGAAGTATAGAATTAGATTATATATTAAAAAATTATGTCTTTTAATAAAACTACCTACTGTACATATGTTGCTAGTGCTGCAAATGTTTCTTCAAAATGTTTTTGTTATATGTTGTGTTATTGCATTTATTTGCATTAATGAAAATAAGTGCAGAAACTATTTACTAGTTAAGTGTAAAAGCTACGACATTTTAAAAAAAGTTTCAAGTCGAAAAAAAAAAATTGTTTTGTCCTCCTTTAAACAAAAAACGAGGAACCAAAAATCCTTTCAGTTCTTTTCTATCAGGTTTTTTGACAAACTATGTTCCTGTTTCATTAAAAGACATTAAAAGTATTACCTTGTTGAACATGTCAGTTTATTAAAAAGAACAAACTCAAAATAATAATAGCCTAAAAACAAACACTGATGAATTTTTTTAAAAGGAGCAAAATTTAAAAATAAAAGAAATGAGCGCAAAAGAAAATTGATCATATGTTTTGCAAATTAAAGATTCACTTTGCTCGTGCAATTGAACTAAATAGGTCATAAACAACACAATTTTATATCATAGACTCTATATCAACTAGTCTACCTCGGACAATATTGACTTTATTAGACAATATATTTAAAATAATAAAGGTTGTTTAAGTTTTAAATATTACGTATTTAAAAATATATGTTTTTATATACTTCCCTTACCATATAGTAAGTGAAGTATATACAAAATATTATGATGTATCGAGGTTGTCCTTAAAATTTGTTAAGTTATTTTCAATCTGAGGAATAAATATAAAAATATTGAGCGTTTTTTATAATTAACTCCTAAATGTGCAATTTTTTCAAGCTAAAATATTTTTTCTGTACAAAATTGAAAATAATAATAATTTTCGTTCATTCCACGAAAGGACGCCCAAAAATATTTTTTTATCTTCCGATTTGGTAATATTTGGCATACGCATACCCTTTGGAGTCAATTTTTGTGTTTATTTTTTAGTTAATTTATTTTAAGAATAATATTAAATAATTTGTTATTTGGGGTATAATACCTATTTGTCTAGATTAAATGCTAATATATTATGCAATTTACATATTTGTCTTCAATACTAAGCAAAAATATTTAAAATCAAAATGGTCGAAATTTCTTAAAAATACATCTGAAAATTGCATACTTGTTGTAAGTGCATCTTTATCAAAAAAAAAAAAAAAAAAATATTTTTGATTTAAAAAACAAAAATTTAACAAAAAAATATATGTATGTAATTTTTAACAAAAAATATTAAAAATAATAAAATAATAAAAATTGCCATTTTTTATAAATTTCTTGTGGAATGTAAGTTTTATTTTAAAAAATGGTCAATAATTTTTTATTGAATATTAAACAATACACTACACATTAGAGTCACTCCAAACAAAACTTGGCATTAACTAAACTAAACTAGCAACTTTTAGTATTAGTGATTGGTATCGTTGAAAAGAGAGAGTCTTTTATATATCAAATTAAGAAAAAGAAATTTGCGCTTTATGCATTATTTTTTTGTACACTCAAAAAAAAAAAAAAAAAAATAAAAAAATAATAAATAAATAAAATTTTGTATATTGTATGAATGGGAATTTTTATAACTTATGGGAGGTTGATGTAATATGTGTTTATAATGATGCACAGTGTGCGATTCAAAAAATGAAATGGAAATAAATCTGGAATTTCCGAACAGCTGGTGGAAATTTTACATAGTAATAGTAGAGGTGTAGGCGAGTTTATATTTTGATCTTGGATCATATAGACCTACACGGCGCAAGTCCACAGGGTCCCAAAGTTGGACACCTCGTCCAACTAATATTATATTTAAAATCGATTCATATTTGTAACAGTTATAAGCCCCGATATGTTTCTCACCTACGAAATGGTCAACTTTAGCTCACTGTAGCGCCGTCCGTACTCCAGCTGTGCATTGTTTGCAAACATGTTTTGTTACATAAAAATCATACTTCGAACATTCGACTTAGTAATTATTACATCAAAAAATGTTGATGGACTCTTCTAGAGTTGTTATGTCGTAAGAGGATCGTGAATTAGACTAATTAAAATATTAGAGACCTTATAATTTCATAAAGATGTAGAATCATTAAAATAGCCAATACACGTTTTTTTAAGTCAAATATCATTATACTAATTATTTTTAGTTATCATTTGAAAAAATTTACCTGTTTTGACTATCGTTGCAAAACACATATGTTCCTGGTTCAGATGCTTCTGATATCTGTCCATAATACTCCGTTTGTATAAAAATTGGGGTATTATCATTTACGTCCAAAATGTGTACAATAATATTGTGAAAGGATGATGCTGATGCCATATTTGTCGCTTTTATTGTTAGATTGAACTGCCTTGAAAGATACATTAAAAATTATTATATACATATATTTATAAAAAAAAAAACTAATGTCGGCCAATCCCAACTATATAATAATCTACACCAGTTTCAAAAATGTCTTTTAACGGGACAACGTAGAGGGACGAAATTTGGCTCAAATATTTATCTTATACAAGGTTGTATGGGATAAAAAATTTGCAAAATCGGTTAATAAACAAAAAAAAAAAAAAAAGTTATGTGCAAAGTACTAGAAACACAGGGTGTCGGTTGTAGCATCATTTAATACTTTTCTGCTGATATCTCTTAAACAAAAGCATGTAAGATAACGAAATTTTGTATAGATAATTCGAAGATTGATATAAACTTGGAAACCAAAAAACACTTGTTTCTGCAAAAACCACGAAATAACTTTTATTTCTTCTCGAAAAAAAAAAAAATGAAAATGACTTTTATTTCTGCTCGAAAAAATAAAAATCAAAAGATAATTTTTAGTTTGGTCAAAAATATAACTAAAAATGAAGAATTAGAGGCTTTGCTCAATTAATTCTAGTGCCAAATACAAGAAGTGCTTACATTATCATTGGAAAAAGAATATTAAAATCACTTTAATTCATTCAAACGCAAGGACATTAAGTAGCACACAAACTGAAGCCAAAAGACGTCGAAGGGGGATTTTGGATTTCTGAACTACAAATTGTTACAAACGAAGAAAAATTCCATGGCGCCAAAGTAATGTTTTTGGTGGTCGCGTTATTAAGACATGATTCCCTCAGAATGCATTAGATGAATAATACCACTCTTCAGAACAAAGTACCAAAAATTATCTTGATTAGTTTTTGGCCTCAAAAAAATGAGAAGCGATTTTGCGTTGGAATCTATGAGATGGGAAAAGTCTAGCTTCCGATGGATAAGTTATTAAATAAAATAATTGAAAATTTCTGAAATTGTCCGCGAGGTGAACCACTGGTGTAGACTATCTGTCGAAATCAAATGGCTTTGGGGAGGTTAAAATACTTTTTTATATCTCAATGAAACGAATTTATATAAAGGAGTATCATATGCAATATTTTCAAATTCGACATCCTACAACTTAATTGTAAAACGGTTCGATCTGATATATAAGCATTACACCTTAACAAATTTAAGGTACGTTGAAATATAGATCTCAATGAACAAATTTTAAAGAACTCTAATATACATAAATTATTTACTTATTATTTTCGTAATCAATATTTGAATTCACTAGCATGACTCCAGTAGAGGGATTTATGTAAAAAAATCCTTCGTCATTTCCGTTTACGATATTATAAAAAACAGAAGAAGATGATCTAGTCTCTAATTTAGTAATGAAGTATCCGACTGGAAGATTTTCATATAATTCGATCGATGACGTTGGTGAATTAAATTTAGGAGGATCATTATCTGCCATTACTACAATTATATGAACAGGAATTTGAGATGATAAAGGAGGATTTCCACAATCCACTGCTTTCACTTGTAGCATATATTCTTGCATTTGCATTATGTCAAGATTTTGCGATAGATATACTGTCCCAAGAATATTGTCAATTTCGAAAACATTTCCTATATTACCACTAACAATATAATATCTTATTTCACCGTTCATTCCACTATCGCGATCTATTGCATTTAATTGGGCTACTTTGGATTTTACTGCTGAGCTTTCCGGAATTTTTCTTTGCAATATTTTTGTTGTAAATTCAGGATAATGATCATTGTGGTCGTATACGTTAATTATTATTTTAGCATAATTTCTTTTTGCTGGGGTTCCTTGATCCTTCGCGATAACTGTTAAAACGTGTCGTTTTATTCTTTCATAGTCTGGCCTTTGCGTCACTATCACATTTCCAGTTACCGAATCAATGCGAAAAAAATGCAACGACGATGGATCTTTGGAACCATGTAGAGTATAAAAAATTTTCTTTTCTTCATCTTCGTCAGAAGCGTGCAATTGCATTATTATTGATTCTTCTTTGACACTTTCGGAAATATTAACAACATACAATTCCTTTGTAAACTGTGGTCTATTATCATTAGTGTCTACAACGTGAACAAATAATTGAGTTTCCACAACATTTGATCCATCAGTTACGCTTATAGTCAAATTATAAAATTTTTGAAATTCCCAGTCTAAGGACTTGGATAATAACACATTCCCGTTATCATGTCCTATATAAAATTCATTGTTATCGTTTCCACCTAAAATAAAAAAAAAAAAAATAAAATAAAATAAAAATTATGTCAACAAAATTTTAAGCTAAAAAATGTGTGCGATTGAAACTATTTAAAAACGATCAATCGCTTACGATCTAGTTTAAATTTTACAAAAATTTTTATCAATATTACTATATAACTAATCCTGGAAATGCCAGGAATAATAATGTAATAATAAAAATATGCTGAAACATTTCCGAAAATCTTTAAAGAAAAATATATATGAACAACATTTGGACACCTTTTCTTTTCCAAATCAAAGTTAAAGATATGAAGCCGTTAGAATCTGATGGAATAACAATGATTAAAGTATTTAATTAGTAAACTTAGAAAAAATAATAATAAAATAAAAAATTAATAAAAAATAAATGACAGAAATGCAAAATTAGAGAGCAAACACTGAGTATAGCAAATTCAAATATTTTAAAACCCAAACCGACTTTAAAAAGTATTACATAAAAATAGAAAAATAAGTATCTCCGCATCTTAATACAAAAATCTAGCTCCGTTAAGGGTTTTAACACCAGAGTTTCATTTACTATAATACATATCAAAGAATGTATTAAGGCAAGTATTATTTTCTTTATTTAAATATTTTTTAAAAAGTTAAAAACGAAAAATTTACATTAAATAATAACGTAATTCCATAAAATTTCGACCCAGCTCGAATTTTTATCATCTCCGATTTTAATGAAATTCAATACACATAACCTACTCTTTTATGCGCTTTAAATGGCGCACAGTGGTCCCAAAATTTTTTGGAAATAATTCTGTAACTTAGAACTGCTGGATGTATTTGAATGAAATTTCACATGAGGTGTATGTCAATACCTGGAGGACAGGTTCTTAGCGAGTCTGGGGGAGGGAGGTGGACCTCCAAAGTTGGTCACCTCGGGTATGAAAATTTTTTAAAAAATCGCCAAAATTTGATTTATGATTTGATTGCAAAAAAAAAAAAAAAAAAATTTGCACATAGATAGTCCTTATAATTCTCTACAAAAAATACGCTTACATGTGAGGGTTATCTCTTTTACGTTAAGAGATATTTGGTTACCTCTTTTACGTTATGAGATATATTTTTGGACATGTTTTTTTAGTTCTTTTCACTTGGCGGGCTCAATTTGAGTTCTAAAATATTCTCTGGATTCTGTACAAAATTCTAAACAATTTTCGTGCAAGGATCATATACCTCTATGGTTTAGATAAAAAGTTATATTATTTTGAAGTAGGAAATTTGAAAAAAATTGTGATTTTTTTTACTTTAAAATCCATTATTTTCCTCTGGACAATACATTTTTTTTCATGTTTCTAAAAGAATACTTAACATAAATGCATGTAAAACAAATCCGAGGGCAGTTGGGGTAACAGTCTCCCCGCTAGCCCTATCAGAATTTCTTTAATTTGAATTTTTGTTTTTTTAGTTTTGTGTAGAGCTCTAAAATGTCAAAACTGAAATTAAAAAAAAAATAATACATTGAAAACTTACCTTCATAGCTAAACACACCAAAAATATTTAATAAGCCACGTCTCTTATAACGACAGGGTGACCATTTTACTGAAAATAGTCAATTTTTGAAGCAAGTTTTGCCCGAACTGGAATTTTGGGTATTTCGAAGTAAGAAAATGGGAATCTGTTTATTTTCTTCTTTTAGTGACAAATTTTTTTATATTATACTAAAATTTCACAATGATTATTTAAGTTCAAATATTATTATTATTTTTTTTTAATAACACTAAATACAAAAATTTTTCGTTTTTTGATCAATTCAATGAAAAAATTTAGTTCGAATACTTTATTATTTATATATTATTATTTTTCAAGTAATAGCCTTTCTAACGATACCAAATACTTGCATAAATAATTTACACAATCGTTTAAAAACTAACTGAAACTTGACCCCCTTCAGCGAAATGTGCATATTTTCTTCAATTTCTATAGTAAATGTGTGCTGCAGCATTCTACATACGTAAGTGCATGTAGAATGTGTTTTTTAAATAACTGTGTAAATTTGAATCGTTCAATATATTTCCATGAAATTTCACATAGTTATTACTGAGGTAGTTACCAACTGTTTTGGAGGAGCACAAGTTTCTAGGTGGTCTTGGCACAGGGGTGAAGACCGCTGAAATGGGTCACCTCGGATATTATATAATAAATAATAAGAGTTGACCACTGTCGGAGTTTCTCCTCCTGCCCACAGACCAGGTAGAAATTTGTAATCCTTCAAAATATTTGGAAAATACCTCAGTAATAACTATGTTAACCCTCTACTGCATGAAGATAAAAAATAAAACACCGTAAATATATGTATGTTTATTATGGACAATTTAATACGTATGTAACAAAACTTAAAAAATTCACTCGGAATTTTGGAAGAAAAAAAAATGAAGCCATATATGGCCTTATATGCATTAAGAGTTATTTTTGAAAAAAAATTATTCGGCGTGGAAACATATTATCGTAGAAAATAAAATTAAAAATTTTATGGAGACATATTTTGGTGTCTCCAGTTCCTCAAGGTCAATAAGGTTCGTACCTCTAAGAAATGGAAAATTTTCACTCGAATAAGTAGGCAACTACTTTCTTTCCAAATTGGAGATCTTGGCTTTTTAGTAGATTTTGCAGTCGACGTAGTAGGCTTGTCATAATCATCTGAATGTGAGTAATCGCTGTCAGCAGTCTCCGGTATATAAATATGTTCCTGACCTGACGGTTGACTTATAAAGTCTTCTTCGTCAGTAGCAGATATTTGGTCATCACCACTATGATCAACGTTATAAATTTCACTAACATATTTTAAATTACCATAGAATGATCGTACATCCATTTCTAAAAAAATTGCATTGCATTTTATGGAAAGAATAAAATGCACTCATGTATTTACGTAAGTTAATTATATACTACTAGTGCATGTAAGGCCATATATGGCTTCGTCAGTTTTCCAAAAAAATCATAAATAAAATACTTACTTTGCAGATAAATAATATTTTTATTTGAAAAAGAACTTCATTTCCTATATGAATATATTTTTTGTGTGTTATTTTTGTTCTTATATTTTTTTAAAAAATTGTACACAAATCGCTTCAAAATTTACTTTTGTTTTCACACATGAAGCCCTAAAGAAAACTAAAGGAAACAGTGGCCGAAACGCACTTTGAAAATATTTTGCTTTATATTTGAGAAGAAATCAAAACATAGAAGATGACAAATATTATTCCCTTTTGATTAAGTCCCGTTTATAGAAAATACAATGCATTAAAAGACGAAAACCATATTTGGCGTTGTATGCAGTAGAGGGTTAAATTTCATTGAAATATTTTGAATGGTTCAAAAGTTCCCAGCAAAAACTTGGTAATGGTATGTAGTTACGGATGTAGTTACTTTTCAATGATAACAACGTACTTTCTGCATTACATGAAAGTAGATTAATAACTACTTACTTTTAACTTGATATGTAATCAATTACATAAGATCAGATTTTTGGAAATATTACTTTTTATCAATCTTTTCATTTATATTATAAAAATTGTATATTTAAAGAGTGGGTAAAACATGAAAATACATTAATTATTTGTTTTTCTACGTCGAACGAAAATTTTATTCGACAATTTAGTTTCAAATTATAATCAAATTTTTACATAGCAAAGTATCAAAGAATATCGCACGTAATCGTAGAAACACCAGTCTCCGGTGGAGTTGAACCCACGACGCACAGTGGGGTCAAACGCAAATTTTTTGGTAATAAATCTGTATCTCCTAAACTACTGGTTAGATTAAATTGAAATGTATGGAAGAGTTGCAGAGGAGGACCTAAGCTTTGAGAAAAACTATCTTGCAGTCACCCTATGATAACACAAGAAAATCTACAGGGTGTCAAAATTGACTACCTCGAGTATGTAAAAGTTTAAAAAAATCGTAACTTATAAAAATGAAGTCCGATTTTAAAGATTTTTATATTTCTGTAAAGTGCTTGGCAAGATAAAGAGAAAATATGCTTACTCACCTAAGTTATCTCTTACAGTTAAAAAGATATTTAGACTTGAATTTTGAATTTTTGATTTTTTGCCTCGACTTTCTTTCTTTTTTCGGGAATAAGTCCTGGGATATATGAGGTAAAAATTTTTTAAAAATATTTTGTAATTTGCTATATATTTTAAAATAACATGCTGAAAGAATTTTTGGATTATCTCAATACATCTAGACGTGAAAAATATTCAAAGTCACCACTCTGAAATTGGTATGAAAAACGGCTATTTTTTACAAAAATATAGTACAATTCTTTCACTTTTTTCTCAAAGTTCCGTTAAAGAAAAAACATTTTCTTTACATATTTCAAAAGACAAGGCTTCACAAATGGCTAATGTAGAAATTTTGAACTGATTTAGGCTTGCACCCTACATCAGGCATTGGTCGAAAATGGTGAATTTTGGAAAAAGTTAGATTTTTTATCGATTAATAAAAAAAATGTCACGCTAGCTTTTTTAAATTTTTTGACGATATTTCATCAAAAAATAGATTTAGAATGATTTGACACTAAACTGCTCCCCGCCCGGCCAAAAACGAATGCAGGAAAGCAGATTTCATGAAAAAAGTCAATTTTTTAAACGACTTTTTTTAATAGCATAAAAAAGCATATTAACATAATATTTTCGCCATTATTTCTTATGTAGTGTATAAAATATATATTGATCTTTCACTCCTGTAAAAATCATTAAAAAAACTTTACAAATAAATTTTTGTCAATTTTTCAAAAATAAACAATATTTAATAAATATAAGCGATTATTACGAATATTATCTCGTTCAGCAACCAAAACGTGCCAATACAATTGTGTGTTACGTATACGCACATATGGAAATATTGTATAACAATGAATTTTGTGAAAGTTGACCTAAGTTGTCAGATTTGAGACCATGATATAATGCTTTTAAAATGATCTATATATACATATTATACATCAATGAATTGGTAAATAAGTCTATTTTTATATTCTTGTAATATTTTATTAGTTTTTGGAAAATAGGCGGAGTTTTGTTTTACAAAACATTATTTTTTTTGGTTTTTATATCTTTTTTATATTTTTTAATTTTGAAAAATTGGCAAAAATAGATTTGTAAAGCTTTTCTAATAATTTTTTCAGGAGTGAAAGATCAATATATATTTTATACACTACTTAAGAAATAATGGCGAAAATATTATGATAATATGCTTTTTTATGCAATTACAAAAAGTCGTTTAAAAAATTTACTTTTTTCATGAAATCTGCTCTCCTGCATTCGTTTATGGCCGGGCGGGAAGCAGTTTAGTGTCAAATTATTCTAAATCTATTTTTTGATGAAATATCGTCAAAAAAATTAAAAAAACTTGCGTGACATTTTTTTTATTAATCGACAAAAATTTAACTTTTTCCAAAATTCAGCATTTTCGACCAATGCCTGATGTAGGGTGCAAGCCTAAATCAGTTCAAAATTTCTACATTAACCATTTATGAAGCCTTGTCTTTTGAAATATATAAAGAACAAAATTTTTTCTTTAACGGAACTTTGAGAAAAAAGTGAAAGAATTGTACTATATTTTTGTAAAAAGTAGCCGTTTTTCATACCAATTTCAGAGTGGTGACTTTGAATATTTTTCACGTCTAGACGTATTGAGATAATCCAAAAATTCTTTCAGCATGTTATTTTAAAATATATAGCAAATTACAAAATATTTTTAAAAAATTTTTACCTCATATATCCCAGGACTTATTCCCGAAAAAAGAAAGAAAGTCGAGGCAAGAAATCAAAAATTCAAAATTCAAGTCAAAATATCTTTTTAACTGTGAGAGATAACTTAGGTTAGTAAGCTTATTTTTTCTTTATCTTGCCAAGCACTTTACAGAAATATAAAAATCTTTAAAATGGGACTTCATTTTTATAAGTTACGATTTTTTTAAACTTTTCCATAATCGAGGTAGTCAATTTTGACACCCTGTAGATTTTCTTGTGTTATCACAGGGTGACTGCAAGATAGTTTTTCTCAAAGCTTAGGTCCTCCTCTGCAACTCTTCCATACATTTCAATTTAATTCAACCAGTAGTTTAGGAGATACAGATTTATTACCAAAAAAATTGCGTTTGACCCCACTGTGCGACGTAAGCAGACAGAATAGCTTGTTGTCAACAAATCCATTAGCTACTTTATACGTACATGAATTCATTCATAAACTCTGTAATTTGAGTTTATGTAAAATGCTAAATCAAACATAAAATGCGATATAACTCTTAAACCAATAAAGGGGTATAAAAATGTAATAGAGGAAATTTGTAGGAAATTGTATTATCTATAAATTTATTAACATCAAAATACGTACGATGCACAATAAGCTAGTTATATACAAAAAATGCTATTGTTCAATTAATTTTACTGGCTTGTGTACTAAATAAATTTTGTGTCTGATAAAATGTTTTTAAAATTTTTAAAAATTAAAAATTCTTGACATAAAAAAATAAATTTAAGAAAATATAATTTTTTTTTAATGTTTACAAAAATCAATTTCCTATAATTATTAGTGTTCAAAAGTGGTAAGTGTCTGAATATTATTAAAAAATATCAACTAAATTGTTCTTTTTGTATTAGGCATAAATTTATAAAATATAGATGGAGAAAGTTAGAACAGACAAACAATTTTAAGAGACTACAATTTAGGAAATACAATTACATAAAGGTAAGAAAAATTTATTGGCTATCTTGAGACAATTTGTTAAACGTATTAAACTCTTAACAATTTTCAGTCGAGAGCTTCTACAAAGATTGTACTAACTTTTTGGAAATTGGACGAACTCCTAAAATAGCATTCATGTAAAATGTACAAACAAATATCCCCCAGGTGCGATTGTTATTGAAGTTCCAGCTGTGGTTGTGATTGCAGTGAGCAGGTGAGTGACGTTCGCTATTTTATTCAACTTCGGCACGGACTACAAGAATGCGTTTCAAGAATTAACTCCAAGTCTATGGTATAGAAGAGTATGTCAATCCTGATTTCCGCATATTTTTAAATAAATAAAATTAAAATATATATCAGCTTTTTATTTTCTATATTTCAGTACTTATTTGTAACCGATAATGTAACTAGTTACTATTCATTTTGCTAATAATGACTTCTGTAATACTTTGAAATTAATAAGTGATTGAATAGCTACAAAGTAATTAGTTCTTGTAACGACACCTAAGTAATGACTTTCTGAAATGCCTACCTATAATAATATAGAGTAAGTAGTTGCCTCTAATGACATCATCGTGTTAAAATAATGAGTTATTCATCTAATGTGAAAGTTGTGAAGAGCCATTATATTAGCTTCTTAACTCATTACATGGCAAGCAAAGTTTTTGCTGGGATTGTGAATTAACTATAAACAGAAAATTGACATAAGAAAATCAAGCAAGAAATTTTAATTTAATTTTTTAATCATAAAAATTACAAAATTCTAAATAAAATAAACAATAAAATAAATTACAAGATTGTAAAATTCGTTCCACATTATGTTATGAAACATTTAACTTATTCCGAACAAATCTTTCGTGACTTAAACAATATTAAACCCATAAAAATTATTTGTAGTTTTATCCTGAAGGGGACTTAGAACTGAAAGCTGATGCGTAAACTACTTTTTGACATCTCCAAAAACAAAATCTGTAAGCAAGATTCCAAAGTAAAGTCCCATTACTAAACTACAGACAGGTACACAATCGCGTTTATTGCGCCATACTTTACTCCGACTGGCCGCAAACGAAATTGCGCACATTTTCTGCACAAATGCGTCCAAAGTAGTTCTTTTTGGTGTATATGGGACGCATGGGACAAGAAAATATGTGAAGTATCCAAATAACAAATTATATTCAAGTCCGTCAAGCACTATGTTGGGAAAATAAACATAAAATGTTCTTCATATCAAGATCCATAGTTAGGATAAGAAGTAACACGGATGCCCCAATGTATGTGGAAATAGTAAGAACAGTGTTGTCTTATTCAGAGAAGAATATGACACTCAAATGGGTGTTTTAGCAGGAAAATTTTCCTAAGAAACGATTAAATTGTCAAAAAAAAAAGTGGTTTTCTGACTTAGTCTCCATATCTGATCTTCATTGAAGATCTTTGGAGAGATGTCAAAGATGCACTTTTTGAAAAGAAACCGGGAAATTTGCAAGAATTGTGGACGCCAGTGCAGTCAGCTTAGAAAAATAATCCCATTGAGAGGGCCAGGGGTTATTAGTGGACCCAGTGCCCGCCGCTGCGCCGCTCAAAGGACCAATAAGGGTTATTCCACAAAATATTAATGTGTATAAACAAAATATGCCAAAAAAAAGAAAAACTTAATCAAGCAGTTTTATTTTTACAGGTGCTATTAATCGATGCTACTATTATTTTGTACAGCTAATTTCTTGTGTATTCAATCTCTTTGAGTATTTTATCTGAATTACGATGTTTAATTTTAAGATTTACTTATTTTTTATAAAATATGAGAAATATATAATAAAATCCATCAAAAAAATTTTTCTTGAAATCAACAAAACATCTTCATTTTATTGAATGTAAAAATGCAATAAAAGGCGCTACTATTATTTTGCACACAGCTGTATGTGTATATGTATGCATAACCCTGACAAAGAATAGAAGCCATAAGACCCATTTTGGATAATTCGAAAATCTTGGACGTACATACACATAGCGTAAGGCACAATATAGTTCGTCACCGAAAATGCAAAACAACGTAACATCACTTTTCATAACTTTAAAGGAGGCACAAAAAACTATTTAAACGAATTGTAATACAAACAAGATTTTTGGGTTATTACATTCTTAACTACTGCCTAATATAATGATGACGAATATTTTTATTTTTATTAAATATTTTTTAAGTTATGTGGTTTACGTTTTCAAAGATTTCAATTTTCGGAAGCCAAAACAACGTAACATCAATACAAATTTTAGGAAAATTGTAATTAAAACGATTTATGATAACTTTTACTCCAAAATTTCAATAGCTATTATATTTTTAATAATTTTCAATTTAAATTCGTAAAAAAAAAAAAAAAAAAATTTTATTTTTTTAACAAATTGATGTTACGTTATTTTGACTTCACAGAAAAAAATAATACATGTATTTAAAAATTTTATTCATAAATATTAAGAATTGAACATAACTTTTTTTTCCCAAACTTTTTTCATAAAAAATAAAATTTGGTTCATAGGTATTAATAAATTGTTCTTTATGAAAATTTTAGGAATTTTGCAAAAATTTTGACTTTTTTGTAGTAAGGTTCTAATGCAAATGCTAAATAAAAATAGTTATAATAGAAAAGATTCGCAAAAATGGCAATTTTCATGAAAAAGTTGTCAGAAAATAATGTTTAGAAATTTGCATAAATTCCTGCAGCACATATTCTGCACACATAATACATAATAATTAAACATAATTTTATTAAACAGCGCTTCTATTTCGTTGAATGATCCCAATATGTACCTAAAATTAAAATAAAAACTAAAAATGTTCCAAAGAAAATTTCAAACATTTCTTTACAAATGAAAATATTAAATAAAATTTAAACAATTTGTTTAAGTCTTCTTGACTTTTGATTTACATAGAAAAAAGTTTTAATATTTAAGAAATTATTCTTAAATATTATGAACTAAAATCAATGAAACTAAATTTTTATATTTATGTACAAACTTTTTTCTGTGTTACAAGTCTGAAAATTTGCATTTTCGGTGACGAGTTGGTCTTGTATAATTTTTACTTTCTTATTTGTTTTTATTTTATATATTATACATTTTTATTATTTTGCATTTTCAATAGAATTTGCAAAATAATATAAATTTAAGTTATCATTCAAAATAGAGTTTTTTATATACATAATATGCATTAAAATTAAATTAAAAAAGATTCGGCTATGTCGAATTTATTATTTATTATTATAATAAATAAATAAATAATAATAATAAAATAAATAATTAATAACAATATAATGTTATTAATAGCTTCTTTACCGATTTTGATTTGTTTTTCTAAAATTTATATTTTTAGCTGGCCAAATTTTATTTTGCAGAGTCGAGTGACAATTTTAGTAATATAATGAAGTTATAGTGTGCATATTTCTACACCATTTTTAAGTTAAAATGAGAACATAAATTTCATTATTCTTAACTAACATAGAACTTTGTTTGGGTCCATTATCTCTCTAGAATGATGAAGAAACAGCCTTCTTTGAGAATTTAACGTGGAATTTTTTCCCAGCAGATACTTCTTTGGAAGTCGTTTGAAATTAGTTTAAATTTCGCCAGAAAATAATATATCGAGGGCTTATATTCAAAACGGGCTTCATGCAAAGCACCAATTATTCAGGAGAATATAAAAACTGTTTATTTCCCTAATTTTTCATCATTTTGCAGTCCGTTCTTCTACGAGTTATTAATATTACGTCTACTAAACCTCACACAGAAAAATAAATCTTTTTTTTTACTCCATTATTCGCAAAGTTATGGTAGATAGCCCGTTTTGTCTTAATTTTTTTTAATGTATGTTAAAAAATGTTCATATAGCCCGTTTTGTTAATGGGAAATTAAAGAAGTAAAAAATAATATTTTTGGAAAAAAATTTACAATATGTTAAATTTATGATATCATCCTCCTTTGCATCCTTTATAATATCATCCTCCTTTGTCTTGCACAAAACAAAGACGAACTCTTTTGTAGACCTATTCCAAAAATTTCAACTGAAATAACCTTCAAAGAATTGAAGAGATTATTTTATGAAGTCTATTAAGTTTTAAGCGCTTGATTTTTATATAAAGCATTTTGTAAAAAATTTACCTAAACCCCTACTAATTACAATTTCAAGCAACGACTTTCCAGTTTTCCCATAGGTTAAAAAATGTTTCTCTTCTATTTGATACAATGGTTGTTTCATCCTTTTTTCTACGTTAGAATACTATTTCTTCATAATATTTTCAACCTAAATGCAACTGTACTTATTCTAATATGTAAAAACAATAAAAAAGTACAACAGAATTCGACTTACATGCCTATTCATAGAAAGTCTTAAAAAAGTCATAATTCTGTAAAGACTAAAAGTTATGATTATGCATATGACTCGGTTATAACATTGTATTCTGTTAACATAGTCACAAAAAACAAATGTTATTACTTTACATTCTATGTTAAGTGAAAATTATGAATTTTTTTTACTCATTTGACATTTTATTTTGGAATTGAAAAAAAAAATATAAATTAAAAAAATTTAAATGTGTGAAAAGTAAATTGATAAAAATTTATTAAAACATCTAAAAAGACTTCGCAAGAACATCAAGTACAATAAGATTTGCACAAAAACCCAACATTGGCCATCAAATTTTAAAAGTTTTGTGGATTTTTTAGAAAAAGAGGTGTGTGTGGAGGTGCGAAAATGCAACTTTTTAGCAATTGGATATTGCAATAATTAGATATCGGTAGTCTCCCGTAACTAAGTTCATTTCCACCAAATTTCCATTGCCTTAAAATATATATATCGTCCATTCCATGAAAGAACGCCCAAAAATATGTTTTATGTCGATTTTAATAATATTTGGCATACGCATACCCTATGGAGCCATTTAAATACCTCTATTTTTATTTTTTTTAAATTTTGGAAAATTCGCAAAAATTTCTGCAATCGTTGGTGGCCCTCTTTTAAATGGAAGAAAATAAAGGTATTTAAATTTTCAGTCTCAACCTCCAAGAAATGTTCGAATACCCCAAAAACCATAACATACAAAGTTTTAGATTGATTGGAACAAATTTAGGGGTAGCTCAAACCGATTGAAATATTAAAAATGTTAGTTTTTTATTCTGTCCAACCATAAATTATTCATTAGAACTTAAATTTTCCTCGGTTTCATCTTTTTGAATTATTCAGTTTATTACCTTTCTAAAATGAGCAAAATGAAGAAAATTTAACAACTATCTATCAATTTACGTAAAACGCGTAATTATCGACCAAATACACCCCAGTAAAATAAGATTTCATCCAAAACGTTTAGGGGAGAAACGAAATTCGGCATATGATTTCGTCTTGATATCTTATACGTCATGTAAAAATTTAATCACTTGTGATCTGACTAAGATATTCACGATCAAAATTCATAAAAATCTCTTGTTTTGCATATATCTCACCTATGTATTTTTTGCTATTACAAGTATTTTGGATAATGAAATTATTTACAGGATTTACAGGATTATATGTCAATAGGATACTACATGCCAAGTTTCGCTTCCCTCCTTCAAATTCTGTTTGAAATCTTATTTTTCGGGGTCTAATTGCCCGAAAATTACGTATTTTACGGTAATTTTATTTTAATAGCTATTATGTTATTGGTTATCCCATCTTCTTGATCTCAGGAATATATATATATATATATATATATATATATATATATATATATATATATATATTAATAGGGTGTATTTATAGTTTTGCAACGGAGTATATATATATAAGGGTGGCCCTCATTACAAAAAGTGTCCAGATTTTTAATACCACTTTTTAATACATAGGATAATACCTTTTTTAATACATAATATAATTATATAAATCATTGGTAAAACAAAAAGTTATCGCTTGATAAAATCGGATGAAAATTGTGGAACCTATGAATTTCTGAAAAAGTTGTAAAACCCGTAAAATCTTCATGCATCATAAGTAATGGAAAAACCATATAAAAGTAAAATAACAAGATTTTATGAGTTGTACACATTTTAAAAGTTTGATAGGATCTACATCCGATTTTATCAAGCGATACATTTTTGTTTTTCCAGTGTAGTACAGAATTGTATTATGTATTAAAAATTAAAAATAATAAAAGAAAAAATTCAAAAACTGAATTTGTGTCTTTTTATTTTTATGCAACGACAAGTGCACGAATTTCATGCATGTAAGTACTCATTTCTGCTACCTACTCTATATATATATATATATACAGTGGTGGCCACGAATTTAAGACACGACATGTGACGAACTAAGTTGTGATAATTATTACAACCCTGCAATATAAAATTAGATTTTGTTAATTTTTCAGTGTACCCTGTAATGTTAAGATCAATTACCGTTATTTGGTTTTGTTTGTGTATACATTTTGTTGCTGTTTTTATTATATTTTCGTAAAAACGTGCTTTTGAAGCTGGTCACGAATTTAAAACATATAAGAAATATTTGGTTTTTAAGTGATTTTTTGGTGTTTTTTGAAGCTAAAAGGTAAGTAATGAATGTTTTATTCCATTTAATGTTAGAATACATCAAAATATTTAGTTAGAAATGGCCAGAGGTACTTGGAGTTCGGATGCCGAGCGAAAATTGATCCAACAAATGAATACTGATGGAAAAACAGTAATGGAAATTTCCAAGCTACTAAAATGTTCCAGATCCAAGATTTACAATGCACTGGAACACATCAAGCAACATGGCACTACCAAAAATGTCAAACAGCACCCTAGAGCCCGAAAAACTACACCCAGGGAGGATAGCTTAATTTATAAATCAGCTGCTAATATTGTTTTATGAAGCTGAGCTTTACTTTTGTGAATTAACTTTTATTTTGCCTATGTCCTAAATTCATGACCAGGCTTAAACTTGTATTAATCTGTATAATATGTAAATAAAAATTGGAAACTAAATATAGGTAACAAACTATTGTTGATTTTTTTTCATAACATTACTAGGATCTTTAAAAAATAACATGGATCTAAAATTTGTTCGATAAGATGTAAAAATTATCAGAAATATATAAGTGAAATGTCGTGTCTTGTATTTGAAGGAGAGAAACAAAACTTGGCATGTAGTTTCCTATTGACGTTTTATGTATCCTGTAAATAATTTTTTTATCCAAAAAACAAAACAAAAAAAAATACAACACAAATATAGTTTTGTAGTGATATATATATTAGGGTGGCCCTAATTATCAAAGTGTTCCGATTCTAGTTCTCACCCCCTAGAAATATGATAATAGACTAGAAACTACGATGTACAAAATTTTAGACTGATTGGAATAGTTTTAGAGGTGGCTCAAAGCGATCGAAATCTGGAAAATGATGATTTTTTATTTCTTTTCTTTTTTTTTTCATTTCGTCGATGATAAAAAATTAATTTTACGTGGAATATGTGTTGTTGAATTCCACATAATATGAGCTTTCTGAAATTTCTAAAATCAAGAAGATTGGATAACCAATAACATAATAGTTATTAAAATAAAACTACCGAAAAACACGTAATTTTCGGGCAAATCGACCACGAAAAATTAAATTTCAACCAAAATTTGAAGGAGAGAAACGAAACTTGGCATGTAGTTTCCTATTGACATTTTATATATTCTGTAAATAATTTCATTATCCAAAATTGTTGTAATAGCAAAAAAATACGTAGGAGAAATATATGCAAAACAAGAGATTTTTGTGAATTTTGATCGTGAATATTTTACGCAGATGACAAGGGATTTTTATATGATGTATAAGATACCAAGACAAAACTATATGCCGAGTTTCGTTTCTCTCTCTAAAGTTTTGGGTGAAATCTTATTTTACTGGGTTGCATTTGGTCGAAAATTACGCGTTTTAAGTAAATTGAATTTAATAACTGTGATATTGTTAGTTGTTCAATTTTCTACATTTTGGTCATTTCAAAAAGGTAATAAACTGAAGAATTCAAAAAGGTGAAACGGAGGAAAATCTAAGTTCTAATGAAAAATTTTTGTTGTTGGACAGAATAAAAAAAAAAACTAAAATTTTTAATATTTCAATCGCTTTGAGCCACCTCTAAATTTGTTCCAATCAATCTAAAACTTTGTATTATATGGTTTTTGGGGTATTCGAGCATTTCTAGGGGGTGAGGCTGAAAATTTAAATACCCTTAATTTTTACATACAAAAGAGGGCTTAATATATATATATATATTTGCGTTAATCATTTCCTGTGAGGGGTGCGAAAGTTATGGCGGTTTTAAGTTGAAGATATACTAATTTTTACAAACCAGGACTTTATGTATAATTCTGGTCAAAATTACACGTAAGATCAAAACCTATTGAGTTATTCCAATAAAATTTATGATATTTTTAATTTTTGATGGTATTAGTACCGCATATTTTAGGATTTCCTAGTAAAATTTAAAAAATTTTCTTTATAACAAAAATTGCGATTTTTTAAATTTTGCGAAAAATGGGGATCGAACGAAACTAAGTTATTTCTCCATACATTGAATGAAAATATATTTTGTTAGAGTTTTTTATCAAGAAATGCTATTTCATATAACTCAGTTTCAGCCAAGTTAAAAATTTTTGATAACGGCCCATATATATACTGTTATGGACAAAAAAAATAGGGTCAAGAATATTTATTTGAATTTTTTTTTTTTTTCAGTTTTCTACAAAATTTTATGGAAAACAAAAAAACTTTTAATGCCAAATCATTGCGAATATATTTGGTTATAAACCCATACAAAAATAATACCCGTAAACATTATCCCAAAAACGGTACATCGTCTCAAGCACAAGTAGTACTTTTTCAGTGTGGACACAAAAAAAAATAGGGTCAGCAGTAATTTTGTTTAAAATATTGTATTTTTTTTTTTTTTGCATATCTTACTTTTTGGACTATTCAAACATATCCAGGGGGTGAGAACAAAAATCTGGACACTTTTTGTAATGAGGGCCACCCTTATATATATATATATACAGGGCAAGTTTAAATATGCATAAAAAAAACTAAAATATGCGCTTGAAAAAGCACGAGAAAATGGGATAATATGCACAGAAATATGCAAAAATAGCATGAATATGTATAGAAAAACCGACGTATTTATGCATTTTTATATGTTGATATGTAAAAAACATGCATAAATATGAATTTTTTAACTTTCAATCTCTGATAGATTTCGATTTTTATAAAAATATATTAATTTTTAGTTATATTTGACATGTCTGAATTTTTTTCTTTACAATTTTCACAACGTACTCAAAATAGTCACAAAAAAATTCTAGAAATCATTTGATTGAACTCAAAAAAATCACTAAAAAATTGCATTTTTGTTAAGAAAACTAATTTTTATTTCCATTATATGCAAATTTATGGCAAAATTTTAAAAACAAGCATTTTTTGTGAAATTCATTTAAAATATGCAAATGCTTACTTTCCAAGCGAAAAGCTTGAAAAACTTGCCCTATATATATATATATATATATATATATATATATATATATATATATATATATATATATATATATATATATATATATATATATATATATATATATATATATATATATACTCCGTTGCAGATCTATAAATACACCCTATTAATACGGATTATATATACTAGGGTTCGTTTCGAAAAGAAAAATTTCTTTTGATATTTGGATATCATACCTTTTTAGAAGGTTTTTGCATCAGTAAAAATAATGGCGTATTTTGTTTTTTTTAAAATTCCAACTCCTTCCCCTGCATATCTTCGGCTAAAAACGCACATTTTGAGCGCCATTTTGCGCAGAGACGAATCCAATTGTTTTTTGAAAAAATTTCTTTTATACATCAATTCTACATACAATTTTAGTAAGAATGAACACTATTCAACCCGCTTAACATGCATCGTGTTCCAATTAGGGTGTGCGAAAAATTGAATTTTTTCAAAAAAGTTTTAAAAATATATTTTTTTATAAACATAATGAAAATATACTATTTTCTTTACAAAATGGCGCAAAAATAATTAGCCTACGACTTTTCGCTTTAGAGTTATAAGAAATTTTCAGATAATAGCTATAAAAAATAATTATCTCAAAAAATAATTGTTATTACAAAATTTTAAAACATGCTCATTATAATTCACAGTAGCCTTTGCATTTTTTTTATTAAAATATTCAATATTTTTAATTTTGGTTTAAATAAAAAATGTTTGTTGTGCTTTTATATGAAAATGTTAATGTCTTATATCTTTAAAGCGAAAAGTGGTAAAGTAAAAATGTTTGCGTTATATTTCTAAGCAAATGGTATATTTTCATTGTATTTATAAAAAAAATATATTTTTAAAACTTTTTTGAAAAAAGTCAATTTTTCGGACACCCTAATTGGAATACGATGCATTTTAAGCGGGTTGAATAGTGCTCATTCTTATTAAAATTTTATGTACAATTGATGTATAAAAGAAATTTTTTTATAAATCAATTGGATTCGTCTCTGCGCAAAATGGCGCTCAAAATGTGCGTTTTTAGCCGAAGATATGCAGGGGAAGGAGTTGGAATTTTAAAAAACAAAATACGCCATTATTTTTACTGATGCAAAAACCTTCTAAAAATGTATGATATCTTAAAATCAAAATTTTCAAATTTACCCTAATATATACATATTTTTTTTATAGTTTTTGTCCGCTACACAGAGGTTTTCAGTTAATTTAAAAATTTGTGTACAATATTTTTAAATATTGGAGATCTACTAAACCCTGACTTATTTGAAGAATAAAATGTTTTTATATGGTTTAGTTACGGCGAAAACTTTTCTCAACATTTTTAGTATCAAAACTACACTAATTGAAATTTGCTGATCGCCAAATACAATTATATTATATCTAAATAGCATCATTTAAAGTAATATACCAGCGAATAACCAACTAAAAGGATACTAGCTTTTAAAATAATTTAAAATTTGTCCAAATATATCCGGAGACTTTAATTTTACCGACAAACGGACATCGTTATTTCGGCTTCCTTTCTTATGAGGATCCAGATTATATAAACTCAGAAAAAATTTGTGGAAATTACAAATGGAATGACAAACTTATATACATATTCCCTTTACACATTTTGTGAAGGGTATCAAAATGGATACATAAAAAAATGTTATTAAAATATACATTACCGCTTATGTTATACCACAAGTTATCATTGTCTTCATCTGTAGCTTGTATGAGTGTCACAAGAAATCCCGGTTTATCACTCTCAGTTACTTCAACAATATTGTCTGCAGTCTTAATTGTCGGTGGGAAAGATGACTTTTGTAATATAGGTATAACAACAATATTTAATCTTGCTGTATGACTTTTTCTCGGTGAACCAAAATCTTCAGCCTTAATAATCAATTCATATTCTGCTTCAGGATCTAGCGGTTTTATAACATAAATTAATCCAGTTTCAGAATTTATTCGGAATTTATTTTTTCCTTTGCCAGATTTTATGGAGTAAAATATTTTACCATTGTCTCCAATATCGTTATCTGTCGCCTGAACCTATAAAAACAAAAAGAAAATAAACGTTTGTTGACATTTTTAATTTTTGTGTTTAGAAAAAAGTTACAACGCTATACAACAAAGTATATACAAGTAGTCCGACTCTTTGGCAGGAGTACCTAACTCTAAGAGTGTGTTAGTGAAAAAGTACCTAACTCTAAATATGTGTTGGTAACAAAAATGTAAATGTGTTGGTGAATTTTTATTTTTCCCATACGCACAGAGTTCTATAAAAATGTTCTAAAATTCAATTTGTTTGAATTTTCAATACTAAAAAATGAAACTCTGTTCTACAATTCAACCTATAAATCAAACAAAATAAAATGTCAAAAATTAATATTAAAATTATTTTTTAAATTTGTGCAAAATGGACCTGTATTTCAAATAAAAACCATCTTTTGGTGATAAAAAAAATTTTAAAATGTTGTGAGTGAATGCAGTAACTTGTAAAAGTTCATAAACGTTTGGATATCTGCAGTTAAAGTTTGTGTGTTTTTTTCTTTTGTTTATAGTTCTCTCTGCTCACACGGCACCCATATATGTGAGAGAGAAATTTCATAAATAGAGAGTCGGACTACTTTGTATACTTTGCTATACAATTAGAACAAACTAAACTAATGCCTTGAAATACGCTTTCATATTTAATATATTAAAAATCAAGGTTAGAAAACGATACCAATAACACATTTTTGTTTTTCAAAAAATAACGGTATTAAAATACCGTTTCTCATATAATTTACTTGAGGAAATAAGAAAGATGAAATAATATTTAATAAGAGTTTATATTAATTTATAATATTAAGGCCCGTTAACAATAAAACAATAACTGGAAGTTAAATACTAACTTTCAGTTTAAGCAAAAAATTAAAATAAATTCATTAACGCAAAGTTTTAGTTAGCACTAACTTCAAGTTAAATTAAATCGAAAAATTCTTTCAGTTATTTTTTTAACTTTCAGTTTAAGAATAAGATACAACAAGCGCGAATGTTATTTCGGCCCGGCCGAATCTATATACCCACCATCAACTTTTTCAAATTCTACGTTATATGGGAATGGGCGGTAAAGTAGGCGGACCACGCCCATTTTTGGTTTCCGAGTTTATATCGATCCCCAAACTATACGTACAAAAAATTTAGTGTTAACCTTAAGATCAAAGCTCGGGTCAAAACATCTTTTTAAAATGATACATTGTGGTAAGATAATTGGTTAAACTATTTTAAATAGCCACCGTACAAATATTATTTTGGAATGGGTCTTACATATGCCGCATTTATGTACATATATTTCATTTTCGGGATTTATATCTCGAAGATTGATCCACATTGAACATGTCTCCAATATTTCTTCCATTCCACAGTGGGGCAGAATCGAAATTTTTTGGAAATAAATCTGTAACTTCTGATCGGCTGGTTGGATTTGAATGAAATTTAGCATAGGCATAGCAGAGGAGTGTACAATGTTCTGTAAAAGATATTGACTTCAATCTTTTTCTGTATAATGAAGAATTATGTCGGCTAAGCAATGTAATTTAGATGAAAAGTTTCGAGTTTATACTTTTTATGATTTTTGCAATTAAATTAATATTTTTGTGAAAAAGTGTTTTTTTAAGAAACTATAAATATTTTATATGTAATAAAATCTTTTTTATTAAAGATATCTTAACGAAATTTTCAGTGGAAGTAGATTTTATCGTATAAAATAAAAAAGTGAAAAAACTTTAAGATTTTCGTAAAAAGAATCCCACAATTCCCAAAAAAAAAAAACCGAAAATCCCAAAAATGGGTTTTTTCACATTTTCGGCTATTAAATCCACATTTTTGCGAAGTCCCATAGATTTTGATTGAAAACTTTTAACAACATATTACAGATTCTTAAAATACATTCCGTTTGCCGATTCGTGCTTTGGGATTTAAGAAAATATAGTCTAAAATCAAAACTTTTATATAAAATGGGTCAAATTCGAGCATAAGTGGTCAAGGTACACACCTTGACCACTTAAGCTATTATACTTGTTTTTTATTTTAAATTCTTATCTATGAAGATACCTTTCAGAAAAGTATAAAATTGTTATATTTGTATTTGTATTTGTTTGTAAAAAAAAATTTTGTTGTAGAGAAAAAAGAGTGAAGATAATTTTTCGGCCAAAAAAACACAAAAAGTCGTCATTTTTGCAATTTTTAAATTCAGAATCGCTTATTTTTGGACTCGGTAAAGATATCGACTTCAAATTTTTTTGTATTCAATAGATAATTTTGTTCTTTAATTAGCTAAAGAAAAAATAAATGAAATCGGTCGGAAACAATAGGATATACATATATGACTAAAATTGGACCAAGAACATGCAAAATTGAGGTACTTAAAAATTCAAATGCAAATAACTCAAAAACTATAAGAGATAAATAGGACATGTAAACATGTTTTTTTTGTAGGTCTTACCAGTGCCTACAATAGTGTATAAATTGGACAAGAAACAAACATTTGGCAAGCGATTAAAAAATTTGTATATCAGAGGTAACCAACTTTGTGCCCCTGTTCTGTTCGGTCCCCCTTCCAAACTTAACATTGTACGCTCCTCTGCTATGCCTATACCAAATTTCATGCAAATCCAACCAGCCGATCAGAAGTTACAGATTTATTTCCAACAAATTTCGATTCTGCCCCATTGTGCATTCTAAAAAAATATGTTAAAATATCTCCAATAAATTGCAACCTGCTGATGAAATTAGGCACAAAAAAATTACGACTGCATAATCCAGAACCGTTCAGATTCTTAAGCAAGCAGTTTTATTCCCAGAAAGTTGACCTATTAAAACGTATATGTAATTGTATTATAATTATCAGTGTTTCGAATGGCTGCTTAAAGCAGTCGTAATTTTCTAAACAGTTGCTTTTTTTACAGCATCTTGCTGAAACAAGTTTACTTGATTTAGTTATCAAACACATACTAACTAAACACATTTTGCTGCTCACACACAAAACAGATTTAAGCCCAAATTACAATAGCGCGTAGTCAGCAACAGTATCAGCAAAAATTATCAGCTGATCACTGCCAGCACAACATGTTGCTGCCGTTATAATTACAATTCAGCGTAGGCAGCCACAATTTACAACCACCATCTAGCTTTGTTCTACTTGTGTATTTTAGCCTCTCATTTATTTGCTCACTCTCGCTCTCAAACTGAATGCAGCGCAGCGAATTTAGAAACAGGGCTAAATGAAACAGCACTGCAAACTGCCGCTGACCAAATGTAATCAACACCATAAAAAACAGTGATATTCTAAATGATCAGCTGATTATGGCAGCACACACTGCTGCTGACTACGCGCTATCCAGTTTTTATTTTGTTCAGTAGTCAAATGAAATAAGCAGCGCACACACTCAGTTTTTTACTCAGCCAAGTTGATTTTACGTCTTAGTCGTGTGCGCTCAGCACAACGTAGAAACCTTTTTCAGCAACGTACACAGAAAAAAGTAAAAATGGACTTCAATTACGAAATTTGTAATATTAATTAATTTTTAATTGATTTTGCTCCAATCGTCAAAATAATAATATTAATAACTAGAATAATTGATATTATTATTACTTATTTTAATTAAATAGATGCAATGAGCTGAAAATTTTTGAAAATTTACTTAAATTTATTTTATTTCTGTACTTTTATAGACAAATATTTAATTTTTCTTTATATTTTATTAACAGCTGTCAATTTATTAAAGAACAAAACTGTAAATCAATTAGAAAATTAATTATATTAATAAATCATATAATTAAATTCCAATATAAAGTTAATTAATAATTTTATTAAAAAATTATTTGAAATATTTTTTTCTGTGTAAGAACAACTGGATAGTACGACTGAATAGTTCTGCACAGTCAATATACAAAGTTGTTTGGTTATGGTTTTTACATTTAAGAAGGAAAATGAAGTGGTATAGTTTTTAAATGAAAACAAATAGAAAACGGTGTAATAAAATACTATGAATTGTATTAAAGATATTTATATATAGATTTATTATTTTAATTCAAAAAACAAACATATTACATATAAAAATATTAGATATTATTTAATATTAGTAGATGAAAAAGTATTAACTAAATATTAAATGTTTAAATTAAGGAAAAATAAATTTTGTTCTTTTGAATAAGAAAAAAATGTTGTTATTTTGTATAATTTTCTTTGTTTTGATCTATTAAAGAAATTTGTAGTTAAGCTTAACTTTTGGACCCAATAAAAGCAATATTTAATATAATTAATACGTTAAATTGTAATACGAAACTCTTTTTATTTTTTTTAAATAAAGGGTGGTTCAAAGAGCTTCTTGTCATTTTTAAAATGCAATAACTTTGAAACTAATAAATATATTTTCATAACCATATAAATCCTAATAATATATGTATACAATATTATACTGGTCTGAATCGTATATTATAACGAAATAATAAAAGAAAAAAAATTTGGACACTTTCCGTAAAAATTATGGCTTAATTGAAGATGGAGGCGTACGTATACATTTGGAAGAAAAATTATATATTTTAAATTTGCAATACATATGACTATTAAATGGAAAAAAGTAGTTCTAACAATTGTATATTTGACTCATTGATTATACAAGTATGTAAAATTTATGTTGAATTTTCTGTACTTTTTCATCGATATTGTTCAAGGTACGGAAAAATTCGGATTACGAATTTAATTTTCAGATTTTTTTCGCTCTTTTTAATATAATACGCAAATTTAAAAATAAAATTCACTTTTTGGATTTAATTTGTATTCCTTACTTTTTTTAATTTGGGTTACGAAAATAATCTAAAAAACTTTTTTTTTAAATTTGTATTTATGTGGAAGATCGTTATTTTACGATTACAAACGGTTCGGTCGCCACACATATGGTACAATGATGTGCGCAAAAAAGTGGTTGAAAAATAGTAAAAAAAAAAGGTTCATTGTGTGCATGTACACTTATACATACATGTAGATGTGTATAAAAAAATATTTTTTTTAGCGGTATACTGTCGTTTAGAAAAAAACCTAACTATGAAACTGCAATGATATTTGTTGTTTTAAATTTGTAAGTTTACACATATGTATGTAGGTAAGTATATGAATTCATTTTTGTCTGTGATGCAAATATGTAATTATTTAAAAAGTAGCTGTCGTAAAAACTAATAATGTTGTTAGTGCAATATCGATAAATTTTTGTTTTTTTTGTTTTTGTGTAAACAAGAAATACAATAGCAAAAATAGAATTTGTTTATAAGGTTAATAAATTTGAGTACTTTAAATGATTGTAGAAAGTAAGAAAGGGTTGATTACAAAGCAAAAAACTTAGAACAATCATAAACATGCATTGCATAGATTGATTGGAGAAAAATTTTATGGGATTATTAAATTTTGTAAATTAAATTTTGTAAATTAAATATTTACCGCAAAATATATATGCATACATATGTACGTTCAAAATAATTATTTTTATTGCTGTCGTATAAAAATTATGAAACATAAATTTAAATGTGCAAAAAAAATATACACATGTATATTATAATAATTCTAATTTTTCTATATTGCTAATTAAAAAACATATGTATGTATATTTACGTACATGAATATATATATATATATATATATATATATATATATATATATATATATATATATACATATGCAAATAAAAAACACAAACTCAATTAACTATTGCCATAAACATTGTGTTGTTGATTCATTTTAACAAACAAAAGAAAAACACGCAGTTATAAACACACAAGCGCATGTACAAATGTCTTTAACATCCACACATCCTTCATTTAACATAAGTCAACACATTTTATATCGTTGTACACGACTTCAATTCGAATAATTCTTTTCGGGTTAATTCCCAAATAATATTTTTATTTTCAAAAATAAAATTTTTGATCTTCGAACAAATCTAAAAATTAACTTTGTAAATAAAAAAATAAAATTCGTTCTAAAAAATTAGGATTAAATTCGCTGATAAAAATTGTGTTCCGAATCAATCAAAAAATGAGCGTTCTACCTACCCTGATATTGTTAGTAAGTTAGAAGTTGCGAAATAATATTCACTAGATCATTAATACAAATAAGAGTAAATTATCTCAAAAATTGTCGTTTTCATTGTTGTACGATTTTTATATCTCCAGAATTTGCAAAAATTGCGGTCTTTCTATATATGTATATTTAACGCAATTAAGTAAACGTTTCTTAAGTGGTTATATATATTTACAAATTTTCGAGATATTATCTTAAGATATTACAACTAATTATATTTTTAATCACAGAATTGAAAATATCTTAACTTCTATTAAATTTATTAAGGATAAGATAAATCAGCTCATATTTTGTAGAAAAAATAATAATTTTAATTTTAGAGTAGATCCGTGTGAGTGAAAAATAACTGTATGAAATTTAAAAATTGTCCTTACATTTATTCACGATATAACTCTAAATTTTAAACATATGGACCTACATTCCATGTTATATCTTTCGGAATAGTAGCAAACCAACAAAAAAGGAACTAATAAAGAGCTGAAAAAGTCATGAATTTAACATTGTGTTGTCATTGGAAGGAAGTACATAGTGGTGAAAAAGAGCTGCAGAAGTTCTTTTTCTAACCCATTATTGTTATTGGTAAGATGTTCTTCTTCTATATTTCTAGTTAATTTCTTTGAAGTACTTCCTTTAAAACTATGTTTATAAAATTTTATAACAAAAATTCTGTTTTAGAGCTATAAAAATATAATGAATATGCTTTAAAATTTTAATTTTCTTAGAAATTATTAATATTTTTTCCCGCTAAAAATTCATAAATTTTAATTTTTTTGGAAGTAATTGTTATTAAATTTCAAAAAAGTTGTAATAAAGTAGTTGTAACAAAAAAAGTTGTTCAAAAATATAACAAAGTGTATATCTACTTTGTTCTACTTTTGAAGGGATGAAAATGTTCTTTTTTGGAAGCTCTTGATCGTTTTTTTTGCTGGGACGGTTTAAATAAAAATTAGCGCATTATAATTTTACTTCTATATACAGTGGTGGCCACGAATTTAAGACACGACATTTCACTTATATATTTCTGATAATTTGTACATCTTATCGAACAAATTTTAGATCCATGTTATTTTTTAAAGATCCTAGTAATGTTATGAAAAAAAATCAACAATAGTTTGTTACCTATATTTAGTTTCCAATTTTTATTTACATATTATACAGATTAATACAAGTTTAAGCCTGGTCATGAATTTAGGACATAGGCAAAATAAAAGTTAATTCACAAAAGTAAAGCTCAGCTTCATAAAACAATATTAGTATTTGGTGGGAAATCCTTTATTTTGAATCACAGCAGCGCATCTCCTGGGTAAACTTTCAACTAAGGCCATACAGCGCTCCTTTGGAATGGCATACCAAGCCTTTTGAATTTCTTCCCATAAATCAGTCAAATTTTTTGGCTTTACTGCTCGTACATGCTCCTCAACATCATTCCACAAGTTCTCAATTGGATTGAGATCCGGGGATTGAGCTGGCCATTTCAGAACTGTGATATTATTTTCCTCTAAGCAACTCTTCACTAGGCGTGAAGTGTGCTTAGGGTCATTATCATGCATAAATTTCCACATTAGAGGCATGTTGTCTTCAGCGAATGGTATCATGATGCTTGTCAGTATGTTTTTGTAAATATGCTGGTCCATTTTATTGATAATCTTCTGAATGGGACCTACACCATGCCAGGAAAATGCTGCCCACACCATGACATTTCCACCACCATGCTTAACCGTTTTAAGGGTGTACTTTGGGTGATGCTCCAGGTTTGGAGGACGCCATACGTACTGTTTTCCATCAGAACCAAAGCGACAAAACTTCGACTCGTCGCTCCAAAGTATATTTTTCCAAAATGTCATCGGCTTATTGAGATTTTCTCTTGAAAACGCTAGTCGGGATTTAATATTTTTTTTTGACACAAGTGGTTTACGTTGTGCAATACACCCACGTAAGTTCTTCTCATTCAGACGTCTTCTTATTGTCCTGGACGATATATTAATACCAAAATCCGATGAAATCTCATTTTTAATTTTACTTGAGCTCTTGAAAGGATCTTTAGCAGCTGATTTATAAATTAAGCTATCCTCCCTGGGTGTAGTTTTTCGGGCTCTAGGGTGCTGTTTGACATTTTTGGTAGTGCCATGTTGCTTGATGTGTTCCAGTGCATTGTAAATCTTGGATCTGGAACATTTTAGTAGCTTGGAAATTTCCATTACTGTTTTTCCATCAGTATTCATTTGTTGGATCAATTTTCGCTCGGCATCCGAACTCCAAGTACCTCTGGCCATTTCTAACTAAATATTTTGATGTATTCTAACATTAAATGGAATAAAACATTCATTACTTACCTTTTAGCTTCAAAAAACACCAAAAAATCACTTAAAAACCAAATATTTCTTATATGTTTTAAATTCGTGACCAGCTTCAAAAGCACGTTTTTACGAAAATATAATAAAAACAGCAACAAAATGTATACACAAACAAAACCAAATAACGGTAATTGATCTTAACATTACAGGGTACACTGAAAAATTAACAAAATCTACTTTTATATTGCAGGGTTGTAATAATTATCACAACTTAGTTCGTTACATGTCGTGTCTTAAATTCGTGGCCACCACTGTATATATATATATATATATATATATATATATATATATATATATATATATATATATATATATATATATGTTTATTTTAGATTCGAGCCTAAAAATATACATATATATATATATATTTTTTTTAATGTTTTAGAAAATTTAAATTCTGAAATAATTAGAATATTTATTTGATAAATTGTTTAATTGACTGTATTTTTCCGTTTAAAACCACATTAAACTTTTATTCGTTTGTTCATATTAAAAATATTTCATTACTCAACAACCCTTCAACTCCAATTCCAATTTGTTAACAGTGACATCATTTTATTAAAAGAGATTTACATACGAGTTATTAATATTACGTCTACTAAACCTCACACTGAAAAATAACAGCCGTATTCAAAAAAAACTTAACACAGCTTTACTAACTATTTATAAGCAAAATTCCTTAAAGTTGTATTCAAAAACGTTGATTTGCTTACTATACCTTTGGTAAAGCTGTGTAAACTTTAAAAATTTTAATAATGGTTCGACCCTACTTTAAGACCATATTTTAAGATTATTTCCGTTACATTTTTCAAGAAAAATAAAAATAATGATAAATTTTTTGATTAATTTTGACAAAAACGACGTATTTTAAAATGTCCGAATGTTAAAATCTGTAATAAAATAAAAAATGTTTCGTAATATCTATTTAAAAACGTATTAAATGAATTCCGGGACAGAATAATATTTTCTGTAATTATTTTTAAACTATATACATATTTTAAACTATTTGAATTAAAATCATAAACCTAAACAAGAAAAAGTATATTATGTGTGCTTTTGGATTAAAATATCATAATTCCGGCTGCCGGCATATCAGACCAATGTTCGCCACAATCGCATATGTTTAACATTTTCATTATTTGTTGTTTCCACGTAAATCTAAATAGTACATTAATATATACTAGGGTGATCGATACGGTTTTCCAACCGGTTTTTAAACCGGTTTTTTCAGTCAATGTGCCTTCGGTTTTTTGAAAATGTTCATTTTTCGAATGTCGAATAGACCGGTTTCTTTAAACACAAAAAACCGGTTTTAAAAATAGCTTTTTATTTCACAAAACATGCACTAAATACTGATATTTTAATATAAATTTATGAATATTTTTTTAAATATTCATAAAGTATTATTTGTAATGTTTTAAAAATATAGTTTAAGGTTAAATTTAAATGTTTTAGTCTTTTTTTTCATTCAATATTTTCTTAATTTTTCAAAGATTTTGTTTAAAAAAATTTCACCGGCAGAATCGTTTTAATAAAATTGATTCTGACTTTTTACATATTAATCCATGGTTTCTGTTTATGCTAAGTAAAAGTTAAAATTTTTTATGATTATTTTCTTATATTTTTTATATCCTACACCACCATAGGTAGCGAGGGTATTATGCGTTTGTGCTGATGTTTGTAACACCCAAAAATATTGGTCTAAGACCCACCTTAATACAGGTCGCAATTTTGAACATAAATTAATTAAATTTGGCACACAGGTTTCTTATAGTTCAAGGACGGAGCGTGTTGAATTGGTTATGATCGGTTCATTATTTCACCTAACCCCTGTACAAATACCCTCCCGGAAAAGGGGTTTAACGATCATAAACCCCTTAAATGTAGCAAGAATTTTTGCATATGTAAGTTACATATAAGTTTAAATCTGTGTGCCGAATTTCATGAAGAGCGGTTCATAATTGACAATAGTATTGGTCTACAATTCCAAAAAGACCCCTCCCCGAATGGTTTAGGTTATTTTTTAGTTATTTCCAAAAATTATTATGTTTAATAAATTTTAACTTGAACATTATAAGATTTATTGATTTTTCTTTAAGAAATGTAGACTTTTGATAGAAATATTAACTTCTGAAAAAAACCGGTTAACCGGTTTTTTCAAAATACCAACTATTCGAACTATTCGTAAACCGGTTTCTCCAAAAAGTCGAATAATCGATCACCCTAATATATACACGTCTTATATTAAGGTGTAATTAATCTATCATATCAACTCCGGGTTAAAATTTATGCATTTTAACAGAAAAAACCATAAAAATAGTAAAATTTTATCAAAATTTCAACAAAAATGATGTAAACAAAACAAAATATGAAATAGTGATGCTGATTTTATCACAGAATATTCGTTATTCGGATACATATAATTACATCAAACAATAATTAAATAAAATTATTCCTTTTATACATTAGTATATTTATACAAGCAAAAGAAAAGTTTTTTCCAAAATAAAAAAAAAAAATTATTTATCATCAAAAACATACTAGATCATCAAAAATAATAATAGAATAAAACAGTTAACGAATAATTTATTCTTACTGCTAACGACACTAACAATAAGAATGGGAGAGAAACTGAGAAGAGTTGCCTACATAAACAAAAAACTGTTTATTAGTTAATTTAGATAGTAAATAGTTTTTTGAATACGATTTTCTTAATAAATACATTAAATTAATAAATTGTATTAAATTGCATATCAACAACTCAAAAATTATTAAAACCTTTAAAGACGATGTTTATTGCACTTTTTATTTAATTATAATTTTTTTAAGAAACTGATTTTGGTATCTAAGATGTTTTGCTTATAATTACGAATTTTATTAAAATTTTTTCATTCCTGTCTTTAAATCTAGCGTATAGTGCTCCCACTTAGCTTCATAAAATGTTGATAGGTGTACCCGCGTATGATCTATAAGCATCTAAAAAAGGCTAAAAATCTAACTTCAATGGCTTTTTTCTCCAGACTGCATTAAGATAACAACATTTTTATGAGATATATTAAGATTATAATTCAAAATGTTTAAGAAAAGTTCAAACCGCAAAGAAAATTCTCATTATTTATCAATTTTTATTTTAACATTTCTTTGAAAATCAAAAAAAAAAAATTTCCACATAGCCCGTTTTGCTCCGTAAATCTTAAAGATTATATAAATGTTACTTACAGTGCTATTCTCTAATTCATGACAATTATCATCAATTAATTATTACTTACCATATGCTTTTATGAGTGTGACAACTATCACCAAAAATATATAAACAATTTTTTTTTCAAAGCCAGAATAGAAAAAATTTTTTTATTGTCATATTTTGTTTACTATCACAATAATTTTTTTTTGTTACTCGGTCGAGAATTGCACTGTTATTATAATTATTTTTGTATAATCAAATATCTTATTGTTCGGCTGAGGTCTTAATAAAAGTAAATAAAATAAAGATATATGTATGTAATATCTATATATATAAAAGAGTAACGTTACTGACTGACTGATTCATCATCCCACAGCCCAAACGGCTGATGCTAGAGAGACGAAATTTGGAACACAGGTAGGTCTCCCATCATATAGATCCACTAAGACGGGATTTTTGGAAATTCGGATGTTTAGGGGGTAAAAATGGGTAAAAGCGGGTAAAATCGGTAACCTTATAACTCGCAAATAGGGTTTGGGGTTTCCCGTGATATTTTGTTTCCCGGGAAACGGGAATAAAAAATTCGATTTCCCGGGAATTCCCGGGAATCCCGGGAAATTTTAATTATAAGAAAAAAGCAATGATTTCATATGAAAAATTTTATTTTTTCTATTCAATACTTTAAAACAACATTATAAATCATATTTACGATTAGTTCAAGTGGTTTTATACTATAATACTTTGTATTAATACCAGAGTTTCATTTTCTATAATACATATCAAAAAATGTATTATTAAATGTCACATTTTTCTTTTTTTTTATTAAAATATTTTTTTAAAAAATTAAAAACAAAAAATTTAACAGAATTGACCACAAATAGAACTAAAAATAAAATAATGTGCCGAAATTTGCTTTAAGACATTTAAGATAATTTTTGTATTAATACAAAGTATTATTTTTTTTTTAAATAAAAAATATAATATTGAAGTACGACTTCTAATTAAAAATTTAAACAATTTTAAACATTTCAAATAAAATAAGTGCCTATTGTAAGAAGAGGTTCCATAGGTTTAATTCTTTAATTCACTTTTCAAAATCGAATTAAATTTATTTTCCCAGTTATTTCTTTAAAGCATTCATAACAATTTAATTCATAGACTTAAATTCTTTGACTTCACAAGAATTAATTGCAATTACAATTCAAGCTTAAAAAATATTTTGAATCATTAGAATTTTCTTCTATTCAAACCTATTACGAATTAGCTTTAGAAAATATTTTTTTATTCATTTAGTAAAATATTAACTTTGTTCCTGTACTCTAAATTGGGAGCATGCAGGATCCCTATTTTACCGAAAAGTGTTCCCAAACTCGAAAATTAGGAAATGAGAGTGATTTTGAGAGAATAATGTTTAACTTCTTGCACGAAACAGCCCAGAATATTTCTTTGAATAGACTTAGTAAATTGTCAAATAAACAAAAAATAAAAATATATAAATAAAAACTTTGAATGAAAATAAATAAAACATATTTTGTTCTTGTTACTAAGAAGAAAGTTTCAATTAAAAAAATTAAGAACGTTCATATATACTAAAAAATAAAATAACATTCACTGATAAATTTCCAAATAGTTTGGAGTTTTCTTTATGGCTAAACAAATAGTTTTTTGTACATTTTTGAGAGAAACATCAGGCTTTTCAAATTTTATCCAAAAAGTACGGGAACAAACTTATTAAAAAACGAGAGAAGAAGATATAGTCGGTCAAGCCCGACTATATGATACCCTACACCATTACAATCCAAATAATTTTGCTTTTACTTATATACAACTTACTTGTGCTAAATATTAACATAATACTAACATTTGTGTGTGCTAAATATTAACATAATACTAACATTTGTATGGGATTTATGCACGTTAGTGATTTTCGGGAGATGAGTTTATATGGGAGCTATGGTCAGTTATGGACCGATCTTCATGAAATTTGGCAGACGGATTTTTGCTGATATAAAACTTATTTGTACTAAATTTCATTAAAATATTCATATTTTTAAGGCATCTTTATGTGTTAAAACTCTATTCCGGGAGGACATTTGTATGGGGGCTAGGTGAAATAATAGGCCGATCATAACCAAATTCAATAGGCTTCGTCCGTGTGTTGAAAAAAGCATATGTACCAAATTTCATCAAATTATCTTCAAAATTGCGACCTGTACTTTGCGCACAAGCTTTACATGGACAGCCAGCCGACCAGACGGACGGACGGACATGGTTAAATCGACTCAGAAAGTGATTCTGAGTCGAACGGTATACTTTAAGGTGGGGGTCCGAAGATTTTTTCTCTGCGTTACAACTTCTGCACAAACACATAATACCCCAACCACCTTTGGTGGTGTAGGGTATAATAAAATATGATGAAAAAAATACATATAAAAAATTTAAAAAAATATGAATATTTCCATTCAATTTGCAGAAAATTTGAATTAAAAAAAATTCAATGACTTCTTTATAAATTGAGTCAGTAGAAGTATGCTTTTGTGAATGGTGTTATGGAATGAAAAATTAGTATTTCTAATTTTTAATTAAAAACTGTATACTTCAGATTTTTAGGTTAAATACTTTTCACGCTAAAAATTTAAAAAAGATAAACCCTAATCTATGGCATAAATATTAGTATAAATGGTTTTTCTTATCGTATTGATTCGTTTTAAAACACAATTCTAAAATTGGTTCCCAACAATATTTTGAGGTCCAATGATATAGTGTTCGGAAATCTGATAAAAATTATTTTTTATTTAACATTTCAAAAACATTGTTAATCATTTCAAGACGAATTTTTTTGAAAAATACATTCGTAGTCAAATATATTTACACATTTTAAAAGTAGAATTGTAATAATTTTTTAAAAAGTAGCGGCATTTATTTCTGATGTTAAAAGAAAAGTTCTTATCCATATTTCACATAAAAAATGTTTACATATTTCATTTTTGTACATATTTCAAAATTATGTACACAGCTTAAAAACCTAGTTAAAAACTCGTGTATTCGTAATGTGAATTGACAAAAATAAAACTTTTTTTTTTTCCTAGTGAAAAGTAGTAAAATAGGACTTCATCAGCGCACCGATGAAATGTTTTTCAATAATAAAATATAACTTGAATCAAATTTTATATTAATTTTATTAACATCTAAAAATGCCTTTAGTAAGTAGTATGTTTAAATTAATGTAAAATTTTCACTGAGGTGATATAAACAGTAACACTTTTTGCTATGGGATTATAAAACTACGTGAATATTAAATATCCCGTTTTCCCGGGAAAATTGGAAAAAAATTCCCGGGAATTCCCGATGAAAAATTTCCGGGAATTCCCGGGATTTCCCGCCCGGGAATTCCCGGACCCCAAACCCTACTCGCAAACTAATAATGACACAAAAAAGTTGAATAGTTATCGTTATTCATTAAAAAAATAATTGGACAGGTGTCTGGTACTTTTTTGAAAATCGGCCGTTTTAGGTAGAAAACGGGTAAAAACTGTATTTTGGTACTTTTTTGACACCATATGTATCTTTGAAACCAATCAACATACAGATAAAATTTATGTCGTATTCAAAACTTATCAAAAAATTAGAAATACAAATTTGGTACTTTTTTGAAATTCAAACGTTTAAGGGGTAAAAATCGCACCTATTTTTGGTACTTTTTTCATAAAACATTTTTTTATATTTATTGAAATCTTCATATGAGTATTTATACCCTACACCACCATAGGTGGGGAGGGTATTATGCGTTTGTGCTGATGTTTGTAACACCCAAAAATATTGGTCTAAGACCCACCTTAATTTATACCAATCGGCTTAGAATCACTTTCTGAGTCGATTTAACGATGTCCGTCCGTCCGTCCGTCTGACCGTCTGTCCGTCCGTCTGACCGTCTGTCCGTCCATGTAAACCTTGTAATCAAACTACAGGTCGCAATTTTGAACCAAAATTAATGAAATTTGGTACAAAGGTTTCTTCTTATATATAAAAGATCGGTCCATAATTAACCATAGCTCCCATATAAACCTCTTTTCAGAGAATCACTTTAACAAGCATAAATCTCATTAAAATGTTAGTATCAAGTTAATATTCGACACAAATAAGTTCAATATGAACATAAATGATATTGCCAAATTTTACCAAGATCGGTCCATAATTTACCATAGCTCCCATATGAGGGCCTCTTTCGGGAATCACCCAAAAGTGAATAAATTCATATAAATGTCAGAATCATCGCATCAAATAATCTGTATTCGTATGTTTTATTTCATATTTATGAGTATCGGTCCACATTTAACTCGAAGTTAAATAAAAGACCCCGCCCCGAATTATAATGTACACAATGGTGTAGGGTATCATATAGTCGGGCTTGACCGACTATATCTTTTTCTCTCGTTTAATATGGGATACCACTACAATTTTGAAATTTATTGGAATGCAATTTTTGATACTTCGATGGGTGAAAAAAAGTACCAAAAAAAGGTGTAAAGGCGGGAAATTACATTTTATTCAAACTTAATAATGAATTCTCAATTACATTAAACATAGAAACATGAAATTAAGAAAATGTAGATAAGAATTCACAAGAGTGATGAGAGATGTAGGTAAGAATTCAAGAGGATGGACTTCGTGGTACTTTTTTCTTCTATTGGTACTTTTTTCATTTTCTATAATATTTAACCTAGAAACATGAAATTAAATATACATGGTCCGATGTTGGAAAGAATTCACAAGGGGGGACTTTTTTTTACTTTTTGGTACTTTTTCGTTCTTCTTATGGTACTTTTTGAATTTTCTATAATTATGAACATAGAAACATGAAATTAGGGATATGTGGTCCTTAGTTAATGAGAATCCACAGGAGGGGACGTTGTGGTACTTTTTTGTTATTTTAATGGCACTTTTTGTATTTTCTATAATATTTAACCTGGAAATATAAAATTAAGGACATGAAGTGCTAAGTGAATGAGAATCCGTAAGTGAGAACTTTGTGGTACTTTTTCGTTCTACTAATGGTACTTTTTGAATTTTCTATAATATTTAACATAGAAACATAAAATTCAAGATATTTGGTCCTGAACGATGAGAATTCATTAGGGGGGACTTTATGGTACTTTTTTGCTCTTCTAATGGTACCTTTTGAAATTTCTATAATATTTAACCCAGAAACATGAAATTAAAGATATGCGGTCTTAAATGAATAAGAGAGATTTTTGTGGTACTTTTTTGTTCTTCTAATGGTACTTTTTGAATTTTCTGTAAATATGAATCTAGAAACATGAAATTAAGGATGTGTGGTCCTAAGTGAATGTGAATCCATATGAAGGGACTTTGTGGTACTTTTTTGTTCTTTCTATGGTACTTTTTTAATTTTCTATAATTGTGAACCTGGAAACATGAAATTAAAAACATGTGGTGCTAAGTGAATGAGAATGAGGACTTTGTGGTACTTTTTTGTTCTTCAAATGGTACTTTTTGAATTTCCAATATTATTTAAAGTAGAAACATGAAATTTAATATGCATGGTCCTATGTGAGAAAGAATTCATAAGAGGAGTCTATGTGGTACTTATTTTGTTCTTCTAATGGTACTTTTTAAATTTTATATAATTATGAATCTAGAAACACGAAATTAAATATATGTAGTCCTAAATGAACGAGAATTCACAAGAAGGGACTTTGTGGTATCTCTTTTCGTTTTTCTAATAGTACCTCTTGAATGTTCTGCAATTTTTATCCTAAGAAACATAAAATTGTAGATGTAAGGTCCCAAGTGAATCAGAAACCTTAAAATGGTTTTTGTGGTCCTTTTTCTTTATTCTAACATACTTTTCCGTAATTCCGATATTTATTTTTCGTTATTCTAAGATTAGAAACCTGAAATTAAAGTGAAATTGTTATTTATGAATGACATAACACCATTAATAAAAATGTTCCCAAGGGAGTAAAGAATCTTAGTTTAAATTTATTATATAGTATGGTTTTTATAAAAAAATTCCGCTAACGAAGTTACGGGTCTACAGCTCGTTTTCAATAAAATTCATAATATTTTATTGCACCGTTTTCTATTTGTTTTCATTTTAAATAATCAACTTCATTTTCATTCTTAAATTTAAAAACAAAAACCAAGCAACTTTGTATAATAGATCAAAACAAAGAAAATTATACAAAATAACAAAATTTTCTTCATTTTGAAAGGAACAACAATTTTTTTTTAATTTTTTTCTTTAATTTAAACAACATTTAATATTTAGTTAATATTTTTTCATCTACTAATATTAAATATTATCTAATATTTTTATAAAAGTTCTACAAAAATTTTAAATAAATTGCAAATATATATATTATATAAAAAATGTTTTTTTAATTAAAATTAATAAATATACACATAAATATCTTTAATACAATTCATAGTATTTTATTGCACCGTTTTCTATTTGTTTTCATTTAAAATAATCAACTTCATTTTCCTTCTTAAATGTAAAAACAAAAACCAAACAACTTTGTAAATCAACTGTACAGAACTATACTATCTTACTATCCAGTTGTTCTTACGTTGCTGAAAAATGTTTCTACGTTGTGCTGAGCGCACACGACTGAGACGTAAATTCAACTTGGCTGAGTTAAAAACTGAGTGTGTGCGCTGCTTATTTTATTTGCTGCTGAGCAAAATAAAAACTGGTTGCTGCTTATTTCAGTTTTGTGTACGAGCAGTAAATTATGTTCAGTAAGCATGTGATCAAAAATTAAAACTTAAACTTTATACTATTTATATACTATTTATAATTATAATAGTCGGACCTATTCGTGGATATCTTTATATGTATCTGTTTACTTACATATATATGTATGTACAGCTAAGGGATTTAAGGATGCTTGTACAATGTCTGTATATTCGTGTAAACTTTATAAACTAAATTCCAGATGCAACTTTGAATATAGTTTGTTAAAATTTCTTGGTTTAAAATTGACCATAGCTCCCATATAAAGTCCGAAATCCCTTTGAAGATAATGAATTTCATGTAAACATTTGTTATAAATGTATATGTAAATGTTTATTTTAATTTAAAATTTAAAAAAGATACAAAATTATTTTAAATATTTTGACTTTTAGGTAGAAACAAATTCGCAATAATGCTAACTAAAAGTTATCTAATTTTTCATTACTGTTAATGAAAAAAATTAACTTTTAATTTAATATTAACCGGAAGTTAGATAAATTATTTTAAAATTTTTCTAAACCGAACTTTGTGTTAACGGTCATAAATATTACAATAAATATTTAGAATTAAGGGCGTGTGTGAAACGGTATAAAATTTCCATTCTATGGTGATTTTGTAAAATATTGACAAATCAAATTTTTATTATATAAGGAAAAAGAGAAAAATATATGTAAACATACAAATAAAAAATATAAAAGAAAAACATCACTTTGGACACGTTTTGTGTACAAATGGACCCTTAATAATTAAGAATTTTTAAAAGTAGAACATTTTTATACGTTTGTCAAAAATTCTATGAGCTAGTAAAATTTTATTCATCTCACACCAATCAAAAATTTACTAATAAACAAACTTTTCTATTGTTTCACACAGGCCCTAAATAAATCTTTTTCAACAATTTTTGCATATAAATTTTAACTTTAATAGTCTTTCCCCCGGAAATGGTCAACATAGTTTTGACTTGATATTGTCTATCAATAACAGTGATGTATTGAAGGAATCGGCGTGTCTAATATTTCGCCCATAGTAAGGCCATTACTATAACTCAAGAACAGTGTGTACGGATTGACATAAGTGATAAATATCTTAAAGTCAACCCAACTTAATTTTTTATGTGCTTAATAGATTCGGAGTTATTTCGAAATTAGTATCAAAAAAAAAAAAAAAAAAAATCATGCAAATTTTAAAATAACTTTTTACTAAAATTCCTTTTGATAAATGAAAGACATAAAAAATGTTTCAGTTTATCATCTTTATCTTAAAGCTGGTGATGCTGCGAATACAATAAGGCATGTATCATTACACCGTACAACAGAATTTTTATGAAAGCACAGACTACAGTTACCGAAATAATTGAAAATACGGATACCGCTAAAATATATAACGCTAAAAAACCGTTACCGAAATAACTCGAAATACCGTTAACGCTAAAATACCGTTAGCGTTATTTTTGGGTTTAAGAAATATTATTATTTTTAATAAAGTTTAAATAAAACTTGTAATAAAGTTATGGCTACCCCAGCTCGCATTATAATACTTGACTACAGATTATATTTTATGGTTCTGAACCGAAACCTTAAAATTTCATTATCGAAATAACTCGAAATACCGTTACCGAAATAACTAAAAATACCGTTACCTTTAAAAACCTGTTTTCAAAATAATCCGATACACTGTTACCTTTTCATCTTTTTGAATCGGCTGCCAACAAGTTAAACACTAATATTCAGTTAAATCAAATGTTAAAATAAAATCATTAACACAAGGTTTTCGTAAGCACTAACTTCAAGTAAATTTAATCGAAAACATTGTTCCAGATATTTCTACAACTTTCAGTTTATACACAGATAAAAAAAAGTATCCAATCCGAAACATATATGGTCCCAGATACAATATGAAAATATCCATGTATACCTTGAGATCAAAGTTCATGTCAAAACATCTTTTTGAAATTGCACATTTTAGTAAATAAAATTGGTAAAAATTATGAAAATAGTCCCCCACCCAAATGTTCTCACGAAATGAGTTTTTTAAATCTAAAAATCTCTTTGAAAGAAAAAAATTTCTTCGTCCAAAAATTATTTATATTTGATTCTAACATTCTGGAAAAAAATTCTAAACTTTATCAAACTTGAGATTTTTCATTCACTGGTAGACAACTGAAGATATGTTAAAAAATTTGTAAATATTTTAACAAGCTTAATAATGCGAATCTTTTGGGAGGTCTTCCTATATTGAAGTCGTCAAAAAAATACACACAAAGTACATTTAAGATTAGTCAGTAGAGAAGATGATCAGCGTAACAAAATATTTAAAACTTTTAATAATCAAAAACGATTTGTAAAAAATTATCAACTTTCCAGTGAAAAAAATTATTTTTAGTTACACTTAAATATTGGTAAGAATGTTATAGAAAACGTAAATAACGAAATCGAATAAGAAATTGTTAATGTTATAAAAGCAGGATTTTTTTACGATAAGGGGGAAAAATATTTTAGGCGGGATCGAAATTTAAAAAGTGCGATAATCCCGCCAAAAGCGGGATGTCAGGTCACGTTAGTCATATATAATCATTTAACTATTCCAGGAAAATCTCTGTATGGGAGCTGAGTGAAAATATGGACCGATCATAACAAATTTTAGTAATAATTTTTCTTGTGTCCAAAAAAAAAAAAAAAAAAAAAACCGTTCATAACAAAAATTGAAGTCGATATCTTTACCGAATCCAAAAATAAGCGATTCTAAATTTGAAAATTGCAAAAATTACGACTTTTTGTGTTTTTTTTTTTTTTTTTTTTTTTTTGGGGGGGGGGGAGAAAAAGTATCTACAATTTTTTTTTTTTTTTTTCTCTAAAATAAAATTTTCTTTAACAACATATAATAATTTTATACTTTTCTGAAAGGTATCTTCACAGAGGACTTAAAAAAAAATAAGCCCAATAACTCAACAGGTCAAGGTTCACACCCTCACGAATTTGAGCCATTTTATATGAAAGTTTTAACTTTAGCCTATATTTTCTCAAATCCCAAAGCTCGATTCGTCAATCGGAATGCAGTTTAAGAATCTATAATATGTTGTTAAAAGTTTTCAATCTAAATCTACGGGATTTCGAAAAAAAGTGGATTTTATAGCCGAAAAAGTGATTTTGGCGAACCACTTGATGAAACTATCTGAATTTGTCTTAGTTTTGACAAGCATATTGTCTGTGCCAAATATTATCAAATTCGGAAGAGGTGAGGAAATCAGCTGGTTGGTTTTAAATGGAATGACTCAATTACAAAAAATATTTTTGCCTATTAATAATATAGATAAACTGCCTTCCGATTACCAAACTGGCCATTTTCTATGGAAACTTGAGTAATATTTTCTGATTTATTCCGAAAAGACATTTCATATCTGAAAAATTTAAGTAAACTAATTTTTACGTAGATAAATGATACATATTTTAATTTTAATAAGCAGCACTTTCCCATCAATTTTTTAATATACAAACAAAAAAACAACTTTATTGGACGTTATAACGTATTTTTTTATTGATTATATCGCAAAAATGCATCTGTCCCATGCTCGTATTATCTTCATTAATAATACGAGCATACAATTTAAAAATTTTTTTTAAATTTTTTCTAATGTTTAAATAAATTACTTCGTTCGAAGTTTAAGTAAATCTCCCGTTATTTTTACACATGAGTAACGGAACCAATTATTTACATATGAAAAATCGGCCTTAGTTGTCTTCAAATGTGTGCCAAATATTTCTTGGTTCCATAGAAATATAAAAAAAAAAACAATTTTGGTCTTATAAATATTTCGATAGGTGTATGTGGATAGAAATAACTAATGTATAATATATATTTACCTGTGTTATTGAAACATTCATTATAATGGATGACGGGACTTGTACTTTGTAAAAACGCTGATCAAACTGGGGCGCATTATCATTAATATCCTCAACTACAACCACAACTCTTGTTGTTGAATACAGTGCTGGCTGGCCATTGTCCGAAATGTAAATCTGCAAAGAAAATGTGTATAAAAATATTTATTATATTTACAGTGTCTGTTGTTTATTTCAAGGTTTTATTAAAACTTTAATTTTTTATATCCTACACCACCATAGGTGGTTGGGCTATAATGCGTTTGTGCTGATGTTTGTAACGCACAGAAAAAATTATCGGACCCCCACCTCAAAGTATACTGTTCGACTCAGAATCACTTTCTGAGTCGATTTAACGATGTCCGTCCGTCCGTCTGGTCGGCTGGCTGGCTTGTTGTCTGTCCATGTAAACCTTGTGAACAAAGTACAGGTCGCAATTTTTAAGATATCTTGATGAAATTTGGCACAAATAATTATTTTGACACAAGGATGAAGCATATTGAAATTGGTTATGATCGGTCCATTATTTCACCTAGCCCCCATACAAAAGACTTCCCGGAATAGAGGTTTAACGATAACAAATGCCTTAAATATAGCAATATTTCAATGAAACTGAGTAGAAAGGAGTTTTGTATAAGTTAATGTTGGTGCCAAATTTCATCAAGATCGGCCTATAATTTACCATAGCTCCAATATAAATACCTTCTTCCGAAAATCACTTTAACGTACATAAATTCCATACGAATATCAAGTTAATATTCGACACAAATAAGTTTTATATAAGTAGAAACAACATTGCCAAAATTTATGAGAATCGGATCGTAATTTACAATAGCTCCCATATAAACACATTTCCTGGAATCGCGCTAAAGGGCATAAAATCATATAGTTGTTAGTAACAATGCATTGTTCTGTATTTGTATAATTTATTTTACATTGAGTAAAAGTGTTGGTCTACAATTAGCCACAGGTCTAATTTTTAGCTCATACAGATTGGTGTAGGGTATCATATGGTCCAATTTAATTTTACCAAGAGTTGACTAAATCTATTGAAGTAATTATCTCATTGAACAATAACAGCGCCAAAAATTCTCCAAACAAAGATAATACTAAATAAAAAATAAAAACAAAAAATTATAATTTTTAGAGATTTACTGCCCGTCTTCGATCGACATCGTGAAACAGACATTAAATTTCCCAAAAAGTGCATACTTTTTTTAAAATAAACAAGGATCTCAGCAGACTCTGGTGGGATATCCCAAACAACAAATTAATTCCAAATTAGTTGAAAACCCGAAAACACATTACACATCATTATTTATAACTTTATATAATTTCTCCTTCAGATGAAAGGGATAAAGAATTTACTACCTTTTCGTCAGATGTGATTTGGAAAAATTTATAAAGCAATGATATTAATACGTAATTTTATTTGTTTCGCTTGAAACTTATGCTGAATAAACTATACCATCAATTGTTTCCCTTATATGTCTTTACAAGTTATTAAACAGATTTTTTATTAAAAATGTTTGTTCGACCAAATTTTTTATGCGATAAAGTTATGCGAATTTTGAACTAATTAGAACGCATCTAATACTTTTGTATAGAAATTGTGTTATTTTTATGCGATGTTCCTGGGAACGCATCTATCGCATAAAAAGAGGATTGAGTGTATATGTTTAAGGAGTTTATTTACAAAGAATCTGTTCATCTATCACGTGCAATTTTTTAAGAACTTGACCCTGTTTTTTATGACTTAAAAGAAATTTGAAAGTATGTACTTTCGACGAATTTTTGGCGCTAACTGTTTATATGAATTTAAAAATTATTGAACACTGCTGTGTCCTTACTAAACTCACTTTTGACTTGAATTTAATTACTTTTCTAATTGGCATAATTCTGGGCAGTTTTAATAATACTTTGTAGGACTAAAATAACATTATTTCTGGGTACTTCTACTCTAACGACAAAATGTTAGGAGTATTAACAAAGTCTTTTTATGACACTCTTCTTAGTATTGTTATTGAAAACTTTCTTAGCTTTGATTGATTAAATCTTTGGTTTAGCTTTAATTTGGCTCATATTCCAAATTTAATTTGTTTGTTTTCTAAAAAGTCTAAAATAAAAATTGAAATTACTTAAACATAGCTAATCAGCAATGATTTAAAACCAGGTAAAGACAATAATATTATCCTACATAAACCCGTTTCAAGGCAAATAATCAAGGACAGAAAATAATCATTATTTTTGAAATTTCAAACAAAAAGATACAAAGAACTATCGGATTAAAGTGTTAAATACAGAAATATAATCCTCAGAACATGTTCTATTTTTATGAAGAAAGCATCACTTGCTTTTTAGTGAAAAAATCTAATTTATGATAAAAAAAATCATTCTTTTTACTAAAAATTGCATACATTTCATTTTCATATTTAGTTTTATCTTGTGAGTAAAAAATAAAAACAAAATATAATCATTATGAGTTAAGCAAACAAATAATATGTGTGAAGATAAATATGATAAATATATAGTGGAAAATTAAGCTAATGAATTCCACTAACAATCCCTATAAATAGTTTCCTCAAATTGTATTTGTGAACATTTTCAAAAAGTGATATATGGGTTCTCTGAAGGACATATCCATTATGCCCATATCATTCGATCTCAATGAATGAAACCTAGTGGAAAATGAAGCTAATAAACTCTACTAACAATCCCTATAAATGATTACCCCAAATTGTATTTGTGAAAACTTTCATAAATTTTCAAAAAGTGGCATATCTCATATATGGGTCCTCTAAAGGATATGTCCATTAAGCCCATATCCTTCGATCTCAATGAATGAAACCTAGTGGAGTAAAAAGCTAATGAATTCTACTAACAAACACTATAAATGGTTTCCTTAAATTGTATTTGAGAAAATTTTTATAAATTTTCAAAAAGTGATATTTCTCATATATGGGTTCTCTGAAGGACATGTCCATTATGCCCATATCCTTCGATCTCAATGAATGAAACCTAGTGGGAAATGAAGCTAATAAACTCTACTAACAATCCCTATAAATAGTTTCTCCAAATTGTATTTGTGAAAATTTTTATAAATTTTCAAAAAGTGACCTAAAAAATTTTATTGCAATAAAACAAAGTAGATATAACTTGTTGCAGCTTCATTGTATATAACATTATGTTATAAATATTAGATACAATTTTACTAGCAATTCAAATTTAAAGCTTATCAACATTAGCGTCTGTATTAAAAAAAAAAGAATAAATAGAAAATTGCACAAGATATTTTTGAGTTAAGTATTTATTGAATACAATTCAGATACAATTAAAAAAATACACTTTAAAAACATTAATATCCACCTGGATTTAATTCTTAACCTGGCGACGGTATGGTGTCTAAGAGTTACAGGTTGAGTTATTTACCTAGAAACCTTTTCAATGATATACATATTTCTTATTTTTTTTTTAATTTTGACATTTATGTAAAATTTTTTTTATTACTTTTAACCTTTTATTTAATTATTTAAAAAAGAACATAGTTTTAAGAAAATAAACTAAAAATATAAAAAACTGTTTGTGATAAATACAAAAATTTGGTGTTATAAGGATTCTTTCACATTCTATACAAATTATATATAAAACTAATTATGATTGTTGCCAGGAATCCTTAGTGGCTACTATAAGCAAAATCGTTTCATATTCCTTTTCCGATAAGTTTCAACCATCTTAATTCGCTTTCTCTACGTTACAATGTAATACCTGTACTAATGAAACTTTTACATTGTTTCCCCTTTTTACTATTTATTTATTTATTTATTTATTTTTTATTATTTTTTTTTTTTTGAACGACATTCCTGTTATATAGCTATAATTTTCAATAACAAATACAAATAAAATAAAAAATCACGCAATAGTTATTTTACTGGACGCGAAATCATAAGACGGTTGGGTTAAATTTAGCAATACCAAGTAACGCAGTTCAAAGTGACATGTATTTTTTTTTTTTTCAAAAATTACTATATTTTTTTCTATTTTACACGTTTCCAAAAATATTTTATGAACATTAAAGTATCCCAACGATGCGTTAAAATTTGCTTAATATGAAAAAAATATTTAAAAAATTTTTAAAATTGGTCTTCAGACTCAAAAGTCATGGGTCTCATATATTTTGGTCAAAAAAGATTAGATCTTTCAATCGAAATGGAACCAAAAAAATATTTAAAAAAATTTTCCCATGGCATTTTGTTCGACTAGAAGACTTTTTCAGGCATTTTGATGAAATTTCTTTTTTTTAATTGGAAAATTATATATAATATATTATCAACAGTACTTAGAACAAAATTATAAAGTTATTATCCATTTTTTAATAAAAATATAGATTTTTTTGCATGATGTACTCAAATGGCGGTTCCAAAATTTTTGTAAAATTTTTTTTTACATATTTTTTTTTTTTTTTTTTATAATTGAAACAAAAAAATATGTATTTTTTGATACCCATTTCAAGACAAAAACCAATACTATTTTTTGGATGAAATATTTGTCTTCAATATTAAGCAAAAATATTTAAAATCAAAAGGGTAAAAATTTCTTAAAAATGCATCCGAAAATTGCATACTTTTCGTGAGTGCATAATTAGCAAAAAAAAAAAAAAAAAATATTTTTGAATCATACGATATAATTTACAATTTTTATCGTAATAAACTTTATACTAGTTTCTAAATCAATAAAATCCGACGTATACTTAAGGAGTTATAAAAATTTAAAGCTACATATTACTAAAAGAGTATAATCAAAAAAAGTTAAAAATCAAAATTTTTTGAAAAATTTAAATTTTTGTGTGAAAGAATGGATGAAATTTTTTTAAAAAAATATTAAAAATAGTAGATTTTAATGTCCCAGACCAGTTATTTTTGTATTTTATAGTAAAGATATTACTTTTTAACATATTAAAAAAGAATTAAAATCGAAAGGGTAGACATTTTTCAAAAATGCATCCTAAAATTGCATTTGCATTATAAATGCATTTTTAAATTGTAATATTATTTCTAAATTACTACATTAAAAGAGGACATATTCATCTTCTATATGCAGTTTAAATCATTAAAGTCCGTTAACAACTTTTAGAGATATTGATGTGTAAAGTTACACACTTTTCAGATTTTTTTGACTTTTCGGAAAATCAAAAACGTGCATAAATTCGCGAATTTTTAAAAATTCAAAAAATAAAAATGGAGGTATTTAAATGGCTCCATAGATTATATGCGTATCAAATATGAACAAAAACGGATGACCCTCCATAAAAAAAATGGGCGTTTTTTTTTTTTTTTTTTTTTTTTTTTGCTTTTCCAACATAACCCAATGTGTATTTTAATAGTTTATATACATACATATGGAAATTATCAAAAATTTTTAACCTGGCTGAAACTGACTTAAATCCTTAATAACTTTTGTGGTAATGATATTAGGTTTTCAACAACTAAATACAGGGTAGTAAAGTTTTGATGACAAAATTTTTGGGTTTTTTAAATTTTTCAGTTTTTTGGGCGCGGTCTGTGCGCCCCTCAACCGAATACAAAATTTGGGATAAGGATTGGTACTTGTTGTAATTTTTTACATAACAAAATCGGAGGAGCATTAAAAGAAATTTAATACAAGAATTTTATGGACTTTTTAAAAATTATGCAAAAATTGCACTTTTTGTTTTTTTATACAGAAAATTGCAATTTAAACAAATATTAGATATAAAGATATAAGAGTGGTGATAAATATAATTGTTTGGGATCATAAATTTAAGTCAAATGTCCTTGATAATTGGACTAAAAAATATTTACTTGTGTTAAAAAAGGATCAACATATTAAAAAGCGTTTCTATGTAATAAACTATAACAAAATATATTTTCAATCAATATATGGAAAAATAACTTAGATTCGATCCAAATTTTTCACAAAATTTTTAAAAATCGCGATTTTTATTGAAAACAAAATTTTTAAAATTTTACTAGGAAACCCTAAAATATGCTGCACTAATACCATCAAACATTGAAAATATCATAAATTTTATTTGAATAACTCAGTAGGTTTTGATATTATGTGTAATTTTGACCAGAATTGTACATAAACTTCTAGTTTGGAAAAATTTTTATATGTTAAACTTTAAACCACCATAACTTTCGCGCCCCTCACATAAAATGATTAACGCGAACTGATTCTACATGCATTCGAGTCACTTTATATGCATACAAAAGGATTTTAATGTGCCATCAAAAAAAAAATTAATATTTTTTTGAAGGGCTAAAATCAAAAATTTTTTTTTCACATATTCGGCTATAAAATCCACATTTTTCCGAAGTCCCGTAGATGTTGATTGAAAACTTTTAACAACATATTGCAGATTCTTAAAATACATTCCGTTCGCCGATTCGTGCTTTGGGATTTGAGAAAATATAGTCTAAAATCAAAACTTTCATATAAAATGGGTCAAATTCGGGAGGGTGTGTATCTTGAGCACTTAAGTTATCGGGTTTGTTTTTTATTTTAAAGCTTTCTCTATGAAGACACCTTTCAGAAAATTATAAAATTGTTATTGTTATGTTTTTATAGAAAATTTTACTGTAGAGAAAAAAGAGTGAAGATACTTTTTCGGCCAAAAAAACACAAAAAGTCGTCATTTTTGCAATTTTCAAATTCACTCGGTAAAAAAATTTTTGGTCTCGGTAAAGATATCAACTTCAAATTTTCTTCATTCAATAGATAATTTTGTTCTTTAATTAGCCTAAAGAAAAAATAAATAAAATCGGTCGGGAACAATAGGATATATATGACAAAAACTGGACCAAGAACATGCAAAATTGAGGTACTTAAAAACTCAAATGCAAATAACTCAAAAACTATAAGAGATAAATGGCACATGCAAGCATGTTTTTTTTATGTCTTATCAGTGCCTACAATAATGTATAAAAATATTTGAAATTGGACGAGAAACAAAAATTTGCCAAGCGATTAAAAAATTTGTATATAAGAGGTACCCAACTTTGAGCCCCTTTAGCTTCGCCCCTGAGGGGTCTGTTTCGTCCCCCTTCCAAACTTAACATTGTTCACTCCTCTGCCCCACTGTGCACTGAACGGAAGAGGTCTCGGCTGCGGTGGGTATCTGCTGCTACTTGTGCTTTGGTCGCAATTTGTTTACTCCATAACCTTTTATCCGCCCTGGTGCTTTTCTTCATCATCTTAGACAGTCTGGCGTACTCCTGTTGGGCTAGAGCTTTCGCAAACCTTGTTTTGCCACTGTTTACACCATTTTTCCCCTTTCTCGCTGGTTTATAAGATTCCACGTATTTTCCGTAATCCATGACTTCTTTGGCGTGGTCCTGTAGCCTACGTGTTTTTCTGCTGCCTTGATTATGATATTTTTGATGTGGGCCCATCTATCTCTCTCTGTCTTGTTCTTCTCGGTAAGAGTCCCTGATCGTAAAACGACTTCTTATAACAGGATCTTCTAGTTTATTGATATCAAATTTCTTCTGGAAACCATTTTTTTCCATTTGTTATGGCAGCAACTTTAAGCCGGACGGTGGCGATTAAGAGATGATGATCACTCGATATATCCGCACCACGTTTGTGCGGATATATCAATGTGGTCGATTTGATTTTCGGTTGCGCGATCAGGTGATACCCACATCACCTTATGAATTCACTTAAGAGGGAAGAGTGTGCCGCCAATGACAAGGCTGTGATTGAGGCAGAGCCCGACAGGAGTTCGCCCAGTTGTGCATTAAAGTCACCAAGAAGGATGACAATGTCGCATCTTCTAACATCATGAAGAACTTTGGTAAGACTGTTATAAAACTCCTCTTTATATTCGAGTTCCGCTACATCGGTTGGGGCGTAGCATTGGATGACTGTTGTGTTCCTCACGCGTGTTCGAAATCTAGCGGATATGATACGGTCTGTGTGGGCTTTCCATTCTGTAAGGGCTCCGTATGCTTCTTTTGATAGAAGAAGCCCAACACCACTCTCCCTTCTTTGGTCTGCCCGTTTCCCCGAGAAAAGTCGGGGTTCACACATAGCAATTTTACTTGCCGCAATTCTGAGTTTATAGGAGAGAGAGGAGAAGGGAATACTAAATATTTACATTCTCTTTACCTCTCTCGCCTACAAAGTCAGAATTGCGGCAAGAAAAATTGCTGTGTGTGAACTTCGACAAAGCAATATTAATCCGTCAGGGGCTGAGAATTCGCAATAATCGTGCCATCTGACTTCGTCTATCTCAAGAAGTAAGAGTCTGTATTTGCGGAATACATAACAGAGCTGCGGTAACTTAGATGTTTCCTGTAATGTGCGTACATTTCATGTTCCAATTCGTAATCCATGTTTCATGCTGAAGGTCAGCATCGGTTTTTCGGTTTGTTTTGCTTTACTTCCGGTTGTATTTGTTTCGGTTTCGTTAATCATTTGGATTTAGGGTCCACTGCGTCCGATTCTGGTGCCAGGGCTGCTGACTGAGCATCCAGACATGCTATTGGGGTTATACCGCCCGTGAAAGGGAGCACCAAGTCTGTGAAGACAGTGGGTGAGGTTGTCAGTTGAGAAGGAGAGGCTATAAATTGCGCATAACATCCCCGTACTCCCGCTGGGTATATAATTTATAAAATAATGCTTAAACAATTTGGAACAATAACTGCAGAAAAATGTGATCAAAAGTATACGTATGTAATTGAAATATCTGAAGGCGGCTTGTATAAACCAACTCAAGATGTTTTGGAGGTTTAAACTAAATTCTATATTTTTAAAATTTAATGGACATTTTTTCAACAAATGAAAAATAAAATTTTTTTAAAAAAATAAACTTCAATGAACCCGATTATTGTCAAATAATTATAAATGAAACTACCTTGTATTTTTTATAGCATGCTTTGAGTATCAGTTTTCAATTTCATCATAATACTTTGTAACATGATAGAACTACTAAAGGTAGAATCATTAGAAAGTTCGTTCTCAATTTTATTTACCCTGTAAAGTCAATCAATGAAAAGTAAAACAAAATGTAAAAAAAATTAAAACAAAACTTCAAAAACAAAAGAAACAAAATTTGTATTAAAAACAAATTTTTTTCTGTAAACAAATTTTTTCAAATTAATTTTATTAAAAACAAGAAAATATTCGTCAATATATTGTTTGTAAATGGACAAACGAATATAATAAAGCTACATAAAACGTTCCCAAAATGGAGCTCTGCATTTCAGTAAGTATTTCAAAAAGTAAATGAAAATAAATCTTTTTATATTTTTTCATTCTTAATTTTAATTTTTTGTTTTTCATTTTTCAGTTTTTTGACTTATCAAGAATTTAATTTGACGACTCTCTCTAGTGATTCTACCTTGTATTATTATATTATGCTTTGTAAATTATTTTTATAAATTTTTCTGACAAATTGAAAATTTTTCTCACAACTTTCTTGAAATTTAAACTGTGAAGAAGGAAATTAAAATGTTATTAGAAGTTTTAAATACATTTGTTTTGTGTGATTAATATTAAATTTCATTCAACTGACTATTTCTATACATTTTTTTATGCGGCATTGCGAAAATAGTTTTTTTGTTTTTCCATACAGTGGGGTTAATTTCTTAATCTGTTTTATTAGAAGCGATGTGTGCAAAGTCACGACAGATCCTTTAACGAAACTACAGGGATTCTGTGTATCAATCTTTTGTATTTTAAATTTAATAATTTTAATCCATTAATTTTAAATTTATAATCTCCATTTAGTCGTGTTTTCTTTATGTTGGGTAGTCATCATTGACATCCTATATGCCTATACAATATCTTATCATCATACTTGTTATATTTGGCAATCGATCAAGATATTCAATTCATTCTGTACCTTTGTGAAATCTTAACTTATTGACTAAAATTTGAGTTCAATCTGTCAAGACCCAGATAGTTCGATAAATTATCATCGAAAATTCACCATATTTTCAAGATACAATATTCGTCTTGTAAAAGACAACATGATAATGCTTTAAATGTATTCAAAAATAATCTATAAGTGAAAACATTTCCGTTAACAAATCACTTAAGCACATAATCACCAACTCCTACTATAAAAAACAAATAATTGTAGCGCGATATGTAACATTTTTACATTTAATAAAATGAAGATTGTTGTTGATTTAAGAAAATGTACTTGGAATTTGTTATATTTTTTCCAAATTTTATAAAATTTTATAACGTCACCGAAAATTCAAAACAACGTAACATCACTTTTCATAAATTTACAGGAGGCACAAAAAACTTTCTAAATTTTTGGGTTATTACATCCTTAAATATAGCTTAATATATTGATGATCAGGCGCGGATCCAGCCAAAGCATTTGGGGGGGGAAATTTTTTTATCGTCACTGGAAAAATAATGGTTATATATATAATTTTTGAACAATGAAAATTTAACCATTCATTTTTTTATTTTCTTATTTAGATGTAAAATTTGAAGTCAATCTGATAACACCGAAACAAGTATCCAATAAACAAATGTATTAGTGAATAACTCATTGAATAAAAAAATTTTTTAATTTTCAAATCTCACCAAAATTATTATATCAATTACTATACAAAATTAAAAATAGAAAAAATGTTCGAGTTAAACAATTTATTAAATCAATCAAGTAGATGATTAAATGAATTAGAAATTTTTATTTGTGAAATAAAATCTTACTTAAATTCAAAAGTGTACGGTAATCATTTTCACTGCAAAGAGGAGCGTGAAGAAAATCTAGTGAAAATTATGTAAACAATTCACTTTATAAAATTTCATACTATTTCAGTCTAAAATTTAACATTTTTAAAATTTTAAATTTATCTAAGAACAAAATAAGTACTTTGTTTTTATTTAATCTCTGCTACAAGATTATATTTTTGTAGTTTTACTCGAAAAACGATTTTCTTGAGTACATCACCAACTAATTTTCGAGAAAATTTAAAAAAAAAAAAACAATTTTGAGATTAGTTGCTGAACTAAAAAATTCGTAGCTCCCTAAATTTTAGGTTAATTTTAGATTTTTTAATTGATTAGGAAGAACCCAGCTTTTAACTACAGAGTCATTCCATTTAAAACCAACACGAAAAATTACGATTTTTGACTTTACATCTACGAATTTGATGATATTTGGTACAATCATTATTCCTGTCAAAATTAAGACTAATTCAAATTTCAGTGCAAAATAGCTTAAAATATGTACAAAGTTGTATAAACAAAATTACAAATACCTTTTAAACTATTTATGATATGATAATTTATTGAGATGTCATATTAAAGGTATCAAAATTACTTTTAATATGACGTATAACATGATTTTTATTTCAACATCAAAATGGTCCATATCTATATAAATTTTTCGTTTAAAAGTAAATACTTCGAAAAGTGGTCTTTTTAAAAATTTAAAAAAATATATGTTAATGATGAAAATGTTATTTAACTGTGGAAAGTATCATTCTGGGTTTCGCAATATTTTAGGAGTTATTACCGCAAATGTCATTATGAATACGAAATATTTATTGCAATTCGAATTGTTTTGTTTGTAATAAAATAGAAAAATCGCCAATTTCTTCCAAAAATCATCCAGATGTAATAAAATTCGGCAAGAATAATATTGACGCTGGTAACGCAAATGCCGTGTTTAAGTTTAAAATGAGAAAAATTGTCTTTTTAAAAATACGAATGTCTTCCAAATTATTTACGTTACAACGTTCATTGAAGTGAATGTAATGAAATTACCTTTAAAATGATACCTGAAATATGTTTTTATGTTCAATTTTATTGGTGGATAATTCGCGAATTAAATTTAGCGGTCGCGTATTTCAAAAAGTGGTATTTTTAAATTCGTGAAAAATATATATGTGGATGATGGAACCATTTTGAATGTTCTATGTAAATATCGTGATGGGATTGTACCAAATATTATGAAATTCGGAAGAGGTAAGAAAATAAGCTGGTGGTTTTAAATGAAATGACTCTATATTAAAATACTTTTCTATTATAAAACTTCAACAATGATGGAATTTTTTTTTAGACTGAAAACAATTATTTCTTTCTATCGTCCTTATGATATTTTGTTTACAATAATATGAGATACCAATCTTTAAAATAGTTTAAAAAAAATCAAAAATTCTATCAACAAATTTTTTATAAAATAGAGTAAGCTCTTTTTGTCTAACTAAAAAAACTAAATCTTGCTATATTCACAGCAATAATGTTGTTAAATTAATTGCATATTGCATATTTTTTATTGACTTTTATAAAGAAATTATTATTCCAAACCAAAGAAATAAATTATTATTCTACTTTCAAAAAAGCTTAATAGAAAAAATACAGGAACTTAAAAAAAATTTAAGCATTACTCCAAATTTTGAGAGGCATTTAAAAAACTAATTTATGATGCTAATTATGTCATTTCCCGAGTGATTTTTCAATGTTATAGAGTGTATTTAAAAATTAATTTCTAAATATGAAAATTTTTCGCACAGATGTAAGACAAAAAGTACAACAACTCTTTAGGAAAGCAAAAGAAAAAACAATTTATTTTCTTCAGTACAATTTTCAGAAGGTTTAATAGAATATTTGGGGAAAATTAAGCGAAAAGTATTATTTTTGTCATCGTCTTCCAGGAAAATGGTAGACATTTTCTTGAGAAAATGTTAAATTAATGGTTATTTGAAGAATTATTTTTTAACACAAAATTATGAATATTTTCAATAAACATTTTTTAAATATTTTTCTTGAAAAATTACAATTTCAGACTTTAATTATTTCATTTATTAATTAAATCTGTATAGGGAACCAAAATTCCCATCATATGTAAAATTTTTTAAATCTAGAAAAAAAGTATTATTTTTTGTGTAAAAGAGCTGGGAAAACATTTGTGTTCTTTATTAAAAAAAATTGTTAACATTTATTAAATTTTTTCTGTGTAAATGCATTTCTTTATTTTTGATGTTAAAAAATTGCTTCGTACGAAATTTGTAAAAGATTCTGATTTATAAAATAAAAAATATTTTTCATGAAGTCAAAATGTTTGTATTATTAAAACATTAGTTAGTGTAATTTCTATATGACTAATGAAACTAGCACTTACACAATAATTTTTTAATTGACATGTACATTTTTAATCGTATGTAAAGTTTAAGCTGGAATTGCATTTCCTATAATTCTTTTATTAAGCAAGTCCCAATTTTAAAAACCCATTTATTACCTTAAAAATTTTCGAAGGAAAAGTAAGATAAATACTTTTTTCTAAACATAGTTTGGCCGTTCTTAGACTATCTTGAGGATAAATTCATTTTGCCTTCTTTTATTTTCACTAAAGACAATTTTTCTTAAAAATTTTTTTATTTTTTCCTTTTCCTATTGTAGATTTTTAATTTTTCTTAGTTCGAAATCCATTTTGGGGGGGGAAATTTCCGATTTTCCCCCCCCGTGGATCCGCGCCTGTTGATGATAAATATTTTAATTTTTATTAAATATTTTTTAAGTTATGTGGTTTACGTTTTTCAAAATTTCAATTTTCTGAAGCCAAAGAAACGTAACATCAATAAAAATTTTAGAAAAATTATAATTAAAAAGATTTCTAATACTTTTATTTTTAATAATTTGCAATCTAAATTCGTAAAAAAAAAATAAATATTTTTTTTTAGCAAAAGTGATGTTACGTTGTTTTGACTTAAGAAAATCATTGCCTTCGTTAATATAATCGCCAGTTTTTGAGCTACAAGTCTGAAAATTTGTGATCATACGTATTTTAGAAAAATTAACTATATTTCACCAAAAACACAAATTTGAAAATTTTTTTGCATTTTCGGTGACGTTAAAGTAAATAATAAAATTGAAAATCTTAATTCAGATAAAATATGTACTTAAAATTATTGAGTACACTAGAAATTTGCTGTGCAAAATAATAGTAGCAACGAAGAAAAATACATTTTTAAATAAAACTACGTGATTAAGATTTTTTTTCTAGAATATTTTGGTTACACTCATTAATATTTTGCGAAATAGCTTTTATAGGCTTTGACAGCGGTACAAAGTCATGGCATCGAGCCCCCTAATGGCCTGGACCTCTTTATGGGAATATTTTTCCTAGCCAGCTGCACTGGCGTCCAAAATTCCAGCACATTTCCCGATTTCTTTTCAAAAACGGCATCTTTGACATCACCCCAAAGATTTTTAATGGGAATCAGATATGGTGACTGAGCCGGTCACTCCAGAACATCGCTTTTATTTTCGAAAAAACATTTTTTTGCCAATTTCATCGTGTGCTTAGGAACATTTTCCTGCTGAAACTCTCTTTTGAAAAAGACAACATGACTATTCTTAATATTTCCACATGAATTGGGGCATCCGTGTTACCTTTTATCCAAAATCCCCAAACGTGGGATTTTTAAAATGGTGAGTTTAATTTGTATAATTATTAAATTAAATATTCACTCCTTAGATTAACATAAATATGAAGCTGCTTTGTCGAAAACCTAAAAAGCACACCTAAAAAGTAGGTATGCTTTTTTTAGGTAATTTTTTTCAATTGAGTTTTCTTAAGCTTCATATATATGTCAATAATCTATGGTTCACTCCTAAAAAAAAAGAAATACTTTCATTTTAACATGGCTATTCATAGAAAAAGACTTAAAAAAATCACAATTTTATTATGAGTAAAAGTTACGACTATACTTGTGACTCGGTCATAACTTCATATTCTGTTAACATAGTCACAAAACATGCTTAACATTTAAACATGTTGACTTTTCTTGCCAATTAAAAATAAAATTTTTTGTAAAAAAATTTAAATAATTAGCAAAGAATACTGCAAAATTTGATGAAAATCTGCAGGATATGTGAGTAAGAGTGTGTTGTATATATGCTTTATCGCTTTTTGGCCCTCAAATGTCTTTTTATGATAGTCATAATTCTTATGACAAAATATTAATACATTTTTGTTTGTGAATAGAAATTAAAGACTATAGTCACAATTTGTGTTTTATGACTATTTTTCAGTCACAATTATTCTGTAAATAGGCATGTATGTTTAAATTCAATAACAAATTTTCAATTTGTTTTTTTTTTTTTTTTTATTGTTAATAATATTATTGTTATTCTCTTATTAACATAATCGTATACCCAAAATAATCAATACATATAAAATGAGTCTTACATGTTAATAACCAAAGAATACTAAAATACTTACAGGCGTATGCAAAAAATATTATTAACTTTGCTTCCAAGTACATATTTGTTACCCAACACTTAAATGCTAACAAACTTTTATTAAACAAGCGCGAATGTTATATTAGGCTCGGCCGAATCTATATACCCACCATCAACTTTTTCAAATTTTACGTTATATGGGAGGTGGGCGGCAAAGTGGGCGGACCTCGCCTATTTTTTGTTTCCGATCCTTTAACTATTTGAACACAATTTCACCTTATATGGGAGGTGGGCGGTAAAGTGAGCGAACCACGCCCATTTTTGGTTTCCGAGTTAATATCGACCCCCAAACTATGTATACAAAATTTCGTTGTCGTACAGTTTTGTTTAAGAGATATCAGCAGAAAAGTATGAAACGGACACCTGTGTTTCTAGTTTTTAGCCCATAATTTTTTGTTAATTAACCGATTTTGCCCATTTTCAATCCAAAACAAACCTTATATAAGACAAATATTTGTGCCAAATATCCCACTATGTTGTCCCGTTCGAGCCCTATTATGCTTTCAACAGACAGACAGACAGACAGACGGACAGACGAATAAAAAAAACGTATGCAAAAACACTGATTTAAAACAAAAAAAGTTTTTTAACGTTGATAACGGCAACACTTGTATCTTTTCCTCTTTATAGTTAAAGTTGTACACTACCGAATACTAATACATTCGGTTATTCAAATTTAAAAAAAAGGCTTTTTATTGTTTAAACATTAAATTAATTCTTTTTAAAATATTGTTTCTATTATTATTAAAACTTAGTAGAAATACAAAAAATAAAAGAAATAATAGAAGTTAAAAATCAAAAATATGAAAAATTTTATGGAACGGATAAAATAAGTATTCGAACAACGAGTTTATTTTATTTGTTTTGTTTTGATTGAACGTACATCACTAAAACATTTTTTAAATTTTAATTATTTTTTATGTGATGCTATTTGATTTTTTTTAGTTTTTTCTCTAAACATTTGTCTGGGATAGTCAAATCGCACCTATAATGCATAAATATAACGCTCTAAAGAAAAGGAAGATGTAGAAGACTAGAATAGAGGTTAACAAGCGAGTATTTTTTGCAAAAAACACAAAGAAAAAAAGGAAATTAATCAGCTGTTATGATATGGATTTTATGTACCTTTACCATGGTGTTACCCTTTTAATAGTATGTATTAAGGAGTGCGATCGATAAAATTTTAACATATATAAAATTCAATAATTTGGAAACGGTTTATCTTAGAGTTTTGATTGCTCTTTGATTGTCTTTTCACAAAAGCCCAATATCTCTTCGCTAGTCTTAGCTCCGGACAATTTATAGGATTGACCTCTCTTGGTACAAAAACTATGTTATTGTTTTGGTACCACTCCAGAGCTTTCTTACCAAAATCGGGCCAAAAATATGTAGACACATGGTGCTCTCTTATAAAAGGAAGAAGATTTTTTTGCAAACATTCTTTGATGTATTTTTCGGTATTTATAGAGCCCACTACAACAAATAACATGCTTTTTTCCGCAGCTGCATAAATCTTGCCATAACCATGAATTCTTTAGGAAATTTTGTCAGCTTTTCGGTCCTAAACTTATCTTCAACATATCGTCGAGCATCAGCAATATACAAATTTTGACCCGGAAGCTGCGAAAGAACTTTTTGGACTTCATATGTTTTCAAATTCACATCAACATTAACTTTTCGCACCAAATAGTCGGAGCACTGAGCTAATCGGGCTGCTTTTCTTCAATATGCTTTCAATTTTCTTCACCTTCTCAATATCATGTGGACCTTTTTACTTCCCAATGTTTCCTATCAATGGTCGAATTCTCCTGATACTGTTTAATATTATTTGTAGGACCAATTTGGATTTTTTTTTTAATTTTTAATAGTTTATACCACGTACATCTTTCAAAGAAAACTAGATCCAAAAAAAATTTAAATATTGTTTCGGGAAAAACTTATGAGGCAAAATGTATGTTAAGATTTTTTCGATCGCACTCCTTACAATAAAAAGTAATTTTACAAAATACCGATACAACACTCAATAAAGAATAATTGAAATAGGAACATGGTGACAGGTGTGAAGTAAAATTTGTTGGAGATTAGAACCCAATGTAAAGAAAAGGAGACAATGACGTCCACAAATGTAGAACAGAAATATTCTGGGGAAACGTTAGCGATCTCAACGTCAAAAAATGAAATGGAAATAATTATGGAACTTCGGAACCGCTGCTCCGATTTCCATGAAATTATCTATCACATGGTGATAGTAGAGGTGTAGGAGAGTTTAAGTTTTGAGCTTATACCAAATAGACCTACAGGGGGCGAGTCCACAGGGTACCAATGTTGGACACTCGGGTATAAAATTTAATAAAAACGATCCTGATTCCTTATATCTGAACCGATTTCAAAGATTTTTATATGTGAGGATTCTGCTAGTCAATATCTACAAAAAACATCGTCATATCGTTATCTCTTTTAGTTCAAGAGATATTAAGCTTCAAAAATTAAAATTTTTAGTTTTTAGCCTGTCTTGGTGAAGTTTTTCGCTACAGCTTGGTCCAATTGTAACCCCATATTTCATTAAAAACAAATAGAAAATTTTTGTAAAGAAAGAATTTTGAAAATATATTTACGGAGTCAAAAGTTATAAGCATTTAAATTTAAACTTCCAAAAAACAGTTGATTTTTTCCAGTTTTTTTTTTTTTTTTTTTTTTTTTTTTTGCCAAAAAAGTGTTAACATTCTTTTTTTGTTATATAAAAATTTTCTTTTCGTAAATATATTTTCAAAATTCTTTCTTTATTTGTTTTTAATGAAATAAAAAGAATTTAAAAAAATATGGTTATAATTGGACCCGCTGTAACGAAAACACTTCACCAAGACAGGCTAAAAAGTAAAAATTTTAATTTTTGAAGCTTAATATCTCTTAAACTAAAAGAGATAATATATGCATACCACAATGTTTTTTTTTTTCAGATATAAGGAAACAGGATCGTTTTTTATAAATTTTATACCCGAGGTGTCCAACTTTGGGACCCTGTGGACTCGCCCCCTGTAAATCTATATCAAAACTTAAAATCGCCTACACCTCTAATATCACCATGTGATAGTAGAAATCGGAGCAGACGTTCCGAAGTCCATAATTATTTCCATTTCATTTTTTGAATCGCACACTGTGCGCTGTTAAACTCAAATACTGCAAATTTGACTTTGGAATGGAAAAATTGGAGTCGTAATTTTAAAACCACAACCCCATAAGGTGGTATTGCTGCTGCACCTATAGGATGTTCAAAAAACTACTTTGTACCGAGAAAAAATACGCCATATGTTTCCACGTGCAAACAAGCACAAGGTGAATCCATTACACAATATGCAACGGTACTACAAAATCTAAGTATTACTTGCGATTTTGAATTTATTAGAGAAGAACTAGTCAAGGACATTTTTATATGTGGATTGTCACAAACAGTTCAAAGTTAAAGAGAAACTTCTTAGTGAAGCAGAAATAACGTGGAATAAAGCTCTCCAAATAGCTAAAAGTATTGAGGACGTAAAGGAGAATGATGATACTGGTGCGCAAGCGAATATCTTATCAAAAGAATCAATGAGTATTTTAAATATACGTAAGCTAAATATTTATAATATACTAACATTTAGCGGATAAAAGTTGCCAGTATTAGGTACAATTAACGTAGATATTTCTTATAGTAATTATAACTGTTTAACAACTTTTTATATTTTGAATATGAAATATAAAATTGTCTTTGGTCTTTATTTAGCAGTTCAATTAAATTTAGTAAAAGCTATTAATGCTTTAAATTTTAATTCGGTTTTGGAGAATTATAGTGAAGTTTTTAACGGTCTTGGTCAACTAAAAGAGAAATGTCACCTATAAATTAGAGAAGCTATTGAACCTGAAGTAGAGTCTCCTCGTCGCGTTCCTTTTTGAACTCCATAAAAAGAATTAAAAAGGATAGAAGAACTAAAAGTGATTGTTAAAGAGAATCAACTAACAGAATGGGTCAATTCAATAGTTTTGGTCACTAAACCCAAAGGTGGTCTTCGTCTGTGTCTTGATCCAATAAATTTGAACAAAGCTATTGTAAGACCTCGTTTAAGTTTTCCTAATATTGACGAATGCAGAACTCAGCAAAATATTTCAGTATTCTGGATGGTACTTTTAGGTGAGTTCTCGTCAAAATTATATACATTTAATACTCCCATGGGTCGTTTTTTACGTTTGTCATTTGGCATAAATGCTGCTCCTGAAATATTCCACTTATTATTTATATGGATGATTTTCTTATTTATATCATGGTGTAGAAAAACATAATTAAATATTAATAAAAGTTTTGGAAAGAGCTAAGGAAGTGGGATTAAGGTTTAATAAACAAAAATATAAAATCTTGAAAACGGAAATATAATTTATAGGACATATTTTTAATGAAGAAGGCATTAAACCTGATAAGGAGAAAATAAGAGCCATTTTAGATGCTTCGATATTTGCCGTAGGAGCCACAATCATGCATAATGATAACCCAATTACGTACGCTTTGTCTTCGTTAAAATAAATATTTCTACTGAAAATGTATATGAAAACTTAAAAAATACTTCTATTGAAAATGTAAATGAAAGACCGACTATACACCATTGTGTATGAGCTAAAAATTTGACCTGTGGCCAATTGTAGACCAACACTTTTACTAAATGTAAAATAAATTATAGAAATGTACAGACAGCCAGCCAGCCGACCACACGGATGGAGGGATATCGTTAAATCGACTCAGATGTGATTCTGAGTCGATTGGTATTACTTTGAGGTAGGGGTACGAAGATTTTTTCTGTGCGTATTCCACTAAAAGTGGAAGAGTTAGCAAACTACCACAGAGATATTGTGAAAAAGTTTTGCTATAGGAGATGTTATGATATGGATTTTATGTTCCTTTATCGTAGTGTTACTCTTTTAATAGTATAGTATGTAAACAACTCTATATTACACAAATGATCAACTATGTATTACATTAAAAAGTACTTTTACAAAATACCGATAAAACACTCAATAAAGAATAACTGAAGCACAGTAATAAGTTTAATGTAAGTTCATACTTGCTTTAAAATATTAAGATTACATTTGTTATATTTTAGTTAGTAAACGTTTTTGCATACAGTTTTAATGAATTTAGCTTAACAATGCTTTGTAAAGCTGTGTTGTTTTTTTTTTTTCATACGGCCGTTAAAATTTAAGGAAAATTACACACACAACAAAATTTTTCACTAGCACATATAATTTAATTATTTTTTTACGCACATTTGTTGAATTTTCACTCCCTTTACACGAATATTTTCCAAAAACTGAAAAAAAAATATTTTATTTTTGGCATTCCTTTTATGTATGTTAAAATTTAAATTAAAAGAAAAAGTTTCTACTTTTGGTATTAAAAATAAAACATAATTTAAAAATATTTTCATATTCATCAAGAAAAATGCAAAAAAAAATGTAATTATATTTATATTTGTGGATGTAATCCACTTCAAATTATGAAAACCTGCAAATATAATTGCGATGAATTATATTTAATAATTTTTTAATATTCTTTTTGCAACTATGTGTGGTGAAAGAGATCCCAGCACTAATTTGAAAAACACAATCTTATAGTTAGGTTTTTTTTTTTTTTTTGACAACAGAGTAAGGTTTTTTGACAAGCCTTCAATTTTTAGTATTCTTTGTTAATAACATTCAAATTGGTAATACAGTAAATTCCAACTTGATAATATAGTTATTGTCTTGTTATCGCATTCAGAATAATAACAATCTTTATGTTGTTAACATAATGTAATACAGCAACAGCATTTTTTTATTTTTATAAAGGGTAAAGGGTATATATAAGTTTGTCATTCCGTAATTTCCACAATTTTCGTCAAAGAAAAAAAATTTAACATTTTCTTGATCCTTATAAGAAATGATGTCTATAAGACAATGTCCGTCTGTCCGTGTGTCCGTCGGTTGAAATGGCGTTTATGAAGCCCACCGACAACTACCATATATAATATATATATTAAACGATCGGAAATTCTTTCGAAAATTTTGCTATTGAAATTCAGCAAGATCGGTTCATAAATGGAGGAGATATGTCTAAAAAACAGGTTTTTTGTGGTTTTTAGGCTTAAAAATGCTGTAAATGAAGTTTATAAAGCCTTCCGTTAACATAGATACATGATATATGTATCAAAAGATCAGAAATTTCTTCTAAATAATAAATTTGATTTTTTGAATCCCCTATATAAGCTATTGGCTTCGTTTTTACGACAGAAGATCAGAATTTTAGTGTAGAAGAAATGAACTCAATCGGTCCATTATTAACCGAGATATTGTCCAAAATATATATTTTTTTCATCAGTCAAAAATATTTTTCTTGAATTTCGGTTAATAAACAACCGAGTTATTTGCAAATCTTATTTTATTTATTTAATGCTCGTTTCCCTTCATGGGTGCTGAAAAACAACAACAATGAACTATGGCATATAATATCGTTTTTCAACTTTTCGAAGGAACTATGTAGGCTATAGGCTTTTTCTTTCACTGAAAATTCGGATTTATTTTTATTTTTTGTGTTGAAAAAGTGAACTATGTCGGTAAAGTATTTACCGAGTTATAAGCCAAAACGCGTTATTACAATTTTTGCAGGTACTATTTGAGCTATGGATCATATTTATTCAATATTTTTTTCGAGTTTCGGTTTTTAAATCAGTCAAATCGGTCCATAAATTTTCACGATACCCTTTTTACACTCTTCACCACAGGTGTAAAGGGTATATATAAGTTTGTCATTCCGTTTGTAATTTCCACAATTTTCGTCGGAGAGCAAAAAAGTTTATATGTTCGGGATCCTTGTAAGAAATGATGACGATAGGACCATGTCCGTCCGTGTATCGGTTGAAATAGCGTTTATGAAGTCCACCGATAACTGGCATAAATAATATATGTATATATCAAACGATCGGAAATAATTTCGAGAATTTTGCTATTGAAATTCAGCAAGATCTGTTCATACATTGCGGAGATATGCTTAAAAAAACAGTTTTTAGAACCGGTTTTTCAGTTTCTGAAGTCTCTGTATATACTAGGACATTGCTCGGACATTTTTTTCTAAATTTTTATGCAAAAAAAAATGAAATAAATCGATTCATAATAACTGAGATATCGGGCAAAACGCATTTTTGAAGCCCTTGTTTAAGCTATAGATTTTTATTTTTATATGGATCGGTCATAAATATTTTATAAAATTTGGGTTTTTTTATAAACCATTTGAACAATTTGCGTAAAAACAGTGAATTATTTATTTGCAAGTTATTTTTGTTTGCAATAATCATGCGAATAAACGTAATAAAATACAAGTTTATGCTTTTTGGAAATTCGAACGATGAAGGGGTAAAAATTGTACCTGTTTTTATTACTTCTTTCACAATTTTTTTCTTCTATTTATTGACATATTCATATGAATACTTTATTATGGAATCTCAATAAAATTTTAAAATTAATTGTAATGCAATTTTACCAACTTCCATGGGGAAAAAAGTTTCAGTGGTCAAAAAACAATTTTTTGTTTGTGTAAATAAAGATTTTTGAATTAGATGGAATTTAATGTAATTTTTTGTTCAGTTAATATTTCCGTAGTTATTCCGAAATTAATAACGAAAAAAATATGAAAAATCGACACAATTTTTGAACAATTTGAAATTGTTGAGCGAATAGAAATATGTTGACCTGACTTGAAGACCGATGAATAAGGTATTAGTTATGCCCATACAAAAAAAATTTAGTACGTAATAGAAAAAAGTGAAATCTTGTTCTGCTCGTGAAATTCCATCTAGTCCACATACTTTTGTATAAAGAAGAAAGAAAAAAATTTATTTTGCCTCCACTATATTTCCACTTTGATAAACTGAGACATTTTTGATGTTTTCATTTATCAAAATAAATAACTCCGAAACTATTAAGCACATAAAAAATTAAAGGTCGGCTGGCTGGAAGATATTTTTAGTCCGCATCTTTTGGTGTATCACTTATGTCAACCGTACACATACATCGTTCTTGAGTTATGTTCAAAAAATATAGTAGAGTAATGACCTTATTATGAGCGAAATATTGTTTTCTGATGGAAAACAAAGGAAAACAGATTCGAGTTTAGCACATCAAAATCGATCAATTCCAACTAAACGTCTATGGAGGAGGATTTTTTGTCGACCAGTTTAATTAGCCTAGAAAAATTAAATTAATGATAAATAATCCTATGTGGATAAGAATTCAGAAGAATGACTTCGTGGTACTTTTTTGTTCTTCTAATAGCACTTTTTGAATTTTCTGGTACTTTTTCGTTCTTCCATTATAACGTTTTCAATTCTCTGTAATATTTAGCCAAGAAACACAAAATTGACAAGCAAGAATATTCGGCCCAGCCGAATCTATATACCCACAATCAACTTTTTCAAATTTTACGTTATATGGGAGGGGGCGGTAAAGTGGGCATTAAAGTGGGCGGACCACGCCCATTTTTTGTTTCCAAGTTTACATTGGTCCTTGAACTATTTGAACACAATTTCGTTGATTTCCACCTTATATAGGAGGTGGGCAGTAAAGTGGGCGGACCACGCCCATTTTCGGTTTCCGAGTTTATATCAATCCTCGAACTATACGTACAAAATTTCGTTGTCGTACATGCTTTTGTTGAGGAAATATCAGCAGAAAAGTATAAAACGGACACCCTGTGTTTCTAGTTTTTAGCCCATAACTTTTTTGTTTATTAACCGATTTTGCCCATTTTCAATCCCAAACAAACCTTATATAAGACAAATACGTTGTCCCGTTCGAGCCCTATCCTGCTTTCAACAGACGGACAGACGGACGGACATAGCTAGATCGTCTCAGAATCAAACCAGGACCCAGAAAATATATACTTTGTAGGGTCTTAGATGAGTTCTTCGACATGTTACACACGTAATGACAAAATCAATATACCCCCCATCTTTTTGATGGTGGGTATAAAAATGAATGAGAATTCATAAGAAAGGACATTGTGGTGCTTTTTTTTGTTCTTCTTTTATATTGAATTTTATATAATATTCAACTAGGGTTTGCAAGTCGATTATAATCGTAATCGAAATTGCGATTAATTCCGCCAATTAATCGAAATATGGATATAATTAAAATAATAAGTACATACTGAAGTTACATAAGTATTTATTATAATTTACGCCTGTATAATTAAAATAAATCGATCACTTGATTGTAAAACTGGGTTTGCTGAGAAATCTTGTAAGTAAATTAGTTTTGGATAGTTCCCAATATTCCAAATTGCTTGGAAGGTCTATTTTTACTTATGGCTGTTCAGTCTGGTGTGAGATATTAAGTAAAGGGACTTATGGAACCTTCACTCTAAATTTCAGAGATGTGTTTCAATTGGCACCTGTGGTGCATCTCAGGTAGCACTGAATATAGGGAAATTCAGAGCGTGGCATCTTAGCATACTCAAAGAAGTCGAATTCAATGTCGGACACTATCAATAAGCGATAGTTGCAGCGTTTTTCTGACATAAATTCTGGGCATTTACAAAGCCTTAGGATTGCTGGAGGACAAAGTTTAACGGAATTCTGAGATTACTAGAATTTCATTATTCCATTATTGGCACTGATAAGTCATTTTGTTAGGTCCAGGCTGGTTACTTGAGTGTAGGAAAGAATTGAGAAGAATAATGGATGTCTACATGATAAGACTCTGTTGAGTTCCTGGATAATCCGAGATTCTCGACAACGATATAGCCGATAAATGATTGGAGTCATTGTGGGCATGATTACTGGTTACTCCTCAATAGAGAACATAACGAATAAGTGGGACATTAGCACGTCAGACTTTTTTAGAACTTGTGAAGATATCATTGTGGAGGGCTTCAGTGGTTCCGGAGCCACACACTGCACAAACTAGAGGAGGTTACAGGAAAAGGGCTTTTTAATCTCATAGGGTTCGTAATGGTTATTAAATGGCTTATGGGCAATCATAACTGATTGCTAGGGTGTAGATACCACATCTTCTTAATTTAAACTTCTCATTCTCTTATTTTTCAACTTTCCTCTTATTTTTCTAAAGGGATCAAAATAGTTTCTGGTCAATCCTATAATTAGAATTATTTGATTTTTTTATTTTTTTATGATACTATTTTTACTATGATTATTTTTTACATTTTTGTATACATATTTATATTGCAATTATGAATAATTCTATATAAATAAATCTGTTTTACAGGCAGAAATAATTCTGTTATATTTATATATTAATAAAATGCGATTAATCAATAATCGCGATTTTGGAAAATTTACCATTACATTTGAATTTCAGAAAAATTCTGGCCTAATGTAAAAATAATGTAAAGAAAAAGAAAAATCTTAATTTATTGTTGTGCTTTGTTAAAGCATTGTTGTTTCGTACATCTAGCTGAGTTTATACAAGTTTTTATATTAGCTTTTTAAAAACTGAAAAGTTTTGTACTTTTTGAAAATCTTTTAAACAAGTAAAGCCATGACAAATCATCAAAATTAAACATAGAAATCACTGCATCGAAATCCAGATAAAAATAAATTATTTTCCGTTATGTTTTCCTAATTCTGACCTTTGACTTCAGTATTTAAAAGGTTATCCTTGCCCAATTTTTTTTTTTTTCTTAACTTCAGGATGTATTTCTCGACATATTTTTTATCTAATTATGTAATAATTATGTTTATTTTGAACATCAGGTCAAAAAAAGTTGAATTTATATCTCAAAAACTGCAAAAGGTGCCTTTTAACGAAATCCACAGAATTCAAATACAAGGTACGTCTTAGTCGTTAGGGAGATCGAACCGGTTTTATTCGACCGGTTTTAACCGTTTTTTTTTTTTTTTTTTTTTTAATTTCGGCTCGGTTTTTTTTAAATGCTTTTTGAATATCGAATAAACCGGGTTTTTTGCGTCGAATACTCGGTTTTAATTTTCTTTATAAATTTTGCCTAAAAAAGTAATATATTTTCAAGAGTATTTTTAAGTTTACAATTGTATCATAATCAATAGCTTTTAAATTAGAAAATTTTTTTTCATAATTTGCAGTAAGACTTCGGCAGAATTAATCATTCATTTTTCTTATATAATTGTTTCACAATATGAACAGTAAATAAAAAATATGTGGCTCTTTATCTAATAAACATTTCATATCTTAAAAGTGGAAAATATTATAGGCAAATAATATACAAAACCACATGATCAGTGTTGCCAGAAGGTGAGAAAAAAAGAGGCTGAATTGGACTTTCATAAAGGTCAGAAAAGGCTAAATGCACCAAAAAATAAAGCCGGATTTTTTTATTTTAAAACATTACACAAGGCAACAATATCGAAAAAATTTTAAAGGCTTGAAAAACCATTTTACAGTTTTGATGTATTGTGGGTTTCAGTAGTACAAATATGGTCCAAATTTTAAGTAAAATTATTTACTTATTTTAAGTAAAATTATAATTTTTTAGACGTTTTTCCACATAAATAATGATAACTTAAAAAGTGTTAGTCCGATATTATTGAAATAAACTTAGAAAAATGTATATTTACATAACCTTTAATCCCTTTATATACTGCGTTTCAATCAGCTCAGTAGTTTCGGAGTTATAATAAAAAAATTAAACAAAAAAAATATTTTTTACGTGAAAATAGCAAGTTTAAAAAAAAAAAAAAAAATCATTAAAAATCGAAAACGGAAAAACTGTTCAGATTTATTGCTTTATCGTAAAGCAACATTTAATAGCAACAAAATGAGATATCGACCATAAAAATCTATTGATTATTTTCGAATTTATTCGCAATTAAATGAATTCGCTCATTTTCACAAAATTTTAGTTTTTTTTTTTTTTGAGACATTTCTCCACTTATGTTGTCATAACTCAAAAACAACTTGTCCGATTTTGATAAACTAAATTTACAAAAATTTTGGCTTACAATATCTTTAAATGATGCATACAATTATTTTTGATGCGCTCAATAGTTTCAAAGTTATGAAAAAAAAATTGTTAGGCAAAAAATATAAAGTTAATAAAAAAATTTAAAAAACCAGCGAGAATGTTATATTCAGCTTGGCCTAATCTATATACCCACCATCAACTTTTCCAAATTTTACGTTATATAGGAGGTTTATAAATAAAACAGAAACGACTGCCAACATAATTATCCAATAAAATTTTGTTAAATAATTTTTCATAATTTTTGAACTTTCCAAATATTTGGGGATTTTTTTCTTTTATAATAGTTTTTTTATATTATATTCATGAAGAGTTTCTATGGTTAATGAAGGTTATTTAAAAATAATTATAAGATTTAATTAAATAAGTCCATACTATGAGTTGGTATATTTGATTTTGAATATAAAGTGCAGCAGGCGAAAATTTGTTTTAGATATAAATAATTTCGATTCTTTTAATTTTGTTTAATACACAAAAAGGTTTAAAGCATAGATTATAACATAGATATGAAGCTTAAAAAAACTCAATTGAAAAAAAATTACTCAAAAAGGCTCACGTACTACAATTGTTTTTGTTTTCAATGAAAAATTTTTCTAATACTTTTTTTTTTTTCTAATTCATAGACTTAAGTTTTTTTTGACAACCGAGTTAGGTTTTTGAAAACTGAACTTCATATCTATGTTATAATCTATGGTTTAAAGCAGGGTTCTGTAAAAACTAAATTAGTAAAAAAAAAAAAAAAATATTTTCTCCTTTGTTGAAGTAATAAAAATATTAGGTTTTTTAAGGCAATTTTAAGAAACACAAAAGACTAAAAAACACTGCTCATTATTAAATTTAAAAGATAACTTTGATCTTTTAATAAATAACATGAAATTTAATTCGTCCTTATACCAAAATATACATTTGTACCAAGTTTCATTAATTTTATTTTATTAAATTTTTAGAAATAAATCTGTAACTTCTGAGCGGCTGGTTATACTGAAAATAGGTATAGGCGTAGCAGAGGAGTGTACAATGTTAAGTTTGGAAGGGGGATCCAACAGACCCTTCAGGGCCGAAGCTAAGGCGGATCAAAATAGGGTACCTCTAACATAAAAAAAAATTTAATCGCTTGACAAATTGTTTCTCTTTCTATTTCAAATATTTGTATATAGTAGGGCCTGATACGACCTACAAAAAACATGCATGCATGCCCTATTTATCTCTTACAATTTTTGAGTTATTTGAATTTTTAATAACTTCAATTTGGCATGTTCTTTTGGTCCAGTTTTTTCATATATATCCTAGTACTTCCGAACGATTTTATTAGAGTTTTTTTAACTGGCTAAAAACAAAATTATCTATCGAATAAAAAAATTTTAAGTCGATATCTTTTCCGAGACCAAAATAAAATGATTTTGAATTTGAAAATTGTAAAATTGACGATATTTGTGTTTTTTTTTCTTTAACAACATATAATATTTTTATACTTTGCTGAAAGGTATCTTCACAGATATGACTTTAAAATAAAAAACAAGCCCAATAACTTAAAGGGTCAAGGTACACACTCTCCCGAACTTGACCCATTTTATATTAAAGTTTTGACTTCGTGCAAGTCCACCTTCATTGCAAAATAGAGGTACCTAATTTTTTTTCTTTTTTTTTTTTTTTTTGCAAAGAGTATGTTGAAGTTCAATCAACTGTCGTCGAAGACAGTCTTATCGACACTTAAGACGATTTGATTCACTTCGACGACGGTCTTATCGACTTTGAGTGACGGCCTCCGAACACTTCCAAATACTCCGGACACTTCCTAGTGTTCGGAAAAGGAGGCGCCAAGATAAAAGGAAGATTTATACGAAGTTCTCCGGATTCAAGTGCCTTTTACAAAACCCTTTTTTTCTAAAATAATAAATAAATAAATAAATAAATAAATAAATAAATAAATAAATAAATAAATAAATAAATAAATAAATAAATAAATAAACAAATAAATAAATAAATAAAACACAAAAGTGCGCCCCCAGTGTCACAAAAAAACCTTGAATTTATCAAAAAAAAATATTTAATCAAAATAATAAACGCACTCTCTGTGCATGAAAATTAATTAAAAATGTTTAGTTCTACAAATCAGTAAATCTGAAGTAAGTACCAAAATAAATCTATTTAATTTGTGTTTACGTTGTGTTCCTTGTAAACACAACATACTTGTTACACTCTTGTAACTAATATGTTGTATACACATATATATATTTCCACATTTAAAGCTGGAAATTGTTTATGGTCCTCCGCAAAAGTGAACCAGTGATTTATTTGATTTATTTACATAAAAAATTGTACACATAAAGTTAATAAAATTGTATAATAATAAAGAGTAAAAATTTGCGTATGAATTAATTTTTAATTTAAAATAGTTTATTTTTATTTCATTTATTTTAATTAAATTTTTGGTTATTGTAAAATCTTTTAAACTAAAATTTATAAAATCTTTTTATAAAAAAAAAAAAAAAGAAAAACAGTTTTTTATATCCTGACATTTCATTACTTATTTGTAACCTAAAATGAAACTACTTCCTATTGTTATTACTAATCATGACTTCAGTCATGCTTTAAATAAATGCGTTATTTAACAGCTTGGAAGTAATTAGTTATTGTAATGACATCTAAGTAATGTATAGGGTAAGTAGTTACCTATAATGTCATCACCGTGTTAAAATAATGAGTTATTCAGCTAATGTGTAAGTAGTGAAGAGCCATTAATTTTGCTTCTTAACTCATTACATGGCAACCAAAGTTTTTGCTGGGTTAGAATAATGAAAAATAAATATCAGAATTACGAAAAAGTATATTAGAATAAAGAAAAAGACCACAAAATCCATTTTAAGGTTTCTATGTTTCTAAGGATGGAAATTGCAGAACATTCAAGAAGTACCATTTGAAGAACAAAATGAAATTGAAAAAAGATTCGGCTGTGCCGAATCTTTGATACCCTTCACCATATTACCATCTTACTATCTTATCGACATCATATTACCATATTACCGACAAATAATAAAATTTTCACCTTAACGTATGCTTTCATATTTTCACATATATAAATCAAAATTTTTTTCAGACTACGAAAATTTGAATAAGAAAAAAAAAAAAAAAAAAACAATCATAGCAGGCTTTGCTTTTAAAAAATAAACAACAACAACAATTCCATATTTATTTATTTTTTTTATGTGTGTATATACAAACTGACTGCATATACAAAGAACAACAACACTGTTATTCATTATATTACTTCTGTTGCTAACTAAACTACTTGTCTTATAGGCAAAAACGTCACTAATAGTCATTACAATGCTTAATATACATGTTTGTGTATGTATTTATGTATATTCTTAACAGATATGTTTTAGTTTTTAAAAATAAACAACAACAATTCCATATCTATTTATTTTTGTACAGACTGCAAAGAACAACAACAACACTGTTATTCATTATAAGACTGCTGTTTCTAACTAAACTACTTGTTTATACAAAAAACAAAAAACGTCACTAATAGTCATTACAATGCTTAATATACATGTTTGTGTGTGTATTTATATTCTTAACAGATTTGTTTTTGGACCATAACTCTGTTGATTATGAACGAATTTGGTTTATTAAAAAAAACGAAATTTTATAAAAATATTTGTGACCGATCTGTATAAAAATAAAAATTTATAGCTTAAACCAGGGCTTCAAAAAATAAAAAATGCGTTTTGTCCGATATCTCATTGAACCGATTTATTTCATTTTTTCAGAACAAACATTTAGAAAAAAATGTCCGAGACTTCTTTGTAAAAACGAAGTCCCTAGTGTATACAGAGGCTTCAGAAACTGGAAAACCGGTTCTAAAAACCGGTTTTTTTAACATATCTCCGCATTGTATGAACCGATCTTGCTGAATTCCAATAGCAAAATTCTCGAAAGCATTTCCGATCGTTTGATATATATATTATATATGTCAGTTATCAGTGGGCTTCATAAACGCCATTTCAACCGACACACGGACGGACATGGTCCTATCGTCATCATTTCTTACAAGGATCCCGAAAATGTAAACTTTTTTGCTCTCCGACGAAAATTGTGAGAATTACAAACGGAATGACAAACTTATATATACCCTTTACACCTTTGGTGAAGGGTATAAAAAGTAAAACAAAGACCCCTCTTGTGACTTCTTCTTCGCATAGGACCATGCATATTTAATTTCATGTTTCTACTTTAAATATTATAGAAAATTCAAAAAGTACCATTAGAAGAACAAAAAAGTACCACAAAGTCCCCTCTTATAAATTCTTATTCACTGAGCACCACATGTCCTTAATTTCATGTTTCCAGGTTCATAATTATAGAAAATTAAAAAAGTACCATTGGAACAACAAATGTTCCACAAAGTCCCCTCTAATGAATTCTCATTCATTTAGGACCAAATATTTTTAATTGTATGTTTCTATGTTATATATTATAGAAAATTCAAAAAGTACCATTTGAAGGACGAAAAAGTACCACAAAGTCCCCCCTTATGAATTCTCCTTTCATTAACTAAGGACCACATATCTCTATTTCCATGTTTCCAAGTTCAATATTATTGAAAATCCAAAAAGTACCATCGTAAGAACGAAAAAGTACCACAAAGTCCCCTCATGGATTTTCATTAACTTAGGACCATATTTCCAAATTAAAAATTATAGAAAATTCAAAAAGTACCATTAGAAGAACAAAAAAGTACCACAAAGTCCCCTCTTATGAATTATCATTCATTTAGGACCAAATATTGATTCTTATTCATTTAGGACCACGTATCTTTAATTTGATGTTTCTGGGTTAAATATTATAGAAAATTCTAAAATCTTATGGATTTTCATTAACTAAGGACCACATATCCCTAATTTTGTGTTTCCAGGTTCATAATTATAGAAAATTCAAAAAGTACCATTAGAAGAACAAAAAGTATCACAAAGTCTCTCCTCTTGAATTCTTACTCATAGGACCATTTATCTCTAAGTACCACAAATTCCACTCTTGTGAATTCTTATCCACATAGGACTACATTTACTTAATCTTATGTTTCTAAGTTTAATATAATGGAAAATTCATTATTAATAGCCTGTTTCTCTATGTCGAACGAATGCTTTCTTTCGCCTTCTAAGCGAACGAAAACTGATTTGACACTTCTATGCGAACAATGAGTCGAACGACAAGTCGAAAGAAAACGTAAGTGCTTTCATATAAAATTGGGTTTCTGTATTTCGAACGATAAGAACGAAAATGTCAAAATCAGTCACTTGCTATTTTGCTTTCGACTGGTTGAATTTTTTAATGAAAACTAGGAAAAATACCTACCAGGACATTGCAAATATTCCTCAATCACGTTTATTATTCATTTTGATAAATTTTGTATCGATAAATGACAATTTTGTATCTAAAAAACAAAGAATACTAAGAATAGAAAATAGTACTCTTTTCTACAACAACAACATTTCTCTCTCTTCACATACAAGTTCTGTGTGAATTCAGCACACTTGTGAGAGAGAAAAACACAAGAAAATAAACAAACCTTTCCTTTAAAATTTAACGAAAATTGCACTCGCGACACACCTTTTCACCATCACACAATACTTTTATATTTTTTTCACGCACTTTTATTGTATTTTTATTCCCGTAACACGAATGTTTTCCACAAACTGAAAATATATTTTTTAAATTTATTTTTGACATCCCTTTTTTGTATGTTGAAATTTAAATTCAACGAACAATGTTGCTACTTTTGGTATTAAAAATAAAACTGAATTTAAAATAAATTTAAATTATTTTCATATTTATCAACAAAAAGCAATAAAATGTAATTATATTACTATTTGTGGATGTAACCCGCATCAAGAGATAAAAATCTGCGAATATAATTGTGATGAATTATATTTAATAATTTGTAAATATTCTTTTGTGCAACTATGTATGATTATGATGTGTGGTGAAAGTGGTTTCAACACGAATACATATAAATAAAATATGACTAACACAATCTTAAAGTTAGGTTTTTTTTGACAACAGAGTTAGGTTTTTTTGACAAGCCTTCTCTTCATAGTATTCTTTGCTAAAAAACAATTTCTAAAGAAATTTAACGAAAGCGTAGGAAATACAGAAACCCTACGCTTTCGTTCGCTTAGATTTTCGTTCGACATAGAGAAACAAATTATTTTATATATATAGATAACTATTTTAAATAATCTCTTAAAAATCTTTTTTATACGCTATAACGTAGCTATAACAAAAGAAAGAATAAACAAAAGAAAATAAAAAAATACATACTAACAATAAAAAATTACAATATCAATAGCTATCAATATTGATATTGTAATTTTAGTAATTTTAGATATACAGATTTATTACCAAAAAAATTGAGTTTAACCCCACTGTGAGTCGGTTCGATCAGTTCGGTATTGAACTTGGTATAAATAAGGAAACATTTTTTTGGGATATAATTATAATATTTGAGCCTTAATGGGGATAAAGAACAGTCACCCTACCCAGAATATATATTTAATACTCCCTTTTAGTAGCTTATTAAAAGTATAATTTTAAAGATTTGTTGGAATAATTAAAATTATTTTGATAATTTGTTTGGTACTTTTGAACAGATTATTAGTACATATCTAAACTTTTGAGTTGGATTTTACGAACGGAAGAGTTTATTTTTTTATGATTTCTTTCATTTTCCAAAGTTAGTTGAGATGTATTAATATAATAGGCAATAACGAATTATTTTTATTTTTTTTTTTTTTTTTTTAATTTGCTATTTGGAGATAATTGATTATATAATAATGGGCTCTACATTATGCGCACGATTCGCTCTAGAATCCGACAATATGGATCAGTTGAAGATACACAGAGCTTCAAGTAATACAGGTCCAAGGCTAGATGTTCCTACTAATTCGACATTGTTCAATATTTTAAATATGTACCAAATAAATACAACATTTAATGAGTGTGAGTTATGCATTAAAGTTCCTCCTTGCGATACTCATAAATTTTACGGAGGATATGAGGAGTGGCCATCATTCCGTGACATGTTTACAGCCATTTATGGCAATCATCCTCGATTAACACAGGCACAAAAATGTTTATTATTTAAGAAACAAAACAAAAGGCGAAGCAGGTAGTATTGTCGCAAAGTATCCATTTTCAGATCAGAATTATTTGTTAGCTTGTTACGAAAATAAAAAGAGTGTAGATAACTAATTGAAAATTTTGTTCAATATTCCGTCTGCGAAGAATGAAAGTTGTGAGTCAATAAATAGAATTCGGACCACAATTAGCGATTGTTTGTCGATACTGAAAGCTCATAACATAAAAACTGATCAATGGGATCCCATATTAGTTTATTTGTGCTCTACAAAACTGCCTGATGAAACTTTGTCTCTTTGGGAGCAATCTTTAAGTTCTCCAATTAATTTACCTTCCTGGGCAGAAATGGAAGAATTTTTAATTAATAGGCATCACAATCAAAATAAATCTCAAAATTATACTGGTGGTTCACAATCACAAACCAGGAATAAATATAGTAACAATAATGGTGCTTCTCAAACCCCTAGCGAGTACATGTATTGCAAATTGTGTAATAAGACACATAGCATTAGAAATTGCCTTAAATTTCAGAACTTTTCTGTGAAACAGAGAATTGTTTACGTGGATAAAAATAATATATGCAGTAATTGCTTATCTTTATATCATACGAATACTAATTGTCAGAGTATGCATACATGCGTCCAATGTAATAGCAGACACCATAGCTTACTGCGTTTGGACAACAATATGAAGAATCAAAGAAAGTCAACAAATCGTAATAATGTGTCAAATACATTTCATGTAGAAACTTTACAGCCTTCAAATGAATCTATACTTTCAGAAAAACCATGTTGTTCAAATTCATTGATAAATAAAGTTAATACAGAGACAAATTTATCTATCAATGATGATGAAGTGTTACGGTTCGAGCACTTATAGATTCGGGATCAACACGCTCGTTTTTGACAGAGAAAATTTCTAGAAGACTTGACTTAATTACTGAAAATGCAAATTTTGAAATTTGTGGACTAGGTGGTACAGTCGTAGTAAATTCAAATAAAGTTACTACGATAACTTTATGTAAAAGCAATCACGATTTTTCACTCAGTACACAAGTAATTATCGTTCCAAATTAAACAAGATTAATGCCAAGCTTTACAATGAAAAATGCCGACTTAAGAGAAATAAAAGACCTTAATCTTGCGGATCCTAATTTCTTAGTAGCATCTCAGGTTGATATGCTTCTTGGAAGCGATATAATTCCATACATTGTACATATTAGGCAATCTCATTGCTCAGAATTCCATTTATGGATGGTATATTTATGGTCCATTAAGATTACATAGCGTTTCTCTAACAGCTATTACACAAAATCAAGAAAATGAAACAAACTTTTTTGGGAATCCGAAGAAGTTCCCAAATCAAAAGTACTTTCTGAAACAGAGTTCTACTGTGAACAATTTTATAAAAAACAACATATCGAAGATATGACGGCAGATATGTTTTTGCACTCATCCAGAATTGCAGCATATAGTCAATATATACATTTAGAATCAAAACTCGGAAAGGAAAAAGATCTCAAGATTTATATTTATGTTTTGGAAGAATATATTGCACTGGGCCACATGCGAAAGTCATGATGAGAAATATTTTTCATATTATTTACCATCGTGCTGTATTTAGGCCTGAAAGTACTTCTACTAAAGTCTGAGTTATTTTTAATAGGTCTCGTAAAACGATATTTTACATGTGGGCCCTACTTTGCAATCTGACCATATATCAATAATTTTGAACTGGCGTACTTACAGGTACATTTTTAATAGGGATATAGAAAAAAATGAATCGCCAAATATTAGTAAAAGAGTCAGATTATCCGTTCCAAAGAATTTTATATCGAAGAAAACCTTCTGGTCCTATAGAAGATTATGAATTAATGACAGTTACTTTTGGAGTGAACTGTGCACCATATTTAGCTACACGAACTTTATTGTAATTAGCAAAAGATGTTGAAGTACTAGCTCCATTATCCTCACACATATTAAGACATGAAACTTATGTGGATGATATTCTATCTGGTGGACATACAATAGCTTCAGCTCTAGAAGCTCAAAAACAGTTAATTGAAACTTTAAAATCAGCCGGATTTCCTTTGAGAAAAATTACGGCAAATAACAAGGCATTATTAGAAAATATTTTACCAGATAACACTTTAAGAGCAGATTTCTTAAAGTTATATGACTCGAGGAATACACTTAGTGATTCCTTCACTTATAAAGTCGAAATTCCAGATTTCGAAAACAAAACTACAAAGCGGAAAATTTTGTCCACTGTAGCTAAATTGTTTGACCCCGCAGGGTGGCTTACGCCCATAATAATTCAAGCGAAAAACTTATTACAGGATTTATGGCAAGATGGGGTTGATTGGGTTGAAGATGTAAAACCTCAAGCACTTTCCAGGTGGAACATTTTCACAGAAAATTTAATACATATAAAGTCCATTCAAATCCACAGGTGGATCCATTTCCATCCGGACAATAACATTCAGAATCATGGTTTCTGCGATGCATCTGAACAAGCGTATTGTGCTACAATATACATACGATCTGAAAATTCCACAGGAAGATTCTCGAATCTCTTAGTAGCTAAAAGTAGAGTTGCTCCCTTGCAACGACTTAGTTTGCCTAGACTAGAATTATGTGGAGCATTACTGTTCTCTGAACTAGTCAAAAGAACTTTAATAAACCGTTCTTTCAGAGACTCTGAACTTTTCTTATGGTCAGATTCTACTATAGTCATCGCATGGCTTCAGAGGCATCCATCCGTTTGGAAAATATATGTTGCAAATCGGACCTCTCGGATTATTCAAAATGTTGGCAATACGAAATGGCACCCTGTATTGACTATTGATTATCCCGCTGATTTGGGAACGCGTGGTAGTAAACCTCAAGATCTTAATGACAATCATTTATGGCACGGACCAATGTGGCTCTTGCACTCTCAAGACAATTGGCCGGAATCTAATCCACCTGCCATTGCTCTTATGGAACAAAGGAAAGTAGAAGTACACTGTTCAGATACAGAAGACTTCAGCTTAATTCAAAGATTTTCGTCATACCCTCGAGCACTTTCGGTCATTTCTTACATGTATCGATTTATTGGTGCTAACTGTCAACGATTAAAGGGAAATAAATATAAAAATTTGACACTCTCTCACGAAGAGCTTAAACGCGCAAAAAACGTTTTTATTCGATTGACACAGAAGTCATATTATTCTAAAGAATTAGTGGATCTCTCTGATTCCAAACAAGTATCAAAAAAAAAAAATAGTTCTCTACTTAGTCTTAATCCATTTATTGACTCAGAAGGTCTTACAAGAGTTAACGGTCGGTTAGCCAACTCATCTCACCAACGATGAGCGACTTCCAATAATAATTCCTAATTCATCTCAATTTTGTAAAATTTTTCTAGAGTTTGTACACAAAACTCTCCTTCATGCAGAAATATCACTTATGATGAGTGTAGTAAGAAGCCAGTTCTACATACCTGGCCTAAAAAGAACAGTTAAAAAGTGTGTCCACCACTGCTTGACTTGCATAAGATACAACAGCACGTAAAATCGCAAAACATGGCAGCTGTCTCATTAGAGAGGTCCACACTTTCTTTTCCGTTTTCTCATACGGGTGTCGACTTTGCTGGCCCGTTTCAGATTAAATCTGGTAATTAGCGAAATTCTCCATATATGAAAGGTTATAATTGCGTGTTCGTATGTTTTTTAACGCGAGCCTTTCACCTTGAAGCTTGTTCTAGCTTAACATCGGAATCCTTTCTTGCTGCGTTTTCTCGATTCATATCTCGAAGAGGACTGCCTAACTGTGTTATGTCTGATAATGGTACTAATTTCTTAGGTGCTAGCAAGTCCTTGCTTAAGGAATATTCCGTATTCCTCAAACAGGCTTCGAAGGATATCTCGGACAAATATGCAATACATGGGTTTGAATTAGTCTCCTGCGCAAGATGATTTGAAAAGCAAACACACTTGAATTTCAAGTGTGTGTTTCATAGCCAACATGTGCAAAAACAACAATAAATACTGTTCGTACTGTTCGCTGCCCGAAGCAAAGCAAGTGTGTACTGTGTATGAGCGACTGCAAATCCGTGCGTTCAAATCATTTATCGTAAACAAGTGGTGCAAGTGGTGTGGCAAAAAAAAGCAAATCATACAAGACGTTGAGAAATGATTTAAAGATTTCAAGTGGGCTTAATGATTTGTTTGTTTTTTGTAATACGTAGTTGCTGTGTGTGGCAAAAAATCTTCATAATGTGTAAAAAGTGGTTGTTTATAAATATTCTTGCATACACACACATATATACAGTATGTCTATATTTTATTGTTGGTTCTTCTTTTCTAAATAAATGTAAAAGGGTGAATTCATAAAGTTATTAAAAAATACTCTTTATTAAGAGTTAAAAAAGTAAAAAAATTAAAGTTGACATTTGAAACTGTCAGTTACATATGTAAGTTAGAAAATTTTTATCTTTAGTATTTATTTATATTTTAAATAAAGTTAGTCTTATTATTAATTGTATGTTTATAAAAAATTTTAAAATTGTACTTATTTATATTATGATAGATTTTATTGCATTTAATTTATATTTACTAAGTAATCATTCTATTTTAAAACTAAAAGGAAATAATATAGAACAATGTCTTTTCATTTTTCAAATTCGTTTCCATATACGTTTACTCCTTGACTAATAAATTTTCCCAAATGTTAAGAATACGATGGAACATCTGCACTGTAATAAAATTATAAATGAAATATTTTAAGACGTTTACCTAAATTGTGTGTCCCGTCATATGTACATGTTCAATATATAATCAAGTAAAGGATGCTGTTTTACCTGATTGTAAGCGAACTCAATTCGTGGTTTTATAAAAAATAAATTTACATTTTTTACAGTGCAGAACATATGTACCTGTTTCTTATTGATCTATTTAGGTGCTTCTACAGATTTTATTGCCAAATATTTGCTGTTTTAAATAAATTTTTTACACTAAGAAATATACCTGTTTTTATTGGACTAAAGTTATTTTTAGAAAAGGCTTATAGGTGCGTCTACAGATTTTATTGCCAAATATTTGCTGTTTTAAATAAATTTTTTACACTAAGAAATATACCTGTTTTTATTGGACTAAAGTTATTTTTAGAAAAGGCTTATACATATTATTACCTAATGTAAAAATGAGTTTATAAATAAAATATAAATATTTAAAATATAAATATAAAAATATAAAAATATAAAAATATAAAAATATAAAATATAAATATAAATATAAATATTAAATATTTAATAAAATCTGTTTACTAATAAAACTTAATGCATGTTTCTTTAAATTGTTATAACTAGTAACATTAATAATTTATTTGATCGTAAATAACAATAAGTTTATAAACAATACTTTTAAACGACTGTTTTACTTACGAAAATACTTTATACAGTCATGAACGCACACACACACATATAATTTTAATAAAAAAGAAAACACAATTTTTTTCCTTATTGAAGCAAACAAGTGGTCAAAAGGCTTGTATTTTTTTATACAAGCCTTTGAGAGGCTTGTTTGGTCGCTATCATAGCACACTCATGATTTGTTCATAAAGTTGAAGCACACACGCAGTATTTGTATGGTTTTAAGTGCCTGCAGAACAGTATTTATTACTCCGCACACACACTGATAACAACACTTGAAAAATATCAAGTGGCTTGTACAGCCTTATAAGACACAGTTTGCAGGGCTCTAGTTTGAATGGAAGTTCATTCCACCTAGCGCTCCGCACATGGGAGGTCTGTGGGCATAAAAAGTTTCAAACTTCATTTTAGGAAAATTGCAGGCTCAAAGGTTTAACTTTGAAAAGTTCTCTACTATTTTACCTAGAATTGAAAGCGTCTTAAATTCTCGACCTACTTCCCCGATGTCAGAGGATGCAGATGATCTGCAAGCCTTATCCCGGGACATTTCCTTCGAGGGGGCCCATTAGTATGCGCACCAGTTACCATCTGAAAACTTATCTTTAATTAACCGATGGGAACGTCTAAAGGCTCTCCATCATAAATTTTGTCAACGATGGAAAACTGAATACCTTCACGAACTTGATAAAAGGTATAAATGGAAGAATCCACGACGTGATCTACAGATGGGTGATTTCGTCATCGTAAAGGACGAGCTTTTACCTCCAAACGAATGGAGATTGGGATGAATAGAAAATGTATATATCGGTTCAGATAGACATGTTCGAGTCGCTGATATTAGAACGTCTACTGGTGTTATAACTCATCGATAGTAAAATTATGCATGCTTCCGTTATGTGAAAAGTCTGTAGATTAGCAAATCCTTGTGCGTTTTATATCGTGTGTGTCACGCTATTCTTCACTTTCGTAATCTGCCGTTTCCTCTCTTTCTCTTATATTTTTAGACCATGGATCCTTCCCAAAATCCTGAAATGTGCGTGGTTTGCTTCAGCTTCCATCCTCTTCGCTTCTGCAGGTCTTATCGACTTTGAGTGACGTCCTCCGAACACTCCCAAATACAGCGGACACTTCCTAAAGTGTTCGGAAAAGGAGGCGCCATGATAAAAGGAAGATTTATACGAAGTTCTCCGGATTCAAGTGCCTTTTACAAAACCCCTTTTTTTTTTCTTTCTAAAATAATAAATAAATAAAACACAAAAGTGCGCCTTCCAGTGCCACAACGAAAACAAAAATATATATAAATCTATATCTATATATATAAAAATTAATGTGTGTTTGTTTGTATGTATGTATGTTTGTTTGAAGTCTATAGCCGCCTAAACAGCTAAACCGATTTTCTTGAATTTTTCACAGTGTGTTCCTATATGACTGGAAGGAAAAATAGGCTACTTTTTATTTTGAAATTCCATAATTTTAAATAACTATTAAAAGTAGTATATCTCGGAAATTGGTAATACTAGAGTCCTCAAATTTTGCACGATCAACTTTGACACCTATATGAACATTCTGGAAAAAATATAGGCGAACTAGCAATAGGGGGTGTGGCACATCCCACGCCTAATCTTGCCAATACCAAATGCCGTAAATTTAGGAAACTATAACAGTTACATTTCCCAAATTTTGTAGAATAAACTTAAGTGTCAAGGTGAACATTTTGTGCAAAAATGGGCGGAAAAGAAATAGTGGGCGTGTCATCTCTCATATAAAGTTAATACCAAAATTTTTATATCTGGGAAACTATAAAAGTTAGAGAGTAAAAGTTTTGTACGACTAGCATTAGCTTCAATATGAATATTTTGGACAAAAATTGGTACACTAGCAATAGTGGGCGTGGCACCTCCCACATAAAGAAAATATTAAATTATCATATCTGAGAAAATATAACAGAGTTCTAAAATTTTGTCGGAGCCTGTGCATGAAAATTAATTAAAAGTGTTTAGTTCTACAAATAAGTAAATCTCAAGTAAGTACTAAATTAAATCTATTTAATTTGTGTTTACGTTGTGTTCCTTGTAAACACAACATACTTGTTACACTCTTGTTACAAATTAATTCACCAATTTAAATATTTAAAGCTGGAAATTGTTTAAAGTACATACAAATATTTGAAATCGGAACAGTAGTTTTGCTTTACGAATGGCGTTTGAGGTGGTTTCTTTTTAATTTTTAGATGCACTAAATGTCAAATACTACGATTTACAAAAAAAAAAAACACTTGCTTTAATACCAGTTTCTTGTTAGTTTTTCCTTAAAAAGTTGCTGACAACATTTTGACTTCGATAAATTTGTTTCGCAATATTTCTTAGCTTTAGTCATGATTGCCTATATTTATTTTTTATTTTTCGGACAATTATTTTCCAACACCAATTAGTATAATGAGTTGCCTTTACTTTTAAAAGGGCTCAACAAAATATCACAATTCAAACCAAGTCCTACAGAATATATATTTCAAAACATTGAAACGCTTCTATTGTAATACTAGAATGTATTTTTGAATAATTTACTAATTTAACTAAAACAGAAATTGTAATATAAATAGTACAAGTAATATTTGTCAACTTACCTCAATAAAGCCTTAATGGCACTGAGGCTCAAAATATTTAAACAGAATTAAAAAAAAATTCAACAGTTGCTTGTTGCAATCAGATTTAATTTCCACAGGAAAGATTGTTTTTAAAGAAGTCGAATGGTCTATAGGTCTAATGTACATACATATGTATATTAAAACTTACCTCTAATATATGCTCTGGTTGATTTTCTCTGTCCAACTTTCGTTCTGTTGTTAATATCTCTCCTAAAAAATAAAAATTAAATAATATTTATTAAATTGTATTTAAATATTAAAATTACAGCGAAATAAAAAAAAGTGTAATTAGTGATTTAAACGTATATTACAAAGACAGGAACATTAAATATTATATACAAAATAATTGAAATGAACGTCAACACTAAAAATTAGAAAGAAAAAAAATTAAAATAATACTGTGAGGCACTTAAATATTTTCTTTCTATAATATATGTCCAAGTTCACACAAAGCAATTTTTCTTTCTGAAATTGTTCTATTTTTTCTTTTAAACTTGCATTTACGTATACATACAAAAATTTTACATTAGCAATTCTTGCTTTGAATATTTTCTTAACAATAGAAAAAATACAAAATAAATCAAATATAAAAAATACTATAAAAACTTAAGATTATATTTTAACTGGAATTTTTTTTAATTTTCTTAATTATTTCATAACCCATATTTAAAAAAAAATTTTCCGAAAAATGTATTAGGTTTGAATCGATATTTATTCGCAGTTTTAAAAAATGTAAAAAAGACTTTAAAAATTCCATTTTCAACTTTATAAATGTTTAACAAATTTCAAAAAAAGTTCAAAAAACTTAATGGGTTTATAGACAACAATATAAATAAAATTAACAAAGAATTAGGTCAATATCCCGGATGACTAAGGAAATACATTCTAAAGTAAAAAAAAAAAAAAACAATTGGACAAGAATAACCTTTAAAATACGGAGGTCAAATTTCAAAACCATAAAAAATTAAAAATTTTAAGAAAATCAAGTGAGAGTCAAATTAGTTAATCTAAATATTAATCTAATCCGCCATTTGTGTTTTTAAGTCTAAGATTAAAACTTCTAGTATTGCCATATTGAACGGCAATTATTTATAAATAAAATATGGTAGTTTGTGCAAAAATCACATGTTGCTATCAAACAACTGCATGTTTTAAATAAGAAAAAAATTTATTTAAACAATTTAAATAATAAAACCACTCGCTGTCATTGGTAAATTGTCTATGTCGATGCACGGAAGATTTAAGATTTATACCTCGGGAATACTTAGATTTTACAAATAGTTAATTAAATATATAATTTTCTAAATTATAGGAGTTTTGTACGTTTCTTTAAATTTATACATGCATACTTTGTCGTCACCATCTATTTGTACGCCTGTATATGAATATTTAACCACAAGTTTAAACCCCAACATTGGCCGCTTAAACTAACAAATAAAATGAGATGATCGACAACTCAAAAACAACATTCAATGATTAAACTTAATTTAATCGCTAATCTTTAAGTGAAAAACTGCCCTTTAATCTAACTTGTTCTGTCATTAACTAAACACACAGTTTACAAATAATTCCCAAATTCTTTTTTATTTTTACTCCTATTTAAGTCTTCTGTTCATTTTGACAGAACAGCCATACGAAAATAAAAGTTATCAACTGTTGTTTAAATGTACGTAGTAAACAACTGCATCAAATCATTTGCTTTTTAATTCACAGTAATGTTTTTTAATGTATGCTCTTACATTACTGCGAAAATAAAAAACAAAACAATGCAAAACAAACTCTGTAAAAAAGAATTATTTGAATTGAGTTGAATTGAAACGATAAAGCAAAAACAAAACATGTTCTGTTCTCTCTGAGAAATTACTGCTTATGAGAGATTTTTAGAAAAACAATAATGTTAAATAAAAAACATCAAAACAAAACTGTGAATTACTGTCATTCCCTTACATCTAATATGAAAAAATGCAGGGAACGTAACAATTATGTATTTTTAAATAAACAAAAGATAATAATTACGTTTGATTTCAATGTTTTTGCTTAGAAAATTTAATTATTTTTTTTTTTAATTATATTTAATTACATCTAAAATGAAACAAAATTTATTTTTTTTGTGATATTTTTATTTACTTTTAATTAGATATCTATAATATTTACATTTTTTTAATTTAATATTTCCTTCACTTCAAATTTTGTAAAAAAAAAAAAAAAAAAAAAAAAAACAAACAAATGACAGTATTGCATTTTTTGCCTTTTTATATTTAATTCAATTCAGTTCGAAATGATTTGTTGCTAAAATGCTTTTATGACTCTGCACAATTGATTTTGTTTTCTTTGTCTTTTTCATACGTACGCACACACAGAGAATTGATTTGAAGTTTAAAAAACAATAACAGTCAACAATTGAAAAGAATGATAGTAATTAAAAATGAGTTACAAAAGAATTGATGTAGATGTTTACTACATAGTAGGGTGATTGACGCGGTTTTCCAACCGGTTTTTTCAGTCAATGTGCTGTCGGTTTTTTCAAAATGTTCATTTTTCGAATGTTGAATAGACCAGTTTTTTTAAACACAAAAAAACGGTTTTAAAAAAAAAAAATTTATTTCAGAAAACATGTACTAAATAGTGATAGTGATATTTGAAAATTTAGGAATAATTTTTTAAATGTTCATAAAGACTGATTTCTTATGTTTCTATTTTGAAATTTTTATCAGGGAGCGGATATAACAGGATTTATATGTCTTTTTCTAAGAATTTTTTCTTTTTCCAGAGCTTTCTAAAGCTCCCAGAAGACATAGAAAATTAAAATTCAGCTTAATTATAATCCTATTCGTCCTACAAATCCTAACGGAGCCAGATTTTGAAATCTCTATCAGGGAGCAAAAATACGTGGATCTATATATATGGATTTAAATATATCTTTCCTAAGCAATGTTTCCTTTCCAGAGCTTTCTGAAGCTCTAAACTAAGAAACTAAAAATCGGCATACTTATAAAACTATTCGTTCAACAAATTCTAACAGTGCCAGATGTTTCTATCAGGAACCAGAAAATCTGTTTTGGTATTAAGAACTTTTGACTTGCTATACTTATTGTTTGCTCTCCAAATCCTATAAAAACTGATTCTGTATTTCGGCCAGGTAGCATTACGACGATTTTTTTATTTTGAAAGGTTTACGAATTTAAAACTTTAATCAATATTATTCCAATAAATTTGAACGGCTTCAAATAACTGACTTCGATTAGGAAGAGGAAGGTGTCTAAATGTTGTTCATATTTTTTTCTTTTAATTTTCGGATTTGTTTGTGCATATTTTCATTATTATATTATTTTTCCTGACATTGTCAGGCTTTTACGCTTGTATTTAATAAATTTTAAGTTAATTATAAGAATTGATTTTTTTAAAGAAATGTAGTCTTTTGATATAAATATTAACCGGTTTTTTCTGAATTTCAAAAAGTGCAACCGGTTTTTTTAAAATATCAACTATTCGAACTATTCGAAAACCGGTTTCTCAAAAAAGTCGTATAATCGATCACCCTACTACATAGTGAATCATATAATCGCTACTACAAACAACAAAAGTCATCGACATATTTATCGATTGTCGAATCTTTAAAGTTATTGAATTGCACTGCAGAAGTCCTGTTTTTAGCGGGATTATCAAAAATCCCGCTTTCTTAACTCTATCAATTATTTAATCGATTTCTTTATTTACGTTTTCTATAACATTCTAACCAAGATTTAAGTGTAATCAAAGCATATTAACTATAAGGTAGTGTTAAAAACACAGCTGACTTTTTTTTTTTTTTTTTTTGCTTTAGGTGTCAAATCTTTTTGGTATGGAGTTGATTTCATTTGTGTTTGTTTAATTTTTTTTTTTATTTAATTTTGTTATTGTTTCAATGAAAAAATTTGAAAGAAAAAAATCCCCGTTGTTTTTGTATTGTTTTATTTGTTGTATAATTGCTCTAACATAATAGTAAACATATAATGAATTTGGTATAAGGCACAAGGTACGTTTACTTGAAAAGTTGACAATTAAAAGTTTTAAACTTTTTGTAATGATGACTTCGACGAAGGAAGTCCTTCCAGACGATGACAAGCTGAATACGGCCAAAAATATTGATAATTTTCCCTACCAGTGATTGAACAATATCAAATCTGGTATATTTTGGCAATTTTTTTTTTTTTTTTCTTTTTTCCAAAAATACCCAGCTGAAAATGGTCATATATTTTTATATATAATTCATATGTAATGATATATTGTTATATATGGGTATATATATCGAAAGTATAATATTTTCGTAATTTTAAGGGCCAGTTTTTTCGCTTAAAGATAAGCCATTAAATTAATTTTAATTTTAGTCGATCATCTTGCTTTATTTGTTAGTTTAAGCGGCCAATGTTGGGGGTAAAATATTCATATACACACGTACAAACAGATGGTGACCACAAACTAAGCATGCATAAATTTAAAGAAACATACAAAACTCCAATAATTAATTGGCCGTGTTCCTATCTATCTGTAAGAACCCCAAAAATAAAGTTCGAAAGTACCATATCGAAATCTATTAATCTTCCTCTGGCATTCCCCAAGGTAGCCACATTGCAGACAAAATATTACTTCAGGCAGACATCACACAATTATCGTACTGGTGCAAAATTAACCTAATGGAAATGAATATAAAAAATGTAAACAAATGACTTTCCACAGAAGCAAAAAAATAGATTCGTACTACAATATTAATGAGAATACGTCGGAAAAAGTTCAAAACTTTCTTTACCTTGGCAGTCTCCTTGACCATAGATTAAATTTTTATAACCATATTTCGCTGACAGTAAATAAAGAAACTGGGCGCTTGGATTCATGAAGCGATGTTCCAAGGAATTTTCAGATCCCTATATTACGAAACAATTATATGTATCATTAGTTCGACCAATTCTAGAATACGGAACAATCATATGGGATCCTTCCTATACTACATATACATATAAACTCCATTGAATCAGTACAAAAACAATTTTTAATATTTTGCTTATGTGGCCTCGGATGGAATTCGTATGTACTACCACCCTAGCCGCCGCACAGTGTCACATTTATCCAAATTAGAACGACAAAAATAGGAAAATAAAACCTTATTAATCGAAGTAATTCTTTTCGCATTTATTAGTAAACATATCAAATGTTATGGACAAAATACTTAAAGTATTGGAAAGTGTCTACAGCGCGTATTACGGATTTTCAAAGTTGCAACTTTTAAAAATATTAAAATTTTATTTACAACTTTTGTGAAGAAGTATGTTAACTTTAAATTCGTATATCTCAGTAAATACTGCAGATATTGATATGATTTATTTTCTTATGTAATAACAAATATATTCAAATTACTCGATTACAAATTGCTAGGTTATAAAATTAATACTGAAAGTATTGCTTCCAATTTTAAAGAAATTATAATAAAAATAAATATATTTTTTGGAAAATTATATTTTTAGTGGACTGGAACCAAAAAGTTCCAATAAGTTCCAATTTAAAAATACGATTGTTATATAAAAGAACATCTATTAAAAGTATATTTGAGAATATTGTATGCGACGATTGTACGATTGTACGATTGTTATATAAAAGAACATCTATTAAAAGTATATTTGAGAATATTGTCTGCGATCTTTTAAAATATTAGAAAAAAATGTACGGTACCTCATGTTAGCAATTTTTTAACAAGGTTTAATTTTTCTACTATAGTAAATTTATTATGAATATCAACTACTAACAAACGCCGTACTAAGAAATATATTCACTGTTTAACATTTTGTGTTCCATATTACTACAAACTGCAGCATTATTTTCATGTGGTATACTAAAAATTGCAGCGTTTGTTTACAATTTAAAGCAACATACTTAAACAACACATTGAACAAAATGCTGTGCACACATGCATTTGGATAGTGTGGACCCAAGTTGTTCATGTTTTGTTCTTGTTCGCACAAATGTTCGATCAACCATGTCTGCCATCAAACATCATTTTGTATTCGAAGAAGGGGCGCTGCATGTAAAAGTATCGAAGCGACACTGACGGCATACAAAAAATTATGATTTGCAGAGTTTAAAATTTAGTAAATAGTTTTTTCTTGTCTACGGCAGCCCATTTTGAAAATATACATTATTAACATTTTTTGATGTGAAACATACTAAAAATATACCACAATCAACGAGCGCCACATATGTTTTCACTTGTACATTTAAATATTTTTATTTTCAAAATATATGTTGAACAAAAAATATACAAAACAAAAAATATGCAACATGACCAGTACGAACTGCGTAAAATATTTCAGCTTGTGCATTTTTTACTGCGAAGTAAATGTGTACGAATAAACGAAGACTTGCGAAGCTGACAAGTTGAATATATGCGTACGAAATATGTGAAAAAATATATTGAAAAAATATGCAAAAAAATATGTTGAAAAAATATGCTTGTGCGTGGACATCGTTAGTAATGTGTAAACAAAAATAAACAAAAACAAAAATTTTTGTTTTTGGGTATTTCTGTATTGGGTATTGTGACATAGAAATATAATAACGATGATTATAATAATCTTAAAAATTTAAATAGGAGCTCAATAAAGTGTTAAGTAGGAAAAAATTGTTTTATACAAATAAACCAATATATTTTTGCATGTGTTGTTTACAAAAACAGCAAAGGATAACAACGTACAATTAAAATCAAAGTGATCGATTTAAGGGGTCATTTTGGGTCATTTTGCGGAAGCCTCCGAAATTCTTAAAAAAATATTTATGTGAATAACATAAATATTTCTCTCTAAATGAAGTTAAAAATTTGAAGCTATTAGAACCTTATTTCATAATAATGATTAAAGTATTCTATTAGTAAACTTAAAACCAAAAAAGATATAGAAAATTTGGATTCGATTAGTTTTCTAGCACGAATAGTTTTCTTCGTTCTCTGGGAGCTTCATAATGCTCTGGAAGTGGAAAAATGCTTCGAAAATGATATGATTCACTTATTTCCGCACCTTGTAAGCACTTTTAAAATTTGTTTTTGCCAGAATTTGAAGGACGAAGAGTTTTTTAAGTAAGTATAATTATGAACAACGTATTTCCACCTCCGATAAAAAATTAAAAATCTAGCTCCATTAGGATTAGGGTTACCAGATGGACTTAAATGAACTTGATTGTCAAGATATTTGTAAACTTAACTTATCAAGTTATAAGTTCAAATGAAATTTGTCAAGTTGAAAACAATTTATAGTTATGAAGATTTTTTATAGCGATAATTCCGAAGCATAAATATAAGCCATGTATTTTAGAGAATAGAATGCCATCTGATTTGTTATACCCTGAAAGTTAAATGTGCACAGAATTACACATCATAATTCTTGAATTTTAAATAATCTTGAAATCATATCTATATGAGATATACGAATCATTTTAATTTAAAAAAAAAAATCTACAGAATAAACTGATTACTATATGTTATACATTGATCAGGATTGTTAGAAACTTCTAAAACACATTCGCTTATAGCAATTGTTTAATGCCGTGAATAAATGTTCAAGAGCAATTCTAGAATTCATATATAAAATAAAATATTATTAGCGAATTTCGATTGTCAAGTTTTTGTTTTAGAAATCAAAATTATTTTTCTGGAATGTAAAGTTAGATCACAATTCGAATCTGGCAACCGTAGCTAGGATTTGAAGTAGGCATAGCTTAATAAGAGAGCTTAATTTTAATTTTCCACCAAGTCTGGAAGCTTCACAAAGCTCTGGATAAATTAAACAAATTTTTGAAAAAAAAAAAAATTCCAAATATGGCTCCGTAAGTAAACCAAATTTTAATTTTCTATGTCGCCTAAGATAAAGTTGCTACGGAAATTATATATAGAAGATATAGATTGAAATTAAAATAAAATCAAACATTTTAAGTAAGATCTTTTTTCAATAAAATGTTTAATACATTCAATCATCTAGACTTGATTTAATATTTTTTTTTGTTTTTGAAAACATAGTATTTCTGTTTTTAATTTTTTTAAATTTTTAATAACAGAGTTGAAAATTAAAACAAAAAATTATTGAATTAATTATTTTCTAATATATTTGTTAATTGGTGGCTTTTTTTCTGTGAAACAATTTGTACATTAATTTCTCGCAGAAACAAATTTCACAATATAATAGTTGATTTATTTTAACTAATAATTCCGACTTAAATTATAAATAATATATACATACTTATGTATGTAACTAAATTATGTTTTTAAAATTAATTCACAATTCTATAATTATTTTGCACACAGCTCTACAAATTTTATTATATATGCAAGAACAAATTACATATTAATAAAAAAAAAAACAATGTTTTCCATACTAACATACACATGATATTATTGGCAATTTTGTCATCCTAAAGTTTGTATTATAATTCCTTTTCCTTTTTCCTTATTTTTTCCACTCACGTTATAAAACTTAAACCGATCACTTTGATTTTAATTGTATGTTGTTATCCTTTGCTGTTTTTGCAAACAATGCATGCAAAAATACATTTGTTAATTTGTATAAAACAATTTTTTCCTACTTAACACTTTATTGAGCTCCTATTTAAATTTTTAAGAATATTATACACAGCAAAAATTGAATTTCATATTCTATTACTAAATTTATAAAATCAAATATATTTTTTACTGAAATCGGACCTATCATTGATTTAGTAAAATCAAACATTGAAATTCGTAAATATTTTATTGAAAAAAAAAAAATATTTTTTTCTTATTAAAATATTTTTAATTTTTACGAATTTGAATATTTGAAAATTTTCAAAAATTTAATAATTTGTTTAAATAAAACAATTAAATTAATATTTGGTTTTTAGTAAAAATTCAAAAAATATTTATTGTAAAATCAATGAAATCATTTACAAAAATTATTTTGTCTAATATTACAAAAAATTATATTTTTTTTATTATAATTATTGCATAATTTACAAATACATTCTAAAAAATAATACAATGCATATTACCATGATTGTGTTAATTTTGTGTGGGGTTCAAGAAAGAAATGGTGTTGATAATACGTTGATTACATAGATGAATGTTTGATATTTTATATAATTAGCAAAAATTATACTAAAATGAATATACATATATAACTACATACTTATACAAATTTAAAACAATGGAAAAGCCTATTCCACACTTGTTTCATCCTATATGTGTGACCTAGAAAAAACATATAATTGTAATTAAATTTGATAAAAATGTTGCAATTCAATAAGCTTACCATTTACAGATTACGGCTAACATTTCTGACATTTGATTTTCTTAATATGTGTGCTTCTTTATCTGTGATGTTCCAAAAGTAGTAATATCGTTCTGATAAGAATCGTTATGACAAACTAAAAGTGCGTTCGATTAAGAAATGTAAGATGTGCTAGCAGTATTTTAAGATGAAAATCAAGCAATAACTCCCACATATATATTCAAGGATATTAGGCGTCACACGAACTGAATCGAAGAGACATGAAAAGACGGCTTTGCATTTCAGAAGTGCTGCTTCAGCTCTACAAAATATAGTTATTTTGGATCTATTATAATAATGTTTAAAAAATTCAATGTGAAGGCTTACCTGTAAACACCATCGCTCAATATCCATTAGTCCACAATTTTACGTCATTACAATGCACATCACATATTTCGCGACCAATTAAAAGCTATTTGGAAAATAGTAGAAATAAAAACATAAATTGTCCCACAAGATAATATGGACAAATGATACTAAAAAAATATTACTTACCACTTATTTTTATGAGATAATAAATATTTTTAGATCATCTGAAAGGCATACATTTTCCTTCATTATTATGAAAACTTTAAAGAAACAGAGATAACACCTCGGATAGACTTCAAATGCTGGATTTCATGTATTTTGTTTTCCTCAATTTTATATTTTTCATTTCAATTTTATTGAATTTGTCAAAATCCATGAAATTGTTTTTACTTTAGGTATTGGTTTTTAAATAATTTAAAACCAATAAAACATGATATTGAAATCAAATAATTTTTTTTATAAAATTTCATTTAAAGACAAATAATGGTTTAATAAAAAATAATTTTCTCATAATTTTTTCTGTGTAACCACCGTTAATATATTTCTATGTCACAATACCTACATATTTATTCACTAATAATCCCATAATTAATTTGACTAGTCTTTATATACATACTTTAATAGTTCCTTTTCCACATTAATAATGAATTAACATTTAATAAATAACTAAAAACTACAAACAATAAAAAACTAAAATTTTTGTTTATTTCTGTTTTAAATTCTACTTCATTTTATTTATTTTTATACATTACTAATGATGTCCACGCACAAGCATATTTTTTTCAACATATTTTTTTGCATATTTTTTCAACATATTTTTTCACATATTTCTTACGCATATATTCAACTTGTCAGCTTCGCAAGTCTTCGTTTATTCGTACACATTTACTTCGCAGTAAAAAATGCACAAGCTGAAATATTTTACGCAGTTCGTACTGGTCATGTTGCATATTTTTTGTTTTGTATAATTTTTGTTCAACATATATTTTGAAAATAAAAATATTTAAATGTACAAGTGAAAACATATATGGCGCTCGTTGATTGTGGTATATTTTTAGTATTTTTATAATAAAAACTTTTGTTGATGCAATATTTTTATGATTTGCTTTCAAAAAATATGAAAAATTATGCAATTTTTTGAATATTTTAGTAGTAATTTTAAACTCTGATGATTTGTTCGACAAATGTTCTGCCCACTGAAAACAAAAGGAAAAAAATTGTGTGTGTTGTTCTGCCGACGTTTTGTTCTTGTGCGAACAAGAAAAAGGCTAGTATAGACGGTACGTTAGGCTTGAAATGTAACCTAATGTACATATTGTATGTTGGTATGTACGTTTGTATATATGTTGTGTGTATGTTCGTAGGTTTGCCTATGTTTTTCATCTTTCACACAAGAATGTCTAGCAGCAATGAAATTGTTAACAACTGCTATAGTACAATGTATAGTACTATAGCAGTAAAATCAAAACGTAAATAAATAATACTGCGCAATATGGGTTCAACAAAATTGTGCGTGCGCAACTCTACAGAAATATATTTTACTTCGTGTGCAATGGTTTGCTTTTGCTGCTGAAAATTGCAGAGACGAGTCACAAATTTAGTAGTATAACGATGTTACAGTGTGGATATATCTAGTTGTTTTGTATTGTATAAATGAAACATTTGTATATTTATTGCACAGTCGTAAGTGAAATTTTTAGCTAGAACTGCATATTTAAACCTTGTTTTTTAAGAATTATTTAAACATTTTATGGTAATGGCTGAAATTTTTTATGCAAATGTTAGACTATGATTGGTGTGATTAGACCCTGTCACGCCTACTTTTAAATAGGTCCGAAATTCATACAAATAAAGTAATTTTTTTCAGTATGGGAGTGGCAGTAATTCTACCCTCCCTTTTTTTAGTGGGAGTGTTTAAGGCCTTACCTACTAACAGAATATACGATTTCAGACCAATATCACCAAAACAAGATTTTTGTCGTTCTAAAACTGTCAAATGTAACACTGTGCGCCGTTTAATGCTGAACATTTCTTTTATACTGGGTCTAATGCGTGGTGAAGTCGAGTTAGAGTACCTAGTTTGTAAAATTACTTTTAACGTTCCATTTTTTAACTTTTGAAATTTTTTTTGTAAAGATGACCAAACCTGACTTTATCACATATTTCTCTTAAAATTTAATTTATTAATCCAAATTTCCATAATCAATAATAACAAGCGCGAATGTTATATTCAGCTCGGCCGAATCTATATACCCACCATCAACTTTTTATAATTTTACGTAATATGGGAGGTGGGCGGTAAAGTGGGCGGACCACGCCCATTTTTTGTTTCCGAGTTTACATTGGTCATTGAACTATTTGAACACAACTTCGTTGAAGTTTCACCTTATAAGGAGTGAGATCGAAAAAATCTTAACACACATTTTGCCTCATAACTTTTTTCGGAATCAATATTCAAAATTTTTATTTTTAATAACAACCATTTGTCCTTATTTTCATCAAAATAAGTGACGAAAAAGATTTACGTCCTACAAGTTATTAAAAAATTTCAAAAAATCCAAATAGGTCTTACAAATAATTGGCCACAGAATTAAATGTCTAATGTTATTAAACAGTATCAGGAGAATTTGACTATTGATGTGAAACCTAGTTCGGTAAGAAAAAAGGACCACATGATATTTGGAAGTCCAGAAAATTGAAGGCATATTGAAAGGAACTCCAAACACATCTGGTAGAAAATCAGCTCAGTTTTCTCAGTGCTTCGACTATTTGGTGCGAAAATTTAAAGCTAATGGGAAAGCTGATAACATATAAAGTTCAAAAAATTCCAAACTGGAATTTTGCAAAAAAAATTACAAGCCCAAAATAGGACTCGGAATTTAAAACCAAATTTCATACAAAAATACTCAAGCTGTATAATTGACGAAGAAACGAAGGTGCTGGCAGAATCTTCGCAGCCTGTGTCTCAAAAATTTTTATTGCTAATGCTCGAAGCAATGTTGGAGATAAGTTTAAGACCCAAAAGCAGCAAAAATTTCTTACAAAATTCATGGTATGACAAGCTTTTTGCAATTGCGGCAAAACAGGAAAGTCATTTGATACATTCGGATCTATAAATACCAAAATATGCATAAAGGAATATTTGCAAAAAAGACTTCTTTTCTTAAGAAAGCACAACGTGTCCACATATTTTTGGACCCATTTGGTATCATGTCACTACGGTAAGAAAACTCCAGTGGTACCAAATCAATAACATAGTTTTAGTACCAAGAGAGGTCAATTTTCAAAATTGTCCATAGCATAGACCAGTGGAGAGATATTGAGCTCTTGTGAAAAGTGAATTCAAGAGCACAAAAAAGGTGTCCCAAAATACCGAAGATTTTAACAGACGATGTGCACACTGTTCCAAAAAAGTGACTGAAGCAACTATCAAATCTCCAAAGAAAGGATTTTCAAAAATAGTCCACAATTTTATAATTAGTGGTTAGAACCATAAAAATTATATATTTCTGTGATCTGTGCTAAGTTATCAAATGATTAAAAATAATAATGAAAACTCTAAGATCAATCGTTTCCAAGTTATTGAATATTATGTATGTTAAGAATTTTTCGATCTCGCTCCTTATGGGAGGTGGGCGAATCACGACCATTTTTGGTTTCCAAGTTTATATCGACCCTCAAACTATTTATGCAAAATTTTGTTGTCGTAGATGCTTTTGTTTAAGAGATATCAGCAGAAAAGTATGAAATTGAGCTACAACGGACACCCTGTATTTCTAGTTTTTAGCCCATAACTTTTTTGTTTATTAACCGATTTTGCCCATTTTCAATACGAAACAAACCTTCGAGCTCTATCCTGCTTTCAACAGACAGACAGACAGAAGGACGGACGGACGGACATAGCTAGATCGACTCAGAATCTAACCCAGAAAATATATACTTTGTGGGGTCTTAAATGATTCCTTCGACATATTACATACGGAATGACAAAATCAATATACCCACCATCAAAATTAATACTCTAAATTTTCTTCTTCATGTAAAAAGCAAATCCCTCTTTAAAAAAAAAAAAAAAACTTATCTACACATCTGCACAAAATAATAGATACACCTAAGTTCGGTTTGTGTAAACAAGAAAAAAACGCCCGTTTTCGTTCATTAAAATATTAAAAATCAGTTCATACATATTTAAATAAAGCAAATAAAGCTAAATAAGTGATAAATTATATTGGATAATACGTTAATTTCATAATTAAATTTATATGTAAGCAATTTTTACGCTCATAATGATAGATTCATTAAAAAAACAAAATACATAAATTAAAAACTACTGTGAGCGTCAAAAAAAAGTAAACCACTCATTCCCTTTTAAACGAAGCCTTGTGAGATGTAGATAAATAATGATATAAAAAAGTGATATGCCAAAATTATTTGGTAATTAGCTAGGAATTGAACTCATAAAAACAATTTGCGAAAATAAATCAGAATAACGATATAATTGAATTTTTAAGAAAATATACCAATTTTTACACGTCAAAAAAAAGTAAACAGTTGCAACTTTCTTTGATAAAAAGGTCAGGGAATGACCAAATTGTAATCTTAAATGTGTTTCTTGCTTTAAAATGAAGCAAAAAATTGATTATTTAACAATAGAAAAACAAGCTCCAATTCAAACTCGAAAATAATATCATATTTGTATGTAAAAGGAAAAATCCTTAAGTGTAATTGCAAAAATTTCTTCAAGGAATTATTGTGGAATAATATATAAATATACCAAACATCATACTGCAGATAATTTTCCTTGGGCAAGACGGTCAAATCATTTACAGACACAAAGAAAAAAGTTATAGATTGCGAAGTCAAAGAAAGTCCTTCTTCTAGTACCTTAAAAAAAAAAAAAAAAAAAAAAAAAGTAACGTTAATTTCCGCTTATTATTTTAGGGCTAGTACCATTTTAGGAACACTACACAAAAAAGGCTTCCATAGAAGAACACCATGTAAGAACCCAGCCAAACTAAATGTATGAATCCCGCCCAAAAGTATAAAAATTAGTCTTAAACTTTCCAGAAAATCGTTTTACTCAAAGACGAAAGTAAATTTTAATATTTGGCGCCAAAAAAAAAAAACAAACGAAAAATATTGCAGAGTTGGAATGAAGGCCTCAATATCACATGTGTGGTTGAGATACATAGTTAAACATGATCGAGACTAGGTAATATTCTGAGGACGTCTGGAGACTTCAGGAATCAATAATTTTATATTTATGGAATCGACAACGAAATGGAAGATCATATAAATAGTTTTAAGTATAGTATGGATCCTAGTGTGCAAAAATTTAGCTTATTGTACAACTGCTTATTCGAAAATGACAAAGATCCTAAGCCTTTTTCCAAAATTGTGAGGGAATGGTTGATTTATCGTACTCCCAAACCAATTTGTAATGCTCTGAAACCCCACACTTTAATCCAATCGGGCATTTCTTGGAACTTATTGGCAAAAAAAATTAGAAAAAGTATTAGAAAAAGTTTGCAGTGATCATCTCTAGCTGGCATTACAGAAAGATTACCCCAAAATATCACCGAATTTTAACAAAAAACTTGTCGACTCGTTGCCTAGGATATTAAAGGATGCAATAAAGTCAAATGGAAAATATACAAAGTATCAAATACAATTTTTTTGCATTTAATTATAAATCTGTTTACTTTTTTTGTCGCGTAAAAATATATATTTATTCACAAAAAGTGCATTATTTTTTAATGTGCTGCTGTTTTATATTTTTTTTCTTATGAATTCCATATTCAGTTAGTTACCAAATAAATGTGCATTATAGCATTTTTAATCTAAATATAAAATAACTTTATTTTTAATAATACTTGTTGTTTACTTTTTTTACGCTCACAGTAGTTAGGTTTTTATTAAAAATTCATTACCTAGTCATTTTTAACCGAAAACCTAACCTAAACATTTATTTATTTAATTCAATAGCCGATGATATTAAAATTTCTTACTGAAAAATCAATATATGGATAAAAACTGTTAAATTGATTGAATTTACGTCTCATGGGATCGAAGTAGGCATAACTGGTTTGAAAATATTTGATTTTTAATGATACTAAATTAATATTAGGATTCCATGGAAGATTACGAAGACGATATAAGAGAAATTGTTTTTGGACTTATTCTATTTTCTTTACATGAACTTCGCATTGAGGATCCCACACCACGGAAGCATACTAGGGGATTTGTCTTACAAGAGATGTGAATAATTGCTTGGAAATGTAAGGATCATTAAATTATTTTCCCCAGCACTTGTGGAAACTTAGAACACCAATTGCCTTATTAACGATTTGTGAAAGGACGATTTACCAGGGTCCGTAAATAACGATTATTACAAATGTTTAACACAACAAATCAACAATTTTAGATTTTTCGTGCTCCTTTAAAAAAAAAAAATATGTGGACTAGATGGAATTCCGTATGCTAAACTCGAATCTGCTTTAAGTTGCGCTCTAATATTGCGCTCTAAATAAGCCGATTACTCGAGTATATTTCATTATAACTTGAGAACGGTATGCACGATTTATATAAGACACCAAATTATGCGGAATAAAATTGAATTTAAGTCGTTCTACTATCAAATTTTTATCCGCTCAATAGTTTAGAGGATATTTCGAAATAAGTGTCCGAAAAAAATTTTTTCATGCTAAAATCAAGATTTCTTTTTTTTTTTTTTAATAAAACTTTTTTAATGAAAACATCAAAAATGTTTCAGTTTATCATCTTTATCTCAAAGCTGGTAAAACCTCAAGTAAATAAAGCCATATATCATAAAAATTGATGCACAAATCTTGATTGGATTCACAGTTAAGTTAGGATACCCTAGTATACACTAGTGGGCAAAAAAAATTTTCGTCTTAAAAAAAAAAAAAAAAAAAAAAAAAAAAAAAAAAAAAAATAGGTGGATTAAATAGAATTTAACGTGCTAAATGAGAATCAGGTTTTACTTTTTTTCTATCACGTATTGACTTTTTTTTTTTTGGGCATGACTACTATGACCCAGCCTTTAGGCAGTCACACTTGTATAACTCGATAACGGTTTGTCCAATTCAGGGTTTAAATCGCTATCACCTTTTAAGCAAAAGCATCTAAAAATTGCCCTTTACGTGGCTAAATTAAACATCAAAAAGCAATAGCTAACAACTGCTAACAAAAAAAAAAAAAAAAAAAATTAGCTCATACATTACAACAGCAGAAGCAAAAATAACATATTGCTTTTTGAATTTGTCAATTTTAATAGCACTAGCTGCTGACAAAATTCAAAAATTTAACAAAAGCTGAAAGTCTTAAATGGAAAATTTTAGAAACGAAACAAAAGCAGCAGCTCTCATTTTTTGTGTTTATGAAAATCCATTTCAAATAAAACAAGAAGCAAAAGCAGTAGGACAAAAAAGGCACACACAGAAAAACGAAAATGTGCTAAAAGCAGTACGACAATGCGCTAATAGCCGCACGAGCAAGTGCTAAAAGCCACTCGAACATGAGCTATTAGGCGAATGTCAAAATGTAGGTAGAATTAATTTTAAATGTTAACACAACCCTATGTTTTTTTTTTTTTTTTTTTGAAATGTAGAAATCCTTAAAGAATTAAGAAATTTTCTTTATTTACATGCGTACATATGTATGTAATTATATTTATAAATATGTATAGTATGTATATAATTTTAAAAGTTTTTGATTGTTTTAATAAAAATGAGATAAAACTGAGTTTTTAAATTAAAAAATACTATATGGTAGCAGTTGCGACATAAAAAGTGTGTAAAATCATTAGATATATGATGAACAGTATTCTTATATTGATGATTGCATATTTCCTTTTGAATTTGAGTAGTTAAACAAAAATATTATTTCATATTCATAGTTTTAACTACGAATAAAAATGTTTGAATAAATGAAAACTTGTTTTTTATTGGAACTTGTTAAAGGAATTACGTACATATTTACTTTTCAGGTAATAAATATAATAAGAAATCGCACATACTAGGTTATGATATTTGGGAAATCCCCAATATTTCTAAAAAATAATAAAAAATGTATCATTCATGATTTTGTCACTTAAAATCGTTACGAGCACCATTATGAAAATTTCAGCAATATATCAATGTGTAAATTATGTAAAGCATTTAGAAATATTAAAATGTATAATTTACAGTTGGAGAAAATTCATAAAGTGGGTTTTAATCAAAAGAATAATACCCCTTAATACAAAAAATAATGTGCGAAATAAGCAAAAACTTCTAAATAAATAGTATGTTTTTTTATATCGGATTAGTTTTAAATACAAAATACAATAAAACTTTCTGAAGTGATAAGATATACATAATAAAATCAATTTCGATTAAATGTAAAAATAAATAAAATGTACATAAGTTAACTAAATTAAATATAAATTTTTTTAAAAGAACTCGATTTTTTATGACGGGAATATTTTTTACGCGTTGCAGGTACTAAACAATAACAGTTTTTATTTTCTAATTGTCTTAAATTTCTTATCGTACTCTTATGAACATTGTGTGTAAATTGATTCTTTGTCTTTCAGCTGCCTACTTGAATTTGGTTGTGTGGCTTTTAGCACATGTTCGTGCGTCCACTTACCCTGGTCGTTTTTCTATCAGCACCGATTGTGTTCTCACTCTTATGATGCCTTTTTTGAATAAGCATTTTTTGTAATTTTTCCTTTTGCTTTTTGAAGTTAACCTTTTAATTTCTAGCAAAATAAAAAAGCAAGAGAAATATTTTCGTATTACTGCTTTTTGTGTGGCTTTTTATTATTACTGCTAGATGCTAAAAAAGCATGTGACAAAAATTTTAATACTTAAATGAGCTGAATGGATTTTTTGAATAAAAGCAAATGCAAGACTGTGGCTGTTGCTAGAAAATTTAAAATTTGTAGAAGCAGCAGCAAAAGCCAATTTAAAAAAGCCTTAGCAAATTGCTTTTAAACACTGGTCCAATTAAAATAAATTAAACTCCAATATATACCCTAGAGTAAAGAGAACCGGTTCAAAACTAGTCACGTGACAGGTTCTCAGGGCTAGTGACCGGTCCCAGTTCCGGAACTTTATATGAGAAGAACCTGTCACTTTTACATGGGGTTGTCATTGGAGGTGGCTAATTAGCCCCTTGGGACAGGTCACAGGATAGGTCCTAGGACTGGTCCAAGAGGACAGGTTCAGTAACGATTAATGTAATAAAAATTGTATAAAAATTCGGTAATTGTTTACTTTTTAAACATTATTTTTATTATTATCTTTATTAAATTATGTTTATTTCAATTTTATAATTTTTCGTTAATGTCGATGGCGGCACCCCGGCTCGAACCCATGTTCATTTGACGTATGTTATGTTTTATAGTCTTCAACGCTTACCAATCAACCACTGATTGTTAATACGCGCGAGTTGCTAATTGCACACTTAACGAGCATGTTATAAATTAACTCTCAACTGTTAAATAGTGAGTGTGTTTGTGTCAACTGGTTCTCAATTGTAACTTTGGTGACGAGTTAGGTGTCAATTGGTACTCAACTGGTACAGAGGAACCGGACCATTACTGCAATTGTCACAAATTTCCCGCAGGATAGCGACTTAAATTGTCTTTAAGCTGAATTTATATAATTTTCTGTTCAGTTAATATTTCCTTGGTATTCGGTAATTAATAGCGAAAAAAATATATATATTTATATATTTAACGGTGAAAATCGAGTAAACGGTTCTTGAGTTATAGTCTAAATTTGACAAACCATTCCCGAATTTTATAGTGTGACCACTGAATAAGGTGATGATATTAGTCATGCCCATAAAAAAATCAGCACGTGATAGAAAAAAAGTAAATGCAGATTCTTGTTTAACTCGTCAAAATCCACCTAATCCATCTATTTTTGTTTCAAGAAAAAATAAAAAAATAAAATTTTTTTTTGCCCACCACTATTTCTACACAATTGTATGTAACATGGGTATTTTTGCATAACTGTGAATAAAATCAAGATTTGTGCATCAATTTTGAAGATATATGCCATATTTTATTCGCAGCATTATCAGCTTTAAAATAAAGATGATAAACTGAAATATGTTTGATGTTTTCAATTATTAAAAGAAAAATTAAAAATTTTGAATAAAAAAGATTTTTATTCAAAATAACTTCGAAATTATTGAGCACATAAAAAATAAAGTTTAGGTGATTTTTAGATATTATTAGTACGCATCTTTTGGTGTATCACTTATGTCAATCCTGCACACCGCTCTTGAGTTATGAGGAAATATACTAGAGCCTTATTATGTGCGAAATATTAGACACTCCCATAAAAAAATCCAGAACTGATGGAAAAAAACTGAAAGCAGATTCGTGTTTAGCACATCAAAATGCATCAAGTTCAACTATTCGTCTTTGGGGGAGGATTTTTATGTCGACCAGCCTTATTGCCCATTAAGTATTATTTGATTTTGTATTAAAGGAAATGAAGCATTGATATTAAAACAATATTTTACTGCCTTATTCACAATAATTTATCAAATTTGTTTCCAAAAATTTGATAAATTTTACGTTTCGGCGTTTCTTTCAATTCCCAAAAACGAAGAAAATTGCTATTTAAACTATTTTCTTCCGAAAATCCTACTCGAGTTGAATAAAAGTTGTAGATGGCATATTTCTATGTAACATCGTATAATGTTTTTTGCCACAAGAAGAACAACAATGAACGCTCTTACAATTCTTAACTTCATGTGAATGCGATAATCAATTAATACAACAATAAAATTTCTTTACAGTCGAAAATCTTTCCGCAACTGAAAGATTCTTAAATCGCCTACAATCACGCTAAAAATGTACTTGATTCTTACAAAGAATACAAGCATTCGAAGAATTTGAAGTTAAAGTTTAAGGTGCCTCCCTAATATCCCGAAAACACTCTAAAAGTTTGGATTCTTTCCGTGAGAAATGCATCCAAATCTTTCCAAACGAACAAAACAAATTTATCCCTAATACTCTGTTTCCATAATGTAACGGTACAATCAGGAAGTCGTTGCACGCAAATAAAAATAATTATTGGACCCTAATTCTCTGTCGAAACCTTATAAATGGATAATGCCGATAAACAATTATTTATACCCCTTTGCAAATTCTTAAGACCATCATATGTCTTTCTCCAATAGCAGTAAATAAGTCCCTAAAAGCAGGCCAAGAAAGATAGTCGCCCTCAAACATATCGACATCACAAGGAGGCAAAGTTAAATTGTGACCCGAGCCTTCATTTATATTTTGATTCACTATAGGTGAATCGCTAGATTTATTTATAGAAGCATATATAAGCAACTTTTCATTTATCCTCGACAAACAATTGATGTACGCATTATACGTGGACTTATATTTCGATGATGTTGCATCGACATCATCGTCACAGGTATTCAAATAACACTGGTCGACAAAAAAAATTTGTTCGTGCTCCTTCAAAAAAATATATGTGGACTAGATGGAATTCCGCATGCTAAGCCCGAATCTGCTTTCAGTTTTCTGCCATCAGGTCGAGATTTTTTATGGGCGTGTCTAATATTCCGTCCTAAATAAACCGATTACTCGAGTATATTTCACCATAATTCGAGAACGGTATGCACGATTTATATTAATAATACACCAAAATGTGTGGAATAAAACTGGCTTTAAGTCGTTTTTCTAACAAATTCTCATCCGATCAATAGTTTAGGAGATATTTCGAAATAAGTGTCCAAAAATTTTTTTCATGCTAAATTCAAGATTTAATTTTTTTTACTAAAACTACTTTATAAAAGTGAAAAAATCAAAAATGTTTCACTTTATCACCCTTATATCACAACTATGAGTAAATAAAGCCACGGATCATAAAAATTGATGCACAAATCTTGATTGCATTCACAATAAAGTTAGGATACCCATGCATACCTACAGTTAAGTGGATATACATACACTAGTGGGCAAAAAATTATATATTAGGTGTATTAGATGGAATTTAACGTGCTAAATAAGTATCAGATTTAACTTTTTTTCTATCACGATTTTTTTATGGGCATGACTAATAGTAGTTGGACTGTATGAAAAAAAATACGAAGAGCACAAAAACTAAAGCAAATGTCAGAAGAACCATGTTTAAACACCAAGCATAACACACAATGTTTTTTACTAACAACAAAACAATGAGAAAACTAGAAATTAACATGAATGCATATACGACATATTGAAAACATTGAAATTTAAGTAGCTAATTTTAACATGATGTTTTAACATCATCTCATCTCCAGTGGAGACTACTTGTTAAGCCAAAGTAAAAAAGGACAATGCTTAAAAAGTGTACTGCAACGGTTTTACTCGTTAAAGCCCAAATTACAATAGCGCGTAGTCAGCAACAGTATCAGCAAAAATTATCAGCTGATCACTGTCAGCACAACATGTTGCTGCCGTTATAATTACAATTCAGCGTAGGCAGCCACAATTTACAACCACCATCTAGCTTTGTTCTACTTGTGTATTTTAGCCTCTCATTTATTTGCTCACTCTCTTTGTCTCGCTCTCAATCTGAATGCAGCGCAGTGAATTTAGAAACAGGGCTAAATGAAACAGCATTACATTTGGTCAGCAGGAGATTGCAGTACTGTTTCATTTAGCCCTGTTTCCATAGTATAATTATAAAGTATACTCGTAAGAACAGCTGTTTTAAAATTTTTTCATTGACATACCTCGCGGAACTGTCAAATTGTTTTTGTATTCCTATGCAAAATTTTTCTCGAGTTTTTTTTTTTTATTCTTCCTCTCCTTTATTCTCTCATTTTCTGTGCATAGCATTTTGACATTATGTGCAGTAGTTTTACACTAACAAAATACAAGCAATTGTTGTTTTTGTAGATGTGCGAGCACTTTCTAATTACTCTATGCCTGTTTCTAAATTCACTGCGCTGATTTCAGATTGAGAGCAAGACAAAGAGAGTGAACAAAGAAATGGGAGACTCAAATACACAAGTAGAATAAATCAGGATGGTGGTTGTAAATTGTGGCTGCCTACGCTTAAATGTAATTAAAACGGCAGCAACATGTTGTTCTGACTTTGAGTCTACATTAGACAAATTTTTTTCATGACAAACGTCAAAATGAACTCGAATTTATGGAAGGTGGCAACAAATGTGCAAAAACAACAATATGGCGAATTCATTAGTGTTTTTAATATATACAGTTTGACAGCTGTAACAACCAAAAATAGTAATCAGCTGTTTAACTGAGGCTACTTTGTATAGATTCGCACCGATTTTGACTTTTGTCTTGATAAAAATTTGTCTAATGTAGACTCAAAGTGACAGTGAACAGCTGATAATTTTGGCTGATACTGTAGCTGACTACGCGTAAATGTAATTTGGGCTGTAGAATTTATAGCAAAACTCCCACCCAAGGGTGCTAAATAAGGAGTATAATCCTAACGTAGTACGAATTATTTTAAGCAAAGATAAATAATAAATACACTAACAAACATTTTCTAATTAAACAATGAGTAAGACCTTTATATTATAAAAACAACTTTAAATATAGTAAATTTCACAATATTTCAATTTCACAATCTTGTTAATTAAAAATTTCGTATTCATTATAGCCGTGTTAGACAGTATAAAATATTAATGAATTCGCCGCAGTTGTTGCCGAACTGCTGCCATGTATTAAATACGCTTTGATTACGTTGTAATTTGCGAAAATTTTTATATAATTTCGGTTTTTTGAATCAACCAAATTCGTTCACCAACCGAGTAATGGGTCAAAAACTAAAAAAAATGTTAAGAAGATAAATACACAAAAAATATTTTTTTTTTTTTTTTTTTTTTCATCTAAATTTATTTATTGAATCTTCACTAAATTAAGTGAACTAACAATAAGTATACAAATCTTAACTCTAAATCTTAATTTATATTAAGTCCAACCACTGTCGGACGAAAAACTATATGTAATCAAAGAGTTTAGCTTAGGCGGAGGTCTGTTGTGTTCCTTCTTCTCAAACGGTTGTAGCCATCGCTTCTTATTATGTTTCGAGCAAGTGGGTTAGGATGTACTTCAAGCTTCCTCAAATACGATTCTGCGTGTTTTCTTATTTCATCTTTAACAATAGGAACATTGAGGTCCTTGTGATTATTATCATTTTTTATATACCAGGGTGCTGCGGTTATCATTCGAAGTATTTTATTTTGGAATCTTTGAATTTTTTCAACATTTGAAGCTGAGGCCGTGCCCCATAGTTGGATACCATAGCACCATATTGGCTTTATAATTGAGTTATAGATCAACAGTTTGCAGTCCAGACTTAATTTAGAATTTCTACCAATTAGCCAGTTAATCTGAAGTGATTTCAACTTAATTTGGGTTAATTTTTTATCTATATGTGATTTCCACGTAAGACGTCGATCTAGATGCATACCAAGGTATTTTACTTCTGTTTGTTGGGGTATAATCTGATTATTTATCAGGATTGGGGGGCACGAATCTCTCCGCAATGTAAATGTAATATGTATACATTTCTGTTCATTTACTTTTATTCTCCATTGCTTCAACCATTTTTCTAAAAATAGTATATGATCCTGCAAGAGTTTAGATGCTTCTTGGGGGTTTTCATGAACGCCTAGAATTGCTGTGTCATCTGCAAATGTTGATATATGGGTACGACTATTAGTTGGCATATCAGAAGTGTATATTAAATATAAAAAGGGACCCAGTATACTGCCTTGGGGTACACCTGCTCCAATGGACTGCGGAGAGCTTATAAAGTCTCCCTCTTTAAGAACAAACTTTCGATGAGTTAAATAGCTTTCTAGCAGCTTATGCGTATTTGTGGGTAAATATTGTTTAATTTTAAATAATAATCCTTCGTGCCATACTTTATCGAAGGCTTGAGAAACGTCAATGAAGAGAGCAGAGCAATATTTCTTTTCTTCAAATGTCTTAGATATAACATTTATAAGCCTGTGAGTTTGTTCTATGGTGCTATGTTTTTCTCTAAAACCAAATTGATGTGTTGGAATACAATCTAAACGATTCACTATCGGTTACAATTTTTTCATTAATAGCTTCTCAAATAGCTTTGATATATTCGACAACAGGCTAATAGGCCTATACGATTCTACTTTAGTGTGATCTTTTCCGGGCTTAGGTATCATTGTAACCAATGAGACCTTCCATTCTGGTGGATAATATTCAAGGCGTAATACAGCATTAAAAATAAAAAGTATTATTCTTATTGCTACCCGGGGTAGCTCCAAAAGCATTTTGTTACTGATCTTGTCAATACCAGGTGCTTTTTTGGAGTTTAAGTCAACAATAGCCTTGTCGATCTCTCGAATCTCAAAACAAAGGGGTTCAACTGCTCTAAAACGGGGTACAACAAGTGGCAACTCCATTATGTCATCTGATAAATTTGGGGAAAACACGTTATTTAGGTGACTAACAAACAGATTCCCCTTTTCGGTATCATTTCTTGCCCAGCCTCCATTTGTATTTCGTAGAGGGGGCCTACTTGTAACTGGTCTTTTTAACTTCTTCGTAGCTCGCCATAGTGAGTAATTCGAATACGGGGTGGCATCTAGGTTTTCCAAATATTCATTCAGTGATTCAGTTTTTTGATACTCTAGTAGCTTATTAAGGCGCTTTTGGCATTCTCTTAGCTTCGATTTGAGTTGAGGGGATCTGTGCAGTTGCCACTCTCTTCGAACTCTTCTTTTTTCAGTCAAGAGCCGTTCGACATCCACAGAACAAATTCTATTATATCTGTTTTGTCGGGGTGTTCGGGTAGCATGTTCAGCAGCAAGTTTTAAACTTTTTTCAAAATTATTGAGAGAGAGATCGATATCTTCTGGTGTTCTCAGCGATATATTTTCCGTGCAATGAGTGCTAATATATTTTTTATATTTCAACCAGTTTATTCTTGTGTTAGATATCGCTGAGATACCAGTGGGGTTTACAATTTCTCGGGGGTTCAATATATTAACAAAATTGGGTGAATGATCTGAAGATAATTCTAATGAAGATTTAACATGAATTAATTCCCTTGGTAAATTCCTCGTGACAGCGAAATCGATAACATCCGGTATTTTATTTGGGTCAGTAGGCCAGTATGTTGGTTCTCCGCTCGAAATAACATTCAAACCCATTTTAGAAATTGTATTAAACAATGCACGACCTTTAGGGGTTATAAGTTGTGATCCCCAGAATGTATGCTTAGCGTTATAATCGCCAGCTGCCAGGAAACGGGGTCCTAGTGATTTATAAAAATTTTCATATTGATTTTCTGAAATTGAAAACCTGGGGGGTGAATATATCGATGAAATCACTAAGTTTCTATAACAATCATCAATACAGATTGTTGTAGCTTGAAGATAATCTTCACGAAGATCACACATTAAGTAGTGTTTGATTCGGGTTTTTATTAAAATGCCGGAGCCTCCACATGCTCTATCTCTTGGATCTTTAGTGTCATGAAAGGCATATCCTTTTATCCTAAATAAGCTTCTGGACGTCAAATGGGTTTCCGAGACTAACATTATATCTAGGTCATGACTTCTAAGAAAATATTCGAGTTCATTTTTGTGTTGGCGTATGCCGTTGGAGTTCCAAAAACTTATTTTTAGGCAGTTCATGGTTTGTTCAGCACAGCCTGCAATAACATAGATTGCATTTTAAGCATTTCTTGCATCATATTGCTCATTGAATTTGTAAAATTATTTACCGATTGAACGAGAGAATCGATTGTAGCTTCTAGCCGGGTAAAATTGAAAGCGGGCATTTGCTCTCTTGCCTCTGGGTTCAAATTGTGATTAAATTTATTTTGGTGTTGATAGTCCTGCGGTAAAGCTTGGTTGTTCTTAAGGATGTTTGCGTACGAGGCTTTATTGTCAGAGGACTGTTGTAACGGGGGGTAATTTACCTTTAGGGTATTTAATGGTTGAACGGGGAAAATTCTCGATTTCTGGCTTAGTGATTTTTTAACGATAGAGTATACAGGACAGCCTCTGTAGTTTGCAGTATGGTTTCCTCCACAATTACTACATTTTTTCAATTTAGAGTCATCTTTAGATTTATTACATTGCGATGAATTGTGTAACTCTCCACAAACAACACATACGGGTGGCAATCTGCAATAAGCCTTGGTATGTATATTAAGAATTGTTGTTCAGTTGCAAAGCAGCTCTGGGTGGATAAACATCTACCGCGTCATCGTCATTATCTCTTAAGGTCGATCAGGCTGTACTTTGTTTTTTTGCCTTCGAGAGTTTTGCGTCTCACTCTCGCATTTGACTAATGTTGTACGCGTCGCATAACTGTACCGCGTTACGGTTCTTCGAGGCTTCGCGTTAACCACATGCATCTATTTTGATTTCTGGAAAATTCTTGATTTATCGTGGTGGAGTACCAAACAAAACTCAATTTGGATTACGAATAGGAGTTGAATTCGAGGACTCCGGCGAAGGTGTGGGTCGAAGGCTGTTCTTTCGGAGGAGGCTCCTCAGGCACAAAGTGCCAGTATTGGTGTTGGCGTTATATTTTGGCCAAATAAATCCTCTTCTATCGGAGGGGTAACTTAAAGACAAACAAACAAGAATTGTTGTTGTTTTTTGTATGGGCAAGTAGTTTAGTTAGTAACAGCAGTAATATAATGATTAACATTGCACAGTGGGTCCAAAAGCAAAATAAATGATAATAAGTCTGGAACTTTGAAACCACTGAACCGATTTAGATGAAACTTGGAACATCGATAGAGGAGGAGTTAGGCTTTCAGAATATTGTCTGTAGCTGCAGCACGGACGCCGCTACAGTGGGCCAAAGTTGACCACCTCGAGCGTGAAAAACATATCGGGGATTATAACTTTTACAAATATAAACCGATTTTAAATATTTTTACATTTTTGAATTTCTTATGCAAGACAAGGAAAAACATGCTTATTGTGCTAAATTATCTCGTACGGTTTAAAAGATATTTAACTTAAAAAAATAAATTTCTTATTTTTGGCCTTGACTTTTTTATGTTTTACATTAAAAGAGGACATATTCATCTTCTTCATACAGTTTAAATCATTAAAATCCGTTAACAACTTTTAGAGATATTGGTGTTTAAAGTTAGACACTTTTGCGATTTTTTTGACTTTTCGAAAAATCAAAATCGTGAATAAATTCGCGAATTTTTCAAAATTCAAAAAAATAAAAATGGAGATAGTTAAATGGCTCCATGGGTTATGCATATGCCAAATATTATTAAAATCGGAAAACATAAAAAATATTTTTTGGCTTTCTCTCATGGAATGAACGATATATATTTTTTAAAGTAAAAGTAAAAATCGGAAATTCATTCTTATTAAAAATAATCATAACGGTATACAGTTTTTGGACCTAAGCAGCTCAAAATGGTGAGTTGGAATCTTCATTCATTTTTTTAAAATTAGCAAAAATAATTAATTAATCCGATCTTAAAGCAGTTTAAAGTGATAAATCGAAATTAAATTGGGATCTGTCGTATTAGAATCCAAAAATAGATTTTCGTTAAATGTTATGTTTGCTGTTTTAACTTGAACCACCAAAATTTTAAGTGTAAAATCAAAATATCGAATAAAGAAAATTATGTTTAAAACATATTCCATATCCAATTTTGTAATATTTATCCCTCAATTGGCGGCTTGTTTTACGTAGTTTTTTTTTAAAGATTCCATCTAGTTTTCTAATTTTAGATTTTTCAAATAAACCTATTTTAATTTCTGTTTTTTGGGGCTTTGAAAGTGCTCTTGAAAAAGTAAAGTTCTATGTGCATTTGTGGCATGGACTTTTGACAAACAACCTTAAGTCGGGCTTTTAATTTTTTTTTTTTTTTTTTTTAAATTAACAATTTATATGAAATTTTTAATTTTTTAATGTCAAAAATATCACCAAAAATAGTAAAATTTAACGATTAAATAATATGAAAATTATGTTATATCAAAATAACACAGAGAAAATTGATGGTGGGTATATAGATTCGGCCGAGCCGAATAAAACATTCGCGCTTGCTTTAAAGATATCTTCACGGAGTTGATTTTAGGATGAAAAACAGGCCCAAAAGCCCAACAGAACTATGTACAGACCTTCCCGAAGTTGACAAATTTTGATTTTAGCCTATATGTTCTAAAATCCCAAAGCCTAGTTCCTCAAACCGAATGCAGTTTCAAAACTTCTAATATGTTCTAAAGAATTTGCCAATGGCTTTTTCCAAACCGGCAATAAATGTGGACTTTAGGGCAAAATTAAAAAATTACATTTTTGGGATTTTTGTCGGTTTTTTGGGAATTGTGGGAATTCTTTTACAAAAATACCTAAAAATTTTCTTCTCCAAATGATAAAGACAAAAATAGCTGAAAATTCTTTAAACGGATTTATGCAAATGCATGTTTTTTTTTTTTTTTTGGAAAATGAAAATTTTAGATAAAATGCCGAAAGTAAAAAAAAACTTCAGTTTTACATAATTACGTGTTAGAATTTAAAGAAATTTTTAAAACTGACAGTAAAATACTTTTTTGCAAAATTTGCAATAAACCAGTCAACCGTAAAAAGAAGTTTCTTGTATATCAGCACATAAATAGCAAAAAAAAAACACCAAGAATGGAAATCGAATCGTTGTTGATGATAAATTCGCAAACAAATTTCAACTTAGATTTAAGTGAAGTTTTTATATCTGCTGCAGCCCTTAAAAAAAAAAAAAAAAAAAAAAAAAAAAAAAACTATCTCATCCAATTTTATTGAATTTCTTAAAGACGTACACAAATGAACATTATCGGCCGGTACATTGTTAATGTAATTGTTGGAGTTTTGGATCACGACGTAGAGTTGAGCAAACGAAAGTTTTTTTAATCATATTGAAGAACTCGAATGTGTGAACCATAAAACAATTGCCCGTACCTTTCATGAGTCAGTTAAATTGTTGGGAGAGGATTTTAATAAAAATAAAATTCTTTTATTTTTATCGGACGCGGCACTATATATTTTAAAATCCGCAAAAGCTATTAAGATTTTTTATCAAAAAATTTTGCATGCAACCTGCTTAGCCCACGCATTATACCGAGTTTCGGAGTACAATAATTTTGATAACATTGATTCACTGATTTCTTAGGGAAAACAGATATATTTGAAAGCTCCTACACGCGTTACAAAATTAAGAGAAAATTATCCCAATTTGCCACTTCCGCCACAACTAGTTATTACGAGATGGGCATCTTGGCTCGATGCTGTCAAATACTACGAACAATATATTGATGATTTCAAAAATGCTGTGGATGAGTTTAATGATAACGACTTTAAAGCTATAAAAGAGTTAAACATCAAGCAATATTCAAAATAAACTCTCATTTGTTTCTTCCAACTATAGATTTCTTTCTGAAACTATTACGAAATTAGAGGGTTTCGAATCATTAAGTACTCAAATCAGTTTAATTGATAGTGCTATTGCAAAAATCGAAGCTGCAGAAGGCCCCGTTGCTGAAAAAAATAAAATTAAAGTTGCAAGCTGTTATTAAAAAAAATCAAACAAGCTCCTATCACTTCTGTTACGTGTTCATTTTCTATGTATAAAATTTTTTTACGCCAAAATAGACAATCATTTACATTTGACAACTTAGTAAAAAAATATGTCTGTGTATATACATAAAAACCTATCTCAATGTCACTAACATAAGTTTAACAAAATGTGATCTGAAGGAGAACAAATTTAAAAAAGTGAAAATAATTTGTATTGATTTTTTAAAACATAGCTTTAACTTTTAAATATACAAAATGTATTGCATATCTTACCTTAAGATTAAGGTTTGGGGTTCGGGAATTCCCGACGAAAAATTTCCGGGAATTTTTTCAAATTTTTTTTTATTATTGAAAAACAATTCATCGATGCACTGGTGAAAAGTCCTATTTGACTACTTTTCACTAGGGAAAAAAACGTTTTATTTTTTCCATTCACATTTCGAATACACCAGTATTTTTACATATTTCTATAATATTTTAAACATTTAATGATGATGTACTATTTTAAAACTTCATTTAAATTTAATTTTTCTCCGAATTTTTTTTTTTTTTTAATATTTTTTGTCAATATCTTCCGATTTTTTCGACATATTAAAGTTGAGTTTGTATCAAATGACTTTATACTATCTTAAAGAAACGATTTTAAATGACCTTAAATATTTTTTATATGAAAAATGTATAAGAATACCGCTACTTTTTCAAAAATTATTACAATTCTACTTTTCAAAAATATTAAAATGTGTAAATATATTTGACTATGAAATTATTTTTCAAAAGTATTCGTCTTGAAATGATTAACACTGTCTTTCAAATGTTAAGTGAAAAATTATTTTTATCAGATTTTCGAACACTAGTTTTTAATTAAATATTAGAAATTTTTCATTCCATAACATCATTTACAAAAACACACATCTATTGAAACAATTTATAAAGAAATCATTGAATTTTTGTTAATTCAAATGTTCTGCAAATTGAATGGAAATATTTTTATTTTTTAAATATAAAATGTTATTTTATTTTTGTTAGCATATATCACCGTTCTCAATTTTTTTAATTGAAACTTTCTTCTTAATAACTAATACAAAATATTTTTTATTTATTTGAATGAATTAAAAAATATTTTCTAAAGCTAATTCGTAATATATTTGAATGGAAGAAAATTTGAATGATTCAGAATATTTATTAAGCTTGAATTGTATAATTGGTAGTGAATTCTTTAAGCAATTAATTCTTGTGAAGTCAAAGAATTTCAGTCTACGAATTAAATTGTTATGAATGCTTTAAATAAATGACTGGGAAAATAAATTTAATTCGATTTTTAAAAGTGAATTAAAGAAACCTTTGGAATATGTCTTACAATAGACACTTATTTTATTTGTATTAATACCAAAAATATTTTCAAATGTATTATGTTGTAAATACCTTCACCACTTTGTATGTTGACGTTTTTTAATTTTTATTTGTAGTCAATTTTGTTAAATTTTTCATTTTATTTTTTTTTTTTTTTAATATTTAAAAAAAAAATTAAAAATGGCATTTAATAATACTTTCCTTAATACATTTTTTGATATGTATTTTAGAAAATGAAACTGGTATTTATACAAAGTATTATAGTGTAGAACCACCTTAACTAATCATAAATTTGATTTATGTTGTTTTATAGTATTGGATAGAAAAAATTACATTATTTATAAAAAATGGCTTTTTTTGTAAATTAAAATTTCTCGGAATTCCCGGGAAATTGAATTTTTTTATTCCTATTTCCCCGGAAACAAAATATCACGGAAATCCCAAACCCTACTTAAGATGGACTGATTTTTGTTTTTTCTTATAAAATAACTTAATTTTTTTTTTTTTTTTTTCTTTTTATTTCATAAATATTAAAAACAAATAAATGCATATTTTTTTAATTTTTTAGGTTATATTTTGAATTGAAGTGCATTTTATAGGCGCATATTTTCCAAAAATAAAGGCATAAAAATCCGCCCCTAGATATCAAATATTTATAGTTTCTCCAATAACCCATTTTTTACAAATATGTTACTTTAATTAAATAAATCAGAAAAACTATGAACTTTTTTTTTTTTTTAATTTATCTATCTAGCTGATAGTAATTCTTAATTGTATATAGTAAGAATGAAGTCACTATATTTTGTAGAACCAAATCTACGCTACTTAAAAATCTAATAGTTCACGAACCTTCGAATATTGGCTAAGAGAACAAAATGTTTATTTAGTTATGACTTTTTAACATCTACAACTGTACAATGCTTTTGGAATATTTTGCGACATACTAGAAAAGAAATTTATTAAAAAAAAAAAATAAAATTAATTAAAATTTTATGTAAATCTAACCAGACGATTAGATGTTACAAATTTATTTCCAAAAAATGTTGATTCTGTCTCACTATGTATTGAAATACAAAATACTTCATAGTACAATATGTAGCCTTGCTTATAGTATATTTTTAAATTTTAATGCATATTTAAAGTGCATGCATATATAAAAGTATATATTAAATGCATGAAAATCCTTGGCCTAACGATCGCAAATGTTACCAAAATTTTCGCATACCTGTTGTTTTATTTATTTCGAAAAAACCTTCCGGATTTCCAGATATTATTTTATATGTTATTAATGTATCAGCACCTTCGTCATCGTCTGTTGCATTTAATAAAATAACTCGTGTTTTTGCAGGACTTCCTTCTTTTATTGAAGGGTAGTATACAGGTTTATCCGTTATTGGCACATTATCATTAACATCTTCAATTTCAATGTAGACCTTTGAAATAATAAAATAAATATAAATATGACAATAATATAGAAATCATATGTCGTTTCAAATATATATACATATCTACCTGTACACAGCTAACTAATGGGACAATTCCTCCATCTTGGGCACATAAAGTAAGCCAGTAAAAATTTTTGGATTCAGCATCCAGATGTGATAATGTTCTTATTGAGCCTGGAAATTATAGAAAAAAAAGTTATATTTCTATTGCATTAAATTGTTTATGACTATTTTTCTTTTTTATCTATTTTCGTTTTCTTTAAAATGTTTAATGTTTATAAACATTTGTACTGGATTTGCGTTCGTGAACACAAAATACAATAATGATAGCTAAAAATGAAATTGAAAAAAGATTCGGCTGTGCCGAATCTTTGATACCCTTCACCATATTACCATATTACCATCTTACTATCTTATCGACTTCATATTACCATATTACCGACAAATAATAAAATTTTCGCCTTAACGTATGCTTTCATATTTTCACATATATAAATCTAAATTTTTTTCAAACTACGAAAATTTGAATATATAAAAAAAAACAATCATAGCAGGCTTTGCTTTTAAAAAATAAACAACAACAACAATTCCATATTTATATATTTTTTTATGTGTGTATATACAAACTGACTGCATATACAAAGAACAACAACAACACTGTTATTCATTATATTACTTCTGTTGCTAACTAAACTATTTGTCTTATAGGCAAAAACGTCACTAATAGTCATTACAATGCTTAATATACATGTTTGTGTATGTATTTATGTATATTCTTAACAGATATGTTTTAGTTTTTAAAAATAAACAACAACAATTCCATAACAACAACAACACTGTTATTCATTATATTACTACTGTTTCTAACTAAACTACTTGTCTATAGTCATTACAATGCTTAATATACATGTTTGTGTGTGTATTTATATTCTTAACAGATTTGTTTTTGGGCCATAACTCTGTTGATTATAAACGAATTTGGTTTATTAAAAAAAACGAAATTTTATAAAAACATTTATGACTGATCTATATAAAAATAAAAATCTGTAGCTTGAACAAGGGCTTCAAAAATAAAAAATTCGTTTTCCCTGATATCTCAGTTATTACTGAACCGATTTATTTCATTTTTTCAGAACAAAAATTCAGAAAATAATTTCTGAGCCCCCTTTAAAAATTCGAAGTCCCTGGTATATACAGAGGCTTCAGAAACTGAAAAACCGGTTCCAAAAACCGGTTTTTAAAGCATATCTCCGCCATTTATAAACCGATCCTGCTGATTCAAAAAACAAAAATTTTATAAAAATATTTGTGACCGATCTGTATAAAAATAAAAATCTATAGCTTAAACCAGGGCTTCAAAAAATAAAAAATGCGTTTTGTCCGATATCTCAGTTATTATTGAACCGATTTATTTCATTTTTTCAGAACAAAAATTCAGAAAAAAATGTCCGAGACTTTTTTGTAAAAACGAAGTCCCTAGTATATACAGATGCTTCAGAAACTGGAAAACCGGTTCTAAAAACCGGTTTTTTTAACATATCTCCGCATTGTATGAACCGATCTTGCTGAATTCCAATAGCAAAATTCTCGAAAGCATTTCCGATCGTTTGATATATATATTATATATGTCAGTTATCGGTGGGCTTCATAAACGCCATTTCAACCGACACACGGACGGACGGACGGTCGGACGGACGGACGGACGGACATGGTCCTATCGTCATCATTTCTTACAAGGATCCCGAAAATGTAAACTTTTTTGCTCTCCGACGAAAATTGTGGGAATTACAAACGGAATGACAAACTTATATATACCCTTTACACCTGTGGTGAAGGGTATAATGAAAAAGTAAAGTGACATTTCATACTGAGCAATTGCTAACTTCATTTGATTTATTTTCTCTTTTAAGTCCAGCACGATCATATATGAGGAGTAGCAAAACAAAACGTACTTTTTTGTTCATTTAAAATTGTTGGAATATTGAGAATTACTTTGTTCAATTGCTTATGAAGCAAAATGAATGTGAAAATAATAAGAATCTGTTTGCTATACTTAAGATGTATTAAAATACAAAAATTCACCATTATAGTATTAAGGATGCACAGTGGTCCCAAAACGAAATTTTTTTGGAAATAATGTATTTTAATGAAATTTCAAATGGACAATCCTAAGGTGTCCTGATTTGGAGGAGGACAGGTTCTTAGCGAGTCTGGGGGAGGACCTCCAAAGTTGGTCACCTCAGGTATGAAAATTGTTTAAAAAATCGCCAAAATTTCATTTATGATTTGATTGATACACTTACATGTGTGGGTTATCTCTTTTACTTTAAGAGATATTTGGACCAAAGTAAAATTTTGACCCATTTTTCTTTAGTTTTTTTTTTTTTAACTTGAGTCCTACAATTTTTCTAAAATATTTTCTGGATTCTGTACAAATTTCTAAACAATTTTCGTGCAAGGATCTATACCTATGTGGTTTAGATAAAAAGGTGTATTATTTTGAGGTAGAAAATTTGATAAAAATTGTAATTTTTTGTGATTTTTTTTCAAAAAGGTGGTAAAATTTTTTCACTTTAAAATCCATTATTTTTAATTTTTTTATGTTGATAGCTTAATTAATGCAGATTTTATTTAAGTTCAAATATAATTTGTAATTCAGCTAGAAATTTGTAATCCTTCAAAACATTTGGAAAACACCTCATTAATAACTAAAATTTCATTGAAATATATTTATCCGTTCAAAAGATACGTAATATTCTTACTTCGAAATACTCAAAATTTCAGTTCGAGGAAAACTTGCTTCAAAAATTGAATTTTTTTAGTAAAATGATCACCCTGTCATTATAAGAGGCGTGGCTTATTAAATATTTTTTGTGTGATTAGCTAACATATGGAGGTAAGTTTCCAAGGTATTATTTTTTTAATTTCAGCTTTGACATTTTTGAGCTCCACAAAAAACTAAAAAAAAAACAAAAATTAAAATTAACGAAATTCTGATAGGGCTATCGGGGAGACTGTTATCCCAACTGCCCTCGGATTTGTTTTACATGCATTTATGTTAAGTATTCTTTTAGAAACATAAAAAAAGTATGGGCCAGAGGAAAATAATGGATTATAAGGACTATCTATGTGCAAAATTTTTTATCAATCAAATCATAAATGAAATTTTGGCAATTTTTCGACCCCCCGTCTTCCAAACTCGCTAAGAACCTGTCCTCCTCTAAATCAATTGGCATGCACCTCAGGATTGTCCATGTGAAATTTTATTCAAATACATCGAGCATTCTAAAGTTACAAAATTATTTCCAAAAAAAATCGTTTTGGGACCATTGTGGGATGTATGAGAAATAAAGATGTTTATTAGAAAAAATCTCGTTTTGTTAAAAAGATAAGAAAAATAACGTCTTGTTAAAAAGATTTTGAAAGTACGTTTCGGTATACACTAGGAAGCATAAATCTGCGTACAAACTATTAAGCAATATCTTTTGTCGTAATTTCTCTATTATATCTTTAAAGATTTTGATTTTTTACAGCTCTATGTAATAGCTTAAATCCTTGACAATAATATAGTAAAAAATTAAGTTTAAAAATATGAATAGATTCGTGGTTTTACAAGAATATTTAAATTAAGGTTCCATAAATATATAGCAAAAGTCTGCGTAAACTATTAAAAAAAGTACTATTTTCCCGGATTTTTTAATTTTGCATGATTGAAATTGTTGGGTTTTAAATTTCTATTGATTACTTAATTATTATTAAAAATTTTGCAATAAAATGCAAGATGTTTTTCGTAATAAATCAGAGAAGAAATTAATTTATCATTACCCTCATTTTTGTAAGGATGCTGAATGAAAGTTCTAGAAATAATTATATAAAACCATTTATCTGTTTAAAGAGAAATTAGTACTTATCAACATAATAGAGTCTCTTTTAATTAAATCACGTTTTGAAAGTATTTAGGACAAAGATTAATGAAAAAATAAATATTCAGGTCATGTTGTACGTCAAAAATCGGAATAAACCGCTATAAAATTTACTCAATTATGAAGATCTACTTAAATTGAAGTGTATTTTTGTTGAGATTGTAAAAAAGATGTCATTAAATGTTAGGCTTTATGCTATAATACCACTAATATAGACTTATGCTTTATTAAAAAATAAAACAAAAAATATGCTCACTGCATAAAAGGAAAAAAATCAATTGAATTTCTAAAAAGGTGTATTCTAAGATGATGCTAAATGTGGTTCTCTCTAAATAAGGCCATAACACAACATAGTAAGAAAATCGGATCATGCTATTAATGAAATAGTCCCATTATAAGAAAACCTGGTTATTTTCTATTCATTTATAATATATAAAAATATTTTTACCGATTTTTTTCACGTATAACATGACCGCATTTAAATTTGTTCATTAATCCATATCGTTAATTTCTCCAAAACGTGATTTAAGTGGAAATAACCCTATTATTTCGATTAATACTAATTTCTCCTTAGGCAGACAAATGGTTTTCTATTAATACATCTGAATGTTTTATTCAGCATCCTTACAAAAATTAAATTCATATTAACAGTAAAGAAAAATGATTTCTTCCTTGATTTATTACGAAAACATCTTTAATTATATTGGAAAATTTATAATAATAATTAAGTAAACAACAGAAATTTAAAACGCAACAAATTTAGTAATCTAAAACTAAAAAATCCTCCAAAAATTTAGATTTTTCAACAATGTACGCAGACTTTTGCTGTATAATTATATGACTTTATTTTAATATTTTTGGATAACCGCGAATCTATTCACTTAACTAAAGTTGATATTTTACTTAAATATTGTTAAGGATTTAAGCTATCATATAGAGCTGTAAAAATTCCAAAAATACAGAAAACTTGCGTCAATAATGTCTTTCATATGTTCGTACGCAGACTTCTGCTTCCTAGTGTATGTATTTTTTAAAAGTTAATATTTTTGTAGAATATCCATAAATATTCGCAATTGCTCACAAAAAAATATACGAATAGTATATAAGTCTAATACCATACCAAAGCGGACAGTAATTAGATTACAAATCTTCGGTTTTGATGAAATTTAATACAGATATTATTTATTGGAAGTGTGCACAAACTTTTTGACTCAGAACCCTTACAGATCCAAAAATATGATGGTATGAAAATGAGAAAAAAATTAAAATTGTCAAACATGTTGATATGCTTTATTGCTCATAACTGAATCATACATAACGTGACCAGACGTCCCGCTTTAGGCGGGATTATCCCGCTTTTTAAACTTCGATCTCGCCTAAAATATTTTTCCCGCTTTTTGTAAAAAATCCCACTTTTTTGACTCTAACAATTACTAAAGGTATTCACCTTAGATATTTGCAACTTCGAAAGACCCTTGCAAAGTAGAAAATTTGCATCGATTTGTGTAAACACAACAACCACATAGAATAAATTTTGCACAACATACTTTGCAAGGATCTGGCAACGTTGCAATGTCTGAGGTGAATACCTTTACTTATTTACGTTTAATATAACATTCTTAGCAATATTTAAGTGTAACTAAAAACAATTTGTATTTTTTTCCACTGGAAATTCTACATATTAATGAATTTGATATAGAGTCATTCCATATAAAACCAACCAGCTGATTTTTTCACCTCTTCCGAATTTGATATTTGGTACAATTATTATTATTGTTAAAACTAAGACTAATTCAAAATTTCAGATAATTTCATCAAGTGGTTCGCGAAATATCGCGGTTTGAAAGTGCAAAATAGCTCAAAATATGTACAAAGTTGCATACACAATTTTTTTTTTTAATAACTCAGAAACTATTGAGAGTCCCATCACTATACTTACAGAGAACATTCAAAATGGTTACATCCTCCACATATATATTTTTCACGAATTTAAAAATACCACTTTTTGAAATACGCGACCGCGAAATTTAATTCACGAATTATCCACCCATAAAATTCAACATAAAAACATGTTTCAGGTATCATTTTAAAGGAATATCTGCCTTAATGAACATTGTAACGTAAATACTTTGGAAGATATTTGTATTTTTAAAAAGACAATTTTCCTTATTTTTGAGATATTATAAATCGCGACCTATCGCGGTAATCAAACTTAAACTCAGCATTTGCGTTACCAGCATCAATATTAATATTCTTGCCGAATTTTATTCCATTCGGATGATTTTTGGAAGAAATTGGCGATTTTTCTATTTTATTACAAACAAAACAATACAAATTGCAATAAATATTTCGTATTTATTATGACATTTGTTGTAATAAATCCTAAAATATTGCGAGTCCCAGAATGCCACTTTCCACGGTTATAGAAAACATTTTCATCATTAACATATATTTTTTTAAAATTTTTAAAAAGAACACTTTTCGAGATATTTACCCGCGAACGAAAAATCGCGAGATATGGACCATTTTGATGTTGAGAAAAAAGTCATGTTATACTTCATATTAAAGGTAATTTTGATACCTTTAATATGAATTCTCAATAAATCTTATATAATAAATACTTCGAAAGATATTTGTAATTTTGTGTATGCCACTTTGTAAATATCATTCAATTCGGAGAGGAAAAGTCGAAAATTGGAATTTTTCGTGTTGGTTTTAAATGGAATGACTCTATAGTTTTAAATATAGTTTTAAACTTTTTATAACGATGATATCCCTACTGAATGATCTTTGTTAAATGTATTTGGTTGTATTTTTGATGATTTCGATGTTGAAAGATCTCCCAAACGATCAAAAGCATATTACGGAGAAAAATATTGACATATTTTTTTTAATATTTAAAAATATATAGTATTATAATACCAGTGATTTAAAAATCTCAAGTGTGATATATTTGGAATAAAAAAGTTTCGAATTTGTTCTAGAAATAGGTTCAAAACTTTAGTTTTTCAAAGAATGTAAGAATAAAATATAAATAAATTTCTGGTGGATGAAAGTTGTTTCTTCAGAGACATTTATAGATGCATTCATATTTATACACTACACCACCATAGGTGGTTCTTATACCCAACACCACCATAAGTGGTTGGGGTACGTAAAGTTTGTAACGCTCAAAAAAACTCATCGGATCCCCCACTTTAAAGTATACCGTTCGACTTAGAATCACTTTCTGAGTCGATTTAACGATATCCGTCCGTCTGTCTGACTGTCTGTCCATGTAAACCTAGTGAGCAAAGTGTTTTCTTGATAAAATTTAGCACGAATAGCTGTTTCGGCAAAAGGACGAACCCTATTGAAATTGGTTATGATCGGTCCATTATTTCGCCTTGTCCTCATACAAACGTCCTTCCGGAATAGCGGTTTATTGGTCATAAATGTTTACATATATCAATATTTTAATGTCCATAACTGACCATAGGTCCAACATAAACCCCTCTACCAGAAATTACATTATCGTGCATAAATACCATACGAATGTTAGTATCAAGTTAATATTCGACACAAATAAGTTTTGTATAAGTAGTACCTAAACCCACTTCCGGGAATCGCCCTAAGTGCATAAAATCGATAAGACCATGTCCGTGCATTTAAATGCATAAGTTATAAAGAAATCATGAAAACATTAATCGCTTTGAACTACTTCATAAAATTTTTGCTGGGTATGTAACTTTGAATAGCAATAGCATTGAGAAGGCTTTGTGAATTTTAATGATTTAAACTGCCTTTGAATTTCACATATGGCGGCTTTACGACGAAAAATAAGAAAGATTTTTTTAAAATGCATTTTAATTCAATTGCATTTTTCAAATGCATTTTTCTTTAAATATGCTTTTAAAAGTTTTTAATTTTTTAACATAATTGAAGAGTTTAAAATCTTTACATTAAAATAAAAGTGTCAAATTTTTGGGACGCGAAAATCCAATATGCATAATCCAATTTTTATAAAAACATGTTCCCAATTTTTCATATAAAAATACAATTTTTTCTTGTTTTTGGAATTTTCTTTAAAATTTGTATAAAAGTTAAGAAAATATAAAGAGTATGCATTCATATCTCTTGAAGTTATTGACGGATTTCTGTAATTTAAAAAGCATTTAAAAGGTCATTGTATTATTTTTGTGTAATTTAGTCAGCACTTTCAAAATATCCTCTTCGGTACATACTATTTTAAAAATATAAATGCAGTTTATAGATGCATTTTTGTTAGTTGGGAAATTATTTAATTTTAATTTTTCAAAAGTATATTTAGAAATGCTTTGTTTATTATAACTTAAAACAATAATTAGTCTAGTACATAAAGGTTTACTATTTTTAACGAATTTTTAAAAAGTAACACAATATATTTTTTTTTTTAAATATGTAATGCTACTCATAATACCAAACAATATAATTTTTATATGAAAAAATTTAAATTAGTTGAAGAAAAGGCAAAATTGTGCACAGTAAATGTGTGCGTAACAAAAATTTGAGATTTTTATTTTAATGCAAAGATTCCATGCTTTCCAAATATGTAAAAAAAATTAAAAAATTTTAATAGCATATTTAAAGAAAAATGCATTTAAAAAATGCAATTGCTTAAAATGCAATTTTAAAAAGTATTTTTTATTTGTAAAATATTCATGTTTAAGCTGATATAATTACAATTCCAACGCCGTTTAAATCATACATTTCCACAAAGCCTTCCCAGAAATATTTTTACTTAAAGTTGTATACTTTCGAGTGAGAAAAAACATGACAGGCGTATAGCAAAATCGAATTCTACATAAAATTCTAAAAAAATTAAGTATGGATCTAAAATGAAAACCTATACCATGTGCATCAAAAATAAAACAAACATTTCGTTGTAGGGTTTATCTGTTTTTGAACCGATTTTATTGGAAAATATGCATCCATCTTTGGGCACTAAAGATGAAAAAAATCTTTCTACTGACGATCTATACCTCTTTTGATTAGCTTTTGATTTTAGGTTTGTGTCCATACAAATAGTTCATTGCCGCTGGTTAACAAAAGCCAGTAGAATATTGCGCTTATATGTTGCAACTAGTTTGCCTTAAACCAATTTAAAAATATTGGCTTTAATAAAATTTTATATTGTCGTGAACAATTGTATGACTAAACTAAACTCAGGGCTTATAACAAGCATCCCATTAATTTAATTGCACAGATTATATGGTCTCTAAAATATGGCTTGAAAAGATGAAACAGAATTAAACCAAACATATATCTGAAAAACTAAAAGCGATAGAACATTTCCAAGGTCATATTCAAACTCAGCATACAAAAAACATTTATTTAGTGTATTTTGGTAAAAAAAAGTCTTAAAGAAAAAACAAATATCTTTTTCTACAGAAAATGCAACTTCTAAAAACTTAAGTAGTATAGGAAATCTGTATTAACATACGGATTTTGGCAAAATTTTCAAAATGGCGCTAGAGATATAACTTTCCAAGACCCAGCAAAAAAGGAACTGAAAAAGAGCTGAAAGTCATGAATTTCACAATGTGTTGGCATTGGAAGGAAGTACTTTCTGATGCAAAAGAGCTGCTGAAGTTCTGTTTTTAACCCATGGATGTCATTGGTATGATGTTCTTCTTTTGTGCTTCTTATTCATTTCTTTTGAAGTACTTCCTTTAAAACTATGTTTATGAAATTTTTTTTACAAAAATTTAGTTTTAGCCTTATTAAAAGATAATAATTTTCTTAGAAATTATTAACCTTTTTCCCAGCTAAAATTTCATTTATTTTCACTATTTTGGAAGTAATTATTAAGAACTTCCAAAAAAGATGTTCTTTTTTGGAAGCTCTTGATCTCTCTTGATATATATATATATATATATATATATATATATATATATATATATATATATATATATATATATATATCGTCCATTCCATGAAAGAACGCCCAAAAATATACCAAGTATCCTCCGATTTTTATAAAATTTTATTCGTATAAGGTCTATGGGTGTCTATAAATATTTCCGTTTTCAGATTCGCTAAATTCAGAAAATTCGCGATTTTATTTCGCTTTTTCACTTTTGAAAAAATCTAAAAAATCTCAAAAGTATAAAACTTTAAGCACAAATATTTCTGGGAAGGCTTTGCAGAAATTTGTGATTTAAACGGCGTTTGTATTGTAATTATGTAAGCTTAAACATGAATATTTTATAAATAAAAAATATTTTTTAAAAATGTATTTTAATGCAATTGCATTTTTCAAATGCATTTTTCTTTAAATATGCTATTCAAATTTTTTAATTTTTTAACATAAATGAAAAGTTTGGAATCTTTACATTAAAATAAAAATCTCAAATTTTTGGGACGCACACATGTACTGTGCATAATTTCCCCTCTTCTTCAACTAATTTAAATTTTTTTATATAAAAATTATATTTTTCTGGTATTATGAGTATCTTTACGTATTTTGTAAAAAAAAATTTATTGTGTTATTTTTTAAAAAATCCTGAAAAATAGTAAAACTTTATGTATCAAACTATTTATTGTTTTAAGTTATAATAAACAAAGCATTTTTAAATACACTTTTGAAAAATTAAAATTTAATAAATTCGCAACTAACAAAAATGCATCTAAAAACTGCATTTATATTTTTAAAATATTTCGGATCGAAGACGTGGTTTTTGAAATGCTGACTAAATTACAAAAAAATATATACAATGGCCTTTTAAATACTTTTTAAATTACAAAAATCCATCAATAACTTCAAGAGATATGAATATTTAAAATTGCATACTTTTTATATTTTGTAAACTTTTATACAAATTTTAAAGAAAATTTCAAAAACAAGAAAAATATTTAATTTTATATGAAAAATTTTAAACAAGTTTTTATAAAAATTGGATTATGCATATAAGATTTTCGCGTCCCAAAAATTTAACACTTTTATTTTAATGTAAAGATTCCAAACTTTTCATTTATATTAAAATATTAAAAAATTTGAATAGCATATATAAAGAAAAATGCATTTGAAAAATGCAATTGCATTAAAATGCATTTTTTAAAAAATCTTTCTTATTTTTAAAGCGTACGTCGAAAAGCCGCCATATGCGAAATTTTAAGACCGTTTAAATCATTAAAATTCACAAAGTCTTTCCAGAGATATTGCTATTCAAAGTTACATACTTTTGAAATTTTTTTGGTTTTTGAGAAAATTAAAAAGCGGAATTAAATCGCGAGTTTTTGCAATTTCACAAAACTGAAAACTGAAATTGATAAAAGGCTTAATGGAGTTTATGTATACAAATTTTTATCGAAATTGAAAGCCATCAAGTAAAAAAATATACTTTTTCGGGCGTTCTTTCCTGGAATGGTCGATATATATACAGTGCTGTGCAAAATAATAGACTTATTTTTATTTGGTAAATATTTTCCATTATGAATGATATTTAAATTTATTTTTTATTTATTTAAGAACTGTACTAAAAGATACACCAACCACAAATGTTTTTGTTTTTTTATGACTTTATTTAAATAAAAAATAAAAAAAAAAACATTTTCCTACGATTCAAAATAATAAACTTATTCAATATTTCTTAAACAAATATATATTTTTCGAAAGTGACATCTATGGGCCCTAATAGTACTCTTTAGTAGCTATCTAAATCCGGTTTCAGAATTCGTAAACCGCTAAATTTAACAATTTTATCGATCAACAACCTTTTTTCACCTTTTGGCCACTTTTTCAACTTTGGTACTGAATACCCTACAAACGTTTAATTTTTCGAAAGTGACTTCTATGGGCTCTAATAGTACTCTTTAGTAGCTATCTAAATCCGTTTTCAGAATTCGTAAACCGCTAAATTTAACAATTTTATCGATCAACAACCTTTTTTCACCTTTTGGCCACATTTTCAACTTTGGTACTGAATACCCTACAAACGTCTAATTTTTCTAAAGTGGCATTCATGGGTCCTAATAGTACTTTTTACTAGCTATCCAAATCCGTTTTCGCTAAATTTACTTATTTTCTGCGAAGTAAATCTTTAATAAAAAGTAATTTTTCATAACTCAATATTTCGTTAACTAATATTATTTCGAAAATGACCAACATTGAATTAGGTTCTTGAGGTATTTTTCTGTTCAATACCGTTTAAAAAACTGAAATTGCTGAAACATATGCATATTTTTGACATGATTTGTTTAAATTTTTTGTTATTGTTTTCGTGTCACGTGCAAAAAGAGCAAAAATTAAATTGAAAAAAGATTCGGCTGTGCCGAATCTTTGATACCCTTCACCATATTACCATCTTACTATCTTATCGACATCATATTACCATATTACCGACAAATAATAAAATTTTCGCCTTAACGTATGCTTTCATATTTTCACATATATAAATCTAAATTTTTTTCAAACTACAAAAATTTGAATATGAAAAAAAAAAAACAATCATAGCAGGCTTTGCTTTTAAAAAATAAACAACAACAATTCCATATTTATTTATTTTTTTATGTGTGTATATACAAACTGACTGCATATACAAAGAACAACAACAACACTGTTGTTCATTATATTACTTCTGTTGCTAACTAAACTACTTGTCTTATAGGCAAAAACGTCACTAATAGTCATTACAATGCTTAATATACATGTTTGTGTATGTATTTATGGATATTCTTAACAGATATGTTTTAGTTTTAAAAAATAAACAACAACAATTCCATATCTATTTATTTTTGTACAGACTGCATATATAAAGAACAACAACAACAATGTTATTCATTACATTACTGCTGTTTCTAACTATACTACTTGTCTATACAAAAAACAAAAAACGTCACTAATAGTCATTACAATGCTTAATATACATGTTTGTGTGTGTATTTATATTCTTAACAGATTTGTTTTTGGTCCATAACTCTGTTGATTCTGAACGAATTTGGTTTATTAAAAAAACGAAATTTTATAAAAACATTTATGACTGATCTATATAAAAATAAAAATCTGTAGCTTGAACAAGGGCTTCAAAAATAAAAAAATCGTTTTCCCCGATATCTCAGTTATTACTGAACCGATTTATTTCATTTTTTCAGAACAAAAATTCAGAAAATAATTCCCGAGCCCCCTTTAAAAATTCGAAGTCCCTGGTATATGCAGAGGCTTCAGAAACTGAAAAACCGGTTTCAAAAACCGGTTTTTTTAATATATCTCCGAAATTTTAAAAAAATATTTGTGACCGATCTGTATAAAAATAAAAATCTATAGCTTAAACCAGGGCTTCAAAAAAATAAAAAATGCGTTTTGTCCGATATCTCAGTTATTATTGAACCGATTTATTTCATTTTTTCAGAACAAAAATTCAGAAAAAAATGTCCGAGACTTCTTTGTAAAAACGAAGTCCCTAGTATATACAGAGGCTTCAGAAACTGGAAAACCGGTTCTAAAAACCGGTTTTTTTTAATATATCTCCGCATTGTATGAACCGATCTTGCTGAATTCCAATAGCAAAATTCTCGAAAGCATTTCCGATCGTTTGATATATACGGACGGACGAACATGGTTCTATCGTCATCATTTCTTACAAGGATCCCGAAAATGTCAACTTTTTTGCTCTCCGACGAAAATTGTGGGAATTACAAACGGAATGACAAACTTATATATACCCTTTACACCTTTGGTGAAGGGTATAAAAATGTTGCTAAATCAACCGCTGTTAAATTCTTGTTTTTTTCACACGCGTTCAATTTCGTGGTTTATCAGGCAGTCAAACTGATTTAAAATTTTACATAAACATAGTCAACATGGGTATCAAAATTCTTCTTTTGATAAGAGCTACCAATTGAAATTAAAATATTTACAAAAATTGCAATAGTTAGAATGAAATCAATAAATAATATTAACAGTGAATGCAAAAATCCGTAAAGGACTAAAAATATGACAATTTTATGTATTGAAAACGTTTATTGACTGTAAAACGTTATACAATATAATAAATTGCGGGTTTATTCCCAGCAGTCTTTGAAAGAGACCCATGATTCTAATGAAATTATTCAAATAACAGGTAAAATAATAGTTATGACTCTTTAAATAATTCAGTTAAGATTGAACAGGCTGTACGGTTAAATCGCACAAGTTTTGCGCATAAATTGAATCACAATAACATTTTTATAAAACATAACTTCAGTTTTTACATTTTCCGTTGATGTTTTTTGTTTCTATTTTAACATTTTTGTAATTTCCGTTAATGTGTTCACTTAAACAGTTAGTTCTTATCAAAAGAAGAATTTTTATACCTATATTGGCCATGTTTTTATAAAATTTTAAATCAGATTGTTTGTGTGATAAACCACGAAATTTAAAGAATTTTAAAACAAATATTAAACAGATACCAAAAACTCATGTCCAAAGGCAGGTAGAAATGTATTAATTTGAATTTTCAATAAAAGTAACAATGTTTCATGGAATAAAAAAAATATTGAGGTCACTCTTAAATATGTTTTATATACCAATGGAAGCACGTTCCAAATAGCTTTTAAATGATACCACATTTTCAATATGTTGCTTTGGGAGAAAATACAAAAAAGACCTTATTGAGAAATGGTCCAGCTCACGAACGGTCAGCAGTAGAACCGTAACATCAGAAAACATATCAGAGCAAATTTTGCGGGGGGTAACCAAGTCACTTTTTTGAATGAGTCGCCTTTATGAGCACTATTCAACCCGCTTAAAATTATCGTGTTGCAATTAGGGTGTCCGAAAAATTTAAGTTTTAAAAATATATTTTTCTATAAATACTATGAAAATATACCATTTGCTTAAAAATATAACGCAAAAATTTTTACTTTAACACTTTTCGCTTTAAAGTTATAAGACATTAAAATTTTCATATAATAGCAAAAAAAATGTATTTCAACCAAAATAAAAAATATTGAATATTGTAAAAAAAAAATGCAAAGGCTACTGTGAATTATAATGAGCATGCTTTAAAATTTTGTAATAACAATTATTTTTTGAGATAATTATTTATAGTTATTATTTAAAAAGTTCTTAGCCTTATAACTCTAAAGCGAAAAGCCGTAGCTTAATCACTTTCTGAGTCGATTTAACGATATCCATTCGTTTAATCGGCTAGCTGGCTATCCATGTAAAGCTTGTGCACAAAGAACAGGTCGAAATTTTGAAGATAATTTGATAAAATTTGGTACACATGATTCTTTTTTTTTTTTTTTCTTTTTTGCACAAAGACGAAGCCTTTTTGGTCAGGATGGGCTCATTATATCGCCATTTTTTAAAGCAAATAGTATATTTTCATTGTATTTATAAACAAATATATTTTTAAAACTTTTTTGAAAAAAGTAAATTATTCGGACACCCTAATTGGAACACGATTCATATTAAGTGGGTTGAATAGTGCTCATTCTTACTAAAATTTTATGTAGAATTGGTGTATAAAAGAATTTTTTTTAAAAATCAATTTGATTCGTCTCTGCGTAAAATGGCGCTCAAAATGCGCATTTTTAGCAGAAGATATGCGGGGGAAGGAGTTGGAATTTTAAAAAACAAAATACGCCATTATTTTTACTGATGCAAAAACCTTCTAAAAAGATATGATATCCAAATATCAAAAGAAGTTATTATTTTCGAAACGAACGAATATATATATATATATATATATATATATATATATATATATATATATATATATATATATATATATACTGTAAGTAGCCCAAATGAGTTCATGATTGCAATTTGTGCATAGTAAAGCAAATTCGAATTTTTTTTTTTAATTTATTTTATGTTCAGTATTTAATAAAATAATTTATAATTTACAAATAAAAGCATTAAGCTCTACGAAAAAATCCGACAAAACGAAAACAACTCGCATGTACTCAATTTTGCACCTAAGGGATTTTATAGTATTATTAAAATATTTTTTTTACAACAATAAAAATATTTTAATATAATATAGTGTATTTTATAGATAAGGTTCAGTAGATTATTATACCATTTTTAGAATTTAAAATGAATTTCTGAATAACTTGAAAAACCGGTAAAATCTTCATACATCATAAGTAATGGAAAAAGTCATATAAAAGTAAAATAACAAGATTTTATGAGTTGTACACATTTTAAAAACTTCATAGGATCTACAATTTTTATCCGATTTTAACAAGCAATACCTTTTTGTTTTACCAATGAAGTATAGAATTAGATTACGTGTTAAAAGAATTATGTCTTTTAATAAAGTGTGGGTCAAAAATATATATAAATTCAAAATAATAGAAGAAAAAATTCTAAAACTGAATTTGTGTCTTAAATATTCAACATAGTTTTGTTGTTCATTTAAATGAGTATATACCTTTTAAAAAGGATAATTTCTTGTCTTTCTAATACAGTTTAAAAAAATTTAATTTGGTCAACTGGAATTCTAGATATAAAATTTTAAAACCGCGAAGTCCGAAAATGGGGTCCTTCGGATATAGCTCCCGATTTTAAAGGTATATTTAAAATTATAAAAATGGTATAATAATCTACTGACCCTTATCTATAAACTGCACTATATTATATTCAAATATTTTTAAACATAAAAAGACATAAATCTTTGAGCTAAACAGACGTGTTTTATTTTTACTCCGAATTAAATCGTTATTTTAATGATAATATCGGTCAAAAATATAAATTATAACCGTTCAATACATATTACGCGAATGGACGCGTTTATTTTTATAAAATATTTTAAATAAAAAATAGAATAAAGACCTATTTAAATTGAAAAAGAAATTAAATATAATCTGTGCCATTTATTTCATATTTCTTTGTGTGGTTATTTATGTAATCTTAATTAAAATAAAGAGCACAAGTGTTAATAAAAGTATTTGCATACACTCTTTATGAGTCTCTTAAACGCAAATGCTAATGAGCGAAGGCTTAGTGTAAACGGCAGAAATGCATATGTTACTGTGAATGTTGATGATAATTTAATAAATAAAACAAATAAAAGAACTGATGACAGCTTGTATTTTACCGCCAAGCCAGTCAATCGTGCTCGCTCCTGCTCCCCCGCTTTGTTGACAATTAATAATTGTTCAACAAAAGAAAGCAACTCAGCTGTTGATAGAAAGTTGCCAGAAAACATTAATATTTTATCTGCGCCTGAAGTTATGCTAGGTAAATCAACTTCAGAAAAGAAATCATTCACAGTAAGTACAGAAACAATTAACCCTTCAACTGGTGCTATACCCAAGATTGGGCACCCTTTAATTAGTGACCAAAAATCCCAAATTCAAGTTGGAATGGATCGATACATTACAGTTTTAAAACGTGGACGAAGCCCTAAGTCCTCGAAAATAGCACCCTTGGCAAAATTATCTAAAGATAGTAACTTTGATAGACCGAACAATGAAAATCGTTTTTCTATTTTGCAATGTGAAGGCAATGAGCCCGCTAATATAATTAGGCCAGCCAAACCACCACCAATTTATTTAAGAGAAATTAACTCGAACACTTTGGTTCGAAATTTGATTTCATTGATAGGTGAAAACTCCTTTTATGTCACCCCCATTAGAAGAGGTACAATTCATGAGACCAAAATACAGGTAAATAGTGAAAACGATTATCGTAAGGTTGTGACAGATTTCGAAACCCATAAGAAAAGCTTTTATACTTATCAACTGAAAGGTAGCAAGGGTCTACAGATTGTTATAAAGGGTGTTGACTCTAGTGTCGAACCTGCTGAAATCAAGAAAAGCTTGGAGGACAAAGGCTTCAAGATAAAAAATGTTATAAACATTCGAAATCGGGAGAAAATTCCTCAACCGCTCTTTCGTGTGGAATTAGAACCCGGCGATATGAAACTGAAAAAAATGAAACTCACCCTATTTATAACATAAAATATTTATTACACCGCAAAATCACTGTAGAAGAACCACATAAACGATCGGGCCCAGTCCAATGTATAAATTGTCAAGAATATGGTCATACCAAGGCTTATTGCAGATTGCCACCCGTATGTGTTGTTTGTGGAGAGTTACACAATTCATCGCAATGTAATAAATCTAAAGATGACTCTAAATTGAAAAAATGTAGTAATTGTGGAGGAAACCATACTGCAAACTACAGAGGCTGTCCTGTATACTCTATCGTTAAAAAATCACTAAGCCAGAAATCGAGAATTTTCCCCGTTCAACCATTAAATACCCTAAAGGTAAATTACCCCCCGTTACAACAGTCCTCTGACAATAAAGCCTCGTACGCAAACATCCTTAAGAACAACCAAGCTTTACCGCAGGACTATCAACACCAAAATAAATTTAATCACAATTTGAACCCAGAGGCAAGAGAGCAAATGCCCGCTTTCAATTTTACCCGGCTAGAAGCTACAATCGATTCTCTCGTTCAATCGGTAAATAATTTTACAAATTCAATGAGCAATATGATGCAAGAAATGCTTAAAATGCAATCTATGTTATTGCAGGCTGTGCTGAACAAACCATGAACTGCCTAAAAATAAGTTTTTGGAACTCCAACGGCATACGCCAACACAAAAATGAACTCGAATATTTTCTTAGAAGTCATGACCTAGATATAATGTTAGTCTCGGAAACCCATTTGACGTCCAGAAGCTTATTTAGGATAAAAGGATATGCCTTTCATGACACTAAAGATCCAAGAGATAGAGCATGTGGAGGCTCCGGCATTTTAATAAAAACCCGAATCAAACACTACTTAATGTGTGATCTTCGTGAAGATTATCTTCAAGCTACAACAATCTGTATTGATGATTGTTATAGAAACTTAGTGATTTCATCGATATATTCACCCCCCAGGTTTTCAATTTCAGAAAATCAATATGAAAATTTTTATAAATCACTAGGACCCCGTTTCCTGGCAGCTGGCGATTATAACGCTAAGCATACATTCTGGGGATCACGACTTATAACCCCTAAAGGTCGTGCATTGTTTAATACAATTTCTAAAATGGGTTTGAATGTTATTTCGAGCGGAGAACCAACATACTGGCCTACTGACCCAAATAAAATACCGGATGTTATCGATTTCGCTGTCACGAGGAATTTACCAAGGGAATTAATTCATGTTAAATCTTCATTAGAATTATCTTCAGATCATTCACCCAATTTTGTTACTATATTGAACCCCCGAGAAATTGTAAACCCCACTGGTATCTCAGCGATATCTAACACAAGAATAAACTGGTTGAAATATAAAAAATATATTAGCACTCATTGCACGGAAAATATATAACACCAGAAGATATCGATCTCTCTCTCAATAATTTTGAAAAAAGTTTAAAACTTGCTGCTGAACATGCTACCCGAACACCCCGACAAAACAGATATAATAGAATTTGTTCTGTGGATGTCGAACGGCTCTTGACTGAAAAAAGAAGAGTTCGAAGAGAGTGGCAACTGCACAGATCCCCTCAACTCAAATCGAAGCTAAGAGAATGCCAAAAGCGCCTTAATAAGCTACTAGAGTATCAAAAAACTGAATCACTGAATGAATATTTGGAAAACCTAGATGCCACCCCGTATTCGAATTACTCACTATGGCGAGCTACGAAGAAGTTAAAAAGACCAGTTACAAGTAGGCCCCCTCTACGAAATACAAATGGAGGCTGGGCAAGAAATGATACCGAAAAGGGGAATCTGTTTGTTAGTCACCTAAATAACGTGTTTTCCCCAAATTTATCAGATGACATAATGGAGTTGCCACTTGTTGTACCACGTTTTAGAGCAGTTGAACCCCTTTGTTTTGAGATTCGAGAGATCGACAAGGCTATTGTTGACTTAAACTCCAAAAAAGCACCTGGTATTGACAAGATCAGTAACAAAATGCTTTTGGAGCTACCCCGGGTAGCAATAAGAATAATACTTTTTATTTTTAATGCTATATTACGCCTTGAATATTATCCACCAGAATGGAAGGTCTCATTGGTTACAATGATACCTAAGCCCGGAAAAGATCACACTAAAGTAGAATCGTATAGGCCTATTAGCCTGTTGTCGAATATATCAAAGCTATTTGAGAAGCTATTAATGAAAAAATTGAAACCGATAGTATTAGATAGTATTCCAACACATCAACTTGGTTTTAGAGAAAAACATAGCACCATAGAACAAACTCACAGGCTTATAAATATTATATCTAAGACATTTGAAGAAAAGAAATATTGCTCTGCTCTCTTCATTGACGTTTCTCAAGCCTTCGATAAAGTATGGCACGAAGGATTATTATTTAAAATTAAACAATATTTACCCACAAATACGCATAAGCTGCTAGAAAGCTATTTAACTCATCGAAAGTTTGTTCTTAAAGAGGGAGACTTTATAAGCTCTCCGCAGTCCATTGGAGCAGGTGTACCCCAAGGCAGTATACTGGGTCCCTTTTTATATTTAATATACACTTCTGATATGCCAACTAATAGTCGTACCCATATATCAACATTTGCAGATGACACAGCAATTCTAGGCGTTCATGAAAACCCCCAAGAAGCATCTAAACTCTTGCAGGATCATATACTATTTTTAGAAAAATGGTTGAAGCAATGGAGAATAAAAGTGAATGAACAGAAATGTATACATATTACATTCACATTGCGGAGAGATTCGTGCCCCCCAATCCTGATAAATAATCAGATTATACCTCAACAAACGGAAGTAAAATACCTTGGTATGCATCTAGATCGACGTCTTATGTGGAAATCACATATAGATAAAAAATTAACCCAAATGAAGTTGAAATCACTTCAGATTAACTGGCTAATTGGTAGAAATTCTAAATTAAGTCTGGACTGCAAACTGTTGATCTATAACTCAATTATAATGCCAATATGGTGCTATGGTATCCAACTATGGGGCACGGCCTCAGCTTCAAATGTTGAAAAAATTCAAAGATTCCAAAATAAAATACTTCGAATGATAACCGCAGCACCCTGGTATATAAAAAATGATAATATTCACAAGGACCTCAATGTTCCTATTGTTAAAGATGAAATAAGAAAACACGCAGAATCGTATTTGAGGAAGCTTGAAGTACATCCTAACCCACTTGCTCGAAACATAATAAGAAGCGATGGCTACAACCGTTTGAGAAGAAGGAACACAACAGACCTCCGCCTAAGCTAAACTCTTTGATTACATATAGTTTTTCGTCCGACAGTGGTTGGACTTAATATAAATTAAGATTTAGAGTTAAGATTTGTATACTTATTGTTAGTTCACTTAATTTAGTGAAGATTCAATAAATAAATTTAGATAAAAAAAAAAAAAAAAAAAAATTATTATAAAAAATATTTTAAAAATACTATAAAATCCCTCAGGTTCAAAATTGAGTATATGCGAGTTGTTTTCTTTTTGTCTGATTTTTGCGTAGCTTGATGCTTTTATTTTTAAATGATAGATTATTTTATTAAATACTAAACATAAAATAAATTAAAGAAAAAAATTTTGGATTTTCTTTACTATTTTTATTTTTATGCAACGACAAGTGCACAAATTACAAGCATGTACTAATTTGTGCTACCTACTGTATATATATTAGGGTGGCCCTCTTTTATATAGAAGAAAATAAAGGTATTTAAATTTTTAGTCTCACCCCTAGAAATGTTCGAATGCCCCAAAAACCATAAAATTTAAAGTTTTAGATTGATTGGAACAAATTTAAAGGTGGCTAAAAGCGATCAAAATATTAAAAATTTTAGTTTTTTATTCTGTTCAACCACTATGCAACAAATTGATGATCATCGCGTGGTGGCGGAATCATTCCGATTGCAATTGATAGCTCTTGATATGTGTATTAAACCCTCCAAAGCATTTTTCCCTGGTAGGCAAAATTTTTATTTTATGACCACTTAAACTTTTTTATTTTTGCACCAAAGTAGTTTTAGATAAATAGAAAAAAATAATATAAATACACCCAGAGAAATATCAATCACATACGTGTTGAAAACGATACCATTCTGTGTCAATAGTGAATCTACACAGTATGTGTTTAAATTAAACACTGCGTGTTCAATTCTTACTGAAAATCGATACCTAATTGTCACCAAGTTGAAACCATTTCGGTATCAAATTTTTAATTTACATATGTTTTGTATTAAATTTGTTAACGAAAGGTATTAAAAATCTGTTACCGTAAATTACCAATGTGACCACAACCGTTGTTGATTTTGAATCGAATTTTTTCCCTTAGTGTATAGTTCCAAGCTAAAATATTTAAACATAAATGTTTGGAACATTTAAATGGCAATATTTCATTAGAACCTTCTTTTCATCTATCTCTGATTATATGGGGTCATTTCTAGAAATGAAATTGATGAAATTTTTATTAATTTTGTTTCCGATTTGTACAAAACTTTTAATTTTACGTTATATTTCATTGCCTAGTTTAAGGAGTTTATATAAGAAATGTGGGAAAATTTCATAATTTGCTTTTTTTAACAACATATGATAAGTCGGATGAATTTTTTATCTTTGGAGACCTCTAGTAAAATTTGAAGAAGAAAATATCTGTAGAACATTTTAACCTATTAAACTCATGTTTATATTGAATTTCATGTCATTTCCTTAAAACGTACTAAAAAAGACCCCTTATAAGGTAAGATAAATTAATATATTCTAATGAAATATTCCCCGTTAAATGCTCTAAACATTTATGAAAAATTATTTTAGTTTCGAACTATATTGATATTATTTTTTTCGATTCATCAGTAACTACCTTGGTTGAAAAATAACAGTTTAAGTGGTCATAAAACAAAAATTTTGCCTACCAGCGAAAAAATCTTTGATGGGTTTATTGCACATATCAAGAGCTATCAATTGCAATAGGAATGTTTCCGCCCGAAAATACTGTTGCATAGTGTAATTCATTAGAACTTAAATTTTACTCGTTTTCATCTTTTTGAATTACTCAGTTTATTACCAATCAATTTACGTAAAACGCGTAGTTTTCGACCAAATAACCAAAGTAAGATAAGATTTCATCCTAAACTTTAGGGAGAGAAACGAAATTCGGCATATAGTTTTGTCTAGGTACACATCTGCTCAAAATAATAGATATACCTAGTGGAATGATATTAAAGTGACGATAATTCTTCAGAAATACTTCGATTTTTTTTCTTTTAGTAAACAATTTGATCTGACAATGATACTTTAATGAAAAATATGGCAAAAATTAATTTACACATACGTTTTCGATTTAAGTACCAAAAATTGTTGCTCATAATAATACAGTTAATTTATTTCTAATTTTTTTTATACTAAATAGAATTCTATTGTACTTTTTTTATTATTTTTTCATAATCAGTGCACCAAATAGGAGAGAAAAATGGTTCAAAACAAGCGAAAACTGCAAATTCGTTGCTTGAAATAGCAAGAAAACATCTATATTTTGCTCAAAATGCATTATATAAAAAATAAATGACATAAACTTTTTAGACCTCTTAAAGGACCTCTGAAACGGAAAGAAGTATTACTGTATAGGCAAAAAAGGGACCCCTTTATTTCTTTGAAGGCTATTTCCGCCATCATTTTTAATGAAGTAGGTCCGCAAACAGTTTGGCTTCGTCGTCTGCAAAACAAATTTCCGGAAAAAATTACCAGAAAAGTTCTATAAATTCGTATACAAAATTGTAAGATACTGTTAAAACTTCTAAAAATAAATTTACTTTAGTCCGAATTTACACGCGGAAAAAATAGAGAGACGTAATATTTTTTTGGCTAAATGAAAACCAATTTGTTTGGAAACAACTTCCGAAGAAGTATCCGCCGCCCTGTAGCAAGGAAATTCTATATTAAATTCACAAATATGACTGCTTCAGAGCGATGTAAAAATATAATGGTTTGGGAATGATTTTAATTGATTTCAAATGGTCCTATTTATCATATTGATAAATACAATAAATGTATATGGGTACTGGGATATATTGGTATATAGCACAAAACGAGGACGAACTCTTTTCGAACCTGTTCCATCAAAATATTTCAGCTGAAATAGCCTTCAGAGGTTTGAAGGAGTAATTTTTTGCCTATAAAATAATCCTTCTATCTGATTTTGGGGTTATTTTATGAGGTCTATTACAATTTTCAATCGTACAAAAGCATTTTATAGATAACGTAGATATTTTCCTAAGCCCCTACTTGCAAGAACTTAGGGAAATGTAGACTATCCATCTAATGTGGTTACTGCAATTTAATGATCAATTGTTAAAAACATCATACACCACCATATTCGGATATTATGCATTTGTGCTTATAATTGTAACGCACAATAGATCTTCGGATCCCCACTTTAAAGTATTATGTTCTACTCAAAATCATTGCCTTTGTCGTTTTAACGATGTCCGAAAAAAGCACAGATCTCAATTTTGAAGATCTTAATGAAATTTGGTTGTTTATGAAAAAATCAAAGTTTTATTCTTAATACCTAAAAATAATGTTTTTTTTTATTAAAAAATATTTATATTTTCACATTAATTAATTTAATTTAATAATTTTTATGTATCCCTTATTATCCGCCAATTAATTTAATCATGAGCAGTGTTGCCCGTTTAGTCTTTTTAAGGCTAAATCTAGCCTTTTTTTATTGCTTTTAGCCTCAAAATTTTCGTTTTAGCTTCTAGCCTTTTTTTTAGTATTTTTATTGTTTGTTAAAAATTTTGCTAAAATTTTTAGTATTTCAACAAAGAAGATAATAATTTCTTATTTGTTTTTACTAATTTAGTTTTTACAGAACCATGCTTTAAACCTTTTTGTGTATTAATTCGCACAAAAAATCTTGATTATTTATATGTAGAACAAATTTTCGTCTGCGGCGCTTCATACTCAAAATCAAATATTCCAACTCATAGTATGGACTTATTTTATTAATTCTTATAACTATTTTTTAATAAAATTCATTAACCATATAAACTCTTCATGAATATAACTTTACAAAATTATTATAAAAGCAAAAAAAAATCACCAAAAATTTGGAAAATTCAAAAATTATGAAAAATCATTTTAAACAAATTAAATAATTTTTCATATGAAATATAAGCCAAAGTTGTCGATTTTTCATTGGGTAGCTCTGTTAACAGTCGTTCTTGTTTTATTTATAAACTTATTAGAAAACAATAATAAGTTTTAAAATAAAAAATTTTAGCTTTTTTCGGGCTTTATTTTTTGGGGCATTTAGTCCTTCTGACCTTTTCGGACCTCCTAGCAACACTGATAATGAGGTTTCTTATATTATTTGCCTATAATATTTTCCACTTTTAAGATATAAAATGTTTTTTTTTTTTTATTTATTTAGTCAAGTTTTAAAACAAAGTACATGAGTTATAATCTTGTTATTAAAATATATTTCAGCAAAAAATTGTATATAAAAATTATAAATTAACAGTTAAATATAAGATTACAATAATTAAAGGAAAAAAATGTGGAAAAACCTTTGTTTATTATCTGGATTTGAGCTGTATCAGCCGTATATCATGATTTTATCATTGACACTTTTTTATTTAACTAAAGTTAACTATCAGGTGTCCTCTGATAGATTTCTAATCAAATCGTACTCAGAATTCTGGCATTTATTTAAAAATGTCACATTCTGAGTGTCAATTATTTCCCTTATAGTTGGGTGTGAATATCTCGTGTGGAGGTCTCGTGTTCTGTACAAACGAGGGAGTTTATAAATCATTTTCAGAGCTTTGTTTTGAACTACTTGCATCTTCTTGATATGCGTTTTTGCAGCTTTTCCCCATATGGAACATCAATAGAGTAGAATAGGTCTAATTACTGTTTTGTATATAATTATCTTGTTGTCCGAGTTAAGCTTTGATCTTTTATTTAGTAAAGGATAAAGAGCTCTAAAACAATTTGTGGCTTTATCTACGGCGTGTTCTATTTGGTTAACAAATGTTAGTTTTTTATCTAATTTTACTCCGAGATATTTTACAGTATCACTAAATGGTATAACCGCATTTTCGCTACGAAGGCTGATGGTAGGAACTCGTTTTGGTGATTTATTAAAGGGAAACAGTATAACTTGAGTTTTGTCTGTATTAATTTTAATTTTTCACTTTTAATAGTATTTTATACAATGTTGGAGACTTTTTTTAAGTTTCATCACTACAACATTTGAAAGTTTGCCTTTAACTATCATAGCCATATCATCGGCGTACAGCGCTATATCTGTCCCTTTTCTGGGAACATAGTCGGAAATGTATAGTGAGTATAAAGTAGGAGAAAGTACAGTTCCTTGAGGAACTCCTGCGGGGATTTTCCTCGCTGAAGATAAGGAATTGTTTATGTTAACTTTAAGGAATCTATCTGTTAAAAACGACTTAATTATTTTTATAATATATAAGGGAAAGTTGATTTTTTTCAAATGCTTCTTCTGTGTCCATAAGTACAATGCCGGTTGATAACCTGTGACATTTGTTTTTACGAATCACATTTATAATTCTCTTAATTTGGTGGACTATTGAATGTTGTTGACGAAAACCATACTGTTCTTTATAAATTAGATTATTATTTTCAATGAAAACATTTATTCTTGAGAGAATCATTCTTTCAAATATTTTATCAATAGAGCTTAATAGGCTTAATGGCCTATAGCTGCTAGCAAGTCTAGGATCTTTTCCCCGTTTATGTATTGCAATGACCTGTAGTTACCTGGAAAATAACCTGTTTTTAAACACGCATTAAATATGTTTGTTAGAAAGGCATAAGCAATGTCTGGTAATTTTTTTTTAAATATATTCAGTAATCCATTGAATCCAGGAGCTTCGTTGTTTCTTAACTTCATAACTTGATATTTAACTTCTTCAACTGTTATTAGAATTTCAGCTTCTAGATTTGGAATTTAGTCATTATTTAATTCGCTAATGGTTTTTGTTACGATTTTATCGACACTGTGGTGTATATTTGCTGTTATTTTATGAGCACTTTCGAAGTGATTTATCAACATCATCATCAAAGTATTCATCGTTATGTTTAATAGTTGATATTTTGTTACATTTTTTCCCTTTTATCGCTTTAGTTATGTGCCAGAATTTTTTTGATCCAGTTGGGAGATTGGATAAAAACTGATTCCAATTCTCATTCCTGTCTTTCCATACATTTTTTCAATGAGTTTGTTTAACTGTTTAATAATAGCCTGTAGTGTAAGTTTTAATGTGTTGCTATTTGTTCTTTGTAACTGTCGTTTGATTTTGTTTCTCGTTCGAATGCAAAGTTTTGTACTAGCTGATAATGTTAACAAATATGGACTTGTACATTTTTTTGGTACTGTAGACTTGACAGTGTTTGTATTTATATTGATTTGTGAAAATAACTGTTCTATATTATTTTTAAATTGGTTCCAGTTTACATTTTTAAGGTCAAGTTTTGTAGTGTCATCTATTTTTGGTCGAGCTTCTAATGTAAAAGTAACAGGGCAATGATCGGAGGGTAAGATACTATTATGAGCTAAAAGTGGTGTTATAAATAAATCAGATTTTGTTAGCATCAAATCAATGGTAGTGGGGAGGCCTATAGCACTTTGTGGGTATCGAGTTGGTTCAGATGAATAGTATATGAAAAAATTAGACCTTAATTGTAAATTAAACAGGACGTTAACAGCTGTGTTAGCATTTTGGCAGTTCCAGCTTGGATGCTTAGCATTCAAATCTCCGCAAATAATAAATTCCTTATTTGACGATGTTAATTTGGTGATATCTTCTTTAAATTTGTCATCATATTTTGGCGAATAAACTGATGTGAGAATAATTGATCGATTATGTAAAAATAATTCCACTGAAACACTTTCAATTCCAGATGTTTTATAACTAGCACAGTTCTGGGTTTTAAATTTGTTTTTAACTGCAATTGCAACACCTCCTCCTGCAGTGGGTCTGTCTCTTCTATAAATGTGAAAACCTGGTAGATAAAAACTAGAATTTTCATTTAAAAGGGTTTCACAGATGAAGATTATATCGATGTACTTAGCTTTTAAAACTTGTTGTAACTGTATCTTTTTGGAAAAAGAATTGATGCCTTGTGCATTCCAATACATGATTTTTAATTTAGAATTAGACGCCATATTTAAGAAGGCTCATTATAATATTAAGTTGATCCAACTTGGTTGTGCATTTTTTAAGTTCTACTTTTTTGAAATATTGTAAAAAGTTGGTCCATTGAGAACAAGTCTTCTTTATAGCAGTTATTTTGTTTCACCTGATTGGCGTATGAAATTCTATCATTGCCGTTGTTATTTTGTGGGACATTTAAATTGGACAAGTTAGGAAAGTTACAACGATTAATATTAAATATTGGAGCTTCTGTTTGCCGCCTTTGATTGGCATTATTTTTATTAGTAGCTCTTTTGCGAGCTTCTAAATAATTTGCTCTACATGGGCAATTTGGATCGTCAGCTTTGTGTGCGTAGTTGGTGTAACCTTTCGAAACACAGTTAAAACATTTGTAAATTTTACCACCTGGCAGTATTATTCATTATGCTTTTACTTGTCTCGTGTGAGGTACTGGAACATAAAAAGCAAACAGTTTGCCTAAAGTAATTTTCAGTACCATGCCCATATAATCCGCACTTTTGACATTGAGTAGGACCCTTGTTTGAGAAAGATTTTTGATTTTTCCAAGTGATAGAAATATTTTGAATGTATTTAATTTTATATAAGATTTTTTTTTTAATTAACTTCCGACCGATTAAACGTAAGTAAGTATAAAGCATCATTCTGAGAAGATTTCTGCGTTATTATTTCCTTAATATCAATACATTTAACTTTGAAGTTCTTCCTTGATTTGGTCAGTTGGTATTTTATGAAGACCCTTAAGTACCATTTTATAACAGGAGTTATCAGAAACTTTGTGTGTATGATATTTGAAATCAGTGACTTTTAGTTCTCGGAGAAGATTTATTTATTTATCCATGCTTTCGGAAAAAATTTTTGTACTCATTGAGGTTCTTCGAAAGAAATATCCGTCATAACCTACTTTTTCTACGACATGTGAAAACTCTACTGTTGAGTCTATGACAACAGGTGGTACCTTCTGCACTTTTTTAGCGGTAGTAACTAGGGCTCCTTGACTAGTTGATGGTTGGGGATCAACACTCATATCATAAATTTTTGATAAAATATCAAATTTATTAGATAAGTTTTTTCTCTGATTACTCAGATACATATCAATGGAATTAGTCGTCACAGACGACTTAAGGCTTTTGGTTTTTCTTCTTCTTGCCATGTTCACCGGGAAGGTGCACGTGGACTTTTTTATGGTTTACTCGTTTTATTAATAAACAAATATTATAAACAAAGCAAACACGAAAAGAGAGTAGAGAAACTAACGGTTTACACTATTCTCACTGTAATTAAACAAATTTAAGACGATTACGCTTTAGACAACTGCACTTGATGAGATCAAGAAAGTGAATCAGATATAAAATGTTTATTAGATAAAGACATACATATTTTTCATTTACCGATCATATTGTGAAACCATTATATAAAAAAAATAATGATTAATTCCAAAGAAGTCTTAGTACATATTATGACATTTTTCTAATTTAAAAGCTATCATAATCAAGATACAATTGTAATCATAAAAATAATTTTGAAAATATATTACTTTTTTAGGCAAAATTTATAAAGAAAATAAAAAAAAAGCTAACATTTTAAAAAAACCGACCCGGAATTAAAAAAAAAAAAAACGGTTAAAACCGGTCGAATAAAATCGGTTCGATCTTCCTAGTCAAAATACTATTTCTTTATAATATTTTTCACCTAAATGAAACTTTTCTTATTCTACTATGTAAAAATAATCAAAAAAGTATAATAGAATTCGATTTAATATAAAAAAAAATTAGAAATAAATTAACTGTATATATTATTATGAGCAACAATTTTTGGTATTTAAATCGAAAACGTATGTGTAAAGTAATTTTTATGCACATACTTGCCATATTTTTCATTAAAGTATCATTGCCAGATCAAATTGTTTACTAAAAGAAAAAAATTCGAAGTATTTCTGAAGAATTTTAAAAAGTTATCGTCACTTTAATATCATCCCACTAGGTGTATCTATTATTTAGAGCAGATGTGTATATATACACATGTTTTTTTTTAAATACGTATCTTTCTACAGTTTGAAATCCTTTTAAGAAAAAATTTTACTTCCTGGAAAAAAATGAGTACGCAGTTTTACTACGTATGGTCTCTAGTTATTAAATATTTTCACAAATTTGTAAATAAAATCAACATACAGCGGGTGTCATAAATAAGTAAACAAACTTATCATTTCTGTTTCGCTTTAAAAAGCGGCAAATGTAACGGTCTATTTTTACAAATTTATATGTTTTAGATGAAGTCAATTTGTTTTCTTTTACAATGATGACAAATTTTTCAAATATTATTCCATTTTAAGTTTTTTTTCTAGAGAAAGTTGAAAAGAAGTCGTCGTTTTCCAGCGAGTCAAAAATAAGTAAACAAGCAACTTTTGGCTTAATATAGAAATACATCAAAAATCTTTAATAAAACGGCCACTTTATTCTCAAGGTGGTTAAATGCTTCAAACACAATGAACGCGTTGACCGCAATTACTCGCGTAAACGCCTAAGAATCACTACAAAAAGTATAGATAACAATTTAGCTTTAAAATCATCCAAAATTTTTATCAAAAATTATTCCGGAAGCCCGAAAACTATGGTCTGAATTTACAACTCACAGAAAAATATATGAAGACGGAAAACATGGTCTAACTGTACGGACAATTTTATACATAACTATAATAAATCTCGAAAATGTGATGACGTTCTATGAAGATTATGTCTAAAAATATGACAAATTTAGAAAATAAGTCTCTGGATTGAATAACCTGTGATTTGCATGAAATATAATGTAGGCTATATTTATGTTAAGCTCTAAAATATTTAAACTTTAACTTTTAAGTATAGAAAACCAATACTTAAGTCCAGCAGAAAGGGCTTAATGGTTAGGAAATACATTTCTACTTATAAAATAGGAAAAAAGAGTGGTACACAAAGGTAAAATAATAAGTTCCAAATTTTTTTTTTTAATTTTTGTGGATTTTATCCTATAGTAAGAAAATTCGCCTATAAATTAGGGTTAATTTGATTCAAAATATATAGCTGAGGAAATAATTAACATTTCAGGGTGACCTGCTCAAAGTACAGATGTGTCACCAATAGTAATTGCATGAAATTTAATAAAAAAAAAAAAAAAAAAAATTGATTCCCAATAATTGATCAAACTGACTTAATTATTACTAAAACCACTTAATTTTGTCCAGGAATATGCAGAATATATGTAGTCACTAATGTATAGTCGGTCGCAGGTGCTATTAAAAACCTTGTTTACTTATTTATGGAGCTTTGATTTTTTTAACTTCTTTAAAAAGAACCAGATTCACTAAGTAGTAATGTGTTGAATTGAATATTTTGCTGTTTATTTTGCTAACAATACATTATATATTTATATGTTACTTTTGATATCTTCGATCTACAACTTGAAAAAGTACCAATTGAGTTCAAGATACTATTTTGTTTACTTATTTATGACACCCACTGTACATATGTACATTAGCGGTATAACTTTTTGCAATTTTTGCGAATATCAAAATTCACAGGGTATAGCATTATAAGACATGAAAATCTATTAAGAAACGCTATATTAAATTTTCACGATTGTTAAAAAAAGTTTCCGCACCAAAGGCATTTAAATTTTGAATTTAATATTTTTTAAATTTGTTCATCAAATGCATTATTTTTACTAGAAATCAAATTACATTGTCTCACTACTGGCATTGCCATCAATAACATAATTTTTTCATATAAAGCGATAACTTTGTCTTTTTTTTTTTCTCTAAAATTCATAAAATTTGTTTTTAAATTTTTTTAACTTTTTTTTCTTTAAATATAATGTTAAATTAATGTTTTAGTGAACATTAATATTAAAATGCATTTAAAATATATATTTATATTTGGCGGTTAAATTGTAATTTTTATAAATCTTTTTAATTGAGCAAAAGCCAAAAAAAAAACTATGACCAGTATGACTACTATTTAATTTAGTGGTTATTATAGAACTTTTTTTAATATTAAAAAGAGTTATACCCTTATGTACATTAGAGTGTACATGTAGGAAGACCCCTCAAACGATGCGTAAAAATTTGCTTAATACGAAAAAATTATTTAAAACATTTTTAAAATTGGTCTTCAGTTCTCCACCAGCGATTGAAAAAATATGAGTCTCATACATTTTGGTCAAAAATTTGAGATTTCAGAATTTTTATGATTTCTGAAAAAAAAAATCGCAATTTTGTAGTTTCCTTTTTTCAGAAAACAAGCTGTTTTTCGTATTAAAAAGTAATGTAAGAATGATTAGAAGACAATTTTAATTGGATTTTTTTTAGAATCATTTGGAATAGTTATTATTAGTCAGAAAACTGAAAAACAAAAGAATAAAAATTAGAAATAAAAGAAATATTAAATAATTGGTTTGTTCTTGAAATTTTAAGATTTTTTTGCAAAAATAAATAATTCGATCAGCAGAAGAATTCCCTTTTTATAAATTTCACACAATAAATTACATGGATATTTGCTTTTAAATAAAATTTACATATTTTTATAAAATTTATCCACAAACAATTTTATTTTTAGTTTGAAAAAAAAAACTTTTTTATTACTGATGTTTTGTTTTGATTTTTTTTACATTTTATTTTATGTTAAGGGTCCATAGACACATACTGCAGAGAGATACTGCCGATGAACCCTCGTATACGTATGTGCTTGATGATTTTTCTACACATTCATCCATCAAAATTTTATTTTGTAAATTTTCACAGAATATTTTTATAATATTTCTTTGCTTTTTTCTTTTAAATTGAAATATAGAATATAAACTTTCATAATTGACAAACAAATAAATAAATTCATTCAACACAAATGTCTGCAGTATAAGTTCATTTTATAATCAAAACGATTTTGATTTTTCATACTGCATTTTCTGTGTGACGCATACATTCAAAAGATTTCTCAGTTTTACTAACACATACTTATTGCAGGAGCTTATGCAGTATGTGTTTATGGGGCGCATATACGATGGGTGGAATTCAAACTGGGACAGAGTATAATTATATTTTCGTTAAAATAAAACCTTTTAAAATATAAATATTGCAAATTTGTTTCTTGTTTGAGATACCTTATTTTGTCTTCTGTAACCAAAAATTAAATTCTTTGAATAATCAGATTAAAGCTAAAAAGTAGTACAAATTATGTGTATTTTAAAATAGGACACTCATATAAAATGCAATTAATTTCGTACTTAATTTGTATTTTCTGCAAAAAGTATTGGGGAACATTATTTTGTGTTAAATTTTATACACTGGTGTATTCGATTAATTCAAATCTCTAAAAATGGATGGATAACGTGGACAAATTTCGCATAACATCTGAAAACTTATAATCAGACAATATCTACCGTAAGGGAGATAGAAAGACTGATTAACTATAGTTAATTTGTACTACTTTTTAGCTTTAATCTGATTATTCAAAGATTTAGTTATTGAATTTAGTTTTAGGTTACATCATCAAAAAGCTATCTCAAAAAAGAAACAAATTTGCAATATTTATATTTTAAGAGGTTTTGTTTATATACTCTGTCCCAGTTTGAATTCCACCCACTGTAATACTATGTTCACATATAAAGGTTTTTTGAAAAACGAGTCGTTTTCTTAAAAAACACAAAGAAATTGACTTGTTTTTTCATATATTTTTAAGGCCAGAAAACATCTCGATTCGAGTTGTTTCCATACAGGGAAGAAATTATTAGTATTTTTAGTACATAGAAAATTGTTGAAAAAAGAATTTGTAAAAATTGTCAAACAGTTTAAAAACAAAAAAATAAAAATTATGAATGAAATTTATATTTGATCATAAATTTTATTTGTTTGAAAATTTTATTTTTTTAATTAGAAGTGTCTGTGTGTAAAATTTTGATTTAAATTTAAAAATTGTGAAATTGTTTTAGCAAAAGAAAAACAGGCCAAAAGGAAAAACACAATAAAATAATATGTGAACAGTGGTGTTAAAACTCTTTGTGTTTTTAAAAAACAAGTCGAAAACTTATGTATGTGAACATAATATAAGTTATATTATGGTCTAAACCATAATATAACTACAGAAGGTATCATTAGAAATTATCAGGTGTCATTAGAAATTATGTTCTCAATTACACATAAAACAAAATAAAATGTAAAAAAATCAAAACAATACATCAAAAATAAAAAATAAAGTTTTTTTTTTTTTTTTCAAACTGTAAATTTTATTTAAAAGCAAATATCCATGCAGTTTATTGTGTGAAATTTATAAAAAGGGAATTCTACTGCTGATCGAACAGTAGGACAAACAAATTATTTAATATTTCTTTTATTTCTAATTTTTATTGTTTGGTTTTTCAGTTTTCTGACTTAACAAGAATTTCTAATAACATTCTACCTTCTGTAGTTATACCATGGTTTAGAGGATAAAATTGGTTTAAGATATTTGAATTTTTGAAAAATTTTAATACAAAATATTACCGTAAAGAAATACATTTAAGTAATATTTTCAATTGAAAATTTTAAACATATGTATGTAAACTATATGTATACTCAAATTTGTAAGTGTTAGAAATTCTTACCTTTATCGTTTACAGAAAATAATCCTAGGCCATCACCGCCACGAATAAAATATTCAATTTCAGAATCTGGACCTTTTTCATCTAGATCCTTGGCCGACACATTCATAACTACTGTTCCCTTAGGTTTATTTTCTTTAATTCTGCCTATGAAAACATAATCATCAAATTCTGGAGCATATCGATTTTCATTGACATCTATTACTTCAACAACAACTGGCATGTTCGAAGTAAGTGCTGGTGTTCCCCGATCCACTGCACTTACTATCAAATTGTGTACTTGTTGATTTTCATAATCTATATAACCCTGAGTTTGAATAACCCCACTATATTTATCAATTTTAAATAAAGAACCATTAAAAGAATCTTCTTTTAAAACAAATAATATTTCCCCATTTATACCAGCATCAAAATCACTTGCTTCAACTTGGGCTATCATAGACCCTTTGGGAAGGTCTTCCCGAACTTTAAAAATAATTTCTTGAACTCCGAAAATGGGTGCATTATCATTTACGTCATCCACAATAATTGTTATAACAGCTTCTGCCGATAGAGATGGGTACCCCTTATCTTTAGCAATAATTTTGAGTTTATGCTCTTCCATTTGTTCTCTATCAAGATTTCCATTCACAAATATACAACCTGTTGTGGAATTTAGGGCAAAGTTTAGTGTTTCTGTTTTCATTTCAAAAGTAATTAAAGCATTTATTCCAAAATCTGCATCCGTTGCTGTAAGGCAAAATATCTGCGTGTTATTATCCACATCTTCGCTTAGATGGAATGTAGCAAGAGGTTTCTGTATTACGGGTGGATTATCATTAACATCCAATATTGTTACAGTTAACATTTTAGAAGCACATTTACACGGCTGTCCTAAATCACAAACAGTTATATTTAAAACGTATTCTTCTTGCCGTTCTCTATCTAAGTAGCCTATAAGTAACAACTCTCCGCTGTCAGGATCAATGCGAAATACAGAATCAAAGTCACCTTCAGATATTCCAAATATTAACTTGCCGTTGTAACCCAAATCTCTGTCTTTTGCTTTAATCCATGTAATTGTTTCTCCCAGTAGAAGGCTTTCGTTGATTTTTAATTCAAGAGGAAAATTTATAAATTCTGGATTATGTAAATTTTGCCCGTATCTACTTGGCATCAAAACGTATTCATCATTATTCATTTCCTTATCAAAACGCATGTTATTTCGTTCCGATGCTGCTAATATATCTGCTAGCTTTTTTGCAATACCCGTTTCATGACATTCAAAACTACTGTAGCCATTTTCGTCTATATCGTTAAGCATTTCATATTGCTTACTGCCAAAAAGTCTTATTTCAATTGTCATTTCATCGGAAAAATGTGTTCCATCAGTAGAAGATACGTTTAAGAATCGATGTGCTGACCGGACATCTTTAAGGTCGCAACCAATAGTTATAACTCCTGTCGTTGGGTCTAAGTTGAAACAGCCATCTTCATTTCCGGATAATAAGCGATACGTTATAAAATCGCCAACGTCAAAATCAATTGCTGATAACGTGAAGACATCTGTTCCGACAGGTGCGTTTCGAAATATTTTACCAATACAATTTACACGTTCAAACTGTGGTCTATTATCATTTATGTTATTAATTTTTATTAAAATTTCTTTTTCCGCCTGTCTTCGGAAAGGTAATCCCCAATCGGAAGCTCGTACTCTTAATTTATATGACCGCCGCATAACTTCATAATCTATTACGGAACTTGTCCTTATGACACCAGTAAAATGATCTATGTCAAACGGTACATCATTGAGATTTGCTATACTATACGAAATATAAGAATTCTCTCCAGAATCATTGTCTCTAGCAGACACCTTTGTAACAAATGTTCCAGCTAACTCGTTTTCATTTAAGGAAATTGTTGATATATTATCATCAAAAACTGGATCATTATCGTTTATATCTAAAATGTTTATTTTTACTTTTGCTGAGGATTGCTTTCGAATTCCTAAATTAGCTTGGTCAATGGCAGTCACTGTAAGTGTATAAAACGATGTTTTTTCTGCATCTAAATTTTTTTGTGTATATAACATTCCTGAATCTGGATTAATTCTGAATTCTCCTCCCTCATTTCCTCCAACTATTTCAAGGGTTACTAATGCGTTTTTTCCGAAATCGGGATCGGTTACTTTTAGTCGTATTACTGGCATATTTGGTGGAGATGTTTCTGGTATTGATACTTCATAAAACTGTTTTGTAAAAACTGGAGCGTTATTTTTTTCAACATTTATAACAATTGGTACTACTTTATGGCTAAATTTCATAGGAACTCCATTATCCTCTACTCTAATTGTTAAGTTGAAGATATTTTTGGAATTTTTAAACTTTGATAACTTATTTAAATGTATATAATATTCTCCATTTGTTTCAGCTTCAGTTAAATGAAAGTTACCATTAGGGTCTCCGGATATAATTTTCACACATTTTATATCTCCATTGCGGCCGCTATCTTTATCTGATACTTGTATTATACCATATATTTTATTTGTCGCAATAATACTTTCATTTACAATAGTACTTGACAGCGTAGTGACATGTATATCGGGAGCAAATAAATTGGTCTGAAAATAAAAAATAAAAATACATCCATCAAACATTCTAGTTATTTGATTATTAATGTTAAAGTTTTTATTGAATAGCACTACATTGTACTGCTTTGTTTTAGTATTCACTAGGGATGCCAAGCCCAAAATCCCGATCTAGAAAATCTCGTGATTCTTCGGGATTACAAAATCCCGAATCCCGTAATTTCAATTTCGGGATTTATTGAAATAAAATCCCGGAATTCCGCGATTTTAAATTATAAAATCCCGAACCCCGGGATTTGCAAAAACCACTACCGTTTGGCATCTCTAGTATTTACTTATGTATGTATATTTGAGTGTCCCGAGGATTCGAGTATTTGGGTTATCGATGTAGGAAGACACCTCAAATGATGCGACTTTAAGATCTGAGTATGGAGAAAATATACTCAAAAATACCAGCTATTGAATATCTCAAGCCTGGTACATTTTGGCGGAAAAAAATTCAGAGTTTTTTCAGATTTTTTTTTTTTTACATAAATTTATTTATTGAATCTTCACAAAATTAAGTGAACTAACACTAAGTATACAAAACTTAACTCAAAATCTTAATTTATATTAAGTCCAACCACTGTCGGACGAAAAACTATATGTAATCAAAGAGCTTAGCTTAGACGGAGGTCTGCTGTGTTCCTTCTTCTCAAACGGTTGCAGCCATCGCTTCTTATTATGTTTCGAGCAAGTGGTTTAGGGTGTACTTCAAGCTTCCTCAAATACGATTCTGAGTGTTTTCTTATTTCATATTTGACAATAGGAACATTGAGGTCCTTGTGAATATTATAATTTTTTACATACCAGGGTGCTGCGGTTATCTTCCGAAGTATTTTATTTTGGAATATTTGAATTTTTTCAACATTTAAAGCTACGGCCGCGCCTTATAGTTGGATACCATAGCACCATATTGGCTTTATAATTGAGTTATAGATCAACAATTTGCAATCCAGACTTAATATAGAATTTCTACCAATTAGCCAGTTAATCTGAAGTAATTTCAACTTCATTTAGGTTAATTTTTTATATATTACCCAGGCAGAAAAATACAACGTTGGCAAACGATTTTTCAAGGTGGTTCAAACGATGGCAAAACGTGAGACGTTCTTATATTAAATCGTTATGCCAACACTAAAATGATAACATCATTCTACCATTGGCCAATTGTTTTTTTAGTCGTTGGTAAAAACTTCTGAAAACTAAATAGCTAATACACTGCCAATATATGTATATCTTTTTTAACAGAATTTTCCCAAAACTCTGAAAATACGAAGTTTTCTTAACATTCGAATAATAAGAAATGAAATGCTTTACCAATTAACGATCTTTCGCTAACCAACGACTTATTTTGGCTTAAATAAAAACTTTATTTTGGAAATTAATTATATTATTTAAGGTATTTTCAGACGATAATATTCAATATTAAAATTTGTTAAAAATTTGAATATTAAAATATTTACTTATCGTCTGAAAAATTACTTATGATTTTTTTGAAAATACCAATGGTATTTTAAATTTTTTGAATTTCATGTTATATTTTTCATAAACAAAAAGTAAAAACAATAAAATATTTATAAAAGGAATTTTAAATCAATATTCATCATGAATTTCATAACCGTGTAAACTACTTTATGATTTTCTATTGGATTTTTTGACATGCCGACGTAATTTTTTATTGTCGAAAAATCTTAATACTAAATATTATCGTCTGAAAGTACCTTTATTAATATAATTAACTTTCTAATTAGTTTACAATTTTTTTTAATAAATTGACAGCTCTTAAAAAATATAAAGAAAAATGAAAAATTTGTCTATAAAAATATAGAAATGAAATAAATTTAAGTTAATTTCTAACAATTTTCAGTTAATTATTTCATGTGTAATATTAATATAATATTAAAAAGAAAGTATTTATAAAAAAAAAAAAAAAAAAAAAAAAAAACATCAGAGTTTTTTTTGATTATCCTCCGCCATTCAATGAAAGGGGATTATAAGTCGTTAAGTGTACTCTTACTAAATTTCAGAATGAAACAATTGTTATTAACCTTTTGCATTAATACTTTCAATATATGTACTGTAAAATTAAACAAAATATACATATAAATAAAAATAAAACAAGTAAAAAAAGAATTGGCAAATCATTTTACTAGATGTAATTTCAAACGTTGGCAAACCGCTTTGTTTTATTTATAAAAAAATATTTTGCCAGCGCTTGATATTTCGTACGGTTGGCACTTTCTGCCTGGGTATGTGATTCAACAATTTTTCTAGAAATAATATATGATCTTGCAAGTGTTTAGATGCTTCTTGGGAGTTTTCGTGAACGCCTAGAATAACTGTGTCATCTGCAAATTTTGATATATGGGTTCGACTATTAGTTGGCATATCAGAAGTGTATATTAAATATAAAAAGGGACCCAGTATTCTGCCTTGAGGTACACCTGCTTCAATGGACTGCGGTGAGCTTATAAAGTCTCCCTCTTTAAGAACAAACTTTCGATGAGTTACATAGCTTTCTAGCAGCTTATGCGTATTTGTGGGTAAATATTGTTCAATTTTAAATAATAATCCTTCGTGCCATACTTTATCGAAGGCTTGAGAAACGTCAATGAAGAGAGCAGAACAATATTCCCTTTCTTCAAAAGTCTTAGATGTAACATTTATAAGTGTGAGTTTGTTCTATGGTGCTTTCTCTAAAACCAAATTGATGTTTTGGAATACAATCGAAGCGATTCACTATCGGTTTCAACTTTTTCATTAATAGCGTAATATAGCATTAAAAATAAAAAGTATTATTCTTATTGCTATCCGGGGTAGCTCCAAAAGCATCTTGTTACTGATTTTGTCAATACCAGGCGCTTTTTTGGAGTTTAAATCAATAATAGCCTTGTCCATCTCTCGAATCTCAAAACAAACGGGTTCAACTGCTCTAAAATTGGGTACAACAAGTGGAAACTCCATTATGTCATCTGATAAATTTGTGGAAAACACTTTCTTTAGATGACTAACAAACAGATTCCCCTTTTCGCTATAATTTCTTGCCCAGCCTCCATTTAAACTTCAGAGAGGGGGTCTACTTGTAACTGGTCTTTTTAACTTTTTCGTAGCTCGCTATAGTGAGCGGAGTCTCTACATGCTCTATGACTTCTTTAGTGTCATAAAAGATATATCCATTTATCCTAAATAAGCTTCCGGACGTCAAATAGGTTTCCGAGACTAACATTATATCTAGATCATGACTTCTAAGAAAATATTCAAATTATTTTTATTTTGGCCGTTGGCTTTTCAATAACTTTTTTTAGGCAGTTCATGGTTTGTTCAGCACAGCCTGCAATAACATAGATTGCATTTTAAGCATTTCTTGCACCATATTGCTCACTGAATTTGTAAAATTATTTACCGATTGAATGAGAGAATCGATTGTAGCTTTTAGCCGGGTAAAATTGAAAGCTGGCATTTGCTCTCTTGCCTCTGGGTTCAAATTGTGATTAAATTTATTTTGGTGTTAATAGTCCTGCGGTAAAGCTTGGTTGTTCTTAAGGATGTTTGCGTACGAGGCTTTGATGTCAGAGGACTGTTGTAAAGGGGGGTAATTAACCTTGAGGGGTATTTAATGGTTTAACGGGGAAAATTCTCGATTTCTGGTTTAGTGATTTTTAACGATAGATTATACAGGACAGCCTCTGTAGGTTGCAGTATGGTTTCCAACACAATTACAACAATTTTTTAATTTAGAGTAATCTTTAGATTTATTACATTGCGATCAATTGTGTAACTCTCCACAAACACATACGGGTGGCAATCTGCAATAAGCCTTGGTATGACATTATTCTTGACAATTTATACATTGGGCTCGGCCCGATCTTTATGTGGTTCTTCTACAGTGATTTTGCGATATAATAAATATTTTATGTTATATAAAGGTTGAGTTTCATTTTTTTCAGTTTCGTATCGCCGCGTCCTAATTCCTCGCGGAAGAGCGGTTGAGCAATTTTCTCCTGATTTCGAATAATTAAAACATTTTTAATATTGAAGCCTTTGTCCTCCAAGTTTCCCTGATTTCAACAGGTTCGACACTAGAGTCAACACCCTTTATAACAATCTGCTACCTTTCAGTTTATTAGTATAAAAACTTTTCTTATGAGTTTTGAAATCTGTCACAACCTTACGATAATCGTTTTCACTATTTACCTATATTTTGGTCTCATGAGTTGTACCTCTTTTAATGGGGATCACATAAAAGGAGTCAATGAAATCAAATTTCGAACCAAAGTGTTCGAAGCCTAATTATATTAGCTGGTTCATTGCCCTCACATTGCAAAATAGAACAACGATTTTGAGTGTTCGGTCTATCAGAGTTACTATCTTTAGATAATTTTGCCATGGGTGCTATTTTCGAGGACTTAGTGCTTCGTCCTCATTTTAAAACTGAAATGTATCGATCCATTCCAAATTGAATTTGGTATTTTTGGTCACTTTTTAAAGGGTGCCCAATCTTGGGTACAGCACCAGTTGAAGTGTTAATTGTTTCTGAATTTACTCTGAATGATTTCTTTTCTGAAGTTGATTTACCTAGCATACCTTCATGCGTAGATAAAACATTATCGTCTTCTGGGAACTTTCTATCAACAGCTGAGTTGCTTTCTTTTGTTGAACAATTATTAATGGTCAACAAAACGAGTGAGCAAGAGCGAGCACGATTGACTGGCTTGACGGTTAAATACAAGCTGTCATCAGTTATTTTATTTGTTTATTAAATAACACCGACCAACAAAAAAAATTTTCGTGCTCCTTAAAAAAAAATATGTGGACTATATGGAATTCCGCATGTTAAACCCGAATCTGCTTTCAGTTTTCTCCCATCAGGTCGAGATTTTGTTTATGGTCGTGTCTAAAACTAGAAAACGGTATGCACGATTTATATAAATAATACACCAAAATATATATAGTAAAACTGCCTTTAAGTCGGTCTACTAACAAATTTTTTCATGCTAAATTCAAAATTTCTTTTTTTAAGTGAAAACATCAAAAATGTTTCAGTTTATCATCTTTATCCTAAAGCTGGCAAAACTACGAGTAAATAAACGTATCATAAAAATTGATGCACAAATCTTGATTGGATTCACAGTTAAGTTAGGATACCCATGCATACCTACAGTTATATGGAAATACATTAGACGGGAAAAAAATAATAATAAATTTGTTTTAAATAAAAAGAAATAAGTGAATTAGATGGAATTTAATGTACTAAATCAGCTTTTACTTTTTTCGACTACTATGACCCCGCTTTTGCATTTAGGCAGTCACACTTGTATAACTCGAGAACTGTTTGTCCAATTAAGATAAATTAAACTCAAATATATAGTGATCCAAATTGTCTTTGAGCTGAATACATAATTTGTTTATCCAGTTAATATTTCCGTAGTTGTTCGGTAATTAGTAGCGAATTTTTTTTTTTTCGCGTAATATGTATTGAACGTAATTAATATTTTTGATCATTAAAATAACGATTTAACTCTGAGTAAAAAATAAAACACGTCTAATTAGTTCAACCAACACTCAAGATATTTTAAAATTTGTCCCCATGGGATTTTGTTTCGCTAAAGAATTTTTTAGTGCATTTTGGTGAACAAATTTTGTTATTAATTTGTTATGGGTTATCGTTACTACAGTGCACCTTTTTAAAATTGTAACTATAAAAGAAACATAATTATGAAATTTGTATCCATTTTGCAATAAAAAATTTCGAACTTTTTTTTCGCACGATGTAGTAAAATGACGGTTTCTGGACCAAAATTTTTACGAAACATTTTTTAATATTTTTTTCATAACTGGCTCAAAATTACGAATTTATTTATATCCATTTCGAGACAAAACTCAAAACTCTTTTGCGGATAATGTTCTAGACCCGAGAATTTTAACACTTGTATGGAACTGAAAATAAATTTTAAATATTTTTTTACATATTCAGCACATTATTACGCATCGTTTGAGGGGTCTTCCTACGATTTTTTTTTCTACGGGACGCTTATGTATACATATGTATAATAAACTGCAACAAAAAAATAAATACCAGCTTTCGAATTTCGACCGTAACTCTACCTAGAATTATTCTTTTTATTTAAAAGTAGTTGGATGTCCCTAAATCGTGGACTGCCAACAAAATGACCAAAAGCAAAATCGCCCAAATCAAATATAGAAAAATCACCCAAAAGAAATGAAAAATTTCCCAAAAATAAAAAATGGAAAATTTGCCGAAAAATAGTGAAAAAATTCGCAAATATTTACGAAAAATCAACCTCAACAATGTCCATTATGAAACTTTCTGGTATGATAATTAATTCATTATATGATACAATTATAGACAAAATCTGTTTTATTCAGAATAAAAATAGTTTTAACTTTGGCCTGGGTAGAATTCTGCTTGGATTAAAAAGGGTTTCTAGACAAACTAAGCCGAGGCAAAATTGTCGGCGGCGGCAGCGCACAGTGTTCGATTTTAGATTTTAGGACAACAAAAATATAAAAAAAAGTTTATTAAAAAGTAAAATTGACCACCTTATCTTAAAACTAAATGTAAAATTAACAAAAATTTATGCGATTTTTGTATACATTTATCTTTTTATGCTTATAACGGTACCATGAATTGCATGTTAAAAGTAAATAAAGAAAACCAAAAATTGCGCCCGAAATTTTTTGCGAATTTAAAAATCTCTAAAAAGTGTTGAAATTGAAATTAAAAATTCTTAGACGATATCTTTTTGTCGTCATCCGATGAACGACATCTGCGAACGGTTCTGTAATCTATCAACCTTGTTTTTGAAGAATATGAACTTCCCCAAACTGCCACCGCTGAACAATTTTTTCAAAAGTACAATATGACCTCTGATTTTTTTTTTTTTTTTTTTTTTTTTTCTGCAAAAATTCAGAAACTGCCTTACAATTTTATAAATTAAAAATTTTTGCTTTAAACCTCTGCTTAAGTTTGAAAAGAAATGGCAAAAAGATAAAGACCAAATAAAAACTTCGAATATCCATTATCTTTCTTATGAATTAGAGATACTTAGAAATAAAATGAAAAGCTGTACTAACAAATTTTGTATAAAATGTCATTTTTTCTTACATATTAACTTTTTTAGAAAAATTACGAAATATGAGTATTAAAGTGCATCAAGAAAAAAAGTTGCAGATGTATCCCTCTAGAAATGAAGACCACTATGTTCTTATATGATTCCCAAAATGTTACATCTTCAATGCTAAAATTTACGTGAGCTGGACCATTTTCAAAACACCTCTAAAATTACTTATTTTTTCAATACCATTATCAAAATTTTAGTTATAAGAAAATTAACTCCAAATTATAATAGAGACATGCTACTACCTTGAATATTCATTTAAATAATTATTATGTCTCTTTTCAGTCGCGGAATATTAAGATTTTACTAACGTTTTTTATCATATTTTCTTTTTTGAAACATGTAATTTTACATATTTTGGACATTTTCAACATATATTGGATTTTAATGTACCACTGGAATGGTATACCATAGCACTATTGAAGATTACACGAAATTAACCCTATAAGATGTTATAGGGTTATTTTCGTGTAATCCATGTTATATTAGCATGGAAGTACTTATTACACTTAAATATTGATAAATTTATGAAAAACATAATAAGTTCATTGAAAACCGCGATAATAATAGAATAAGTTTCTGAAACTTAGCCCCTATTTTGCACGAATTTACAACTTTTTTGATCAATTTATGCTTTTGGGGACATTTACATCATTAACTAACCATTTGCCGTTAAAATTAATCAATTATTGACCGGAAATCCCAAAATATTATTTGTGCACTTAAAGGGTTAAACATATCAATAGCATTTAATGAGACCTTTCCAATGATACCCGAAAATATAATTTACGATGTAAAATGTCCAAAATATTCAAACTTTGATAAAATACTTTTTAAAATAAAATCATTGAATATTTTACTAAAATTTTAATTTCGCGAGAATGAAAACAAAATTTAAAATATTTTTGTCTCTATATGTATTAGACGTCGTTTTTCTATCATATGTTGTAATTTTTCTGACAAAAAGTTAAAAATTGTGCATACTGTTGTTCGAAAACCATATTTTTGTAGGTGGTCCATCTCACGTAAATGAAATAATTTAATTGAAATATTGTGGGAAATAGCTTAAAACATATTAATCTTTAATTTTAGAGGGGTACATTTGCAACTTTTTTTGTCCCCATACAAATTAAGGCACTTTAATGGGTATAGTAATTTTTTATTAGGTATCATTTAATGTACATGGGCCATTATCAAAAATTTTTGATTTTAGCTCCTCAAAAAAATATTAATTTTTTTTGATGACACATTAAAATCCTTTTGTATACATATAAAGTGACTCGAATGCTTGTAGAATCAGTTCGCGTTAATCATTTCATATGAGGGGCGCGAATGTTATGGCGGTTTTAAGTTGAACATATACAAATTTTTACAAACTAGAAGTTTACGTACAATTCTGGTCAAAATTACACGTAATATCAAAACCTACTGAGTTATTCAAATAAAATTTATGATATTTTCAATGTTTGATGGTATTAATGCAGCATATTTTAGGGTTTCCTAGTAAAATTTAAAAAATTTTCTTTTCAATAAAAATCGCGATTTTTAAAAATTTTGTGAAAAATTTGGATTGAATCTAAGTTATTTCTCCATATATTGATTGAAAATATATTTTGTTAGAGTTTGTTACAAAGAAATGCTTTTTAATATAGTGATTCTTTTTTAACACAAGCAAATATTTTTTGTTCCATAAAAGGTTTATCTTTCAAAATTTTTTGATGCGCCTCCGAATTTTTATTAAGCATAACAAACACCTACTAATTATGCCAATTATAGTTAATTTCATACTATCCACACAATGTGCATTGGCGAAATGTGTTTTCACAAAAGTATCCTGTTTTCAACTATCAACGACATTTTACTTAAATTTATGGTCCCGATCAATTATATTTATCGCCACACTTATATCTATATATCAAATAATTTTTTAAATTGCAATTTTCTATATAAAAATAGAAAAACAAAAAGTACAATTTTTGCATAATTTTCAAAAAGTTCATAAAATTCTTATATTAAATTTATTTTTAATGCTCCTCCAATTTTGTTACGTAAAATAAAAAAAAACTAAGTTCACGCAGTAATTTAAAAAACTAAAAAAATTTTGTCATCAAAACTCGACTACCCTGTATTTAACTGTTGAAAGTCTGCACAACAACAAAGATGGTGCATAATTTATCTGTAAAGTCCGATTAGTTTACTTATGATAGAATGAGATCAAAAAGTATAAACGCACGAACAAAAATTGTAGAAGAAAAAGAACAAGCGCGAATGATATATTCGGCCCGGCCGAATCTATATACCCACCATCAACTTTTTCAAATTTTACGTTATATGGGAGGGGGCGGTAAAGTGGGCAGACCACGCCAATTTTTTGTTTACGAGTTTACATTGGTCCTTGAACTATTTGAACACAATATCACCTTATATGGGAGGTGGGCGGTAAAGTGGGCGGACCACACCCATTTTTGGTTTCCGAGTTTATATCGACCCCCGATCTATACGTACAAAATTTCGTTGTCGTACAGTTTTTGTTTAAGAGATATCAGCAGAAAAGTATGAAACGGACACCCTGTGTTTCTAGTTTTTAGCCCATTAACATTTTTATTTATTAACCGATTTTGACCATTCAATATCAAACAAAGCTTATATAGGATACATATTTGCGCCAAATTTCGTTCTACTACGTTGTCTCGTTCGAGCCCTATCCTGCTCTCAACAGATGGACATAGCTAGATCGACTCAGAATCTAACCAGGACTCAGAATATATATGGGCAATTATCAAAAATTATTGATTTTAGCCCTTCAAAAAAATATTAATATATTATATCAAAAAAATATTAATATATTAATATTTTTTTGATGGCATATTAAAATCCTTTTGTATACATATAAAGTGAGTCGAATGCATGTAGAATCATTTCTTGTGAGGGGCGCGAAAGTTATGGCGGTTTAAAGTCGAATATATAAAAATTTTTACAAACTAGAAGTTTATGTACAATTCTGGTCAAAATTACATATAATATCAAAACCTACTGAGTTATTCCAATAAAATTTATGATATTTTCAATATTTGATGGTATTAGTGCAGCATATTTTAGGGTTTCCAAGTAATATTTTAAAAGTTTTCTTTTAAATTTCTTAAAATTTTGTGAAAAATTTGGATCGAATCTAAGTCAGTTTTCCATATATTGTTTGAAAATATATTTTGTTAGAGTTTATTACATAGAAATGCTTTCTAGTATTGTGATCCTTTTTTAACACAAGTAAATATTTTTTGGTCCATAAAATACTTATCTCTCAAAATTTTTTGATGCGCCTCCGAATATTTATTAAGCATAACAAGTAACTACTAATTATGCCAATTATAGTTAATATCATGTTGTCCACACGAGGTTCCTTAGCGAAATAGGTTTTGAAAACATTGAAAAAAGTGTCCCGTTTTCAATTATCAAGGACATTTGACTTTAATTTATTGATCCCAATCAATTATATTTATCGCCACTCTTATATCCATATATCTAATATATTTTTAAATTGCAATTATCTATATAAAAATACAAAAACAAAAAGTGCATTTTTTGCATAATTTTCAAAAAGTACATAAAATTTTTGTATTAAATTTATTTTTAATGCTCTCCGATTTTGTTATGTAAAATGACAAAAAAACTAAGTTCACGCAGTAATCCAAGCAATTCCATATGAAAATTTGAATGTGCCTCGCGAAAAACTGACTTTTTCGAAAATTTTCGCACTTGTTTTCCAAACTTTGAGACTATCTACTACGTTGACTATTTCGGGCACATCAAAAAGATATGGCGAAAAATACACACAATTACAACAAGTATCAATCCCTATCCCAAATTTTGTATTCGGATGAGGGGCGCACAGACCGCGCCCAAAAAACTGAAAAATTTAAAAAACCAAAAAATTTTGTCATCAAAACTTTACTACCCTTTATTTAGTTGTGAAAGTCTGCACAACAACAAAGATGATGCAGAATTTATGTACAAAGTCCGATTAGTTTACTTATGATAGAGTAAGATCAAAAAGTATAAACGCGCGAACAAAAATTGTAGAAGAATGGTAAAAACTTAAGCTCAAATTACAATAGCTCGTAGTCAGCAGCAGTGTGTGCTGACATAATCAGCTAATAATTTAGAAAGCACTGTTTGTTATTGTGTTGATTACATTTGATCAGCAGCAGTTTGCAGTGCTGTTTCATTTAGCCCTGTTTCTAAATTCACTGCGCTGCATTCAGATTGAGAGCGAGACAAATAGGGTGAGCAAATAAATGAGAGGCTAAAATACACAAGTAGAACAAAGCTAGATGGTGGTTGCAAATTGTGGCTGCCTACGCTGAATTGTAATTATAACGGCAGCAACATGTTGTGCTGACAGTGATCAGCTGATAATTTTTGCTGATACTGTTGCTGACTACGCGCTATTGTAATTTGGGCTTTAAGTAGTTTTTATCAGTTTTTCTATATTCTTGAACTTTGAACAACAATCTTGGTTAGAAAAAGAAATTGTGCTAAAATTTTGCACTCTATTAGTTTCAAGTCTTGTGAATTCAGATCTATAACCAATTTGTTCAAAATATTACCACAAAACTTATTCAGGATTTAAGCCAGTTTCAGCCAGGTTAAAAATTGTTGATAATTGCCCCCATTAAAAGTGGTCAAAATCGGTTAATAAATAAAAATGTTATGAGCTAAAAACTAGAAACACAGGGTGTCCGTTTCATACTTTTCTGCTAATATTTCTGAAACAAAAGCATGTACGACAACGAAATTTTGTATAAATAGTATGAGGGTCAATATAAAAAAATGGTCGTGGTCCGCCCACTTTATCGCCCACCTCCCATATAAGGTGAAATGTCTACGAAATTTTGTACAAATAGTTCAAGGATCAATGTAAACTCGGAAACAAAAAATGGGCGGGGTCACCCACCTTACCGCCTTCCTCCTATATAGCGTAAAATTTGGAAAAGTTGATTGTGGGTATATAGATTCGGCCAAGCCGAATATAACATTCTCGCTTGTTTTTTTTTAATTTTTTTTTACTAACTATATATTTTTTGCCTAAAAATTTTTTTCGTAACTTTGAAACTATTGCTCGCATCTAAAATAATTGTATATATCATTTAAAGATATTGTAAGCCAACATTTTTGCAAATTTAGTTTAACAAAATCGGACAAGTTGTTTTTGAGTTATGACAACATAAGTGGAGATTTTTAATTTTAATTTACCAAAAAAACTAAAATTTTGTAAAAATGAGCGAATTCACTTAATTGCGAATAAATTCGAAAAGAATCAATAGATTTTTATGATCGATATCTCATTTTGTTGCTATTACATGTGGCTTTACGATGAATGAATGATTAATGATTTTTTTAAAACAAATAAACTTGCTGTTTTCACATAAAAAATATATTTTTTGTTTAATTTTTTTATTATAACTCCGAAACTACTGAGCCGATTGAAACGCAATATATAAAGGTATTAAAGATTATGTAAATATAATTTTTTCTAAGTTTATTTCAATAATATCGGAGTTACACTTTTTGAATTATAATTTTACATAAAATTTAAAAAAAAAAAACCCTCTCCATAGAATTTAAAATTTGGACCCTATTTGGACTACTGGAACCATAATACATCAAAATTGTAAAATGGTTTTTCAAGCCCTTAAAATGTTTTCGATTTTGTTGCCTTGTGTTATCAGTGGCATTTTCGAATATGATAATGCCTTTGCTAGAGCAAGTGCACTTGTTTGGGGCTAAGTAATATAGTTTTTTGATTTTAAGTTGTTTAATAACATTTTTTAATTATAAAAATTTAGTTTATATGAACTTTTGTAAAAAAATTTTATTAAACTTATATTCGAGTTAGTTTGATATGTCTGATGATGGCGTATGTGAACTAATATTATAAGAGATGATAGTATTTAGGATATCTATAATGAAAGTGGTGATCTAAATTTTGCTCATTGATATAAAACGACACGTCAAATACAGGTGATAAGTAGTATACAATGATGAAAATATGAATTAGAATGATATTGACATAAACTTGTCTGTTCAGAACTATTTTATCTGTATGTTCAATAATGATACAAACGAGAGGAATTTAATTGATTGAAAATCTCAATATATTTAGCACAATTCGAACCAAGGTCAACAACTGTGAAAACGTTTGACAAAATGAATAAAACTGTGTTTATTTTGGGAAGCTTTGAATCTAAATGGCTAACTATTATGATACATATAGAACGCTCCTTCGAAAACTGTCGCCAATTATTTCTTGGGTTTTATGGTCTTCACCAATATCAATTCTGAGTTTTATATAATACGAATGGATATGACAAAAGAAAAGCCTCGAAAGCTGTGAATGTATATTAACTCGACGACAAACCCTAGCCAACCAAAAAATTTTGTCATCAAAACTTTACTACCCTTTATTTAGTTGTGAAAGTCTGCACAACAACAAAGATGATGCAGAATTTATGTACAAAGTCCGATTAGTTTACTTATGATAGAGTAAGATCAAAAAGTATAAACGCGCGAACAAAAATTGTAGAAGAATGGTAAAAACTTAAGCTCAAATTACAATAGCTCGTAGTCAGCAGCAGTGTGTGCTGACATAATCAGCTAATAATTTAGAAAGCACTGTTTGTTATTGTGTTGATTACATTTGATCAGCAGCAGTTTGCAGTGCTGTTTCATTTAGCCCTGTTTCTAAATTCACTGCGCTGCATTCAGATTGAAAGCGAGACAAATAGGGTGAGCAAATAAATGAGAGGCTAAAATACACAAGTAGAACAAAGCTAGATGGTGGTTGCAAATTGTGGCTGCCTACGCTGAATTGTAATTATAACGGCAGCAACATGTTGTGCTGACAGTGATCAGCTGATAATTTTTGCTGATACTGTTGCTGACTACGCGCTATTGTAATTTGGGCTTTAAGTAGTTTTTATCAGTTTTTCTATATTCTTGAACTTTGAACAACAATCTTGGTTAGAAAAAGAAATTGTGCTAAAATTTTGCACTCTATTAGTTTCAAGTCTTGTGAATTCAGATCTATAACCAATTTGTTCAAAATATTACCACAAAACTTATTCAGGATTTAAGCCAGTTTCAGCCAGGTTAAAAATTGTTGATAATTGCCCCCATTAAAAGTGGTCAAAATCGGTTAATAAATAAAAATGTTATGGGCTAAAAACTAGAAACACAGGGTGTCCGTTTCATACTTTTCTGCTAATATTTCTGAAACAAAAGCATGTACGACAACGAAATTTTGTATAAATAGTATGAGGGTCAATATAAACTTGGAAACCAAAAATGGTCGTGGTCCGCCCACTTTATCGCCCACCTCCCATATAAGGTGAAATGTCTACGAAATTTTGTACAAATAGTTCAAGGATCAATGTAAACTCGGAAACAAAAAATGGGCGGGGTCACCCACCTTACCGCCTTCCTCCTATATAGCGTAAAATTTGGAAAAGTTGATTGTGGGTATATAGATTCGGCCAAGCCGAATATAACATTCTCGCTTGTTTTTTTTTTAATTTTTTTTTACTAACTATATATTTTTTGCCTAAAAATTTTTTTCGTAACTTTGAAACTATTGCTCGCATCTAAAATAATTGTATATATCATTTAAAGATATTGTAAGCCAACATTTTTGCAAATTTAGTTTAACAAAATCGGACAAGTTGTTTTTGAGTTATGACAACATAAGTGGAGATTTTTAATTTTAATTTACCAAAAAAACTAAAATTTTGTAAAAATGAGCGAATTCACTTAATTGCGAATAAATTCGAAAAGAATCAATAGATTTTTATGATCGATATCTCATTTTGTTGCTATTACATGTGGCTTTACGATGAATGAATGATTAATGATTTTTTTAAAACAAATAAACTTGCTGTTTTCACATAAAAAATATATTTTTTGTTTCATTTTTTTATTATAACTCCGAAACTACTGAGCCGATTGAAACGCAATATATAAAGGTATTAAAGATTATGTAAATATAATTTTTTCTAAGTTTATTTCAATAATATCGGAGTTACACTTTTTGAATTATAATTTTACATAAAATTTAAAAAAAAAAAAACCCTCTCCATAGAATTTAAAATTTGGACCCTATTTGGACTACTGGAACCATAATACATCAAAATTGTAAAATGGTTTTTCAAGCCCTTAAAATGTTTTCGATTTTGTTGCCTTGTGTTATCAGTGGCATTTTCGAATATGATAATGCCTTTGCTAGAGCAAGTGCACTTGTTTGGGGCTAAGTAATATAGTTTTTTGATTTTAAGTTGTTTAATAACATTTTTTAATTATAAAAATTTAGTTTATATGAACTTTTGTAAAAAATTTTTATTAAACTTATATTCGAGTTAGTTTAATATGTCTGATGATGGCGTATGTGAACTAATATTATAAGAGATGATAGTATTTAGGATATCTATAATGAAAGTGGTGATCTAAATTTTGCTCATTGATATAAAACGACACGTCAAATACAGGTGATAAGTAGTATACAATGATGAAAATATGAATTAGAATGATATTGACATAAACTTGTCTGTTCAGAACTATTTTATCTGTATGTTCAATAATGATACAAACGAGAGGAATTTAATTGATTGAAAATCTCAATATATTTAGCACAATTCGAACCAAGGTCAACAACTGTGAAAACGTTTGACAAAATGAATAAAACTGTGTTTATTTTGGGAAGCTTTGAATCTAAATGGCTAACTATTATGATACATATAGAACGCTCCTTCGAAAACTGTCGCCAATTATTTCTGAAAGCTGTGAATGTATATTAACTCGACGACAAACCCTAGCCAATGCGAGAGTCAGACGCAAAATTCTCGTAGGTCAAACAAAAAACATCCGCCTGGCTGCACTTTAGACACGATAGTTGTTCCTCAACCAAGAGTTACTTAACGACTCAATAAAACCGTTAAAATTAGTCTGTGTCCTCAATTATAATTAATTGTCACATGGGTGGATTTGAATTAATGAATAGTTCAATGAGTCTTCATAAAATTCTAATGAAAAGACGAAATTAGACCTATAAAGTATCTTTAGGATATAACAATTGTTATTAACTGGCAATTGTACAAAAGGATATATCAACATGAACCTGAACTTAAGCCCATGCGTCTGATTTAATTTAAGTTAGAAAATGCTTATAAATTATTATTCTGCGATGCACAACATTCTCTCCAAAAATAGTGTCCACATCTTGAAGCATAAATCAGAAAAAATCGTCAAAAACCGAATGTATATCTTGTACGCTCCCCTGATGCCAGATTTAATAGAATTCAATTCAAAATAAATGAATTTTTAAATTCAAAAAGCACATAAATATCATATTTATTGAATTTTTGTTAATCATTGTTTTAATATACCTTATTTCTGATCATTTTATTACATTTCATACTACAATTTATAATGTTACTTCTTCTGTTTATCAATTTTTCTTAATAATTTTTGTTAGGGGTGACTGCCTTAATATTTTTTTTTTTTTTTTTTTTTTTGAAAAACTAAAAACGTAGTTATTAGTTTCATAAAAATCGCTGGCCTTGGGCATTTAAGGGTTAAATTAATTTCTAGAGGGGAACATTTGCAACTTTTTTTCGTGAGGCACCTTAATGTATGTATATCAATGTGATAATCTACATAGTATCCATATTGTTTGCTGGGTTGACGTGATCATCTGTTGTATTAGCTGTGTTTTGTTGCTCCCACTGATTGTTAACGTTGACTGTTAGAAAAAACGACACCACTTTATATTTATTTGTATATTGCAGCACAAAATTTACGCGATTTTCTTCAGAAAATGTAAAAATTAACAAATTTTATATATCAATTTAATTTTTATATTTTTTATTTCTTGTCATTCTTATATTCATAATTGTATTTTTGTTAATACATTGGGAAAACTTTTATCGACGTTAAAGGTAACATGTATAATTCTACACGTTAATACTATGTTCACATATAAAGGTTTTTTGAAAAACGAGTCGTTTTCTTAAAAAACACAAAGAAATTGACTTGTTTTTTCATATATTTTTAAGGCCAGAAAATATCTCGATTCGATTTGTTTAATTATTTAACACAATAAAAACATACTAAATTTCCATACAGGGAAGAAATTATTAGTATTTTTAGTACATAGAAAATTGTTGAAAAAATTTGTAAAAATTGTCAAATAGTTTAAAAACAAAAAAATAAAAATTATGAATGAAATTTATATTTGATCATAAATTTTATTTGTTTGAAAATTTTATTTTTTTAATTAGAAGTGTGTGTGTAAAATTTTGATTTAAATTTAAAAATTGTGAAATTGTTTTAGCAAAAGAAAAACAGGCCAAAAGGAAAAACACAATAAAATAATATGTGAACAGTGGTGTTAAAACTCTTTGTGTTTTTTAAAAAACAAGTCGAAAACTTATGTATGTGAACATAATATAACTCCTAACGTATATAAATTTAAAATTTGTATGAAATTACTCATGAACGTTAGCAACAAAACATTTTTCTAAAGTTTCTTTTGTTTTTTTAAGAGAGGTTGTGAGATCTAAGAGAGAACTTTTTGTGTTGTTTAGATGTTTATTATTGTTTACATTTGAATTTTGTTGTTTTGTTACTATATTGATTGATTCGTTTAATTGTTTTTTAGTTTATTTATTATTTTTTTTTTTCTTTTTTCCATTGTTTCTTCTAGAGATTCCTTTGGTATTTCAGTTGTTTCTTTCAATTCATTAACTTTTTGATTAGCTTTATTAAAAGTAGAGTTATTTATCTCTAAAGCTTTTGATACTAAGAATATGTTGAAATCTTTTATTGATTTATCTTTGATATTACTTTTAATTATTATGTATTTAACGTTAGTTTTTGGGCTTTTGGGTTATATCCAAATTAGGGAAATCATTAGAATTATTAATATCGACATTAGTTAATCTTTTACGTTTACGAATAGGGTCTGGATCCGGATCCAGGGGGTCAAAGAAGTTGCCCCCTTTTTTAGAGTTCATTATTATGTTATAATTAGTCAATGAGCGTACGTTGTAAACTGTGCATTAAAAAAGCTAATCTTTTTCACGCCATCTCTAGAATTAAATCTAATTGGATACGAAGAATTACCGCTAAATCATATACCTGTATATTCTTCATATTTTTAATACAATTATTTTAACTTATTTTTATCCGAGTACCTAGAAAATATCGAGAATAATTCCTATTAAAAAAATAGGACTGTAGGTTAAAGTGCCTCACGATAAAAAAGTTGCAAATGTACCCCTCTAAAAATGAAGATTAGTATGTTCTTATATGATTCCCAAAATATTACATCTCAATCTTTAAATTAACGTGAGCTGGACCATTTTCAAAACACCTCTAAAATTAAGTATTTTTTTTCATATCATTATCAAAATTATAGTTATAAGAAAATTTACTTCAAATTATAAAAGAGGCATACTATGACCATGAATATTCATTTAAATTATTATTATGTCTCTTTTCAGTCGCGAAATATTAAGATTTTACTTACATTTTTTATCATATTTTCTTCGATCAAACATGTAATTTTATATATTTCGGACATTTTTCAAAATATATATGGTTTTTTTTTTACCATAGGAATGGTCTATCCTCTTACTATTGAAGATAAGATGTAATTAACCCATTAAGAACTAGAGGGTCAGTTTTATGCATTTAATTCCTAAAAGGTTAAATTTGGATTTTTTGCAAATAAATCGCATGGAAGTACTTATTGCGCTTAAATATTGATAAATTTATGAAAAACATAACAAGTTCATTAAAACCCGCGATAATAATCGTGTAAAAAGGCGTTTTTAAAATCTAGCCGCTATTTTACACGAATTTACAGCTTTTTTTGATCAATTATGTTTTTGTGGACATTTATATCCTTAATTTATCATTTATTTGCCGTTAAAATTAACTTAACCAATTATGGACCGGATATCTTAAAATATTATTTGTGAAACTAAAGGGTTAAATGAATGCACATATCAATAGTATTTAATGAGAGCTTTCCAATGATGCGCTAAAATATAATTTACGATAAAAAATATCTAAAATATTCAAACTTTTATAAAATACGATTTAAAATAAAATCATTAAAAATTTTACTAAAATATTAATTTCGCGAGAATGAAAGCAAATTTTATATTATTTTTTGATCTATATGTAGTAGACATCTTTTTTCTATCATATGTTGTGATTTTTTTGACAAAAAGTTAAAAACTATGTGTACTGTCGATCGAAAACCATATTTTTGGAGGTATTTTAAATTTATTTTATTTTGTTTTAAATATTTTGGGAATTAGTTTAAAACATATCAAACTTCAATTCTAGAGGGGTACATTTGCAACTTTTTTTTCCCCCATACAAATCAAAGCACTGTACTGTAGGTCTTGGTAACTAAAACTTGTCTAAAATACTTGAAATTATTTTTAACCCTGCATGCCCAATGTTGGCCGTTTTGACTAACATTGTTACCTAGTAATCTAACTCAGACTGAAGAACATCTTATAATTTCAATAATAATAAATTGAAAACCCAGTCAAATACAAATGTGTTTTAATGAAACATGTAAGAATGTATAGTATTTAATTTTTTCAGTAACTTTTATGAATTTGATAGACCGCCAGCTTCACAGGGTCAATTTTTCGGTAGTGTTAGTCGATTCGACTAACATTGGTCATATTACAAAGAAAAAGTAACAGGGCATACAGGGTTAAGGATCATATGTTGGACTATCCCAACTTTAACAATTTGCTATGTAAGTCCCATTTTGGTCTTAGAACGGGCGAAAGTACTTCATCATTGCTTTTGAGTTTGTCCAAAAATATACGCCAAAATAACAATTATAATGAAATCTCAACTATGGTATCTTTAGATTTAACTAAGGCGTTTGACACCGTAAATTAAATTTTTCTACATATTCCTGTAAATTATTATTTTCATATTTAATTGGTCGTAAGCAGTAGTAGGGTTGGTCTAGATCGATCTGATGTAAGTGATTGCTTAAGTGGTATTCCTCAGGGATCAATTTTTGGCCTTTGCTGTTTATACCCTACACCACCATAGGTGGTAGGGGTATTATGTGTTTGTGCAAATTATGGAAAGCAAAGAAAAAATCTTCCAACCCCCACCTTAAAATATACCGTTCGACTCAGAATCACTTTCTGAGTCGATTTAACGATGTCCGTCCGTCCGTCCGTCTGGTCGGCTGGCTGACTGGACGGATGGCTGGCTGTCCATGTAAAACTTGTGCGCAAAGTACAGGTCGCAATTTTGAAGATAATTTGATGAAATTTGGTACATATGCTTTTTTCACAAGGACGAAGCCTATTGAATTTGGTCATGATCGGCCCATTATTTCACCTGGCCGCCATACAAATGTCCTCCCGGAATAGAGTTTTAACATTCATAAATAACCTAAAAATAGAAATATTTTAATGAAATTTGACGCAAATAAGTTTATATATAAGTGTATGTATCAGTATAAATCTGAGTACCAAATTTCGTGAAGATCGGTGAATAATTGGCCATAGCTCCCATATGAACCCTTCTTCCGAAAATCACTTTAACGTGCATAAATCCCATAAAAATGTTAGTATCAACTTAATATTCGACCAGTGTTGTCAGAAGTAGGTAAAAGTCCCTACATGTAGGTATATTTTACGCTAAACGAGCACCGTAGGGAAAATCGGACAGATTTTTAGTTTTCCTAAAATTGTAGGTATTTTCTCTGAAAGTCCCCTTTTTTAAATAAACATCTGAATTCTGCATTTATGATATTATATTCATCAATAAATATAAAATTTAAAATGTAGAATTTGTATTCTATATTATGAATATAAAATTATTCTCAAGAAAAATTTTTTAAAAAATAACTTACAAATAAATAATTAACTGTTTATACGCAAATTGCACAAATGAATATATTTCCTTATTTGTCGTGTCAGATGGGAAAAATTAAACTATTATCATCAAAAATTCAATGAACGTAAAAAGAAATGGCAACGCTATACGTTTTATTTGCAATTAGCTTCACTAATCACGTTTATTTTTCGTGAGTTATTAACTTACATCACCCTCTGCGACGGGTAATCACCTTGAGTCTTCGGGCACGGTGCAGAGGCTTAAGCCTCCAGAAGGAGGCGAACTAAGAATCACCCATCCCTAATTCCCACAGCGTCTGTTCTCTATGTTAAGAGCGGCTGTGGGAATTCCTAGACCCATCTTTTGGTCGTTTATGAGACCACGTCCCTGGCCTGGTAGCGGCTGTTTCCAGAGGAGCGGCAGTTATATTTTCTCGTCCTACGGTACAGACTAAAACTACCAACCCACCAACCCCCCCTGAAAAATGTCAGAAGATATGAACGGCCCTACGTCCTTGGTTCAGGGTGCTAAAATCTCCAAGGGTAATGTGAGTGTTCAGGCGGAGGCCACAGGCTTGGACACCAACGGAGCTACTGTGACCACGACTGACTGGACGGATATCCCGGGTTCAGTTGGTCGCGAATCTACTGGGATAGTTAGGAAGGACGCGCGCGATCCATCGTCTTTAACGCCCCGGGAAAAGCGCTTGAAGCGCAAACATACCTACCACATTCGGAAGTACGAAGCAATTTTTAATGCTACCGTTGTGGAGGTCAAGCCAGTAAAGATAGCGACGGATAAAAACCAGAAAGAGTCTGTTCAATCAGCTAAAGCTGTGCCTCAGAAAATTTCTGGACCGATCACAGTCACCAGCTCGGCGAATCTTGATGTTCACCCTTCAACTTCTAGAGGGGCCTCATCGGGTTCGAAAAGAGGTGAGGACCAGTCCCGTACTGCGAAGTCTGCTTGCAACTCAAAGGAACTGAACACGAAACCTCCTCACCGAGGCGCCGTACCAGTATCTAATGGTCCAGCAGGCAGACCTAGTAACAAACGGCAAAGGTCCGGTGAAACGCAGGTGTCTGAGGGCAAGCGATTGAAACCTTCAACTAGCTTGTCATCAGCACCTGAGCTACAAGTAGATATCATAGATCATGGTCTCCCAGAGGGTAAAATGACTAACGACCGATGGTTACTTCTGGAGGAGAAGATTTTGCGGGCACTAATTGACGAACTCGCACGCAGTGAAGATTATTCCTTCACTGCGTTCGATGGCACCAAATGGTTAAAGGAAGTCAAGATCATCGGATGTGGTAATGAAAAAGCTCTTAACTTTCTCAAAAACAGCATCCGAGGGCTTGCCGAGCTCTTGCCCAACGCAAAAATAGAGATCGTTCAGACGACAGTGCGAGTATGGGTCCCTCCTCCTATCTTGGAGGATGAAGCCATACTAACACTCATTAAACGTCAGAACAAGGGACTTGGTACAGAAAATTGGACGATTCAACAAGGACGCTCTAGGGACAAGGGAGATGGTAAAGATCTCTGGATTAAAATTAGTTCAGAGTCACTCCGTCTTCTACGTTCCTGCCAAGGAGTGATTAAATATGGGCTGAACCAGCTGAGCCTAATTCTGCCCCCCGAAAAATGCAGTGAGGATCCAAAGCGGCCTGAAAGTGGTGCAAATTAATTTGCATCACTCCGACTTGCTGCGATTCATGGAGAAGGAAGTTATCCACGTGGCCTTAATCCAAGAACCCTGGATGGTAGCCAGTAAAGTTCGAGGCATCCGGTCACGAAAATATGTGCTCCTTTCTCCAACACAAGAAGGTAAAATCAGAAGCTGCATATTGGTCAGAAAAGACATCAAAGCTTTTCTTATATCTAATTACAGCTCGTGTGATTTAACGGTGGCAGCGCTTGAACGTCGAGGATTACCAACAATTATCCTTGCATCGGCGCATCTACCCTATGATGAAGATGAACCTCCTCAACGTGCCGTACGTACCTTGGTGGATTGGTGTCGTACTAGGGGCCATGACGTCGTAATAGGATGTGACGCTAATGCCCATCATACTCTGTGGGGGAGCACAGATATCAACACGAGAGGTGAGTCATTATTGAACTATATCTTATCTTCAAATTTAAGTATTTGTAATAAGGGTAATAGACCAACGTTTTTCAATAGGATTAGGGAGCAGGTTATTGATATTACATTGGTAGGAAATACTGACTCAATTAGGATTACTGATTGGAGAGTCTCTCTCTCTCTGATCACAACAGGATTATTTTCATGATAGATCTTACTATGGAAAGAGAAAGGCCGTTCAGGAACCCTAGAAGAACAGATTGGAGTAGTTTCACGAACCTGATTCAGAATATGCCAACACCGGAGACGTAAACGTTGGCCAGTGTTCAGGATCTGGAAGACTCGGCATCTTTTCTGTCTAGGTTTCTGATCGATGCCTATCATTCTACTTGTAGGGAGCGGTACAGTGCTAGGAAACTCCCTCAACCTTGGTGGACACCTAGGCTAATGAAGCTAAGAAGGAAGTGTAGAACACTCTTTAATAGGGCGAAGAGAGAGAAGAGCTCATTGGACTGGGACAACTATCGTCGTAGTTTCAATGAATTTAAGAAAGAGATCAGAAGGGCGAAAAGGGAATCTTGGGAAAGCTTTTGCGGGGACTTGGAAAGCACCACGGAAGCCTTTCGGCTGAGAAAGGTATTGGCTAAGGACCCGAGCGCACCAGGCTTCCTGATGGGACCAGACGGTCTCTTTGCCGAAAGTAGTACGGAAACTTTGGAACTGCTCATGAAAACGCACTTTCCGGGCTGCAGGGATGATAATGAGGACTCTGAACTAGAGCTCCTCATGGCAACCGAGTTTCAGCCTAGTGCCCTGGTAGATGCTATAGTTGACACTGAAAAGATAAAGTGGGCGGTGAGGTCCTTCGAACCCTACAAGTCAGCAGGGCCAGATGGCATTTTTCCCGCTTTATTGCAACATGCGATCCCTGCCATTCTACCGTGGCTGAGTTTAATCTTCAAGGGTAGTCTAGTAACAGGCGATATACCAAGAGGATCGAGAGGGGTGACAGTGGTATTTATCCCCAAAGCGGGAAAAATAAATCATAGCACCGCAAAGGATTACCGACCCATAAGGCTGTCATCGTTTTTACTGAAAACTCTGGAAAGACTTGTGGATGCATATGTCAAGAGTAATCTCTCATCAATCAACTTTTGTATGGCACAACACGCCTACCAAAAAGGTAGGTCGGTGAAAACGGCACTACATGATGTGGTCGGGACTATTGAGGATACACTTGACAAAAAGGAATTCGTACTGACAGCCTTTTTGGATGTTGAGGGTGCCTTCAACAATGTGAGAATTTCATCCATTTTATCAGCCCTTCGAAACTTAAGGGTAGATCAGAAGATAACAAACTGGATTAGTAACATGCTTAGCAGCAGGGCCATTAATTCCAGCTTGGGTTTGAGTATGACAAGGAAGGTTGTGACGAGAGGCACTCCACAAGACGGTGTAATATCTCCACTTCTATGGAATCTCGTCGTAAATGAAATCCTTTTTCAACTCTCCAGAAAAGGTATCAAAGTAGTTGCATATGCGGACGATGTTGTGCTCCTCATCAGGGGAAAATTTCTCCCCACACTGAGTGGTCTGATGGAATCGGCCTTGAACGAACTACTTAGATGGGCAAATGCGAACGGTCTGGGAATAAACCCATTAAAGACCGAATTGGTACTCTTCACCAGGAAGTATAAGATTCCAGCATTTAGGCTTCCTAGGCTGGACGGTATTTCTCTGGCCCTCCAGAGAGGCAAAATACTTGGGAGTTATTTTGGATTCAAAGGCTTTATGTGCTTTCTATGCATGCAAGAAGACTTTTGGTAAGAGATGGGGACTTAAACCTTACATCGTACATGTACACAGCGGTAATTAGACCAATTCTTACCTATGGAGCACTTGTCTGGTGGAGTGCTGTCAATACAAGGACCTATCTCTCCATTCTGGGCAGTGTATAGAGATTAGCTTGTCTTGCAATTACTGGAGCAATGTATTCGACTCCGCAAGCTAGCTTAGAGACTATGCTTGACTTAGCTCCACTTGATGTCCAAATCAAATATGTCTCGGCCAAGTTTGCTCTAAGGTTCAGGGAGTCAGGCGAACTTAGGCATGATCGTATTGGGCATGGCAGAATCTTACAAGTGGTAGGCGGGAGCAATCTGAGTGTCCGAACGGACTATATCATCCCTAGGATGGATTTCGATAAATCCTTTAGGATTAACATCCCTGACAGGGAAAGCTGTGCGGCAAATTCTGTTTTTTCAGGAGGGTGCAATCTCAGTCTTCACTGACGGGTCGAAAACAGATTCCGGAACCGGGTCAGGAGTTTTCTCCGAAGACCTAGGACTTTCAATATCTCTGAGATTACCGGATACTTGCACAGTATTCCAGGCTGAGATATATGCTATAACTGTAGCTGCTAGACGAATCAGAATCTTTGTAGATAGTCAGGCCGTGATTAAGGCTCTGAATTCGTATGTGGTGAAATCGAAATGTATACTTGAATGCAATCGTTCTCTTTCCCAGTTGCGCACGCAAGGTGTAAGACTAGTATGGGTACCAGGGCACGAAGGCATTCTTGGCAACGAAAAGGCGGATGAGTGTACAAGAGCTGGTTCGTCAATGAACGCAAGGGAGGCCATAACGGAAGTAGATATTCCTCTTGTTGAACTGTCGAATCTGATAGAAGATTGAGCGCTTAAGGAAAGGTCCCGTATGTGGTCCACCACAACCACTTGCAGGATATCTAGAACCCTTTGGCCCTCAATTGATAAACAAAGAACTAAGACCCTTTTGACTCTTAGTAGAAAGATGATTTCACTTCTAATAGGCATCATTACGGGACACTGTATAATAGGACGCAGGTCCGAATACATAGGCTTTTCCCGCACTGATCTCTGTAGAAGTTGTTTAGATGAGGAGGAGATAGAAACTATAGAGCATCTTTTATGTGATTGTCCGGCACTGCATGAGCGCAGACTCCATCATTTGGGCATGCGATCCTTTCAGAATCTTGACGATTTGAGAGATGTATCTTTAGGCAATCTTTTAGGTTTTATCCAGAGTACACAGTGGTTTCATAGAAATCGTGTACTCGAGGCACCTACGCGAGGCAATCAGTAATGGTGGGTTTTTCTTTTATCCAGGGAACCACATATATATTTAATATTTAAATCCATATATATATAGATCCACGTATTTTCGCTCCCTGATAGAGATTTCAAAATCTGGCTCCGTTAGGATTTGTAGGACGAATAGGGTTATAATTAAGCTGAATTTTAATTTTCTATGTCTTCTGGGAGCTTTAGAAAGCTCTGGAATGAAAAAAAATCTTAGAAAGACATATAAATCGTCTTATATCCGCTCCCTGATAAAAATTTCAAAATATGGCTCCATTAGGATTTGTTGGACAAAAAGTTTTATAATTAAGCCAAATTTTAATTTTCTACGTCATTTGGTAGCTTCAGAAAGCTCTGGAAAGAGAAAAAATGCTAAGCAAATTATATATCTAGATGACTAGAAGATAATTATGTTTCAAAATTGTAGAAAAAATCATCTAAATTTTAGTTAGCATAAACAGAAACCATGGCTTAATATGGAAGCCTGTCTCAATTGAAACGATTTTGCAGGTGAAACTTTTTTAACACAACACCTTTAAAAAATAAAGAAAATATTGGATCAAAAAAATTAAATTGGGTCATACAGGATAATTATTAATTATTTATTTGTTTAATATTACAGAATAAATTCCAATTTAGACTTAAACTATATTTTAAAAACATAAGAAATCAGTCTTCATGAATTCCTAAATTTCGATTCAAATATCACTATTTAGTACATGTTTTCTGAAATAAAATGCTATTTTTAAAACCGTTTTTTTGTGTTTAAAAAAACCGGTCTATTCGACATTCGAAAAATGAACATTTTGAAAAAACCGACAGCACATTTACTGAAAAAACCGGTTTTAAAACCGGTTGGAAAACCGCGTCGATCACCCTAGTTCTACTCCATTAGTATCAGAATTGGTTGTGATACCACTAGTTATGAGGATGTTATTAAAGAATCTGAAGTGGTTCTGATTACACCAGTTTTAGAACTGGGAATAAATAAATAAATAAATAAATAAATAAATAAATAATATAAATAAGTAAAAATAAAACATGGTTTGAAAAATGTGTCCAAAGTTTTTCTTCTGAATTTTTACAATTTTTATATTTCAAGCCAAACAAAAAAAATTACATATTAAAATTAATTGCTTTATAAATTTTTCAAATCACTTTTTATCGGTAGAAGAAATTATATAAAGTTATAAATAATGATGTACAATCTGTTTGCGGTTTTCCAACTAATTTGGAATTAATTTGATGTTTGGGATATCCCACCATGGGTTGCTAAGATGCTTGTTAATTTTTAAAGAAGTATATAAGGACTGCACGAAATAATCCGTGCAAATACAAACAAATCTGGTTATAGAAACTAAACCAATTTATAACAAGGTAAGATAATTAACTTATTTTGGTTTGAAAGTCATACAAAATTATATACAGATAACTCTCGATTTTTGCGATACTTCATTTACGCAATTTCTTTACAACGCGTTTCAATTATTGACCATTTTTTTAAAAACGAGTTTTTATTTAACGTGAACTTGGTATACCGCGTATAAATAATAGTGACAAACTTTGAATTGTGCAAATTGTAAAGCGTATTGGAAAGAATTTATTGAAAAAATTGATTATTTAATGAAAAAATGTAAATTATAAGCGAAATGTTGCATAATTGCTTAAATATTTTTTGTATGATTAAAAAGGGTGAAACGGCAAAATATGTAACAAGATTATAAAACTTTAAGAAGAAGATTATAAAACATGAAAAAAGTCAGCGTGAATGAACGTTTCATCGTCTATTATACACTAATCATAATTATGAAAATAATTCGTCTGAAGAACTTTCATGTTATTTTTTTAGCTCCAAATTATTGCTTGCTATTAGGATTTTTTTGGACTGAATACGTCTTCAGGCTCGATTTCCTTTCAACTTTTCTCATAAAGATTCAAAGAAAATAACTTTTTGTGACACTCTTCTTCCTTTTCTTCTCTCAAAACACTTTCCATTTTGTAGGAGTCCTACAGCCTGAAGATACTATTTTTCTTCCACTACCAGGTTTTCATTCAGTGACCATGACTTCTTTGTATAATATTACGGACCAAGAAACTGTATTTTTTGACACAATTGCCTTCCTAGCAATTGTTTTATATGACGGATGTAAGATTTCATGAAAAATTTGAATTGTGTGTTTAGGTGTTTTTTGTTCAATTTCCATTTTAAGAAAAACTAGTTTCACTATAAACATGAAACTTTGCACATGGCTAGTGAGCATAACGACAAATATAAACCAGTTAACAGAATTATTTATTTTTTACCACATCAAAAATTATAAGCCCAAAAGCATGCACGGAGTTTTTCGTGCGCAGTCCTTACTTTTTAAGAATTTAATAATGTCTGTCCCATGATGTGATCAAAAAATTCGTTTCGACATCGGGGGACGGGCAGTAAATATCTAAATATTAAAATTTTTATTTTCCTCAATAAATTAGTATTATATCTTATATATTCATATCTTCAATTCGCATAAAAGAAATCCGAATAAAATTGTATATATGTACTTAAATATTTACATTTTAAAATGTAAATTTTCAAATATAGATATGTTTACATGCTAGAGATAAAGATTTCGAAATAAAGCTAATACACATTTGTGAATAAATATTATTTTTTAAATATTTTACCTTTTGTATATTAACGTGTACTTTAGCCTTACTAGATTGGTGGTTGTAATGACTAAGAGCAGATCCTCGATCGACAGCAAGGACTATAATATCATGTTGTTGATCTCCCAAATATTCTAAAAGTCTTACGTTTGATATAACACCAGTAGAAGGGTGAATTGCAAAATAAGGATTTTCATCTAGGAAGCTGTAATAAATTTCACCATTTAAACCAAGATCTGCATCTTCGGCAGTAACACTTAAAATACTGCTATGAATTGGAAGATCCTCTGATATAGTGACAAAATATTCAGTAGGATAAAACAGCGGACTTAAATCATTTCGATCTAGTACATGAAGATACATTTTACACTCATCCTCATAAGTAAATTTTTGTTTGTTTTGCGTACATGATATAAGGGCTTTAATATTCAATGCATATTCTTCATTTTTTTCTCTGTTTAGTACCACGTTGCTAGTTCTAGTTCTAATAGCCAGAAATGCGAAATTTCCAACTATTCTCTCCTCAGCTTTAAAAAGTTTGTCTTTATCCCCGGAAGCAATTCGGAAATTTATGTTGCACTTTTTCTGTATTTCAATACCAATTTTATGATCATATAATTTTGATTTTGCATAAGTTTTGCCAATGCTATTTTCTGGAATGGTTACGTTGTATACATTTCTTGTAAATTTAAAAACATTGTTTCCAATATCCTTTGTTAGACTTGAATTAAAATTGTGTTGAGCACTGCAAGAAATCTGAACGGTGGACCATGAAATCAGAAATAACTGCAATACTTTTGAAATGCATTGGAATGTATTAGCATTACGTTGAAGCTTCATATTAAAATATTCTTTAGGTTGAACATTATTAACTGAAAATAAAGCAAATATTAAAATATAAATTAATATATTTTATATATATATATATATATATATATAATCATAGAAGTTTATAGAGGTAAGACTAAACTAAAGCTAGGTTCAGAAATAATTCACCACAAACATATAACCATGTTTACCTTCAATTTGTGCAACTAAATACAAAGTTTACATTTTTATTCACACTAAGTGCATATATCTAAATCATTCAAACCGTATTAGTCCTGCCCATAAAAAGAATATGAATAAATCTTGCGCATATATATCACGATTTGAGAAATTAATTTTTTTTACAAAAACAGCTTAAATGCAGACATTTTCTTTGCTTTATCAAACATTAAACAGTGGAGCAGAATTGAACTAAATCCGTAACTTCTAATAGGTTGGTTGGATTTACATGAAATTTCACATAGGCGTAGCAGGGCATAGTAACATTTTGAGTTTAGAAACAGGAGCAAATATACGCTTCATAAGCGGAGCCATGAAAGGCAGAAAGAGAAATATAAAAATTTAACTGTATTTGTGTGTTTTATTTGCTTACGCTCTTGGTTACGTATGTGTTTGTTGTATTTAGTACGGAAAAAATAATAATTATTTCTTGCGCTTTTTGTTATGTGTTTTGTTTTTGATTTTGCTTAACCATGCGACATGAACTTGCCTTGTTGAAAGCTAGAACAAAACTAAATGATTTTTTGTTTGTTATTCGCTCTCAATTGTTTATGATCGCTAGACTTCGTTGTGTGTGTGAAAATGAAGAAAACACTCTGCTCCTGAGTGCTATGGGTGCCTTTCCTTGGTTTAAAGTTTTTTTCAAAGTATTCAAATCTTAACTCTAAATCTTAATTTATATTAAGTCCATCCACTGTCAGACGAAAAATTATATGTAATCAAAGATAAATCCTTTAGAAAACATGCTTGCATGTACTATATCTCTTATATATTCTTCGAGATATATTAATTTGAAATTTCAACAATCTCAACTTTGCAAGATGTGTGTCTTTTCCAAATTTGAACCGATTTCATCACATTTTTCGCAGTCTATTACAGTTTAAATTTTCTATTGAGTAAAAAAATAAACGGGTTTGAATTGGCAAGTTTGCAAAAATAAATAAACAAAAGTCTTAAAATTCCAAAAATATATTATTTCTTTACTTCTTGACCAATATAAATTTAACTCTATATATTAAAGTATTAATATTACCTTTCCCTAAATTAAGTGCCATTTTCGAACCATTTAACCCAAATGTATAGACAGACGGACATTGCCATTCTGCCAAAAAATATTGTAGAATTCTAAAAATGTATTTTTTTTTACCAACTAATCGGGGTTGTTATGGAATCTGATTGCTCTCGGAATCAGATTTGAAACCGACCAAAAATTGATTTTGGTGTCATAGAAACCAATGTTATTGGTTTCATATTCGAATCAGAATTGTAATCAGAATTTGATGTCATAGAATCTGATGTTATCGTTTTTTTGTCAGAAATAATCCGATCAGCTGACTGCTGCCAGATTTGCAGTTTTCTTTTGTTTTTTGTTTTGTTAGTTTGTGGAATGTTGTTGGAAAATGTAAGTTAAATAAATAAAAATTTAATAATTTATAAATATTCAATTATTTTTGGCACAAATAGGGGCAAACATAGGAATGCAACACAGAATGCATTATTTTTAGAGTTCATGGAGAAGAACCCAGATATAGCAAAAGGTTTCACAAAACGCGATAAAGTTTTAGTGGATTCTCTTTGGCAGGAATTGACGGTTTCTCTAAACGGCGCTGGTCCGCCGAATAAGGATGTTAATGGGTGGAAAAAGGTAAACTATTTGTTTAAAGTTCATTAATTTGGCCACAAATATGTATTCGTATTTACACACAGATATGGACAGAATGGAAAAGCGAGATTAAAAAAAAACTTGCTCACAACAAAGCCGAGGCCCGAGCAACCGGCGGTGGACCGTTTTCAAAATACCAACTGACACCAACGGAAGAAGCAATAGTACGATTGTGTGGAATCCAAACGACAGTAGAGGGTGTTTCAGGAATCGAATTGGGCCTCATAGAGGTGACAGAGGAATCAAATATTGCCGTAAATGATGATATGCCTACAGGCTCATCTAGGATAAGACCTGAAACACCTTACATGTGTAGTACACCAAAAAGAATACGAACAGAAACCACAGCAGACCGTTTAAAAAAATTTCTGGATGAAGATGGTGAAAAGAAAAGAGAAATAAACGAAAAACTCGACCAACTTATTGCTGTAGAAAAAGAAAATACCAGTGCCCTTAGACGTATTTATCGCGCAATTGAAAAAAGCAACGAGTCTGTGACCAAGGGTGTTAATGATTTTAAAAATGAATTTGCAATTACCAGTTCCCGAATTCTGAAGGCAATGCAGGAAAAAAATGAAATAAAAAAACAACAACTGCAACTAGAACTTATGAAATTTGAATTACAAAATAAAAGTAAAGCTCAGTGATCTCTTTTATTAAAACCTGAATACGTGACCTCAAGTCCAAAGGACAAAAAAAAGTACAAATGAATTAATTTTTTTTTTATAATTACTTTTAATTAATTTTAAAATACTGAATTTAATAAAATAGAAATAAATTATTTTATTTATAATGTATTTGCTATTTCGTCTCTTATTCTCTTGCCTTCATTTTGCAGATTCGACGTAGAGAACAATAAAGAATTATCTTGTTCAAGATCGTCTGGTTCAACAGCTATTTCTTCAGCTTCATATGAAATTTTGTAGCTCCTGCATATATTGTGCAACGCGCTGCATACGTTCACTATTTGTACTACTTTTTCTGGGCTGTAATGCAATGTACCAAGCAAACAGCGAAATCGGCTTTTTAACACGCCTATAGTTCGCTCCACAATATTGCGAGCTGAGGTGTGTGCTATATAAAATTTATGTTCTTTTGTGTTGTATGCAGGATCTCTATAAGGTGTTAACAAAAATGGTTCAATTCCATACCCGCAATCTCCTAATAATCTAGTCGTTCGATCTCCACTTTCGTACTCTCTTAGGAAATGCTGACGTGCGTTGCTCATATTCCACACAAATGAGTCATGACTTGCGCCGGGATACCGTGCGCTAACTGCTCGTATCATCATGTCACCGTCACATATCTTCCAAACAAAATGATTGCCAATAATGACAAATTATTGTTTCATATGTTACTACACAGAGAGAACAAATTCATTGTAAAAAATTGATTTTTTGCAAACTTTAGTTGGGCCAACAAAATTTTTGGGTTGGAACATTATCGGCCACCATAATCATCAGTTGGATAAAATTTAGTTTTGGCAATGAATTTTTTCTCTCTGTGAATTTTTTACTCACAATCATGGCATTCATACTGAAATATCCCTTCCTGTTAAAATATAACTGCTCATCAATCGTGGGTTTTATAATTTTAATATGAGTTCCATCGATGCAACCAACAATGGAAGGTATTTTGTTTTTGTTAAAGAAATAATTTCTTGATCTACATTTTTCACTTTCATCCATCCTTAGTTTTATCCACTGAGGACTTACATATTTTAGCAGAACTTTCAGTACACGACTTAATACAACTGATACAGTACTTCTGCCTAGACTTATGGTGGAATCGTTTCCAACTGACCTTTGGTAAGACCCTTCTGCTAAAAATCGCAATGTTGCAGCCAGTTGAATCACGCAGGGAATGGTTGATGGTAACAAATGTTCTTTGACAATATCCAACACCATTACGAACGCTTCTTTATTCAGACGGTATTGTCCAATGAATCTGCAAACCACTAAAGTGTTAAAACCACTTCCCGGCCAAATCAAAATCTCTACTTACACAGATTCTGGCAGTTCCAATGGATTGCTGTGATCCCTTAAAATTTTCCGATTAATTCGTTGACAACTTTCTTCCTCCATCAATAAAAATGCAACTACTGCCTCAACCATTTCAATTTTTTTGTATAAATTATTTAAAAAAAATTTATAATACGTCAACTTTTAAAATTTAACTAAACTAAAAAATGTAAACAAAACAAAACAGCTGATTCGAATATGGGTTTTGTTTATTTTCGAAAGTAGGCAAAATCAAGACGATTTCATGACACCTATTCAAATCGGAATTGATTTTAATTTCTGATAAATTACCAATTCTGACTTGGATTCCATAACAGCCGTGAATAAATAGAAAAAATAGAACGTGATCATCAAAATTTGGATATCACTTTTTCCTGAATTAAGCGTCATTTTCGTTCCATTTAACCCAAATGTATAGACGGACATTACCATTCAGCCAAAATACATCTTATAATTCTAAAAATGCATTTTTTACTTACTAATAAATAGGAAAATTAAACGTGATCATTAAAGTGTTGATAGCACCCTTCTCTGAATTATGCATTATTTTCGACCCATTTAACTCTAAAACTGAATTTTTTTAACTAATAATCAATAAAAAATAAAACGTGATCATTAAAATATTGATATCACCTTTCCCTGAATTAATCGCCATTTTTGACTCCTTTTACCCCAATGTGGGACGTGAAAATATTCAAAATTGGTATAAAAAATTGCAATTTTTTTACAAAAATATAGTATTGTTCCTACACATTTTCCCTTGTTTTAGTAAACATTTTTCTTTACATATTTCAAAAGACAAACATTTTTATACATTATATTTTGACAAACTGTTTTGTTTGTTTCAGAAATTAAATTATACAACAGGGTTTAAATTTTCAGTACTGAAAATTCAAACAAATAAAATTTAAAACCTATAAAACGCTGTGTGTATGTAGAAAAGAACACAGTTGGCCAAATGATCATAGACGATATTGTCGTCGATGTTGTCTGCAGGAAATTGTGTATTTTGTCGTTTATAAAACTGTATTCAAGACAAACAAGTAACAATTGCATGCATATTGTCGTGCTTCTGGTTCGATTGAAGACTACATGAGCGACAATATCCTGTCCTGTCCTGTCCTGTTTTAGTTGTCAAACAATTATTTATTCTGAAAAAAATATTAGTTTTACTTCAAAAAAATTGTTTAACGCGTGTTAAAATAAAAATGAACAAAAAGAAATTAATATTTTTATTGCATGAATTAAACATTCACACAACAGTAATATTTTTCGCTGATTATTGGTCGGTAGCAGCATTTGTGCAAATTGCTTCTAAGGCGATTTAAATAAAATGAAGATAGACGATATGTGGCATCAGCAAGATGGCGAAAGATGCCACTATGAACATTCTGCACAATCAACATAACTCAGTTCACTGCTTATATTTAGCTTAATCTATGCAGCAGAACCATTGAACCTTACACATCCATCCATGCAAAATGCGCGAAAATTTTAACAACATTATATTCCTTTCATGTTGACCTTCATGGGTCAATTTAATAAAAACAAAATATCAAAAATTTCACATATACAGTATACAGCCATGGTCATCTAAAAATGTTGCCAACATATTCGTTGACGTCAAATTTAACTCTATTGTCCTCCATATAATCGTCGACGATAATTTGCACGACATTGTTGCTAATAATTTCGTTAACGATTTGGCGGACATTTGTTTGAAAAAGTCGTCGACGATTTGTATGGGCTGTCGTCAACATGTTGTCTAGTATTTACTGGGAACAAAAGCACCAACATATTTAAATTTTTCTTACTAACACATACTTACAATAAGGCACTTTTTTACTAACACACTCTTAGTTAGGTACTCCTGCCAAAGAGTCGGACTACTTGTATATACTTTGGACAAAACTATAACATAATTTATTTTATTTTTTTTTAATTTTTTCATGAACATTTTTTTAATTGTTATTTGTTATAATTTTGTCATTAGTCATAAATAGGGGCAGATTTTAATGCAAATGTAAGCTTTTTCTGGAGCATTTAAAAACAACAAAAAAAATCTTATATTGTTATACAGTTACGGACAAAAAATATATGGTCAAGTATGTCAATTTGAACTTTTTTAAATTTTCGAAAAAATTAAAGCAAAACAATAAAACTGTTAATGCCAAATCATTGCGAATATATTGGGTTATAAACCCATATAAAAATAATATCCGTAAACTTTATCCCGAAAACGGTACACATCGTCTCAAGCACAAGTAGTCCTTTTTCAGTGTGGACAAAAAATATAGTCAGTAGAAATTTTGTTAAAATTTTTTTTTTTTAATTTTTATGAAATTTTACCTTTTTTAAATCTCGATCACGATATTTAAAATAAAATACTGAAAAAAGATGAGAATCATCGACAATCTTCAATTCCGAGAACTATTCGTATCGGAAAGGATCTATAGATTTGGCACTTTAAAAATATGAGCAAAATCGAAGGTTCCAAGAAAAGATAAGTACCGAAATCGATTATTATAGTTAAATAATTTTATTTTCACTTAAATGGCAGAACTTAAGAACAATTAAATAACATTTAGTGCAAAAAAAGTTTATCGGAAACGGAAAATCATCCAAAAATTTTATCAAGTCTGATATCTACTTGGAACATACATTTGTTCTGTGAACATAAGAAAACAATTGGAGGAAACATTATTTCTTTGGAAGACCATTATAGAGTTCCTTGATGCTGAGATATCGACCTGATAACTTGAAATGGTAGTAACCCTCTCCGATATATTACAAACACCATTATGCTTAATTGTACATGGGGTATTAAATGTTTCCAAACCTGTATTTTTTGGAACCATGCGAAAGTTTTACTACCAAATTTAACATTTATTCTTCTATAAAATAAATACTCCTTTTTTTTAGAGGATAATACGCAATTTTTATACTTCTGGGTACATTAGGATACTATTTGAGGCCTTTCCCGGTCTGTATTATAAGACTGGGACTTTCCAGAATGGTATTTGGAATAAATTGTGTTTTCCCCAATTGTCTTCTCATGTTCTCCAGAAGAAATTTAAATTCCTACCGAATTTTGAATCGACTTATTGGCATTAAAAGGCCACTCGATAAAAAATTTTGGTAATTTTCTGTTCCCAAAGAACTTTTTTTACATTAAATCGTTTTAAATTATCTATAACTGCTACCTTTTAATTGAAAATTAAATTATTTAACTGTAATTATCGATTTCGGTACATACATTTTGTTGGGACCTTCGATTTTACCCATATTTTTAAAGTTCCAAATCTATAGATCCCTTCTGAAGCGAATAGTTCTCGGAATTGGAGATAATCGATGATTCCCATCTTTTTTCTGTATTTTATTTTAAATATCGTTATCGAGATTTAAAAAAAGTAAAGTTTCATATAAATTTTACAAAAAAATTGAAAAAATTTTAACAAAATTACTGCTGACCCTATTTTTTTGTCCACACTAAAAAAATACTATTTTTGCTAGAGACGATGTACCGTTTTCGGGATAATGTTAAAGGAAAAAAACATTTTTTCGAGCTCCATCTAAAAAAAAATATGTAGACTAGATGGAATTCCGCATGCTAAACTCGAATCTGCTTTCAGTTTTTTAATATTGCGCCCTAAATATGCCGATTACTCGAGTATACTTCACCATAACTAGCACGATTTATATAAATGATACACCAAGATATGCGGAATAAAATTTGCTTTAAATCGCTTTACTGCCATATATTACGAAAAAAGTGTCCGAAAAAAATTCTTTCGTGCAAAATTCAAGATATATTTTTTTTACTAAAACTTTTTTTAAGTGAAAACATCAAAAATATTTAAGTTTACCACCTTTATCTCAAAGCTGGCAAAACTACTATTAAATAAAGCCATGTATTATAAAAATTGATGCACAAATCTTGATTGGATTCACAGTTAAGCTAGGATACCCATGCATATCTAGATTTAAGTGGAGATGCTCTAGTGGGAAAAAAAAATTTTTTTCGTATTAAATAAAAAAAATAGGTGGATTGGATGGAATTCAACATGCTAAATAAGAATCAGTTTTTACTTTTTTTCTATCACGCATTGATTTTTTATTATGGGCATGACTTCTATAACCCCGCCTTTAGCGGGGTCATAACTTGAGAACAGTTTGTCCAATTAAAATGAATTGAACTTTAATATATAGCGACCTAAATTATCTTTGAGCTGAATTTATATAATTTTTTGTCCAGTTAACATTTTCGTAGTTATTCGGTAATTAGTACCGAAAATATTAAATTTTTTTTTTTTGAAAAATGGTGATCTATAACTCGGAATTTCTTGAGCGAATGAAAAATATTGTTGACGTAGCTTGTATACAATTTTCATATGCATCTTTTGATGTATCACTTATCAAAATCGTGTAAAGGGTTCTTGAGTTATAGCCTAAGTTTAACAAACCATTCTCGAATTTTATAGTGTGACCGCTGAATAAGGTGATGATATTAGTCATGCACATAAAAAAAATCAGTACGCAATTTCTATTGTATGTAACATGGGTATTTTTACTTAACTGTGAATAAAATTTAGATTTGGACATCAATTTTGAAGATACATGCTTTATTTTATTCGCAGCATTACCAGCTTTAAGATAAAGATGATAAACTGTAAACTTTTTTTCAAAATAACTCCGAAACTATTGAGCACATAAAAAAATTAAGTCTGCATCTTTTGGTGTATCACGTATGTCAATCGTACACAACGTTCTTGAGTTATGAGGAAATATACTAGAGTAATGGCCTTACTATGGGCGAAATATTAGAGACGACCATAAAAAAAATCCGGACCTGATTGAAAAAAACTGAAAGCAGATTCGTGTTTAATACATCAAAATACATCAAGTCCAACTATTCGTCTATGTGGGAGGATTTTTTTGTTGACCAGTGTTATTAAGTAGAGGAAGAATTTTAATAAAAATTAAATTCTCTTATATTTAACGGAAGCTATAGAAAATGTTAAACGAGTACTGTCGTAACATCAAGAAATATTAAATCTAAAATCTTATTTGTCTGTTCCATCTATGGATTTCCTCCTGAAACTATTACTAATTTAGAGGTCTTCGATCCTTTAAATACTCAAATCAGTCCAATTAATAGTGCTATTGAGAAAATTGAAGCTGCAGAAGGCCCTATTGATTAAAAAAAATTAAAGTTAATGATAAAACATTTGAACATATAAATTTCAAAAGCAAATTTTCTACGTTCAGATCTCATGTTTAGAAGAATACTATCCTTCACACCGCTAATTATTCAATACGCTCCTATCACATCTGTTGACGTGGAAGGATCATTTTCTATGTATAACAATTTTTTCGCCAATATATACAATCGTTTACGTTTGGTAACTTAGAAATTTAATCTGAAGGCGCTCAAAATTGAAAAAGTAAAATGCATTAATTAAAATACAAAATGAGATGTATTATTTAGCTTACCATGAACTGATTTTGTATTTTTCTTTTTTACTTTATAATAATTTAAAAAATAAATGCATATTTTTTAATTTTTTACTTTCCGCCCGGCCAAAAACCAATGCAGATTTTATTAAAAAATTTTATTAAAAAAATCCAATTTTTTAAACTACTTTTTTAATTGCACAGAAAAACATATTAGCATAATATTTTCACTATTATTTCATATGCAATATAAAAAATAAATAGCAATCTTTCATTCCTGCAAAAATCATTTAAAAAACTTTATAATGTTTTATAAGATATGTGGACTAGATGGAATTCCGAATGCTAAACTCGAATCTGCTTTCAGTTTTTTTCCATCAGGTCGAGATTTTTGTTATGGGTATGAACGATTTATATAAATGGTACACCAAACATGCGGAATAAAATTGGCTTTAATTCGTTTTACTAACAATGGTTTTGGAGATATTTCGAAATAATTTGATGCTGATTCTTATTTATCCGAATTTAACGTGATAAATAAGAATCGGCTTGAACTTTTTTTCTATCACGTTTTGATTTTTTTATGGACATGACTACTATGACCCCGCTTTTAGACAGTCACACTTATAAGACTCGAGAGCGGTTTATCCAATTAAAATAAATGAAACTCCAATAGATAGCGACTTAAATTATCTTTTGAAAAAAATAAAAAGCGAATAAAAAATATTGTTGGAGACCTTGAAGACAATTTTCGTATGCATTTTTTGGTGTATTATTTATCAAAATCGTGTAAACGGTTCTTGAGTTATAGTCTAAATTGAACAAACCATTCTCGAGTTTTATAGTGTGACCGCTGAATAAGGTGATGATATTAGTCATGCCCATAAAAAAAAATTAGTACGTGATAAGAAAAAAGTGAAAGCTGATTCTTGTTTAACTCATCAAAATCCATCAAGTCCACCTATTTTTGTTTAAAGAAAAAATAAAAAATAAAAAATTTTGCCCACCACTGTATTTCTAATCAATTGTATATATACATGGGTTTTTTTACTTAACTGTGAATAAAATTGTGAATAGATTTGTGAAGATACATGCTTTATTTTATTCGCAGCATTACTAGTTTTAAGATAAAGATGATAAACTGAAACATTTTTGATGCTTTCATTTATCAAAAGAAATTTTAGTAACAAAAAAATCTAAATGAAATAGTTTTTTTTCGGACACTTATATCAAAATAACTCCGATACTATTGAGCACATACAAAAATGAAATGGGTGACTTGAAAAATCACAAAATTATATCTTTTTTTTTTTTTAATTTTCTATGTAAATGAGTATTTTCACTCATTTGTGAATAAAACAAAAACTAAATATAAATGCCTTAAAATTGTTTTCTTGAAATTTTGTATAAAATTTCATTTCTTTCAGAAGATGGGCTAAATATCTCCATAACTGTTGACCGTATTAAAAGGTAATGTAATAACGACTTGAAGATAATTTTAATTAAAATGTTTTGATATTTTTTTGAACGAAATTGTACGAGTCGTTTTCGAGATACTCTTCAATATATAGTGCAACCTCCTTAATTTTACAAATCGCGATTTATCGCGAAAACAAGAGTCAATTAGCTTAGGTACTTAGTACTTATTAATATCGTGTAACCGAATTGACTTAGAAACCCCTTATTTTTGTGGTGTCTGTAAATTAGATATTGGTCGCAAGCGCAGCTAACTCTGTACAAGCTGTCAAAACTGGATTCACATTGATTGTGATGGAGTGTCTAAGAATTTGTTTTCTATCATGGACAAAAATCGTAATTTGTCATATACCTAAAAGAATTGTATGAAGAATCCTCCTGAGTCTGAAAATGATGAGGACTGATTTAAAAAAGAAATACGTAGGGAATTAGGTGATCTCAAAAAACTACTTAAAACACACTGTGATCACAGACAAATTTGAATCTGTTGTTGATGAAATTTGTAAAGATTTAAAGGAAATTAAAGATGAAATAGCTAATTGTAAAAGTCAAATTTATTCCAACAACTAATCTACCGACAGAAAGCTGAAAATTGTAAAGATCGTAAAGATTTAAAGGAAATTAAAGATGAAATAGCTAATTGTAAAAGTCAAATTTATTCCAACAACTAATCTACCGACAGAAAGCTTCATAGACTTGAATTCCATAATCATTAATTAATCTGATGACCTTTATCAAAAAAATCAAATAATAACAGTTATTTTTTGATTTCTTAAAGCAGGAATACCGATTATATTTTGATTTTCATATTTTCGAGCAGAAATAAAAGTTAGGTTGTGATTTTTACTTCCAACGCCAGCAATTGGAAGTGAGTTTTTGGATTCTTCTATTAAAAAGTGTCTTTTTAGTCACATTTAGACGTTCAAATGTAGAAAATATACAAATTACAAAAACAAAACACAATACCATCGAATTATGATCCAAAAATCTTGCTTTAGGCGACTGTTTACCTTCCAAAACTAAGAAAAGAGAACGATCACGATATGATTCGCTCAGTAAATGTACAACTTTTAAAGTGTTCAATGCTATTTTTTAAGTGACGTATAAAAAATATATTAAATTATAAAAATAACTAATTTTAATTTCAGCATTTTTTTATATTTAATTTTGAAGTAAACATGAACTCAATAATACAATAAAATATTGTTATGTATGTACACAGAAAAAATTATGACTAGGAATTTCTTAAACAATTTGGTTTTAAATAAAATTTTATAAAAAAAATTATTTGATCTTAATATAAAGTTTTATTGATTTTAAATTATTTAAAAAACTTTATAAAAAACAAAACTATTTTATTTTGACATATTAAAAAAAATAATAAAATTAAATTGAAAAATTTCTTAAGCATGAAAATATAAAAACCATTATTTAGTGATTTCCAGAGGTAAGTTGTCTTAAATATCATTCAGATCTCTCAAATAAATTCATATTCATCCTCTTCTAGAAAACTTGAAAAAATTATAAAATGGAAATATGTTCATCCGTAAATATGTGGAAAGATTGAGCAAAGAAAGGTAAGTAATATTAAGGTTTCATTTTTTATCAATTCATTTATTGTGGATATTATGGATACATTTATTAATGTCCGTACGCTTAACACTTTGTAGGATGGTTGTATATAAACCAGATGCGTAAACACCACTGTACTGCGAAGAAATCCTCCTTTAAAGGAAATAGGATATTTTCAGTTTTTTTTTTCGTCACATACACATTTTTTAATAGGCATGCCTTATTGCGATCACACTATCATTATTTGTTAACGGTTTGTCCTATTTAGATAAATACAAATAAAACACTCAAAGATACTCACTAAGTTATTTTAAGCTGTAATTCCTTCAATAATTTTACTATAAAAGGACTTTGGAGCTCATAAATGTCTTGAATTGATGATGTTGTGGTATATAAATACATATGTCCATTGTTATGCAAACAAGTATTCTAGTTTAGGCTTTAAATGTGTGTGCTACAACACACCTCATAAGAGTAATCGTCCAAAATTTATTCATTTAGTATGATCTTTTATTTAAATCGGAGCAGCCGCTTAGAAATTGTAATATATTTTGAACTGATTATACACTAATTATATCTTTTCATTATTACAGTGTAATCTTCTGTCTTCTAATGATATGTGCTGAATAGTTCCAAGGTATTTTATTGGAGGAAACACTGGGACGGAATTAATTACGTTAAAAAATGGTAAGTAATATTCAATTATTTCTTCTGTTTTAATAATGATTCTTAATTATTTAAGGTCAATTGGGTCATTCAGTGCACATGGAAACAAAATCATTTATTTATTACAATACGCAAATATTATACATACACTGTCGGACAAAATAAAGTGCGGTTTTTTACTCTTACTATTTATTTCATAATAATTGCCTTCTAAGTTCATTATGGTCTACATTTTTGGTGTCCATATATATATTCTTTAAATTAATATACAAAAGAAGTTTTTGAAATATGTGTATTTCGAGTTTGGAGTAAAAGATTTGTATTGGTCATAGATTTTGTGCGACAAAACAAAGTGACACTTTACTGAATTACTTAACTTTGGCTTCCAATTTTCGAATTTGTTGATTCAAAACGGAAGGCATATGCTTAAAAAGTGCATTAAATTATATTCAAATTATTATTACATTTGAAAAATAAGGATAGATCTGGCCAAATTATCAGAAAGTCTTTGACCACAATCCAATAAGATTTCTTGATTCCAGATAGAGAAAATGAAGTAATATTAATGTAATTGTCTTTACAGTGCAGCTTTTTAGAATCTGTATCCAAAAAAACCATTTCATTATACAAAATTACAATTTAGGATAAAAATAAGAAATTGAGGGTCAGAAACTCCAATACTGTGAAGTAAAATTGCAGCTATATGACAATTCTCCCCAAAAAGAATCTAATATTTCTAAGCGGAGAGATAAAAGAGGAAGTAATTTTAATTATTACTAGCCTAACTGTCCAGACAAGGTTCAAACAAATCGGTTTCACATGTACCAATGTTAAGAAAATATTTTTTATACGATCTCCTATTACAAAAATTTAAAACTTCAGATTTTTCCATGGCAGTTTCCAAAAGTTTCTCAGTTTTTGAAAAGTTTTAATAAGATTTATGTTTATTCATCCAAATAACTGTATTTTAGAATGGTTCTGGGACTTTAACGATAATTTTTTTATTACGGGTCGCTTTATTATATTAGCACAACAATGATGTGACTTTTACTTAGAATAGCTACTTCTAAAACTTCTACATTTGAGCTTTTTCCTGGCAGTAAAAGCTAATATATTTATAATTAATTCCTTCTTTATAACTTTATATGATAGAAGTCATTCTTTTTTGGCGAGATTGATATCGTCACGATTTTACTTCATAGTCTTAGGGTTTCTGCCCTCTAAATTTCTTCTAAATTGCGTTTTGAATTGATATTTTGTATAACGAAATGAATCTTTTAGTCTCAGATTCTAAAATGTTGCACTTTAAAGATAAATACACTTATTTTTAATATCTGGAGTCAAGAAATCTTTCTGGATTTTGGTGGAAGACTTTCCGATAATATGGCCGTATTTATCCTTATTTTCTAAACTAAATTTACTTTATATAATTTAATAATTAGAATATTAAAATTTAGCTCTATTTTAGCATTTGCCTTCCATTTTGTATCAAAAAATTCCAAAATTGGAAGCCAAATTAAAGACATTAAATAAAGTGTCACTTTATTTTGTCGCACAAAATGTATGACTAACACAACACTTTTACCCCAAACTCAAGATACACATATTTCAAGGACTTCTTTTGTATATTAATTTAAAGAATATAATACGACAAATACCTAGACACCAAAAAAAGTAGCCCAATATGTACCTAGAAGACAATAATTATGAACTAAATAGCAAGAGTAAATAACCGCACTTTATTTTGTCTGACAGTGTATGTTCATTTTTTACATTAATTGTACAATGATAGATAGATATAAAAAATATATTAAGTAATTGTGAATAGTATAAATATTTTTTATATAAATTAATTCTTATTAAATAATTTATTGAATAAAAAACAAAAATTGTTTGAAAATCCAACAAAAAATTTAATATTACTTTTATTGTTTCATTTAAAAAAAAAAAATTATTAAATATTTTCAATATTTTCAAACATTAAAATTTATAAATATTAAAAATATTTAATAAGAAAAAAATTAATTTTTTTTTTAATATTTACGAATTTGAATGTTTGATTTTACAAATTCAGTGATAGGTCCGATTTTATTTAAAAAAATATTTTATTTTATAAATTTAATAATAGAATAGGAAATTTAATTTTTTCTGTGTAGTATATAAAAATAAATAATTTTTTTAATTATAGTATATTTATCATATCATATTGTTCTATATTTTTCCCCCTTAATTTAATTTTATTATAAAAAAACGATAATTTTTCGATACTTTCCTACAGTACTCTTTTACACTTCTAAATAACACTAATTCGACACTCCAAAAAAGCACTAAAAAGTGTCATCTTGAAATTATTAAAACTGAGGCACGTTTTTTCCCGAACAGTGACTCTTTTTTTGACAATAAAATGATATCATATTCGATTGTTAAGAACTACTTGCAGTAACGTTTTAGACGAAATATCGATAGAAAATGTTGGCAGGGTATATACATATTTAAAACCAAAGTATATACAAGTAGTCCGACTCTTTGGCAGGAGTACCTAACTCTAAGAGTGTGTTAGTAAAAAAGTGCCTAACTGTATGTATGTATTAGTAATAAAAAGTTTAATGTATTGGTGCAATTTTATACACAGAGTTTTATAAAAATGGCTTAAAAAATTTTTGTTTTAATTTTCAATACCAAAATAGAAACCCTGTTCCACAAAATAATTTCTAAATTGAACAAAATAAAATGTCAAAAATAAATAAAATAACTTTTTTGTCAAAAATAAATAAAATAACTTTTTTTTTGCTTTGTGCAAAATGGACCGAAATAAAATATAAAAGTGTTTATATATTGTTTGAAAAAATTGTAAAATTATATGAGTAAGTGCAAAAACGCGTAAAAGTGCTTAATAATTTTAAAATTTCCATGTAAAAGTTTTGTGTTTTTGTTTACAGTTCTCTCAATTCACACGGAACCTATACATGTGAGAGAGCAATATTAAAAATAGAGAGTCGGACTACTTTGTTTAAAACCATGATACAACAACTATCATTATATTATGGTTTAAAACTATTTAAATTAAAGTCATACACATATACAAGAAAAAGTATATTTTGTGTGCTTTTTGATTAAAATATCATCCAATGTTCGCCACAATCGCATATGTTTAACATTTTCATTATTTGTTGTTTCCACGTAAATCTAATTAGTACATTAATATATACACGTATTAGATTAAGGTGTAATTAATCCATCATATCAACTCCGGGTTGAAATGTATGCATTTTAACAGAAAAAACGATAAAAATAATAAAATTTTATCAAAATTTCAACAAAAATTATGTAAACAAAACAAAATATGAAATAGTTTGCTGATTTTATCACAGAATATTCGTTATTCTGATACATATAATAATTACATCAAACAAAAATTAAATAAAATTATTTCTTTTATACATTAGTATATTTATACAAGTAAAAGAAAGGTTTTTTCCAAAATAAAAAAAAACTTATTTATCATCAAAAACATACTAGAACATCAAAAATAATAATAGAATAAAACAGTTAACGAATAAATTATTCTTAATGCTAACGACACTAACAATAAGAATTGGAGAGAACTTGAGAAGGGTTGCCTACATAAACAAAAAACTATTTATTATTTAATTTAGATAGTAAATAGTTTTTTGAATACGATTTTCCAGTCGTAAAGTAGCTCTGGGTTGGGGAACAACTCTCGCGTCGCGGTAATTATCTCTTAAGTACAGCCAGGCGGGTTTTTGTTGTTCGGCCTTCGAGAATTTTGCGTCTCGCTCACACCGGTGCAGTGTATTACCACGCATAACTGTAAAAGTTATGCGTCGTTTATATTGACCGCGTGCTTTTAATTGGATTTACCCTGGTGGAGACCATATAAACTCAAGACTTTACTAAATGATCCAAGCATTCCAGCTTCCTATATGAAGATATAGGTCGACTAGGAATCCACTTGGACCAACGTGGGATACCCTGGCATTTTGGTTACGCACCTCCGCCATTTAAATTTTAAAGTTCAAAAAAAAAAAAAAAAAAAAAAAAAAGAATACGATTTTCTTAATAAATACATTAAGAGCCAAATTGTGTATTAGCTAGTATGTATATAAAACATAAATTTATTTATTTTTTTATTTATTTATTTAGTAGTATTTTAAATACTTTCTTAAGACTATAATACATTAAATTTTACATTTTTAAATGCTCTGATAAACACCATTTTTTACATGAATTACACATTTTCTCTTAAAAGCATTAATATTTGTTTCATTTTTAACATAATTCGGAAGTTGGTTAAATAATTGTAGTCCTTTGTATAACAAACATCTCTTCATTTTATTTGTTGCTACTATATTTATCCGGAAATCATTACCATTCCTTAAGCTATATGGCTGGACCTCATTCACATATGATAGTTCCTGAGTCAAGTATTCTGGCGCATAACCCATTTTCATTTTAAATATAAGAATACACGTGTTAAACTAAAGCCTTTGTCTGATATTCATCCATTTCAATGTGTCAAGCATATATTGTATCGAAGTATATCTACTACATTTTAAAATTGATCGCATATCTTTATTTTGTAATTTCTGTAACCTTTCTATTTGTATGTTTGTGCAGCACGTGTATAAAACGGTTGACCCGAATTCAAAATGTGGTTTAATTATTGTATTGTATATATTTATTGCAGTGATTGTTGATATTTGATTTCTAAAAAAATAGGATTTTTCCTTCTAAAAAAAGCCTATTTTCTTGCCGATTTTTTTACATATATATTCTATATGATCATTAAAATTCATGTTTTTATCGATTATGAATCCTAAATATTTTATTTTGTCTACAACTTCAATGATTTTGTTATTAATTTTAAATTCAGTACTGTTGTTCATATTTATTTCCATAATTTTTGTTTTATTTTCGTTCAATTTTAGTTTATTCATTTTTAACCAATCATTTATATTTCGCATATCGTATGATAAGTTTTCCAGGCACTGCTCATCTGTATCCGCTATATTAAATATTAGGGTATCGTCCGCATATAGTACTATTTCATTTTTGTCTATTACAGCCGGCATATCATTTATATAAATTATAAATAATAATATAATATAATCGGATTTATTGCAGTTCACTTTTGTTATTTGTTTTCTGTTTGTCAGATATGATTCAAACCAATTTAATTCTTTATCTTGTATTCCGTAGTGATATTATTTTTTTAGCAATATTTTTCTGTCTATTGTTTCAAAAGCTCTTTTAAAATCGAGGAAAATTGCCATAATTTTTTTATTTCTGCCATAACATTTCCATCTATTTATGACGTAATTTACTGCCGTTTCACATGAAAATCTTTTTCGGAAACCAGATTGATATTTCGATAAAATGTTGTTTGTTTCAAGATAATTTTCTAGTTGTATTTTAACAGTTTTTTCAAGGATTTTTTCACATAATTTTAGTGAGTTTATTGGTCTAAATTCTTCACATTTATTTGTTTTAGCAACCTTTTCAATTGGCGTCACCATTGATGTTTTCCAATTTTCTGGAAATATACCCGTTATTAGAGATTTATTTATAATTTTTAGCAACACTTCTCCAATCAAATTCCAATTGTCTAATATCATATTTATATTAACATTATTATAGTCCGGTTTGTTTTTCATGCTCTTACATAAATTTTTAAGTTCTATTATTGTTATTTCTCGAAATTTAAATCTACAGTTTATCATAGATATTTGATTTACATATTGCACATATTCTATATTATCTATTATTTCTTTTATACTATTTACAAAATATTTATTAAATTGATTTGCTATTTCATAGCTGTCCTTATATTCTACATTTGTAAATATCATTTTTTGTTTTCTTTAGTACTAAGTCTTTGATGTTACTCCACATTTTTCTTTGGTCTTTGGTATTACTTATTGTACTATTAATATATGTATTTTTTTTATTTTTAAGTTTCGTTATATATAAATTTCTGGCTATTTTGTATTCATTCCAAGCTTCATAGTTATTTATCGCTTTGGCCTTATTATATTTCACTCTTTTTTGAAAATGCAAGTGCCTATTAAACCACTTATTTACAATATTCTTTTCATTAATTTTCTTTTTTATTGATTGCTTCTCAATTGTTCTTTCGAAAGCCATATCAAAATAATGAACATTATCATTTACATCTTGATCTTCATTGAAGTTGATTAATGCACTAATCTCCCTTTGAAAACGGTATTTTTTATATTTAAAAATTTTTGTTTCACTTTCATATTTCGTTGCAATTTCACATATATTGTCTATTTTAATTTCTATAACTTCATGATCCGATATTTTATTTCTATTGCTTATGTTTGCACTAATATTCGTACTATTTGTTATAATAAAGTCTATTATTGTTCTTGAATTTTTGGTAACTCTTGTATAATCTGTCATCACTTGTTGTAATCCATTATCATTTATTATGGATTCTATTTTCTTTTTATATAAACTTTCTTTTGCCCAGTCTATATTAAAATCACCTGCAATAATTATATCTGTATTTCTTTCACTTATTTCTTCTACAATTTCTTCAAATACTTCGTAAAATTCCGCTTCTTGACTGCTTGGTGATCTGTAAACTGCTGCTATTATAATTGATGAGTTGTTGTATTTAACATTATATGCACTTATCCAATATTTGAAATCACACACATTTTCGGTTAAAATGTTTACATGCCAGTTCTTATTAATATATAATATTACTCCTCCGGTTCTCGTAGAGTTTGATGAAGTTGAAAATTGACAAAATTCTTCCAATAGTATTTCCGATTCATCAATGCTGTCAGTCAAATGTGTTTCCGATAGTATTATGAACTTAGGCTTTTCAATATTTGCAATTGCTTCAATTTGATTAAAATTGTTTGTTAGTCCTTGTATATTTGTGTATATTCCTTGTATGCTTTTTAATTGTTATGCACTTAATCCCATTCTCCTTTTTTTTATTTTTAATTTATTTTTATAAACTGGACACTCTCTATCTGTCGTCATGTGGTTATCATCAAGTCCCAAATTTAGTTTCTTGTTTGTTCTAATGCAATTGATACATTTATTTATAATATCCTTATTAATTTATTTATAATTTCATTTTCAATTGCATTTTTTATTTTCTCTCTTTCATCAACATTTTCACTTTGTATGACTACGGTTCCGTTTTTTTTTTATTTTCGATGTTTATTATTTTAAAGTTTATTGGGTCCACTTTTCTGTTTAAGTCTTCTTTAGTTTTTTCAATTTGTTGTTTCTCTTTCGGTTTTATTATTAATGGCACTTGATTTTTTAATTCTGGCAATACCATGTTCTTTTTCAATGCATCGGAAAATGACATCTTATTTTGATTGTCTTTTGTTTCTTTTATTACTTTTTTATTTCATTACACATCTTTTCATTTTTTTGCTCTATGTTGCGCACATTTCTTTATTTTTGTTTTCATATTCTTTAAAATTTCCAAATAATTTTTTTATTTCCTCAAAGTTTTTTTCACATGCTTTTTGTGTATCATCTAAAATTTTAAGTCTTTTTTCGTAACGTTTTTCAATTGCCTCAAGTAGTTGTTTTATTTCGTTTTCGTTTTGTTTTAGTGATGTCTCAAATTCTCTTTTATATTTTTTCAAGTTTTGTTTATTTATTCGTACACCATCTTGTATTTCTCCTAATGCTAAATCCACATTTCTTATATATTGCATGCAGTCCTCACATATAAAACGCACAAAGTTATTGGATTCCAACACTCCGATAGAATATTGGTCTATTCCTGAACATTTTTTTGTGCAATTGTATATTTTATCGCATACACCATTTCATCTGATGCCGGTTTCACCCCTAATTACTGATCCGCATGTATTGCATTCAGTCATCTTCGAGCGAAAAATGTTTCTTTATTTAATTAACCACTGTTTTATGTTTATTTATATATATTTTTATTTTATAAAATTAAAGAATCCTTATCTTTTAAATAGTCTTTTTTCTATTTTTAAAACACTTTAAATATTAAATTTTATTTTTTTCTTCAGAGCTTTTAGTTTTTGCTTGTTATCACTGTTTCTCTCTCTCTCTCATCAAATCAAATTTTTTTGAATACGGCTGTAAGTCTTTAAAGCGGTCTGATGTTGAAGATAAATCAATAGCCACACGTACATATATATTTAAACGAAAACTACTCTTCTTTGGTCAACAAACTATTACGCTACATCCAGACTAGCCTTTTTCTTGTTCGCACAAGAACAAAACGTCGGCAGAGCAACACACACAATTTTTTCCCTTTTGTTTTCAGTGGGCAGAACATTTGTCGAACAAATCATAGTTTTTTGTTTGCCGTCTGTGTCGGTTCGATACTTTTACATGCAGCGCCTCTTCTTCCGCATACAAAATGATGTTTGATGGCAGACATGGTTGCTCGAACAATTGTGCGAACAACGGTGTGCGAACAAGAACAAAACATGAACAACTTGGGTCCACACTATCCTAATGCATGTGCGCACAACATTTTGTTCAATGTACGAGCATGAAAAAGGCTCGTGTGGACCGCAAATTAAGGTTGTGCTGGAAATCGCGAAATTCCTAAATGTAAAATTACAATACAGAATGGAGATGTCAAGACAATTTATATAAATTCTTGGATTTATTTAATTTTAATATTCTAGTTCACTATTCTTTGTTTTAATAATTAAATCAGTATTACTTGTTTTGTTGTGATCATGCTTCTTAATTCATAAAAGTTTAATGAAACAAATTATATTTAAAATTTGTCTGTTAATCATTTATGAATTTAGAATTTGATTGCAAATATTGTCTTAACAATTAAAGTACATATAGTGTATACATGTTAACCAAATTTAATATGAAAAAGTTTGTTTTTCTATTATTTAGTTTTTGAAATAATTTCTTGGGAATTGTACTATTAATTATATTTATTCTCTAATATATTACTTGTTAGTCAAGAGTGATCTCAATTTCGATATAATATTGAATTCAGATTAAATTATGTTCTTTTTCTTAGTTAATTTTTGGCTTCCGTTCCATGTGTGTAAAGTTAGCTCCGTGAAATAGCTCCGTTTTTAACATTTTCTGTTAACTTAACAGAGACTGTGAAGTTAACAGAATCAAGTTGTTTTCCAAAAATTGTCACAAAAATCGAAGAAATATATACAACCCATTGTTCAGATACACTATATATACAAAAAAAATATATTTTATAAAAAAAAATACTAAGTTAAGGAATTTTAAAATAAAATATGTACTACTATATTTGTTTAATATTAACGTAAAAAAAATTGGAAAAATCGGGTAAAATTAAAAATTGTGCGCGGATTAGACCTAATGTGCTCGAAAGCTATTGTTTCAAGGATTTCAGAACTATATAGTTTATATTCAGAATTTATTTCAGATCTGAGAAATTTAACTTTGAAAATGAGGAATTTTCATAGGGGTGCTATATAGAAAATTGGAAAAATCGGGTAAAATTAAAAATTGTGCGCGGATTAGACCTAATGTGCTCGAAAGCTATTGTTTCAAGGATTTCAGAACTATATAGTTTATATTCAGAATTTATTTCAGATCTGAGAAATTTAACTTTTAAAATGGGGAATTTACATAAGGGTGCTATATAGAAAATTGGAAAATTGTAAAAAAACTGAGTTAAAACTTTCGAGGATTTTTTGATTCATTTTAGTTTTGCACTGACAATTTGCAACTTTTTGACTTAAGTCATTAACCAAACCAAAGACAAGACTTTGGAAATTCATTTCCTGTATAACAGGTATTTTGTTTACAATCCGTTGAAAAGTTATGCGGTGACAAGAAATGAAACAAAAAATTGACGATTTTTGAAATTTTGCAGTTTTTTCAAAAGAAAAATTGAGCCATTCAGTGAATTTATATTTAGAGTGCAGAATTTTAAAGATGAAGTGATAACCTACAGTTTAATGTATATCTCGTTGATGTCAGGAAACCAGACATGGGACAGCAACTTCTCAAACTTTCATTTACTTGGCGTAAATTTGAAAAAGTGTGTTTTTCGCTACTGACAAATTCTGCTTTTGTGGAAATTGTCCAAAATATCGCGTTAACTGTATTTTTTAATATATTACACGTCCGAGTCAAAATGGCGTTAAAAAATTTTGAACTGCAAAAATATTATGCAATTTTCAAAATTTTCACTAAATTTTAAAATTCTGTAAGAATCATGTTAATGACAAAATATCGGCTACAGCGGCATTCATCTCATGAACTTATTTTTCTTGCTGACAACTATCGCGAAGTATAAATTATGTTAATATTGATGTCAAATGAAAGCTTAATACTAAAATGCAGATTGCGTCAAAATATTTTAGGGACTTACAATTGTATTGACTAGGGTGATCGATTATTCGACTTTTTTGAGAAACCGGTTTTCGAATAGTTCGAATAGTTGGTATTTTAAAAAAACCGGTTGCACTTTTTGAAATTCAGAAAAAACCGGTTAACCGGTTTTTTGCAGAAGTTATTGTTTATATCAAAAGACTACATTTCTTTAAAAAAAATCAATTCTTATAATTAAGTTAAAATTTATTAAATACAAGCGTAAAAGCCTAACAATGTCAGGAAAAATAATATAATAATGAAAATATGCACAAACAAATCCGAAAATTAAAAGAAAAAAATATGAACAACATTTAGACACCTTCCTCTCTCTAATCGAAGTCAATTATTTGAAGCCGTTCAAATTTATTGGAATTATATTGATTAAAGTTTTAAATTCGTAAACCTTTCAAAATAAAAAAATCTTCGTAAATGCGCTCCCTGGCCGAAATGCAGAATCAGTTTTTTATAGGATTTGAAGAGCAAACAATAAGTATAGCAACTCAAAAGTTCTTAATACCAAAACAGACTTTTTGGTCCCTGATAGAAACATCTGGTACTGTTAGAATTTGTTGAACGAATAGTTTTATAAGTCGTCTGGGAGCTTCAGAAAGCTTTGGAAAGGAAACATTGCTTAGGAAAGATATATTTAAATCCATATATATAGATCCACGTATTTTCGCTCCCTGATAGAGATTTCAAAATCTGGCTCCGTTAGGATTTGTAGGACGAATAGGGTTATAATTAAGCTGAATTTTAATTTTCTATGTCTTCTGAGAGCTTTATAAAGCTCTGGAAAGAGAAAAAAATTCTTAGAAAAAGACACATAAATCCTCTTATATCCGCTCCCTGATAAAAATTTCAAAATATGGCTCCATTAGGATTTGTTGGACAAAAAGTTTTATAATTAAGCCAAATTTTAATTTTCTACGTCGTTTGGTAGCTTCAGAAAGCTCTGGAAAGAGAAAAAATGCTAAACAAATTATATATCTAGATGACTAGAAGATAATTATGTTTCAAAATTGTAGAAAAGTCATCTAAATTTTAGTTAGCATAAACAGAAACCATGGCTTAATATGGAGATAGTATATTAATTAAGTCTCAATTAAAACGATTCTGCAGGTGAAACTTTTTTAACACAACACCTTTAAAAAATAAAGGAAATATTGGATCAAACAAATTAAATTGGGTCATACAGGATAATTATTTATTATTTATTTGTTTAATATTACAGAATAAATTCCAATTTAGACTTAAACTATATTTTAAAAACATAAGAAATCAGTCTTTATGAATATTTAAAAAATTATTCCTAAATTTTCAAATATCACTATCACTATTTAGTACATGTTTTCTGAAATAAAATGCTATTTTTGAAACCGGTTTTTTGAGTTTAAAAAAACCGGTCTATTCGACATTCGAAAAATGAACATTTTGAAAAAACCGACAGCACATTGACTGAAAAAACCGGGTTTAAAACCGGTTGGAAAACCGCGTCGATCACTTCACACACATGCGACTTAATTTGTCTTTAAGCTGAATTTACATAATTTTTTGTTCAGTTAACATTTCCGTAGTTATTCGGTAATGAATAGCGAACAAATTAAATTTTTTTTGAAAAATGGTGAAAATTTTGATAACTGAAAATCTTGAGCGAATAAAAAATATTGTTGACATACCTTGAAGACACTGCATCTTTTGGTGTATTATTTATCAAAATCGTGTCAACGGTACTTGAGTTATAGTCTAAATTTGACAAACCATTTTCGAATTTTATAGTGTGACCGCTGAATAGGTGATGATATTAGTCATGCCTAATGTGACCATAGGGTTTTTGTCAAAAAGCGGGACCCGAACGATTAAAAAGCGGCATTCTGAACAAAATTTTATAATAAAAGCGGGATTTTGAACAATTTAGTAAAAACAAGCGCGAATGTTATATTCGGCCCGGCCGAATCTATATACCCACCATCAACTTTTTAAAATTTTACGTTACATGAGAGGGGGCGGTAAAGTGGGCAGTAAAGTGGGCGGACCACGTCCATTTTTTATTTCCGAGATTACATTGGTCCTTGAGCTATTTGAACACAATTTCACCTTATGTGGGAGGTGGGCGTTAAAGTGATCGGACCACGCCCATTTTTGGTTTCCGAGTTTTATCGACCCCCGAACTATACGTACAAAATTTCGTTGTCGTACATGCTTTTATTGAAGAAATATCAGCCAAAAAGTATGAAACGGACACCCTGTGTTTCTAGTTTTTAGCCCATAACTTTTTGTTAATTAACCGATTTTGCCCATTTTCAATACCAAACAAACCTTATGTAAGACAGACGGACGGACATAGCTAGATCGACTCAGAATCTAACCAGGACCCAGAAAATATATACATTGTGGGGTCTTAGATGATTCCTTTGACATGTTACACACGGAATGACAAAATCAATATACCCCCATCTTTTTGATGGTGGGTATAAAAAGAGGGATTTCCTTTCTATATTATTTACAAATCAAAATCTGCTATTCTCGCAAGCTCTTAATTCACGACCCACTTGGGATGTTACAAATTGAGAAAGACCCATCGAAATTTTGGAACAACAAATTAATTAAACATATCTCTACAAACTGGAACATTAAAAATTATAATTTTAACGTGTTTCCAAAAAATTCTAGTTAAATTTCAATTTGTTAATAATTTTTAATTTTATATTAAAGGTTATTCTTAAATAATTCTTAGGCCCGTTAAATACTAACATTCAGCTAAAACAAAAAGTTAAAATAAAATCAGTAAAGCATGGTTTTTTGTTAGTACTAACTTTAAGTAAATTTAATCAAAAAAATTTTTACTGTTATTTTTTTAACTTTCTGTTATTACAAAAATAAAATAAAAAGACTATCCAATCAGAAACAAAAGCACATCGATTATATAGTTCAAACTACTTATAAAAGTACAATATGAAAATATTCATGTTAACCTTGAGATTAAAGTTCTGGTCAAAAAATAATTTTGAAATGGCACATTTTGAAAAAAATTATATAATTAGCTCACATACAAATATTCTCCCATAAATCAGAGTAAATTTTTTAAAAGATTATTAAAAAATGGAACAAAATTTAATTTTTAGTCAATGTATTTTGAAGGAAGTCGGAAAATAAAGTGATATTAGTATAAAAAAATATATAAGAGAAATAAACACAAAGTACATTTAAGACCAGTCAGTAGAGAATATGATCATCGTAAAAAAAGTTTAAAACATTACTGTCAAAAACGATTTGAATAATATTATCAAATTTTCAGTCGGAAAAAAATATTTTTAGTTACACTTAAATATTGGTTATTTATGTTTTCTATAACATTCTTACGAATATTTAAGTTTAACTAAAAATAATGTTTTCCGATTGAAAATTTTATAATAGAATAAGTAACAATTAGAAATAAAAAAGCGGGATTTCTTTATGCGAGACAAATATTTTAGGCGGGATCGAAAATTAAAAAGCGTGATAATCCCGCCAAAAGCGGGACATTAGTCATGCCTATCATAAAAAATCAGTATCAGATAGAAAAAAAGTGAATGCAGGTTCTTGCTTAACTCGTCAAAATTCACCTAGTCCATTTTTTGTTTCAAGAAAAAAAAAATATATATATATATTTTTTTTTTTTTTTTGCCCTCCACTTAGGGATCGCAATTTCCCTGACTTTTTGTTTTTTTGATCAATTGCATAATCTACTGATTAATTAACTCGAGTGAATGCTCTAGTGAAAGAGCTTTGTGGATATCGACACAATATTAAGCAGATCGTCTTTTCCGAAAACCTTCGGGGTAATTCAAATTGTTTGTAGCTTCAAAATTTTATAAAAATATATCGCAAACTTTGACGTACCTTCATAAAGTTTTGAATATCATATATAATATCTAGAACTAATAAAATTAAATTTCATTACAATTTGTTTTTGTTTTTTTTTTTTTCTTTTTGGTAAAGTGTGGTCCGAAGTGCATTTTGTCGTAGTCGGATATACTATTTTAAGAAAAAAATTGGAAGAAAGAATAAAAAACATTTTTTTGACATTGTCTATTAAATCGAGAAAAGTAGTTTGTTCTAATTGTATTTTTGACTAATTGATTATACAAATTTATAGAATTTATTTAGAATTTCTTCTATTTTTCGCTGATATTGTTAGGAAAGTAAGAGGTGTGAAATATTTTCGAACAAAATTTAACTAAAACATAATCACGAGATCAGTATAATATAAATAAGAGTAAATTATCTTAAAACAGTATACATTTGTATAATAAATGACCATTTGAATATCATCTAAATATTGAACATAATTGAACAATGAATCAAAAATTTGATATTAAATATGTTGAAATATTTTTTCGCTATAACTAAACCACATAAAGAAATTTTATGCTCCAAAAACATCAGGCTTTAGTAGATCTCCGATACTTAAAAAACCTCTGTGTAGCACATAGATTAGTACTCTAAAGTAAAAGGGAGGTTGTGAGACAAAACTGCAAATTATTGCAAAGTAGATAAAAACTTAACATTAATTTCTATAAAATTTTTATGATGTAAATTCCGCATGTTGTTTATATTAATGACTAATTTATAATATATGTTTAAGATGTCTACATGATTGTTTCAAACAGATATAATTTTTCACTTGCTGGGTTTTAGTACTAATATTTTATTAAAATATTAAATTGAATTCATGCTATAGAATCATTCCATAAAAATCATCTAATGAATTTTATATAAAACCATATTAACGACATTGTGGTTAAGATATAGTTCCAACCTGGATTTTTAGTTTAATCTTTACCGTTTTCTTCCATTTAAGTGATTTTAAAATTCCCGGGAAAGCGGGACAAGAAAAATAGCAAATTTCCCGGGACGGGAAACCTCGGGTTGCAATCTCTACCACCACTGTATTTCTACTCAATTGTATGTACAGTGGCTCACAGCTTATTTTATGAAGAATATATTTTCATGTTTAATGTTCCAAAGCTATGCAGCAGATAGAAGCTTTTAAAAAAATATGGTATCATTTGAAAGAGAAAAAACTCCAGTTTTACAAAACTATTTCATTTATTGCAAAAATTTGCATTTAAATAACTTAAAAGTAAAAAATAAAAATATACTCAATTTTTTAGCTCACTGCTATTTTTATACAGCCACTTTTCTTTGTTTCTATCTACTTCTAGAAATGCCCTGCAAATGGTTAAAATATGTGCTTCTATGGTGCAAGAAATCATTATGAGTTTTTTTTTCATGAAAATCCGTTGAAGAATAAAGGCAGCGAAGCACAATCGTGGCTACGATATATTTTAAGGAAAACAAGGGCCAACCCAAGGTTCTCAGCACCAAAACCGACAATGTTGTGTCAGAACATTTTGCCGTGTATTGCACCAACACTATTTTGAAGGCCGAGTTTCACGCAAGAAGACTTTTAACAATTTAAACAAAAGGGGCTGCATGCTCAACTTTGCCAAGGAAATTATTTCCAAGGATCCAATGTTTTGTAATTTTATTATTTTATCTTAATGGGTTAAAATTATATATATTTAGCTCAGATAGTATGTCCTATTTGTGGCGATAACCGAATACCGAGCTGAACCAAGAAAACTTAAAAATAACAGAGAAGCATGTTGTTGGCAGTTTCATGGTTTGGGCCTGTATGTCGGTTAATGATAGTGTGATCTTGGAATTTATTGGAGCATTAATGGACAGTATATACCTTTAGATCCTGAAGAATAATTTGTTTCAGAGTGCGGAGAATCAGGGCATATTACATATTTTTGATACTGCCAAGATAACAATCCGAAGAAAAAATTTTGTATTGTGCAATATTTGCTAATATATAAAGACCCAAAATTAACGACACTCACTAAGCAGTCGCCAGGCCTCCACATTATTAAAAATTTGTGGTCCATATTGGAAATTTACATAATAAAATAGGAATTAGGCCCTAAAAATGCAGTGGAACACATTTCGCTTAATGTTACACAAAAACTGCAGGCACCGGTAACAAACCGCATCAAATCTTTTGCATACAATTAAGACTACTACTCCAGATAATATATACTGTAATTACCGGTCGCAATTTTGAACTTGTTGATGTCGTAAGTGCCTGCACTTTTGTCACTTTTTTATGCGGTTTTAAAATAAAATTGTATACTTCATAATTTAAGCTGAGAGCCACAGTATATGGGCATATTAAAAGAAATTTTATTAACAAAGAAAACTAAAATTATGCATGTTTTTTTTTTTTTTTTTTTTTTTTTTTTTTGACACTTATTTCAAAATAACGGAAAAATGAAAGTTTGGGTGTTTTGAAGATATTTTTAGTCCTCATCTTTTGGTGTATCACTTATGTCAATCACACCGTTCTTGAGTTATAAGAAAATATACTAGAGTAATGACCTTACTATGGGCAAAATATTGGACTATGGGCGTGTACGGACCTGATAGAAAAAAACTGAAAGCAGATTCGTGTTTAGCACATCAAAATTTGGGGGAGGATTTTTTTGTCGACCAGTGTAATTGATCTTTGTGGTACTCCACATTCATTATTAATTGTTTCTGATTTTTTGGAATTCACTTCAGTTATTTGTTTGTTTAATTCAATTCTTTATCATGTATTCTTTATTTCTGCTGTTACTTTTCCATCTATTTAAGACGTAATTTACTGCCGTTTCACATGAAAATCTTTTCCGGAATACAGATTGATATTGCGGTATCATATAATTCGAGTTAATTTTCTAGTTGTATTTTAACAGTTTTTCAAGAATATTTTCACATAGTTTTATTGAGTTTATTGGTCTAAATTCTTCACATTTATTGGCGTCATTTTTAATTGGCGTCACCATTGAAGTTTTCCAATTTTCAGGAAATATACCCGTTTTTATTTTAAGCATCACTTTTCCATACAATTTCCAAGTGTCTAATAACATATTTATATTAACATTATTATTGTCCGGATTGTTTTTCATGTTCTTGCATTTAAATATACAGTTTATTACAGTTGTCTGATTTATATATTGGACATGTTTTATATTATCTATAATTTATCTCTTACTATTTACAAAATATTTATTAAATTGATTCGCTTTTTCATGACAGTCCTTATATTCTACATTTTTAAATATCACAGATTTTATCACATTTTTTGTTTTCTTTAGTACTGTCTTTGATGTTATTCCACATTTGCATTTGATCTTTCGTATTATTCCAACAAACCAAATTATATTGTAAACATGCTATCATAACGATATCTTTTCGCCAATAAAGAAGTCCGAGAATGATATCATTTATAATTCTAAAATGATATAGGTTGATTTCTAAAAGGTACACTTGAAAATAATATCATAATTTTTAAAAATAACGATATTAGTAATGATATCTTTAAATTTATATATATGAGGTGTACAAATAGTTTTGTCCCTAACTGTATATTGTTTTTGCTAAACTTATAATGATTAGTTTGCGAGTTTAATTTTTTTATCACAAGATACAGTTAGGGACAAAACTATTTGTACACCTCATATATTTCGTATACCTTCACTCATATTTTCAACAGATCCGCTGTTTTTATACTTGCTTACAATGTATTGTACTGTGGAATGTTGCAAATTTACTAAATTACTTATATTCCGGAGAGATTTTCCTTTTTTTATGTTCATCAATAATTAAATTTTTAATATCCAAACTCAACTCTTTTCGCTTTCCCATTTTTGATGTGCTTATTATTCAAAACGTTAAAACCAACTTCTTATTTTGTAAAATAAAACTCGATTAACGAAGAAAATATAACGGTATTTAAAAAAATCATCATACAAGAGTCCAACGTACAAATAATTGTACAAAGTACTGATGTACAAATACTTTTGTCCCAAAGATTTTTACTTAAATTGTACTTTTTTTTAACAATGTGTTATATATTAATTTATTTTTTATCAAATAATTCAATAAAAATGGACCTGAATTAAAACTACATATAATAATTTTTTATTCTTTATAAATTATTGAAGATATACGAAATGCATGGGTGTACAAATAGTTTTGTCCCTAACTGTAAAACTTAATATGAGAAATTAGACTTACGTAATTTTTAGTAAAAATAATGATTTTTGATGATGCTTTCTTCATAAAATTTTTACTAAAAATTAGTTTTAAGTAAAAAATTCGAATTTTAGTAAAAAAAATTGATGAAGAAAGCATCATCACATTTGCTTTAAGGTTATAAATCTAATTTATGATAAAAAAAAATCATTCTTTTTACTAAAAATTGCGTAAATAAAGCTTTTTTTGGTTTGCCGGCCTTTGGCCGGGCTTAAGAACTTTCTCATCTGTGTATGTCAAGCACCGGCTTCGCTAAATAAGCTTTTTTTTGAATATCAAAAATATTTTTAGGTTGAACAATTTTTATAAACAAAATGTAAATTTTGCACCCAAGTAGTTAATTAATGGGGTCGTGTTATGTATATATCATTGAAAAGGTATTTGTAAGTGCTTTTAAATAGCATCAATATAATTAATAGCCTGTTTCTCTATGTCGATCGAAAATCTAAGCGAACGAAAGCAAGTCGAACGAATTCGAATCATTTTGGGTTTCTCTAATTCCTAAGCAATCGTTCGAGTGGATTTACGTTTTTTCACATTGTATTTGTTGTATTTTTCTTCCAGATTAAATTTTTATAGTAAAAGTATAAAAAATACTACTAAATTGTTTAATCATATACACAACTATGCAAATGAAATATAAAATAAAAATAAAAAGGAAAAACTACAAGAACATAAAAAATATAAAAACATTTCAATAAAACTGTTGATTTATAAATATCTTAAATAAATAGCCTGTTCTCTATGTCGAACGAAAATCTAAGCGAACGAAAGCAAGTCGAACGAATTCGAATCAATTTGGGTTTCTGTATTTCCTACGCTTTCGTTCGCATGGAGTTACGTCTTTTCGTATTGTTGTTTTATTTTTCTTTAAGAGTAATTTTTTTTTCGTAAATATATTAAAAATACTACTAAATTGTTTAAACATATATACAACCAAGTAAATAAACAAGAAAAAATAAAATAATTTAAAAAAATTAAAAAACTAAAATTTTCCTTTAATTTTTTTTAGAAATTGCTTTTTAGACACAAAATCGTAATTAATAGATACCAAATACATCAAAATGAATAATAAACATGATTAAGGAATATTTGCAATGTCCTTCTGAGAATTTTTCCTATTTTTCTTTAAAAAATTCAACCAGTCGAAAGCAAAATAGCAAGAGACTGATTTTGACATTTTTGTTCTTATCGTTCGAAATACAGAAACCAAATTTTATATGAAAACACTTACGTTTTCTTTCGACTTGTCGTTGGACTCATTGTTCGCATAGAAGTGAGTTAGAGAAACCAAATTCAGTTTTCTTTCGCTAAGAAGGCGAAAGAAAGCTTTCGTTCGACATAGAGAAACAGGCTAAAAATCTTGGTTACACAACGTGGGACTTTTTAAAATTAATACCAAACATGATCGAGGAACATTTCCAATGTCCTGGTAAGTAATTGTGTTGTTTTTCATTACAAAATTCATTCGAAAGCAAAATAGCAAGTGTCTGATTTTGACATTTTCGTTCGTGTCGTTCGAGATACAGAAAACCAATTTTGTATTAGCCTATTTTGCTTTCGACTGGTTGAATTTTTTAAAGAAAAATAGGAAAAATTCTCAGAAGGACATTGCAAATGTTCCTTAATCATGTTTATTATTCATTTTGATGTATTTGGTATCCATTAATTACGATTTTGTGTCTAAAAAACAATTTCTAAAAAAAAATCAAAGAAAATTTTTGTTTTTTAATTTTTTTAAATTATTTTATTTTTTCTTGTTTATTTACTTAGTTGTATCTATGTTTAAACAATTTAGTAGCATTTTTAATATATTTACGAAAAAAAGTTACTCTTAAAGAAAAATAAAACAACAACAATACGAAAAGACGTAACTCCTTGCGAACGAAAGCGTAGGAAATACAGAAACCCAAATTGATTCGAATTCGTTCGACTTGCTTTCGTTCGCTTAGATTTTCGTTCGACATAGAGAAACAGGCTATAAGCGAACGAAAGCAAGTCGAACGAATTCGAATCAGTTTGGGTTTCTGTATTTCCTACGCTTTCGTTCGCATGGAGTTACGTCTTTTCGTATTGTTT